>JAPQVY010000144.1:27646037-29081037 GCA_028535165.1 Quercus tomentella
GTGTTGGCATGCTATTTCGACGGGCGCCGGGGTGGTTGATTCTTAGGAGTAACAGATGGGTTAACGTTTAGATGGTGGCAGATGAAGCTCGGATTAACCCTTGGGGCTTCGTAGGCGTCCCACGCAAACACGTCCACATTTTCTCTAAGGAACTGAATCAGCTCTTCTCTTTCTTAGGGGGGTAGTTCTGAGCTGACTTGAAAGAATTTTTCTGGATCAGCGCCAACGGCTACCTTTTCTAGATTTTCGCATTTTACCTCTTCGGTTGATTCGTTACCGGGCAATGCCGAGGGGGTTGGTTGCTATAAGCCTCTTCCGGTAGAGGTCGAGGGCTCGGCATTGGATTGGTGTGAAATGGCAGCTACCATGCACTGTCTAGCCATGGTCTGATTCCCCACAATCTCTTTGACTTGGCCCTTCGACGGGTATTTCACCTTCTGGTGTAGTGTAGAAGAGACAGCCTCTAGGGCATGAAGCCAAGGTCTGGCCACAATAGCTGTATAGGGTGAGTAGGCGTCGACTACAATGAAATCTACCTCCACCACGTCCGAGCCAGTCTGTATGGGTAGTCTGATTTGGCCCCTTAGAGTAATGGTCTTCCCCTCAAAACTTACTAAAGAGGAGTCGTATGCCGTTAGGTTTTCGGGTCTTAAATTCAGCCTCCTGTACAGGTCAGGGTACATTATTTCCACAACACTGCCCTGATCTACCAGTACTCTTTTCACATCAAATCCTTCAATCCTCAGTATAACTACCAGAGCATCGTCGTGGGGTTGGATGGTTCCGATCTTATCTTTGTCCGAGAATCCCAGCACAGGTGAGGCTCCCTTCTTGGCCTTTTTGGACTCCCAATCGTTATCCTCGGTGGAGAGCTGAGCCACAGACATTACTTTGGTAGGATAAAAGCCGGTCCTTCTTGGAGCAGCAAGGATGACATTTATTGTGCCGATGGAAGGTCTTAAGGACGTGTCTCTCCGGGGCTCCTGGTTTGCCTGGCCTTAATGACCACTGGAAGGATGCAAAAGGTGCTTCAGTTTCCCTTCTCGGACTAGCTGATTCAGGTGGTTCCAAAGGTTCTTGCAATCCTCTATAGTATGTCTGCGGTCCTGGTGGTATTGGCAATACAGACTCTGATTGCACTTTGTGGAGTCTCCAGCCATCTTATTCGGCTACTTGAAGAATGACTCATTTTTTATTTTCTCCAAAACATGTTGCACCGGTTCTCTGAATACGGCGTTAACTGACTGCGTGTTGATTGGTCTCGATTGCCCCGCGAAATCTCTCCTCGGATGGTTATTGTTGTATCGGTCCAACCTGAAATCACTCATCTTTTGGGGGATGACCTTCTCCTTTCCTCTCTTTTGTAGCTGGTCCTCCTCCACTCTTTTGTATTTGTCAATCCGGTCCATAAGTTGACGTACGCTGGCGACAGGCTTGCTAGTCAAAGATTTCCTCAAGCCGTGCTCGGTTGGGAGACCGCTTTTAAAAGTGCTGATAGCGACGTCGTCAAAGTTTCTGTCCATCTCGTTATACATTTCCCAATATTTGTCCGAGTATGCTTTTAGAGTTTCTTCCTCGCGCATGGATAATGACAACAACGAACTCAGAGGTCGAGGAGCCCTACTGTTCGTAATGAAGCGAGAGCCAAAAGCTCGGGTGAGCTGCTTATAAGAGTCTATTGAGTTCGTCTTCAAGCCGTTGAACCACCTCATCGCTACAGGTCCTAAGCTAGACGGGAAAACTTTACACATCAAAGCTTCGTTTTGGGAGTAGATAGCCATTCTTTGATTGAACTGGCTCACATGCTCTACGGGGTCCGTTCGACCATTATAAACGGTGAACGTAGGCTGATTGAACCGCCGAGGTAGCCTATCCCCTTCTATCTTGCGCGTGAAGGGCGACTTAGAGATCTGATCTAGAGCCTTATTCATGGCATCATTACCCAGGCCCCTACTAAATGGGCCCTCGTGCTTTCGTTTATAATGGTGCTCGTCCTCATAAGAGAAGGTTTCGCTTGGATGAGATCTTGATCTCTGCTTGTAATTGCCGTCCTCTTCATCATTAGAAGATATGCCAGAGTTGGAAGGAGATTGCCTCCATTGTGCATGGCGCAGTTTCTTTTTCAAGTCGTCTATCTCCTGCTGCATGGCTCGGTTGTTGTTTCATCTCCGAGATACGCGACTGCCCACTTGGGAGTGGCTTTTGCTCGTCTGGGTGATATGCACACTTCCTTCTCGATCCCTTTCACTCTCCTGATGTCGTTCATGTTTAAGGCTAGGAAAATTACCCCGTCACTGGGATCCTATAGGTTTTGTTCGTTGGGGACTTGCTTGGCGTGGGTTTTCTTGGTGTAGACCTGATCCTTCCATGTCTAACTGTTGCACTCACTAGCACACAAGTTCTTTCCCACAGACGGCGCCAATTGTAGGGCTTAAAAGTTTGTGGCCCAAGCCCAAATTGTATGGAGTCTTAGTCCAATTAACCATGTACAATGAATTTGTAGAGAATGGGTCAAAGAACGCAGTCTTAATGAATTGGGCAACGACTAGTATGGGATTAAAGGACAATTAAGCACGAATAAGAGATATTGACATCAATGGACTTTTAGTCCGAGGAGATCACAATTGTTGTGTATTGATTGTGGTTGAATACAAAAATAGTTTATGTTGCTATAGTATTTTCTCTCTCCTTTTTTTCGTCCCCTTCTCATGGGGGTTCTTCCATATTATATAACTCATTTCTAGTCATCTTGACCTTACACCTGTTGATCATTCGAATCTCCACTTGAGTGCCCGACCCATCAGACACTCCTTTCAGCCTTTTGTGAGTTGTGGTAGTCAAGACAACACTGTTCAGAGATCCTCTTCACATTAATGCGGCCAGGAAAGTAGCTGCAGTACATTTAATGTGGTGGTAATAACTTTTCCTTAGATATTTTGAGTCTCCTTCCCTCTCACATGTTTATGGGGCACGCTTCAATTGCTAGAGTGTATACTTGGATTATATTCGCCATGTTCAAGGAGTAATTCCTCCTCGGATCCCCTTTCCTTCATCTCCCGCTTATTAGATTTTTACTGGGAATCATTTGATAGTTATTTCCTTCTCCTCGGACTTGTTAGTGTTCTCGGACAAGGCCCAAGGCCCAATACATTATTTTGGGCCTTAGCCCCTATACTATATAAAATATATAAAAGTATGCAACTTCTAGACCATTTTTATATTTTCTATAAAAATAGTATTAAAACTTTTTTTTTTGAGAATCCTATTAAAACTTTTTAAAAATGATTTATTAGGACCGCTTTTAATGTCAAAGTAAAAAAAGAGAGAAAAAGAAAAGAAAAGAAAAAGACCGTTTGACAGCTCGGGCATATTAGACCCGACCCACTGGGCAAATACCTGGCAAGAAAACAAACAAAACCCTCCACCTCTCTTTCGTGTAAAGTTTAGGGTTTAAGTGCTCCCTCCCACGCACACACAACACAAATGCAAAAACCAGATACCGCTTCTCTCTCTCTCTCTCTCTGTCTCCGCTTTCTCACTTCTCCGGCAAACTCCAAAGCCCTCTTTAATGGCGATGTCCTCTCTAGCCGCGCAGTTACAAGTCATAAAATCGTTCGTACCAGGAGACTCTCAGCCTCTCAAGCGCCCTTTCACTCGCCCTTCCATTCTCTACGATCCCAAAGAAGCCGCCGACATCGATGTCGATACCATTCTCTCCATTGCTTTCCAAGGTCCCCTTCCCCTCTCTTTCCTCCAACAATTAGTTAGCTTTTCGGTTATTATTTCAGTTAAAATAGATTCTCATAATTCAGTCTCGTTATTTTTTCAGGTTTGGAGGTTTTGGTAGATACAGATGAGCGTTTCAGAAACTACAAGAACGATTTGTTTAGCCATAAAAGCAGAGAATTGGATAGAGACTTGTTAGGTATAGAGGAAAACAATCGAATTAACGCCTCAATCGGTTCGTACTTGCGGTTATTGTCTGGTTATTTTCAACTTCCTTCGGCCCTCAAGACGCTTGAGTACTTGATTCGCCGATACAAGTAAATATTCCGCTTCTCCAATTATTGCTGCTTCATTATGATTCTAACTTTATTGCTTATTTATTAATAATTTGGTTGGAATTGCAGCGTTCATATATACAATTTTGAGGAATTGATTTTATGTACTTTGCCATACCATGACACACATGCGTTTGTTCGAATAGTACAGTTAATCGACACGAGGTTAGGAAGTTACTTTCAATTTGTTGTATGTGCTTTCGTAAATGGCTGTTTAGTTAAGCTAATGGAATCTGATTGTTTGCACCTTATTGTGATTTAGAAATAGTAAATGGAAGTTTCTTGATGGTGTGAAGACCACAGGTGCACCGCCACCTAGAAAGGTCATAGTGCAGCAATGTATTCGGGATAAGGGGGTTCTGGAAGCTATATGTGACTATGTGAGTATTTTCTTCGGATATGTATTTTTTTTTGTTGAAGAAGAGCCCTTTGAACTCGTCTACGAGCAAATCAGTTGCCCGAGTAAGCTAGGGGCATTCACCCCTGATGGGCTACTTTGGATGTAGTTGATTGTTTGATTACTTGTTTATTGTGTGGTCATATACTTGACTGTTCTACTGCAGGCAACTCCGTCAAAGAAGAATCAGCCTTCAAGGTTCGTTATCAGCTTTTGCACGGCAGTTGTAGTAGAGGCTTTGGGTTCCATTACAACTGTTGAAGATGATGTTGTAAAGAGAATCCTTCCGTTTGTAGTTTCTGGACTTCAGCCTGGCACAAAAGGAGGGTCAGATCACAAGGTGGGATTTAAAGGCATACTGCCCTTAAATGGGAGTAGACACTTTTGACTTTTGTATCTGTTATCATTGTGCATAATGTTTATGAGGCAATGAAGATAATTCTTTCTGAATGATGCCACTCAATTTATGAAACACCTTTGTGACTACATCTGTTTCAGAACTGGATAAATGACAAACCAGCATGAAATCGAAGTCCTTATTGTGTTTTCTTTGATGTGATGGATTTGGAATTTCGTTGTTATATTGTATGCGTTTGTTGTTATTTTGTTAATATTTTTCAAAATTGTTTTTGCTTTGATCTGTATTTTGCAAATATATTTCTCTTCCTTGGTCAATTGTGAATTCTGGCTGCATATTGTCTAAGTCAGCACGGTTTGACTTTTGATTTTTGTTCTGCCTAGATCCGCTCCCTCAACTCTATGGTTGTGGGTTAAACATGTGTTATTGCTATTAAATTTTTTAATTGAAAGTTCTCTTTCATATGTAGGCGGGTGCTTTGATGATTGTTGGTTTACTTGCAAATAAAGTTGCATTGTCCCCTAAACTTGTGAAGAGTTTGATTCGGTCAATTTCTGAGCTTGCTCGAGAGGACGCAAAAGAATCAACTGATTTGCAATGGTTACGGTTGTCACTTTTGGCTTTAATTAACCTTGTTCAGGTACCACTGTTTGTATAGTCAGTTAGCATTCCAGTTGCATGAGCCTAGAAGCATCAGTCAATTTTTCTGTAGTTATGCTCTGTCCCTTTCTAATTAAGTTGCGATAATCTTCTCATGTTTTATATAGTCAATTAACATTCCAGTTGCATAAAACTTAGAAGTATTAGTCAATTTCTTTGTACTTATGCTCCGTCCCTTTCTACCTAAGTTGCGATAATCTTCAAATGTTTTATAGGTTTTTTCCGCGATTCTGATATGTGTTTAGCAAAGTATACCCCTTTTTAATTTTTTTTTTTTTTTTTATTTCCCCTGTACCAAGTGGTATGACTATTGAGTTCGGATCTTGTACCTCTTATCTAAAAAGTTAAAAATCCTATATGTTGGTCTTTACTTATTTAAGGGGAGTCTGTGCCCACACGTGTGGGGGGAGTATTTAGAGTAATTTTTAATGATTAAATTCATTAGTTTCTAAAATCTTTATCTTTTGGGACAAGTGGTTGTTTATCAATGGTCCTAATGGGTTCTTCTTCAACATAGGAGCTGAATGTGCCTTTTATTGGAGACAACTGCCAATTTTGTTGTGTCTATTTGAGAGTCATTTTTTAGTATTACACAAAAGCTTTTTGAAGTAGTCGTATATTTGCTGAATATCAATTTTTTGTTCGTGGTTTTCCTCACTTTAGTTTGCATAAAATTTGTCAGATGCAAACTTTTGATATGTTTCCAAAGAAGGCTTTGGATATTTTGAAGGATATAAGGTATTCCTCACTACCATAAACATGCTTGAGCTTATTAAGTGCTTAATATTTTTGTTGATTTTTCATTTGTGCTTTCTAAAACTCTTTCCTGCTCCAATTTGTAGGGATTTGGCTGTGATTCTTTTGGGATTGTCGAAGGAGTTCAATATTGATAGATTCCTTCATATGCTTTTGGAAGCCCTGGTTGACTGCAGGTGGGAAATCGATTCTTTTTTTCCAATTGTCCTTATATTTGTCACTTTTTTTACTCAGTATTTGAAAATGATGATTACATGTTTGCAGTTCTTCTGATGAATTGTGCCGTCTTGCTTTGGTATCAATAATAGAGACAGTTTCTGTAAAAGATTTAGTTTTCCATGTAGTCAGTAAGGTGCTATTGTCCTGCATGAAATTGTCACAAAAAATGGGCGATCCAGGATCATCTGAATCTGGTATGCTATTATCATACCACCTTTTTTGGTGTTTTTCTTTTACAGCACTGGTGTATATTGTAAAGACTCAATTATTTGATTGCCTTTTCATCTTCTGTCATAATTTTTTCTATATTATTGAATGATTGTTTGGTGATTACTTCATCAGATATGTCACTTTGTTTTTGTTTAAAAAAAGAAAGTGATTTTAGTGCTACTTCACTGAATATTTGTCATTTGCTACAAGTATCTTTATGTAGTTGGCTCTTATTTCTCACCACGACTCTGAATTTTTAATTAGGAAGCTGGGCAAAGAGAATTTTGGTGGTTGTGAATAAGCATTATCCATCTGAACTACGTGCAGCAATTCGCAAGTTCCTTGAGGTCCATTGACCACCTTCTCTCTTTCTCAACACCCCCCCCCCCCCCCCCCCCTTTGTCTGTTTTTAGTTCCAGCTCTAATCTTTTGGCCATTTTCAATAGGATACTAAAGCGCAATCTAAGAAAGGGGAGTCAACATATGAGATATTGGGGAAGGTGTTGGATACAAATTTGGATATGTCACTGGGTATATCGGATTCAAAATTTTGGTTGGCATTGCATCATCCAAAGGTATTAGTTATTTGACATCCTTTTTTGGGGCTGGGCTTGCTAATGCTTTTGCTTTATTTTTGTTTGACACTTTTATCTTGTCAACATATGGCATAGGCTGTGGTCCGATGTGCTACATTGTCCCGTTTAAACTCCTCTGGCATTCTGAAAGTAAAGGCTGTTGATTCACAGGTATTATCTAGTGCTATATGCATATATGCACAGACAGAAATACACGTGTGTGAGCCTTTTGTTTAATTTACATTGTTATAGGGTTTTAAAATATCAAGAAAATGATGTGTTATATATATATATATTAGACCACAAAATTCCAGATTCAAAATCTTTGGTTCTCAATCATAATTTTCTTCTATTCTCTTGTGACTCAATTATTTTCTAATAAAGTTTATTACTTATAAAGAAAAATTAAATCTTCTCTTGTGGACTAGTCTTGTAACTATTGAAGATCTGGTTCTTATTCATACTTTTTTTCCCCTTATTGTGTACTAGAGTCTCGTAACTATTGAAGATGCCATATTACGACAGCTTCACGATGATGATCTAACTGTGGTTCGGGCAGCTCTATCTCTAGATGGATTGTCTGATATGATAAGTTCTTCCGATCTTCTAAAAGAATTGCAATATGTGCTTAAAAGATGCATTGGCATTCTAATGTCAAGTGAGTATGAAGATATAGTGAATGCCTTACCCTAAATATTTTTATTCTATATGCTTCACTATTTCTGCCATTGCACTAATATGCTTCCGTTATTATGTAAAAAATGAAAGTCACATGATGAATATGATGGTGTTTTGCACCGTAATTAGAATGCTTTGCCCTGAATCTTTTTATTCTATATGCTTCACTATTTCTGCCATTGCACTAATATGCTACTCTTATTATGTTAAAATGAAAGTCACATGATGCATATGATGATGTTTTGCACCATAATTTTACGTTTTGGTGCATCATAGTCAATTGACATCTTACATTTATCAAATATAGTTAGAAGGGGCACAGCTTATATCTGGGTGCTATAGTTCATGAAATTTCCATGATGGCCTATTGTTTTCTGGAATCACATTAGTTTAAATGGGTGGTTCTGACTCTTTTTTTCCTAATTGTGCAAGTTTGGATATTGCCCCCTTGTACCCAATGTCATCTGTTGGTCAATATTTGAATTAAAAATGGCCTTATATTCTGCATTAGAAGGCTGTCTGAACATCAAGATTGTACCATTCAATAAATTTAGCTTTGAGTTTTAGGGAGCCGGTGAGTAGTTTCTTGTTTCACTTATGGTCCGTTTGGTTGGGTGGAAATAGGGGAGGATGAAAACTGTGGAAGGAAAATGGGAGTTTTCCATTGTTTGGTTGGGTGGATGGAAAATAATGGGTGGGGATGTCTTCCACCCAGGCCCACCAAAACTTATACTCCCAAATTTGAAGGAAAATGGCAATGAAAATGTGAGATTCAAAAGGCATTATTACCCCTATTACCTCATTATTTCAAACTAAAATAAGGGCATACTAATAATATAATTTCTATCCTTTCACTTTTCCTTATCTCCTACCAAAAAAATTTGGTGGAAAACTAAAATCTTTTCTAGCCAAGAGCCCTGTAGCTCAATTGGTTAGCACCTCTTAGTTTTTCCAAATGGAGACATCTAAGGTTCAAGTCCCCCCTCCACTAACTATTGAATTATATAAAAAAAACTAAAATCTTTATTATTCTCCCAACATTTTCCATCTTCTTACTTTCCATCTTTCCAACCAAATAGAGCCTAAGGGATTTTTTGTTGTTATGACAGTTGATGTTCCTTTAAAACTTTATTTATCTATTTTTCTCCCTGTTGGAAGAAGAAGGTTGATTCAGGAAGCATAGAAGAATCAAAGGGGTAAAGGAACTTGTAATGAGTGGTCTGCCTATAAGAAAGGCATAGGGAATCATCTTTTTTTATAGTTCTATTCTGCTTAGAAGGAAATTGCAGTGTAGCTTTTCTGGCCAAGAAATTTGTCCCTTATTAGGACATGTTTGGGGACTTAATGAACCCATGCTTTTGTTTATTTTTTGTTCATATTATACATCAAATTATAGAATTTGAGTCTGTGGTGTGCATGCCATCAAGCAAAATGTCTGAGCAATTACGAATTGAAGATATACATAAATGCTATGCAGAATAGGTCTGTTGAGCCATAGCTCAACTGACTTCCTCCTCCCATAATAATGGATTGGATGGTGAGGTCGTGGGCTCAAGACCTACTTGGTGCATGTGTAACTTACTAATACAAAGAAGAAAAAAAGAGGCAGAATGGGCTTATTAAATAATTGGCATTAGGAAATTATAAACTAGATGTCCAGTCAGAGAAGATTCTCATGGAAATTCTTGAAGTATTTATCAATCTTAGATTTTATTGAATTCTCTACCTAAATAAGTAAAACACATTAGAAATATTCTTGCAGACTAGGGAATAAAAAAAAAATTGCTAAATTAAATTTCTTTCTTTGTGGTCTAGTCCGTTGTAAAACATGTCTCATTTGTTGTTCTGTTTCTGTTTGCAGGTTCATCAGATAAAAATAGTCTAGCTACTGATGTAGCTATTTTATGCCTGGAGAATGCCAACTCAAAGTATTGTCATGATGATGATTATCTGAAGACATTTGCTGCCATGCTGTTTCCTTTACTCTTAATTCTACCAAAGGTTTTTTGTTCTTTATCTTTGACCTTATGTTTGATTTTCTAATATTTCCATTGTGGCATCAATCGTGCATCTTATAATTTTTTTTTTTTTTAATATTTTCATTTTGTTTGGTTGTTGATTCTTTTATTTTTTCTGTCTTACTATGTACAGACACAGAGGCTAAATTTGAAGGCTTTGCAGTTAGCCAAGGAAGTAAAGTGGCCGCTTTACCAGAATCTTGCTGTTGCCCCCAGTGCAGAAATGGTAAATTATTTTGACTTGTGAGATTCTGTTTAGCCCACTATATTGAGTTGGTCTATATTTTCAGAAGAACTCCTGTGTGTAATGTTTGATAGATTATCTTGGTCTTCTGATCATTCTTGGATTTCCATAGAAAAGGAAAATATTAATAACTTTCTATGTGTGTGTATTGGCCATAGTCAAAAGGGGGTTCCTGTATGTTCGTGTGCCCCTACAGTATGAACTTAGGTTTGGAGTTTTCAATTCATGAGTGACTAGTAGCACTGCCAAATATCATGCTATGAACGATTTATATATTTCTGGGAAAGGACTATGTGATTGGCGGATGAGATCAAGGAGCAGCAATGTAGTTGGAAAATGTTCATTTAAAATCAATCTAAAGAAATATTAAATGTTATGTGGAAATCCACTTAAGACATTGGCATTCAAATTGTTGGTGTGGATAAAAAATTGCCATTGCTTATATGTATTAGGGCCAGCTACTTTGATTTGAGTGTGTGTTACCATGAACCTCGATGAGATGGCTGGCTCGACCCATACAACATGATTTTAGGGTCATGTCGGTGGATAGTTTAGCATTCAGTTGTTATTCTACTTTGTCTGATATTTTTATTTTATGGTCCATGTCTGTCGGATATGTTTTTATGGTGGTTTATTTATTCTCCCGTGAATTATGAAGTTGCATTTGAAATGCAGACATTGCAATCTGGAACCCTTTCTTCAATTAATATGAAGACGGTTACTAGTTTGGCTGAGGCTTTTTTGATGCACCCTGAAGAACATATGGCTTGGCTTAACAAGATTAACGATGATTTTCAGTTGTTAAAGACACACTTACTCTTTATGCTGATGCAGTCATTTATTATGATGAAAAATGGTGTGTTCTCTTTTTTCACTTTAATCAAGAATTGATTTATCTATTTTTTCTGTTTTAATGGTTGTGATCCTCTCTCTTTTTGAACTTTGTACACATGTTTAGCACACACTGTATTTTAGAAGGTATTTTATTATTAATTTTTTGTTGAAAGCGTGGTATATTAAATATTTTATACGCTTGCTTTCTCTATATGTCTCATTCTCCTTGCTCCTATAAAACCCCATCTCTAATTTAGATCTTCTCTTGAAAATTGTGTTAGAGCCAGTTAAATAGCAAAATCATTAACCATATTTATAAGTTTGTATTTGCGACATTCTTATTTTCTTTCCCTCTTGTGAAAAGTAATTTGGGTCCAGCACATTTAATCATGGTGGGATGTGGGGTTTCTTATGTGATTTAGAATGGTAATCCAAGTTTTTCTTTATAATATTAAACTTAATTTTGCTGTTTTTACTTTTGCAAGTGGTAAATTTATTAAAAAAAGCACATTGTGCTAGCCTATCGTGAAGAAATGGTATTTTATCTAAAGGTGGAAGAGTCACTCTGATTAATACTATGCTTTCTAGTTTACCTACTCATTTATGTCTATGTTTACAATTTTTGTTCATTGGATAATCTATAGGAAACACCACAAAGGGATATGTTGTAATATGGATTGGAATATGGCGTTAAAAAGTGACAACCTTTAATCAATGTTTGGTGGGGGAGTAGTTTTGGTGTTTTGGGGGTGAGCAGAGTCATCTTTGGAGGTGTGATGTTGATTTGAGATGTGGAAGGACTGGGGTCTGTGGTGAGAGGGTCCAACACTTTGAGATTGCAGACGAGCCCAAGGTGGTTAAATTGGGAAGCATTCTTTGGACATTTGGAATGTTACTTTGCTTTGTTTGATGTGGCTATTGTGGAAAGAATGTTATAATCGCACTTTGAGGATAGGGAGAGACCTCTGGATCAGCTGAAATCCTTGTTAATCCGTACTTTGTTTGAATAGTCTCGTGTGTGGGGTTTTACTCATTTTAACTTTATTTTTGAGTTCCAAAATTCATTCTCTTTCTGTATTTGTTGTAATTTTTTAAGATTCTTTGTGCTCATTGCCGTGTACATGAAGTACCTTTTTTTTCCCTTTCAATATAACTTCATTACTTAAAAAAAGAGTGTAAGGGGAGTGTGAGTTGGTAGACTATTTTTCACTTCATTGTAGGGTGGTGAGAAATTTATAGTTCTTAGCGCCAACTCTTTTTGGAGTATGTTGGGTGATGCATAGGACACTTGCAGAGGCAATTACTTGTGGTAAAGGGTCTGTTTGGCTGTAATGTGAGCTATGAAATATGGGTGGCTGCTGCACAATGGATTGTGGCAATAACACAACTTTAGATATTGGTTTCTAGAGTCAGTGTATACCTGTTGTCTGCTTGAGTTATTCTTCTACCTTCTACTAAAATTTATTAGAGTGGAGAGGAGATGTAATTTGCTTGCAGGAGATTAAGATGGATCTGTTTCAACGGAGATGTTAAGGATTTTATTATGGGGCGGGAGGACACTTGGAAGGCAATTGAAGATTGAAAGTCCTTATGAAAGTAACTTTCTTTTGTTGCGTGAGCCTCTTGGCTCAGTGGAAAACTCTGGTTTCCACTCCCCTCTCAACTCACAAGGGGAATCTGGGGTTCTTGATGGGGATGTTCTGAATTACCAATAGCAAAAAAAAAAAAAAAAAAAACTTTTTTGTGTTCAGCAGCATTGGGGAGTTTTCACAGTAGACAAACCTTATCAAATGGGGAATGTTTATAGTGAATATGTGGTGTGTGTGCAAACAATACTGCGAGCATGTACTTCAAATGCATTTCATGAAGCATAATGGGACCATGTTTTGAGTCATATTACTCTGGTGCCTACTAAATTGCATCCAACATGCCAAAAGATGCACAATAATGCCTTTTCTTGATTAAGACAATCTAAAAGATTATTCTACTGAGCTACTATTGTTGCTTTTTTGGTTTTACTTCACTGTTGCCTGTTTCCCTGTTGCTGGGGTGTTGCATAGCATGGTATGTCAAGTTGTTGAACACTTTTATTCACTTTTGTGAGACTCTGCTTTTATTATTACCTTGATCCTTGCCTCTTATACTTATACTTCTCTGATTTTTTGAATTATGATAGTAGGATACTAAGTTTTGTATTTTCTTGCATGTTAGAAAGAGGCCAGTTTTCAATACTCTTTGAAGCTGTCTTTCCATTTCTGAAGAGAGAGTGGGAAGCATTTGAATCTGCGGGTGATGTTTCTGTGGAAGAGGTACAATTGTACAATGGGAAATTAGCAGCAGATGGGCATTGTTTTCTCTGTTCATCTCGACAAAGCTGAGTTCTAATTATTTTTTCAATGTCTAATGTTTGTCTTTGGTGTTTGATTGACAGTTCAAATCTGAAATTCAAAATTGGGATGGCAAAAGATTCTTAGAACAGCTATCTGATACTAAACTTAGAGCATTAAATACAAATATCTTGATTTTCATATTTTGGAAGTTACTGGAGGCATTATCAGAAATACCTGGAGATGTTTTAGTGGTTAGTGAATTTTTTGGGTCTATCTATCATATCTTCTAAGACTGCTTTGGTGACTGGTCATTGACATTGTGGCATGACTTTTTAATGTGGTCTCAGCTGAATGTATAACTTTTTATTCTTGCAGGATGATAATGACAAATGGGTTAGCATTCTTGAAGATTTGTTCATTTTCTTCTCTACCTCTCAGTATAAGCATATTTTCAAGGATCACCTTCATTACCTTGTCAAAAGCTGCAAGGTTATTGCTCCTGCCTGTTTTCTGTCCAGATTTTTTACGGAAGAAGGTACTTACCTGGTTTTCCCCTTCACTACTTGCTTTCTTATTCTTTTATTTACCTAAAAAACATACTAGGTTGTTTTTGGCTTTTCTAGAAAGGCTTACCTTGGCTTCCTTCTTTGCAACTGCCTTTTCATTCTTCAATCTACCTTGAAGAACAATAAAACTTTGTTGTACATGCTTAGATTCCAGGCGATAGAAACACCCCTAGGGTGGCGCTTGGCCATGATTCACACTGCTGAGCATGACAATCATCATGTGCTGAATCAGCACATTGATTTTTGGGCAATGTCATGAAAGAATTATCTTAAATTTGTACAAAATAAAATTTTATTTCTGGACAATTTGTCAATTTGCATCAAATTCCATAATGATGGGGCATTTTTTTCTGTATTGAGCACCTTTGCAATGACTGGTAATGGGCTTAGGGAGAGACATGTTTGGCTCAAGTAAAGATCTTGCTGGTGGCTGGTTGGTCGCATAATGTGTGTAGAGATAAAATTGAGGGTTGACTCTTTTTTGTGTTTTATTTAATATTTAAGAATTGAGAGTTATTTTTTCATTGACGTGCAAGTGTTGGATCATAAAACAGCTGAATGATATGTGTCAAACTCTGAAAATGGGTGTGTTGTCCACCGATGCATTTTTCAGTGTTGTGTAACAGGTTTATTGGGTACTGTTTTTTAATCATTGTTTTTCAATCATCTGAATGAACATAAAATTTATTTTGTTTCCTGGAAAATTTCACTTTTTGAGGTATATTTTATATTTCAGAAACTTGTTAATAACAAAAAAATTTATTATTATTATTATTTTATTCTATTTTATTGTTGTTCAGTATCAGTTTACATTCACATGATATGATGCTGTCTATTACTTCTTGTAGGTGGTCCTGTTGCTGTCAAACTTGAGAGTCTCCGCTGTTTTTCATTTCTTTGTTCTCATCTACAAGATAACTTGTCAATTCAATTTTTTCCTTCGGTTCTTGTTCCATTGGCTAGTGATAATCAGGTACCAATGCAAATTATTATTACTTTTTCTTACTGTAATGGCTTTTGTGGCCTCTTCGAAGTATTGGGTTTTAGAAATGGTGTTTCATAAATGTTCTCTTATGAAGTGACGTGGTTGTTTATTTTCCTCCTGCAGTTGTTGCATTGTAAGTATACAGATTTTTGATGTTTGTCTTTACTTTCAGGATATAAAGATTGCTGCGATGAACTGCATTGAAGGATTACAAGCACAGTGGGCTCGTGTTGACTTTTCTAGCAAGAAAAATGGTATTCCTGCTGTCATAATTACGTGTGTTATATGTTCCCCTCCATGGTTATATATATTTTTTGCTCTTGTATGGCTATATTAGTAATCTGTTAATCAACAGGGAGCAGTGCAATTTGGAGCCATTTTCTTGATGAGCTTTTGGGCTTAATGGTTCAACAAAAAAGGCTTATATTATCAGACAAACAATTTCTCCCGTCATTGTTGGAATCTTTGATCAGCTCATCTTGCAGTAGTCTTCTAGTGCCACAAAATATTCAGCAGAGGTATTTATAATAATGTTTTTTTTAATGCTTTGTATCACCATCTTTGTCATCTCAATTCATCCTTCTCATCACTTGGAAGATTTATGATATGTTATAAACGAATTGATCCTTCTCCTGCTTATGTTATATTAGTTTTATTTCTTTGTTTTGCTGCTTTTTCACTTGGCTGTTGGAAGTTGGAACAGGTCTTTATATGGGGGTTTCTTTTCACTTTTCTCCAAGTGTACATTGTACATCTCTGACCATACTTCATGTACAGTATGGATATTTCTAAGCTGTCAATGATAAGTATTGTGTGTGCAAATTGGTCAATAGTAGGGATGGTTTAAGTGAGTACTATGGATACTTAACATCCCAATTTTAATGATTTAATAAATAATTACCTCATGGATTTATAAAATTATAGTAGAACCCTCTCCCTGAAGAATTTGCTCAATTTATTATAGATGATTATATTTGATTGAATCAGTACCTTGTCATGTTGGTAGCTTAGTTGATATAGTCTGTTTGTAGAGCCTGATTCCTGAACACTACTGACAAATGTCAGTAAATAACAAAGAAAAAGACTTCAATTTTAAAATCACACTTTAATAACTTAAGTACGTCTTCATTAATGTTTCTTGCCTTGTGTTTCTGGCTTCATCATAATGCCCTCTGAGCTACAGAGCCTTATAATTGACACACAAGCACGCACTCTCTCTCTCTCTCCATCTATTGCCTATTAGCTTCTTAATGGTTTTTTGCCTGGAAAAGAAATTTTTTTGCATTTTCCATGTTTTATGGTTTCTCATATCTAGGAAACCTTCAAGTTCCTCCTGCAGTTTTTCTGTTTGATAAATTACCATCATCATCTTTGTAGGTCAATTGTGAAACTTGTTGAAGTGTTTGATGTTATGCTTACGTCTATTATTGAGTATATGAATTTTTCTTAACCCTTTCAGGTTTGATCAATCTACAAAAGAAAAGATTCTCGCCTTTCTTTTGCGTTCTGCTCTAAGCATGTCTAATTATGGAAAGGTTTGCACTCTTATCTATTTTCACATATTTGTTTGTCCACACACTAGAACTTTCCTATATAAGTTTGGCAGGAAACCAAGGTTAACTAGAGTTGATGTCTTTTGCAGCTAATGATTCTATCTTTACTCAAAGGAATAGGCAGTACCATTATGGTTTATAAGGATGTTTATTCAGTTTTAAGTTTACTTTTGGAAAGACGCAGTCGATGTTACTTTGACTTGGATAAGTCATGCCAGAAATTGTCAAAATCTGAAATTGAAATGCTATGCCTTCTGCTGGAGGTAAGTCAATGGATGTTTTTGAATGATTGTTTCGTTTGTCTGGTAATTGTGTTTAATTTCACTTCATAATGTGCTGTATTAGATCTGTGCTGTGCCCTCTCTATCTGGTGGATATGCTCTCGAAGACCATTTATTTCAGGCTTTGCGAGTAAGAAGTCACTTGCAACTCGTACAGATATTATTCTAATTTTCTGGACTTTGATGTTACCTTGCTTGTATTGACATCTTATTTTGGTCTCTCAGTTGGACAGTATGGGCTCAGAAGACCCTGCTATTATACAGCCCTGTATCACTGTTTTAAAGAAGCTCAATGGAGATCTATACACTGAGTTGAAGAAAGATATGCAGGTGAGCTTTTTTAATTAACCAGGACTTCGCACAGCATATTGCTTGGAAATCATGATTCTTGAATGTATGTTTTGACATGCCACTACCAGCTAGTTATTATTAGGATGATTGTTCTGGTCCTTCTGAAGTCTGGATATGTATAGATACATATGAAATTCTGGGGAAAAGGAGAGAAAATAGTTATAAAAAAAACTTTCAGGGTGCCATTATTTAATAAAAGAAAATAATATTACTTTAGGCTAACAGTTAACGACATGGTTCATGTACCCATGATAGGCTTTAAAATAATGCAAGCCACTTACATCTATAATTAGAGTAACATAAAATTGTCACTATGCATTATACAAGCGATTGTAATGATAGAAAAAGACATTTTTGATTTATAAATGCTTGAGGTAAGTGATTGTTGTCTTTTCTGATACCATCTTTTATAATTTGTCTTTTTTGTTATGACATATATATATATATATATATATATATATATATTTTTATATCAGATAGATGTTTGGTAATGTTAAAAAGGAAATATGTACCCTGCTTGCATTGTTCTATTTTTGTATCAAGTTTGCATGTAATTGTTGAATACTTGTACATAAATCATAAAAAAAAAGGTTAAAAAGTGATTTCTTTTTTTAAATTAAAAAGACTGAGTTTGTAGACTTTATGTGTTTAAAATGCATTAACTGCATAACTTTTTCCCCTGCCCTTTTTACCCCCAATCTGTATTTTAAGTTTGTTCATTAAAATATTTGGAATCTGCCAGAACCTTTTTTTTTTTAGCATTATTTTTTAAGATATAATTGCAATTTCTGGACAAAAAAAATTGTCAAGAATGACCTGTAGGCGTGAGTTTTTAATTACATGGGAGTAATCATTTCTTTGAAACACTGAATATTTCTAATTACTCCTGTTAAGGGCTAAAAATTTCTCTCTTCTTTTTTGGTCTGAGCAGGATCTTCTGTTTTATCGGCTTGTATTTTTATTTCGGAATGCTAATGGTGATGTACAAAATGCAACCAGAGAGGCCCTGCTGCGCCTAAATGTTTGTCTCTTACTCTTTAATTTTTTCAGTGTCTTTTCTTTGTTGTAGTACTTTCAGCATATTTTGTTATTCTATAGTTTTTTGAGCATATGAATTCTATTGGTTGATTTTTTTTTTTTTTCATGCCACGTATTTACTTCAATTTTGGAGACTGCTAGTTGCCGGTGAGCTGCTCAGTTGCCCTTTATTTGGGAGGAGGGTGAGGGCGTGGGTTTAGGACCCACTGGGTGTGTGTGATAAATTGGAGACTGTTATTTGATAATCTGAGGGAGAGGAGGAATTACATTGTGATGGTCACAAACACTAATTGTTTATTGTGAGGTTGGTTTGTGCATGAAGGAGCTGAATTGGGCTTCTGTCCTGCTGTGCAAAAGATTAATATGGCTCTTAGAAGAATTGTTTCTTAAGCTTTTAAAAATTAAAATAATGGAAGCCTTCACATGGGGAATTATGCAGATAAAAGATTCTCAGAGGGTTATCTACTTCCTTTATAAGCTGCATATGGTTTTTCCTTCTAAGAATAAAATATAGCAGATAAAAAAAAAAAAAAAATCCTACTGAGCAGCCCTCTTTTTTCTATGTTCATTGTGTGTACCTACATTCAAGTTGTTATTCATGGTTAAAAAAAAACATTATAGTATGAAGCTTGATAGTTGTCACTTTACTGAGAGTTTTGAAGGATATTTATATTTAAAATTTTAAGATGGTGACTATTTAATTCACCGTTTTTTGAGCTTGAGGGATCAGATATATACAAACTAAAGCATATCCCAAACAAAATTGTTGTTTCTATGTCAAATTTTTTCGAGTGGCCTGCCAATCTAGACTTTTGTTTTGTATCCATAATCGCAATTTAATCTTCTTGAAAGCTTTTTACAATGTGAATCACGCTAGATGTTTCTTTGTTTCTAGAGTGACAGACTGTTCCACCAAAAACATCACACCATGTCTTTTTTATATGTGTTGGGTGGGGCCCAAGTAGGATGTGTGTGTGAGGGTGATTTTTTGGGGAAAAAAATTGGTGGCTCTAGCAAAACTCTCTCAACTTTTTGTCTTGTATCATCTAGTTAATAGGATGGAAAAACTTCAAATGTATTTTCAGTGGGGCTGAATGGGCAGTGCCTTTAAGTTCATCTAGTTAATTGGGATACTTCTTGTGCTCTAATTAGCCAAATGGGGTTGGGTATCAAGAAACTCTTGGGCTTAAATAAAGCCTTGGTGGGAAAATTGCTGTGGTGTTATATGCACAAAGTACTGGCATTGTGGAGAAAGTATATTCTAGGAGGTTGGGACAACCTCCTGTAGTTCATCAGATATGATATTGGCGGTGGCTCTAAAGTTCTGTTTTGGCATGATTAGTGGCAGGGGGAGGCTCTGCTTAAGGAGTGTTATCCCAACTTGTATCGTATTGCAAGAAATAGTGAGTCTATAGTTGCCTCCTAGAAATGAGGATAAACTGCTTAGCCTGTCAGGGGTGAAAATCCCCGGATTACCTGTTAACTAGTTCTAGAGGGTGGGGTCAATTTTTTAATTAATGAATTATATACTTATCAAAAAAAGAAAAATTCCCTCAAAGTCTTTGCTTTTTTGTTTGTTTGAGTAATGTAAACATAACTGATGCTTTAGATTTTGCAGATTTCTTGTTCTACTGTCAGGAAGATGCTTGATTTTGTATTCAAGCAGGAAAGTCTTGCAATTAGTTCAGTGAATGGCAAGAAAAAGAAATCAAATGTGCATAGTTGGTCCAATCTGTCTCCGGATGTGATATGTAAAGGAGAAGATGCACTCTCTTTTCTTAGCTCTCTTCTTGATTTTTTGCTACTGAAGAAAGACATAGCAGATAGGTATATGCTTTTATTAATGTGTCTAATTCTGGATTTTTTAAGTCATGCTGTTGGGGTTGGCATATTACTTGCCACTTCTAATGCCATGACCTTGTACATTCTCATACTAACTGGTTTCATGTTATTCGTTTCAGGGATTCTCTTATAGGACCCTTATTCAAGCTTCTTGGAAAAGTTTTTTCAGATGAGTGGATAGGTGGTACTCTTACTCGGGATGATAAGTTGGTCCAAGTATCGCCCAGCATTTCTGAGTCCATGTCCAGTACAATATGCTACATTCAACAGACACTGTTAATAATCTTGGAAGATATTTGTGCTTCGCTCATCAATGCTGTTCCAATAAAGGTATGCCACCCATATTTCTGATTTGGAAATTTAGGATGATTACGGCTTCTGTTGGTCTGCCATTTCAGTATTAATTCCTGTTTATTCTAATTACACGTGGTTCATTTTCATGGCAGGATGACATCTTAAATGAAATCAACATTAAATTGTTGGTTGAGTGTGCCCATTCTGTGAAGGATGGAGTCACCCTCAACCTTATATTTTCATTAATTTCCTCTGTTGCAAAGGTTGTCCCTGAAAAAGTTTTGGAGCATATACTGGATATTCTTACTGTCATTGGAGAATCTGCTGTCTCACAGGTTTGTTGATATATTTTCTTTCCTTGAATAGGTTTAATGTCTCACATTTTTGTGTGTACATAACAGTGGTGTTTCCTGTTTGATCAATATGCTGGTGTTCAACTAGAGGTGAAAACAATTTAAAATTTATCCTAGAGACTATGAGCAGCTTAGTAGATATTTTACACAAGTATCCCTCTTTGGGATAAGATTCCCTCCCATTGAACCCTCCAATTTTTATTTGTAAGACATTTGGCATTTAAAAATCCAATAAATGTCACATCCATCTGGCTGAAAACGGGGAGTAATTGGAGGGGGAGGGGGAGGGGGAGGGGGAGGGGATCCTTTCCTTTGTACTACAATTATGGGTTAAGACTTAAGAGTGATGGAGGGCAGTCTAGGTTTCACGACCTAGAGCAGCCTGAAAACCTTAGTCCTCACCACTGATGGTTTGCTTGGAATCATATTTAGAAAGCACCACCTGGAGCCTTTTGTAGAGTTTCCAGGAATAAAGGATCATGTCCCATTAAGCTCTCAACTAAAGATAATCTAAAAACTTATTCCTATCTTGAAAGATATGAAACCTACTACCTATTTGAATTCAAAATAAAATGAAGTATAAAATAATCCAACCACATAAGATGAATTAATCCCTACCTAAAAAATATATATATATAAGATGAATTAATCCCATAAAATGTGGTGTCTGCACCATAGAGTGTCAGTTGCCTGATGTTAAATGTCCCCTTGTCCCCCCATTGGGTAAATTGGTAAACAAAACTTTTTTTTTTTTTTTTTTTATGACATAGGAGAACTTCACTCAGATTAGTTGCACATCGCAGAGCATACTATACAACAATCCTCACTGTTAATCAAACTCCTACGGACAAAACTTATGCACCCATATGGGGTTGACCCATGACCTCAACCTTTACCCCTTATTTATGGGGGTAGGAGATTCTGTTTAGTCCAATGACTATTGTCTAAAATTCAATTCCATTCTTGGGATGACAATTCTTTGCCTTAGATTTGTACTAATCCCTTCAATCTTTCTATAGATTGACAGTCATTCGCGGCATGTATTTGAGGATCTTATATCTGCTGTTGTTCCATTTTGGCTATCTAAGACGCACAACGTGGAAAAATTACTTGAGGTAAACTTTTCACCTTGGTGTTTAGCATTAGCATCTCTTCTACACCATTGGTCGTAATTGTATGTAAGCTAGTTTTCTAATTTGGTTGAGTTTGTCTTTTAGGTTTTTATGAATGTGTTGCCTGAAGTTGCTGAGCACCGGAGGCTGTCAATTGTTGTCTACTTATTAAGGTGCTGTCAAGTTGTTATTTATTTATTTATTTTAACTGTACTTCTCTTGAGGGTTCTTCATCTCTTGCTTACGTTAATGTTCTTATCCTCAGGACTCTGGGAGAATGTAGTAGCCTGCCTTCGTTGCTTGTCCTTCTATTCCGTTCATTGGTTTCAAGGAAAGGATTACCTTGTGTTAAAACTTTGCAAAATCCAGATAGTTTCACGTCATTGATGCATAGAGAGTGGGAGTACGTCTTTGCAGTGCAAATTTGTGAGCAATATTCATGCCAGATATGGCTCCCTGCTCTTGTTATGCTGCTTCAACAAATAGGGAAAGGTAATCTGTGCCAAGAACTGTTTATGGAATTGTTGTTTGCCATGCAGTTCACTTTGCACAAAATGCAAGATCCAGAATTTGCATTCAAGCTTGAGTCAGGGGAATGTTCTGATGACATTCAGGTATGTGTCTTTTACTCTCTTTCCTCTAGCTTTGTTAATTATTAAATGTTTTTATTTTTGAAGGCCTTGGGTTGTTTTCCAAGAACTTGTTGGCTAGATAATGTCCTGTTATCTGCATCCTTACATTATTGTACCCTGCTATCCTGTTAAATGATAAAACTGCAGGATTCCTCTGAAATTGTCACAACAGATGTTGTATTGCCATTCTGATAGAAATGTAGTGCAGCGGGAATCATCTAGTGGATTATAACGTTATACGTACTTTAAAATAAGTCTATGAATAAATAAAGTTCTTGGAGAAGGGATTGGAAATGGCTGGTTTTTTTTGCAATTATATTCTTGATTGGTTGATCCATATTTATATGCATGTCACTAGATGTGAGTTTTTTTTTTTTTTTTTTTTTTTTTTTTTTTTTTTTTTAAGACGTGAGATATAATTCATCTCTCAATTTTTTTCTGAATTTAATGAAATCTTCCACTTTTGATCTGACCGATGACACTAATATAGGCTCATAATGCATGCCTTACTATGCTGCTTTCTCTTTGTTTATTTGGAGGGTGATGAATGCTAGAACTTTTGATGGTCTAGAGTTATCAATATTTAGATTGATCTATGATTTGTTTTCTTGAGATGTCTATAGACGGAATGAAGTCACTTGGGGGATTCCATTCTTTCTCTTTGTTGGATTTTTTTAGATCATTGTAATTGTATGGATTGATTTTGTGAATCTTCTCTATACTTCCCACATACGACAACTATATCTAATTATTATTATTATTTCTTTTTGTTGCTCTTTTGGGGAAAGGAAGGAGTGGGTCAAATCTGCCACACAGTGACTGGGAACTTTTTTGGGGGGTGGGTGGGGTGGTGATGGTAGGTGCCAATCAGACTTCAAGTCTGTTGGTGTCTTTTTAATAATAAATTGCAATTAATTATGCCAAGAGCGTTATAGCTGGTGTTATAAACAGAGGTATTCAGGGTTCAAATCTCCCATTCTTTGTTGTAATTATTGAATTATCCTAAAAAAAAAAATTGCGATTAATTATTAAAGAATGTTATCTTCACTACTTCAGTTTCCCATATCCTTTGTGTTTATGTTTGAGTTAACATGACAGTGACCGTATCTTTAATTTTTTGTAGTCTACATAAATTTAATTCTTTTTTACAATCGACATGTTTAGTGACCACTCTTTTATACAAATTATTTGTGGTCATTATTTTACATGTTTAGTGATCAAAGCAATCGACATTTTTTTTATCCTTTGTGTTCATCACCGTGTACATAATTTTTTCTTCTTTATCAATAAAATTGCGTTACTTACCTTTAAAAAAAACATCTTTTATATATGTCAGAGTATGTTTGAATGAGTAGGGGAAGATTATTTATTTATTTATAAGTATGATCAGGGGAGGATACTGTGACATTGAAGTCCGCTATATCTGTTGCTATCTTTATTGCACCCCTTTTTTTGTGGGTATGTATGATAGTGAGCACTTATAATTTCAATGATGCTGATTGGTGCTTTAATTTCAGAGGAAACTTGAAGATCTCATGGAACAGGTTGCTCCTCTCTTGCAACTTGTGGATGAAAGTAGGAAGCAAATTAGTATTCCTGTTACTATCAGGAAAGAATTAAAGGAGTGTATGCGCGTTGTCTTGAGGACTATTACCATGCATATGATCCCTTCAGCATACTTCAAAGGCATCATCAAATTGCTTGGCCATGCAGATGGAAATGTTAAAAAGAAGGTATTTCCCATGATGCCTTTTGTATATAAGATAATTGAGAAAGATGTAAATTTGGAACTGTGACGGGAGTGCATCTTTTCTTGTCTCTAGTGGACCAGAGATTGTTGACATATAGGATTCTCATAGAATACTTACTATGCTTCACTGTAAATCAGTTGTAAATCAGTTATATATATATATATATATATTTTTTTTTTTTCTTTTGTTGTTGTTACTTTTGTTGCAATTTTGGAAATATTTGAGTGTTATAGATTATCGTGGACTGGAATTCAAAATCAAGTGCATCTTTCTTTATTAATATGCGTTACTGATCCCTCTTCTGATATCTGGTAAAAGTGGAATACCAATATGAAAACAATTTGAGTTGTATGTAAATTGTACTAGTCTTTGTGAAAATGAAACGGAAAAAGGAAATATCGTAAGAGGACCAAGAAGTGACAGAAGTAAAATATGTTAACTGGGCACCATATATCACACCTATACTGCTATTTTATTTGGATAATTACGGTCTAAAAGTGGTTCTGCTCTACCTTATATTTGTCACCAATGAGTGATATCTCAACTGGCACTTTCTCATCACATAATAATTGGATGGAAGGTGAGGTCATGGGTTTAAGACCATTGGGTACATGTAGAACTTATCATTTAAAAAAAAAAAAAACTTATATTTGTCTATTACGGCATATGCACAATAATAGTAAAATCTCTTTACATAATAAATAATACTTTCATGCAGGTTCTTGGACTTCTATGTGAAACAGTTAGGGACCATGACACAGTTAAATTAAAGCATAAGGGCAGAAGACGTCTCAACCCAAATTCAAGTAGTACTTGGCTTCATATGGATGAGAGTTCAGTTGAAACATTTGAGAAGATGTCTTCAGAAATTATTCTGATAGTTGATGAGTCTACTGACGATTCAAATGCTTCCTTGAAACTGGCAGCAGTTTCTGCACTAGAAGTTTTGGCCAACAGGTTTCCTTCTAATTATTCCATCTATAGCATGTCCCTTGCTTCTGTCACAAAAGGTATTACTTCGCACAACTTGGCCGTATCTTCTAGCTGCCTTCGCACAGCTGGTGCTTTGATCAATGTGCTTGGGACAAGGTCACTAGCTGAGCTTCCTCGGATAATGGAGAATTTGATAAAGATTTCTGGCGAAGTGTCTTCATGCTCAGGTCTGAAAACAAAATGTGATGATGACAACACCCCTGTTGCAGTATCAACTTCCAAAGATTCTCTTATTTTGTCTATTCTTATCACATTGGAGGCAGTTGTAGACAAGCTTGGTAGTTTTTTGAACCCATATCTTGGAGATATCATGAAAATTTTGGTGCTTCATCCTGAATATTTATCAGAGGCAGACCTAAAGTTGAAACTGAAAGCTGATGCAGTCCGAAAACTGCTCACTGAGAAAATCCCAGTAAGCCTTTTATCATAGTCTGATATATGACCATGTTCTGAAAACCCATTATGTTGAGATGGATTTTGTTTATTTTTCTGTATCAAACCTTGTTTTTCTTGTCCAGGTACGGCTTGCACTTCCGCCTTTGCTAAAAATATACTCCAATGCTGTTCAATCTGGAGATTCAAGCTTGGCAATTGCTTTTGAAATGCTTGCTAACTTTATTGGTTCAATGGATAAATCATCTGTTAGTGGTTACCATGCAAATATTTTTGACCTTTGCTTGCTCGCTCTTGATCTACGCCGTCAACACCCACCTTCAGTTCAAAATATTGATGTCGTTGAAAACAATGTCATCAATGCAATTATTGTTCTGACTATGCGACTTACTGAGACCATGTTCAAGCCTCTTTTTGTTAGGAGTATTGAGTGGGCAGACTCAGATGTGGATGAAACTGAAAGTATGGGAAGTTCAAATATTGATAGGGCTATAAGTTTTTATAGCCTGATGAACAAACTTGCAGAGAGCCATCGGTGAGTAAACATCTTGTATATGCTCTTGGTGTTGCTCTATTTATGGTTTCCAGTGTTTTGTTTTTTAATGATCTAATTTTTCTTTTTTTCATGTTTTGCTTTCTTGCTGGTTACCTGGTCTTTTAACACCCAATCTATGTGTTGTTGGTTGAAACTGTTTGCCCTAGATTTGAATTCAATGGGATCAAAATTATGATGCCTTTCCAAGCACCGGATTTAATAATTTGTCCCTTATAGTGTATGTAATTGCACATATAGTTAGGTGAAATATAAAATTAGTTAGAGATGAACAGTTAGTTACTTTAGCTTGTAGTTTTCACTTTGCATCTTTTCTTTTCTATTTTATCCTTTTATCTCTCTTGAATTCTAGTAGTTTTAAGTTGATCTCTTATCTGCCAATTGTATCATCTAACATCTATTGAGTTTCTTTGCAAACATTCTCCATGTTTGTTTTTTTTCCTTCTTCTTCTTCCCTCTCTAGGCTCTGAAAGGATTAGATTGTGTGTGTATCTAAATGGGTTTTTTTTTTTTGATAAGTAACAATGCTTCATTGATGAGTGTGTATGTAAATGGTACAAGTTTTGTACTACCCTTGGTTTTATCTTCAAAACATAAGATAGCTGCACGTATGGGCTTGTCAAAAATCATAATCTATTCTGAGTTACCGCTTCCTCCTCTCCCAACCTCTCTCCCTCTTTTTCCTCTTTTTCCCCTGCAAGGCTGCAATTATCATTAACATCTCTTGTACCATGGTTACTCTGTAAGTAAATTTGTGGTTGTTAATAAGTCTAAGGGCTAGCACAATGGTTAGGGACCGGGCCTCATAAATTGGAGGTTATTGGTTTAACTCTCCTCCCTCTTTGACCTCTTGGGGCCACTCATCAAATAAAATATCTGTAGTTGTTTGTAAGTAATTTTTTTTTTTTAATGTCAAAGTTGTTTTTGATTTTCAATTTCTGAGAGCTGCGATGGGGAATCAGTGGACCACCTTCTTCATTGTAAGTTCTCTCACGCCTTATGGTGTGAAGTTTTTGCAGTGTTTGGGATCCAGTGGGTAATGCCAAGGTCAGTTAGCTCTTTTTTCTTTATTTGGAGAAACTGGTTTGGAAAGCATCTTTCAACCATTTGGAATATGGTCTTGGCATGTTTAATGTGGTTAGTCTGGTAGGAGTGTAATGCCCGCATTTTTGAAGACAAGGCGAGAACATTAGAACATCTAAAATGTCTCATTTTACGTACTCTGTTTCTTTGGGCTCATGTTTGGGGGTGTACGAACTGTACTACTGTATCTGATTTTTTAGTTTCCATTTCCTTTAGCTCTTGATCTTTTTGTATTTGTTTTCTTGTTCAAAGTGTTCACCATCGTGAACATAATGTTCAATTTTTTCTCAATGAAAGTTTTATTACCTATCAATTTTTTTTTTTTTTTCAATTTCTGAGAGTATGAGGGACAGAGACTTGTAATTTTGATTTAATTAACTTGTATCTATCTATCAATTCTTACATTATAACCAGTCATCTCAATTGTACTTCTCTATGATGCAGGTCTTTATTTGTTCCTTACTTTAAATATTTGCTGGACGGTTGCATACGGCATCTTACTAATGCTGGAGATGCAAAAACTTCTGGTTTGACGCGTAAGAAAAAGAAGGCCAAGATTATGGAAGCAGGCAATATGAACGAGGAAAACAGTGTGTTATCACTAAGAAATTGGCATCTTAGGGCATTGGTCTTGTCATCATTACATAAGTGCTTTCTCTATGATACTGGGAGCAAGAAGTTTCTCGACTCTTCAAATTTTCAGGCTAGTCAATTTCTACTTTATTCTCTGACAATTTTCAAGACTGTGGAATACATTTTTAACAAACAAAAAGCAGCTGCTTCCAGTACTTTCCAAATTTAGATATTTGTTTGGGAGTTTTTGAGTTGCATATTGTGGACACTAACAGCAGTTGTTGCAGCATTGCTCTTAATTTCCTATATGTTGGGATTTTTCCTCTATTGACACTGAAGCCACTGTAGTTCATGATTGAGCTTCTGGAATGTCTTATCACTTGAGTTCTTCTCTTGTTTATTGGTCACACATAATAAAATTTTCAATTTCACAAGTTTAAGAAATCGAAAGAAAAAAGTGCATGCGCACATGTTGGGTAGTGATAGTTCCTCATGTTTCCAAGTAATTGTTGCAACCTTTGTGGTATTTGTACTAGTGGGGCCTGGATAAATCATTTGTTGGTCTATGCATCAAATACACAAATGCTTTTACTGCCTGGATAAAGTAATTTCCATGCATTTTAACCTTGAATGAGTGTTGTATGTTTTGCATTATAATGGTTGTTATACTGGGCTGATTAAAGCTTTATTCCTATTTTTTCATAGATCATTGTACATTAAAGCATAATAGTTAGTTTGAGAAATGAATTACCTGATTCCGATGCAATCCTCTGAAATTTTGGACCAAAAATGGAAGCAATAAAAAATTATTGGAGTTTTTATTTTTAACATGTCCTAATTCTATTGACATCTCATTTCTTGGTTGTCTTTTTACTGATTTATTCTTTAAATGCCTTTTCACAGGTTCTATTGAAGCCCATTGTTTCACAGCTTGCCATAGAACCACCCTCTTCTCTTGAAGAGAATCGAAATGTACCATCCACAAAGGAAGTTGATGACTTATTGGTTGTTTGCATAGGTCAGATGGCTGTGACTGCAGGAACTGACCTTTTGTGGAAACCCTTGAACCATGAGGTGAGTTTACAAGCTATTACACTTGTCTGCTGCAATCTCTCATTGGGTTTCATAAGAAAGCTCAGCGTCTTGAGTCTAGCTTCTTGGGCTTTAAATAATTGAGTTTAAACGCTAAAAATTAAATGCAAGACATCTTATGTATTAATTGCACAATTGGAGAAAGATGTGCTCAAATGTGCTCGTCATCTTATATTTTCAATTACCGGTAATATATAATTGCTATGTCTTTTAACTAGTTAGGAATGTTCTTGCATATTGGAATAAAATTTGGAACAATAGTTTGCAAACTCTCATATCTTTTTGCCTTTCAAAAAATGTTATTGCAGGTTTTGTTGCAAACTCGTTCTGACATGGTGCGGACTCGAATTTTGGGCCTGAGAATTGTTAAATATCTTCTGGAGAATCTGAAAGAAGAATATCTAGTGTTATTGGCTGAAACCATCCCCTTCCTTGGCGAATTACTTGAGGATGTAGAGCTATCTGTTAAATCTCTAGCACAGGAGATTCTCAAGGACATGGAGTTCTTGAGTGGTGAAAGCCTCCAGGAGTACCTTTGATGTTGTACACTAGCTGAGAATGATTCTCTTTTTTCCCAAGGGTTGACGTATTTGGTATAGCAGATATGGGCTTGGGGCTTCAATTTTGGTAGGGTTTTCTAGGAATGCTGTAAATTGTAGAATTTTGAATTATAGAAGACTGCTTACAACCAACAAGCTCAAGATAATTAAGTGTAAGGTGAGGGTTTGCTGAGAAATCATGGTCATAAGCCCTTGTAATGAAATTACAGTGTGCAAGGAATTGTCACATTTTTGTTCTTACTACCATATCTATATTAATATACGCAGTTTTAAGGAATCCCTCTCCCGTTGTTACAGTAATAGCAATACAGCTTATATTAATCAATATTCTATTAAAACTGATTTTGATCTCGGTGTCTCTGATTTTGGTGCTATCCCTATCAAATTCAATTTTGCCAAAGCTGAGGGTCATGTAGCTCACAAAACGTCTTTACAAAACCTAAGGATTCATTAACGAATTCCAATTGTCAGTTCAATGCGAGAAGCACACTTTTTGAATTTCTTGAATCAAATTACCAATGATAAAAAAGGATAATTGAGTCCATCTAAAATTTTAATAGAATTATTTTTATATGGATTTATCACTTTTTGTTAACAACTCACAATCTGTCCATTTTTAGAATTGTGGAGCAAAAGTCGTGTTTTAAATTATTTCGTTTGCAAATTGTAGTCATTTGGAGCAATGATACAATTTGTTACATATGTTTTCCCAATAATTTTTCAAACTTGAAGATTATCGTCTACTCTTACATATATGTATTAATGTATATGTAAAATTTGAGTTTAGAACTTAAATTCTAGGATGTCGTTATACATATGCCATGTAGACTTTATAAATAGTAGAATGAAATGAGAGTGGATTAATACTTATAAAAGTTAATTAAAATATAATTTAAAAAAATGTTTATTTTTTCTGATTTCCCCCCTTTTCTTTAGGCTAACTTCCTTTTTTGGGCTTACTGTGATAATTGATTCAATTTTGGGTAACATCAATAATGTTAATGTACCCATTTCAAAAAAAAAGAAAAGAAAGCAATGTGGTTTTAATTTGATGGCGCCACGGGTAGCGGCTTCCTTGCTGCACTGAACTTGACTAGGAGCCCAACGTGACCGCAGAAGAGAAGTAAAGTGGGTCTGTGCCCAGGGGTATTTTGGTCTTTTAACCTAAACTTAGCGATCAAATTAAAACACATGGTGGAGGACCATCGGACATGGCTGATATTGACCGCACCGAATAATTTTTTCTCCTGGTGTAAAACGAAAGCTAAAAAAATGGACGGAACGGAAGTGGCTGAGAATTCGATTACGTGGATCCCGATCCGTCACTTCACTTCACTTTTCCGTTAGAAATTAGAATCGTTAACTCCTTCACTCTCAGCCTAGTAGTAGAAGAAGTAGTAGGGTTTAACCGTTTAATATTATTATAACCAAATCATTCTATTTCGCAAACACTTTCGAAAATCATTTTCAACCACAATCCACACAAGGTAAATCGTCTTATACTTATTTTTTTTATTTTATTTTCAATTTTTGATTCAGAAGTGAAAATATCTGCTTCCAAAAAACACTTTTTTTCTGTTCAGAAATGAGATTCTTCACGTTTGTTGTTGATGTACTGGATGTGTTTGAAGCAATGTTTGTTCGAATCTTTGTTGTAGGGAATTCATGATGTTGCCAAGGTGGAGCCGAGCCATTGCTAATCTTTCGAGAGCTGGGTTGCAAAGCAACTTGAAGTACGGAAATGACTACTCCAATGTTGTTTTGCACCGAAGCTATGCCAAGGTTGCTGCTGCTGATTCGGTTCAAAAAGGTTTCCCGAATCAACCTTCGGTATGATTTAAGAACCTAAAGTTTTGTTTTTTTGTCAATAATATATATATCTGCTATGTATTGGAGTTTAAGTAATTGTTGTTGTCATTTGCATTCTTTTTTTCTTTTTAATTTTCCTGTGTTTGAAAGATTAGCTCTTATGATCATGGTTATGTTGGGAGTGTAGAATGCCATGTATCTATAGCGTACTACTTTTTGAAGCTGTAAATTTTTTCTGTTTCGGGTTTAAGCTCTATCAATGTGTAGCTCATCTCATTAGACTCATTGGTTAGATAGTTCATATGGACTAAGGTCTCTGGCTAAATCTATCTTGTGCCTGTGTGTGGCTCTTGTGTGTCTCATTTATGCTGGTGGCATGAGGTTTACAATGTTCTTAAAAGCAACCTTGATGCAAATCCAACTTTTGGTTTGTGCTCAGGCTCTTTGAGATTCAGTGATTAAGTGCGCCTTGAGCCTTTTCATACTACTGGAATTGCTGTAATCCCAATGATATATTATATAATTATTTGTTAATCATTTGATAAAACAAATATATTCAGTTATTGTTTTTCAACAAGTTACTGTTGTTGCCTTTTGTTTTCTGTATATCTCATATATCTTTTCCTCTTTCCCTCTTTCCTTTTGGATTTATTATCTATGAGAATCTGGAAAATCGTAATATCTGATGTGTCTATGCAGACAACTTGAAGTTTCTTCCCTAAAAATGTCATTTTATTTCAAATATCATATGCTAACATGTATTGCTACTACGGATATCAATTCATGCTTTTAATGTCATTCTTCTTGCTTAGCTTGTTACTGAAGGTTAGAGTAACTATATCCAACAGATTAATTTAAATAAAATGTTTTGGTCTAAGCCCTGTTCATTGGCTTTGGCCGCGGACTCTGCTCTGAGAGTTGAAGAACCAAAGTATGAGGGCATTAAGCATACTATCTTCAAGCTGTTGCTGTTTTATAGTAAACAAAGCCAGTCTATTCGAGGGGCAAATGTGGTATACAAGAGAATCATTTCACAAGTTGAGAAACCTCTCATTTATGAAGGTGAATCCTCCCTCATGTTATTGCTTATGATAAGAATATCATTAGATTTTTTCTTTTATTTTTTCTTTTCCCTTTCCTATTCTTTCTCTTTGGTGTTTTTGGTTTCTCCCTGCCCTGTTCAAGGCACTTTGAAGAATGGACTAGTATCTTGTAATTGGCTGCATTTGCCATAATAAATAAACTCCTTTTGCTAAACAAATCAATGTCATTGGTTTATAAGGAAATGAAAACAAATTATGTTGTTGCACAGAATAGTTTCGTGGTTGAATTTTGTATCTTCTACGGTACATTTTGGGCAAATGGTAGGCAAATGTTGGTTTACCAGACCTGCCAATGCTATTCTACGAAAAGGTTCCCTCTGGTCCTGTTGCTAGAGTTCCAGTCTTTGGCCTTGGTTCCAGTCTTGTTTCACATGCCAGCAAGTAAGTAAAATCATTTGCAGTGTCTGAAGTCCTTCTTGATTGATGGTCCCTTGTAGCTATCAAAAAATGGCTTTCTTTGAAGGACTAGGATGGTCCCCTTGATACAATTACCTTAGACAGCTTGCTTTACTCACTTTAGCAGGTGTTAGCCAAATGCATGTGTATATGTTGTGTTTGTAATTTCCCTTGTTCACAGATGTTAGCCTAATGTTCACCAGTACATTGGGCAAATATAGTCTCACTTTACTTTTGTTACAAATGGTTTCCTTTAAAGAACACATCCATGTATCTTTTTCCCCTCTCTCTATCCTTATTTATTTATTTTTCACTTTGATTGGTATGATTTGAATTTAAGGTCCAGTCTACCCCTACCACCCCTTTTTCTGCCCTTGCCAAGGCCCAGTGATATACAATTGTTTTCTTCCTTCCACAGCATCCCATGTTAAATTAAGGCATGGATTTTTACAGTTTTAAGTCATCATAGATTCACAGCTCCAGACAACAGCAATATGTCTGCTTGGCAATGGCCCAATCAATATTTTCAGTCTTTGTTTCTTCTTTTTTCTTTTTGGGGGTTGTCGTCTGCTTATAGCACATGCCTACGCCCTGACTCTCAAAAGCACATTTATTTTTTTTTGATAAGTTCAAAAGCACATTTATACATACATACATACATAGCAAACACACACATACGCCCCTACACATTTGTGAACAGCCAATCTATTTTGTAAACTCGGTTTATGGTTGTAGACTTTGTCATTCTGCTGCAAGTAAAACAGGGATTTAGGAAATTGTACTGCAAGTCACTTTCGCATATAGCCCTGCATAGGAAAGAAAGGGATTAGAACTGTGAAAATAAGATCTTTGCTCATAAAGGAATTGATTCTTCTTAACTATGAATTTGCTATTATATACTGACGAGATATTTTGATTTATGCATGCTCTGCCATGCAAATCTGAAAAAAAAAAAAAAAAACAATATAACAATAACAAAGCCTTAGTCCCACATTTTTTTGGAGTTGGCTATGGTGAATTCATTCATAATATAGTCTTTACGCTGGCCCTCAACCTACCACAATTTCCCTCCTTTTCTGGGCTTTGGACTGGCTGTGAACAACATAGGCAGAGTTGAAAAAAAAAGAACTAGAACAAAAACTCAAAGCCCTTGTTATGCTAAATTTGAATTTATGGAGAATGTTGTTATCATATTTCATCCAGAATCCACATTTAATTCCTGATAACTATGTTACAATTTTGTCGTGTCTAATTTAAACTCTTCTCTTTCTCATGCAGTATTTAACTTGGAGAAAACATTCAAAACAACATTCTCTTTGCTTGTACTTCATATGTGGCTTTGCTTACGCCGCTTGAAACAAGAGGGAAAGGAAGGTGTTGAACTTGGGCAGTACTTGTATGAGATTTACAATCACGATGTGGAGATGAGAGTTTCAAAGGCTGGGGTGTGTTATAAAATTTTCATCTTTAATATTCTTTGGAATTTTAAATTGTTCGCACTTTATTGCTTTTGTTGATTATATTTTCATTGTAATTGAATTATTCTTCATGTAAAGTAAAAATTGGAAATAAAGACAATGATCAGATTGTCATAACTATTCTTCTCAAAAAAAAAGAAAAAGAAAAAAGATTGTCATAACTATCCATGTTTAACATTTGTATGCTTTCAAAAACCATAAGGAGTTGTTTAGAAAGAATCTCATTAGCTCTTGGCATCTAAGATTTGACAGATCAAAACATGGCAGGATATTAACATCTATTTTCCTATGTGAGAGTGCTGTTGCAGCTCGGTTGTTAGTCTTGGGGCTAATAGTTTTTATGCTTGCATTGGTAGAAAGCTCTGGAGGCAGAATATTTATGGGGATCATAACTGAGCCTTTATTATGTCTTGTACATAACAATATAAATGCACTTAATTGTTGAAAAGGCATTGCATTTGTGATACGTGCATATTGATATATATGTTTTAAATTGCAGGTTAACTTACTGTTGCATAGATGGATGAAGGATCTGGAGAAAATATTCTATGGAAACATTGTTGCCTATGATTCTGCCATTCTTCCAGAGGCTAAACAGAATGAGCTATCAAATGTGATATGGAGGTTAGACTCATTAGCACTTGGTTCTGCCATCGCTTATTTATGTATTTATTATAACAGTGTTGAATCTGTTGATTGTAAATTAATACTATTGCTAAACTGTGCAGTAGCTATTGAAAGCCAATGGGCTGCTGAAGAGACACCATTTCTGATGTTAGATGCTAAATTTGCTCTTCTTAACACTTGCCACTTGTGTTGATTGTGTGCAGGAATATCTTTTCTGATGATGGTTCATCGCCACCAAATGATGCTGCATCACAGACAGTCCAGGCATGTTCTCTTTTACTTTTATTACTGTGAATCTGTGATAGTGACCAGGAAAATTGGAATATATATATATTCCTTCCTGGTTGTTGTGTAGGGACTGTCTCCCACATATCTGAAATTAAATTTTGTTTTTTTTTTCTTCTCGAAACGCTACATAAATATATGTAGGCATGTCCCCGGTATATTGCTGTCCTAAACGGACATGGCAAGGAATTTTTCATTTCTATGCTTCTCTACATATGCAAGATGTGAAATCTTGGTTTATTGTATTTATTGAGAGATGCACCAAATGAAATTTGTTATTCTTGAAGTTTAAGATGGTTAGAAGTGTCCTTTTTGATTTTTTGGGAACATGAACAGTAACGAAATCAGTATTTCACATTGGAAAACTGTAGTGGTCACTGATTACAAAGAAAAAAAACATGGAGAGAAGTTGGTAGGCGGAGCTGTTATGCCTTTCATGTTGGTCGTGTATTTTGTCTTGCATTGTATACATGTTTCTCAGTGTAAAAAGGTGTTTGAGAAAATTTTAAAATCCTCCAGCCTTTTTCTCTCCTATATTGATTGCTTAACACCACTAAATATTTTAATGTATCTGCAGGCAATGGCAAGGTATGCTCGCCGGGAAGTTAGCTGCCTGTCCTTAACCGGTATGTACCCCTTTTTTAATCTTCTTAATGTGTACCGTTTTAAGCTCTTGGGGATAAATATTTGTTGGTATATCAAATCAAAAGTACAGGAATATATGCAAATTCTTGAGTTGGCTCAAGTGGTAGATGCATTGCACTTGCAATGCAAACAAGGAAGAATCCCGTTCTTATAAAGGGAAAATAAGAGTAGTTGGGGGACAGTTTGGATACCAGAAGAATACAGCTTGCTGAATTGTTCTCTAGATAGGATGGCTTAACTTGTTGAGCAATCAACTTGACCTGGTTCCAGGGTTTAAGAATGTCCTGTTTGGAGCAATTTTGGTGACAAAGCATACACAAGTGCAAGCACTCACTAACACACAACACCAGGTTTTAAGAATGTCCTGTTTGGAGCAATTTTGGTGACAAAGCACACTCAAGTGCAAGCACTCACTAACACAACACAAACACACACAAACTTTGTCATGTCTATGTTAATATATGTAAATCTGTTTCGTATTAGGCACTTGAAATGTTTGATATTTGACTCTATATGTATTGCACAAACGTGTTGGATGTTTTCACCATGGTACAATTTAGGTATAATACATTAGGTTCTTCACCATTATGCTTCCTAGCATTTCAGCTTTGACAAAGTTGTAGAATTTGGATTTGCAGACAAAGAAGCTATGTTTTCCGGGAACTTCACGTTTACCTCGTTAGAGACTCAGAAGAATTCAAAGGGGCGTTAAGTGAGAATGCATTGAATGATTGGATTAAAAAAAAGAAATCTACAGAAGATCCTATACATTTATATTAAATAACAGTTGTAAAGCCCTAGCTGAAAGGTATTGTTTTTCTTTATTATTTCATGTAATCTTCTCACCTAGTGATTGAGCATGTAGGGGGCCATCGATTCAATTGTTGGTGACTTTTTTTTTTTTTTTTTTTGTATGAACAATTGTTGGTGACTTTTAACTCTGCAATGATGGGTTTATTGACGCTGATGCAGCGTTTCAAAATAATTGTCTCAAAAAAGAAAAAAAAGAAAAAAAAAAGCTTTTTCCTCGTGAGTGACGCCCAACTTCTCGAGGCTTTCCCTCAACAACATTAATATAACGTCTTTAATTGATAGACTTGTAGAAGAGGAATTAATAAAAGGCTGAAAATTGAAGTCAATTTTCTATCTTTGGCCACTAATTTGTTAGTATTAAATGGGAGGTAGTAGAGAAATTTTGGCTGCTTTTGTTTCAACAGAAAATATTTTTTGGAATTTTTTTAAAAGTGTTTGGTTGCGATCCTAAAAATGTTTCAAAAAATATTTAATTTTGTTGCATTCTTGAAAATATATTTTCTATTATTTCTCATGTTTTTTCATCCCCAAACACATTATAAAAAAGTGAAGTTTAGAATAAAAAAAAAAAAAAAATTGTGACAGACAACGGCGGTAATTAGTGGCTCGTAGCACTGACAAAAAATCAGAGACTAGCGACTTCAGTAAAGGGTGGTGCTTAGGCTGCTAACAGTTAGGGGTGGTGGGTGGAGCTTGGAATAATGAGTTTTGAGTGAGGCGTAAAATGTCAGTCACAAATAAAAGCGTTATATATTTTATGCCCAAGGTTCCTCTATTTTAGAATTAACCAGAAATTGTATATATATATAAAAAAAAAAAAAGTTAACAGGAAACTATTTTCAAGTTGACCAGCAATTTGAGTCACCCAACACCCAGAAATGCAAAAAATATTTTTCAAAAGTTAATTTTTGTCTAAACAAACGTAATTAATATTAAATGTGAGATTAAGTAGAGACATGATGATTAGAACTCAAGATCACTTGCTCTTCAAGGCCCTAGTGGTACATATGATATTACCCTAGAAACAAATCACTTGCTCTTATTCAACAATAAACTATCACTTATCCTTAAAACTGTTTGGAAATTTTGAATTTTAATTGTTTTACTACTACTCTAACAACATCCTTAGTTTCCAAGAGCCTTGTAGTTGTGAAGTAATTGTTTAACATCTCTTGATATTTCCAAATAAGTCATCTAGGGCTTTAAATCCCTCAATTATTGAATTTATTAAAAAAAAAAAAAATTCCTCATTTGCCATAATATACAGGCACCTCTTGATATTTCCAAATAAGACATGTCTTGATATTTCCAAATAAGACATCTACGGTTAAATCCCCCAACTATCAAATTTATATAAAAAAAAAAAAATTCCTTATTTGACATAATATACACCTACTATCGAATTTATGCAATATTCTTGGCATAATTGACTCATCAGTTTTAGTAGCTGTTATATTTCTAATAAAGGGAGAACGAATTCACATATGCCAATAAACATATTCTCTCTAAAAAAGATTATAGATACCAAAAAGGAACAGAAGAATAAGTAGAGGGTTTGTTGAGAAAATGGTGTTCAACAGTTCCATTTTCCACATTAAAGACACCCATGTCATGTCCATGTCCGTATTTATAGTCATCTGTGAAGTATATGCAGTTGGCTTGGCAGCTTCCCCTACTGTCTGATGCATTTAAAGACACAGATGAAGTACCTACAAACAGAGTCTTGCTGCCCAAGTTGTTCAATTCAATCCAATTGTACTTGTATTCACTTCCCACCTGAGTACATTCTTCCAGCTTAAAAATTTTGAACCTATACGTCCAATAGGGAGGCTCCTCAATTCTAACATCATATTTAGTCCTACGAACACATTTTGTGCGAGCCCTTGAAACAAGCAAAAGATCACCTGAAGATTCAACAAGATACTTTATGAAAGAATCAATCATTCCTTGAGGACCTGGTGCAATAACAGTACCTCTTGGACTCTGGTCACGAACAAATTCAAAAACAACCAATGCACCTTTGCAATCAACAGCATAAAATTTGTCCTTATGGTATATGGTGTCATAATAATAATGAGAGGGTACTTGCACTTTGGTCCAAACCCTGTCTCCTGGTCTTGCAATTGCCAATATACAAGCTTCTGAGAAGATTGCCATTATTACAAAGTCACTTACTTCATAGTCGTTGCAAGTTGAGTTCTTCCAGGGATTTGATGATAGAACAGCTTTCCGTATGAAGGTGTCACTGAAATCTTCAGGATTGCGAGTCATGTTAGGATCAAAGAGCTCACTAAAAGCAGGGTGATGAGGATCAATCAGATCATCAAAGTTAGGATTAGGAGGAAGCTGAAGTTGATGTCTTGAGAAGGGATGCAAGAGGCTAATTTGTGAATCCACACTTAAAGTTAGTAACCATCCAAATTTTGATCCTAAGCATCTTTTGTAAGCAGCTTTTATGAAATTAAGCCTGCAAACGTGGGACTCAAAACGCAGTGTGCAACTCTCACTTGTGCTTGTTCTCTTTTCCTTCTCTAGTGAAACAAAAAGTCCTCGTGAAATAAGTGTGAAGGATTTCTGGATTTGAATATACTCCTTGTCTTCATTGCCTCCACCTTGTTTATCTTTTATTTGTATAAGCATCAGTACTGGAAACTTGGGAGGCAAAGAGGGCTTCTCTAAAGCAACAGCCAATTGCCATGACTTACAGACAACACTAAAGCTAATGACATCTTCCAAGAAAGTCAAATGTTTAGCTATGGTGGTCAAAAGTTCCTTTGGAAGATTAGCCCAATCAACCTTGCCAACTGTGTACTTAAATCGCATGCTGAAAATCAAAAAGGCAAGAAGAGAGGAAAACTAATTTAAAAAAAAAAAGTGTAAGAACAAGAATGAGGATTGGCTTTCAACAACATATTAAAGATTACCTTGCCACTAACTCAAAAGTCCCAACTGTTTTTAAGATCAATTTTCTGCCGTACCAATACTTTCTTTAGTTTTCTTGAAAAGCTAGATTACTTCTTCAATCATGACTAATATTAGAATTATACCTGTTGGATCAGAAATAATTTCATCATATCTTTTATCATATGCATAATTTCATTCTAAACACTGCTACAAATAATTCATCTAACATTGAGCTTAACACAATCTTATGATGAAGGTTGCTATGTGGTAACAGCTAAAATAATCTTTTTCTTTCTTCCTCAAGGAATGCAATTACATAACCTCTTTTATGAGTACAAAAAACATAGTAATTCTAAAGTTAGCACAGACTAGCGAAAGAAGTTTTGCGCTCAAGATCCTATGAACCAAAACCTAAATGAAGGATCAGTTATAATCTCATTCAAAATTTATAGAAATGCATCTAAAAATCATCTCAAACTGAGCAAATTGAGGTACCTTAAACTGAACTTAAAATGCAGGAGAATAAAATATTACTAACAATATCAAACTATTTACAACATTTTTACAAACTGTTGCTGTGGCCAATTATTCTGGTTTTTATTTGGGCCTACTACTGACATCAATAATCACCCACTACATTAACAGTTTGTAAAAATTTTATAGCTCTAGCATTTTCCTTTTATATAATCATCAGTTGATACAAGGTTTCAGTCAAACAATACAAAAAAGCTCAGGAAATTTCAATGTAATAAAGACCATTTCAGCATATCTGCGGGGAAATCGAACTTAAAATCATGAGAAATATTGTCAAAATTTTGAATTAAATCAATTTCTGGTGTTTATGAATTTGAACAAAGACACAGATACCCAATTCAGGAATTTCATAGTACCTTTTGTTAATGAAGATAATAATTCAAAAGAACGAAAGCAAAAAAGGAAAACCAATATCGAATTTCATATATCATCGATGAGAAAAACCAACTATCTAAAACCCATAAATAGACAACCCCAGAAAATCAAATTCAATCAAGAATCAAAACCACACACCGGATATCAGATTGAACCCCAAAAGGGTCAGCTCATTTCTTGAAAAAAGAAAAAAAGAAAAAAAAAAAGACAGCTCCAATTTTAAGAAGTTTGATGAACCAAACAAGGACAAAATAAATAACTGGAATTCATTTTCAAAAGAAGAAAGAAAGAAAGAAAGAAAAATGACTGAAATTAAAAGGCAATTAATCAAGAAAAGCATATGAAATTTAACATAAGAGAGAATCATGAAGTTGTGCACAAACAGATAGCTAAATATTTTAGAGCTGAAAAAGTACCTGATGTCTGACTGAATGACTGAGTGAGTGAGTGAGAGAACGACCGACCGACCGACTATGTCGCGTTTATGAAGAAAAAGGGTGGTGGTAGAGACAAGGATACCATACAGTACTAGACTGCCTTCAGTGACTTCAAAAGACAACCAACTACTCGTTAATATTATATATTTATATGTATAGATATTTATTACTCATTCTGCTTTTTCTTGACACTGATGGTGGTCCGACTTCCAAACTCAGTTAAGAATAATTTGTTCCCTCGCTTATCAAATAATAATAATAATAATAAAAATCTCCCATAAAAAAAAAAAAAATCTGTTATATTATATCATTGCCCCAGTATTGGTGTGTTTGGTTATTTTTTTTTTTTAATAAATTTTTTTATTTTAATTTAATTTTAAATTAGAGTTATTTTAAAACTTTATTTGCGAGTAGGAAATAAAATGAAATGAATAATTTTAGAATATTCTTTCGTTCTTTTGTTTAGGAGTTTTAATAGAGGGAATTGAATGGATAGGAAGGAATACCTATTTTTTTCTATTTTCTTAAAACTTCAAATTTTCATTCCTCCTGAAATTGAGAGGAATTGGAGAGAATAAAATTAGATTTAATACTTTTTTTTACTAAAACTTCCAAAATACCCTTGTATATTCAACCCTTTATTTTAAAATATGGGTCTATTAATAGTAATATCATCATAAAATGATTTCATTCTATTCTCTCTATGTTACTCCCAAACAAAGGTACTAACATTCCATTCATTTTCATTCCTTTCCATTTCTTTATTTTAAAACATCCAAATAAGGTTATTTAATTCCATACTATTCTTTTATGATTATTCCATTCCATTATGAACTCTCAAATGAAGCCTGGGGAGATGATTTGAACATGGATTGTCTTGGTTGGAAACAAGAACGTGATATGTTGAATTACAAAACTTTTTGGATACTTGTTTCACAATATTATATCACTATCTCCCCAAAAGTATTTAGTAGTTATAGGTTTTTTTTTTTAATAGTATATAACTTTGGGCTTTATTGGAAATACCTTAACGTAGAATGTAATAGTTGAACTATAAGACTTTTGACTATTAGTTTTAGTATAAAATAGCTACATTATATATATATATATATATTAGGACAAAGTTTTACTACAAACTTTGTTGTAGTTAATGACTACAACTCCACTTAATATATATATATATATATATTTATATTTTATATATGAATTTTGATAAAGTTATTGTTGGATTACTTTTTTTTTTTTTTTTTTTGGTATTCTTTATGTTTGCGAAATTTCCAAAAGATTTAAGATCAATAACTATGTCATTAATCAAATGTTTAAATTTCAAATTATTGTAATCTAAAATTTTGTATAAAAATAAGTTTATGTATCGATTAGTACGAAATTTGACATTTGTGTTAAGAACATAAAGAATATACAACTTAATGGTTAGAATTTCAAAATATATAGTTATATTAGTTTCTCTAGTAGAAGTAGTAGTTTTAAACATAACTAAATTTGTATCAAAATTTTGTCTTATATATTATAAAAAAATAATGGGAGAGGGAAAGGTTTCAAACAACAGCACTATAAATCATAATATAATATAGCCACAACATTATACCATAAAAAATTGAGAAATTATACGTATCCAAAGACTAGTCAAGTCGTTTTTCGAAAAAAAAAAAGACTAGTCAAGTCTTCTCAAAAAAGAAAAAAAAGAAAAAGACTAGTCAAGCATTCCGATTTGGAAGATCGCTAAAAGTGATAATGACAGAAATATTAAATAAATAAAAGAAAAAAATATAGAATTTATTTTTATTTTTATTTTTAATATTATAAGATCAAGCTTACTTAGAGAACTCACACCTTTGGAGTTGGAGATAACATAAAATAAAATAAAAGAAGAAATACAGAAATATTAAATAAGAAATGCAAAGTGGGTGAGTTTCTTAAAGGATTTGGGCGGGTGGTACACGGGTCCTTGGTGGATTGGTGATGTTGGGTTTTTAAATTTCCATAAAAATTCACAATGAAAAAAAAAAAAAAAAACTGATATCATAGGACCGGTTTATACTTTATTGTGACCCTCATTCAGAAAATCATCACTATTACCTATGAAATATGTCATGTTTTTCCCCGCCCTAATCCCTGTCTTATACTAGTAGTATTTTCCTGCAAGATTATATAATTCAACTTTTTATGTAAGAGAATTAAAGAAAATAATTTACTAATTTTAACAAAATTATCTTAATAATTTGTAAATCACTTGAACTTTTAGTAGAGTATTACCTATAATCAATTAACTATCTTAATAATTAATAAGTTACACGACAAAAACAAATTAATTTTACAACGTGTGTAAGTTTATTGTATTAAAAATAAAAATTATGATAAATGATTAAAATAAATATTTTTATTTTGTGGTAATAGAATTTTAGTTGACATAGACTTTTAAAATTTCTTTAAATTAGTTAATATATTTTTATCTAAACTAAATATCTTAATAATTAATAAGTGACTTGATAATTTGATAATAGAGTTTCATTTGAAGTAAACTTTATAATAATCAATGGTATCGTAGCCACTTGTCTTAAAGAGAAAATAGTCACTTGATAGAATTACGACTTTTAGGACCTAACTTCTATATAACTTCTATTATATAGTATTTTTTAATTTTTTTTATTATATAGTATATGACATGATTTAGATTTTATAGGGAAAAAAAAATAATGAAGAAGAAAATATAATAAAATGAGAAAGTTATACCTCTTTTGTATAGGTAAGGGGATTTTAGGATTTTTTATTTATTTATAATTTTTATAAAAGTGTATTATACACTAAAGAATAAAGATTACACTGTTATAAAATAAAAGTACAACCAAAAAATAAAACAGTTATTCATTAGGAATTACTATTATGTTACCGTATTTATTACAATTTATCAAATATGTCTCCAAAGTGTTTGTAATAATTGTTCATTTTGTTTTGTTAACACACTCTTTATAACTAATGCTAAACTACCATAAATGTTTTAGAGTTGCTAACATTTTATCCTTTCGGTATGTTTCTAAAGCTCTGTGATTCATTTACAAATGATTTTGATATAATTTTTTTTTGTTACTAAAGCTCTGTGATTCATTTATAAATGATTTTGATATAAATTTTTTGGGTTATTTTGTTGAGAGATTGTTTTAAAGGATACACTGTAAATGAAATCTTTGATTTGATGTTAAATTATTATTTTTAGAGTTAAATGAAATTGATCACTATCCATTCATGAAATCCATATTTTGATCATAGCTCGGGCATAGACTCCACCAAATATGGTAGAGATATTGAGATCTTTGCCATGACATGCTGAAACCACCAAATCTAAAGCAATTTCGATTTCAATTGACGACCATTGTAACTCCCAAGTCATGATATTGGTGGTTGACCCATATTCCCGCAGTTGGCAGTAGGTTGGATGTTTTAAGACTCGTTATGATTGGGTCGGTTGCCAGGTTGAACCCAAAAGCAGCTCTAATTGACCCATGGACACCCCAATGCTACATTGGATTTATTTTTTACTTCTCTCTTTCTTCTATATAAGAATTAATTTGAAGAGTAATGCTAAGAATTTTTTTTTTTTTTTTTTTTTTTTTTTTACAACTTGCTAAGATGATAAGTTGTATTCGTGTGATATTACTTTTATATAGATTCATTATTGATTAAACTTTTATTATGTACCAACACAAGTACACAACATATCATATCAATACTTATGAAAAATGTTGTAAAAAGTTGTATTAATAGACTTATTATTATTATTTTTTTCCCCATGGACAACTCTTTTATGATTCCCATTGATGCCTTAAGTTGATTTTTCATGAGTTGGTGTGTTGGAATTTTATTTTGAGCCTCATGTTGGGTTGGGCTTGGGGTGATAGATTTTTTTTTTTTTTTTTTTTAAACCAATCCTAACCACCATATACATATAAAATTTATTTTATTACTTTCTTTTAATTATTTAGTTTGATTTATTTTTGTATTTTGAGAACTAATTTAGATAAATTTGAAATTTTGCAATATAATTTAGGTATATAATGTCAATTAATATAATAATTTGTTATAAAAAAAATTAAATAAATGATGGAAAACCCCTATTTTTTTTTATTGGTATGAAACATATAAGTACAATAGTACAACCTACCAACTCAACTCGACTCACTCACGTTTTGGAGTTGATTCTATACATGTGATGATTGAGTTCGGTAGAAAATTTCTCAAATTTAAATAGGTTCAATTGAGTTGGGAAAACCTTTTCACCCCAAACCATGCAGCCCACAACCCCCACCCATATTGTTTTTTTGTTTTTCGAAGTGGTGGGTTGCGAATCAATTTTATAATATTCTCAATATTCTTAACTTTCCCATCCAATGTCACACTTTTGTTTACGTTTTTTAAGAACCAAATGAGCAAACTCACTGACTCACTGTTACATTCTTCTGCCTAACATTACATAAATCACTTTCTAAACCTTCAGAATTCCCAGCCCCAATGATGCTATGATTGGTTCCCATAATTTGATTTGATTATTGATCTAGGATTGAGCTATATGTAAGTGATGAATTGAAAGTCTTGCATCCGAATTTGCTACTATTGCTCATAAGTTGTTTGATAGAATTCCTAAATTTATGTTCTTTTGGTATGAGAATTTTATTTGCTCTTTCTAAAAGAAAACAACTATTGTCTCTCAAAAAAAAGAAAAGAAAAAGAAAACAACTGTTGTTTTAGTTTGTGATTTTCTTTGTAGATAAAAGTTCCCCAATCAATGGATTGCCATATAGAAATTGATCAAAATATTGGAAAAATAAAAAAGAAGGAAGTGATTGAGTTGAATTTGGCACACTGATTTTATCATTTACTTGAGTGTTGGGTATTTGAAGTGGCTCATAAGATTGAGGATTTTCAAGTTTCTCTTTGGAGATAAAGTTACCATAGACATTGAACGGATTTGATTAAATATACAACAATGATAACAACAACAAGCAAACCTTAGTTTCATAAGTTTGGGGTCAGTTATGGATTTGACTAAATTATATGAAAGGTATGAAATATACATTGAACGGATTGGACTGAAAGTGAATTGAGAATTTTTTAGGGCCAATATTAGATTTAGGATTGCATTACATGCAATGGCATATTTGATATGCTACGACTGATGATTTTGTTTGGTACATGTTATGTTTGACATGTATTCAAAATTGTTTTAGCTTAGAAGAGTTGGTTGAAAGGTATAAAATCAGTTTAGTGATATTTTTCTTAAAGCCTTTCAATGACTTATAAACAGATAGCAATATGTACTCAGAGAACCTAATTTATATTTTGTCACATGCATTATTTGACATATTCTGTGCATGCATCAAGTGTTATTGGCAAAACAATATTTCAATAAATTTATTAAAACATGATAAATATATTGAAGTGAAATACAATAACAATGTCACTGAAAATATAGCATAATGAGTGTCTCATGTAGAATCATACCAATTGAATGTCTTGTTATAGGATATCCCGCACATAGCGCGGGTTAACACTAGTAGCATAATTGTAAGGGAAGGAGGCATTATTATACCAATATCATTGGTTTTGCAAGAGGTAATACACTACATTCATGGCACCAATTCCACATCTAGGCAATATAGCCTTAATCTCCCCCTAAACCACATTGGAATTCACAGAAATTTTTTTTGGCGCTGAATTCGTTATTTGATGGGAAGGATTGTTAGCAAATGCTGATGGTAGAACTGTGTAAATTACAAGCGGGGTTCTTACCATGTGCACACCATCGATCCAACTAATTGAACCTGATACAATTGGCACCTGAGTTATGTGTTTTCCTTTAACATTCACAATGAATGTTTTCTTGTCTCCAACAGCAGAGAATGAAAAACAGATGGTTCCACTGTGATGTTGAGAGGATCAGGTTTCTCTATTTTAGCATGGTAGGTTGAGTTTGGTGAGCCAACATTTGTAACTGTCCTAGTGAAAATGCCACTGATCTTTTGGCCATCTTCTATGGCTAGGGACAAGGTGGGATAATTAAGATCCCATCCCCTGCCAGCTTTGGTGCTTTTGCAAACACTGTGTTCACCAGTGACTAGTCTTAATGTTGATGTGCTGTAGCCTTGCTTGCATAGAAAATCAATGTAATATGAGAGAGATGCGACAAAGACCAGCCCAGGATCTACAGCCTTCGTTGGGTTGAGGAGGCCAGATCCATAAGCAAATTCTCTTACATCTTCATGCTTTGTTGGGTCCATGACATATGCTGCATTTAAAAAATAAAATGTTAAGTAAAAGAGTACTAAGTGCATTTGAATACAGCTTTTTATTGAAAGCTTGTCTAATTATTTGTTGAAAGTTGATTAAAGTATGAAGTCTTATTGTTGTCAGGTGAGATGCAAACTAAGCAGCATTTGGGCTGGCTAAATTGGCAGTCCTTCTCTTCACCTGTGGTCATGAGTGCGGATTTGATTGCTGCAGGAGACCAACTTGGGTGAGTGGATTTTAAATCCAAGTGCTCAATTCAGAAAATAATATTTTCAATTTTCCTAAGGTAAAAAGAAGTGACAAATATTAAATTTTGTTAATTTATTTACCTTGAGAATGTCAGGAGTGATCGGGTTGGGACCTCTAGATGAAAAAGAGGCAGCATAGGGAGCTGTGAAATCTTGTATTTCCTCACTTACCATAATAGTAGCTTCTGGATTCCTGAGGAGGTAATCTCTCATAATCAACATTGCTATCATTTTTTTCCCTCTCCCTTGTGTGTGTGTTTGTTTCTCAAAAAAAAAAAAACATTATTATCATTTTTCAAATGTGAAAAATATGAGAGTAAATTTATAAGCTATTGTGTGTAAAGTTATATATGTATAACAATAGATTTGATGGTGAATTAATTACTTGGAAGATCTTATGTACTCCAATACTTTAGAAATGTCTTCGGTGCTGATGATTGTGGTAGGCAGAGGGAAAGGAAGTAAAAAATTATCAAAAGGTCGACTAGGCATTATGACACCCGCCCCGTTTGCCATGATAACACCAGAACCATCTGAGCGGTCTTCACAAAGAACAATTTTACCCTTTACTTTGTTCATGTCCAATGTCCCAGGAATACAGTACTTTGAAGTTAGGGAAATGTAATTGCCAGAAAAGTTTGTAGCATCTCCACCCCATATCAAAAGAAACGGGGTACCATTGAGCTCAAAAGCATTTACAACAGATCCCTTATGATATATTGATTCAGAATAAAAATCAAGAAATGAGTATCTTGTTAGCTAAAGGTTAGGACCATGCATTTAAAAGGTCAAAGTGTTGTATATTGAATAATCCCTTACCATAAATATCTGTCCGTTTCCAAGAACCAAGTGGGACATAAATTTCCTGTCAATGCTGCTAGCTGCCACAGTAAGTGACCACGGTGAGTAATTTTGGATAACTGCTCGTTCTGGTCTATAATTTCCAGAAGAAGCTGAGATCAATATCCCATGTTTCATTGCATGGAAAGATCCTATTGCTACTGGATCTTCCCAGTATTGGAGTACAGTTGGTTTTCCAATAGAAACTGATATGAGATCGACCCCATCAGCAATCTCATCATCAAAAGCAGCAAGGATATCTGCAGCATGGCATCCGGCACCTAACCAACAAGATTTGTACACAGCGATTCTTGCTTCAGGGACTCCACCCCTTGCTAGCCCCTCAGCTAAGCCAAAGTAATTTGCTCCTTTTACCTTTCTACCTGCTGCAATTGAAGCGACATGAGTACCATGTCCCTGTGAATCTCTTGGAGATTTGATGTCTTGAGGAGAATATAAATCTAGGCTATTGTAGTACCGAGCTCCAATGATTTTGCTGCAAAAGTTTTAGCTATTTCATGAGCTATTAATTATCAAGTATGAAGATTAAGAAGGTCAAATGATCAAAAAGAAATCTCACTTGTTGCAGGTAAATTTGTGGTTAGTTTGGCAAGTTCCTTTCCATTTTGCAGGTGGAGGGCCAAATCCTTTATCACTAAAGCTTTCTGATTCTGGCCAGATTCCTGCAGAACAACAAAAGTCCAGTGATTTACCTGAAGATGGTTTAAAAAGGAGCCTAAAAATATTAAGTAAATTAGAATTTCACGTTTCCACCTGAATCTATAATTCCAATAATTGCATCTCCTACTTGAGAACTTCGAACATGGGATTGATTAAATCTCAAAAAGTCCCATGATCTTGTTGTGTGAAGTTCAAACATGGTGTTAGGTATAACTGAGACTACTTCTTCCATCTCTGCAGTTGAAAAATCAATTTAGTTCATGAAAACTAGCAAAAGAAAACAATCATATTATCAGTGCTGAATATACGTATGAAGATGTCACCTGAAAAGGTTACAACTTCTTCATCCGATAGTTTAGCTTCAAATCCATTAAAACTCCTTCCGTAACTGTAAATGAGTAATTCCTTTGTATCTTCCGTACTGCAAGTCAAAATGTTAAAAAACAGAAGATTTACCTAATTGTGAAGCTATGTTGGGAAAATCACACGAAAAGATAGAAGGCAAACATCATGAAACACAAAATTGCAACCAAAATGTAAATTCATTATAATCACTCATAAACTCTCACAAACGTAAGGTGTTCTCATAAAAACACACTAGAAAGGAGCTTTCTAACTCTCACACACCTAATAACAGATACACCACCACTACGTTCATGGGACTATCACACCTCTTTAGCTTTTTTTTTTTTGGCTTGTCAATATGAGACTCACAATCTTAATAGAAATTATTGTTCCTTATTATTATTTTAACCAATGTAGGATTCCAAAACCAATAAAGAGATTTCTAAACTTATCCCTCATGAGTTGGAATTAACACTGTCTCAACAAGCCTGTGAATGATGACCTGAATGGCTCCACAGAAAAAAATTACATTACTATTGACAAAAAAAAAAAAAAAAAAGAACTCTGTAAACAAAATATCACGAATTCATCACTACTTAATAATTCAATTATTTGTGACCTTCCAAGAATTCTTTCTAACATAGAGCAATGCATGTCGTAAAGCGCGGATGCTTCCCTTGGTTTGTCTCCCATATATACAACATGGACCTGCATTTGAAACCAAACTCACTCAGAAGTTCTAAAGAGTAACTTGTTGTATCCAAATTCCTTTTTGATGCCATAATGAACAAAACAATGAAAGTAGAAGTTGATCATCAAACCATTGTGCGTCCCTTTTTAAAAGCATTGAATGGTATCTATGTATTATATTTATAACTAATATGTGCAAATTGGTACTCGTTTAAGGGATCTATGCAGCTTTTAATTGCATCTCTCGTGGTTGCGTGCATGTATAGATTACAATGAACACCACTTTAAAAAAAAGAAAAGAAAGTAAGAAGTGATTTTTTTTAGTTTAAAAAGTTGTAAAACCTATTACACTAAGCGTATAAACTGTTCAAGAACTTGAAGTACCTTCCTCTCTTGGGAATGGCATTGCATCACGAGGGCTATTAGAAGGTACAGTAGAGTGAGTTCTCGTGGCTTGGCCATTTTGTTGTGGTTTTGTTAGGAGCTTTGTGACTAACGAGGGTGAATTGGTTTCTCAAGCATGGAAGTTAGATTTCAGGTTATTTATAATAAATCATTAATAGATGGCTTTTCAATACCATTTGACCCTTACTATTATTCCGAAGGGTGCTGTAATTTGATCCTAGTGAATTATGATTTTCATTCCATTACTCTAGAACTAGAATAACACATAAGGGAAATGTCATGAAACTTTATTGGTAGATGCCAATGACCTTAATGGTCTAATGGCACCTCCAAGAGGGTCTCAGGTTCAAGACCCCGTAGGGGCAGGGGTGGGGGTAGATTTACAATATTTCTAACCATGACAAGAAAAAAAAAACCTTTATTGGTAGATCTTTAAGTTTAGACGTGGGATTATTCGGTGCTGTCCTTAATGATAAAGAGAGATTAGCAGGTGATTTCCAAAAGAGGAGAGTAATAACTAAGAGCTCCAGTAGTGGTTGGTCCTAGTTAATTGAATTTGTAATATTTCATTATTTCTTGTAATTGAATAAGATATCTTGCATGCAAAAATAAGTTGGCCTAGGTTTAAATCTTATCACATCTATAATTAAAAAAAAAAAAAAAAAAAAAATCTAATAGGTCTGATTTATTTATATGAAACTTTTATTTTATTCTTGAGCAAACACAAATTTTTGTCTAAAAGGCTCGGCCCATTTTCCAATTTTGTCTAAAGAATTTCTAAAGTTGTAATCCTTAAAGTTTGTATGTAAAATGATCTAATTCAGTCATTAAAATTTGCCTAATTTTTCAATTTAGTTTGTAGAGTTTCAAAAGTTTGTAATATGATTACTCTATTTTTTCCCATAATTTTCTTATTGGCCAGACGGTCCAAACATGAAATAGAGAATTATTCAGAGAGTGAAAATTCTCGTTCTATTTTTTTTTTTTTATATTAAAAAATAAATTTCATGTCAATTTCACGTAATTGAGCCACTATGGTAGCTATATGGCACTTTTAAAGTAATTAAAATATTATTGTTAGGATTATCATCAAAGTAATCTATATAATATTTAAAAGTAGCATCTCAGTCTACTTTGATCCATTCAGTCCACGTCTACCCATTCGGTTCATTTAGGTTTACTTGTTTCATTTTGGACTAATTGAGCCTTAAATATTTGATTCTCTTTGTAGATTGTCTTTTCAGTTTTTCACTCAAAAATTACTTTTTTTTTCCCCTTAAATTTTAGGTTGAAAAGTATGAAATTTTATTCTATTAGGGCCAAACTCTTTAGTTTTAGGTAAAAAAAAAAAAAAAAAACAACAACAACAAAAAATAGGCATTGGAAATTAGAGATATTGGCCATAAAAAGGCAATAAAAATGATAAATATTCATAGGAATACCTTACAATTCAAATTTTAATGATATATGCATTATACCTATATTTGGAAAGGAAAAAAAATTCTATAATTCTAAACTTATATAATAATTTAAACTTAATGTTACACGTGTTCCATGGAATGGGGGGGTTTACAATTTTTTTTTTCAAATATTCTTGGATATGTTCAAATTAGTAAGCTGATTATGGTATTTTTTTTTTTAAATGTAATATTATTTTCCCTATTTATAAAACGATATTATAATTATGTAATTAAAATATTGTTGTTAAATTATGTTATATATATATATATATACACCACTATGTATCGTTGTTGAATGCAAAATACATTGTATGTTCTATTACATAAAATTTATAAGAATAAAAAATTCTTTTAAATAATACATGCATTATATTCTTATAAAATAATTATATTACATTTTTCAACGCATCGAGTGACTTTGCAAATAGTTAAAATAATTATTAGCATCGACAAGAATTAAGTAGTGTCCATCAAGAGCCTTGTACAGTTTAGTGGTATTACTTGGTTATTCCCTCCCATTTATTGTAGGGAAAAAAAACACCCCTATAAGTTGGCATAAGAAGAATCAAGGTATGCTTGTTTCCTCTCTTTCCCTTTCAAAGAATTTGTAAAGTTTTTTTTTTTTTTTTGAGAAATAATTACAATATGCTGCTAACTCCGCAGCTCGAACCCTTTCTCCCCTAGACCCCCAAGCACTTTGTACATGGAGAGGTGCCAATTCAGCTACAAGACCTTTGGCGAATTTGTAAAGTTTCAAAATGCTTTCTTTTGATATTTTCCTTCAACTAGCTAGTAAGACATTTTAAATGTCACAACCCGAACCTCCACGGGTGTACCTCTAAGGGGGAGAAAAAGAAGGCCGCTGTGAAATTAAGTAATTGTTGAAAAAACGGCCAAAGTCTTCGTTATCTCTTCATATTCTCTTATGTTCAACCTAAAGTTTATTATTTAGTTTTTTTTTTTTTTTTTTGAGAAGAAGTTTATTATTTAGTTGATTGTAATTCTAACCTGTCCCAAGTTAGATTAAACAATCAAATCAACTATTCAAATAGAGCAAGACTTAGGTACAGTACCTAAGTTTCTGTCATGTGAATTTTTTCTCATGAGATGAAAGTGTATTTTTTAGTTGAATAGTCACATGGCTGAATTTTAAGAAGGGACTCTAAGGAACAACACCTAAGGTACTGTACCTAAGTTTTATCCATTCAAATATAATGTTAAGTTCAAACATAATTCATTCATGGTATACTAAAGCTAGTCCCTATGTTAGTTGCCCCTCTCCTCATTTCATAACAAATGGGTACGAATTCAAGCCAAGAAAGAAAGACCCCTAAACTAATATAGTTACTGTTGTATATTATATATAATATCTATAAAAGCAACCTTTGAGCAGTTCAAACTTACTTAGCAGCTCCCCAGGAAATGCGAGGGTCGCTTAAAGTTGGGTTCAAATGGTAGATAAGACTTTACTTTTTAAATAGCTAGCTGATGTCAAGGGACAGAGCCAGAGTTTTGAGTTAAGGGGGGCGGCTTTACTGCTAGTTGTGTATAACGATTTCAACCTTTGACTGTGCTATTACTTAGCCATTGAGATTTTTTTTTTTTTTAAAATTTAAATTTAAATTTTATTTTTTGTATCAGTAAGAACAAAATTATTTTTGTTTAGAATTTTTTAAATGACAGGGTTGTTTATTTTAATTAAAATTGGTTAATTGAGCATAATTTTTTTTTTTTTAAAAGTTTTACTATTGGTAATTTTTGTTGTTGAGCTATTTTTTTTGGGCTTGTATATTTTGTTTTAGATTTTAGATCTATAAATTTTTTTATAGTCACTAAAATGAGGAAAATACTAGTGCTATAAACTTTTTTTTTATAAATTATTGATGTAATAAATGGTTACTAGTAAGTAAAAAAATGATGCGAGTGGTGGGTCCATGTGCAAATCAATAAGAATTTGCTATCAAAACCGTTTGTAAAAATGTTGTAAAAAAGTTTGTGAGTATAACATTACTCTTAAAAGAATCAATGATATTGTTTAAGGGAAAAAAAAATGTAATTTTATAGAACAAAATTGCTAAAATTAGTACACATATATATAAAATAATATTTTTTTAAAAAACTTTAGGGGGGGCCATTGCCCCCCTAGTCCAAAGCTAGCTACGTCCTTGCCAATGTCCCTATAATATGTGGATATATTATAGGTTCATTTTAAAGAATTATGTTCATGATCGATGTACAACCTATATGAGAGTTGACCATAGATTTGAAAAACTTGAGCCACTCAACTGACCTGGTTTGATCCAATAGGTTGTGGGTGGTTTCGACTGGGGTGGTGTAAGTTTTGATCCATATACCTATACACATTTTTTGTTTTCATTGGAGTCTGATTGCCTTAGTTTTTTACATGTAAGCTTCGTTTGGGTAAGGCGTTTTGTGTCTGCGTTTAAAGTAATCTTTTTTTTCCCCTCAGCTCAGCGCCTCTTGCACTGTTCATGGGACATGAACAGTGCAAATAGACAAATGAACAGTGCTAAATAGTAGTGAATAGTAATTAGAAAATATTTTTTTATTGTTTTCAGTTTTCAGTTTTAAGCAAAATAAGCGGTATCCAAACGCACACGTAATCTCTCTCTCTCTCTGAGATCAATCTCTTTCTTCACGGACAATTTCGTTGTCCCTTGTTGTCACTTGTTTAGTTGTCAACCCCTTTGTCATAGTTTTCTCTGTCAAGTAGTTTGTTTGCCTTTGCTTGTTTAATCATTTCGGTTTCTTTACCCACCAAAAGGCTCCGGCACTCTGTCCACAACTCAATTTGACCGTTGTTCCTCATGCATTTGTATTATACTGTAATAGGTGTTGATTTTTTATGACTGAATTGTATATTTTATTGTATTTAGTTTGATGATTTTTTCTTCTTAGCTCTAGCTTTGTGGGTATGATTTTCTTTTGAGAAATTTATGTTGAAAAGTACTCAACCATCCAAAATCTGATTGACTACTCGAATCTAGAAATGCTCTCGATCATTTAGATAGTTAACAAGAAGTGTGAAGATCACTAACTCGTCATTATAGGGTCAAGTGAGGGGTTGACCCTAAACCTAATTCGACTTGACTCGTGGACACCCTTAATTTATACTATTATTAAGTGAATATAGCTTTTTGGTATCCACTTTTGTACTTTTAAAAAAGAACCCTATTACCTAATTGAATGTTACTTCACCTTAAAGACAAATCAAGGATATAAAAGTAAATTGGATAAATTTTGAAACTACCCATCAAATCCTACTCCTACTAACAATACCCACGCATACCCACATCATAATATAGTTACAAATAGTTTCAAAAAGTAATTTATAAATTTTTTTTAATCATTCATTTTAATTTTATGAGTGAAACAAATTTTCTCATTTAAAAAGAAATAAAAGGAAAGAAATAGTCTCTGAACACACATAAAGCAAGTGTGAAGAGACTAGTACTTATTATGTTTGATAATATTTGAAGAATTAACTTCAACTTTATTACATGTCACTAATTAACCATATATAAGGCTGCGTTTGGCTCTATGTAAAACATTTTTCAAGTGTAAAATATTTTTAGGTGAAAATATTTTCAGGTGTTTGGTGGCATTTTAAAAAATGCTTTGAAAAATATTTTTAAGTGTTTGGTTATGTTCTTGAAAATGCTATAGAAAACACATTTTCTACTAGTTGCTCACAATTTCTCAGCTTCCAAATAAATATATAATATCATTTCTCAATATATAAACATAAAAGAAACAAAACCAAACAAAAACATTCATCAAATCCGGTCAAATTAAGAGAGGAAGGAAGAGAGAGAGAGAGAGAGATAGTTTGAGGAAAAGAGAGGCAGATTGCGTGGCGAAGGCAAGATCGCATGGCGGAGGCGACTAGGTCATGGTGGGTCGATCGACTTGCGGTGGTTTGCTCAACATGGGTAGAGACAAAAAGGATAGATCAGTGACATGGGTGGCAGAGGGAGGAAGAGGGAAATAGGGCAGATCGGCGATGGAGTCGAGCTTTGCTTGATCGGCGGTGAGAGGCACGGCCTAGACGACAGTGGAGTCGATCTCGAGTTCAGGTGACCGACCTCTCTTTCTCTGACCTTGGGAAGCTCTCTCCCTAGTTCTTTTGGTGTGGTGTGAGTCTGTGAGGAGAGGGATGGGTCAAAGGAGGACGAGGACAAGGGATGGGTCGGTGAGGATGAGAGATAGGTCGGCAGAGTGGCTTGCATGCATGACAGTGGGGCCGTGTGTTGAGGGGTGGCATAACCCATCATCGGCAGTACCCTCTCTAGGTTTTCCCTTTGAGCTCTCTTTGTCTCTCTTGCTTTAGTCTCTCTTTAGATTTTCAGTATGTAAAACTGAGTTTGAAGGTAAATTGCATGTGAAATTCATTTTACGGTTCTGGGGGCCAAATTTTACAGTCAATGAAATGGTTTTCAGTTTGACCAAATTTTACGTGCGCAACCAAACACACATCAGGGTGTAGTATTTTCCCAAATTTTACCTTCAAACTTAGTAATTTATAAATTTTTTTAATCATTCATTTTTATTTTTAGGAGTGAAACACATTTTCTCATTTAAAAAAAAATAAAAGGAAAGAAATAGTCTCTAAACACACGTAAAGCAAGTGTGAAGAGGCTAGTACTTATTATGTTTGATAATATTTGGAGAATTAGCTTCAACTTTATTACACGTCACTAATTAACCATATATAAGATTCACAAGTGTTCCTTAGAGTTTATTAGGTTTTAGATTTTGGTTGGAAAATCTTGATTAAAAGTGTCTTATTATAGTCATTTTGTGTTTATAAGTATTGTCAAGACTGTTGCCTAGAAGCCAAAGTTTACTGTGCAAGATATGGGTTTTTGACACCTCTTGATACTTATTTGACCGATCGAAAAAGGCCATCTTTTGACATATTGTTGACACCCTATTTTGCAATATGCATTTAATCTCACATGGAGGGTAAACGGGTAATTTCACCTTAGAAATTTGCATCTTGATTCTGGTCATTAGATCCTTAATATCATTTCACCAAAATAATCTTGATGTTGTAACAATTAAATTGACTGGTCATAAGCCCTAATCGGACCATCAGATTGAAAGTTATCATCAAATCTAATTTTAATGGCCGAGATGTATTATCACAAATTGAGTTCAACTATATGTGATCATGAACAATTGATTCCAATTGGTTATAATTATAATCAATTTGAGATTAATGACATGTCATAATTTGATTGGCTATGACTACATTTTATGGTAAGGTTGCACACACTTAATTATTTTGATAGTTAAATATTAATTATTCAATGAGTAATTTGTGCAATTATCTTTTAATTAGGGTAAATTTGGAACTAATTAAGTCTGAAATGGGATTGATTGGAGCCTATTAATGTTAATTGGAAACTAATTTGGGACCTATTAGTGAGTGTTTGGATTGCACTAAAACAGAGAGAGCACGTTTGTGTTTGTGGGTTTTGCTGAAAAAATGTAGGTCCTACAGCATTGTTCACGAACCCACAAAAGTCATCCAAACACATATTTTAATATAAATTTGGGTCCCATAGCACTATTCACACATTTAAAAATTATTTTGCTACAGTGTTTTCAGTTTTCAGTAATAAGCGATATCCAAACAGACCCTTAATGTTAATTGTGCTGAAATTATTTTCTAACAAATGACCTTTGCTCGCCATTTTGTTGATATCTCTCATAATATTTTGAATCTATGAATAATGTTAATTTTTCCAGAAACTAGACATCCAGAGCTTCAATTTGAGCATAAGAACGAGACAATTCCGATCAGAATTGAGTAAGATATGATTTTTTGAAATTGGCTCTGCAGGCTGTTATAGTAGCTACGGAAAAACCGAATTTTGCTTGCTCCTCACTCTCACTAATCTCTACATTTAATGCACCCGATTTCCCTAATGGCTAAAATAAGGTCTAGGTTCATGATTCTTTGTCAACCTTCATTAAATGACCTTCCATTCATATTTTCTCCATCACTACTATATAAACCTCCTCTCTCCTCCATTCTAAAACACAAAAAAAAAACCCTCTCTCTTTGTCTCTCTTGAGTTCTACTGAAGTAGAGTAGTCTTGTCATATCTTGATCTTCCTGAGATTCAAGGTATTGACTGAGACTCACTCGCCCTCTCCTAGCTTTTCTTTTCCTCCACCATTTTCCTAACTTGTTTTTTGTGTTGCCATGATGAGAAGTTAAGATTAAAGTGTGATAGTAATTATTTAAATTCCTTTGAATATGTTTGAATGTTCTTAAATTTTCATATGCATTCTTCACATGTTCTTGGTTGTTCATCATATGTTCATGCATGACACTAGTTTTGATCTTAAATCTACATCCAAAATATGAAAAATACGTTTGTTTCATAAGTCTCTTAAATCCTTGAATCTAGGATATCACCATCTACACACATTTATTAGAATTTATTTTTCAATCCAAATGCAATGCTTAATAAATTGAATTAGGATTTATCACATGCCCACACATTAAATTCAACATGTAAATAGATTGATAACATATTGGATGATGTGATATGAATGTTAGCCACCATAATATAGAAGACTGGTTTCACCGAGCAAGATGGGTGCCTAACATCTTCCCATCTTGTAATATAGCCTCTGACCTTAGATCAAGGGTTGATAGATCAATGCTTATCCATGTAATTTTCAATTTCTAGATTGTAACTAGGAAACAAAGTCATGTACAATTTCTTATGATCAATGTAAATTTATTAGCAAATCAATAAAATGAGGAATTTTTCAATTTTGATTTTCTTATTTATTCCAATAATTAAATAAGTGGCGACTCCATTATAAAACTCTTAATCTAAAGGGGAAAATATAATTAGTCGAACCTCCATTTTGAGAGACAATAATACGACTCCACAAATTCACTTGGGTTTGGCCCAACATCAAACAAAACGGGGCCGAGGGCGCGATCTCTCACACATATCAAACTTAAACTCGATCGATTGAATTAAGCAAACCCTATAAAGACTTTTGGAGCTGCTCTTGGTGTACATTTGAAGGTTTTGTGCCTCCTACTCTCAAAAGTCTCTACCAGTGATTAAGTGAATCATATATTGAACTGGTGGTGTTGAAGTTATTGCAATACCACCAGTTCAACTCATACATCCTTACATGGAAATTACTTGCACATCACAACCAAAGGCCCTACCATGCAATCAGATCTCTTATATATGGAAATGTGATCCCGAATATCTCGGGACCCTTCTCTTTACAAGGAAATTCCCCCGTATCAAAGGATTCGGGTCAGCTCTTTACCACTATATAAACCACAAACCTTACTCTTGCACTCTTGAGTTCTTGGAGAGTCTTTTATTACTGATTTATCCTTCGGAGGGTCTTTGGCCGGTACCCCATTGGTGCCCTTTGGTTAGTTCTTCTCTTTTGTTTTTCAGGTACATCCATTGGCATGTGTGTGGACGATTAACTCACTGACGATTTTTGTGCATCATTAAAAAAATTATTTCAAAATAAAAGTATAAAGTTTCTATGCATCGCATGAGACATCAACTAGTATATCTAATAGATGGTCTAATAATCCATTCAATCCACTTCAGTTTAAATTGGTCCACTACATTCCATTTGGTCCATTTCAGTCCACTTCTGTCCATTTGGTCCATTTTGGACTAATTAGGCCTTAATGTTGATTCTCTTTGTTGGTTTCCTTTTTAGTTTTGGTATCAACATTTTTTTTTTCTCTTAATTTTTGGGTTGAAAAGTATTGAATTTTATTCTATTAGGGCAAACTTTTTAGTTTTGGGCAAAAAGATACAAATAAAATAGGTATTAGAAATTAGAGACATGGGTCCTAAAAAAGCAATAAAAAATAAAAATAATAAATATTCAAAAGATTACCTTAAAATTCAAATTTCAATAATATAGGCATTATACTTATATTTGGGAAAAAAAAAAAAAACCTACAATTCTAAACTTACATAATAATTTAAACTTAATATAACATGTTACATGTGTTCCATGAAATGATGGTGTGAATTTTAATTTTTTTTTTTTTTTGAATATGTTCAAATTAATCAACCAATTATGGTATATTTAAAAAAAATCTTTTTAATAACATATTCTTCATTTATATAAAACGATATTATAATTATGTAATTTAAATATTTTTATTAAAATTACTTTTTTATTATATATCAGTATTATTGTTGTTAAATGCAAAAATACATTATATGTCCTATTACATAAAATTTATAGAAAATACTTTTAAATAACACATTCACTATTTAACTTACAAATTTCACATTATATTTTTATAAAATAAATATATGCGTGGGTTTGCGACTAGTATACTATAGAAAAGGAGCATATCACCTACAATTATTAGGAAAATGTTAAAGATACTTCATTTGACAATAGAAGACTTACAAACTATCATGACAAATGATGAGATTTACACATTATGAGAGGAAGGATGTATATATCCGATTCATGATATAGTTATTGCTAAAACAATGGTAACTTGACCACATCTATCAATTTTACTATAGAAGACTTAAAAACTATCATGACAAATGGTGAGATCTACAAACTATATGAGAGAAAAAATGTACATATCCAATGTATGAAATAATTATTACTAAACACTGATGAGTCAGCCACTAGTGGCTCTACATAAAGTCCAAGATGGTCACAGGACCACCCTGGACTGAAAAAAATTATTATTATTATGTATAAATTTTAAAAATTTATAATTTTTTTATGTTAGAAAAACTGGTTTTGCATCTCATGGAAAACCTAAAGCGGAAGCAACACAATGATCGACTTCATTTATGAGAGATAACATGTAGGGGTGTTCACCAAACCGCAAAAACCGCACCAAAACCGCCCGCAAAATAGCATAACTGCACCGCACCGCAAGTAATAGTGCACCACACCGCACCACACCCTCTCTATATATTAATATATTTAATTATTTTTAATATTAAATATATTATTAATAGTTTAATAACCCTAGTTTTCAAAAAAAAAAAAAAAAGTTTGATAACCCTAGCAAGTGTTGATTAAGAAAGCCAGCCCAAAATAAAGAAAAACTAACTCAAAAGTTTAAAACTTGGACCAAAATAAAGGGAAAAATTAGTTTTGGGCTGGGTAGAAAAAACCCAAAATTTGAAATATATACTAATTTCAAATCATTCAAAACGCATCTTATACAATGCACTACATATGTGACTGCAAAAATGAGGTGCGGTGCGGTTATGGTTTTGGCTAAACTTTAAACCGCACCGCACCACACTGCATTGCACATGTGACCGCAAAAATAAGGTGCGGTGCAGTTATGGTTTTAGTTAAACCGTACCGCAAAGTGTGGTGTTAGAAATGACCCAAAACCGCATCGTGAACTCCTCTACATGTAACATTGAATTCTAGAACAAAGAAAGAAAGCGTACTTTGGTGTAGTGAAATTTAAAAACAACACTTGAGAATACCTTCAATCTTCATTTCAATTCCACATGGTTTCCAAGATGAGTGGTCTCTCAATCAGTTCTTGTGTACCAAATTTTCCTATGGAAAAGTATATTTCCAAGATACTGTAGAGAAAAACTGTTTTCTCTTCTTTTAATCATACGTACATATTAACTACCTTGACAATTACTTTATTTAATAACTTTTATTAAATAAATAACTGATTATCTAATTGGGTTAGCCTTTTGGGCTAGCCCAATTGGGCTTAAGTGTTTGGCTTAGGATGAGACCAAAGGGACTAATAAGGCTCTAGCTCCAATGGGCCTTAGACTTATTTGTCAACTCTTGACAAGCCCACAGTTACCATTAATTATATAACAAGTACCACTGTGAAAATATAATTGCACTCTAGGCCTTATTAATAAATTATATCCCAAGACTCTAATATGATATCATTTGACCCCTCCATGAAATATCCATAGTGAACAAAGTCATAATAAACTGTCACTTTGTAAACAATTATTTTATTCCTTGATATCCAGTTTAATTTTTTAGTTATTCATATTTATGAAATCTAATTTAATAAAATATGAACTTTAGTAACTCTTTACTAAAGTGGCTGGCCCTGAAAAACTGGTTCCATTAAACTTATCTCAAGGGGATATTTCGTGTCTCTATAGAAAGAGATTATGGATTCTATCTTGAGAATATGTGTTCCCTCAACACTAAGTGTGGTTACTCAACATATTGAGGTTTTGACCATTAAATTAGATCTCACTCCTGATATATCAAAGTAACCTACATTTCATGATCGGGTTCGCTATCCTTTCAGGATTGAGGGTCTATGAAATTAGAAGTCGTGAGATTAATGATTCAGGTGACAGTTGTTAATTGAATAATTAATCTCATAGTGGTCCAGTTCAATATATTTTACACACTTAAAACATATCAACACATTAACTAGAGGTCTCTACTTCCATGATCAAGACAAACCATCTTAGTTGATATGTTATAGTATTCGCAGATAAAACGCCCAATTTCATCACCAACTATGAACTATATTTTGATTATAGAAGGAACTTGTGATTTATATCTTCTATAACTAAATCATATAAATCACATACAATGCATCTTAAGGACTATGATAATATCCAATTAGTTCATTTACAAATAGTCTCATATAATTAAATAGTTTAACTATTTATAACATGCCAATAAAGTGGATTTTAGGGCATAAACCCTAACATTTTATCCTTAAAAAAACTTTGTGACAACCCTAGCTTTTTTTTAGGACCAACATAATTAAATTTTGGATAAAATTTGGCAACGAACTTGGTTGTAAGTTATGACTACAACTCCGTTCAATATTTTTTTATTAAATGTAAATTTTGACAAATCCACCATTTAATTACATTTTCTTCTTATATCCTCCATATTTGCAAAATTTCAAGAAAATCAAAGATCAATAGCTATGTCATCAATCAAATGTTTAAATTTCTAGTTTTTATAGTCTAAAATTATACATAAAAAGTAAGTTCATAGATCGAATAGTAAATAACATTCGATTGGTATGAAATTTGACATGTGTTTTAAGAACAAAGAGAACATGCAATTCAACGGTTAGATTTTCAAAATATGTAGTAGCATTGTTAATTTGTTTAGTAAGAGTTGTAGCCTTGTGTTACAACTTAGTCTGTAGCCAAAATTTAGTCCTTAAATGTTAGTCCCCTTAACAATATATTATGTCTTTACAAAAAAAAAAAAAAAAGTCCAAGAAAGATTTTAAAAAACTAAAATTTTAAATGGGATATAGCTTGCAACATTGATAATAAGACTATCATGTAATGATTTCAAAATAAGAAAATTCATAGAAGGAAATTGTAAGACTTTATATGTTTGCATGTGTGTGTGTGTGTGTGTGTGTGTGTGTTTTGTCATCAATATATGAAGTTTTCTTTTTATTAGACTTCGTATAATTTAAGTTTCTTAATGACCACCCTCAAAATTTTTTTGGAGCCGCCACTGGATTCAACCCCATCATTGAATATAACAGGAGCACGGAAGGCTAAGGGTTTGTTTGGTTAGGAGGATGAAAAAGTGGGAAAATATGAAATGGAAAGATGATGGAAAAGTGGGAGGATATATGGAAAAGATTTTAGTTTTTCTAATTAGTATTTAGTTGGAAGAGTGGAAAAGTAGAGGGATGAAAAACTTTTTTGTTTGGTTGTGAAAAAAAATTAGAGGATAGAAAATAGAATTTATATAAATTTGCTCATATGCCTTTATTAAAAAATAATGCCAATTTTTTTTTTTTAAAAAAGGAAAACCACCAACCAAAAAAAAAAAAGCTAATCATCCAAGTTTGTTAAAGTATAAAAAACATGCCCAATTCAAAAAAAGGGAAGCGGTATGTTTATCACCCCTAGGAAGAAAAAAAGAAGAAGATAAGAAACAACCAAAACAAGAAAGGAGTAGTTCAGTAATTTGACTACAATTGCTCTTTTTCTCTCTATTTTCTCCTTAAATCGAGGAGATAGTATATTTGTGGGTTTTGAGAGAAAGCACCTAGGCCCCACATATATATTTTTTTCCTTTCCTCCTTCCAACCGAATACCCACAATATTTGTTCTGTTCCATTTTCTCTTTTTTTTTTTTTTTTTTTTATCCTTCTTAAAATCCACCCAACCAAAAGGGTTAATCCCTCTTCTTTGTACTAGTAGTCTACTCTGCAAGTCAATTCAATAGATAAGGCACAGTTATAAACTTATGCAGCATAACTCATTGCCAGCTTGGTCTGCAGACTCTGCACCAATGTAATCCGCTAGATTCAAAGAGTGCTTTGTTAATATGAATATTTTATCCACAGCGGCTGCTTATTATTATTATTATTATTATTTATCTCGACACATTTCATGTTGTGAATCTCAGTATCCATTTGGGATGAGCTGAAAAATTCGGTTTATCTACACTTTCAGCTTATTTTTGCTACTGATGACTTGCATAATTGAGTGTAATTTATCACTTCTCAACTTTAAACTTTAGTCTAATTTTATTTATTTTTTGTTGATTTTAGACTTCATTATTGTTATTTAAATTTTATTTCAGATTTGAAGAAAATGAAGATTTACTCAAATAAAGAGACATGAAGCAGCTGAAAAAAGTTTTTGGGCTAAAAAAGTATTTGGGCTGAAAAAGTGTTTTGGGTTGAAAAAAAAGGGCAACATGTCAAAAAGAAAAGAAAAAAAACGTAGGGCTACAAGAAGACAACAAAAAGGAGGCATTAAATGAAGCAAAAAAGAGGCGCTTAACAAGAAAAAGAGTGCTGAACAGAAACAAAAAAAGTGGCGCTGAACAGAAACAAGAAAGAGGGCTGAAACAGAAGAAAAGAAAGAAAGAGGGCTGAACAGAGAACAAAAGAAAAGAGTGTTGAAGCAGAAAGGAGGGTTGAAGCAGAAAAGACACTGAAAAAGATTCTTTTGCATTCATTTTTTCCTTTAAATCTTCTCAGAAAAATTATGGTGAATTCGTTTATGTTGAAATTAATTTTTAGCATGAACTAAATTTTCTTTATTCTAGGAAAACGATGTAATCTAGTTTCGAACTATGCTTGTTTTTCTATGTTAATTTGAACAATTTCTCTTCATGTTTGTCTGATTTATTCTAAGCTTATTGCTTCTAATTAATTGGCCATTAATTGGATGATTTTAATCTTGTGATTTGCTGTCGAAAGAGGGAATTATAGGATAGATCTTGAATATTTCAGCATAGGTAAATATAGAGATCGAAAGACTTGTAGAACCTATGTAGTATTAAAATCGTTGGTCTTAATGCTTTCTTACTTTATTAAATTACATACTCTTGTGTAAATTGATGAACAAGAATGTTTCAAATTGACTGTCGAAAGAGGCTTTTGGAAGAGTTTGGAGATTGCTAACAAACAGAGAGAATTAAATTCAATTAGCTAGATGAGTAGAGCATAGTGAGGGATTAGGTGAAATCGATTTCCTAGAAGTTTCTTTCTCATTAAGTTGATTTTCAAGCAACATCTTTTTTTTCCCCTGCGTATCTTTTATTTAAATTGATTTTATTTTGAATTCCAATTACAAAAACCTTAGTGACTTCTCTAGATAAAATCGAGATTAGCATAATTTTGGTATTTGTCAAAAGTAAGTTATTAATCCCTGAGGACGATACTCTTCTCATCACTTTACTATAAAACTACGATACTGTGCACTTGCAGTTTTGCATCGTTCAGCTACTATTTATTAGTCTCACTACACTTTATGATATTATTTATTAGTCTCACTATACTATTCAGTTTATTTTTTAACCTATTTATTAGTCTCACTATAATTTTTAATATTATTTATCGGTCTCACTATACTATTCAGCTTATTTTTTAACCTATTTTCTACGCTTTCAGTAAAAAAATTTCAGTTTTAACTAAATAAGCTATGACATTAATCTAGATTCGAGCATATTTAAAGTGGATATCTAAAGCCGTGTATCATGAAATCTCTAACTACCATAGATTTCGAACATTTTTTTATGGTGGATATCTAATACCTTTTATCATGAAATCTCTAACTACTATAGATTTCGAACATTTTTAAAGTGGATATTGAGGCCCAACTTGTTCCTTTTTATTGGTCAAACTTAGGGCGAGCCTAAATTGGTTTTGGATCATGGCGAGCCTACACATTTTGTCACCCAACTTTCACATGATACATGCTTATATAAAAATATAGTGAACATGGTGATGTAGTCCATCTGCAGCAGTGCGCAACAAGGACGGTTAGCTGGCGCGTATTAAATTATGCTAATATATAAACCCCCAACCGAACCAAACTCACATAACAGTTCAGCCACAAAAATCCCAGCAATGGAGTTTTCTTCTTGGTTGGTTGTTTTAGCCATGGCATTGCTAGCCGCTCTACTCTTATTATTCACTAAAAAATCCCATTTTCAATATCACAAGCGAAAATCTCCACCAGGTCCTACACCTTGGCCTATCATAGGAAATCTAGACCTTATTGGTCCACTTCCTCACCAATCCCTTCACAAATTGTCTAAAAAATATGGAACTATTATGCAACTCAAGTTTGGATCCTTTCGTTTATCCAAAAAAAAAAAAAAAAAAAAAAAAAAAAAGAAGTTTGGATCCTTTCCTGTTGTGGTTGCCTCATCAGCAGAAGTGGCAAAACAATTCCTAAAGACACATGACCATGTCTTTGCCTCTAGACCCCAAACTGCTGCTGGCAAGCATACTACTTATAACTATCTCAATATCACATGGGCACCTTATGGATCATATTGGCGTCAAGGGCGTAAGATATATCTCTCCGAGCTCTTTAGCTCAAAACGACTCGAGTCCTATGAGTATATTCGTGTTGAAGAAAGACGTGTTTTTATGTCATGCCTTTGCAGTATGTCAGGGAAGCCAATTATGCTAAAAGACCATCTTTCGCGTCTTACTCTAAGAATTATAAGCAGAATTGTATTAGGCAAGAAGTATTTTAGTGAGTCCAAAGATGAGACTTCAATAGTTACACTAGAAGAGTTCCAAGAAATATTAGATGAGTTGTTCTTGCTGAATGGGGTGTTAAATATAGGAGATTGGATACCATGGATCGATTTCTTGGACTTGCAAGGGTACGTTAAGTGAATGAAGGCTTTAAAGAAAAAGCTCGATCGATTCCATGACCATGTGTTTGATGTACACAAGGCAAGGAGGGAAGGATAGAACGATTTTGTGCCCAAGGACATGGTGGATTTAGTATTGCAGATGGCTGATGATCCTAATCTTGATGTTAAGCTCACCTATGAGAGCGTAAAATGGTTTACTCAGGTAATACAACCACCTTTCTAGTTTAATATTCTTATTTTTGTCTTTTTTTTGAGAGGGGGGGGGGGGGGGGGGTGGTCTTCTTATTTTTGTCTTGATTGAACTTTTCTTTTTTCTTTTTGGAAAGGCATGTGAAAAAGCTTTCTAAATATGTCTTCTATCTATGTTTTGACCATGCAAGCACACATATATTATATAATTGGCGCAATTCAGGCAATCCACAACAAGGTTCCAGTGAAACAGATCTTACCTAAGATACTTGGTTTTAATTAAGTCATAAGATGTCTACATCTTATTTTCTACAACCTCTCTCTCTCATGTTAGTGTGTATAGGTTACACTTAAAAGAGATTCAAAACAGTTTGGCCTTAGCTTTCAAGTTTCAAGTTTTAGTTGCCCCTAGTCATTGCCATCAATTCACAATCTTTTAATTTTGTGCATCAAATTCAGGACCTAATAGCTGGAGGCACAGATTCCTCTGCAACAACTGTGGAATGGGCAATGTCTGAACTCTTAAAGCAACCACACCTCATCAAAAAGGCTACTGAAGAGCTTGATAAAGTAATTGGGAGAGACAGATGGGTGGAAGAGAAAGACATCCCACAACTTCCTTATATTAATGCAATTATGAAAGAGACAACGAGAAAGCACCCTGTGGCTGTATTGCTTGCACCACATTTAGCTCTTGAAGATTGCAATATAGTTGGTTATGAAATCCGCAAAGGTACTAGAATTTTCATAAACACAAGGAGTATAGGGAGAAATCCTTCAAAATTTTGAGCTATTGCCATTTGGTTCTGGGATGAGAATGTGCCCTGGCTACAGCCTTGGACTAAAGATGATTAGCTCTAGTTTGGCTAATTTTTTACATGGATTTAACTGGAAATTACCAAACAATATGAAAGTTGAAGATTTAGGCATGGATGAAGTTTATGGATTGGCAACACCTCGGAAATTTCCACTGATAGCAGTAGTGGAGCCTCGACTCCCACTTAATCTTTATTAGTAGTGAATTAATGTGTAATATTTTTGAAAGCTCGAAATGTGTGAAAACACAAGAGCTTGTTTAGACCTCCAATTCAAATTACAGCTTGATTGATTTTACACTAACTTAATACTAAGTGCGGAATAGTGTAAACGCAAGCAAACAAGCAAGAGAGCTACTCTACTTCATAATTAAAGCAACACAACAGTAAAATGAAATAAATAAGAGTAGGGAAGAGAGATGCAAACATAGATAACACCGAGACGTGTTATCGAAGAGGAAACCGAAGAACTCAGCGAAAAACCTCTTTGCCGCCCCTCCAAGCGAAAATCGATCCACTAGACAATCAGTTGGGATACATGGGTAAGTAAGAGACCCTCCAAGCCTAATCTACCCTCTGTACCTAAGCCCTCCAAGCTCCTACTCTAACAAGACTTCTCGGAACCGTGTCTTATCTAGCTCTCCGGATCCAGCAACAAGCTCCATGTTGCATCTGCCATTCCTGACTTCTTCCAATGTTTCCCAGTAGCACCAAAATCTCACTGAATACTCTCAAAAGGTGTGGTAAGTGTTTGGGCTATTGACCTCTCAATGGTATGGAAATGGAGAGGTAGGAGATGAGGAAATCCCACAAACAAACGTGTAGAGAATTGTTGATATAACAATTTCTAACTCTCAAGTGTTTTAGCTAGAGTTTTCTCTTAGAAGCTCTCTATCACATTTGTGGGTAATATGGGTATATATAATGAGGGTACAGAAAGTGTGTATCAGACAGTATCGATTGGCAGAATCGAATGTCTCGCGGGAAGGCCTTACCCGCGAGATACTCGCGAGACACAGCTGTCTCCATCTGTACAGACTCTTCGCATTCCAGTCATGTGCAAGACACATGCTTCACTTCGCGGGAAGTTTAGTCGCGAGACACCCGTGAGAAGTCTTCTGGCTTCACTTGCTTGAGTCTTCACACTCTCTCTCTCTAACACACAACCCTTACAATCACATCCCACAACAAGTACAGGGTACACAAGATTGAATAAAATTACAATCAAATTTGGCACGGAATAAAAGCCAACAAAATACATATTTGTAAATCACAACTTTACAATTTTTTCTGTTGCCAACTCTTTTGGTACGAATGATTTCTAATCTATGTTGTTCGCCTATGGCACTGCACAATGGTGTCATAGTCATCATGTACCAATGCTTTGTGTTAGTAGAAACATAATCTTAAGCAATAAGTTAGTTTTGAAGGGGCTTCATTTTAAAATATGGTAAACGAAATAAGTTTTTTAACAAACTAAATTTTTTAGTGAATCAACACTACGAGGTTCATAATGTTTTGATTGCCAAACCGTGAACAAAAATGTATGCCTTTGTGTTTCTTTCAAGTTCAATACTTTAGTTTCATAACAACTCAAGAAAATAAATTTATGTATTCTCAACAGCTAGTTGATCGATCAAGATCCTCTAAGCAATTTGTCAATGGTTCGAGAATTGTGAGACAAACATTTCTCAAAGCTTAGCATCCTTAGGAAAAATTCTTGACTCTGTCACTGGATTTCTCAAAGCACACACTTAAAAGAATAGTCAAATACTTGAAAAATACCCTCATTTTTTTGAAAAAATATAACAATAATAATGAAGTTATCAGGGATGCACAATCCTCACAAGAAAAAAAAATCGTGGTAATTGACGAATAATATGAAAGAGTTTGATTGCACAAACTCAAGTAATTTTGACCCCAATTTTAAACGGATAATGTTAATATAAGCCAATTGAGCAATTTAAAGCCCAATTGGTTAAGCGATTAGACAATTACCATTAGCATGCATGGATTAACATAAAATATCCGAGTGCTGGGTGGAAAAATCTCTCTTTGGTGTATCACTACCAAATGACCCACTAGAGAAAATAGTTGCAATACATTTTACACACAAAATCCTTGTACATGATTATTTTCTAACAAAATATAGTTGTTACAATATATTAGATTTTCTAAATTATGCTATCTATTTTTGTTATTTGAAAGTATTTTAAATTTTGTAAGTTTATTTTATTTTGTAAATAATGTAACAGTTCATCCTTTATACGTCTTGAATGGCCTAAAGAAAAAGCAGATATATGTAAAACCGTCATATATATATATATATATTAGAAAAAAAAAAATACAAAGACTTTAATTGTGATGCCCCAATTTGATTGATTGTGTGATGTGTGTGGGTGTGTGATGAGTCCCACATTGGGTATTTACTAGGTAGATCTGGGCTTTATTAACAACTACAAGGAGCCTCAATTGTGACTAGTCCTTTTGAGGTATAGTGCAGATGTGGCTAGCACTTTTCCTTGGGTCGTTACATATGGTATCAGAGCCAACCCGGTAATCCCGTGTGGGCTCAGAGACACTACCCCACAAAGTGGGCCCTAACGAGGACGTTAAGGATTTAAGTGGGGGAGATTGTGATGCCCCAATTTGATTGATTGTGTGATGTGTGTGGGTGTGTGATGAGTCCCACATTGGGTATTTACTAGGTAGATCTGGGCTTTATTAACAACTACAAGGAGCCTCAATTGTGACTAGTCCTTTTGAGGTATAGTGCAGATGTGGCTAGCACTTTTCCTTGGGTCGTTACATTAATAACATAAGGTAATGTAATTTCCTCAAGAACCTACCAACATCATGTTAAAAATAAGATATAATTGTTAATGAAGCAGTTCCTCTTTCTACGCAAATCTCTCCTCATAATGCATAAGCAAAGTTGATCGAATGAAGAACCTACCAACATTATGCTGAGAATGTGACATAATTGTCAATGAAGCAATTTCTCTTTCTACACAAACTTATGCTCACAATGCATCATCGAAGTGGACTGAATAGACTAAAATGATTCGAGCGGACTAGAGTGGACAACATGGATCGAATGGACCAAATTGGACTGAAAAAGAATGAATGGCCCAAACTATACTAAATAGGATCGAATGAACTAAATTGGACCAAAATGAACAAAAATAAATCGGATTGGACTGAAATAGACCGTTGTAAACTGAAATGCTACTCTGATGTGGTTTAACGGGAGAATAGTAACAATAAATACTATGTTTTAGCATTTAGATATTATATTTGATAATTTATGAGTATAAGGGTCTTATAGTAATTGTCTAATTGTCAATGAAGCAATTTCTCTTTCTACACAAACTTATGCTCACAATGCATAAGATGCATTTGTGGGCCCCAAAAGAAACTCACTCCATGCATCTCCCTCTTTCTTTCCTTCCTCAACCGAACAAGAGAAACCTAATTTCCGATTGTAATAACAGTACAAGGATCAAACACCCCAATTGTAATAACAGTACAAGGATCAAACACCCCAATTGTAATAACAGTACAAGGATCAAACACCTCCCAACTATATTGCTCATTCCACTTGGGACCAAAGCTGTTGATAATTGTCCTTGTTCGCTTCCACTTCTCACCATACTTTGCCACACAATAAGCATCTGTTGTTCCTACCTCATCTTTTGTCTTCATCGGTGCAAGCTCCTTAGCCTCTAAAATCCCAATCTTGGGCCTCATCAACTCTTCTGCTGTAGGTCTAAAGTCGCTGCAATATTTGGTTGATTCGTCCAGAACGTGATAACCACCATCCAAGCAGATACGCACCAAAATCCTGCTGGCAAACTTGCTTTCCTCCTCCTGATCCCCTCCTGTAACGACATGCGTCTCAAGTTTATACCATCTAGCGATGACAGGTTGTTTAAAATAATCCAACCTCCAATCCACATCCTGGAAGGGAATTTTACACCTCCCCAGAAGTTCATCCTTGTCAGGTGCAACTCTGTCTTCAACACTTAAAATCAACGGCTCATCAAATGGTTCCGCCACTACAGACATTAAATCCTCATTCCAAAGAGGATTAACAGTCCTGATCTGAGAAATTCCGCTTTTTAAAATCTGATTTCCGAGTTGAGCCTTCACAAACACTTCAGGGGACCTGCGCTTATCACTTAGTTGCAAGTCAATAGCTTCAATTACATTCACCCTTACATCGGAAAGCTTTGGAGAGAGGTACACCCTGGAACGAATATTGGGAATATCATCAGTTCCACCAACTCCAAATGCATCTGAACACCATGCTTCAGAAAATGCTTCATCAGCTTGAGTGCCCATCCAAACAACCAGCATCAACTCTCCCTCAACCTTTTTTCCCCTATCATTGTCGAAGCTATACCACTGTGGCGCCAATGGATTATCCGGGGGAACCCGTGTGGGAACCCTATTCAGGTCAAACGAAACCAGACCCATGAAAGCATTGTTTGCATTCTCAATGTCCTTATCCTTCACAATAACTTCAAGTACCGAAGACTGAAGTCGATCTTTCGAGATAGCAAACACCTGATTCCAATTGTTCTCAAAATGGGGAGTCGTAACCTTGATGGATCCAAATAAGGGTCACAAGTACCTGCGACATATTTTTCAGGCAAATCCTTGGCCTTGACAACCCGGACATAGAGATAATAAATCCGTTCAACGAGCTCATAGCCAGTGACCTTTTTCCCTCCAAGAGAGGGTTCGGTCTCTTTCAACGAAAACTCTCCTGGTGGGGTGGGTTTCTGCATCTTTTGGTTTCAAAAGCGAAGACACGAAACGGCAAAGAACTGAAGTTGAAGTTGAAGTTGAAGATGAAGAGTTTGATGTTATAGAAGAAGGACCTTAGTTTCAATTAGTATTTCAAAGGTTGCCTAAGGCATCGGTAAAAACAGGGTCAGTTAGCCAATGCCTAATACTTAACTTAAAAAGTGATTTACAGCTTATATATGTCATAAAATCAACATATCATAATATATTCCATTAAAAAAAAACAAAGCATAATATTAATCCTAATTATTGAAGTTACTCTCAAAAAAAAAAAAAAAAAATTATTGAAGTAGATTATATTAAAAAGAAACCCTAAAATATATAACCTAAACCAATAACAGATAGATAAGAGTTTTTTTTTTTTTTTGAAAAGGAATATCTTCAAGAGTAAGATTTTGAAAACTGAACTGGAAAAGAAAATAGATAAAAAGAAAAACGCAGAGTATAATCAAAAGGTTCTAAGGTAGGAATAAAAATTAATAAAACTTGAGAGCGAAGAACAAGCACATGATGCAGTGTTTCTTCGCTGAGAAAACGCTAGAAATATCGAAAAAGTGGAATTTGATTTTTTTATTAAAAAAAATACTAATGTTTAATTTGTTTTGATTGAAAATTTGAAAGTGGCTGCAAGGTTCATGAAAAGTAAGACTGCATTTTGCACATGTCTATCTTTTTCTTTCTCTTACAGGAAAAAACTTGATTAGTCAGAGTTTTCACATTGGAGATAGGCCTACACGTGGGATCTATCATCGGTCTTGTAGAGTCATCACCAATACTCTAGACCATTAGACCTGCTAGTAAAGTCTTTGTATTTTCTTCTCCATAATTTCAATAATTGCAACTTTGTGGAATATCATTTACAGTGTGTTTGATAATGCTAGAGGAGAAAGAAAGAGTAGAGAAATGGTTTGAAAAGTGGTCATTTCTTCCGTTTGGTTAGCATGGGAGAGAGATACAAATTTCCAATCCGCCCAATTTGGATGAATTTGAAAGGAGACAATAGTTTTTAAAAACTTGGGGCCACATAAATAATATAATATGCCTTGAAGTTACATATTTGCTCATAATTTTTATATATCTTTCACATTTATATGGGCATAAAAGTAAAAAAAAAATACATATTTTCTTTTCATTCTTCTCTTTTCTTTTCCCCTCCCCTCCTCATTTCCAGATGTACACAAGAGATTTAATTTCTTTTCTTTTCATTCTCATTTCCTTTCTATTATTCTTTTTTTTGGTCTCCTCTTCCCTGATTTGTAGCCAAACAAAGCATTAGGTGGAAACATTTGATGCTTTGTTTTGTTGTCTCTTTTGTAAGTTCTATATAATACTAGTTACGGAAGGAAATTTATTAGGTAGTTCGGGAGGGAGTATACTCCCGAATTACCCGATAATAAACCGCCGTGGAATGTAAATGGCATCCTATATCCAATCGAAGTATTGTATCTAATATAGCAAAAAGTGTGTGATAATTCAATAAGTGTTGTTTCTACAAAGAGTAATATTCAACAAGTTTAATGGAAATAGCAAGAGAGAAACAATGAGTGGTGTGTGTAACAAAATGTGTGTAATATATTAAGCATCAATAAAAGCTTCTATTTTATTGATAACTCATTTGTGTATTTTATTTGAGTGTGGTGAGATTTATCACAAAGTACTTGACAAAATATTTCTCTTTTGAGTATCAAATTTATTTTGACAAAGCTTCCGCTGCACATCCCATCCCTTAGAGTATGTTTGGTTGGAGGTGAAATAAAAAGGATGAAAAAAAAGGAAAAAAAGGAAAGAAAAGTAGAGAGATAATGTTTTTAGTGGGTGTTTTGTTAGAACAAGCACATGGTGCAGTGTTTCTTTGTTGAGAAAATGCTGAAAATATCGAAAAAGCAGAATTTGATTTAAAAAAAAAAAAATACTAGTGTTTAATTTGTTTTGATTGAAAATTTGAAAGTGGCTGCAAGATTCATGAAAAGTATGATTGCATTTTGCACATGTTGTCTTTTTCTTTCTCTCATAGAAAAAAACTTGATTAGTCCAAGTTTTCACATTAGAGACAGGCCTATACATGGGATCTACCATCAGTTTCATAGAGTCATCACCGACTCTAGACCATTAGGCCTGCAGTAAGGTCTTTGTACTTTCTTTTCCATGATTTCAATAATTGCAACTTTGTAGAATAGCTTTTACAGCGTGTTTGATAACCCTAGAGGAGAGAGGAAGAGAAGAGAAATGGTTTGAAAAGTGATCATTTCTTTGGTTTGGTTAGCATGGGAGAGTGCTACAAATTAGCAATCTGCCCAATTTGGATGAATTTGAAAGGAGATCACAATAGTTTTTGAAAACTTGGGGCCCATATATATAATATAATATGTCTTGAAGCTACATATTTATTCATAAGTTTTATGCATCTTTCACATTTATACGAGCATAAAGTAAAAAAAATACATATTTTCTTTTCATTCTTCTCTTTTCTTTTCCCCTCCTCTCCTCATTTCCAAATGTACACAAGGGATTTAATTTCTTTTCTTTTCATTCTCATTTCCTTTCTATTGTTCATTTTTTTTTTTTTTTTTGCCTTCTCTTCCCTCATTTGTAGCCAAACAAAGCATTAGGTGGAAACATTTGATGCTAAACCGCTGCGGAATGTAAAAGACATACTATATCCAATCGAAGTATTGTTTCTAATATAGCAAGAAGTGTGTGATAATTCAATAAGTGTTGTTTCTACAAAGAGTAATATTCAACATGTGTAAGGGAAATAGCAAGAGAGAAACAATGAGAGGTGTGTGTAACAAAATGTGTGTAATATATTAAGCATCAATAAAAGCTTCTATTTTATTGATAACTCATTTGTGTATTTTATTTGAGTGTGGTGAGATTTATCACAAAGTACTTGACAAAATATTTCTCTTTTGAGTGTCAAATTTATTTGTTTATTTATTTTAAATACTAGTGTTTAATTTGTTTTGATTGAAAATTTGAAAGTGGTTACGAGGTTCATGAAAATTAAGACTGTATTTTGCACATGTTTGTCTTTTTCTTTCTCTCATAGAAAAAAACTTGATTAGTCCAAGTTTTCACATTAGAGATAGGCCTACACGTGGGATCTACCATCGGTCTTGTAGAGTCATCACCGACTCTAGACCATTAGGCCTACAATAAAGTCTTTGTATTTTCTTCTCCATGATTTCAATAATTGCAACTTTGTAGAATAACTTTTACGGTGTGTTTGATAACCTTAGAGGAGAGAGGAAGAGAAGAGAAGTGGTTTGAAAAGTGATCATGTTAGGACATATGTAAAACCTTTTAGAAACATATATCCTTATAGAATTGACTAATCTTTTGACAAAACGCACTTTACTTGTAATTGGGTAGATCTTGGATGTGTTTAATACTTCAAGAAATAAGGTTTCAAGTTCAAGTGTTAAAGCCTTGTAAGTCTGTTCAAGAATCAAGTGAAGAAGTGTTGGATTTTAAAACTCGACTGCTAGTATCTATCAAGGCTTAAAAAGCTATTTCAGCCTGATGCTCGACAGCTGCTTGATAGATAGGGTATCTGTCGAGATTTATAAAAATTAGTTTTTCAAATCTGATTTCATTCCAATTCGTGAATAGATGTTTGGGCTTTCTTTTCTCACAACCTTAAACATATATAAGGATTGTTTTAAGGGCCTTCAAAGGTTGCACAGTTGAACAAGTTTGAAGCAAAGTTTTGTTCATGCAAAATGTGACCGGAGACAGAATTTGCCATAGTTTATCTTTCTTTTGAAGAAGCTGCTACGTTTGTACGCCATTGGGTTTTGTGACCAAGGAGCTTCGTGATCTTCATCGTGTGATGAATTGAAGAACTTTGCAGCCAACATCCTTCTCAAGTTGGTGATTAAGTCGCGTAATGGGATTCGCGCATCTATTGGTTAGTCACGTACTGGGAGCCGTGCATTAAAAAAAGAGATTGTCATTACAGAACAAGTCCAATTGGGTATTGGGGTAAGGGTTCAACTATAGGTTGGTATAAGGTACTGAGATTCCTTTACTTTTAACCGCTTGTTGTGGTAATAGTGGATTCTCGGGAGTGGTGACCTTAAAATCACCCAATGGAGAAGGCTTTCCTCATTCGTAAACAAATCACCATGTGAATTTATTTTTTGCTGCATATCTAGTTATTTGGTAATTTGTTTGTGCTGCCATGCATATTGTACGTTAATCTGATTAATTAATTAACTTAGCTAATTAATTAGTTAATTCATCACAAGGGGTCAATACGTTCTTAGCTTATCAAGTGGTATCAGAGTAAGCACGCTCAGATTATGTTTTAATCTTTGCTGTGTGATTCATTGACCCCTGTTTGTCATGGATAGAGGACAATCTCTTATTATACCTCCTTTATTTGATGGCATTAACTATGCATACTGGAAAGTATGCATGAGAGCTTTTTTGCAGTCTTTAGATGCGAAGGTGTGGCAAGCTGTAGAGATTGGCTGGACTAAGCCAAAGGAAGCGTTGGCTGATTGGGATGATGCTAAGATCAAGGCGGCAAATTTCAACAGTAGGGCATTGAATGCTTTATTCAGTGCGGTCACAAATGAGGAGTTCAAGAAGATATCCTCCACTGAAATTGCGAAGGAAGCATGGACCATCCTTTAGACAACCTATGAAGGAACCAAGGCTGTCTAGAACTCGAAGTTTCAGAGGCTCATTACAAGCTTCGAAGAGATCGAGATGGAGGAGGATGAGTCATTCAATGAGTTCTATGCCAAGCTTAAGGACATAGTAAACTCAGCCTTTAATCTTTGGAAAACCATTCCCAAACCTAAGATTGTTAGAATTGTGCTTAGATCTCTACCCGAGAGATTTCATGCCAAGATCACCGTGATTGAGGAATCAAATGACATTGACAAAATTCCTTTGACAAAGCTGGTTGGCAATTTGCAGACCTATGAGTTGGGTTTGTCTAGGATCGGGAAATCGAGCAAGAGCAAAAGCATGGCATTGAAGGCCAAGAGTAGTGATAGGGATGAGTTTTCAGACGATGAAGATTCTAAAATGAAGTCCTACATCACGAGGTAATTCAAGAAGTTCATGAAGAATGCCAATGGGAAGGGCTTCGACAAGGACCGTAGGCAATCTAGTTCTTCTCAGTTTGAGAGCCAAAACAAAGGGAAGAAGGATGCTAAGGATGACAGTCAGTACATTGTTCCCTCAAGACCAAAGTGCTTTGGATGTCAAGGCTTCGATCACATGAAATAAGAGTGTCCTACATATCTCAAGACCATTGGGAAGAGCAAGGCACTTGCTACTACTTTGAGCGACACCGAGCCTGAGGATGACTCGAATAATGAGGATGATGGAATCCTAAATGCCTTCACTGCCATTGTAAATCCTATTGAGGGGATTGTTGAAGATGTGGATGAAGAAGAGGACTTGGTGGAGTCTAAATTTGAAAAGATGGATGAGCAAGATGACATCCACACAGCCTATGCAAAGTTATACAAGGTCTTGGAAAAGCATGAGAAGTTGTATAGGTTGGCTACTAAGAAGCTCAGTGATGTGGAGCTTGAACGAGAAGAAATCTCCATAAAGTTTGATGAAGCCAATCAAACCATTGGAGCACTAAGATTTAAGAATAATTTATTGGCTGAGAGGACCAAGAAGCTTGAAGCAAAGCTATTTCAAGTCAGAACTCAGCTGGAGAGGACTTCAAGTGCAAAACTTGATGAGATGCTCAATATTCATAAATTTGCTTCTGATCGAACTGGTTTAGGGTACGATTTCTCTTCTCCTAATATTGCTTCTTCTAGCACTATTGTTTTTGTTTCTCTTGCTAATAATGTTGAATTTGAGAACACTGATGTCAAAACTATTTTAACTAGTGAGAACATAAATAAGGGTAAATCTATTTTAGGAGCATCCCCTAAGCTGGATAAGAAAGAGACTAAAAACCCTAGGGCTAAGAAGGAAAACACTCAAAAGCCTAAACAAAAGAAGCAGCATCTCTGTCATCACTGTGGAGCAGCTGGACATACTCGACCTAATTGCTATAAGTGGTTAGCCACTTAATAGAGTAACAATATGATCTCGTCGAGGAACCAAAATCAATTCCCATCCTCTTTTGCTAATCTTGGAGATCTTCTCAAAGTTCTCATGTTCCTTTTGAACTTGAACGGTTTCAACTCTTCCCCTTCACCGCCGGTTCAAGGGTTTGCACAAAGAAAAGGTTCTTCCAAGGTGTGGTAGGAAAAATGCTCCAAGTGATTTAGTCACTTTTTCTCTCTCTTCCCCTTCTTGTTTTTAATTTTGCATTACTTGTGTGATTTGCTTTCTTGTTTCTGAGTCAGTCTAGTTGTATGCACTGCCTTGTTCAGCATGTTTTTGTTTGTTCATTTTCAATTTTACTTTATTTTGTTTTCATATAAAAAAAATTGAAAAAATTAGAAAAATACGAAAATAGTGTGTGTTTTGTGTACATTTGTACTTGTGTACCTTGGATGGCCATTGAAACAAAGTTTTCTAAACTTTGTATCTTTTGTAGTTTAGATGAGCATCTCTATGCACAACTAAGCAAGTGAGCTTTGTGACTCGTGTTTGTGATGAGTAAGATTAAATAATCTCTTGTACTTAACACTCGTATCACTTTTTTTGACTGGTAGGACTAAAAAATCTTAAGAGAAAGACATAAATAACCATCTTACCACTGTTGCCCGCCAATCATGAGATGACATCTATATGCTTTGGCATAGCAAAAGTGCAATATCAAAATGTTTAACATAATTGGGTATTTCTTTTCTATCTCTTATATGCCCATGCATGATATGCTTAAAAATAAAATATACAAAGAAAAATTAAAAGCAAAAAGAATCAAAATGCTTTATATATGATTGCAAGCGTGTCTTCTAGGAGATGTTGGAGTTATAGGATGTACCTCGAAGGTGATAGTTCCTATCAAGTAGTTAATTCTGTTTTTAATTTTTTTTATTTAGTTAAAATTAATAAATTAATTTTTTAATTTAGATGCATGATGTGGCACTTTTTAATGCCAAAATAAAAATTATTATTATTATTTTAATACTTCCGTTTGCCACCTAGGATTTTGCCGTTAGGGCACTGATGGAAAGGACTAAAATGGATGACATTTTTCTAAATAAGGATTAAAAGCGGTAAAAATAAAATCTAGGGACCAAAGTGGGAATCGCCTGAAAATGTAGGGACGAAAATGTGATTTCTACCTAAAAACAATGCATATAAAGAGATGTATGATGCACAAATGCATGAAGGGTCCTACAAAGATCGAAAGAATTAGATCAAGGACCAAAAGAGTAAAAGCTCAACCATAGGAACCTTGCCTCATCCAACAAAATGAGTTTTTGGAATGAGTGTCTCATAAGAAGTGAGATGAGAGTTGGAAGAATGAGAACCGGAGATGCATATAGACAAGGAGGTAAGAACATCAAAAATTTTCTTCAACAACTTACTATTTTCCCCAAAATCCGGTTTAGTTTACAAAGCACAACTTCTAAGAAACTCAAGTTTCTCTTTTCTTTTAATTCTTTTAAGAGCTTGAAACTTAGAGTAATGAGGTCTTAGATGACCAAAGGCACCACAATGGTGACAAACAATGTGTTTAGGTCCATTAGGCTTTTTGGGAAGGGATCTAGCAACAAGGTTTTGTTCTCTCTTCAACTTTGGACATTGAGGTGTTATATGACCAATCACACCACAATGGTGGCAAGTTGGAACAAACTCAGATCCATTAAAAATCTTAGATTGAGACCTAAACTGAGGCTTTGACTTAAGAGCCTTTCTCTCCACCTTTTGATTTCTTTTGTGCGAAGGAATGTACACCGATTTGTCCTTTGAGGTAGAACACACAATAGGCATAAAATCGAGTACCACAACATGATTGCAACAAATATTTTCATCCTTTTTAGCAACAGGTTCAACAATCAAACACTTGGCATGCATCTTAAGAGATTCATTTTCACATTTAAGAGATTCATTTTCACATTTAAGATCATTAACAAGTTAATTAGACAAAACAAGTTTAGCATCCAAGTCCATATACAAACATTCAAACTCTTTCAACTTTTCACAAGAATTTTCAGCAAGTTTCTTATACTTTTCAACCAATTTATTGGATTTATTGAGCTTAGCAATCAAATCATCATTTTCACAATGAAACTTGCTCAAATTCATATGAAACTTCTTAACCTCTTTCTTCAAGAGTTTGATGTTAGGAATATCAATAACACCCAAAGATTCATGTAACATGGTATCACAATCATGAGGATAAACACTCATAGAGGTATTTTCACAGACACGTGACATGCTACAATCATCAACAACCAAAGAAGCATACAAATCACTATCCATGGCAATAAACACAAGGGGTCAAGGATCACACTTAGGTAATGAAAGCTCGAATTTGTGTGAAAACACAAGAGCTTGTTTAGACCCCCAATTAAAAATTACGGCCAGATTGCTTTTACTCTAATTTATCTAAGTGCGGAATAAGAGTAAATGAAGCGCAATAGACCGATAACTACCCTAGTGCATAAACATGAATAACAAACAATAAAAGTAAAGTACAAGAGTAAGGAAAAAGAGATGCAACCACAAGATAACATCAAGATGTGTTATCAAAGAGGAAATCGAAGAACTCGGCGAAAAACCTCTTCGTCATCCTCTAAGTGGTAAATCGATCCACTAGAGAATAAAGTTGGAGTACATGAATAACAAAAGACCCTTCAAGCCTAGTCTACCCAATGTATTTAAGCCCTCCAAGCTCCTGATACCAACGGACTTCTCGGAGTCATGTAATCTCTAGCTTTTCGGATCCCGTAATACGCCTGATTGCATCCGCCAAGCCTCATCGGCTTCTTTTGGCAAATCCCCAAAGCTTCCCAAGCTCCAAAACATTCTCTACACTCTAAATAGGTGTGGGTTGTATTTAAGTACAAATCTCCTCTCAATGGTATGATAATGGGAGAGGGAATGAGAAGATGCTAGAATGATTTTTCACTAAGAATGAGTAGCTCTCTCTCTAAAGGATGGGTGTGTGTGTTGTAGAAAACCTATCTAGGGTTTTTTTTCTCTTTGAATGGCCTCTCATACTTTTGTGAATAATGTGGGTATATATATATATAGTATAGGTGAAGGGTAAGAAAGTCACACTTAAAATCTCTAAGCAGAATGTTTCGCGGGTATCTCGCGGGAAGACCTTACTCGCGAAATACTTGCGAAACTGATAACCTGACATGACTCTTCAGCTTCCAGTCATGTGCTCCTCATGTGACTTTTAGCTGTCTTGATCAAATCTCCACCACTTAATACTAAACCCATTACAAATAAATCCCACAAAAATACAAGGAAATAAAATTAAAACAATTACAATACTTTTTGTCATGGAATAAAGCCAACATAAAACATAGTTATAAATCACAACTTTACAGAAGACTTACAAACTATCATGACAAATGATGAGATTTACACATTATGAGAGGAAGGATGTATATATTTGATTTGTCATATAGTTATTTGCTAAAACAATGGTAACTTGGCCACACCTATCAATTTTACTATAGAAGACTTAAAAACTATCATGACAAATGGTGAGATCTACAAATTATATGAGAGAAAAAATGTACATATTCAATATATGAAATAATTATTGCTAAAACACTGATGAGTCGGCCCCATCATTGAACATAGCGTGGGCGTCGAGGGCTAAGGGTCTATTTGGTTGGGAGGATGAAAAAGTAGGAGGATAGAAAATTGGAAGGGGATGGAAAAGTGAGAGGATAAAAAAGATTTTAGTTTCTCTAATTAGTGTTTTTTTGGGAGGGTGGAAAAGTGGAGGGATGAAAAAAAAATTTGTTTGGTTGTGAAGAAAAATGGGAGGATAGAAAATAGAATTTGATAGATTTGCTCACTAACCCTTATTAAAAAATAATGCCCATTTTTATTAATAAAAAGGAAAACCACCACAAAAAAAAAAAGGCAATCACCCAAGTTTGTTATAGTATAAAAAACATGCCCAATTCAAAAGAAAGGGAAGCGTATCATCCCCAAGAAGAAGAAAAAAAGGTAAGAAACAACCAAAACATAAAAGGAGCAGTTTAGTAATTTGACTGCAATTACTCTTTTTCTCTTTATTTTCTCCCTAAATTGGGGAGATAGCATTTTGGTGGGCTTGGAGATAAAACACCTAGGCTCCACATTTTTTTTTCCTTTCCTCCTTTCAACCGAATACCCACAAAATTTGTTCTCTCCCATTTTCTCTTTTTATTATTATTATTTTTTCATACTTCCTAAAATCCACCCAACCAAAAGGGTTAGGCCTCTTCTTTGTACTAGTAGGCTACTCTGCGAGTCAATTCAATAGATATAGTAGGCTACTCTGCGAGTCAATTCAATAGATAAGGCACAGTTATAAACTTATGCAGCATAACTAATTGCCAGCTTGGTCTGCAGACTCTACACCAATGGTATCCGCTAGATTCAAAGAGTGCTTTGTTACAAAATCACGTTATTGGATAAGGATCAACTCTATCTATGACTTTAGAGAGATGTTACGTCCACAATATTTTTACAACAAATCACAGGTGGTTAGTTGTTATTAGTTCAAATTTGAAACTAACACTAAGATTACTTTTTTGCTCCCAACAATAACAACTAGTAACAACATGCCACTTAGGATTTGTTGTAAAAATGTTATGGACATATTATTTCTCATAAAAATTAGCAGCCGCTATGTGGATAAAATATTTATATTAACATGTTAAAGTCATAAGAAATGATATGTTCACAACATTTTTATAAGAAATTCTAAATGACAAGTTGTTACTGATTGTTATTGTTGGGACAAAAGAGTAATCATAATGTTAATTTCAAATTTGAACCAATAACAACTAACCACCTGTGATTTGTTGTAAAAATATTATAAAAATATTATGGACGTAGAATCTCTCAATTTTTATTTTTAACTTGGCTCATTTCATGTGGTGAATCTCAATCTAGCTCGAGCATTTTTAAAGTGGATATATATCTAAAATCGTGTATCATCATGAAATCTCTAACTACCATAGATTTTGAACATTTTTAAAGTGGATATTTAATAAAGTAGTATCACGTTTAAGCACACGTGGAGTTTAGTACAATTGAGGCCCAACTTGTTCCTTTTAATTGGTCAAACATAGGGCGCGCCTTACACATTTTGTCACCCAACATTCACACGTTACATGCTTATATAAAAATATAGTGAACACGGTGATGTAGTCCATCTGCAGCAGTGTGTCGGTTAACTAGTGAGTATTAAATTATGCTAAAATATAAACCCCCAACCGAACCAAACTCACATATCAGTGCAGCCACAAAAATCCCAGCAATGGAGTTTTCTTCTTGGTTGGTTGTTTTAGCAATAGCTTCTCTACTCTTACTATTCTCTAAAAAATCCGATTTTCAATATCACAAGCGAAAATCTCCACCAGGTCCTACACCTTGGCCTATCATAGGAAATCTAGACCTTATTGGTCCACTTCCTCACCAATCCCTTCACAAATTGTCTCAAAAATATGGACCTATTATGCAACTCAAGTTTGGATCCTTTCCTGTTGTGGTTGCCTCATCAGCAGAAGTGGCAAAACAATTCCTAAAGACACATGACCATGTCTTTGCCTCTAGACCCCAAACTGCTGCTGGCAAGCATACTACTTACAACTATCTCAATATCACATGGGCACCTTATGGAGCATATTGGCGTCAAGGGCGGAAGATATACCTCTCCGAGCTCTTTAGCTCAAAACGACTCGAGTCCTATGAGTGTATTCGTGTTGAAGAAAGACGTGTTTTTATGTCACGCCTTTGCAGCATGTCAGGGAAGCCAATTATGCTAAAAGTCCATCTTTCGCGTCTTACTTTAAGTATTATAAGCAGAATTGTATTAGGCAAGAAGTATTTTAGTGAGTCCAAAGATGAGACTTCAATAGTTACACTAGAAGAGTTCCAAGAAATATTAGATGAGTTGTTCTTGCTGAATGGGGTGTTAAATATAGGAGATTGGATACCATGGATCGATTTCTTGGACTTGCAAGGGTACGTTAAGCGAATGAAGGCTTTAAAGAAAAAGCTCGATCGATTCCATGACCATGTTAAGCTCACCTATGAGAGCGTAAAAGGGTTTACTCAGGTAATCCAACCACCTTTCTAGTTTAATATTCTTATTTTTGTCTTCTTTTTTTTTTTTTTTTGGGGGGGGGTGGGGGGTCTTCTTATTTTTGTCTTGATTGAACTTTTTTTCTTACCTCTGTGGAAAGGCATGCGAAAAAGCTTTCTAAATATGTCTTCTATCTATGTTTTGACCATGCAAGCACACACATATTATATAATTGGCGCAATCCAGGCAATCCACAACAAGGTTCCAGTGAAACAGATCTTACCTAAGATACTTGGTTTTAATTAAGTCATAAGATGTGTGCATCTTATTTTCTACAACCTCTCTCTCTCATGTTTGTGTGTATAGGTTACACTTACAAGAGATTCAAAACAGTTTGGCCTTAGCTTTCAAGTTTTAGTTGCCCCTAGTCATTACCATCAATTCACAATCTTTTAATTTTGTGCATCAAATTCAGGACCTAATAGCTGGAGGCACAGATACCTCTGCAACAACTGTGGAATGGGCAATGTCTGAACTCTTAAAGCAACCACACCTCATCAAAAAGGCCACTGAGGAGCTTGATAGAGTAATTGGGAGAGACAGATGGGTGGAAGAGAGAGACATTCCACAACTTCCTTATATTAATGCAATTATGAAAGAGACAATGAGAAAGCACCCTGTGGCTGTATTGCTTGCACCACATTTAGCTCTTGAAGATTGCAATACAGCTGGTTATGAAATCCGCAAAGGTACTAGAATTTTCATAAACACATGGAGTATAGGGAGAAATCCTTCAATATGAGATGCACCTGAAGAGTTTTGCCCAGAGAGATTCTTAGGAAAGGATATTGATGTGAAGGGACAAAATTTTGAGCTATTGCCATTTGGTTCTGGGAGAAGAATGTGCCCTGGATACAGCCTTGGACTAAAGATGATTAACTCAAGTTTGGCTAATTTGTTACATGGATTTAACTGGAAATTACCAGACAATATGAAAGTTGAAGATTTAGGCATGGATGAAGTTTATGGATTAGCAACACCTCGGAAATTTCCACTGATAGCAGTAGTGGAGCCTCGACTCCCACTTAATCTTTATTAGTAGTGAATTAATGTGTAATATTTTTTCTGTTGCCAGCTCTTTTGGTACGAAGGATTTCTAATCTATGTTGTTCGCCCATGGCTCTGCACAATGGTGTCATAGTCATTGTGTACCAATGCTTTATGTTAGTAGAAATAAAATCTTAAACAATAAGTTAGCTTTGAAGGGGCTTAGTGTCCATTTGGAATAATTTATTTAGTTGAAACTGAAATTTTTTTGCTGAAAGTATAGAAAAAATGTTAAAAAATAAGTTGAATAATATAGTGGGACCCATAAATAGTATCATAAAGTGCAGTGTGATTCATGAATAATATCAAAAAGTACAGTAAGACCTATGAATAGTAGTAAAAATAAGCTGAAAGTGAAGAAAAGCTGAAAATTTTAACTCATCCTAAATGCACACTTCATTTTAAAATATGGTAAACAAAATAAGTTTTTTAACAAACTAAATTTTTTAGTGAATCAACACTACAAGGTTCATAATGTTTTGATTGCAAACCGTGAACAAATAAATGTATGTCTCGTGTTTCTTTCAGGTTCAATACTTAGTTTCATAACAATTCAAGAAAATAAATTTTTGTATTCTCGACAGCTAGTTAATCGATCAAGATCCTCTGAGTAATTTGTATGGTTTGAGAATTGTGAGAAAAACATTTCTCAAAGCTTGGCCTCCTTAGAAAAAATTCTTGACCCTATCACTGGATTTCTCAAAGCACACACTCAAGATAATAGTCAAATACTTGAAGAATTCCCTCATTTCTTTGAAAAAATATAATAATAATAAAAATAATAATGAAGTTATCAGGAATGCACAATCCTCACAAGAAAAAAAAAATCGTTGTAATTGACAAATAATGTGAAAGAGTTTGATTGCACAAACTCAAGTAATTTTGACCTCAATTTTAAACGGCTAATGTTGATATAAGCTAATTGAGCAATTTAACGCCCAATTGTTTAAGTGATTAGCCAATTAACATTAGCATGCATGGATTAACATAAAATAGAGCAAATATTCAAAACATCCATAACACACCGAAGTGTTTATGAAGAGGAAAATCCGAGTGCTGGGTGGAAAAATCTCTCTTTGGTGTATCACTACCAAATGACCCACTAGAGAAAATAGTTGCAATACATTTTTCACACAAAGCCCTTGTACGTGATTATTTTCCTAAACTATTCTTAAAATAATGTAATTATTTTCTAATAAAGTATAGTTTATACAATATACTAGATTTTCTAAATTATGCTATCTATATTTGTTATTTTAAAGTATTTTAAATTTTGTAAGTTTATTTTATTTTGTAAATAATGTAAAGGTTCATCCTCTATATGTCTTGAATGGTCTAAAGAGAAAGCAAATATATGTAAAACCATCATATATATATATATATATATATATTAGAAAAAATATACAAAGACTTTAATAAAATAAGGTAATGTAATTTTGTCCAGAACCTACCAACATTATGCTAAAAATGTGATATAATTGTCAATGAAGCAGTTTCTCTTTCTACGCAAATCTCTCCTCCCAATGGATCACCAAAGTTGATCGAATCAAGAACCTACCAACATTATGTTGAGAATATGACATAATTGTCAATGAAGCAATTTCTCTTTCTACACAAACTTATGCTCACAATGCATCATTGAAGTGGACTAAATAGACTGAAATGGACCGAGTGGACCAAAGTGGACAACATGGATTGAATGGACCAAATTGGACCGAAATAGAATGAATGGCCCAAACTATACTAAACTAGATCGAATGAACTAAATTGGACCAAAATGATAAAAAAATAAAAAAATAAATTGAATTGGACTAAATTGGACAGTCTATACTGTTGTAAACTGAAATGCTACTTTGATGTGGTTCAACAGGAGAATAATAATAATAAATGCTATGTTTCAGCATTTAGATATTATATTTGATAATTTATGAGTATAAGGGTATTATAGTAAATTAGTAATTGTTCTAATTTTTATAACATAAGATGCATTGTGGAGCCCAAAAGAAACTCACTCCATTCATCTCCCTCTTTCTTTCCTTCCTCAACTGAACAAGAGAAACCTAATTTTTTTTCTCCTTATCTTTCCTTTCTCTCTCCCTTCCACTGATCCAAACACAGTGTTAAGTTTGCAACAGTTGTTAATTTCATCTTTCAATTTTGAAATGCTTTTTTTTTTTTTAGGTTGAAATGGTTATTAGTATTAGGAATATCCCCTAAAGAAGCACATAGGCTTGCTCTTTTTTCTCCTAATTTTTAATATTAAAAATGCTATTACTGGTTTTTTTAGTAAAATATAAAATATAAAATACTTTAATTCTTTTTGTTTTCTCTCCCTCACCGTTGGCCACACGAATCCCTTTGTCGCAACCAAAGCTCTTCTTATCTACTTGATCTCTATCGTACTCTCCCCTTTCTCCACCGAACCTGACTCTCATTCCTCATTTTCACCTATGAAACGGCTCATCAAAACTTGCTTTTTCATCCCCACTTTCACTCTAATCGGACAATACCTTGTAACATTAAAATAGAAACACTCATAAAGATTAGATTAGCTTCTCATTTATAATTTAGATGATTTGGTGAGTTGTTAATTTATGGTTAATAATTAAATATTTAGGTGTCATGTAGGATTGCAACCTCTTACCCCAATCTGTGATCCAAATCAATTAACACTGTTTGATATTTCCAACTAAGATATCAATGGTTCTAGTAGCCCCCTCTCCCAAGTTCCAACTATGGAATTATTAATAAATAAATAAATAAAAACTCACAAAAGATTAATTGCAAGATCATATTGATCATTGAGATGACAAATAAATATATCATGCCGAAGGGTCTGGAACAGAGAAGTTTTATCGAACAAACAGTGCTTGAGGAAAAGCACAATGCATTAAAGTTACTTTAAAAGAGTACATTTTAAGGCCCACTTGCATTGCAGAAATCTCCCAACTGGGCTCAACTTTATTATACACTATTCTGGTTCACCATGTTCAAGCCACACTGCCACACTATTAATTAATTACCATAAGCTGTTTTTTTTATAGCTGATTACCATAAGCCAAAGACTATATACATTGAAAGCATAACGCAGCATCAGCTGCCAAACATCGAAATCAGACAAGCGCCATTTTTTTACATTCGCATCTTCTCTCCACCAGCTTAACATGAAAGAAGAGGGGAACTAAAACATGGGCCATTCTGTTCAAAAGCAATTGCAGATAATACTGGCATTGCTCACAAAATGCAGTCCGTTCTTGCAGGCAATCTCCTGAAAAAATTCATTAGTATTGAAGGAAACATTTTACGAAACCTAGGATGCCTCAACAAATAGAATCCCGTGAGAAGGGCCACAACTTTGAATGGTGTAACATAAACAACAATGGCAGCTACCAGATACATAGCACTGTCGCTCTTGGGTCTCGCCACATCAACAAAGTTTGCAGCCTCTCCCCTTGACTAGCCACGTTGTCAACCACCGCTTGAATCTTCGCACCAATAGATCGCAAACGATCATATCTCATCCTTACAAGGTCGGAAGACCGGGAAGTTGGGAATGTATCAAATTCCTCATCAAGTTCATCAGGAAGGACAGAAACAGCATGAGAAAGGCTAACGTCTATGTGAGGAGGATGCCTTGGCGTCTGTCTATAATACCAAGCCCCAATCAAGAAAGGGCAGAGGAAAATGGCGAGTAAGATGAGCTCTGGATAGATGACCAGTATTACATACAATATGTGAATCAATATGGTTGTGCTGTGGTTTTTCCAGTAGCAAACCTCATTATACCATTTTCGTAAGAAGAATAGCCCACCCAAAACGCCCATAACCCTGGAAAAGTTTAGTTCGCTCTTCCTCATACTCCACATATGGGAGTCCACATGCAATATATACTCCACCACCTCTTTCATCAGTGGTGGCTCAGTCAGGCTCAACCTCATTGATATCATTTGAGTTGCCAGCTGCCTCAAGTTATCAAGCTGATAAACGTTTAATGGATGAATATAGTGCATTTTTGGAAGAAGTGGCTGTGAGTACGTGTGCATCATATTAAGCAATGAGGAGCAAGTGAACCTCACAGCCAAATGAATTTCACCCACCTTTTTCACCCCACTGGGGTGCAGAACTAAAAGTGGATACAAGTGTGTGTAGACACGATTAGTTTCAAGGGTGGAAAGACGAATCCTTACCTTCCCAATTCTCGAGTCTTTTAGCCCACGAGACATATCTCCTCCATGCACATGACAGTTATCAAACACCCCAATTGTAATAACAGTACAAGGATCAAACACCTCCCAACTATATTGCTCATTCCACTTGGGACCAAAGCTGTTGATAATTGTCCTTGTTCGCACCCACTTCTCACCATACTTTGCCACACAATAAGCATCTGTCGTTTCTACCTCATCTTTTGTCTTCATCGGTGCAAGCTCCTTAGCCTCTAAAATCCCTAATTCGAGTACCCCAATCTTGGGCCTCCTCAACTCTTCTGCTGTAGGTCTAAAGTCGCTGCAATATTTGGTTGATTCGTCCAGAACGTGATAACCACCTTCCAAGCAGATACGCACCAAAATCCTGCTGGCAAACTTGGTTTCCTCCTCCTGATCCCCTTCTGTAATTACATGCGTCTCAAGTTTATACCATCTAGGAGGGTTGACAGGTAGATAATCCAACCTCCAATCCACATCCTGGAAGGGAATTTTACACCTCCCCAGAAGTTCATCCTTGTCAGGTGCAACTCTGTCTTCAACACTTAAAATCAACGGCTCATCAAATGGTTCCGCCACTACAAACATTAAATCCTCATTCCAAAGAGGACTAACAGTCCTGCTCGGAGAAATTCTGCTTTTTAAAACCTGATTTCCGAGTTGAGCCTTCAGAAACACTTCAGGGGACCTGCGCTTATCACTTAGTTGCAAGTCAATAGCTTCAATTACATTGACCCTTACATAGGAAAGCTTAGGACAGAAGTACACCCTGGAACGAATATTGGCAATATCATCAGTTCCACTAACTCCAAATGCATCTGAACACCATGCTTCAGAAAATGCTTCATCAGCTTGAGTGCCCATCCAAACAGCCAGATCAACTCTCCCTCAACCTTTTTTCCCCTATCATTGTCGAAGCTATACCACTGTGGCGCCAATGGATTATCCGGGGGAACCCTATTCAGCTCAAACGAAACCCGACCCATGAAAGCATTGTTTGCATTCTCAATGTCCTTATCCTTCACAATAACTTCAACTATCGAAGACTGAAGTCGATATTTCGAGATAGCAAACACCTGATTCCAGTTGTTCTCAAATCGGGGAGTCGTAACCTTGACGGATCCAGTCTTAACTTCCAAATAAGGGTCACAAGTACCTGTGACATATTTTTCAGGCAAGTCCTTGGCCTTGACAACCCGGACATAGAGATATTGAATCTGTTCAACGAGCTCATAGCCAGTGACCTTTTCCCCTCCAAGATAGGGGTTGGTCTCTTTCAACGAAAACTCTTCAGGTGGTGTGGGAATCTGCATCTTTTGGTTTCAAAAGCGAAGACACGAAACGGCAAAGAACTGAAGTTGAAGTTGAAGATGAAGAGTTTGATGTTATAGAAGAAGGACCTTACTTTCAATTAGTATTTCAAAGGTTGCCAAAGGCATCGGAAAAAACAGGGTCAATTAGCCAATGCCTAATACTAAACTTAAAAAAGTGATTTACAACTTATATATGTCGTAAAATCAACATATCATAATATATTCCATTAAAAAAAAACAAAGCATAATATTAATACTAATTATTGAAGTTATTCTCAAAAAAAAAAAAAAAATATATAAATATATATAAATATATTTATATTATTGAAGTTGATTATATTAAAAAGAAACCCTAAAATCTATAACCTAAACCAATAACAAATAGATAAGAGAGTTTTTTTTTTTTGAAAAAGCAAATCTTCAAGAGTAAGATTTTGAAAACTGAATTGGAAATGAAAATAGATAAAAAGAAAAATGCAGAGTATAATCAAAAGGTTCTAAGGTAGGAATAAAAATAAAACCTGAGAGCGGAGAACAAGCACATACTGCAGTGTTTCTTCGCTGAGAAAATGCTGGAAATATCAACAAAGTGCAATTGGATTTTTTTTTTTTTTTATTAAAAAAAAAATACTAGGGTTTGTTTTGATTGAAAATTTGAAAGTGGCTGCAAGGTTCATGAAAAGTAAGACTGCATTTTGCACATGTCTGTCTTTTTCTTTCTCTCATAGAAAAAAAACTTGATTAGTCACATTGGAGATAGGCCTACACGTGGGATCTACCATCGGTCTTGTAGAGTCATCACCGACTCTAGACCATTAGGCCTGCAGTAAAGTCTTTGTATTTTCTTCTCCCCGATTTCAATAATTGCAACTTTGTGGAATATCTTTTATAGTGTGTTTGAAAACGCTAGAGGAGAGAGATAGAGAAGAGAAATGGTTTGAAAAGTGGTCATTTCTTCTGTTTGGTTAGCTTGGGAGAAAGCTACAAATTTGCAATCCGCCCAATTTGGATGAATTTGAAAGGAGACAATTTTTTTTTTTTTTTTTGAGAATCAAGACCAATCTTATTAAACTGCAAGACTGAAAAAATCAGCCATAAATACAGGTTCGACATCTGGTGGGATATCTTCCATCCAAACAGACAAAGGTGAAGAAAGAGGTGCCCGTCTCACAAGTGAGTGAGCGACCTTATTACAAAAACAACTTACATGAGAGAATTTTAAATCAGTAAAATACGAAGCCAGGAACAAAATGTCGTTTGCTATGTGGCTGAACTGGGCAAGAGAACTAGTACTAGTCTTCAAGTTCTGCATCAACACTGCCAAATCACCCTCCAAGATAACTCTATCAATCCCAATTTCCACTGCTAGCTACAGTGGCCTCCTTGCTGCCAAAGACTCAACCTCAATTACAGAGTAAGGTAAAGAGACTAGTTGTGAGAGCGAGGCCATGACCAAACCCTCTGAGTTCCAAATGACCACACCAAGTCTTGCTTTATCCTCCTTCTCAAAAATAGCCTCATCAAAATTAATTTTGTACCATAACGGATTAGGAGTTGTCCACGAGCCAACCCGAGCTGCTACTGTTGCATTACGGGTCTGGTGGGGGGCTGTTACTTCAAGCTTCCTTTCCACTACCTTCTCCAATGGTTGGCTGAGAGTGTAGCTAGATTTCCTCAGTCTAATATTATTTCTTCAATTCCACAGATCCCAAACCACCCAACCAAATAATTCAAGCTCATTCTTTTCTGCTAATATCATTCTAAGGAGGTCAGCAAAACAATTGGCTTGTCTCAGTGAGCAATGAGTCCATTTTGGTTTTTTACTCCACATGTCTTTGAGCTTAGGACAACTATATAAAGCATGTAACACGTCTTCCTTGTGGCACTTGCATTGTTCACACCGATTCTCAGGAATGACTTTTCTCCGCATCAGATTATCTTTAGTTGGTAGGGAATTTCTACAGGACCTCCATAGGAAATTACGGATCTTGCTAGGAACATCAAGACTCCAAAGCGTTGTCCATAAAGGCTTCATTGTATCAGTATTAGAGGGGCTCGATTGCTGCTGTAAAACCTTATTCTGTAGAAATTTATAACCTGATTTAACTAAGTATTCCCCATCAGGGGTAAACGGCCAAATCAAAACATCTCGCTGCTGAGATTTGCACAGTGGAATTTTTCTAATCAAATTTGCTTCAAACTCATAGAATGTATGCTCCAGGATATCATCTTTCCAAATCCTCTGGTGTTGGTCAATCAAACAGCTCACCCTTGCCTCTGCTTGACCGTGTAGAATTAGTGATATAATCCTGGGATTATTTTTCTCAAAAATCCACCTATCATCCCAAATTTTAACCGAATGTCCATCTCCAATCCTCTATTGCGCCCCCTTCCTAATCACCTCCCTACCACGGATAATGCTTTTCCAAGCGTAGGAGGCAATGTTTGGGATCTTAGCTTGCATTATAGAGAAATTTGAGAAGAATTTTGGCTTGAACACCCTATAAAATAGAGAGTGCTCATCATGCAATAATCTCCAAGCTTGTTTCGCCAAGAGTGCATCATTGAACAAGGATAAATCCTTGAAGCCCATACCCTTTTGTGTTTTTGGTTTGCATAGCTCTTGCCACTTAATCCAGTGGATTTTGTGGCTATCTCCTCTTTGTCCCCAAAAGAACTTTCGAATAAGTGCCTCAATTTCATGGCATAGAGTCCTCGGTAGCTTGAAGCATGACATTATATATGTAGGGAGTGCTTGGGCCACTGCTTTAATCAAGACTTCTCGACCCATTTGTGATAAAAGTTTACCTTCCCAGGCTTGTAATCTCTTCCAAATTTGTTGCTTTATCTTTGCAAAGCTGTCCTTCTTGCTTCTGCCAATAAAAGAGGGTAGCCCCAGGTAGCTCTCATACTGATGGATGACCAGGACACCAAGAGTTTGCTTGATCACTTCTTGCATGTCTTGAGGTGTTGATTTACTGAAAAAGAGGTTTGTTTTTTATCTATTTATTTTTTGCCTTGAAGCTCTTTCATAGATTGCCAACAAGTCCAACAACTTTTGACATTCTGCTTCCTTGGCCCTACAAAAAATTAAGCTATTGTCCGCAAACAAAAGATGTGTTATTCGAGGTCCGGATATGCAAATATACATCCCCCGAATCTCATCCTTACTTGCAGCTGAACTAATAATGCCATGTAAGCCTTCTGTACACATCAGGAAGAGGTAGGTAGATAGGGGACCTCCTTGACGAAGACCTCTAGTGGGAATGATGTGTCCAAGGGGTTCACCATTGATCAAGATTGAATTTGTGGCTGAGGTAATACACTTCATCATGAGTTTAACCCAACGATCATGAAAACCCATCTTAACCAAAACTTGCGGCATATATTCCCACTTAACTTTGTCATAGGATTTGCTCATGTCTAGTTTTAGAGACATATAGCCCGTCTTGCCAGTGCAATGGTTTCTCATATAGTGAAGTGTCTCAAAAGCAACCAGTATGTTATCTGTGATCAGCCTCTCAGACATGAAAGCACTCTGATGTTCTGAAATAAGCTGTGGCATTATCTTTTTCATTCTATTAGCCAAAACTTTAGCAAGAATTTTATGTAAAACATTGCTCAAACTAATTGGCCTATATTCAAAAATATATTTTGGGGATTTAACTTTAGGAATTAAAGTTATGAAAGAATGACCAAGGAAGGGAGGTAATGAACCTGAATTCAAGTACTCCAAAATGGCCTGAACAATGTCTTCCCCAAGCAAGGACCAATAGCTTTGGTAAAACAATGGTGGCATGCCATCAGGGCCCGGCGATTTGAGCGGTGCCATCTGTTTTAAAGCTTTCTCAATCTCCTCTAAAGTAAATTCAGTAATAAGCAATTCATTCATCTCAGCCGTTACCCATTGCGGAATAGAGTCCAAAATTGCCTCAAAGCCACTCAGATTGCTTGAAGTGAACAGCTGCTGGTAGAAGTTCAAAACTATGGCAGAAATCCATGTGGGATGAGTGGTCCAGCTACCCGAATCATCAAACAAACCATTGATATAGTTTTTCCTCCTCCACTGCGATGCCTTACTATGGAAGAATCGTGTATTTTTGTCTCCATCTTTCAGCCACAAAACCCGAGATCTTTGAGCCCACATCTTTGCCTCCTTGTCCATTAATAAATTGATCTCCTTCTCAAGTTGCCTCATACGTTTAGGATCACCCCCTTTGATTGCTTGCACCTCGGCTTACACAAGGAGTCTTCGCTTTTTCTCTAACTCACGCCTAACATTGCCAAATTTTTTTCTAATCCAGCTTTCTAGTTCCTTCTCACACTTGTCTACTTTTTTAATGATTCTAGTGCCCTACGGTTCAGCACTATCTTCCCTCCAAACCACTTCAACTATTCTGCTACAACCTGCATCAGACATCCACATATGCTCAAAGCGAAATGGTTTTTTCATTTGACAATCCATACTTGCCCGTGCAATCAAAAAAGGTTTATGGTCCGAAGTGGTGACATCAAGGTGATGGACTTTAGTTCCAGGGAATAAAGAGAACCATTCGTTTGTTGCAATTGCCCTATCAAGTCGTTCCCAAACTGTATAACCAACAAAGTGTTTGTGCCAAGTATATTGAGTTCCAACAAAACCCAAGTCCATGAACTGGCATTCATCCAAAACATCTCGAAACGGTTGCATTTGGCTGTGAGGCCGAATCCTCCCTCCCATTTTTTAATTTTTCTTCGTAATTTCATTAAAGTCGCCTGCACATAGCCATGGTGATGGACCCCTAGTTTTCAAGCTACGTAGTTTAGCCCAAGCTTCGTGTCTCTTCTGTGTATCCGACTCCCCATAAAAACCTATAAACCTCCATTCATCCTCCTTGTTCTTGTTTATGGTAGTGTCAATGTGATACTTGGAAAGGTTTCGACCTCAAGATCAAAGTCTGCTTTCCAAAAAATACTAATCCACCCCCTTTATTACTCCTTGGTACCTCAAATTTATTCTTAAAATCTATACGCCATTGAACTAATTCTAGCCTTACTTTGTCTGTCCATGTTTTAGCTAAAAACACGACAGAGGGAGCTTGTGCCTTCACCAATTCTGAAAGCTAATCTTCTATCTGCTGGTTCCCAAGCCCGCGGCAGTTCCAACATAAAAGACTCATTGCTTTTGGCAGGGCTGGGAACCAGCCTCCGCCAATATCTTATTGTTTTCATTGCCCATCTGAGAAATTTTTTTTTTCCTCTGTAACTCAGAGTGACCAGCTGTGGGTTGGGTGGTTCTTTTTGTTCCCACGGCTTCCTCCATAACGACATCAGTTCCAACACATGATCTAGATATTCTTTTCCATGTGCCTTCATTGCTTCCAGGTACATTTAGTGCATCAGGTAAAACTGATAGGGGCAGGCGTGGTTGATAGGGAAGTGCATGTGCATGTGTTTGAATTCTGCCTTTTTCCACATCATTAATTGAGAGGGATTCCAAAATATTTTCCTTACCCATGGCTTGGATATTTTTGGAGGATAATTTTGGTGTGGGATCGAATATGCCAATATCTCGGTCTATCTCCTGCAATTTTTCCTCAAACAACTCAACACGTAAATCATTTTGTTGCAATTTCAAGTTTTTGAAAATATCCTCAACTGTCATCACCTGATTTATGGGAATTGAATTTAATTCCCTCAGATTCTACTCCTGAAAATCTGGAACAATAACAACCTCTTCCGTGGACTCTGATCTTTCCTTTCCTGGCCTTATGATCTCCGGCGAAGGCCCTGCTTTCCAAACCACCACTGGAGGTGGTTTGCTTGTCTTTGATTCAGAGGTAGTAGCTGTACTCCGACAACCACTTGCTTTGTTACTATAGAACCCAGGGACTATAACCGTAGTTCGTCATGATGACGTAAAGGGTGGTGCACGAATCCAAGGTCCAAATTGTTGTGCTTCAGTTGGTAGTGTACCTTCACTCTCTAAACATAGTTCGCAGTCTCTATCATCATGTGTCAAACTCCCACACCAATAACATAGATTAGAAAGTCTTTCGTATTTAAAAGACACTTATAACTCCTTACCATTCTCCAAGGATATCACTCTACCTCTGCTCAAAGGCTGTGAGATATCAACTGTGACTTGAACTCTGATAAAACCATCACCCTCGACATCCATATCCTTAGTTAGCTTGTTCATCGTGCCAATAGCTCCATAAATCTTTTCTGCCAATGCTCTTGTTCTGAAACGCATGAGAATGTCGTGTACCTGGACCTAGAAGGTAACCATATAAAATTTCATATCCACAACATCAGTATCTTTGTCATACCGTTGTAAAACCATGAGGTGTTTGTCAAAACTCCATGGTTCCGCTGCAAGAACTTTCTCCATCTTAGTCTTGTTGTCAAAAGTGAATAACACCACGTGGTCTCCCTCTTTCTAAACCTTGAAACCATTCCCCGCTCTCCAAATGGATGAGAAAGTTTTGGCAATAGCATCAATATTGAGTGCCCGTTTGGTTAAGAACGGGCACATACTACAGTGTTTCTTCGCTGAGAAAACGCTAGAAATATTGACAAAGCGCAATTGGATTTTTTTTATTAAAAAAAAAAAAATACTAGTGTTTGTTTTGATTGAAAATTTGAAAGTGGCTGCAAGGTTCATGAAAAGTAAGACTGCATTTTGCACATGTCTGTCTTTTTCTTTCTCTCAAAGAAAAAAACTTGATTAGTCACATTGGAGATAGGCCTACACGTGGGATCTACCATTGGTCTTGTAGAGTCTTCACTGACTCTAGACCATTAGGTCTGCAGTAAAGTCTTTGTATTTTCTTCTCCTTGATTTCAATAATTGCAACTTTGTGGAATATCTTTTACAATGTGTTTGATAACGCTAGAGGAGAGAGATAGAGAAGAGAAATGGTCTGAAAAGTGGTCATTTCTTCCATTTGGTTAGCATGGGAGAGAGCTACAAATTTGCAATCCACCCAATTTGGATGAATTTGAAAGGAGACAATAGTTTTTAAAAACTTGCGCCCACATAAATAATATAATATGCCTTGAAGTTACATATTTGCTCATAATTTTTATGCATCTTTCACATTTATATGGGCATAAAAGTAAAGAAATACATATTTTCTTTTCATGTCCTTTCTTATTACAAGCCAAACAAATGAAAGAAAAATTCATTCCTCTCTTTTCTTTTCCCCTTCTCTCCTCATTTCCAAATCTATACAAGAGATTTAATTTCTTTTCTTTTCTTTTCTTTCTAATTTCCTTTCTATTATTCATTTTTTTTTTCTCTTCTCTTCCCTCATTTGTAACCAAACAAAGCATTAGGTGGAAACATTTGATGCTTTGTTTTGTTGTCTCTTTTGTAAGTTCTATATAATACTAGCTTCGGAAGGAAATTTATTAGGTAGATCGGAAGTATATTCTCTCCCTCTCACATGGGGTTGGGACCCAACCCCATGTGAGAAGGAGGGAGTATACTCCTGAATGACCCAATAATAAATCACTGCGGAATGTATAAGGCATCCTATATCCAATAGAAGTATTGTATCTAATATAGCAAGAAGTGTGTGATAGTTCAATAAGTGTTGTTTTTACAAAGAGTAATATTCAACAAGTGTAAGGAAAATGGCAAGAAAGAAACAATGAGTGGTGTGTGTAACAAAATGTATGTAATATATTAAGCATCAATAAAAGCTTCTATTTTATTGATAACTTATTTGTGTATTTTATTTGAGTGTGGTGAGATTTATCACAAAGTACTTGACAACATATTTCTCTTTTGTGTGTCAAATTTATTTTGACAAAACTTCCACTACAGCAATTTCCATCCCTTAGAGTATTTTTGGGCGGAGGTGAAATAGGAAGGATGAAAAAAAAAGGAGAGAAAAGTAGAGAGATAATGTTTTTAGTGGGTATTTGATTAGAAGGGAGGGAGGAAAATAAATTGGTGGGGCCAGGGTGTTTTCTCCCCAAACCCACCAAAATGTTTTCTCCCCAAATTGGAGAGAAAACAAGAGAGAAAATGTTTAATCAAAATTACCTCTATGTTGTGCTAACGTGCTGGGTAACCTGGGTTTCTACTAACTACTGTTCACAATTTCTGCAATTTTTTTTCTTTCCTGCAATTTCTGCAATTTTTTTGATACACATTTTGTCATTTTTTGTACCGTGTCAACTATTTCTCTTTTTTTTTTTTTAATATAATAAATTTCCTTCTTTAATTTTTTATCCTTTTCCTTTTTTATTTATTTATTAATCTCATTTAGTTTTTTTGTCATTTTTTTTAGAGGTGATATGTCCACAATATTTTCACAACAAATCATAGGTGGTTAGTTGTTATTAGTTTTAATTTCAACCTATCACTAAAATTACTTTTCTACCCTACTAATAATAACCTATAACAACCTGCTACATAGGATTTGTTGTGAAAATGTTATAAAAATATTGTGGACATATCATTTTTCTTTTCTTTTTTTCTTTCTTTAGCTTTTTCTGTCCTTTTTTGCACTTTTCATTTTTTTGGTGTTTTTATTTTTTGTTCATTCGTTTTTTTTTTCCTTTATTTGTTACTTTTATTTTTTATCTATTACGAACACTTTTTTTTTTTTTCTATTAAGGGTATGAAAGTAAATTTATACAAACTATATTTTCTATCCCTCTACTTTTCTACTCTCAAACCAAACACCATGAGAAAAAAACTAAAAACTTTTCTATCTTCCTACTTTTCTATTCTCTCCCAATTTTCTATTCTCTTACTTTTCCACTCTTCCAACCAAACAGACCCTTAAATGAGAGCAATCTTAGTCCTATTCTTTCCGACAAGAATCCATCTTGCTTTCACCCTCTTCTTCTTCTCCAATAATCTAGATTACTAACTCAAGATCTAAAATAAAACACAAGCTTAGAGGAAGATATGGAGGTTGATCATTTCAGTCATGAGCATCCGTTGACCTTCATTGAAAATGAGAAACAAATTTCACGAAAGCACAGGAAGAAGAATATTTTATGCAAAGGGTGCCAGAAATTCTGCACTTTTCCACTCTACGCTTGCACCCAGACCCAGTGCTCGTTTTATCTGCACAAATCATGCGCCGAGCTCCCAACGGAGTTCCAAAATCCCTTTCACTCACATGGACCTCTCACGCTACGCTTCAATCCCAATAAATCATTTCCCTGCAGGGCTTGTTTTAAAAGTTGCAATGGCTTCTACTTTCACTGCGAGGTATGCAATTTTGTCCTGCATCTTGATTGTGCTTTTCTAATGACCACTGCAGAAGAAGAACAACAACAGCAAGGCTGTAAGCAACTACAACACTGTATCCACTTGCATCCACTGGTACTTGTTGACAAGAAGGATGAGGTAGTTAATCATGTTAAATGCTATATATGTGGGGAACATTGCTTCGGTGCTTGCTATGGCTGTGACCCTTGTGGTATCTCTCTTCACAAACCATGTACTGAATTCCAGTACCCACAAGAAATCCAAAACTTCACTCACTCATGCCCTCTCACCCTCCAAACTCGAGTCCATCCCTTCCGCTGCCAAGCCTGTGACACTTGTATGATGGGCATTTCTTACCGCTGTGAGCAGTGCAGGATTAATATCGATGTTGAATGCGCCTTATTAAGGAGCATAAAATCTGATGACGGAAAGCAAATTAAACATTTCAACCACAAGCATCCCTTGACTCTCATTGAGAAATTAGGGGATAGTGACCAAGTTCATTGCTTCGTGTGTGGACAAGGCTGCTTAGGAACAACCTACTACGTATGCAACAAATATAAAGGGGAATTTTCACTCCATGAATCCTGTGCTGGTTCTGCTCCGAGGATCTATGATTTCCTCCACCCAGACCACCCTCTATCCCTGCTTCTTAGGCCGACCAATACAACCCCAGTCAGATTTCGATGCAATGCGTGCTGTGGCGATTGCTGTGACTTAACCTACCGATGTGAGCTCTGTGATTTTAACTTGCATGTGGAATGCACTGGACAAGTTCCCATCATAAAATATGAAAATCATAGACACCTTCTCTTATTGGTTCCGAAGATGGGGGCTGAAGCTAAGTGCAATGCCTGTGAAAGCACCTGTGATTCTTTAATATTCCGATGCCCTCAGTGCGATTTCAATCTTCATGTTCAATGTGGTCCATTACCATATACCATCAATCATAAATGTCATGTAGATTCTCTCACCCTTACAGATTCCCCTGTTGAAGACGATTCAGATGATGAATTCTACTGCGATGCTTGCGAGGAAGAAAGAAATCCACGATTTCCAATTTACTATTGTGCAGGTTGTCTATTTGTAGCTGAGGTCTCATGTGTGATCTCTGAGGTATGCTCATCTTTTGTCCCTTTACTCAGATTTTCTTTTGGGTTACAATCAGTGGGGTTTGAAATATAAGAAAACATACAAAAATAACGCAAATAACGGATAGCTACTTCGGAAGAATTAAATAGTGAATTTCATTCTTTTTTTTTTACAAGTAACAAAGTGAATTTCATGTAAGCCTTGGATACCAGTAGAGCCAAAAGAAGCCGATTCTGCCATTATTCCTCTGTCCACACTTTCAAAGGAAAACTTTACTCTCCCATCTGTAGTACTTGGTATCTTCTAAAATGGTCTGCACCTGCCTAGGAGATGACTTTTTTCTCCTTCAAAGTGCCACTACTTCTTTGCTGCAGATAAGGACTAATTTCCTACTAAAACCTTTGCTGGCAGCTGCTAACGCAGCCTCCCTAGTTGTTACATAGTTAGTAATTAATTGTTGTAATTGAAATTTAGAAATAGCAATAACAAAGAAGATACAGTTCGAAAATTTTGGAGTTGGTGTGGATCCTTAACAGACTAATCAAGATCAGCCAATTAAAACTTACACATACTACCAAAAAAAAAAAAAAAACTCCTCTCGATTCTTATCCCCCTTTTTTTCCCTCAAAAGAAAGTTCTGCTACCTCTCCTTTCCCCAGCAGTGCCGTTCTTGATCAAACACCCAAGTAGCTGGCTAAGTTACTTAATGCAGGAGCACAAATAATTTTAGAGTTTATATTTTCATATTTTTATATTTATCTCATTGGAGATTGGATTATTGTAGACTTTTATTTTTGAATTCAAATAGGAATTAGATTTAAGTTTTGAGATAAGTTTTTAGATTAGCTTCAATTTTAGATAGGATTTTCTGTTATTTCTAAAATCTCTATATAAGGATTCTAGATGGTTGTATTTTGGGGAGACGACTGGTTAATGAAATTTCAGATTGGAAATTTTCCAAATTGTTGGATGTTGATTCCTACCACCTTAGGTGTAGATGCCTAAGTTTAAGTTTTCTTGCTTGGTGCTAATTCCAGTTAAGCCCTAGGTGCCAATTCTTAGGGTTATCTTTTATTTATTTAGGGCAAGACTTAGGTACCATGTAGATTTTTTCTCATGGGATGAAAGTATATTTTTTAATTAAATAGTTACATGGTTGAATCTTAAGAGGGAAGCTTAAGGAACAACACCTAAGGTATTGTATCTAATTTTTGTCCTTATTTATTACTCCTATTTTTTTTCCTCTTGATTGTCCTGCATCACTAAAGCTTTCTCCAAACAATTAATTTTCGCTTCAAAAGCTACATTATACTGTACTTGTTTTTTTAGATTCATACTTAGATGCAAGACTGAGCATTAATCGTTATCCCCTTGATGCCAGTTTTATTTCTGCATAGCCAAATAGCCCATTAGGACCTAAAGTCACAGAGAAATCCCTCAACTCTTGTTGCTCAAACTGATCATGAAGAAGCCATAAGGATGTCCATCCTCTTGACCAGATTTTGGAACTAAATCTTCCGTTCTGAGTCACAATTCAGATTCAAACCAAATGGCCCTGTAGTAAATTACGGAAATAGAAAAGATGGCACTGAATCTCCTCAGCTTCTTGAGATTAAGGACACTGAGTCAGTGCAACACATTATGTTGATTTCAGCCAACTCTGTTCTTAAAGGAACCACATTATTATGAAGTGTCCATATGAATACAACTAATTTATAAGTTTTAGCTTTCATAGATTCCTCCAACCCTTTTCATTCAAAACATATCTCTAATTACCCTCATCCTAATGCCACTCAAAATTTGATAGTCAAAATAACCTGAACTTGAGTAGGACCACAGTAATTTAACAAAGAGAAACAAATTCCTTCTAGAATCAAAACCCAAAAAGAAATACATATAAAATAGTCTAATAAATCGTCACATAATGGATTTGAGGAAATTGCCTTAAACTGATTTGGAGGTAAACTAATGTCAATTTAGTTCTAATATTTCAAATGTGTCAATTTAGTCTCTAACCTTTTGGTGTTGAATCAAAATAGTTCTCACTAAACTTTTTTTTTTTTTCAAAGGTCAAGAGTATCTTCCCTATCTCAAACAGGTGAATGAAAATATAATTAAATTCCAAAGAGTATAAAAATTTAAAGAAACCGCTCGAAATACTCTTTAGATTCCAAATATAATTAAATTCAAACAAGTGAATGAAAGTATGCAACATTTTGCATTCACATGTTTGAATTAAACTGGGTAATCTAAAGTAAAGTATTTAAATAATTATACTTAAGTTTTGCCTCTTTTTAAAAAATTCTATATACTATTTTCATGTTTGTATGTTCTAATAAGTATTACTGTTTCCTCAAAAAAAAAAAAAAAGTTTTGCCTCTTATTTTATAATTAGTTACTAACTCTTGCAATATACAAAAAAAAATAATAAAAAAAAATAATAATAATAAAATATAATTTTGTCCCTATTCTATTTTTGTCTAAATATAAATTTCAATAATTATGTTAACTAGTCGCTAACTCATGCTATACACGGAAAAGCTATTAAATAAAAGTTTTAAAATATTTTTGTTAATTTTTTTTTGCCATTGACAATTTTTTTTTAATTGTGGTAGTTTGAAAAATTATTTCAAATATTCATTTCATTATAGTTAGGTAAGATATTTTTCATAAATGCATGAAATGTTTATAAATAGGAGATGACATTAATGATATATTATACGTAGTAATTATGCAAGATACCATTCAAATATGAATATTAAAAAAAAAAAAATTGTGATCAATTGAAACACAAAATTTAGTTAAAGAAGTTTCGGTTACCACAACTAAATTTGATGAAAATTGTATCGAATTATCAATCACTCAAACTCATTTGTACTCACCTACTATACTTATTCTCCAAATTTGACATAAAAAAAGGGCAATATCCAAAGCCTATAACTAATGTCATGGCCTCTCTATACGCAAGTCTAGTACAATTGAGACAGTTTTTTCAAGACTTGCCAATTGAAAAAATTACAAACTCTTTTCAAGAACATACATTAAATATGCAACAATTAGAGAGTTTCCTAAACCATGAAACACTCATACCTATTGTGTTTTAAATAAAGCTCTTGTAATTCTAAAAGCAAGGCCAAAAAACAAAATGTAATGAACCTCCAACTCAGATATTCATTTTCCTTCAATTTCTAACTAATGTTATTTCTAAAAAAGTTCTAGCTGTGTGAATGAAGATCATATTAATTTTATAATTGTGAGCATGACACAAATTATGAACAGCCAAAGAAAAAAAAAGCAGTATTTCTACAAATTCCTTCAGTAAAATTCTACCAAACACAACACAAAAAATTCTAACAGTTTTAATACAAATCAAACTTATATTCACATAGTCCATAGATTAAAGACTATCTAGCAAATATAAAACAAAAGAATCCATCTTAGTAAATCATATCATAAATTCTTCGGTTAATCTAACATTTCTTTATTTTCTTTGACAGCTTAAACTGGAGTATATGTATGTATAGGGCATAGATACTACCTAGTTCTGATTTAGTTCCAAAGGAAAAGAAGCAGATTGGAAAATAAAATTTAGTCCTAGCCCATTTTCAATTTGGCGTAGACATTTTCTTAAACACTTTGAAGGTGATCCAAGGATAAGCGAAAATCTAAACCATACTAGCTATATCACAAGATCAAAGTAAATCCCCTATAGAGAAGAATTTTATGACTAGCAAAATCAATTTTCATCAAATAGCTATTGCTATACAAAAGTTCGGCCAAATACTGTTTGCCCTCCCAATCACTTAAATCTTCCCTTACCTGTGACCACTAAAACCCATTGCCCCTTTCACAGGTTTTTTCTTTTAATATGAGCTAAAAATAAGAATAATAGTGCAATTGTAACTAATGTAATATATATAAAACAAAAAAAGTTCAATATAACAACAATGCTTAGCAGAAGCAACCTTAAGGAAAACGGTAGAAAATGGTTTATTGATAATAAAATGTCTTACAAAGTATTTCCCACATCTTTTCTGATTCAATACAGTATGCATATGTTGCCACCCCTCTCATCTGTTTTGCTAAAAGTTCTCATGAATGTGTTCAAAGCAAATTGGTTGTCTCTTTTCTGCGTGTTTTTCATAGATGTAGTCAGGTTTTCAAAACTTGTGTGTACTAGCAAGAAGGATTCTGCAACATTAACGGTTGTTCTGATTAGAAGAATCTTAGGCAAGCAAGGAGACTAATCTAGTGAAAGAGAATCTTTAGTTTTGGATGGCTATGTGTCTGTAGGTTTTCAGTTTATGAATTCATATATGAAATTTCATAGTCGGGATTGGGTTCTCAAAACTTTGTGTGTGTTTAGTTTAAAAATTAAATAAACTAGTCACAGACTCACGCGATGTGTGGGAATATACAACTATTTTGTAACGTGGTATAATATATTATTTATTCTATAAGATGTACTGGAGATATTATTTCTAAAATTATTTTTTATCTCTCCATCTCTACAAATATGTCATTCTATTATTATTATTATTATTTTTTTTTTTGAAAAACCTAGGTGCATTTGATTGATATTATTCTATTATTTGTTTTGAGATAAAAGATAGAAATACATTTTTTTTTCAAGTGATCTATATTATTCAAACTTTTGTATAGCGTGTTATGTTTTTTTTTTTTTTTTTTCTACAAATAAAATTTTTAAGTTCCAAAATTAATTATTTGAATTTCTCATTCTCTTAAGAAAATTATTATGATAACCAAACCTCATCACAAATTTATAATTGATATTACTGAAATAATATATAGAAGCATTCAAATACATAATCATCTCACTTCTAAAATATTTAAAAATTAACTCAAACCAAAACTATAAGAGGGATAGAGAGAACATGTGATAAATAACTCAAAAAACACACCACCAATGTGTATCATCCAAAAGTAGAGACACACCCAAAAAAAAAAAAAAATCATCAATCTAAATTAGAGTTGTAAGAAAGAATTAATATATATATATATATATATAGAGAGAGAGAGAGAGAGAGAGAGAGAGAGAGAGAGAGAGAGAGAGAGAACAATCACCTTTTTTAGAAGAGAATGTGAGACAAATAACAAAATTATATCAAAGAAGATGAGTAGAAGAATATTCAAAAGAAAATTTATAGTTGTAAACACCAAATTATCTAAGTCATGCTATGTAATAAAATAATATTAAATCATTCTGTAATTTCATAGGATAACATGTAACAAACAAAGAAAATGAAATAAAAAAGATTAAAAAAATTAAAATATAACCAAATCATATCAACCAAATAGAGTTAAACATAAAAATTCATCAATCTAAAGAATTAAACATTCAACAAAAGAAAGAATATATATATATATATATATATATATATAGAGAGAGAGAGAGAGAGAGAGAGAGAGAGAGAGAGAGAGAGAGAGAGAGAGAGAGAGAGAATTCACCTTTTTGTGTGAGCAAAATATGGATTGAATAGAAGAAAAAATACTTTTCTTTTTATAGTTAAAAAAAGGGGGAGAAGAAGAATCAAAATAAAAGGAATGTGAATGGATAGAGAAATTGTAAGATTAAGATATAGAGTAGTGGAGAGATAAAAAGGTAAAAGTAAGTAAATGTTGGAGAATGTGTAATTATAAAGTGGCAAATTAATAAGAAGAAAAATAATTAAAAAGGAGAGTCTTTTTGTGTGATCAAAATATAGATTGAATGGTAGAGAAAATAACAATTTTTTATAGTAAAAAAAATGAGGAGAGGAAGAGTCAAAATAAAAGGACGATGAAAGGATGGAGAAATTGTAAGGTTAAGGTATAGAGTAGTGAGGGAGATAAAAATGTAAAAGTAAGTAAATGTTGGAGAAGGTGTAATTGTAAAGTGGCAAATTAAAAAAGAGAGAGAAAATATTGAAAATAGGTTGATGATATGGCGTTGATGTGGCTTAACAAAAGCGCAGCAATATTAAACTCTAGGCTTCAACTTTTAAATATATATAAATATAGATTAAAATCAGGTGTAAAATTGTGGGAGCAATAAATCCTACGTGGCAAGTTCTAAAGAGGTTAACAAAAAGTCAAAGATTCAGTTTTATAGTATGTGTGTATATATATATATTTATATATATATATATATATAGATTATTAATAGATATTTATCATATTTGTGTTTATCTATAGAACTATATTTATACCATTTAAAGAAAATAAAATATGAGAAGATTCTAATATAATGTTTAAATATATAATAGAATTTAAAATTAATTGAAAGAGATAAATTAGAATTATTATGTGCAAAATTTTGGAGTTTCAAAAGCTTGCCTTACATATGAGTTCAACGAAAACCGCATTGTCATGGCTGTGTTTCCATAATTTCATTTTGACATAGTTCGAATCTAATTTTTACCATTGCTGAGATATTAGGTTGGCCATGTCAGGTTATGCTATGGCTCAAAGGAGAATATGGGGATGTGGAGTTGAGGTCACCCGAAGGAAAATTTGCTGGGAAGGTGATCAGCGAAAGAACAGAGGCAATGGAGACGTGCAAAAAGGAAGCTGCAGAAGCAACCAAAATACTTAATGATCCAGAAGCAGAGGAAATGCAGGCTCTGCATGATCTACTAACTTTGGATCAATTATTAAAATATGAAGATGTGTTGCGTCAAATGGAAGAAGCACATGGAATCAGAAGACAAATTAAGCCACAAATAGGGGGAACGGGTGTTTTAACCTGGAATCATATATTATCTTCTTTCAGTAAAGATGAGTGATGAGGATAGAATAAATTGAGAAGGTGACGGGACACATTTTGCCGTCAGCCTTTCTATGAGAGCTGACGGCCGACGGCGACTTGACGAAAAGGAACTCCTTGGATAGGGTACCACAGAGATAAACATCCTGAAGTTGACGGTGCTTGATCTGACGGCGCTATATCGGATGGAATAACATAAGCTGATGGCGTCAGTCCTTAATACTTGATCACCACGTTTGCGTGTATAAGTAAATAACTTGCTCCCCACGCTCCCTGAAGCCTAAGAACTCCTATATGGAAAGAATCCCGCAAAATACGCCCAAGGAGACTCCTATAAGGAAAAGACTTCTACACCAAGAAAGAGAGGTCAACCCTCTGCTACTATAAAAACCCCAATACCCTCCCAAACCAAGGTACGCATAATTTACCCTCTCCAGCACTCTAGAGTTGTGAGAATAATTCTAACTTAACCTTCGGAGGGTATTTGGCTGGTACCACACCGGTACTCTCTGCTAGGTTCTTCCTTGTTGTGCAGGTGCTGTTTGTAGCGAGCGAGAACCGTGTGACTTACTGGTGGTATTTTTGGCATCATCAGTTGGCGCCGTCTGTGGGAAACTTGTAAAGCCATATTACAGCTTCCCGGACAAAAAAGTCGCATGGTGCTTACCCGCTCAATGGCAACCACTAACGACATTCAAGAAGAGGAGCCACCCACGACCGCCCTCGAGAAGCAAGTCAAGACTCTCGCAGCGGCTGTGGAACGTCTCACGCGACAGAACCAAGACCTAGAGGAACAGCTACGCCAAAGGGACGCAAGACCTATCCTTCAGGAGCAAAACCAGGAAGGTAACAGTGCCGAGCGAAGAGAGCAGGAGAAGCCTGAAGGCAGCAACGCCCCAAGTCAACCGGAGCGGCAAAACATAAGCCTTCCGTCTCTCATAGACCTCGCCCCACCACCTATTGTCGCGGAGATGCAGGCGATGAAGGAGCAAATGGAGGTCATGATGAATGCCCTTAAGGGACGGGTATCTTCTGATCTCGACGACTTGGTAAACAGAACCGACTCGCCATTCACCGCCACTGTCAACACCTACCCCCTACCGAATAAGTTCCGCATGCCATAGATAGACAGTTATGACGGGGTCAAGGACCCTCTGGACCACCTGGAGACCTTCAAGACCTTAATGCACCTTCAAGGAGTAGCAGACGCAATCATGTGTAGGGCCTTCCCTACAACGCTGAAGGGCGCAGCAAGAATTTGGTTCAGCCGACTGATACCGAATTCCATCAGCACCTTCAAAGAACTCAGTGCTCAATTTACCGCACATTTCATCGGAGGCCACCGGTACAAAAAGTCTACGGCTTGCTTGATGAGTATGAAGCAGCGAGAAGATGAAACTTTAAGAGCCTACATCTCCCGCTTCAACAAAGAGGCGCTCACGATCGACGAAGCCGACGATAAGATACTGGTTGCGGCATTCACGAACGGCTTGAAGAGGGGTAAGTTTTTGTTCTCTCTATACAAAAACGACCCAAAGACCATGTCGGAAGTACTTTATCGTGCCACAAAGTATATGAATGCTGAAGACGCGCTGTTAGCTCGAGAAGAGAGGCCCAGGAAAAGAGAAAGGCAGGAAGACGCTCGACAGGATCAGGGCCGAAAGAAGGCAAGAACAGGAGACCGAAGGGATGAAAGGCGCCCAAAACCCCTGGGGGGAAAATTCACGAGCTTCACTCCGTTGACGGCCCCGATAGATCAAGTCCTTATGCAAATCAAGGACGAGGAGGCTCTGACGTTCCCAGGAAAGCTGAAGAGTGACCCCAACAAACGTTCCAGAGATAAGTATTGCCGTTTCCATCGCGACCATGGCCACGACACAGCCGACTGCTATGATCTCAAGCAACAAATTGAGGCCCTTATCAGACAAGGAAAATTACAAAGATTCGTTAGCAAAGAGAAAACGGAAAACCCTTCACAAGACCAACACCCCCGGCGGGATAATGAACGACCGAGGCCCTCGATCGGGGACATAAGGATGATCGTAGGAGGAACGACTGTCGTCGGGTCAACTAAGAAAGCCCGCAAGACCTATCTTCGGATGGTACAAAATGTTCAGCTGACGGGAGTCGTGCCAAAGATAGCACGGAGAGAAGGTCCCATAATCGGATTTTCAGAAGAAGACGCGCGACGCCTTCACCATCCACATGACGATGCACTCGTCGTCAGCCTAAGAGTAGGAGACTACAACATGCACCGGGTGCTGGTCGACAATGGCAGCTCAGTGGATGTTTTATACTACCCAGCGTTCCAGCAGATGAGGATCGACAGGAAGCGATTGATCCCGACGAACGCCCCGCTTGTTGGCTTCGGGGGAAGTCGGGTATTCCCACTGGGCGCGGTCACATTATCCGTAATAGTGGGCGACTACCCTCAACAGATAATCAGGGACATAACATTCTTGGTAGTCGATTGCTCGTCTGCCTACAACGCTATCCTCAGGCGACCAACGCTCAATTCATGGAAGGCGGTAACTTCCACCTACCACCTGATGATAAAATTCCCGACTGACTACGGAGTAGGGGAGTTGCGCGGAAGTCAGATGGCCATGCGCGAATGCTACATAGCCATGATGGAAATGGAGGATCAGGTTCAGGCTCTAAGCATAGAAGAACACCGGACGGTAACAGAGCCGGTTGAGAGGTTAGAAGAGATACCCCTTGACAGCTCCAATCCTGGCCGAATGACCAAAATTGGAACGCTCGCTAACCCCACGATCCGCCAGGAGCTCATAACCTTCCTCAGATGTAATCGAGACGTATTCGCGTGGGGTCATGAAGATATGCCGGGAATAGATCCTTCGGTCATGGTGCACAGACTGAATGTATCACCCACCTTTCCACCTATCCGACAAAAGAAGAGAGTATTTGCCCCTGAGCGAGACCGAGCCGTAGCAGAAGAAGTCAGAAAACTACAAGAAGCAAGCTTCATTAGGGAAGTATACTATCCCGACTGGTTAGCAAACGTAGTGATGGTTAAAAAGGCGAGCGGAAAATGGCGGATGTGTGTGGATTTCACCGATCTTAACAAGGCCTGCCCCAAGGATAGCTACCCCCTCCCGAGGATCGATGTCCTAGTAGATTCTACGGCCCAACACCAGTTGCTAAGCTTCATGGATGCTTTCTCGGGGTACAACCAAATTCGAATGCATGAAGCCGATCAAGAAAAAACGTCGTTTGTGACCAGCCAAGGCCTCTTCTGTTATAAGGTGATGCCTTTCGGCCTGAAGAACGCAGGCGCCACGTACCAAAGACTTATGAACAAGATGTTCGCACAACAGATTGGGAGGAATGTCCAAGTCTACGTGGACGACATGCTAGTTAAAAGCCGGAAGGAAGAAGATCATCTAGGAGATCTCAGAGAAACATTCGACACACTTCGCTCCTACAACATGAAGCTTAATCCAGGAAAATGTGCCTTTGGAGTAATGGCAGGAAAATTCTTGGGATTCATGGTATCTCAGAGGGGAATCGAGGCAAACCCGGACAAAATCAGGGCCATTATGGATATGGCACCACCAAGGAATATGAAGGAGGTACAAAGCCTCAACGGAAAGATAGCGGCACTAAACAGGTTTGTATCAAGGGCAACGGACAAGTGTTTACCCTTTTTCCGAACATTGAAAAAATCCTTCGAATGGACTGACGAGTGCCAACAAGCATTCGAGGAATTGAAGGCTTACCTCTCCTCCCCACCACTGCTGAGCCCGTCGCAGCCAGGAGAAGAGCTTTTTCTCTATCTAGCCGTCTCCCCCGCAGCCGTTAGCGCGGCCTTGGTCAGAGAAGAAGAGAGAGTACAAAAGCCCGTGTACTATGCAAGCCGAGCGCTTCACGGTGCCGAAGAGAGGTACCCGCCCATGGAAAAACTTGCCTTTGCATTGGTTACGGCAGCCCGCAAGCTCAAACCGTACTTCCAAGCTCATACGGTGAACGTCCTGACTGACAAACCCTTACGGCGAGCGATGAGCAGTCCTGAAGCCGCGGGACGACTGGCGTTATGGGCTATAGAGTTGAGCGAGTTCGATATTCAGTACCGCCCGTGGACCGCCGTCAAGGGGCAGATCGTCGCCGACTTTATAGCTGAATTCACTCATGACGAAGACAAGGGGGCAGCGGAGTCCCCCCAATGGAGTATATATACGGACGGATCGTCCAACAGACAAGCCGCAAGGGCCGGCATTGTGCTACTATCACCCGAAGGAGACACCATTGAATGTATGGTCCGTCTCGACTTCCCTGCTACCAACAATGAATCAGAGTATGAAGCTCTGATAGCAGGGCTCGACCTCGCCAAAGCGGCAGGAGCCGCGAGGGTAGTCATCTACTGCGATTCCCAGGTTATCACTAACCAAATAAATGGAGACTACGAGTGCAAGGGCGAAAAGATGAAGAAGTACCTTGATGAAGTAAAGGCGAGAGTGGACGACCTAGAAGCCAAAGTCGTCCAAATTCCCAGGGGAGAAAACGAGCAAGTCGACCGCCTCGCGAAAGCAGCTTCAGCTGAACAAATGGTCATCCCTGGTAATGTACTCTCTTTCATGCAGCTTTCTCCGCTAATAGATCTCAGCAACATGCAGGAAATATGCCCCGACAATAGTTGGACAACGCCGTTAGTCTCATACCTAAAAGATGGGGTCTTACCAGACGAAAAGGAAGCCGCAAGGAAGCTTAAGGTCCAGGCGGCGAGGTTCGTCCTGATAAAAGACGTCCTCTACAAAAGGGGTTTCTCCCGACCATATTTGAGATGCTTGGGTATGGAAGAGGCAGACTACGTCATGAGAGAGGTGCATGAAGGAGTATGCGGAAACCACTCAGGGTCCAGATCGTTGGTACACAAACTTGTACGAGCAGGGTACTATTGGCCCACCATGCAAAAGGACGCCGAAGCCTATGTCAGGGCCTGCGACAAATGCCAAAGGTTTAGCAATATTATTAGACAACCAACCGAAGAGCTGACCCCGATGACGGCCCCATGGCCATTCGCACAATGGGGATTAGACATTATGGGACCATTCCCTACAGCCGTACGACAGCTCAAATTCCTAGTAGTGGGCATCGACTATTTCACGAAATGGGTAGAAGCTGAAGCTTTGGCCACGATTACAGAGAAGAACGTGCGGAGCTTCGTCTGGAGATGCATCATATGCAGGTTCGGCATTCCTAGAGTCTTTGTCTCGGACAACGGGAGGCAATTCGACAACGACTCCTTCCGGGATTTTTGCTCACAGTTAGGAATAAAAAACCACTACTCCTCCCCCGCCCACCCTCAAGCTAATGGCCAGGTTGAAGTCACGAACCGATCCTTGCTCAAGATTATCAAGACTCGGCTCGAGGGGGCAAAGGGTATATGGCCCGAAGAATTGCCAAGTATATTATGGGCATACAGGACGACTGCAAGAACACCCACAGGAGAGACACCGTTCCGACTGACGTACGGAGGCGAAGCAGTCATCCCGGCCGAAATTGGACTCACAAGCTACAGGGTGCACAACCATGATGAGAACAAAAACGACGAAGCTATGCGACTACAGCTCGACCTAGTGGACGAGATCAGAGCAGCAGCAGAACAAAGGCTCGCTAGGTACCAGGACCGCATGGCCAAACACTACAACTCTCGGGTCCGACACAGAGACTTCCAAGTTGGAGACCTTGTTCTCAGGAAGGTCATGGGTGCCGCTAGAGACCCTGCCCAAGGGAAACTCGGCCCCAATTGGGAAGGACCTTACCGAGTCACGTCGTGGCAGAGAAAAGGTACTTACCACCTGGAAACATTGGAAGGGCAGAAACTACCGCACCCATGGAACGCCGAGCACCTACGAAAGTATTTCCAATAGGAGCGGCAACATGGAGACCAACCTCTTTTTGTTCCAGCAAATTTTAGTTTTACTCCTCAAATTTATCGTTTACTTTAGTTTTTTTTGCAACAATACTTTTTAGCCCAAAGGGCAGGATTTGGTTTTAATTACTTTTATTTGAATGCATGGCAATAAGAGGAGTTTATTCAGAAATTGCTGATCTATGTTTAGAAATCTACAATTAAAAGTCCACATAAGTGAGCAACTAAGTTCACAAAAGTGAGCGACCGAGACAACCATGTCCATAACACAGAGGCTAAAAAGCTGACAGCCCCATAAATTAAACCGTCACTGTACAGATAAGGTCTGAAAACTAACGGACCTACAAAGATGACAAGATCATCAAAGCCAAAGCAAAAAAGCTGACGGCCCCATAAATTAAACCGTCACTGTACGGATAAGGTCTGAAAACTAACGGACCTACAAAGATGACAAGATCATCAAAGCCAAAGCAAAAAAGCTGACGGCCCCATAAATTAAACCGTCAATGTACGGATAAGGTCTGAAAAGTAACGGACCTACAAAGATGACAAGAACATCAAAGCCAAAGCTAAAAAGCTGACGGCCCCATAAATTAAACCGTCACTGTACGGATAAGGATCCTAAAACCAGCGGACCCACCAAGAAAAGATCAGCAAAGGCCAAGGCCAAAAAACTGACGGTCCCGTAGATAAAACCATCATCATACGGACAAAGACCTCCAACCAAAAAGATCTACAAAAATGACAGTCATCAAGGCCAAAGCTAAAGGGAAACTGACGGGCTGTCTAACAGACGGAAAATTTTACCAAGCTGACGGAGCTTGAAAAATAATGGACAAGGCCGAAAAATCCAACGGGAAACCCATAAATCAAATGGGGTAAGAAGACTAGGCACAAAGTCATGCCGACGGAGTCTTCCAACAATTCGAAAGACTAACGGGTTACTAAACAGACGAAAATTTTTATCGAAATTTCGTCTAGGGTCATCAAAAATAAAATATATAAAGGCAACGGAAGCAAATGCATAACACAACTGTATATAAACAAAGGCCCTTAAACATTGTTTAAAAATACAACTGTTTGCCAAACGTTTGAAGAACAACGATTGTCTACAAAATAAATACACGGCGAAAATACAAAATAAAAACTAAGCAGCAGGAGCGTCCGCAGGATTGCCGTCAGCTTGATGGTCTTCGATATCCACAATCACAGCTGGAGAATCAGATGCAGCAGGGTTAGTAGCAGGCTGGGCCAGGACTACACTATCATCATGCTCCGGAGTAGGAGTAGGTTGATGAGAGCCGTCATCTTCATCATCCATGGTAATCCCAGACAAGTCCAACTCCGGGAAGGCTGATGTGACCTGCCGAAGGCAATCATCGAACCCAGTGCCATAATACCCGGCACATAAGTCAATAAAAGACTGCGACGTTTTAAAGTCCCTGATCGCGTCAGCTTCCGCCGTCTGCAGCTTTTCGCCCAAATCCGTCACCTCCACCTGGAGCTTGTCATTCTGACGAGTGACCTCCGTCAGCTTCTCCTTAACGTCCTGCAGCTCCTGGTTGAGGATACGGACGGCGTCCTTGTACTGAGCCTGCTGATTCATTAAGTTCGCGTTATGTTTGCGAACTCGGGTGACGACCCCCTCCTTCGCCACACAACGGTCGTGAAGGGCCTTGACACGCACCAAGGCCTAAAAAATATATCCGTCAGTTCAACCAAAAATGAACTGAAAGAACAAAATAAAGCTTGTTCAACCAAAACACAAGAAGCCTACCCTGGTGAGATCGAAGAGGGCCGACGCCCCTAAATCCTCCGTCCCCACCTGGTCACAAGGCTCTATGTCCGTCGGTTTTATCAATGATTCAATCTCCCCGACGGCATAGTCCTTATGGGTCAGGAGGCGACAGGGACCCTCACTGACGGGACCAGCAGAAGTCATCACTCCTTTGCCCGCACCATGACTAGGCTTCGGAGGGGATTTTTCCTTCGATGGTTCGTCTCTAGGAGAGACGGCAGCCTTTTTTGCGGGACGGCTGTTGATCCCGTCGGGCTTCCGCTTCGTCACCTTAGCGACGGCCTTGGGGGTAGACGAGGCCTCCCCCCCAGCCTCCTTAGCCTTCCTCTCCTCCTTCTGACGGGCTGCGGCAGCCCTTATCCTTTGCTTCGCGGATTCCATCTCTACAAACACGAAAAAGACTGTTAGGGCATGAACGGAGGAATGAAACTGACGGGAATGAAAGAAGTTCACTCACGTCGTCGTGCAAACTCTTCCAACCTTCGAGCTGCCGCTGACGGTACTGGACCCCCACAATATAAGTGAAGGGTGTCAAGGGTGTCAAGGGTGATCAATTCCCGGCACTTACGGTCTTCCAAAGGGATTTCCAGAATCCGTTGGATGAACTCCTCTTGCTCGTCAGATATGTGCGGACGGGTATAGGCTGAAAGAAACACAAGTGTTAGTAGCGTCACTTTAAAAAAGGCAAGAACATAGTTGACGGGATCAACCTGAATCCCTGACAAAGGCCCAAGTATTGTCAAAATAGCCACGGGGCATCGTCGCCCACTCCTCCTGACGGCAAACCCAATCCGTCCCCTCAACGAAAAAATACCTACTTTTCCAGTTCCTATTGGAATCCGGCATATCTGACACAAGCCGTAACCCTTTTTCCCTGGCGTTGAAATGATATGTCCCCTTAGACGAGGCGATATGATGGGGCCTATAACAATAAAAAAATTCGTCAAGCGTAAGCTGACGGTGTCCTCCACTAAAGCTGCCCCACAGGATTTCAGCTCCTATAAAAGTCCTCCAGGCGTTTGGGGCAATTTGGGTGACGGATATGCCCAGAAAGTCAACAAGTTGACGGTGTAGAGCCGTCAAAGGTAACCTCAGGCCCGCGGCAAACATGGCATCATACATGCCAACGTCAGCGGTCCGCCCGGAATAACACCTCTTATCCTCTCTAGGGAGACGGATTGGAATGTGGTCTGGGATTTGATAACGAATACGCAACTCCCTAAAAACTTTACCACTCATTCTAGGCAAAAATTTGTTAACGGCCCAATCCTCAGGAAGAATGAAGGGACGGTTATCTCCAGGACCCTCCGAGGTTCCTTCAGTAGATCCCTCATCCCCGTCACTATCCTCTCCATCAACAACCATTTCATCCCCTCTTTCTTCGTCCTTATCTCCCTCAGCAAAACTCTCATCGCCGTCAGGAGATTGGGCCGACGTCTCTCTCTCTGACGGAATTGAAGAGTCCCCTGACTCATTTCCAGAACCAAAGGCCTCGTCGTAGCCCGCTCCTTCGCGGGCTGACGATTCCTCACAAGATGCGTCACTTGACATCTGACTACCTACAAGTGACGGATTCAATCTAAGAACCTAAACTGACGACCTCACTAGTGAGGCGAAAATAAAAAGAGAAAGAGGAAGAAGGGAGAAGATGAAAACTTACTGTATGGCGGCCTTGCGGATGGCTCTGAGGACAGCAACGGAATAGCTGACGGGAGTAAAACTGACAAAAAATGTGCGACGGTCTCTCTCTCTCCAAGATCAGCCGGGTTGAAATAGAGGAAAATAAGGGGGAGGTGCTGTTTATATATGGAATAAAAGGGCGCGGAAGACGAAGCGTCGCCTCGTCAGAAGCAAAGCCAATAAAAATGAGCCACCTGTCCAGAGCATTAATAACACGGCGGCTCGAGGATACCCACGAGAGCATTAACCTTGCTTCTTTAAAAAATATAACATAACCAACTCCACAACCCGTCAGTATAAAAACTGACGGAGTAATGGAGTAGGGGGCAACTGATGAGGATAGAATAAATTGAGAAGGTGACGGGACACATTTTGCCGTCAGCCTTTCTATGAGAGCTGACGGCCGACGGCGACTTGACGAAAAGGAACTCCTTGGATAGGGTACCACAGAGATAAACATCCTGAAGTTGACGGTGCTTGATCTGACGGCGCTATATCGGACGGAATAACATAAGCTGACGGCGTCAGTCCTTAATACTTGATCACCACGTTTGCGTGTATAAGTAAATAACTTGCTCCCCACGCTCCCTGAAGCCTAAGAACTCCTATATGGAAAGAATCCCGCAAAATACGCCCAAGGAGACTCCTATAAGGAAAAGACTTCTACACCAAGAAAGAGAGGTCAACCCTCTGCTACTATAAAAACCCCAATACCCTCCCAAACCAAGGTACGCATAATTTACCCTCTCCAGCACTCTAGAGTTGTGAGAATAATTCTAACTTAACCTTCGGAGGGTATTTGGCCGGTACCACACCGGTACTCTCTGCTAGGTTCTTCCTTGTTGTGCAGGTGCTGTTTGTAGTGAGCGAGAACCGTGTGACTTACTGGTGGTATTTTCGGCATCATCAATGAGCATAAGGAATTGAAGGAAGTTCTAATGACAAAAGATGTACAGGAAGAAAGTATCGATGAAGAGAACTCATCGGAGGATGAGCTGGATAGCCTAGATAATTCCTTGTTTTTGGACAAAGCATTTACAGATTTAAAGCAAAAGCTTGGATCCGGGCCCAAGCAATTAATGGACTTATGGAACAGAGAGGAGCAGGTTGTTGAAGTGGGAGACTACTTAGTGCCTCAGAGCTTGGCCCCTATCCTAAATAGCTTGTTAAATGAATATGGAGATGTGGGTGCTGAGACCAATTTATCTTCTAGGGTAAAGATGTATCTAATTGTCATATTATGTGGGACTATAGATAGCGTGTGCTGCACCAGAATTTTGGATATCACAGAAGACAAACTATTGAATTGGAGGCAGTACTTGAGAGCCCTGGAATATGCTGGGTTCAAAATTCAGTTTGTTCATGATCGGTGGAGGGGAGTTACAAAAGCTTACTTTGGACTCCAGCTTAGAAAACTAGAAGATGACACCCTTCAGGAACTTGAAACAGATATCACAAAGTATGATGCAGAAGTCAAGGAAATGACTACAAAATTGGAGCGTATAAAAGACCAGCATAAGCGTATAACATCTGAAAAATATGGGAAAACGTCGAGCTTAATCAAGGATTGCTTGAGAATGGCCGCCAAGTCAAAGTGGAAGAAAGCTGGTGCTGATCTAATTAAGCTGAGCTAGAAAATCTGTAAGGAAAAAAAAAAGGTTTTTCTTGTTTATGTTGGTGTTCAGTGTGGCAGAACTCTGAATATGTTAAAGATTATTTGTCCATTAGTGAAAACCAGTATCTTGTGAGGAAACAAGCAAACCAATCTATGTACTAGCGTGTTATGTGCAATGATCATGATCAATTTCCAGTATATTGCAGGGTATGTTCTTTCTTGCTTCCCTGTTTGAATTTTTATGTTCAATGACTATTAGAAACTATGTTCTGACGTAACGTGATGGTGAATTTACTAGCTTTCTTGTTCAAATACGGCTGTTCAAGATAATTTATGGAAGTGTATTTGTTCTTTTTGTTGCGTGTGCATAAAAGGACTATTGCCAACAAAAACTGCTATGTTTGAACGATTCGGATACTTTTGTGACTTTGTCATACAACTTCTTCTTGCCACCTAACCTAATCAAACTCAAAATATGAAAATGGGTGTTACCAAGTTAAAAGTAAACCACGTTTAAAATACATTATGACATCGAGGGATTTCGTGTTCTAAAATGTCTGCTAATCCATATTCGGCAATGCTAAAACATTTTTCATTATTATTATGGAGGGAAAAAAAAGAGAAAGAAAAATGTGGTTGGCATTTTCAAGTCCTTTAATTGCAAATGGAGTATGCCACAAAAAAAGTACTTATTTTGTGATGCGGTTGGCATTTTATTTTCCACCCTATAATAGCTTGCTTAACCAAGATTTAAATTTTTTTTTTTTTTAAAAAGGGATAAAAGTTTATTCCTTCAAATTCCATTTTTACAATGGGAAAGAAAAAAGACAATTTATTGTCCATCCTATAATAGCTTGCTTAATCAAGATTTTTTTTTTTCAAGTAAAAAGAATAGAAGTTTTATTCTTTCAAACTCCATTTTTACAATGGGAAAGAGTAAAGATGATGTCTTTTCCATCCTATAATAGCTTGCTTAAACAAGATATTTTTTTTAATGCAAAAAGGATAGAAGTTTTTTGATAATCAAAAAAAAAAAAAAAAAAAAAAGGATAGAAGTTTATTCCTTCAAAATCCATTTCTACAATGGGAAAGAGAAAGCAAGAGTTATTTTTCCATTCTATAATAGCTTGCTTAACCAAGTTTTTTTTTTTAGTAAAAAGGATAGAAGTTTATTCCTTCAAACTCTATTTGTACAATGAAAAAGAGAAAAAAATTGGCATTCCTCAATTGAAACGGATGCATTCTCTATCTTTTTTGTAGCTCTAATTAGAGCTAGAGCAACACAAGTATGTATTTTAAGGAATAAAATTGAGTGAAAGGCATTTGGAATGAGTAACAATTTTTTGGATGTCATCCAAAACCAATCCTACCTCCGAATGGCAAGGAACTAGCATAGTCTAATTGATTAAGAATTTACAACCACAGATTATTTTACAATATTTTTACAAACCGTTAATATGGTAAATTTTTACTGGTTCTTAACTGGATCTACCGTTAATATCACTTTTTTACTTATCAATAATCATCCATCACATCAACTGTTTGTAAAATAGTTTATGGTTTTAACATTTCCTAGAATTTATTAGAGCAAAATTTAGCATTCATATTAGGTTTCATACAAGTTGTGATTAATGATGTAGCATCTAACATGAATTGCGCGTGATGTAGCAACTATCAATTGCACATGATACAATAATAAGGGAAATAATAAGATTCGTTAATTCATAACAAAATTTTAAGTCAAAATATTAATTAAAACCCTTAATTAATAAATTTGTTTTAAAAAAATTGTCTAATATTAGTGGATTGAAATTCATTTAAAAATGATTGAATATAAAACACATAAGAGTATTGTCATGTAAGATAAATTATTAAAAAAATAGAAATTGAATTTACTCAAAAAAGAAATTGGACTTTACTATTTGGTAAAAATATTTTTATTTATAATGCCTTTTTTTTAATTTCTCTAAAAAAAATGGGATTTTCTTTTTTAGAAAAGCTAATAAATATCTTTAATTTAAGAAATATTTTTAGAAGAAAAATAGTGAAATAATTAATTTTTTTATTAACTTTTTATATTAATAATATCAAAACTTTTTAAAAATAATTTATTAACAATAGCATCAAAGAACCATTACCTAACCTTTCTATTTTAAAGAAAAAACTAATCTTCTACCTTATTCAGTCAAAAAAAAAGAAGAAAAAACTAATCTCAAAACTATAATTACCGATATACCCCTCAACTCCATGGCCAAAAACCTTTCAAAGCACCTTATTTTCTTCGCTCATACGCAACCGAGTACAGTAATCCTCTTCTCTTTCCCAACCCAGGAAAGAGAAGAGAAGAGGTTTATTCATTCATTGTTCCAATCCAAACAATTAAGATTGCCAAACAAGGAAACGTATTTCCTTATTCTACAATCATTTTAAATTCCTTTCTAAATCCCATCGGATTTCTCACTTTCCCTGAATTTGTTTTCTCATTTCACATTGAATTCCATCGATTTCTCTGATACCCAGAGCTTCAATTCCCTCAAACGTTAGTTTTTCGTCCCCACAGAATGGCTTTCCTGAGAATTCTCTTTCTATTCACTTTACTTTCCTTTGCTTTTTCTCACGAGAATTCCAATCCCCACATACTCCCGAGGCCTTTGATCATTGAATACCCGGAAAACATTGAGACCCAGTTCAAGGAATTCGATGAGGAGGTCAGATTACACTGTACAAGTTGGAGATTCGCGGTTGAGAGCAACAATCTCAGCCCCTGGAAAACTATTCCAGTGGAATGTGCGAACTATGTGAAGGATTACATGATGGGTCGAGCTTATAAGATCGACGTGGAGAGAGTATCTAAGGAGGCTGGGATTTATGCGAAAAATGTGGAATTGGGTGGGGATGGAAAAGACGTTTGGGTTTTCGACGTGGACGAGACCTTGCTTTCGAATCTTCCATATTACGTGGAGCATGGTTATGGGTATGATTCTGATTTTTAAAGCTTGGTTTTTTTGTTTACTTTTTCAAAGTACTGTTTGGTTGTTTTGAAAATATAGGAAAGAAAAGAAAATTCGAAAATTTAGGGATCTGGATTTCTTTTTCTTTTTTTTTTCTTTATTTGGGACCTGAATGAAATGGGTTTTTAGTTTTTCCCTGCCTTTTGGTTATTATGTAATGAAATTTGTTAGATGTTGTACTTGTTTGATTGGTGAGAATGTATTCGTCTATTCGAAAAGAATAAGTAAAGTGAATATTTTAGTACTTAAAAAAGAGATTGTTTGAGGACTTTGTGAAGACTATACCCTATAAATGTGGAGCTTTTACTGTATAATTAGAAATCAAGCTGGATTTCCTCAAAAAAAAAAAAAAAAAAAAATCAATCTGGATTCTTATCTTTTTTTGTGGCGGGGGTATAGATTTGTGTAAAAATGAATTTCATTCTTAATTGTTGTTGATGGCGGTTTTGTGAGAAGTACTTTATATCTGATTTGGGTTGATGGGGAAATTTATAGCTTGGAGATTTTTGATTCTGTGGAGTATAATAAGTGGATCGAGAAGGCAACGGCACCTGCCCTAGAGGCCAGTTTGAAACTCTATAAAGAGGTTTTGGGTTTGGGATTCAAGGTTTTCTTGATGACCGGGCGTTATGAGAAGCATGAAGGGGTTACTGTCAAGAATTTGATTGATGCAGGATTTAAGAATTGGGACAAGCTCATAATGAGGTGAGTATTGAGAACTGCTCTGACTGCAACAGCTACTGCTATCTATGTATTATTCTTGCCTTTTAAGATTATGAAACTGTGCCGTTTAATATTTTAATTTGTTTAAAACCTTTCCATATTTTCTAGCTATAGATTTGATCAGAGATCCAAGCTCAAAAGGATGTACATGTTGTTAAACTGGAATCTAGGCTAGCAATTGATCGAAAGCAAATGCTTGACATCTTCTGTAGCATTTTCTGGGTTTATTATACATAGAATATCTCAGAACCTTCTCCCTGATGAGGTCCATAATTCATTAATATTTGAGAATCTTCTCTCCCCTATGCCCTTGAGTTTAGGAATTAAACTTGTCACCTGAAAACCAAGGCTAACGGCTGAGGTTATTATTTTCTACCTCTTTTGATATAATTGATACAAACTAGTAAGCCCTCCTCTTGTCTCCATCTTTCTTGTAGTGTAGTGGCCTCTTTCTGCTCTCAGTTGTCTGTAGATTATAGTCGCTTTGCTGCTCTCTTTAAGGTTTCAAGCTGGATGTTTATAAAAGAGATATGAAATGATAGCTGAGAGTGGTAGTCTGTTTCTGGAGTTGGTACAAATTTATTATTTTCTCCCTCTTTTGATATAAGCTCCGTTTGGATCACATTTTGGCGTTCGCGTTTCTGCGTTTTGCCCTTTTTTTTTTACCAGTGCCTCTTGCACTGTTCATGGGACAGTGCATTAAGGCAAAGCTACAGTGCTGAACAGTGTTTTCAGCAGTGAACAGTAACTCAGAAATTATTTTTTTATTGTTTTCAGCAATAAGTTTTTAGTTTTCAGCAAAATAAGTGGTATCCAAACACACACATAATTGATACAAACTAGTGAGCCCTCCTCTTGTCTCCATCTTTCTTGTAGTGTAGTGGCCTCTTTCAGGTTGGATGTTTATAAAAGAGATACAGATTCTCAAATTTCTTCCCTCCCCCCTTCCCCCCCCCCCCCCCCCGGGGCACAGAACCAGAAGTGGAATCTAGCCTGCACACAAGATTTCCGCTGTTAAACTGTAGAGTTCAAATTTAGGGCACATTCGATAGACTTTAACGGTAATTACATAGGAATAGGAATATATATTATAAGAAATACAAAATGCTGTAATGTAATGCTTATTACTAGTCATTTGTTTGGTGACAACACAATAATAGAACCCTGAAGATAATAGAGTGAAAGTATTTTAAATCAAACTGAAGATATATTTTAGGAAATATCTTACTCATATAATTATATTTCCTAAAATATAATATTTTTTAAATTTGAAAGAGAGATTAGTTATTTTTTATTTTCATAATTGTTATGTGCATGTGGAAAGTTTGTTTACATCCCTTTTAGAGATAAATAGTTATTCCTTATTATAAAGAATAACTATTCATAAGGAATTGCTATTCTCTGTAATAAAAACATAACCAAACTACTTAATAACTAAACCATAAGAATAACTATTACATTACAGTGCCTATTATAGTCTACCAAACATACTCTTAGTTTGTGTGTGAGTCTCCATTCACTTGTGCAGAATCCTACTGGGCAGTGCTTCAGCCATTAGACCGTATTTTGAACAGCAGGGGTGGGACCTATTTCCTCTTCTGTCTGTGCATCTGTGCAAGTATACTTATTAGTTCCTAAATGTATTTTATGCAAGATCTTGAAGTAAATCTTATGTTCAAGGATCCTAGTTGCCAAACCTAGAATTCAAAAGTTTAGTGCAACACTTTCAACTTAACATATATGCTTTCTTCTTCTTATGCCTTCTGCAAGATGATGCTCTTATGGAAATTAAGTTACCATCCTATAAAATGTTTTATAGCAAGGTTATTGTTGTCTTATTGCCTCTTCCTTTTCTTTTCTTTTATCAATATTATGTTTGCGAAATTTAGGGGCATAAGTGACTATAAGTGTCAAATGGCGTCACAGTTCATAACATCATTATGTGATTCATTGCTTTCATCTGCATGTTTTAAGCCTACTAGTCCCCAGATGGGGTAATAGTTGAACTCAGAGCATTTGACCCAATACAAATATGTTTTCCAAGGCCTATTGTGACAAAATACAAATACTATATCCCCACCCCCCCACCCCCCCCCAAAAAAAAAAAAAAAACTGTTTTTCCTCTCATTCATCTTGCATGTAAACTAATAATATGAACCTCAATTTTGGGTTTATGCTAAATATTTTTACTGTAAAACATGGATAATTTAGAAGTCTTGATACATCATCATCATCTAGACCCATTCTGCCAATATTATCAATATTTTGACAATGGTTACTACCTTTACACCCTTTTTTTTTGCATTTGGTTTTATCTACATTGTATGTTTATATATATATATATATATATATATTCTGAAATATCTAGTTACTAATGATTAAAATTGCATAGAATCTTAAATGAATCTAGGTTTAAATATTACTTTTGGAGGAGTTCCTGTACATTTAATTTTGTTAATTAGTCCCTTGTTTCTGATTGTTTCAAATGTTATCCTTACTGTTAAAAATCATGCAGAAATTGCTGACATCACTAACGGAAAGATCCCAATTCAATTTTGTTGCCTACTTGGATTAAGACTTAGTACACCAATTAGTACATGTGGCACTCAAATAGAAATTCCCCTTTCCCTAATGTGTGGCTGTGGGTGGTGATTTTGTGAAGAGGTGTTGTGTTGTGGTTAGAATCCAAGAATGTAAAGATTTTCTGACCTTAAAATGGAATTCAGTTTAACATTCATCTGAATAATAATCAAATAATTCTTTTCCAAAATTTGATTAAAGGGCTTTGTTCCCCTTCCATTTCTGTTCAAATTTCTCCCTAAGAGACCTTAGAGAATGAGAGAGAAGATGAGTAAAGAACAGAGAAAAAAAGTCAGCAAAATTAGCCACTTCAGCAAAATTTAAATGATGAAAGCCCTTTTCAGCAAAATATATGAGTTGGGAACTTTCCATTTGTCATTTCAGCAATTTTTTCCCATTTTTAGTAGTACGGTAGCATTGAAACCAATTAGAGTCAAACTTATCAAAAAAAAGAAACCAATTAGAGTCAAGAGTGACTAAATTGATACAATTAAATATCAGGGACGATACTGATACTGCCCCCATTGTTGCAGAAACAAAGTAATATTTAAACCATTAATCTGATATGTAGTCATTTATGTATGTGATGCATGTGTATCCCTGCTGATACACAGATATGCATACCTAGTCTAGGGGCCCACCTCCCCCTTGGTCTTCAAACAGGCCCCCAATATATGAGAATCTGAATCCAAACATGTAAGTCAGTTGTTGTTATTGGTCTTAGATTTGAAGGCCAGATGTTTGCCAAATCCATCATATCTCCAATTTGATCAAATTGCGTTCAATTGTTCATAGTTTGGTCTATAAGAGATCCTAGCTTTTTTTCTTTTTTTTCATTTTGAAGATGGAATCTGTTATGGAGCATATCGTAGATCAATATCATGTAGCTCCTGAGTGCTGGGATAGAAGGACCCAGAACCCTTTCATAAGAATGTCATTGTATTCTCTTAATAATTTTGGCCTTCTCTCTCGTAGACTTCTTATTTGTCTCTTTATAAGCTAGGTTTTCCATGTAAGATCATAATTAGTGCCTTCTGCTAGGGACCCAAACTAATGATGGTGTCTGCATATGGCATTCATGGTTGAGTGATAAATAGCAAATGGGAAAAAACTATATAACATTTTCTTATTATTAATTTCACTTTACCTTTATCCTGTGACCAAGCCATATGATTAAATACATTGAAACTTCTATTTCATGACACTGTTTTTCTTTGGCTTCATAATGTTTTACTGAATCCCATGCTTCTCATATTGTCCAGGACCTCTGATGACCATGGGAAATTAGCCACTATATACAAGTCAGAGAAAAGGAACGAAATGGTAAATGAGGGATATAGGATTCTCGGTAACTCGGGGGACCAGTGGAGTGATTTATTGGGTTCCTCACAATCCATACGCTCTTTCAAGGTTCCAAATCCCATGTATTATATTCCCTAATGGGGAATGATATACCTTCATGTATTTTTTTTTTCTTTCTCAAAAAGAAAAGAAAAAAGAAAGTGTATATTTGTATTAAGGGGATCTTATTCTTGTCACTGTTACATGCATTCAAGTTTACTGATTAACTTATGATGCCCCAATCAATCTTACAATATACAGAGATTTTTCATTATGCACCCCCATTTAAGTTCAAGTATATCATTGCTTCTAACTTGTTTCTATGCACACACATACTGAATATGCAGTTAGCCATGTACATTGCTTGAATTGCAGCTGATTTAGTTTGAACTATTGGTTACTGAAATATATGGATTAGAAATAAGATACTGAAAAAACATCTTTTTTACTTTTCAATACACATTGGTCGGGTCATTTCTTTTCCGTAATCAAATAAGATTATTGTTAAGATTTTCCAGCAATTTTTTTTCTGGAGCAGACGACAATGTTGGACTATGAAACATTCTTTATGAGTATATGTGGGTAAAAGTAGAGCTACGTCGAAATTGCTGTCTCTAAGTCAAAACACATTCACTCTTTGGCACGCAATCAGAGCAAAATTGTATGGTTTCAGGAAGGAATAACAGGACCACATAGTACGTGATTGTAAACTTTTTTCCACTGTTTTCTTTGTGCAAAAGATCAAATGATAGATTCCTCATTGCTAGGAAGAAAAGGAATGATGTGCAATTATTTTGTCTTAACAATTATTTCTACAGCAAAGTACTGATGCACATGGAAAAATCATACAATTATTTTATCCACGCCAACTTGACTTTTCTCATAAAGAAACTAAGTGACAAACAAATAAATAAAAAACTTATTTTTCCTTTTGATAAAGAGAAAAATATTGTCATTCTCAATAATAATCGTTTAAAACCATACTCCTTGGAAATATTTTCTGGATTCACTCCTGGCCACAAACATAGCAAAAAAATTTCATGGTTACAGTTTGTTCACTCTGAACCAGTTGACAGAATAGAAGTTTTTTCCATCTCCTATGCTATCTTTTCTTTTGCACCCCTTCTCTCATTGCTATTTTAAGTAGTTTTAATAAACCATTTAGAATCAAGACCTTTGGGAATTCTTCTAGGGGACCAAAGTGCCACACTATGCTAGTGCTACCATGGTCATTCTGCACTAGAAGCCTTAGCACCTGTGTTTTCAATCTCATATAAAGACTACCACAGTACCACACTATGTTAGTGCTACCATGGTTATTTTGCACTACGTCTTAGTACTTGTCTTATGGGTTGTATTAGTATTATCTACACAACCTAACTTGTGCGTGAACCGGAACAAAATAGAGTGACTTATTGCTTTCATTCTTGAAGAGTCATTTTCAACTACTAAAGGTTTCCTAGTGATACAAATGCTGTATAAACTTGACTGGATATAAGTTGAGAATTTTCTTTTTTCTTTTTTTCCTTTTGATAATTAGTTAAGAATAACTTTTTCTTTTGCTTCTTATCTACTTTGATATGGTTGAGAATAGCTTTTCTTTTAGCTTCTTACCTTGGGACCATAGAAAAAGTTAGGATTCTGAACAACATTTTCTTTAAAGGGTGTTAAAAATTAGAGTGACACTAATGGTGTTAAGGTGGTATAATAAGCTATAGGATTCGCATTCTTCTGGCTTTTGTTCCTTTGTATGATATTTTAAGGTATTAAACATTTTTTTTCTTTTTCTTTTTTTCTTTTTTTTGGTAATAAACAAGGGAAAAACCAAAAAAAAAAAAATACCGAGGTGTTGGAGATCTATGACTACAACTAGGGCGAAAAGTACTTCAAATATAATAACAAAAGTATAACTAAGCCTTCACTCAAAAACATAAAACTAAAAAACAAAACAAAAAGTATAAGCCTTTCTTTGTCCCTGTTTTTTTCCTCTGTTGTGGGCTAGCTCATGTGATACGATTCTTTGATATATGCTTCTTGTACATGATTACATAATCTTAGACAAAGCAATTAGCCAACAAAGGTGTTTGGATTATTCCTAATTGTCTACATAAAATATTTGGAGACAGAATGTGATTAGATTGTATGTTCCATTGGTCCATGTGCTTCCTATATTATTATATTTCCCATTGATATATCTTGGCAAAGTCTCACCGAAAATATATCTAAATGTAAGAACCCATTATATGTTATTTAATTTATTCCAAATACAATTACTTTTTTATTGCTTTAAATTATCGGATTTGCTTAATCGTTTTTTTTCTTCCGACCCTATATCGTCAGCTACTTGTGCCATACGAAAGCGTTTATTCTGCCTCTTTAATTGCGTCCTTATCATGACTAAACAAGATTTGTGTCACAAATTTACTGCATGCTGAAAAACAATTCCCTTATTTTCTGTATGCTTTCACAAAAATTGATTTTACTAAAAACTTTTAACAAAATAAACGTAGGTTTTATAAAATCACTTATCTATGAGTGACTAAAGATTTCTTTGACCATATATTTTCCTAAAACTCCATTAATAGATTGCCGCCCAACACATAAAAGAAAAAAGTATAAATGGAGAACTTTTCCATGTAAACACACACTCAAGAGCCAATACGCTGCTAACTCCGTAGTTTAAACTATTTTTGTTCTAAACTTTCAAGCACTTCTTGCATGGAAAGATGTTAATTAACTTACAAAGGTCTCGGCAAATAATAATCATATATTACCACATCTTAAGTAAGATTGTGCACACGTCAAGTTGGGTGGATTGAGGCCAATATTCTTAACCAAACCACCATTGGCGAGTTTAGAAATTTTTGATCTACCACCAACCCACCAACCTTTAAAAATCAGCAAATCAATTGAACATTTATGTTATTTTAATTCAGCAATTGTGCAAGTTGTCAAATTTATATATTAGGTATTTTCTAATTAGGCCATATAATAGAACTTTTTTTCCTTTTAATAGGTATTATTTCAAAAACAAATTTATTCTCTCATATTAAAAAAAAAAAAAAAAAAAAAATTTTTATCCCTAAATAAATAAATTTATGGTCAAGCAAATTGGCTCTTGGCAGATTAAAAATATCTCGACTTGCAAGTCAAACTGACCCACAAATGTGATGGTCATAAGTACCCAATCCGCAACTCCTCACATGATAAAATAGCATGAGCCAGCTGGGTCGAGTGGATATTTTGCACCTATATGTATTTAGGATGTGTTAGATATCCAACCTTAATATTTTTTTAGGGTTAAAAAAGGAAGAAGGAATACATTAAATTAAAAAAACCATAAATTAAAATGTATATATTAAAACATAGACCGTAGAAACAAAATGGTACAGTAAGGTAAATATTTTCTATAAAAAAATAGCTTAAAGAAAAAATTTATACAAAAAAAAGAGAAGCAAAAGACAGAAGATAGAAAAATGTTATTCAAACTTCCAAAAGGGTGTACATCTCTCCTTCTTCATCTCCATCTTTTCAACACAAAATTTCAAGTATTTAAAAGGAATTTACTTCGCTGATTAGAAACATTTTGTAGAAAGTACCAAACTAATTCAATCGATACAATTTCTTATATCATATTCTGTCTTCTCTTAGATTAAGGGTTATAAGAGAGGATTATTGTCATGATGGAGTAATCCAACCTTTAAACTAACAAAAAAAATGATATATTGTATAATAAAAGTTGTGTCTTACACCTAAGTGGATGCGTTGTCATTTTTTTTTTAATCTTCTTTTCTTCTTTTTCATTATATTTATCAACGTTGTGTAGTTCTAAAAAAGACTTTATTGTCAAAGTTTGAAGAAGTCCAAAAATACCAAATGTAAGGACTTGGTTTGAACTCCTAGCCCAAAAAGTATATGGATCTAGGCCCAAAAAACCCAAAACAATAAATTTGTAGAGAATGGGTTGGAAAACAGGGCTTTAATGAATTAAGCAGCAAGTAAATAGATCTTGATGACAAAGAAAGGAAGATAACAAATTTACACTAAGGAAAAATATCCTCGGCAACGTCTGAGGAGACTGGTTCCTATAAATTGCTCTTGAAGTTCTATTACAAGTTTGATTCCTAATTGCTACAATGTTTCCCTCCTTTTTTCCAATCCTCTCTTCATGGAGGGTTTCTCACGTTATATAGTCTCCTTGAACGATCTTGGTCCTACACTTGTTGGTCATCTAAGCTATTACTTGAGTGTTTGTCCCATCAGACACCCTCTCTGGCCCTCTGTGAGTTGGGAAGGCCAAGGCAGCACTGTTCAGGGGTCTTCTCCACACAAATGCGGCTAGAAAGTTAGCTGTAGTGCATTCAATGCGGTGGCAGTAGCTTTTTCTTAGATATTTCTGAGCTCCCAGCCTTCTGGTACACTTGAGATACACGCCTCTATCACTGGAACTTCCTGGAAGGTTACCTTGAACCTTAGGATACACATTTGAGCCGTGCTTAGCCTATCCGAGGAGATATTCCTTCTCGGACCACTCTCCCATTCGTATCTTGCTCGTTAGATTCTAAGCTTGACCCATCCAACCCCATTCATTTGTTCTCGAATTACTATGCTCTCGGTCAAGGCCTAAGGCCCAATATACCATTTGGGCTCTTAACCCTACAATAGCCCCTCAAAACTCCGGTTTTTTCCCTCTTATCCGAGGAGAAAAGTGGGGTTTTGATTTTTTGTGCACTAATATTATTTTGCCCTTTGATTTGCATACGTGGGAGTGCCGTTTTGCGTGCCCTATAATTGCCACTGACGCTTCGGAGCCCGCAAGGCGTCATTAATTGCTCCAGGCGGCATTATGTTCCCTACATCCAACGATGAGGCGCTAATCCAATGATTGATATTTCTCCTTAAGTTTTGAGCGGGATAACTCCCACTCAATCTTGCCCTCTATATAAAGCATTTGGAGAAATCATTTCCCTTATTTCACAAGTCTTCAAGCTCTCCAGAGATCCCAAGCACTCAAACTCTCAAAGCTCTTTAAGTTACTAAACTTCCCACACCTTTTCTTTAAGAGATCCTTGAAAATCTTTCTAAAGGTTTTAAGGACTAGTACACATCTTAGTTCTTGTAAGTTTCTATTTCTTTAAACTTTTCTTTTTCTCCTCGACCAATCTCCTCGGCCTTCTAGTTCTTATTTCTTCATTTACCAATTTCAGTTGTTTCCCTTTAGTTTGTCCAGATGGGTAGATTTAAGCACCTAGTAGACTCCCCTGCCAAAATAGAGGCCTTTAAGTATAAATACCACATACCACAGGGAGTCGTCCTGCGATACTGTTCCCTAGAACAAATAGTGACACACAGAGAAGAGGGGGAAGTCATCATCCCTATGATAGCTTTCATAGAAGGGGGAATGACTCTCCCCATGGGTAGGATAACATGGGATTACCTCATCAACCATAGGATATGCCCCCACCAATGTGCACCCAACCTATTTAAGGTCTTAGGTAGTGTTGATGCTCTCAACGAGCATCTGCGCTTGGGGCTCACTTGGCATGATATGGTCCACATGTACAAGTGCCACTCCCTTAAAAACGCAGGATATTATCTCAAGTCCCGATCTGATGTTCTCAGACTAGTATCATGTCTACCTTAATCTAACAAGGGTATGAAAGACGACTATTTGATAGTTTTGGGAGCGTGGCATGATGGCTTTCACTACCCCGTCTGAGAGGGAGAGCCAGGTGGGATACCTTAGAGTTAGGTTCCTTAGCAAGAGATTTAGATTCTTTAACCCTAACCATGCCATTATTTTCCTTTCATCTTGCTTTCTTTTGATGATGGATTTTAACTTTCTAACCATGTTTTGCTTCTCGGCTACTTTTGCAGATAAGAGGCACGTAGCGCCTAGGCTCAGTCTGACCAACATTGAAGCTCTTAACTACTTGCTGAGGTCCGAGATCTTTGTAAGTGAAGATAGGCAGTTGAGAGCAATCCACTTAATTTTGGACTTCGAGCCTGTCTCGAAAATATACCAAGAAATAGGCAACGCCATAAAAGCGGGTGACCAGCGGTTGGCTCGGATTGATGTGTCACGCCCAAATTTCCTAGCCTAAGATGATCTTCCACCAGTCATGCTACCACTTCAACAAGTTTCGCCTGAAGCAACAGCAGCGCCCGAGGAGGAGATTGCCTCTTCTCGCCTATCACTAGAGGAGGAGATAAACAAATTCCACTTCGAAGAAGAAGAGAATCTAGGGGCTCTTATAGTCAACATCTCGGACGCCGAGGACGAGATTGATAGGCATTCAGGTGTTCACGCCCCCACTCTGGTGATTGCCCGTCCAGACAGCACCTCCGAAGAAGAGGAAGATGGGATGGCATTGAACTGGGGAAACAAGAGCTTAAAAGACCTCCTGGTTGCCAGGAACAAGGTGTCAACTTCGAAAGAAGCCACCAAGTCCCAAGTTCCACCCACACTTCCTCTTCCTCTACCTTCCACCGACCTCGGACTGAAAGCCATTCCTGATCTAAAGAAGAAAAGGCTGATTCAGGAGTTTGAAGAAAGGGAGGTGGGCCATTAGAAGGGGACTAAGCAGCAGAAGGTGGCCAAAGACCCTCGGGACAAGAGGTCCATTTCTGTGGACAGCCGAGAGGAGTAAACTAAGGCTGATGTGTGCCTTCCACAAAGCACCTGGTCTTCTTGGCTGGAGGTGGATGGGGCTGCCATCCCTTGGAACGCCTCAGTCAGGGACTTCTAAAGGGGGCGTGCAAGCTACATTGTTAAAGCCCTGGAGCAGCCTCTTCTCCTCCCTAGAGACATGGAGGCTTATAGGCGTTTCAAGCAGAACGACCTCTTCCTGTCCCTAAAGAGGGACCTCGCTATGGTAAGCAATCTATCATATCCTTGAATTTAAATGCTAAGTTGTACTTTCGTTCTTCCCCTACTTTTTTATTCATGTGATTCTTTCGTTGTTTTTGGGCAGGTTGCTCAGCAAGTTTTTGTGGCCGAGGAGTGGGTTCGCGACGCCCATAATAAGGCTAACACTGAGGCCTTCTCCTGTGCTGATGTTAAGAGGTTCTTGGAGGCCCTAAAATAAGAACAGGTGGAGCTGTCCGAGAAGCTGAAAGAAGCGGACAAGGCTCACCTGAGTGTCGAGGCGGGTCTAAAGACCGTGGAAAGGCAGGCTGAGGATCAGCATCAAAAACTACACCTGATTGAGATAGACCTGGCCACCCAAAGGCAGCTAGTCATAGATCTTAAGGTTAAGCTGCAGAAGGCCAAGGAGGCGGCTCAACTGGCCAAGGAAGTAACTGAGGCTAAGAAGCAAGTTCCCTATCTGCTCGGCGTGGAAGAAACACAAGTTAGGCTCGCTGAGAAGCTTTCCGAGGTATGCAGGGATTATTGTAATGCGACCTAGGATAGGGCCCTTAGTGTTGCAGGAGTCCCTGTAAACTCTGTTTGGAGGCAGCCTGGGAGCATATATTATCACTCAAATATCCATGAAGTCCCAGGTGCCATCTCCTCTCCCTCTGCCCTTGCTCCAGAGACCTCTGAGTAGCCCCTGACTATCCAAGCTGCTCTCCCTCTCCCTGAGGCTTCGAAGGGATCCAGCCAAGTTGGTGATCAAGGCCAGGGGGCTGAAGGGGCCAAAGACAAGGGTAAGGGCAATGAGAAAAAGCCCTCCTTAGAAGCCAAAAACACTGCCAAGGACAAGGAAGCTGCAGCTAAGGCAAAGGAAGCAGAGGCCAACACTAAAGAAGCTGATCCTAAGGGCAAGGACACTCCTACCTCTCAGTCGAGCCAAAATGAAGACTCTCCTGCTCCCAAGGCCAAGGCTTAGCACTTAGGATTTTTTGTAGTTTTTTTTTTTTTTTTGTTTTTTTTGTTTGTAGTGACACTCTATCACTGAATATAATATACTCTTCTTATTTAATGAAAACGCTTTTCTTCTTATCTCTTGCACCTTTACTTTATATGTTTTGAAGCTTATTACTATTGCAAATGGCATTGAACCGCTGCTACTCTGTCTTCACTAAAAACTAACAATAACACACTGCAATCAATCTAAGTAATTTGACCAAATACCAGCAATAAAGAGGTCTACCACGTATTATTGAGAATTGAACCTCCTACAATGAAGGTTGAATCTAATGTAGATAGATACATACTTTGTAAAAAATAAAAAGGGAGGAGATATTCTTTATTCTGCCCAACACTTGGATAAATAATTAAGGACCTTAATTTATTCAAAGCCACCAATCCGAGAAGTTGGGCATAACCCTAGATCTGTTTTGACACTTAGTAGAAGCCCAATAGACATCGCAGTGTTAATTTTTCCCCAGTATGCGATCTGAGGGACCAGTCTCTTATAAAGATGTCATAAAGTGTTAACTTCCCCAAAGCATCTGGTCCAAAGACTCAGGCATGACTAAAGTTCTGTTTAAACACTTAGAAAGATGTCTTAGAGTGTTAATTTCCCCAAAGCATCCGGTTCGAGGACTCAGGCATGACTAAGGTTCTGTTTAAACACTTAGAAAGATGTCATAGAGTGTTAATTCCCCCAAAGCATCCGGTCCGAGGACTCAGGCATGACTAAGGTTCTGTTTAAACACTTATAAAGATGTCATAGAGTGTTAATTTCCCCAAAGCATTTGGTCCGAGAATTCAGGCATGACTAAGGTTCTGTTTAAACACTTATAAAGATGCCAACAAGTATTAATTTGGCCAAAGCATGTGGTTTGAGGAGCCAGACATGACTTAGGTTCTGTTTAATACTTGGAAAGAATGAATAGATGTTATTAAGTGTTAATTTTACCAAAGTATGTGGTCTAAGGAGCCTGACATAACTTAGGTTCTATTTAACACATATAAAGAACAAATAATGGGAAGTACAATGCCTTTATACAACAAATGAACATATTGACAAAGGAAAATTTTATTAATAATAATACATTTTCAGGTTGTTTACATTCTAAGGGCACGGTATTACATGCTCATTTAAGTCTTCTAGAAAATATGCTCTTATGCCAGCCACCGAGGTGATGCGATATGGTCCTTCCCAATTGGGTCCTAGCTTTCCCCACTCTAGGTTCTTTGTAGTACCTAGAAATTTTCTCAATATCAAGTCACCCAGCACTAATGGCCTCAGCTTTACATTGGCATCATAACCTTGCTTGAGTTTGTGTTGGTAGTATGCTAATTGAACAATTGCACTTTTTCTTCTTTCTTCAATAAAGTCTAAGTTCTTTTCTAGCAACTCATTGTTACTACTCGGATTGAATGAACTGGTCCTTAGCGTTGGGAAGCCAGTTTCTAAAGGAATAACAGCCTCGGCTCCATAAGTCATTAAAAAGGGAGTCTCTCCCGTTGACCTGCGAGGTGTGGTTCGGTACGTCCACAGGACATGTGACAGTTCGTCCACCCATTTTCCCTTCGCATCATCCAACCTCTTCTTGAGTCCATTCACTATGACCTTGTTAACAGCCTCGGCTTGTCCATTCCCTTGGGGATAAGCTGGTGTAGAATATCTATTCGTAATTCTCAAATCACAGTAGTATCTTCTGAAAGATTTGCTATCAAACTGAAGGCCATTGTCCGAGATGAGGGTATGAGGGACCCCAAACCAGGTGACAATGTTTTTCCAGAAAAACTTCTTGGCATCCATATCTCTGATATTCACAAAGGGCTCAGCTTCAACCCACTTAGTAAAGTAGTTCGTACCGACCAGCAAATACCTCTTATTCCCTATTACCTTGGGGGAAAGGCCAATGATATCCAAGCCCCATTGAGCAAATGGCCAAGGGCTGGATAAGGGGTTAAGGACTCCTCCTGGCTGATGTATATTTGGTGCAAATCTTTGGCATTGATCACACTTCTTTACATATTCTTGCACTTCTTTTTTGCATATTTGGCCACTAATAGCCCTGAGTGATAGCTTTGTGAGACAAAGATCTTCCTCTTGTATGGCTTCCACAAATCCCTTCATGTAACTCCTCAAGGAGTAGCTCTAAAGCCTCGGGGTGAATGCAGAGTAGATATGGCCCAGAAAAAGAGCGTTTGTACAATTTTTGGTCCTCGAATAGCCAAAAACGAGGCGCTTTTCTCCGTACTTTGTCAGCTTTTGATTTATCCTCCGGCAGGATGTCCTCTCTTAAGAATAGTATTATGGGGTCATCTAGCTAGGCCCTACTTTGACTTGGTGAATATGGACCACTTTTCCCTTTACCTTCGTGGGTTTGCACAAGTCTTCTATAAGGATAACCTAAGGTAAGCTCTGCGCCGAGGAGGTTGCAAGCGCAGCTAGGGAATCAGCATGTGTGTTTCTACTTCTAGGGACGTGTAGTAGGCCGAATAATTTAAATCTTGATTGCAAATGCCTAACTTGACTTAAGTACCCTTGCATTCTCTCATCTCTCGCTTCTAGCTCGCCTTTCACCTGGCCAACAACCAGTCTTGAATCTGAGAACATCTTTACTGCATTTCCCCCCATTCTTTGAACCATGCACATTCCTTCTAGTAAAGCTTCATATTCAGCCTCATTATTTGTAGGCGAGAAGCCCAGTCTTAGTGACTTTTCAATGATGATTTGTTCAAGAGAAACCAGAACTAGCCCCACTCCAAAGCCCCTTTGATTTGCTGTACCATCAACATATACCTTCCAGAATAAGGGTTCTTGCAGGGAGATTGTGCCAACTGATTTTCCATCCATGCTTTGTGTCGCTGACACTTCCTCTAATGGAGGTTCAGCGAACTCGGCCACCAGATCCGCGAGGACTTGGCCTTTGACAGAGGTACGAGGCATGTACTTGATGTCAAAAGTCCCTAGAACCGTTCCCTATTTAGCAATCATCCCCATGTAATCAGCATTTCGAAGTATAGACCTGAGCCAAAGCTAAGTTAGGACAACAACTATGTGTGCTTGAAAGTAATGGGGAAGCTTTCGTGTAGCATGCATCACTGCCAAAATGGCTTTTTCCAATGGTAGATAATGAACTTTGGCCTCATGTAGTGACTTACTCACATAGTAAACTGGCCATTGTATGCCACTGACAACTCGTATCAACACCAAACTTACAGCATGAGAGGCCACAGCGATATAAGCAAACAGGACCTCATCCACCTCAGGACTGGACATAATAAGTGGTCAAGATAGATATTATTTAAGTTGCTGGAAGGCCAAAGCACACTCCTCGGCCCACTCAAATCCCTTCCACTTATTCATCAAGAGGAAGAAGGGTCTGCACCTATCTGCTAACCGAGAAATAAACTGGTTCAAGGCAGCGGTCATCCCGATCAGTTTCTGGACTTCCTTAGGATTCCGAGGTGGTTGTAAACTGTTGATTACCTTAACCTGATCGGGGTTAACTTCAATTCCGCAATGGGTAACCATGTAGCCCAGAAATTTTCCTGATCTCACACCAAAAAAGCATTTGGAAGCGTTAAGGTGCAATTTCTGTTTCCTCAGAATTTCAAAAATGTTCCCGAGATCTCCCACATGCTCAGACACTACCTTACTCTTCACCACCATGTCGTCTATATAGACCTCAATACTCTTGCCCAACTGTGATTCAAACATCCTAATCATCATCCTTTGATAGGTAGACCTTGCATTTTTCAAACCAAATGGCATCATTTTGTAATGGTAGTTTCCAGTGGCATCCCGATCAGTTTTTGGACTTCCTTAGGATTCCGAGGTAGTTGTAAACTGTTGATTACCTTAATTTGATCGAGGTTAACTTCAATTCCGTGATGGGTAACCATGTAACCCAGAAATTTGCCTGATCCCACACCAAAAGAGCATTTGGAAGCGTTAAGGCGCAATTTGTGCTTCCTCAAAATTTCAAAAATGTTCCCGAGATCTCCCACATGCTCGAACACTACCTTACTCTTCACCACCATGTCATCTATATAGACCTCAATACTCTTGCCCAACTGTGATTCAAACATCCTAGTCATCATTCTTTGATAGGTAAACCCTGCATTTTTCAAACCAAATGGCATCACTTTGTAATGGTAGTTTCCAGTGGGAGTGACGAAAGCAGTTTTTTCCTGATCATCCAGGACTAGTGGTATCTAGTGGTACCCTTGAAAGGCATCTAAGAAGCTCATCTAAGGATGACCTACAGTTGCATTCACCAGCTGGTCGATCCTAGGCATAGGGAAGGGATCTTTTGGGCAAGCCCTATTTAGATCTATGAAGTCTACACACACTCGCCATTTCCCACTCTTCTTCTTTACCACCACGGTATTAGCCAGCCACTCAGGGTAGAAAATGATATGGACTTCACCAACAATTGTGATGAAACCCGATAACAATGATGGTTTGGAACCCTAAGATCGTGTAGACAAGATTTGTTGAGCCTTGACCCGTCACCTAACCAGATGAAAACCAAGACTATGATAGAATTGAAACACCACACCAAGAATTCCTAAGAATCTCTCAAGAATCAAAGGTGATAAGTTTGGTTGTTTGAACGCCACAAGATTAACTTGATAAGTTCAAGAGTTCTTTTAAGAACCAAGAGGATCACAAGACTCACAAGGAGAATAATTTTCTGAATACCAATCTGTCTTTTTAAAATTCGTACTACCAGATATATACTTGGAACAACCCTCCAAGAATAGGTAAAAATCATAATTACAACTTCAAAAACAACACAAAAATTAATCTAATCAAGTTCCCACGTTTTTTTAGTTTTCTAGGACTTCTAAAGGCAGTCAAAAATAGCTAAATGACTAGAATTAACATGCCCGGCCAATACCAAGACATCTTCCCATTTAATATCCTTGGAACTTAACAAATTCACACCCTTTTATGGTCAGACCATGCTGGTTGCGAATTTGCATGCATTAGCCTCTTCAATTGCTTTGATGACATGGACTAAGCCTTGATTATTATTTGAGCCCATCTTGGTCTTTTTAGAATCAGCCCAATTCTCTTGGACTAGCCCATTTAGTGCTTCCTTGAAACGTTTGGCTCTAAGTCTTGTAATTGGGCCACTAGAAAATGACAAAGGGTCTTGTGCAAATTCAGCTCCATTTCCACTTGTATGATCAGCATGTCTAGCTCCTTGGTGTGCATCAGAAAACCTCCTTGATAGCCCCTGCCTGTTTGAGCTTCTCCACTTCATCCCTAACGGCATCAAAGTGATCCTTGGACGAGCGCCGAGGTGGTTGCTTCTTGGGGGTGATGGATGGATTAACATTTAAATGATGACAGATGAAGCTCGGGTCCACCCCCGGGGCTTCGTAAGCACTTCACGTGAACACATCAACATTTTTTCTAAGAAACTCTATTAGCTCTTCCTTCTCTAGGGGAGGCAGCTGAGCCCCGATCTGAAAGAACTTCTCCGGATCATCACCAACAACGACCATTTCCAAATCTTCACATTTCGCCTCCTCGGCTGATTCATTGACAGGCAACACCGGAGCTCTTAATTGCTATAAGCCCCTTTCAACATAGGCCGAGGATTCAGCTTCGGGCTGATGCGAGATTGTGGCCTCCAGGCACTGCCTAGCCGTGGATTGACTCCCAACAATCTCTTCAATTTGGCCGCCCGACGGATATTTCACCTTTTGGTGTAGGGTAGAAGAGACAGCTCCCAACACATGAAGCTAAGGCCTGGCCACAATGGCCATGTAGGGGGAATAAGCATCCACCACGATGAAGTCCACCTCTACCACTTCTGAACCGGCCTGCACAGGTAGTCTAATCTGGCCCCTCAGAATGATAACCTCCCATCAAAACTCACCAAAGGGGGTCTTGAAGAAGCATCTCTCTGGGGTTCCGAGCCAGTCTGGCCCCCCTGGCCACTAGAATGATGCAAGAGGTGCTTCAACTTTCCTTCTTGGACCAGCTGGTCCAAATGGTCCCACAAATTTTTACAATCTTCTGTAGTATGTCCCTGGTCCTGGTGATATTGGCAATAGATGTTCTGATTACGCCTCATGGGGTTTCTTGTCATCTTATTTGGCCATTTGAAGAATGACTCATTCTTAATCTTCTCCAGAACTTGATGCACCGGTTCCTGAAACATCGCGTTAACCGCCTGAGCATTGGCAGGCCCTGACTGCCTAACAAAGTCTCTCTGAGGCCAGTTGTTGTTGTATCGGTCCGACTTGAAATCCCTCCTCTCCTGAGGAATAACCTTATCTTTTCCTTTCCCCTGTTGCTAGTCTTTTTCAACCCTCATATACTTGTCAATTTGGTCTATGAGTTGGCGCACACTGGTGACAGGCTTTCCCGTTAAAGACTTCCTCAAACTGTGCTCGGTTAGGAGGCTGACCTTGAAGGTATTGATGGCCACGTCATCAAAGTCACCGTCTATCTCATTATACATCTCCCAGTATCTGTCAGAGTACGTTTTCAGGGTCTCCCCTTCTCGCATGGATAAAGAGAGTAGGGAATCTAAGGGCCGAGGAACCCTACTACAAGTGATAAAACGAGAGCCAAATGCCTGGGTGAGCTCCTTGAAGGAACCTATGGAACCCGCCCTTAAACCATTGAACCATCTCATTGCCACGGGTCCCAGACTGGAGGGGAACACCTTGCACATCAAGGCTTCGTCCCTGAAATGGACAGCCATTCTTTGGTTGAAATGGCTCACATGCTCCACAGGATCTATTCGACCATTGTAGATGGTGAACGTTGGCTGGTTGAACCGCCGAGGAAGTCTTGCCCCTTCAATCCTGCGCATGAAGGGTGATCTGGAAACTTGGTTCAATGCCTTGCTCATAGCGTCATTTCTTAGGCCTTTGCGAGGCGGGCTCTTATACCTACGTTTGTGATGGTGCTCCTCATCGTAGAAGAAAGACTCACTGGGTGGGGTCCTTGACCTTCGTCTATAACTGGCATCCTCTCCATCATTAGAGGAAACGTCGGAGTCGGAGGAGGTTTGCTTTCGCTGTGTACGGCGCAGCTTTCTCTTCAGATGGTCAACCTCCAGTTGCAAGACTCTAGTATCCTCCTGATGAGAGAGATGGCTCTTATCCCGAGGCTGACTCCTACCGAGCTGGACGGTATGCACACTCCCCTCTTGATCCCTTCTTCGCTCAAGGTTGATAAAAAGATTTTCACGTTGGGATCCTATGGATTCTGTCTGATGTGGACCTGAACCTACCATGGTTGAACGCTGCGCTCACTATCACCCAAGTAATCTTCCCACAGACGACGCCAATTGTAAGGACCTGGTTTGAACTCCTAGCCCAAAAAATATATGGACCTAGGCCCAAAAAGCCTAAAACAATAAATTTGTAGAGAATGGGTTGGAAAACAGGGCTTTAATGAATTAAGTGGCAAGTAAACAGATCTTGATGACAAAGAAAGGAAGATAACAAATTTACACAAAGGAAAAATATCCTCGACAACGTCCGAGGAGACTGGTTCCTATAAATTACTCTTGAAGTTCTATTACAAGTTTGATTCCTAATTGCTACAGTGTTTCCTTCCTTTTTTCCGATCCCCTCTTCATGGAGGGTTTCTCACGTTATATAGTCTCCTTTGAACGATCTTAGTCCTACACTTGTTGGTCATCTAAGCCATTACTTGAGTGCTTGTCCCATCAGACACCCTTTCTGGCTCTCTGTGAGTTGGGAAGGCCAAGACAGCACTGTTCAGGGGTCTTCTCCACATAAATGCGGCTAGAAAGTTAGCTGCAGAGCATTCAATGCAGTGGCAGTAGCTTTTCCTTAGATATTTCAGATATTTCTGAGCTCCCAGCCTTCTGGTACACTTGAGATACACGCCCCTATCACTGGAACTTCCTAGAAGGTTACCTTGAACCTTAGGATACACATTTAAGCCGTGCTTAGCCTATTCGAGGAGATATTCCTCCTCGGACCACTCTCCCATTCGTATCTTGCTCATTAGATTCTAAGCTTGACCCATCCAACCCCATTCATTTATTCTCGGATTACTATGCTCTCGGCTAAGGCCTAGGCCCAATATACCATTTGGGCTCTTAACCCTACAATAGCCCCTCAAAACTCCGATTTTTTCCCTCTAATCCGAGGAGAAAAGTGGGGTTTTGATTTTTCGTGCACTAATATTATTTTTCCCTTTGATTTGCACAGTGGGAGTGCCGTTTTGCGCGCCCCATAATTGCCACTGATGCTTTGGAGCCTGCGAGGCGTCATTAATTACTCCAGGCGGCGTTATGTTCCCTACATCCAACAGTGAGGCGCTAATCCAATGACTGATATTTCTCCTTACCCGCGGAGGGTAAGAATTTTTCCTTCCAACCCGAAAGCTTATTACCCAATTTTTCCTTGAGCTAGATAAAGGTGTTATGCTTGTTTCGCCCTATAAGGGATGGGAGACCCAAATATTTCTCATGTTAGCGGATAACCTGAGCACCGAAACAGCGTTTGATTTCCTCTTATATAGCTTGAGGAGTATTTTTACTAAAGAAAATTGTCGTTTTAATCATGTTCAACTGTTGGCCAGAGAACCCTTCATATAAGGAAAAAATATGCTCTAGCTCTAAACATTCCTCCAAAGTAGCACGGCAGAAAATCAGACCATCATCAGCAAAGAATAAATGGGTAATACGCGGAGCATGACAACTGACTGAAATACCTCTAATTAAACCCCTTTCTGAGGCACGCCGCAACAAGGCTGAAAGCCCTTCTACACAGAGCAAAAACAAGTATGGAGAAAGAGGGTCTCCTTGGCGAAGACCCCTAGAAGGGATAATACGACCGCGAGGTTTCCCGTTAATACATACAGAATAAACCATAGATGATACACATGACATGACCGTATCCACCAGCTTCCTATGAAAACCCAACCGAAGCATAATATTCTCCAAACACACCCATTCCACCCTATCATAAGCTTTACTCATGTCAAGCTTTAAGGCCATGTCCCTCACCTTTCCATTACGCTTCTGACTAATATGATGCATAGTTTCAAAAGCTACCAAAACATTATCCATGATAAATTGGCCCTTGGTATAGGCACTTTGATTCTCACTAACAATGCTAGATAACACAAATTTCATACGATTGGCTAAAGTTTTAGAGGCCAATTTATACATCACATTACAAAGACTAATGGGTCTAAAGTCAGTCATAAGGCTCAGATTTTTAATTTTCGGTATGAGAATAATATTTGTCTCATTAAAATTAGGCGGAGCAACACCCAAATTGAGAAAATCCAGCACTGATTTAGTCACACAATCACCCACTAAAGGCCAAAAGAATTGATAAAAGAGCGGACGCATACTATGCAGTCCTGGGGCCAAAGTTGGGTGCATTTACTTCCGAGAATAGACCACTTCAAAAGGTTGAAAGTCCCTGGTCCGCAAGTCATTCAGATGTTTGATAGCGAGCGAAACAACTTATAAGATGTCACTGTTTTATACATGTGAAAAAGAACATGGAATGCGTTACTCAATACTTTTGCCAGCCTTGCTAAAGATTACATAGGAGCTCAAATCTGGATAGGATAGGTTGTATGATTCAGACTGTAGTGTCATCAGATTTTTCACAGATCAATAATAATATATTAATATCCAATGCTTTATTATTAACAAAAGGTAATTACTTTTTTTTATATATATAAAATCTCGGCTGATTACAAATTTGTAACTTTTAAACCCTCCCCTTTTTTAAAAAAAAAAAAAAAATATCTTTATTCAACTAATTGTTTTGGAAAAAATAAAAGTTAAAGTATATATTACACCCTTAAAATTTGGACGTTTTTAAATTTTACATCCTGCAGTTATAGAATTTAAATTTTACCCACAAATATTTTGTTTATATTGACAGTTCTCTTCTTTCTAGTGCTACATATACTTGACACGTGTAATAAATTTGTTCAATAAAATAATACTACGTCATTTTTATTACATGAGATTTAACAAAAAAAATATATAGATAATTGAGCTGTTAATACGAATGAAATATCAAATTCTAAAAATTATCTTTATTCAACTTCTTTTTTTTTTTTTTTGGGGGTCATGGCTGTGTTTTACACTTTAACAAAAATTAAAAACTAAAAAGCAAACCCGGACCACAAAAGTCAGTGCCCAAAACATGTGCACAAGGTAAAATGGGAAGTATAAACAGCCCTACACAAATGGCATGGGACGACAGTAGTACAGGAAGTGATGATAAGACGAAGACCCTGTGTCATAGCTTCCTACTTCGAACGAACATGGCTGAGGCTGACCCCATTAAGTAAATAAAACCAGGCGGGGCCCATCTCTGTCTCACAGTCACAGATCATCATGCCGCACGTTGTGGCAAGGGTCCCACTCCCCCCAACCCGTTCTCATTTAATTTGCTTCATTGTGGTTGTGGGCTCCCTCAATTCTCAATCACTTCTAGGAATTTTGGAGGGATTGAGGAAGTTTAATACCTGGAATGTCAATCATACCCGTAGGAGCGGCAATATCGCAGCTCATATCATGGCTAAGCAAGTCAAATTTCTGAATGTGTGTAATGTCTGGGTAGAGGATACTCCACCCAGCATAGTATTTCAAGTTCAAATGAATGTAGCCCATTGTATTTCTGTTTCAAGTTAATGAAAGTTTGTTCGGGCTGTTTATCAAAAAAAAAAGAAAAAAAAAATTCTCAATCACTTCCTAGCGCATCCATCTGCGCCGTTAACTTACAATTTGTTGACTCTACAAATTTTTATTTTATTTTTCTAAAAAAACAATTGTTTACCAAGAAAATTGTATAAAAAATTGGTTACGGCAAATTGACTCAATCGATTACTGTTGGGATGTCTTATCAAATGTCAAGGGGTCATTTTTGTGTCTTCAATTATAAAATTGGAATCTAATCATTCATTTTTACACAAATAAATAAATAATTATTTAGTATTTACAAGGAAAAATTTGTCATGCGCCAAATGCATGAAACATGCTTCTCACATGCAGGTAGGTCCAATATGTGTAGGATCCACTTGTTTTTGAGAGGCTAGTTTCATGCACCTAACGCATGAGATATCAACTTATTTATAAATGCTCATAATGTAAATAAAATAAAATGTTATTATAAGTTAAAATTAGAGATTATTTAATAAAATGTAAAGATTGATATCCATTCTCATAATAATTCGTAATTATTCATGGTAAACAAAATCTTACAACTTTACTATCTTTTTTTTATAGGATTTATGTTTTGGCAAATCATAAATCTTACCATTTCATGTATATAATTGTGAACGAATTAATTGAAGATTAATAATATCTTATGTATTTTTTTTAAAATAATTACAATATGTTGTTAATTTTGTAATTCGAATTTTTTTCTCCCTAGACTCTTAAACATTTTATGTATGAGAAAGTGCTAATTATGCATTGAAAATTCAAAATTAATCGTCTATATTGAAAAATGAAAATGTCTTGATTTACATAAGGTGGATGAAGTCTTTTGAATGAAATAGGAAAGCAAATACACCTTTTTATTTTTGTTTTAACAGAATGTCCAATGGCATATGTCATATGAGAATGAGATACGATGAGCATAAATAGAAAACGAAGTTTGTTGCAACTAGTTTGATTAATGTAGAAATTATTAAACTAGATCATCATATCATCATCATCTTCTTTGTAGAAACTTGGCAAAATATTTGGTGCCTCACCAACCTTGGAGGTTTCTTTTTTCTTTTTCTTTTGTTTTTCAACCTTGGATTTAATGTTAATAAAAAAACAAGAGGTGCCGGGAGGGATAGGGAAGAGGTATGATATCTCATACCTGAGAGACAAGGCAAGGCAAGGCAGGTGCATTAGATAAATTGTTTGTGAAGGGATGTTTTAAGTGGTAATGAAAGCTTCTGGTAGCTGATAGCGACGAGTCACCCTCTACACCTTAAAAAGCAGCCCCATGTGGGTCTCTAGCCAATCAAGTTTATACCTGTTTTATGGTTCATTGCTATTATTGTCACCATCTTCTATTTCCAAATTTCCAATACTTTCGAGTTTGAAAATCTTTATATCATACGGATCATCAATTATTTGGTAGTTATAAGAGTCAGCACCCTAGCTCTCCTAGAGGGGCCAATATTTAGTGTCTATAAATAGCAAGGCTCAGCTCTGTATTCTGGCGTAACATATTTTCTATTGAAAATATTTTTGAGGAAGGGGCTGGCAGCTTCGAGGGGGCTGGTTGGTTTTGTGAGAGATGAAAATGTTTTATTCCTAATCCTAAGTTTGGGTGTAAAACATTTTAGTATGTAATGATCTAAGGAAAAGGTCTAGCCAAATTCGCAATACACCTTAACAAGACTAGTCTAGTAACAAGAAGATTCCTTATAGTTGTTTATAAAGACTGGATCAATTTAGTATATGCACAATGTGGGACTTAGCACATAACACAACCACGCAATGCAAGCAACAGTAATCGGCATACTGAAAGAGTATGTATCAGCACTTATAAGTGTTGATCAACAAATTGGGAGGATAGATCAACATTTAACTAATGTTAGGAATGCTATAAGCATATGGATAATAATTGTTGTATTAAGATTTAGTTAGTTAGTTAGTTACGATTCTAAGTATGTTAATCACATTTAGCACATGTTGGAATTATTAATGCACATAGGGAATAATAAAACCAATAGGATGAGACCATGTGAGCCAATGAGATTAGAGCTAGTCTCCTATAAATATATAATTATAATTCAACATTAGATATCAATGGAAGAATAAACCAATTTCTTAGTACATTAGTGCATCTCTCTCTCTTTCTCTTAATCTCTCTCTTTCTCTATGGAGGGTGACTACCTTGAATTAAGTCAATTTCCCTACAATTCCCATGAATCCCCATATAATTCTTATCCATTCCCATTAGGAAGCACCGGATTCCTAACATTTGGTATTAGAGCCGTCGATCTTGATACGGACGAATGTGACTAAAGAGAACTTTGGAAAGAATTATGGCAAATGGTGAACAAAGTTTCAAAGGATATCAAGACTTTGTATGAATCTCACAATGCCGTTTTAGAGTAGGTCAAGGCCTTGGCTGAATCTAACAAGGCCGTGAATGAAGAGCTCTCAAAATTGCAAGAGGGTTTCAAGAACATGACGGAAGAGGAGTTACAATCTCTTGATTCAATGAAACTCGAAGAACAAATCAAGTTCCAAGAATCTACTGCTGTTGTTGCAAGCTGAGATTTTGATTTTTGTGTCAAAGTGGATGATGATATACATGTATGCGTTGCCCTTGAAGTTCAGTCCAAAGAACCAACAAAGAAGGTGATGATGATCTTCCAAGAACTAATTCTTGATGCACCAATGGAAGCTTCCATTCAAGAGTCAACGATTCAAGAATTGGCAATCCAAGTGTCGGTGATCCAAGAATCCAAGATGCAAGCGCCAACAATTTTAATGGTTCTAGAATCAAATGAGGTCTTTGAGGATATAAGAACATTCCAAGGTTCAAAGAAACAATGAGACCTTGAAGATTGAAGAATCATTGAAGGCTCAAGAATTCAAGCAAAGTTTGAAGATCTACGAAGAAGAAACCTTCATGTGCACGGGACCGCTTGTCAAAGAGAAATGCATGAATATGGTGATCAAAATGTCACTAACACTCTGTTTGTTTCAATGGAAAATATTGTGTAAAGATAGTTTTTCGTATTTTCCAGTGTTTGGTAGTATTAAAAAAAATGAGTCAAAAGAAAACTATTTTTGGTTAACATAAAAAGTATGGCTTATTTTTAGAGATTGTTTTCCACTATTTTTTTTTGGAAAACAACTCTTTCTCACAGTAAGCTAAATAAGGGAAGCTAAAAGAATGTTTTTCAACTCATTTAAAGTTACTACCAAACATAGGAAAATGAGATAATTTTATAGAAAACATTTTTTGGAAAATGACTCATTTTCTAGAAAACATTATTGCCGAAACAAACAGAGTGTAAGGTTTTGGTCCATTGGAAGATCCCCTTTGATGAAGATGCTATTTCACAACAACAACTTGTGGGCAAGGTGTTTTCAAGGAGAGGGAAATGTTAAGAATGCTATAAGCATATGGGTAATAATTGTTGTATTGAGATTTAGTTAGTTATTTAGTTACAATTCCAAACATGTTAATCACATTTAACACATGTTGGAATTATTAATGCACATGAGGAATAATAGAACCAATAGGATGAGGCCATGTGGGCCAATGAGATTAGAGCTAGTCTCCTATAAATACATTATTGTAATTCAACATTAGATATCAATGGAAGAATAAACCAATTTCTTAGTGCATTAGTGCATCTTTCTGTCTCTCTCTCTCTCTCTCTCTCTCTCTCTCTCTATGGAGGGTGACTACCTCAAATCAAGTCAATTTCCCTACAATTTCCATTAATCCCCCTATAATTCCTATCCATCCCCATTAGAAACTACCGGATTCCTAACAACCAAGCTTGTTGAAACGAGCATTGAGCAGAGGTTGAGTGGAATGCAAGCGAGGGCAAGCAAGTATAAGAGAGGTAAGGCAAACACTTGCTTGAGGCTGGCTTGACATTTGCTCGAGCTCGAGGCTTGCTTGAGCAAGATAGTTGCAGAAAATGTTTTTTTTCCCCATGATTTTGCAGAGAAATGGAGTAAATGAGCCATTTGGGTTTCCAACAACTTGTAATAGCCAATACAATGTTTTAGAGGGCTTGTATTAAAATAATAATAATAATAATAAATAAATAAAATAAAAAATAAAAAAGTAGCCTTTTAAAGTATAATGATAGAAACAGCATGTAAATTGTGGGGGGTATAAAACCGAGAAGTCCATGTCAATGTCCGCGTTGGGCCCAAGGCCCGATCCAAGGAAGGATCCTCCTCGGCCATAGGAAGGACCCTCCTCAGCCATAACTATAGCCGAGGGCAAAAGGAGCGACTCGGTCCTGATGATGACACCTCGGGTCATTTCGCCAAACAAGAAAAGTACTAAACGACAAAGAACAAAGGAAAGACTGCCATTACTGCAATTAAGTGCTCTGCATCTAACAGACCCATACTTTTTAGCTTTTACAACCACTCCCAACCACTTTGGGTATGGGCTGATGGGACAAGTATCAACCCTATGAATCTCAACCTACACGTGGACATTCAAGGGAGAGCAGAAGCTAGTATAAAAGGAAGAAGAGGCAATCCAGAGAAAGGGGGGCTCACCCCGAAGCCTAAGAGCAGGAGTCGCCCAAACTGCGCCAAAGAGAAAATCTCCTCGAATAAGTTCAGATTCATCTCTGTGCAACCGCCATGACCACCATGACTAACAAGTGCCCGCCCGCTAAGGCCTAACTTTTCAGCCCACTCTCTACAAATTTATTGTGTGGACCGTCAACGTTGAGCCCATTTCTTTTTTGGGGTCAATACAATTTCAGTCCTTACATAAATATTTTGTAATTGTGACACACCATTAAAAAGAAATTCGTGGGAGTCTAGTCTTAGTTGTATCTTAGAGGTGATATGAATGGAACCTTATACAAAACTTAATTGAGTATGGGTACGTAAATATCATCTTAAAGGGAGCTATAATCCTATAGTCTATTGAATATTTTTTTTTTCCACAAAAATCCATGGAGATCTCCTTCTATCCTTCATATTTAGAAAATATTAAGATGATCCAAGATTAATAACTTTCTCAATTATAAATATATAAATTTTAATTCTTTTATATTTCAAAATCATATAAAAAATATGGATTTATTAATCAAATATTAAATAATAATAAATTAACACAAAATTTACTATAGATATTAAAAAAAACAAATACTAGAATGTGTAATCTATCAACATATTTTCAAAATATTAATTTCATAAAAAATCATTAAGTGATATACATTAAGACTTAGGGCACGTTTGGTACTTTGAAAGAATATTACGATAGAGATGGTAATCTTTAATATGTTGTAGTGTAATAATTATTACTATTCATACATTTTGTTGTCAAATTATAATAATTTCAATTGTTATGTGCAAATGATTTTTTTAACAGGCATATGGAAAGAGAGATAATTTTTTTATGATTTTTTATTTTTATAAATTTTATGTGCATATAGAAAATTTTGTGTTTTTATTAATATATTAATTTAAAAGCTAGTACACCTACTAAGGAATAACTTTTCTTAACAATATAGTTGTAAGTTATTGAGATCCCAATCCAAGTCTTGGGATCTTAAGATCCTACATCCATAAAACTTCATGGATCTCTCTATGATTTGTACTGAAGAGGGCTTTGTGTGGGATCCCAATCTGGATCCTAGAATCTTATAGGATCGTGATCCTATAACAATACCAAAGATCTTTTTTTTTTTTTTTTTTTAAATTCAATTTTTTGTGCTTATTTCAAGCCTTCAAATGGAGCCTAAAGGCCCCAAACTAATAATATAAAAATAATAATAATTAAAAAAAAAAAAAAAAAAACGTAATAACAAATTAGCCCAGCGGCCATAGTCCATATTGGTGAAAAATAAAAATAACAAAAATACAAACAAAAAAAACCCAAGTCTCACCTTACTCTAATCTAATCAACAAAATCACAGAAAACAGAAGATAAGAGAAAATACTATAGAGCAGAGGGCAAGTGTGAGAATGATAAAGAAGATCATGCTATTAGTGAAGAATTTGAGTTTGGTGATGCCAATGAAAATGAAGTGAATGAACCTCCAAATGCAACATTAAGAGATTTTGATGATTATCCAATAAATGATACAAGCCATGTGGTTGCTAACAATGATAAGAATGTTGTTTATAACGATCAATCCTACTTTGAGGAACCCAATCAAGATAACCAAAATTGTGGTCTTAATGATTGAGTGTATTTGTGGTGTTGTTTGAAACATTATTATTTGATTTATGTTGTTTATGTGAGACATTATGTATTGCTATTTGTTTTGTTTTGTTTTGTTCATGTGAGATATGCATATTTGTGCTATTAGAACTTGGTATTTGTAAGTTGTAACTTTGAATTTTGTTTATGTATATGTAATTTGGTACTTTGCCTTTTATTAGTAATTTGTGTCAAAAAATACTTTTGTTTTATGTTTCTTTAACATATACTATGAATTTCTTACAAGTATTTTTTAATATATTTTTCAACCCTCTCACCGATCTTATGTAGGATCTTGATCCTGATAACATATTAGCTATTTCACATGAATAACCATTTCATTACATGATCTACTAGTTAATAACATAAGCAATGCACAAAAAAATTCAATAAAATATGATTTTACCTTTAAAAAAAAAAAAATATTGATCCTCTCTCTCTCTCTCTCATTTTGCATATAAATATGAAATTTGATAATTATTAATAGACATTTATTTTGAGTGTATTTGTATATGAAATATTAAATATGAAATTTGATAATTATGATAGTTATTAATAAGTACTAGTATGTAGCCCCGTGCTACCACACGGGAATGGATATATTATTAATCATGAGTTTATTCATGTTTAAAAGGCTCAGTTAAGTCTAAATTCATATTATTAACCAGAAAATTTCATTAACAAAACTTAGCAGTATATATATTTTACACAGAAAGATGAACCTTGGTGACAATGTTTATCCAAAAGATCCATTCACGCTTTTGAATCTTCAATCTCTATTGGTGATTGAAATTTTCTCAGCTTAAAAATTTAAAATTAAAAAAAAAAAAAAAAAAAAAAACCCTCAGAGTTGTACTCATTTTGTAGTTTTACGATGGGTCATTTTGTAACATGATGGGCATTTGTGTGAAGAAAAAACCTCTGAAATTCCATGGCTGATAAAAGAAATTCTCTCCAATCTCTTTTTATAGAGAGAGGGGTTTGTGCGTGTTTTTATACATCCTTCATAGTTGTATTATCACGAAGCAGGTCCAATGGATTTAGATTGGTACTACCGATTCCCAAAGCATGAGTGTTTAATGTGTTATTAATTTCATCTCATTGGCTTTTGCACATGACAGCAAAATTAAAAATAATTAGATTGTACACGTGTATAGTAAAATTGGACTCCAATTTTAGATTCTAATTGAACAATTGAAATGATAATATATGATAGTAACAACAATAGGAAAATTCAAATAAAATTTCAAATTAAATTGTAACAATCCGAATAAAAAATTCCAGTAGAAAGACAGGGTGGAGTGATCCACTCCAAGAAGGCGACCAAACTTGCATAAATATAGAATAATAAATCTCTCTTCGGAAAATTTACATTGTTCATAACCTTTACCTTCATTGAACATTTTAAAAACATAGTGACTTACATCTGCCATCCAGACATCTACAACCGGGTCCTCTCCAATTCGCGTGAGATTCCATTGATCACTAAGTTCCTTTGCAGCCTGCAAAAAGTATCATCCATCGGTCCACAGCAGTGCTTTCTTCATTTTATAGGTGCCAAACCTGAACAAAAAGCCAAATATAAGGATAGTGAATTTTAGGCATAATGTGCATCTAATCACATATTAGCAATTTATAACAAATGTAAAGATGCAAACTTTGTAAGGGAATAGTAAACAAAACTCAATGTCAGAACCAAAAAGAAAGCACTTTAATCCGAAATTTAGTGCAAATGTAAAGATGCAAACTTTGTAAGCAATTTATAACAAAGATGCAAACTCTGGCTTTGCTATCTTTTTGGAAATTATGCAATGTACCCAAACCAAGTTCTTATCACCGATATTAATCTCTTTGGTTTTCGCGTTTGACTACAAAATCAAGAAAAAACTTAATTAGCACAGTAACTCACTTGACCCGATACATAGAAGTGGTTTTAATGAGAATGAGTCCACATACATTTAGCCACATGATGCAAAATTCAACTTCAATTTCAGATTCTAGACACATGGCACAAAATTAGAGTTCTAATTTGGAATTCAATTTCACACTCTCTCTGCTTCACCTATTATTTTATATATAGATTTATTATAATGTGTTTTTATATGGAACTATTAATTATATAATTATCTTATTATTAATAAATACTATTTATTAATGACTGTATTTAGATACAGAACCATCTATTCTATCAAAGAAAATGACATGGTAAAATTCAAATTGAGGAAAAAACACTTTACATAGAGAATATAATTTAAACTCAACCAAACAATATGTGTACATTTGGATATCGCTTATTTTACTGAAAACTGAAAATTGAAAACAATAAAAAATTAATTTTTGGTTACTGTTCACACTCACAAAACACTGTTCATTTACCTTAATGCATTGTTTATGTCCCATGAACAGTGCAAGAGGCGCTAGTCAAAAAAAAAAAAAAAAAAAAAAAAAAGAAGCCAGACGCAGACGCTTGAATCCAAAACGCAAACCAAACGGACACTATATATAATAATACTAAAATCAGTAAAAGTGTGAAGTTTCAAAAACTTATATATCAAAATATTATGAGATTAATCAAAAATAAAACTTTTAAAATTATATATATATATATATTTGATGGAATCAGCTTGGCTAAGTGGCCACCTATTAAGTTGTCAAACACTTGCCACGTATCAGCATTAGAAGCAAGTCTTGTCTATTATAGAGTACCGCATAGCAAACATGTCCTCGAGTCATTGACAAACGCGGGCTTGTAATGTAATTTAAGGCTCTGTATGGTGAGTTACGTGTTGGACCAAGTTCCTGTAATTAGACTCTCAAAAAAAAAAGTTCCTGTAATTAAGGCGCTACACTTTTTTTGGTAAACCAAGGTGGTACTCTACTCTCCGAAGTAAAAGTTAAACAAATCCAATCGTAGAATCTTAATAAATTACTACCCCGAAAAACAAATGAAAAACAAAAAGGAAAAAGAAAAAGAGTAACACAAACTCTGCGGATAATTATTGAGTCCTCTTATATAATTATAAATGCGTATTTTTTCTTCTTATATAACTATTAGTCTTGCTAATTAAATTTATAGTGGACTCACAATTCATGTGAAAATGAAATATTTAATAGTTTTCCAAACTCTACCGTCAAAAATTAGAGAGAAACATCACATGGCTATAGATCTGTCTTACTAGATTCAGCCAGCGTACATTTGCTCTCTTTTTTTGTTTTCACCTTCTCACTACAAAATACAAATGTAAAAAGCCTCTCATGGTCCTTGGATCCCAATTGCCAATACTTACTTTCAATTGACAACTAGTACTTTATTTTTTCTTTTTTCCCCTCTAACATAGTTCACAAAAATCTTGGGTTTCACACCCAAACATAGTTCAATTCTTTGATCTTCCTCATGTCCTATACTTTCAACTGTCATTAATAATGAACCAGATTTCCATGCTATCAATCACTTTCCCATCCAACACCTCCACTCAGATCTTAATTCCTTGTTTTTTACTCATTCACACAGTCCAAGAATGTATTAATCTATACTGTCATTCATAGTGGTTCTCTCACTAAGCTCTCAGAAAATAATCAAACTTTTGGTAGAATGAAAAACACCCACATGCTGAAACTAGTAGTTGGACTAACTTCAACAATCTTGTTGATAATTCTCATACTTTACTTCTTCTTCTACCGCAAAAGAGTGTTGAGAAATGGTGGTGAAGATATAGAAATCATGGAAAAGGGTCATGGAGATGAGGAACTGATAGAGGACCTGGTGACTTTCCAAGATGGTGAAGACCTCACAATCAGTGACATATTGGATGCTCCTGGAGAAGTTATAGGAAAATCCAACTATGGCACACTGTACAAGGCCTTGTTGCGGCGAAGCAACAAGTTGAGGCTGCTGAGGTTTTTAAGGCCAGTGTGCACTACAAGAGGTGAAGAATTTGATGATGTGATTCAGCTTCTGGGGTGTTTAAGGCATCCCAACTTGGTTTCTCTTCTTGGATTCTATGCAGGGCCAAGAGGTGAAAAGCTTCTTGTTCATACATTTTATAGGCAGGGCAATCTGGCAGAATTCATTAGAGGTAAGCTACATTTCTAATATTCTGTTTCTTTGCTTTTCTTTTGTATAGCTGGAAATGAAAATAGAAACCAGTCCAACAAGTATGTTTAGTTGAAAAAAGCTTCCAGTTTTTCTACAAGTTAAACAGCATATTGAAACTAAAAAAATCAAAATCAAAATCTTTATCCTCCTATTCAGTTTCTCTGTTTTCTCAGGAAAGAGACTGAATAATTTTGTTTTTGGTTTTTTGATAAGTTGAATTAATTGCTTTCCTAATATTGGTAGTAGTATTTAATCTTGAATAGATTGTTGAGTTATTTCTTTTTTCTTTTTCTTTTTTTGAGCAATTCCTGATTTAATTAGGGAAAGGAAAAGGAAGGAGAATGTTTGATATATGTACAGCTTTCTAATTTTCCATATTTCTTTAATTTTCAGTCTTTGTGTTCTTCTGTTTCTCAAAAAAAACAAAAAGTCTGTGTTCTTTTTTTTTCAACCTTCTTTGTCATAATATCTCGGGTTTTCTTTTCTTTTTTGAGATAAGGATTTGCTTTTCTTGGGATCTTGTTCAATTAAGAATCCAACAATAAAAGGCAAGTTGAGGATCTATCAGCTGCACAATTAGGAGGGGATAATTTAAGTTGATCATATGTTTCAAAAAGAATTTTCTTTTACTAAACTTTTTGACCATTTCTCTTCAATTATTGCTCCCAATATTGATATAAAAATAGTGAAAGAGAAAGGGATAGTAACATGGTTTTTACTTTTTAATGTTTATTTTTTATTTTTAGAGGGGGATGGATTAAGACCTGCTTGCATGAATTGAAACGGAACTTGTTTTTTATGCATAAATTATGCACGTTTTACAAGCAACTAGATTGGAATCTTTTCCTCACCTACCATTGTCAGTTTCTCTTCCATTTCTCCTTTGAAAATGATATGAAGATAATGCTAGTTCACCTTGTTATCCTTTCATTTTTTTTAGACATTTGCTTCTTTGTTGGACATATTTAGCCTGCATATACAATCTCTGAAGCTGTTTTTGAGTTAATTTCTCTTTGTACCATCTATGTTCAACTAAAATTCAATCATTTTGAAAAGAAAATCTGTGTTTAAAATTGGCAGATGGAAGCGATGAATCTCACAAATGGGCCATCATTTACAGCATCTCCATTGGTATAGCCAAGGGATTGGAACATCTCCATACAGGATTTCTGAAGCCTATAATCCATGGAAATCTCAAGTCAAAAAACATACTTTTGGATCGAAATTACCAACCATACGTCTCGGATTTTGGACTATATCTTCTGTTGAATGCTACTGCTGGCCAAGAAATGCTTGAAGCTTCAGCAGCTGAGGGCTACAAAGCCCCAGAGCTGATCAAAATGAAGGATGCAAGCGAAGAAACTGATATATACAGCCTTGGGGTAATCTTACTTGAACTACTTTCAGGGAAGGAGGCAGTCAATGAGAACCCAACCTCTGATGAGGATTTTTACCTTCCTAACTTTATGAGAAATGCAGTTCTGGGGCATAGGATTGGAGACTTATTCCATCCCAACATACTTCTAAGAGACAGCAATGATGATCAAAGCTGGGTTACTGAAGAATGCATTCTCAAATTCTTTCAGCTTGCTATGGCTTGTTGTTCTCCTTCACCTTCTCTCAGGCCCGATATTAAGCAAGTCCTTAGGAAGCTTGAAGATATTAGAAAATAAGAAGCTTTAGGATTTTGCAGAGGTACTGATGGTAGGTCATTGTGACAATTGATTTTGGGATATTTATTGTATATCAATTCTCCAAAATCAACATGGTTGATGACAATGACAAAGATGGTGTCATCAAGGTATATATGAAAAGCGTAAATGAGTATACTCTCAAAGCCAAGTAGTTGAAAATTTTGGTTGTCCATCCAAACAAGGTTGTAGGGTTGCTAATATTTATGTTTATGGAGAAAGATTAATTACTCGAAGCAAAAGTTGCACTTTCTGGCCACCCAATGAGGATCATGGAATTGGTGATTATATGCTTGTCATCTTTCAGAATTCTTAATTGCCAAACATCAGCAGCTCAAGATTGTGTAATCTATCTGGTCCCAACTTTGACATTGTGGAGGGACAATTATTTTTAAAGAGATCCACCATTAACAGATGCAATCTTATTATACTTGTATTTACCTCAGCAACTGGACCTGTAAAGGTTATTGAGTGACTATCTTTACCATGAAACTGGATGATTAGGCTATTTTGGATTTTCATTTACTTTGCAGTAAGAATGCCTGGAGCATTTGAATGAAGCTATCTAAATTTTTTTTGGGGGGAACATGAAGCTAGCTAATTTACCACACTCAAAACAGTCAAAAAGTTTTAGCCAATTTTGAACTGTTTTAGGCTACAATCTTACTCAATATGTTTTTATTGGAGGTAAATTTTGACATATCCATCGTTGGGATTACATCTTCTTCTTATATCTTTCATGCTTGTAAAATTTCTAAAAAATTAAAGATCAATAATTATGTCATCAATAAATTATTTAAATTACAAGTTTTTATAGCTAAAAATTATACATAAAATATAAGTTTATAGATCATATATTAAATAATATCAAATTAATACAAAATTTGATATGTGTATTAAGAACGTAAAAAACACGTAATTCAACAGTTAGCCCATCAAGATAAAGGTAACATTGCTTTGTCATGATTTATTTAAAACATTAGTTTACAGTAGATTTGTAAAAATTGTACACAATCCAAATTCTTTATTTACCTCGACCAAAATAAATAAAAATTCTTTATTTACCCGCTCATATGTATCCTGTCTTTTTCAAAACTCTCCCAAAAAAAACTTTTCAAAACGCATATATTTGTTAGAATATTCATGACTCATGAGTAACGTGGTTAGCTAGTATTGAAGTGTCGCATTGAAAATTGTTGTCGTAGTGAAGTGTCACGTTGAAAATAGTTGAGTTGTAGAATATAAAGATTTAGGATTAAGTGAGAAGAATGAGGAAGAGAAGATTTTTTTTTTTTTTTTTTTTTAAAAAAAAAAAAAATAGTTTCAACCTATGGTTTTTAATGAGGGTTCTTTATCATCAGAGTAAGACAACAATCGATTTTTGGTATAGGCAAAGACTAAATCACAGATCTCTTATTCTACCATAAAAAACTTTACCAGTTGAGTTAACTGAAACCCATAAAGAGAAGAATAGAAAGAGAGAGAGAGAAAGAGAAAAGAAACAAAGAAAAATTTGAAGTCATTATCAGTTATTCTCATGTCTTAGCATATATTTATAGGACAAAGTTTAGCTACAAAATTAGTTGTAACTTTTAGTTACAAAATTTGTTGTAGCTTTAGATTATAACCTTACTCAATATCTTTTTAGTGGATGTGAATTTTGATAAATCTACCATTAGATTACATCTTCTTCTTACATTCTCTATGCTTGCAAAATTTCAAGAATATTAAATATCAATTGCTATATCATCAATAAATTTTTTAAATTACAAATTTTTATAATTTAAAATTATGCATAAAATATAAGCTTATAGATCATAAAGTAAATAATATCCGATTTACACAAAATTTGACATGTGTATTAAGAGTGTAAATAACATGTAATTCAACGATTAAATTTTTAAAATATGTAATAATATTTATTTTATTGAGTGAGTTTGTAGCCTTAAGTTACAACCAATTTTATAGCTAAATTTTATCCATATTTATATTAGTGCTTATAGCATGGTTACAAAAATACCCTCATTAACATGATAATAAAATTATAAAATAAAAATAAAATAAAAACTAGAAAAACTCTAATAGATACTAATTAGGGACAAGAATATGTAATTAATATAACATAATTGGACCTAAACCCATTGACTTAAAATTTTGGGTCAAATAATTTCATTATATGTTATATTAACCTTACAAAACCTTGCAATTTAAGTGTTCCCAAATTGCTATCTCCCCAACAATTTAAGTACAAGAATGTGTGGCTAATTTAATGTAACACAATTGGTCTTAAACCAAGTTTTTTAGTCAAATGATGTGCAACTAAACAAAACAAAACAAAACAAAATAAAAAAATAAAAAAATTAATGTGCCTATATGTTATATTGAGAAATTGAAGCTACCCTAACAATATTCCTTTTTACGCTCTACATGTCGTAATTGAATTTAATATGACTTTTATCCAAATTATTTTGCAAAATTTTAAAGATGCAAACTGAACCATCAGTCACAAGCATGTTTAGCATCACATTTCCGTTAGTTGAGTCAATTACAACTTCTAAAATGTGCACAATTATTCAATTTCACAAGATCTCTCTCTCTCTCTCTCTCTCTCTCTCTCTCTCTCTCTCTCTCTCTTAAAGCCTATAATCTTAGTTTGATTCAACTGAAAATTGGATCTTAGATGAAGCTGCACTAACCATAGTAGCTAATATCAGATGATACAAAATATGCTATTTGATATTTTGAGACTTGCACTGCAACCACGTGGAGTTTATACATAACAATGATATTCTAGTAACATTGTTCTAGTAACATCATTTAAGTGTTGTGGAAATACATGTAAGTAGAAAAGTATTGTGGAAATACGTGTGAGTAAAAAAATGTTATGAAAATACATGTGTTGATTAAATAAAAAAAAAACCCATTGTTTAAACAACATAACCAAACAGGCTTATACACTTTCAAAAGAAAGATGTTCTTTGTATGTACAATCCATCTTTCAAATTTGAAACCAATGCACTCTAATATGCAAAACCACATGGAGAAGTAGCACCTAAAACATTAACAGCTGACTTTTGTTTCTTGCTGCTTCTTTCCTTTTTTCCCCACAAAAAATATAATTACATGATGAGTTTTCAATTAAGGAATCCGCAAGGAAACAACTGTGCCAGCATTGTCCTAAATAATTATGAATGAGAAATGTCATTGGTCTCTAAACTAATCCACTATAATTACAAAAAGAAGGCTCATGATTCACTAACAATTGTCGATGTAATTCTGCAAAATCAATAGAGGATGGTTATTGGATTCCGGATTTCCACTCCACAACTGCAGAAAGAAGCGTGTAATTTGGTATCAGATTCTTATGAGGCAATGGCATATTTGTCATTGGAGATGTATCATTCTCTTCAAGCCATTGCTTTATTGCTCTGCGGTCATAAGTGTAACCATCCGCAGCAACGTAAGGATCGTCCATCACATCCTGTAACAAAATTAAATAACATTTCATTGACAAATTATTGCAAGAGGGTATTCATGAAGACAATGAAAGCTACAATCACTGTAGATTGTCAACAAACTAGTCAAGATCGGTCACATGTATTCTTTTTACCATTTACTTATACTAAATATAGGGGGTGTATAATTGAAGTTAAAAGAGGCTTATAGCTAATATAAATTAGCAAAAGCAAAAGGTCTATCAATCCCAATTTGAAATTGGAGAACTGAAAAACAGGAGTTAAATCTCAAATGTAATATAAAATATGGCCTTTTTAAACAAGCATTAGCCCAGACAGATCTATGTTTACACTACATCTGCTTCTTCCAAAATTACAAGACCTTTACTCCCTATATGAGGTTGTACACTTTTACTTTCAGATTTCTAGGACCAACAGGTCACCATTTCCTGTACAAATAGTAAATACAAAAATAAAAAAAAGAAGAAACATATCTAGGCATTAGAATATTTTAAATTGGTACTCACTAGATTTAAACTGAATCATATTGCTATGTCCAGACTCATAAAATTCAACCCACTTGATGAATAAAATTTAACAAACATCCAATTAAATGTAACATGCAGCAAATCATTATCACAATATAAGTTTACAAGAACATTAGCATTTTTTTTCCCCAAACAAAGAGCTATAAGATGTTGGCAGTAGAAGATTGTGCAGCATACCTTAAGAATTGGGCAGATGAAGTGGTTAGGAGGTGCAGATGGCACTCTGCAAGCTGAATCTCGAGCCCTATCAGCAACTTCTTTCAATCTCTCCAGTGCAGGAAGTACTTTATCTTTCAAATCAGGTCTATCTTGACGCCGAAGCTCAGCACAGCTCAGTCCCATTTCAGCCAATTCCTTTGCCACCTCAATTGGCCAATTCCCGCCTTCTTGATCCAAAATCTCCAATAACTTACCATCACTTAAAGCAGTTTCCACCACATGGGCTAGTGCTATTGCTGGTTTTGCAGTCAGCAACTGCAAAATCACCATTCCAAAAGCATAAACATCGGACTGTGGAGATAGTATCCCAGTCCTTTGATACTCAGGATCTATGTAGCAGAGTGTCCCAACAGGCCCTGTGTAAGAGCATACAGTATACATAGAAGAAACATCTGATTTAAGCATTGTAGAAAGGCCAACATCACCAATCTTGCTCACAAGGTTATGATCAAGCAAAATGTTTGCTGGTTTCAAATCACGATGGATTATTGCTCTTGGCTTTGAGTTGTGAAGAAAGACAAGAGCTGAGGCTACTTCCCAAGCTATTCGGCACCTCTCAAACCAAGGAATGGGAGGTGAACCATTTTTCTCAAGCAACCTGTCCTCCAGGCTACCATTCTCCATGTGCTCGTAGACTAGGCAACCACGATCTTGACAGGCTCCAAGAAGGAGAAGTAAATGGGGATGCCGAATTTTGCTCAAGATATCAAGCTGAAATCAAATGGAAAACATAGGTAAGTATTCAGTCAATATTTCAGTTGGGGTAACCCTATGTTCCCCCCTTTTAAAGTTTTTCCTAACAGAATAACAGGACATCACAAGGTATAAAGATTACCACTCATTATTTACAGGAACACAGCAAAGCATATACTAAATTGCCTTCTAATTAGTTTCTTTCTTTGGTGAATAAGTGACAATGCACCTTGTAAACCGGAAACCAACTGAATTGCAGAAAGTGGGAAGGCTTAAGTGCTAAAGTGTATGCTTAAATATGTGTACATAATGATCAAAGAACTATTTTTGTTTCTTCATTCAATTGACACTTTTTCTTTTGTTTGGGGGGGGGGGAGTCTTTACAGTTTACCTCCTGCAGGAACTGCTTATTTTTGTGACTATCTTCGGAGTGAAGAACTTTCACTGCTGCAGTTGTATGATGCAGATTGCACTTATAAACTGATCCATATGCCCCCATCCCTATTTTAAAATCTTCAGAGAAAGATGAAGTGGCAGACACAATCTCTTCCCATGTGAACTTATGGTATTGCTGCACTGGACCAACAAGAGCATTCTCAAACTTTTTTTTCTCTTTAGCATCATGAATAGCCTTCATCTCTGCTTCTCTCCGTTGGGAGGCTTCTCTTTCAGCACATTCTCTCACATATTCAGCTTCTCTTTTTGCAGCTTCATGCCTCTCTTTCTCTTGTCTTGCTAATTCTTTGGCTCTCTCCTCTTTGATATTTATCTCCTTGAGCTTCATTGCTTCCTCCATCCGGCGTTCACTGAGATTGTGTAGCTGATCAAGGAAATAACAAGAGCACGTTACTTGAAGAAATGAAACAATTAAGAGATAATATAAAAATAAGTACCTAGTGGACAGTCTTGTCCAACTGTAATGTAACACAAGATAGAACATTTCTGTTACCCAATTAGCCATCAGGAGAAATAGCCACAACAGATATAATAATCACTAAGACTGATGAACTACAATTAATTCAAACAAATAATTGGAAAACATTGATAATGCATTCCATCCTCCAAATATATCAATTAGAGAACTATATACCATTTCATCCCTCCAAAAGATTGCAATAAATTGTGTCCTAGAAGGATTTTCATGAATTTGTCGATTGTATATGACGTATTAGTTATTACATGTTCTACTACTTTGTTCAGTGCTCCTTTTTTTTTTCTTTTTTTTCTTTTTTTGGGTAAACTTCAGAAAAAGGCCTGCTGGATGATGTTCCTTTGTATACAAAATAGATAAGCAAATTTATGAATTCACATTGCATATATTTTTGTAAATAGTAATGATATTGACTCCATATATGATTCCCAAAGGAAAACATTTAGCTTGCAATATAGGTAGACAATTTATAAATTCTAGAATTACAAAAAATATAAAATAAAAGGGTTATGAATGCTTACTATGATGGAAGTCATGGCAAGAGTTTGGTTACATAGTTCACGTTATATTAAATTTCAGATGGCCTGAATGACTTAGTTCAACTTATTTAATCATTAATCCTTAGCAATTGAGATTGGCTATGTGTATCTTGCTTCACTATTCATACGTATGAATAAAGGCAGTGGCGCAGTGTGGGGAGTTTGTGGCTAAAAAATTTAAAGGTGAAGCTGAAAAATCATGAATCTCACTCTATTTTCTGTCTTTGTAGATACATTGTTAGAAGTATTCAAATAAGATATCAAAGATGAAGCAATGAAGAAGAAAGACAAGATGACTAAGGGACAAAAATAATTAATAAAATAGCCAGAATTCACCAGTCTGATCAAAATCCAAAATCTTGGAAAATCACTTATCTAACATGTAGCCAGCTTAGATGTAAAGAGAAACAGCAGCTAAAAGGATCTTTTGTAAACAAAAGAAAACCATAATTTACCTTCCGGGAAGCACCTATTGTCTCACTTTGAGCTATTGCATACATTCCTCGGACATGTCTGAGTTCTATTCTTAGCTTTTCCAGCTCAAAATCAATTTCCTGCCCATATAAGTGAAAACCAATGTGAAACTTCAGAAATACAAACACGTGTTGTATTGACTTTCAAATGTATATTGAAATCAACATATATATTATGGAAATTATTCTCTTCTCAGTCTTGAAAAAAAAAACTTCTCTCTCAATTATTTAGATAAATGCTTTTTTGCAATATTACATAGTTGTCAAAAGAGGGTGTTTTGCACCTCTCAATCACCATAAACTATTCTCACGTATAAAGAAAAGTAAAGCAATGACTCTTTAGCAATGTACAATTTCATGATTTCCAGAATGCATGTATTTTAAAACAAAAGGGGAAAAAAATCTTAAAAGGAAAAGGTTTGCACTACCTTTTATATTCATTAATGAAACTTATATGTCCTAATATTTTCAATGATGCCAAAGCTATATCACATACAACTTAAATTCAAATATATATATATATATATATATATATATATATATATATTATTTCCATCCAAAGCACATGCAGAATCCAACACAATTTTCCAGCAGGTAAGCATTTTTGGACAAGCAGCTCATTAGCACTGATATACAAAGTCAAAAGAAATTAGATAAGACTACCTGAGTATCTGATGAAGGATAATCGGTGAGAGCATCTAAGTTGGAAGCTTGATCAGAAATCCATGATTGATCATCCGTTGGCAAGGTTTTGCAACTATAGGCCCAATTCAATGCAGGTTCAGAATCTGCTTTATTGGGACAAGAACTCATATCATCCTTCCTTTCCTCAACATCCAAGGACTGGCATCTAGAATGGTTTGTTTCAACTGAATTTGTTCCTGTCTTAAGAAGGTTGTGGTTAATAGTAGCAAGAGCTTGAAATCGCTGCATTGGTAGTGAAGGAGAACAGAAATGAGAGTGCGAAGCAACCGAAGCATAATCTGTGCGTGCCAGGAAAAAGAAGAAGAGATGTGTTACAACTTTCATCCGGTAAAACCACCTCTCATAAATTTGTCATCCTTTAAATTATGAGCCAATAATCCAATTTACTAAACTAAAATCCATAAAAGATTGACAGATGTTTTCAAGTTTAGTTCCAATAGAGAGAGAGAGAGAGAGAGAGAGAGAGAGAGGATAACTTAAATCCTAGTTAGAACTGTTGGCATGCTTTATTTAGTATTGAAACAAACTTAGGTCAGTGTAGGAATGTAACAAACCCTTTGAGACAATGTAATTAAAAGAGTAAAAAAGAAACCCCCCCCCCCCCCCCCCTTCCCCAAAAACAAATTTTGGAAAACTTGAAGCACTGCAAAGAATCAAAGATGCAGTGGCAGAATTTTGTGTTTGCATTTCTAGAAGCATATAGTATGCACAGCAATTAATTATTTGTATTTTTAATATGAAAAGGAAGTGCGTTTTCTGAAGAGTCTCTAAAGCATGTATTTTAAGCTGTATTCTGGCTTGCCAGCAGCAGTTGCTGAATCCTCCATCATTTTGCTGATAGAATTGGTACTTTGAAGGTCATCAAATATTAATAATATCTTTCAACATCATGTTTATGTGCAACATCAGGCAAAAACATGTTAAAATTTATTAATAACACATTTATGCATTATGTAAGACAGAGTAATAAAGCAAGCAGCAGAAATCCTTAAAAAAGAAAAAATAAGTACATTCCTCCACAGGTTAGTATGAAAATGCATTTTATACCATACTCTTATTCATTGAGCAGATGTAGCTCAGAACTTAAGCGAAGTGCATATACCTGTCAGTGAGCTGGAAGTGTGGCTTGACAAACTCTGGCTAGAACAACTTGTTTCACTACTGTCATCTTTAAAGCTTCCATTCATTTCTGTATTGGATGGGCGTATGGAAGACAACTTTCCTCTCGAAACAACATAGACTGTACAAAATCTTGGAGTGCTCGCTGAGATTTTTGAGGATAGACCCTTAAGTTTCCTTCAAACATTGATAGTATCTTGTTAACAAGAGCATTCATGATGCAGATGGAGAATTGAGCTTGAAAGATACATATGAAAGAATTCGATGATATTTCCAATCTGTTCTTTTAAAATAGAAGATGATAGCACAAATGATAGTACAGATGACATAAACATGCTAAGTAAATACCTTGTGAACAAGCCACGTGATGAAGCTCCTATGACAAGCTTGTGGATATCATGCTTAGCAACCTCCTCTGCTATTGCTTTTTCCACATCATCTGATTCAATAACCATATCATCTACTTCCACCTATATCCAGAACCAAGTGAGTTAAGATCCCATCCTTAAATTTATCCAAGATTAAATTTCAAAACACAAAATATATTGACCTTTTTCTGAGCGCACAATTTCTTGTAAGGAAGAAGCATTTGACTTGTCTGACAATTAATTTCCTTTATATAAGCAGCTGCTACATCCTCCCGTACTTGTGAAAGCGGAATGGAATTTCCCACTGGAATAACATAGAGAAGATTATTTGGTGAAAACCACAGATTATTTTCTGTTGCTTAAAATTATATAATCAAAAGTGGTCTTTCTAAAGTTTGAAATTTAAACACTAGGTCAGTTTTTAAATTTTGAGAAAGTAAAGTGGAAGGATAGGAAAATCATCAAATTACTTGAGAATTCAGCTTCCAGTCATAGGTACTTCTTCCAATTCCCCTTTCTTTTTCCTCAACTCTCCCATAATGCCATAATGGAAAGTATCAATCCTTACACAAAACCCAATAGTAAAATTTACTAGGGATGTATTCAAAACCCAGACGAGAATGTCCACATAAATTGTATGCAACATGGATATCCAAATCAATGATTTTCTGAACCATATTCATGCTAATGACCTTCAAGGTGGCAGAAATGGTATGAAATTTTCTGAAGTCAGCACTATTAGAATCCTGATCTATTTTTTGGGCAAGTGTAATGTTTCACATTTTGAATATAAACTTTATGGAAAATGGCATTACCAGATAGAACATTACTTCAATGACTACAAAAACTGAATAGACCTGTCCTTACTGTTTGTTAAAAGGGTAAAATTAGCCCTTTTCTTATGTTCCTATGAAGTTTCTACATGAGTTAGGAAAATTTAACAAACTGTTGAAGTCTACATATCATTTCCCATTTGAACGCATAAATTTGAAGGCACATAGCTTACTTTGTGTAGGAACTCGAGTAATCCTTTCACGGACATGTATCAGTTTGAAGATAACCTTTCCCTCAGGAACACACTTCTCCAGTGCCCACTTTACTACATATTTGCTTTTTTTGTTTCCATTGACAGCTACTGCAACCACTGAGGATAAGGAAGGCAAAGATGCAAGATTGTCAGCTTCTTCCTTTACACTTTTCTCCATTACTGTGGCCATTGTTGCTAAACAGAAATTAACCTGTAAAATCACAAAGAAAACCATGAGAGAACAGTTAGTTGCAGCCATGGAGCAATAGACAAACAAATATTCAGGATATATATCCTGAAAAATGAGGGGTCCCCTTGATTTCCAATTCATTCAAGAACTGTACAACAGAGATATTTGCAATAGCATAAATTTTCTTCTTTTTTTTTCTTCTTCAAAATCACCCACTACACATATGCCAAAATCAAATTTTACAAGTTTCTCAAAAAAAAAAAAAAAAGGTCAAATTTTACAAAAGAAACATACAAAACCAACATGCCAAGGGCGAACAGAAGCATTAATGTAAAATCAGAACTGACAAATAAAGAATTTCCCTCTTTGTTGAAAAGATCATTAGAATATTCTTTTCTCTAAGCAAACAACGACAGACAACATAGAATCCAGAAGCAATACACCTCTAATTGCTCCAAAACATAATTTAAAAATAGAATTTCTGACCAAACCCATAGAGAGTGAGAAATGGATTAATATCATATTATAAATATAAATCAAATTCAAAGAACAAAACTTTCCAGGACACAGATAGCGTTTTCCCAATGACAGACAGACTTGACATACAAATCTGAGGTATAAATTTCATAAAAAATACTACTATTACTACTACTACTCAAACTTCATGCTGTAACAAAAGAAATTCAAAACCCAAGAGCTTACGTAGAGATTTGAAAAGTCAAGAAGTGGCACACAAATAATCAAAGAACTAGCTCAATGTCCATTCTTGAATTTTGAAACCCAGATGTAAACTTCCGTGAAAATATGACTCAAACTTCAGAAAACAAGAAACAATTTTGAAACCCCACAAGAATTCAGACCGACATACGGATAAAAGTTGATGAAATGACAATAAAAGTTCAATGAAAACAACAAAATGCTTCAAAATCCCAGAAAACTGTGCAAAAGGAAATTCCAAAATAAAATTCCAAGAACAAAATAGAAATAAAACCATACATACCAACCAGCTTTTCAGAACTTCAAACTATAAGCCCACTTAAACCAGTCTTGAGAAAGAAGGAAAACCCATCATTCTCTCTCTCTCTCTCTGCAAAAACCATTTCAAATACTCAAACTCCATTTTGAAATAAAAGAAAGAAAGTTTATATTTTGACACCATTAAGAGAATTAAAAAAAAGTTTATTTTTGGATATTACATAAGATTTCATATATGACTTTAAGATAGTACCCCCACAAGCTACCGTGCCGTAGTCTATCAAATCTTTGGGAAATTATAAGGAACAAGAGGTTATTTATATATATCTATGTCCGGTTAAATTTTCAACTGACATTTGTTTTCAAAGAGAGGTATCTATCTTCCTAGCTAGACGCTAAGCTAATTATTACTTTAATCTAAGCTTACCTTATCTATAACTACCACCTTTCCGTTTGAAGAAAATCAATGTCAATAAAATAATAATTAATAATAATAATTCATGTATTCAACTAGTTTTTTTATCAAAAAAAAAAAAAAAGTGTTCAACTAGTTTATTTAAAAATTATAAATAATGATAATTAAGGACCCAGATGATATTTTTTTAATGCTAACAAATGTGGGGTTGTTGTTTTGTTAACGTGTTTTGGTGTTTCATGCAGTTTTTGACCTTGTAACTGCCCTACTGACCGAGGCAAGTTACAGTGTTACACACGGTGGCTGAAATTTTAGTTCCAAAACACGGTATTTGTTATAATTGTGAGATGGTAAATTTGTGTTTTTCGAAAAAAACAATTTCACAATTTTGGCTATGTATTGTGTATCGTACAAATAGTGTGTAACTATAAGCACACAAAGAAAAAAAAAAAACACCTTCAAGGGGGTGTTTAGTAGAGGAGTTTAAGCAATATTGTTTGAGTGTTTTTGATATATATGTGGGTGAAAATGTATATAAGTATATTTAAAATGCTCAAAAAGTTGTTTGAAATGACCTACCAAACGGCCCTAAAAATCTAGAAATATGTTAGGAAATGTTTGGATGCACTAAAAACCGAGGGAACGCATTCTTGGAATTGGAAATGTGGGACTAACCACCATTGCAATAATGTGTCTCCTGCGCGGTCGGTTACTGAACTTCACGTGTTTTAGAATCAGAAGCTACCTGGAATTTTACGTTAAAATTTTAAGGTTACGCGTTTTCTACAGATTTTTTATATAGCCCTTAAGAAAGTAACAAAGTTAATACATAGCCAGATTAGAAAAATGTTCTGTTGAGCTTGTAGCTAGCTAGTATATTACAATCTTCCAGCATAATTTAGCAAAGATCTGGGAAAAATGTTTACCAAAAAAAAAAAAAAAAAAAAAGATCTGGGAAAAGGTTTCAAAAACTTTGGCCAAAAAAAGAAAGAACAAGCTGTGCTTAATTGGGTTACTAAAACTTTTTATTAGGAATTGCTATATTAGCTTACAACTTTTTTTGGATGATGGAATCTCTATAAGAATACGAGTAAGAGGTAAGGAATATACCAAATTACCAAGTAATTCAATCATTCATGCTTTATACATGTATTTTCCTCTCTTCTTTTTTTTAACTTTCCCACAATTTTTTCTTAAATTAAATCATGATTTATCCTCTCTTTTTTTCTAGTAATAATCCCTAAGCTTGAATTTCTTAAATAGTTTAGTGATGCAAATATTCATATAAATGATAGCTTTTCAATTAAGTCTCTGAAAAAGAGGAGAAAAGAGCTAACAAATTGGACCTTATCAATTAAGTCTTGGATACCTATCTTTAAAGTACCTATAACATTGTAACATGTCCATAGATAAGCCTGAAGTCTTTCTAAGTCAACTAAATATCGATTTCGCACTTAATTTTTATGTTTTGGGAAAACAAATTCCAACCTCGTGTTTCACAAATGGTAGTATTCAAATTTGATTGGATGGTAAGTTGGACTAAAATTTAGCTTCCCTTTCATGTCAATTTCGCTCATTTAATGTGACCAAACAAGAGACAACTGGATTTAGATTCAATGGGCACACAAATAGGCCCCTCAAATTGTTGTCATGAAAAGGATTCCAAGTCACATTTTCCCCCTTGAGTGTTTTTTTTTTTTACTAGAAATCCTTTTCCCCTTGAGTTTAATTGAAATGTAAGTTATATTAAATTGTTGACCTTGGAAAGCTGCATATTTTGTTGGCGCCTTATGCGACTTTCAAAGAAGGATAGGGAGACTAGTCTGTATAAGTCTTTTTCTATTGAGTTACAGGGCTGAGTAATCACTTTCATAGTACAGAATGTTATAGAATATTCAACGCATAACAGTGACAGTGAGATGCATGTGTATTTTAGTTGAATAGTTTAATCTCGTTTACTGCTTAATCAAGAAAAGATAAGACAAAAATGCTCTATCGTCGCTGCTTCCATAGCCCTATTATACATTTGGACTTGTCTTGCATAGTAAGTGATGTACATACCTAACAATTAATGGAGACAATGAACCTATCTTGAATGTTGTCTCTAACTAACTTGACTGAGTTTCGTAACAATGTGTCGATTTTGATGGGTACGTACATGTAGTTATTGCTCCTGATGACTTTTGAGCTAATCTATTTTGATGTAAAGATCTTTTAATGAACCAAGAATATTCTAGGTAATTTATTTTTGAAGCAATTTCCTAAAATGCAAAATCACTCAAAGGTCTAAGTTCCCGTGACTAAAATTTATGTTATCTAGCTAAGCATCGTGTGGCACATGTCAATTAATATACTTTTAAGCCTTATCAGCAAAAATGAAAAATAAAAAAGGAAATAAAAGGAAAACCAAAAAAAATCTTAACCTCATTATATGAATATTTAGCATTGACATATCATAATTTGAGTTAGACAAAAGTTTGACTATAAATTTTGTTGTCCTCTAAGGCTACAAACTTAGTTGTCACTTAAGGTTACAACTTTAAAAAAATTAACAGTTTTATATATTTTGAAAATTTAACCATTGGATTACATATTCTTTACGCTCTTAAAACAATATAAAATTTTGTGACAATCAAATGTTATTTAGTACATGATATATGAACCTATTTTTTATAAGTAATTTTAAACTATAAAACTTGCAATTTAAACAATTGATTGATGGTATAGTTATTGATTTTTAATTTTTTTGAAATTTTACAACTATGGAAGATATAAAAAGAAAATATAATTCAATGATGGATTTATTAAAATTTACATCTAATAAAAAGATATCGAGTGAAGTTGTAACCAAAAGTTACAACCAAGTTTATAACCAAATTTTGTCCATTCAAATTAACTAAATAACTAGACAATATATTTGGGGCAAAATTTGTAAAATTCTATTATTTCAATAATTTTTTATCTAAATAAATACATTATTTTAAAGCTATTTAGGAATCTAACCTTCTTTTTTTTTTTAATTCAAATTCAGTTTCAACGATTGTATGTGTTGAAATCGTGTTGAAGTCGTGTTTCACTTAAAATTCAATTTGAAAACACGTTTGTTTATTACCATGATTATTATATGTATACTTCGTATTTGATTTTGGGCTTCGAGGCTAAAAAGTCTTTGAAAGTTCAAAGTTCAAAGTGAGATGCTTCTTGCTACGTTTGACCATTCAATCTTCACCTAATCCAAATACAATTGGTCATACAAAATAATGTTGACTTAAAATGCTGTGATTGACCAAAATTTAAGATTACGTCATGGATTATTGGCTAAGAAATTACAAGTGTAACTGTAGCCATTGTCCATAGCCCATAGGCCATACGCAAAAAAACAAAGGAAACTAGAAGCAAGAAGAACTTTTGTCAATAATAAATAATGTATTGAGATACATCGATTCTTTGACTGCGTTGGAATTTGCCCATACTATAGTACTAGTGCTGTTAATTTGACAGCTGTTTCACTCGTCGGTGGTCCTTCAGATTGACTTTCCTAGAAATACACATTACAAAAGATATATAATAATTTTAAGGGTTGTTTTACTTGTTTGTGGTCCTTAGAACTTTCCTTAAGGGTTGTTTTACTAGTTTCTTTCCTTAAGGGCAGTTACTTTAAGTTCTAATTGTTTGGAGTTTAGACTTTATTAGCGTTTATATATTTTTATATTTTAAAATTTTTTTTGTGCTTTGTGTTTATTTCTTAATATGAGATATGGAATGAGTTTGATCATTCTTATTTGGGTTATATTTAATCTATGCCCCTAGCCAGCACAAACAATAAGGGCATGCTTAGTAAACTGTAATAGTCACTTTAATATAATAGATATTCTTATGGTATAACTATTTGGTTATTTGGTTATGTTTTTATTACTATGAATAGTTATTCTTTAAAATGAGAAATAATTATTCATTATCAAAAGCGTTGAATGTCTATTCCTTAACCTTATGTAATAACCTTTTTACAAAATTTCCTAAAAAACCTTTAATTGCCGCACCTTCAAAGAGAAAGAAAATAAGCTAGATCCTTGTATAACTTTTATTTTCTCTTATATAACTTTTATGGAGTTACTAATTTTTAAACAAAGAACATATATATTAATTATTAAATTATTAAATTTATATATAATAAGCTAGATTCTTCTACCACTTTTTGTTTTTTAAAAAAAATGTTAAGCTTTTTTTTTTTTGAAAAAAAAAGTTAAGCTAGATCCTTAAAAAGTGTAAATATAATTTTATAAAATAAGAGTATTTTAGAAAATTTGACTTAAAAATGATTTCATTCCACCTTCTTTTCATACTCTACCAAATTGTGGATGCATATTCAAGATTCTATTCATAAATGGTCATCAAACTAATGAATAGTAATATTTATTACAAACTAATGAATAGTAATACTTACTACATTCCAACCTAATGTATTCTTTGTAATATTTATTTATATTTCTATGTAATAATCATTACAGTGTACCAGAAGTGCCCTAATAAACAAAATAGTTCCTCAATACCGATTTTTTTCCTAGTGATAGTCTAATTGAAAAAATCAACACACTCGCAAATCAAATATAATAACCAAAACTGAAAATCAAAACATACACAAAAGAGTTCAAAAATTGAGAATAAAAAAAATAAAAAATAAAAAATAAACTTACATAAGAGAACCAAGAACTTAAATGAATGTCCATTGTTTTGCTTCTTTATAGTAAACTTCCTTTGGGATAATATCCTGCACACAAATTCAGAAGTAAAGAATAATAAGTAAGATGAATTTATTAGATTAAAACATAAACATAAGTTGCATTTTGAAAAAAAAAATATATATATATACAACAACATGGGATGTATTGTATGGGATTTAATTATAGGGATGACCTTTTGGTTAAGAGAGATTGTATCGAAATGCCATGACTGAATATATACAAGTTCTGAAAATTTTGATAACAGACTTTTAGTGGGAGTAGAATTTAAATTTATAAAACTTAGATGATAAAACTTTGTCTAAATTAAATTATTGTTAAATCTTATCCCTTAGTTAAGAGTTTTGTAGCTTAATATCCTAATAAAATATTAATTTAATAAGATGCAACTTGAGGAAAAATAAATAAATAAACATCAGTTGTGTCATGTGTGGGATTTAAGTTTAGAAAATTTTTATAATAGAATTTAAATTTGTTTTAAATTATTATTAAATCATGCAACTTAAGGAAAAAAACAAAAACAAAAACGTGGTTTGTGTCGGATTTAAGTTTACAAAATTTTGTTAATTGATTTTTAGTTTGAATAGAATTTAAATTTGTTTTAAATTATTGTTAAATCTTATCCCTTAGTCAAAACATAGGTTGTTGTTTTTTAGAAAGAAAATGTAGGTTGTTGTGTAGGATTTAAGTTTAAAATTTTTTTTAGAATAGACTTTTAGTTTGAATAGGATTTAAATTTGTTGAAATTTAAATGATAAAATTTTACCTAAACTAAAAGTTGTTAAATATTATTCCTTAATTGAGGAAATATATCCTATCAAAAAATAATTAATTAATTTACTAATTAGTGAGATATAGTATAAAAGATATTGACAAATATGTAGTTTACCCATTTAAAATTCTGTTACCAAGTACCAACATTTTCAAGTAATTTTTTTGATTATATTTATGTGTTATATGTTGCAAAATTAATGTGATTTTGATAAGTGGCTCATTAATTATTAAGACATTTAATTTACTTTAGGGGAAATTCTATTAAAGTTTCAAAAAATCTCTAATTAACTAGATAGTTTTAATGACATTAGTAAAAAAAAAACAAAATCAAAATCTCACATTTCTTTATGTCATTATTCTAATATATTTTTTTAATTGAGTTTTTAATTCTTAAAGATTCCCTATAAAACCTCATAAATTTACAATATCCATTAAAATATTGTCACCTCATATTTTCTTTTACTGGTAGAATAAATAATTCCGGATATAAACATAACCATAATATATCTTGTAAGGACCGAAATTGTATTGACCCCAAAACAGAAATGGGCTCAACGTTGACGGTCCACACAATAGATTTGTAGAGAGTGAGCCGAAAAGCTAGGCCTTAGTGGGCGGGCAATTGTTAGTCATGGTGGTCATGGCGGTTGCGCAGAGATGAATATGAGCTTATTCAAGGAGATTTTCTCTTTGGCACAGTTTGGGTGACTCCTGCTCTTTGGGCTTCAGGGGAGTCCCCCCCCCCTCTCTGGATTGCCTCTTCCTCCTTTTTATACTAGCTTCTGCTCTCCCTTGAATGTCCACATGTAGGTTGAAATTCATAGGGTTGATACTTGTCCCATCAGCCCATACCCAAAGTGGTTGGGAGTGGTTGTAAAGGCTGAAAAGCATGGCTTTGTCAGGTGCAGAACACTTAATTGCAGTAATGGCAGCCTTTCCTTTGTTTTTTGTCGTTTTAGTACTTTTCCTGTTCAGCGAAATGACCCGAGGTGTCATCATCAGGACCGAGTCGCTCCCTTTGTCCTCGGCTATAGTTATGGCCGAGGAGGGTCCTTCCTATGGCCGAGGAGGATCCTTCCTTGGATCGGGCCTTAGGCCCAACGCAGACATTGACATGGGCTTCTCGGTTTTATACCCCCCACATATCTCTATCAAAAAAAAATTATAATTATCAAATTATAAATTTAGAAAAAAATTAAAACAAAGAGAAAAGATAGTATTTTGTTGAATTTTCTTGTGCAAATACTGGATTACTTACTAGTATAATACAAAAATGAAAGTTTTTGAATTTTTATTTACTTCCTTTAAGGTTTTCACATAAATTTTTGAAAGCTCAAAATTTTCCATCTCAACGTTTTAATATATAATATATAAATATATATATATATAATTTAGTTTAATTTTTAGAATTATAAATAGTATTATGTTTGGTTTAAACTAATTAAAACTTGTCCTTTCTTTTTTATAAAGTAATCCAAGACCAAATAAATCGTGACTAAGGGTCCGTTTGGATACAGCTGAAAACTAAAAACTGAAAACTGAAAACACTGTAGCAAAATAATTTTTTAGTGTGTGAATAGTACCGTGGGACCCATTTTGTGGGTCCCGTGAACAGTGCACAGGTCACTGTTCACGGGAAAAGTCAACATTCATGGCTAAAAAAAAAAAAAAAAAAAGAGAAAAAGAGAAAAACGCGACGTAGGAAACACAGAATCCAAACCGCACCTAAATTGTCTTCTCTAAAGAAACTCAAATTAAATTAGGTATTTGTGGGAGGTATAAAACCGAGAAGCCCATGTCAATGTCTGCGTTGGGCCCAAGGCCCGATCTAAGGAAGGATCCTCCTCGGCCATAGGAAGGACCCTCCTCGGCCATAACTATAGCCGAGGACAAAGGAAGGGACTCGGTCCTAATGATGACACCCCGGGTCATTTCGCCGAACAGGAAAAGTACTAAAACGACAAAGAACAAAGGAAAGACTGCCATTACTGCAATTAAATGCTCTGCACCTGACAGAGCCATGCTTTTCAGCCTTTACAACCACTCCCAACCACTTTGGGTATGGGCTGATGGAACAAGTATCAACTCTATGAATCTCAACCTACACGTGGACATTCAAGGGAGAGCAGAAGCTAGTATAAAAGGAGGAAGAGGCAATTCAGAGAGGGGGGGGGGGGGACTCCCCCGAAGCCCAAAGAGCAGGAGTCACCTAAACTGAGCCAAAGAGAAAATCTCCTTGAATAAGCTCATATTCATCTCTGCGCAACCGCCATGACTACCATGACTAACAATTGCCCGCCCGCTAAGGCCTAGTTTTTCGGCCCACTCTCTACAAATTTATTGTATGGACCATCAACGTTGAGCCCATTTCTGTTTTGGGGTCAATACAATTTCGGTCCTTACAGTATTTTTTTTTGGTCAGGTTCAAATTACACCTGGTGTAACTCTAAGCAATATTACACTAACCAATTATTTGTTATTGAATTCATATTTTGAAAATCCGGCGGATGAATTAAATGTTCTATATGTTCTTAACAAGTATGCCAATTGGATGTAATTTACCATTCGATCCATAGACTCATCTTTTATGCATTATGTTAAACAACAAAAACTTGAATCTAAACAATTGATTGATGACAATAATATTAATCTTTGATCATCTTTAAATTATGTAAGTATGGAGAATATACGAAAATAATGTAATCCAACGGTGTATTGATTAAAATTCACATCTAATTAAAAAAATATCTAGTGATGTAACATTACTTAAAGTTATACCAGGTGTAACTTTAACCCAACCCTTTATTATTATTTTTTTTATTATAAATTCTCTAGTTTTACTTTTTTTATATTAATTTAATATATACTATCAAATATATATATATATATATATATATATAAGTTTTCAGTTTATTGTATGGTTAACCACTTGATTATATATATATATATATATAAAAGTTTTCAGTCTATTGTATGGTTAACCACTTGATATATATATATATATATATATATATATATATATATATATATATATATAAAAGTCAATACTTCAAAATATTTGCTGCTTCTTTACTTTATTACTCTTTGAATAATTTAAAAATCTAGAATAAGCCTAGTAAGTAATAAAGTAAAGAAGAAGTAGATATTTTAAGGTATTGACTTTTACACAAGATGTAAACATGATATTGAATTTATATTTTAAAAATATCACTATTGAATTACATGTTCTATATGTGCTTAACATGCATGCCAATTTTTATGCCAATCAAATGTTATTTACCATGTGATTCATAAACTCATCTTTTATTAATTATTCTAAACTACAAAAAATTAAATTAAACAATTAATTGATAACATGACTATTGATCTTTGAACACCTTAAAGATTTTGAAGCATGGAGAGTATATGAATATAATGTAATCCAACGATATATTTGTCAAAATGCACATCCAATAATAAGTTATTAAACGGTGTAACAATGGTTAAAGTTACATCTAGTATAACTCTAAGTAATGTACACCATCTAATAACTTGTTATTGAATTCATATTTTGAAATCCAGGTATAACTTTAACCCAACCCTTTATTATTATTTTTTTATTATAAATTTTCTAGTTTTACTTTTTTTATTATTAATTTAATATATACTATCAAATATATATTTAAGTTTTTAGTGTATCGTATGGTTAACCACTTGATATATATATATATATATATATATATATATATATAAAAGTCAATACTTCAAAATATTTGCTGCTTCTTTACTTTATTACTCTTTGAATAATTTAAAAATCTAGAATAAGCCTAGTAAGTAATAAAGTAAAGAAGAAGCAGATATTTTAAAGTATTGACTTTTACACAAGATGTAAAGATGATATTGAATTTATATTTTAAAAATATCATTATTGAGTTACATATTCTATATGTGCTTAACATGCATGCCAATTTTCTTGTCAATCAAATGTTATTTACAATGCGATCCATAAACTCATCTTTTATTAATTATTCTTGTAAGGATAGGTAAATCGAGCACGTTCGTTGGGTTATGGGCCATGCTCGAGGACGAGAGAATATTCAAGGATGATTGAAAGGTTTGTATGGGCCTAGGAGAGTGGGCCGAGGAGAAAGGAAGAGGGTGACGGAGTGACCAGGGCCCCCGAGGAGCCAAGCTACCTCGGGAGATCTTGAGGGGGTTAATTACTTTAGGGATATAAACTTCAGGGAAAGTAGTAGATTTGGGCCAGCAACAAAAGAATAAATATCTGAGAAGAAGGCTGCCACCACCACATTAAATGCACAGCACCAAATGAACTAGCTGCATTTATGGAGATATGACATCTGAACAGTGTCATCCCAGCTAATATCTCCTCACAAAGCTTCCAAGAGGTCCAGATGGGACAAGCACATAAGTGAATGACCACCACAAAAATGGGGCATGTAATCTAAGAAGGAAGAAAAAAAGAAGAACACCCTATATTTAGATAGACTTGATTAAATACAAGAACATCACATCCTCGGACTCGACTGAGGAGCGTTATTTTTATCATTTTTACACATTCAGTTTTACTATTATAACTCCTGTCAACTTTGGCCCATATTGGATTTGCTAGGACTTTATCTTGTAAAACCCATCCTCTTACAAATACATTGTTTAGGGCTTGTTGGGCTATCATCCACTATTCCTAGTGGGTTGAAGCTCCGATTTGGGTCCTCACAATTTTAAACTACAAAAACTTGAATTTAAACAATTAATTGATAACATGACTGTTGATCTTTGATCACCTTGAAGATTTTCAAGCATGGAGAGTATATGAATATAATGTAATCTAACGATATATTTGTCAAAATGCACATCCAATAATAATTTATTAAATGGTGTAACAATGGTTAAAGTTACACTTGGTATAACTCTAAATAATGTTACATCATCCAATAACTTGTTATTGAATTCATATTTTGAAATGCCGTTGAATTACACGTTCTATATGTTCTAAACATGCATGCCAATTTTCATGTCAATCAGATATAATTTACCATTCGATCCATAAACTCATCTTTTATACATTATTTTAAACAACAAAAACTTAAATTAAATAATTGATCGATGATATGGCTATTGATCTTTGGTCATATTTAATTTTTTAAAGATGGAGAATATACAAAGATAATCTAATTCAGCCGTGGATTTATCAAAATTCACATTTAATTAAAAAAATATTGGGTGGTGTAACATTGCTTAGAGTTACACCGATGTAACTTAAACCCAACCCTCTCTATAGAGAGAGAGAGAGAGAGAGAGAGAGAGGTGTAACTCTTTGTTAATGTTACACCAATCAGTCACTTCTATTAGACTGATATTTTAAAATTTTCACTGTTGGACTATACACATTATCAATATTCTTTTTAACGCGCACACACACACAAAATTTGTGATAATTGGATGTTATTTATTATTCGATTTATAAACTCATATTTTATCTTAATTTAAAATACAAAATTTGAAACTTAAAATTTAAGTATTTTATAGATGAAATAATTATTAATCTTTGATTATCTTGAAATTTTGCAAGCATGTGTGTATAAGAAGATAAGTAATCCAACCATGGTTTTGTTCAAATACACATCTAATAAAAAGTTATTGAGTGATGTAATATGATTAAAAGTTTTAACAAGTGTAACTTGAGTTTATGGATTAGATAAGAAATACTAGTTGATTAACATAAAAATCAATGTGCATGTTAAGACCAAATTGAACATATAATTAAAGGTAAGATTTTTAAAATTTTAATCCAATAAAAATTTATTAAATGATGTAATATGAACAAAGACTTATATCAAGTATAACCATAGTTATTATCTTGGGCTGGCCTCGCCAGTAAGACTAATGATTTGATACCTATATCGGTTTGATATTTTAATTAGATTATTTTAAGCACATTATCCAGTTAAATCCAATTAAATGTGGTGCCCTAGTGAATTCTTTGTAACCTGTTCAACTTGGACAAGTTTTTTTAATATTGTTCAAGTTTTTCATGTATTCCAAATTAGTTGTCTACTTAAATTTGAAAAAAAAAAAAAAAAAAATATATATATATAAATACTACAATTTTTGTTATTTTAGAAAAAGAAAAATGCTGTATTAAGGAGAGAAATTTGCGATGATTTCAATAATTTTGTCTCTTAATTTTTATAATGTTATTATGAGAAATTATAAAATTTCAAAATGGTTTAAATTAATTTCATATCAAAATCTTGGTTTTCTTTATAAAATCTTACTTTAAATGAATCATTTCTACTTCTACTTGTGTTAACATTCCTAATATACTAGTCACTAACCTGTGCGATGCATGAGAATAGCTATTGAATGATGTTTCAAGAAAAAAAAAAGCCATTATTTTTTAGTTGGAGAAGCAAGCAAAATTGCATGAAATTTAAAATAATTAAAAATTGATATTGAAAAAAATAGTACAAAGTTTTATTAATTAAGCAGAAGAAAGTAATTTTTTTTTTTATTAATTTTTTGTGGGAAGGAGTAAAAGACATAATATTGCGTCTCTAGTTTACCAAGTCCAACGTCATGGAATGATAATTCTGCCCTCCTTTGTTGAACTAGATCGACCATTTTGATTGCGAATTCTCTAGATGGGCCAAACTTCTCTAGCTTCAGCATTAAAGTTTTTGTTCGGGGCTGGTGATGTATGCAGTAACGGCTAGTTGCTTAGCAATTGAATACTATTTTTTCCAAATTTCCCGGAACTTGCCAAGATGACAAACATTGATAAGGAGAGAGAGAGAGAGTGAGAGAGAGATTATTTTAGTGGTGGGTCACTGCAAGATTCTTAGAAGCATCTAATTGTTTTTTTTTTTTTAATAATTGTATCTTTTAATCATATATTTCCGAACAAAATATTATTTGATGGCCCATCATCTGGTTAGCTGATTGAATATTGACTCAATTAATAGAGCATATATTAATTAGGAAAAAATTTAAGTACAGTACCTTAGGTTCTCCTTTTAAGATTTAGTCATGTGGTTATTTAATTAACTAAAAAATACACTTCCATCTCATAATAAAAAATGCACAAGGCAGAATCTTAAAAGGGGAATTTAAAAAAACAGCACCTAAGTACTGTATCTAAGTCTTACTCTATTAATTAATATTGCTCTCATCCTAACTTATTGGTTCTCTATTTAAACCCAAAATGTAGTACTTTTTGAATGCCAATAAACAAATTTTCAAAGTTACCCTTACTTCATTTAACAAGTCAACCGTTATATCACTAGAATTTAAATTAATGAGAATACTTTTGGAAACTTGCACATTTTTAACTGAAAGACAACACATTAAATAACATTCTTATTAAAAAAAAATGGATTTCCTAAATATGACCAACAATAACAATATATAACATAAGGAATATTACGTTAAATATGTCATCATATGCCTAGATATTTATATATATATATATATATATTATTTGGCTTAATATCAAGTTTCACATTCCCATACACAAAGTACTTAAAGGTTTAGGTGTATAGGGCTCGAGTTACAAGATTAGTAATATATTATAATTATCCCAAAAAAAGAAAGTATTAAATTCTTTAACTTGAAATTAATTTTTTGATATATCAATAGTTGGGGGTGGGGTTAGCATCACATAAAATTATCGAATGTAACCTGAACCTAAGGAAAGAAAATATACACAAATCTGTTGTAAAAGGTTACCTTACAGATTTAGGACCTCTCTCTCTCTTTCTCATGAAAGATTTTAGGATCACATCGCAGCAAACGTGGAATCAACAAGGGTAGTACTGTCGGAGAATTCTATATAAAATAATCAATAAATACATACAAATTATTACAAGGAAATCAAACAGAAACAGCAGCAAGTACTTCAAATAATATGAAGAATATCACAGGAATATCCGTTGGACTAATTCATACACTAATTCAACGATCTCCTGTATATATTAACGAATATTGTCTCCTCGAGTTTTCCAAATTCCAATTGTATTTGATGTCTTCGAATTAACATTCATGCATTTTAGATTGAGGATGATCTGATGATATCATGGATGACGCAAAGTGGAAAAAACACAAGATATACATTCAACATTCTGATGATGATGGTGTGATGATGTCAAGATGACACCGAGAGAAACAACATATATAACGACGAAAGTGAAACAGAACAAGAAAACTCCAGGTTGTGTAAGGCTATACGCCAAAAAAGAAAAAGAAAATGAAGTTCGGTCAATTCATAGTATTTACCAAGTATTTAACATTTGAAATTTTGAATAGCGATTGTTTGATGACACGATTTGAAGTTATGATTTCAGTGGTTTCACGCAACTTTACATGGTATACATACCATTCTTCCTCTTTCTCTGTATTATGGTAGGCCCAAGTAAGTTGAATTGTGAGAATGTATATGGAAATTTTCAATGTATTTTTTTGGGTGACTATAACAAGACTAAGTAAATAAAATTTGGTGAGAGTAAGCAATAGGAGACTTCTCATCTGTAAAACTGACAGAAATGGAATCTTTCTTTTTTCTTAAATGAGTTAAATTTATGAAAACTGTGAGTTCACTTTGGTTGTCATGGTTGCCTACAAAAATATTTTTGAGTGGAAAGAAAAACATCATGATGTGGGTGTGCTTTCATAATTATTGATCAGCTACTCCTCATATCTGAATGAAAGCTTTTGCAGTAATCACGTGAATATCATTGATTAAAGGAAAATTTCTGGTGAATATATAACGTTATAAGGTCCATGCATTAAATTTCAGCTCAAAATAATCTCATCCATAAATATTTGAACGTTATATCTTTATTAGATTTCCTTTAAGCCTGAAGTTATTGTATCAAGACTCAAAACTCAATTGCCATCTTTTGGTATTTCTAATGAAAATGTAAAGGGTTCAAATCTTCTCTTGTCATTATAACTACTGAATCGAATTTAAAAAAATGAAAGCACACCATCAGTCATCATGATGTAACTCTAAGGACAAGTTCAGTTACTCAGAATTTCAAATCCTCCAAAATTTAAGATGGCTTCTAGTTAGATAGATGTGAGTTCCCACATCATAACTCAACTCTAAAGGGATGATGGGTTGCTAGAAGTTCAAATCCTCCAAATAACTTCTAGCTAGATCGATGAGGGGTCAGGCTTGGTTGTGCACACCCTCATCATAGATTACTTTTTCTTTCTCACTTTCTCGGGAGGCCCATTTATAAATGGTGGTGGAAATTTGGAGACAAATGGCCCCTGAGTCGGTGGGAGCATTTATTCATTTTAACCACTGTACTATCCAGATGTCGTAAGTCTCAATGGCTTGGAAGAGCTTGTGAAGTAATACAAGTTTCTCCTCTTTCACTGTGGTGGTTTATTTTCAAGACTTATCAATGGCCAAAGCTCTGAAGCTGTTATTGGGGTTAGAAGACTCAAAAGGCTCAAAGCACTTCCTTAATGTCTGAATGACAAAAATGACCAATATAAGTCACAATGTGGGGTAACCTATTGAATGCACAAGATTGTGCATCCACCAAATTCACTCCGTCGAAAACAAAGCAGCTATTTGTTGCTGTTGATGGCTTCTTGAGCTTCACTAAGAAATATGAAGTTTTCATTCTTAGCAATAGAAGTATGATTAATCATAAGTGACAACACAATAAGGTGGGAACCAAGTTTCATAAAGCTGAAATCATTAGTTAGAATCTCAATCTTTCTTGTATGATTAATCAGAACAGATAACACAATAAACTGGAAATCCCTATCATGGATCAGAAGTCATTAGTTAGATTCATCCTTTTTATTAATAAAAAAGTCGGTATTAAATACAGCATGATATTCTCATGTTCATTGAAAAACTAACCATCTAAGATGTAACACAAAAAGGTACTTGTAGATATGACAATTTCAATAGTACGCTGCAAAAGCAAGGCCTCCAGTGTGTTAAGGCAACTCACTCTGGCGGCTGAACACATAATTGCATCTTGTGACACTGACACAATGTCAGATGGGATCTACCACTTGGTGTTGGTGGACCCTAATATTGAATTCAGCAGTCCTGTTGCAAAAATATACGAATTACAAAGTCACATGATCATACCAATAATCATTTAATGTAATTCAGTTAGAATTTGGTTTACATGTTATTCAAATATTCACAATGAATATTACCTCTAACGGCCATTAAGACGATGGCTTCTGCCTCGGAAAGCAACACCATCAGCCTGGTTGGGCTGCTGTGCTTGTGCATGACTATCTGTTTCTGCCTGCCCTGTGGTGCTTGGTTGAGTTCCATTGAGACGGTAGCTTCTTCCTCGGAATGCAACTCCTGCTGATGGATCACGCTGCACTGGGGTATTCATTTGTGTTCCCTTGCCCCAAAATGCAACTAATTTGTGACTGGAGAGTCATTAAGGATAATACAATTATTTCACAAGAAGTGTCTAACCTTCAATTGGTATTTTTCTCAATTTTTTTCCTTCCTTATATTACCTCAAATCTTTGCCAGAAGAAAAAATCACAGATCAGGATGTTGGCTATGCTTAATTATTTGCATGATATAATATCTGCTATAGTGTAAAAGACTATGTTAAACCAGTGTTAGATCTATTATTGCTCAAGGACCCAAACTTGTTGTAAAGTCCACACTTTTGTAAGTTTGCACTTACAGGATAAGTGACCTGATCCCCTACTAGGACAAAAATAGGGTTAGACTAGGAATTTTGTTTTTATAAATAAATATAGTGTCTATTACACACTTTTGTGGTGTGTGGTAAATGCATTTACCACACACTTGTGTGGTGTGTGGTAAATGCATTGAAAGTGTATAAATACACTGAATTCGTGACTTAAAGTCATGATTTCAGTGTATTTATACACTTGTGTGGATGCACACAAGTGTGTAGCAAGTTTTCCCCATAAATAAGTACTCTTTGATGTATTCTTGATTTTCCATGGAGAATTTGAATCAGTAGTCTATTTCTCTAATAGAGTAGTCTGCATGGATCAAAACGACTCCACATACCCAATTTCCTTGATTCTTGATAGCCACAGCTACTGTCAATGGGCCTATGCTATGAAAAGATCCATGAAAGGGTGTCTCTTATGGAGTAATATCACTAGAGAAGTTGCTAAACAAGTCAAATTAGATGCGGAAATGTAGATTGTCTTCAAGAAACGTTAATGACTGAAATAGTAACTCTTAGAAGATTATCACATGGTTTCTCAATACCTGTGCTCCCTTTATTAGAGCATTGCTCCGATGGTTAGAGACTGCATATGACATATGGAACTTTCTAGCACAACACTGTCAAAAAATTTTTCTTGTTCATCAATATCAATATATTTTTTTGAATGGAAGATATAGACATCATTATCAATATATGACCACTATCATCGCATGCAACAAGAAAAGGCCAATATATTGCTAAATTTAATTCGTAAATGGGATCAAACTCGCTTCTTTTGAGCTAAATGTATCCGACATTGTGATTCACTTCACACTCTTGATAGTACAGTCAAGGAATGATATCTGTAAAAACATGCAAGAAGAAAGCTCAAACAGCTATAATTCTATATTAGTTGTTCCACCCTCACTATCTCAATTATGTAAAGTTGGACAGTGTTGTATCCTCACACAATGAATACCATTGGGATAGCCCTAAGGTGGGAATTCTATTTGAGCATTCCTCTCTTCATCTTCCTCCCCACTTGCTCTCTACTGCTGCCACTCTGCCTCTTACCTCTGAGTCATTACATATATCATATATGGCACACTAGTTTAGGTCATGCCTCACTGTCTCATCTTTAGCCTTTACTTTCCAATGGTCATTTAGGGTAGGACATGTCTGAGTCTTTTCATTGTATTTCATGTCAATTTATAAAATAATTTTCTTTACCTTTTAAGTGAATGTCTTTCGTATCCTCCATTTGATCTTGACCATATCAAAATCATGTGCATGATGAAACAAGAAGCCTCATTTGCTATGTAGCTAGTGGTAATGTGACAAGGTGATGTGTGCATCAAACATCTTTTTTTATCATGCATTTTTTGGAGTCTCCAACAAATAATGGTCTATGGTTCAAAACTTGCTGCATCCTTGACAAACAGGAACACAAGGAACACAGACACATTGGTCTGTTTTGGGAGTAGTGAAATTCTCCACAAGTTTATGGACAAATACAATTTCAAACTGCGAAGGTTCAATTATCTTGAAATCCTACCAGAAAAGCAAAAGAAAATCATAAGAACGAGGTTTAAGAGTTTTCAAATAAAAGTTTAATGCATGCATTGCTAAAATAAAATAAAAACAATAGAATGGATACACCCAAAGAGGGGTCTTCAAGATGAATTTCCCCCCAGCAAGAGGATGAAGCACTGTTAGGAAGTAATATAAATGTCCTACAACCATCCCTCGAATGCCTGGCTTCAAAGGATCTCCGAGTAACAAATCAACTGCTAGCATTACATAAGGAAGATAGAATCCCTACAGTAAAAAATAAAAAATAAATAACCAGCTTCTTAGATTCCTTTCAATTTCTGATTATATAATAAACTTCAAAAATGTCATGAATATCCTTTCATTGTCTGTTGCATAAAGGGAAGCTAGAGGAGTACAGTGGCAGGGAGTACAATTGTACATAAGATTATAAGAAACAAAGAAATATTCTTCTTGAAAGTTTGGAACTACCAAAAAAAAAGATCATGAAAATAGGCTGCATTATTTATAATTATGGGTAGAAAAAGTTTGTTGATATTACACAATAAATTACAGGTCAAATATGGTGGGCACACTTAACTGGGACTGCAACACCACGATTTCAAGGCTAACCAGGCATAATTTGGGAGACCATTTTTTTTCTTTGGTTAACTTCATCATGGTGGTACCTCTTTATGGGCCATACCTCACTCATGATGCATTTTCAAGGGCCTCTAATAATAAAATCTACAGGAACCAAAAGTACAGCAATTCATGCATAAAGATATTCTTTTCCTTTATTGCAGGTTCACACTCCAACTGCATTGGTACAGAAATAGTAATGAAAGAAGAAAATGACAAGAGATAGTAACAAGTGAGGCAAAAAATACCAAGATAATTTTTTATGCAGCCAATTGGTTGTGCAGGAAAAAGGTAGAAATGAAGTTACAAATGTTGTATCAAACCTTCTTTGATTGATAATCTAGATGCACAATGAAGCTTTATAGTATGGTGGTGCAGGTAATGAAAGTTCTAGATATCAAGCTATTTTATAGGACACATTAGACTCATATTGAATGTTACAGAAACAAAGAGGTCTAATTTCAAAGTTCATATACAGAAAAATAGTTGCTAGCTTATATTGTTCCAAATGCTAGAATAACTAAAACAGAACAGCGGAGAGAAAGATTAAAATAAAACTGGTAGAAGGGTACCTTCATTGACACAAGACCATAAATGCTTATTCGTGCATTTGGGAACTCACGGCTCCAAACATAGACAAGCATAAATACTAAGGAACCTCCCATGAATGGAGACCATAGATATGGAACAGCAGCCATCACCTAAGATCAAGTAACACCCCTGTCATTATTTTCATGATATTTTGATTAGTATTGGGGGATTTTGGTTCACTTGTTTTGATATTGTGTTAACATATTATGTGAGGAAATTTCTTCTAAATTTTAGAAATAATGCTTGTAAAATAAATATAGCAGGAATTATCATCTATAGTCTATACCATTAGATTTCTTGAATTTGCATAATTGTTCTCCATACATGTTGCAAAATTCATTTCTAATGGGACAGAGTTGTATCATTTGTAATTATTTATTAGGTACTTATACTTTTGGAATTCTACATCTCCAAACATATTATTTCAATTTTTACTAGTTCACCAAATATATCTGGCATCTCTTGACAAAACTGCTTGACACCCTATTTCTCTGTTCTTTCCTTGACAGTTACTCAGTTTGTCATTAGAAAAGAATCTAAGTGTTTCCAACCCCAATGCTTCCTTAGTTTTCCACCATAGAGCTAAAAGCTGTCTTTCTCTCGGAAAGAAAAAAAAAAACAAAAGAAGCGAAAAGCTGTCTGATAAATTCATGTTATTTGGTAAATCATGTGGTGGATCAATATTCCCAAATTTTACCACTAATTAGGATACATGCTCATGCTTTAGTGAACGTTACTGGAAAAAGAAAAAGAAAACTCTAAATATAAGATAATTTGTTCTTACTTACAAGAAGTGATAGTGCTCCAATGACAAACATCCATACATAATCTGCTGTTCTCTTGTCAAAGGGTCCTCTCTCAAGTGAAACACCATATCTTGCTCTACGCAAATCAGCATGACAAAGTATTTCAAATTTTCAGTATCACCTTGAAACATAGTGTACAGACTGTAAACCTTGCATAACTTTTAATCTTGAAAATCAATGATCACAAGTGAATGATAGGGATTAAAAAAGATATGTATGTACAGGCATCAATTAGATGATTAATGGCTTAATGCAAATGTGGATCTTCATTTACGGTCTGATATTTCATCTATTGGATAATTTTAATTGCGCATGGTTTTTCCAAAACATTCTTTCCTGCCACCTTAACCCAAAATTTATAGTAAATGTAATATAATATGGTTGCAGAGGGTAGATAGAGTCAGATATCTTACATCATTAACAGACGAAATGCAAAGGGAAATGAAAATTGCCCAAGAAAGAAGAAATTCGTAATAAGCCTCCAAACCTGCACCATGTAAAAACATTAACAATCGGGGCATAGGCAGAAAGTGAACCCTCAAATTTTAACTTATTACAACATGATCTTTGCAATACAAAATGAAAAAAATGAATTTAATCTCATTTATTACAGATTGGACAAATTGGCAACTTAACTTGTTTACCTGAAAACGTTTTAGTACAAGGCCATAAAATAATGCTATATTGTAAGGATTATAAAGTTGCAGATAGTATGCAAATGTGGTCATCAAGCACGCCACTCCATAGAACTTGCTTACAGGTGGGAGAGATCGATAGTATCTGAAAAAAATCAGCTTATTTAAGTAGCAAAGAGGTTACAGAAATCATGAAGTATCAAAATTGCAAGCCTTGATATAAAATCAAGAGTCAGTTGATTTTTTTTTTGTTTAGTGAGTCCAAAAGTAAATAGTCAGAAACTAATGTGACCAAATAAATATATAACTTGCAGCAAGGGCAAGAAATATTGCATGCTTCTGAACCACCTAAAATTATTGATACGTTATTATTAGACTGAGGGGCATCTGGTTTGTTTGGAATGAAATCCACAACAAAATAAAATTATATATTGAAGAAAAGAAAGTATGAAATTTTTTCTTGCATAAAATGATTGACACTACTTTTGTTTAAGAAAATTAACCAAGTACCATTGTGTAACATTCAACTAACTAGCATGCAAATCAACAAGAGGTCATATATGCATGTGATCATTGAAATGTTTGTGTGTTTGTGCATAGAAGGAAAGAGAAAGATTACTCCGCTGGGGTAGACATTGCACAGAATAGTTTTCTTCTGTCAAGGTAGTGTGATGGTGGTGGAAAGGGTGGTCGTAGATTGAAACACTATAATAACATGAATATTGGATATGCATTGCACTGGTCTTCAACAATAGTATAATACTAGTATAAAGTATAAACCAATGAACTGGCACTTCAAAGAGAAGACTTTGGAACCTGAATATTGTAATAACAAGAATATTGTCTTCTTTAAAGAAATTCAAATTAAATTATCCATATTATTTTTATAAGTTACACAACTCAATATTTTTTAATTGGATGCGAATATTGACAAATCCACCGTTAGATTACATTGTCTTCATATATTCTTCATGCTTACAAAATTTCAAGATGATCAAAGATTAATAGCCATGTCATCAATCAATTGTTAAAATTCAAGTTTTTGTAGTTTAAAATAATGCATTAAAGATGAATTATAGATCAAATGGCAAATAACATTTGATTGATATGAAAATTGGCATGCATGTTAAGAACATATAGAACATATAATTCAACGATTAAATTTTCAAAAAATTAATTCAGGAACAAGTTATTGGATGGTGTACGTAACATTACTTAGAGTTATACCAGGTGTAACTTAAATTTAACTCATATAAATATATCTCAAGTGGTTAACCTAGACAATACATTAAAAAGTTCAAATTATATTTGAATACACCTGTTTCTTTTAAAAAAAATGCTAAAGTAATTATTAATTTCCGATTGATATTTTGCAAGTATGAAAGGTATGAAGGCAATGGTGGAGCCAAGATTTCAGTCAGGGCGGGCAAGATTCAAAGTCAATATTAAAAATAAAATTAATCTAAAAAATATTAATTGATAATAATAACAAAATTGATGTGGTAAGAATGTGATTAGTGTTATTAGACAAAATAATAAAAAATTATATGAACTAATTTTTTTGTGATGGTGATACATCTTCTTATAAGATTCATGTAGTAAAATTTGTAATATTCTCAGTATTACTCCACTACAAAAGTGATATAAACAGTGAAAAAAGAAAAAGAAAAAGCAAAACAAAACACTGTTTTAGTGAAATGGGTTAAAACATGCATGGGACAAGATGTAAGCTACTTTAAAAGAATAAAATAATTGGTGAAATAGTCAAGCTTTGACATGAGGCAAGTTTTTTTTTTTTCTTTTTTTATGTTAGTATCAAGGTTTGTTTCTCTGGAGTGCCAGGAGTGGGAGTCTTTTATTTTGTTTTTCACCATGTTAGGTAGGCAACTACTAAGAACAAAAGGAACTAAAGGATTTTTTGGGACAAGTCGAAGGGGGCAGTTGCCTCCCTTGGTTCCGCAAGGATAAAGTAATTCAACAGTCATTTATTTGAAAAAAAAAACTTTAAAGAGTAGTGTTAGTATCACATAAAATTACATAGAATGGAATCTGAACATAAGGGATGAAAATCTACACAAATCTATTGTAAAAGGTTACCCTTATGTATTCATGAGGATCTCTCTCTCTCTCTCATGAAATATTTAGTAGCATGCATGTCACAGAAACGTGGAATATTAATCAACAAGGGTAGTCGGAGAATTCTGTATAAATTAATCAATAAATATATATAAAGTTACAAACAAATCAAACAGCAGCAAGTACTTAAAAATAAATGAAGAAGTTCATGGAATATTCGTTCATATGATAAAAAAAAATTGATTGAACTAATTCATCCACTAATTCAACGATCTCCTCCATTAGCTATTGGATTTGGAGGAGATCATAGACTTGATACTTGACACAGGTGATTAATGAAATTTAAACATTTCCACATATTTATCGAATGTCACGTCTAGTTTTCCAAATTCCAATTGTATTTGATGTCTTCAAAATAATCATATACACCTATGTAAGTATGTATACATACATACATTCATACATTTTATATGAGGATGGTCTGACTCTGATGATATCATGGTAAGCAAAGTGGAAAAAACATAGCCTCCGAAAGTGAAAAACACAACTAAATACATTCAACATTCTGATTTAAGTAGCGGTTGTTTGATATCCTAACTTGAAATTACAATTTCAGTTGTTTCACGCATTGTGTGTACGTACGATATCGTACACACTGTACTTAATAGGAATTAAATCCTTTACTTAGGCATAAAAATTGGAAAACACTTGGGGCACATAAAATTTTATACGAAACATAAGTTACATAACATTCTCCTTTGTATTATGGCATACGTACGTGATACGTACACACAAGAAAATGTGTGTACATACGTTGTACATATTATGTGTAACAGGAAATTTATTTAGGCATAAAAATTGGAAAACTCTTGAGGCATAGAAAATTTTATAGATCGATGGGTTGGCCCATGAATTTTCCTTGGCCCTACCATAATTCAGAGAAAAAGGGAGAATATATATGAAATTTTCAATTTATTTTTTGGGTGCCTATGACAAGACTAATAAATAAAATTTGGTAAAATTTTCAATTTATTTAGTACATGATATATGAACCTATTTTTTATAAGTAATTTTAAACTATAAAACTTGCAATTTAAACAATTGATTAATGACATAGTTATTGATTTTTAATTTTTTAGAAATTTTACAACTATGAAAGATATAAAAAGAAAATGTAATTCAATGATGGATTTATTAAAATTCACATCTAATAAAAAGATATTGAGTGAAGTTGTAACCATAAGTTACAACCAAGTTTAAAGCCAAATTTTGTCAATTCAAATTTTTTTTTTTTTTTTTTTGGGTTATATTCAAATTAATTAGATAACTAGACAATATATTTGGGGCAAAATTTGTAAAATTAAATTATTTCAATAATTTTTTATCTAAATAAATACATTATTTTAAAGCTATTTAGGAATCTAACCTTCTTCTTTTTTTTAATTCAAATTCAGTTTCAACGATTTCTATGTGTTGAAATCGTGTTTCACTTAAAATTCAATTTGAAAACACGATTTAGTTTATTACCATGATAATATGTATACTCCGAATTTGTTTTTGGGCTTCGAGGCTAAAAAGTCTTTGAAAGTTCAAAGTTCAAAGTGAGATGCTTCTTGTTTCGTTTGACCATTCAATCTTCACCTAATCCAAATACAATTGGTCATACAAAATAAAGTTGACTTAAAATGCTGTGATTGGCCAAAATTTAAGATTACGTCGTGGATTATTGGCTAAGAAATTATAAGTGTAACTGTAGAGGCATCAGGTACACCAACAGCTTCATGGCTGAACTGTGGGCGTTAAGAGATGGATTGAATATAGCTAGGGAGATGGGTGTGAGCAACCTTATCATTGAGTTAGACGCGTTGAGCATTGTTTTGCTTATGAACAATGAAGCTGAAAATATCATGATGGAATCTTTACTCTCTGATTGCAGGAGCCTCTTGAAGCAAATCCCAAATAAGCGTGTGCTTCATGTCTACCATGAAGCTAATCAATGTGCGGATGCTTTGGCAAAGCTTGGAGCACAAACCGGCTCTAATTTTGTAGTTTTTTGTAACCCACCGCCTGTGGTGGGAAGTTTGTTAGCTTTTAATAAAGCTAACATGTTTTGTAATAGACTTGTTAATTCTTAGTTAATATTATATCATGGTTTACCCAAAAAAAAAAAAAAAACCATTGTCCATAGCCCATAGGCCATCCACAAAAAAAACAAAGGAAATTAGAAGCAAGAAGAAGAACCTTTTGTCAATAATAAATAATGTATTGAGATACATCGATTCTTTGGTCCTTCAAATTGACTTTACTAGAAATACATGAGATGGTATTGCATGTTTCGGAAACATGCATTCTCCCCCTCACAAGGGGGTGGACCCCACATCCTTCCCCTCACACAAGGGGGTGGACCCCACATGTCTTTTATAATGTGTATTTCAAGAAAATTCAACATGTTTCGAAAACATGCATCCTCCCCTTCACAAGGGGGTAGACCCCACATCCTCCCCCTCACACAAGGGGGTGGACCCCACATGTCTTTTGTAATGTGTATTTCAAGAAAATGCAACATATTTCGGAAACATGTATCCTCTCCCTCACATGGGGGTGGACCCCACATCCTCCCCCTCACAGAAGGGGGTGGACCCCACATTGTGTGAGGGGGACCCCACATGTGTGGGGTCCACCCCCTTGTGAGGGGGAGGATGCATGTTTCTGAAACATGTTGAATTTTCTTGAAATACACATTACAAAAGATATATAATAATTTTAAGGGTTGTTTTCCTTGTTTGTGGTCCTTAGAACTTTCCTTAAGGGTGGTTTCTTTGGTTTAGTCACTGCTTATTTGTGTTTTATCCTATGTCTTTTTATTATTTTGAAATTGTATTTTTGTTATTAACTTGGGTAAATAACAAAAATACATTGAGTAATAAAAAGTATGCAAAAAATATATTATTATTGAGTAAAGTAGTTCATTTATTAATTTGAAGGTTTTGGTTCCCTCAAAATAACCAACAAAAATATTGGGTCTATAACTGTCACCAAAATGTGTAGTTCAAAATATTTTATAGTACTTTTTAGGTATTTGAGATGTTGAAACAAGAGAAGGAGACAAAGAAAAGGAAAATTAATAGAGGAGAAATGTTTAGGTATTGCTAGATGACAAGTATGAACTCTAGGGGTGAGTCTAGTAGTTCCTAAGTTCTCATGAGATTTATGAGGTCTTAGTTTCAAAACTCCAAGTCTGCATCTTGAAACTACCCTTAAAATTTTTTTCCCTATAATTGTTTGATATGTACGTTAGCAAAGAAAAAAAAAATGATTAAAGACAAGTTTTAAATACTTGAAGTCCTACCGGGCAAAACATGTTTAACTTTGAATTTTTCACCATATTATCTATATCTTTATCATAAGTTCACAACTATATCATAAAAGTTGGGTCATAAGAGTTGTGTTTGTATTAAATGATTATTTTCTATATACAAAAAGTGGCTACATTCTAATTACTTATTAAGAAAGTGTTGGTGTAATTATTTAAATAAAAGAAACTAGTGTTGTTGCAGTTTAATAAAAATGAATAAATATTTATATTTATAATTTTGTAATTACAAAATTTATTTTGAAATATATACCCCCATTAACTCAAATAGTTTTTTTTTTTTTTTTTTTTTTTTTTTGAGAAACAAACTAACAGTTAAACACACAAACACACACTTAATTACATCCAAAGTACCAATACAAAAAACTCAAATAGTTGGATTTAAGTGATAGCTCAATATTGATAATGGTATCCATTGTAATGTCACATATCTGTGGTTTAAACCTTTCCACCCCCTTCCCCATCATCATTAAAAAAAAAAAAGTTGCAATATTAATATCTCATTAACTATATTATCTTTGTAATTTATATTGTGATTAAATTATTATAATAAGTTACATGCATTCTATCTTCTTATAAAGGAGTCTTACCACTCTTGAGAACTGTATCAAAAGGCGTATGCACACTCAAAAGTGGGGGAAAAAATTGATAGATGAGAATACATGTATATGGTGTGCAATTTTGTATAGATTATTATGTGGGTAAAGAAAGGTATTGATTTGGTGGAGTTTTCCTCAGTTTGTAGTGTAACGTAGACTCGTGAAGCTTATAGCGTATATGCCCAGGATATTGTATGATGGGAGCAGCGTGCTACCGATCAATCCCGCTACATCAATTAAGATATATAGCTAATTCTATCACGATGGTGAGAAACGCCTTAAAGAGAGCGAGATTTCTTTACTCAGTTAAATCATATTCTGATATATATATACACACTACTACTACTAATATTATTATAATAATATATTTACACACTAGTATTATTTTGGTGCAATACATGGCTTGATGAAGATTCATGTGTAAGATCAAAAATTTTAAAATAATTAAAACTAAATTATTAAATAAATAGTGTAGGGACACGATTTTCAGCCCAGGCCCAAAATATATGGGATACTGGCCCAGTGAACCCAGTACAATAAATTTGTAGAGAGTGGGTAGAAGAACTAGGTTCTAGTGAATGGGATAATAGTTATAATGAGTTTCCAAGACAATCAAATAGAAATGAATCAAGTTTGTACAAGAAAGTTTGTCCTCGGCACAATCCGAAGAGCTCTGTTCTAGTATATATTGGATGATAATGGTTACAGGAGTTGTTGAGATTGCAACAATGCTTTCTCTTCTCCTTTTTTTCCCCCGATCTCTGGGGTCTCTATCCTTATTTATACCACATATCTTCCTTCATCTCCACCCTACATGTGGATAGTTGATGGTTTATGCTGATACATGTCCCATTAGCCCCCTCTAGAAGTCTTCTGGGGTGGTTGTAAGGCTGCAATAATACTGTGCAGAGGTCACTTCCTCATTAATGCAGTCAGGGAGTTAGCTGGGGTGCATTCAATGCGGTGATAGCAGCTTTTCCCAAGATATTTTGGGATTCTTCTTTGTCTTTGTTCCTGCAATGCTTATCCATATTTCCAGAACTTCATGGATCGCACCTCTAGATGGCAAGCATCCTTTACGGATCTCGGCTTTGGCTAACCGAGGACAAATTCATCCTCGACACAAACTCCTAGGCCATTATGTTCAATATTGTCTTCCTTATACACTAGCATGGGTTTCCTTGACTATACTTACCCATCCTTGGATGGCCCCTTATCCTCGGCTTGGGCCTTAAGCCCAAAACCCAATTGTATGATCTGGGCCCATGACCCCACAAATAGTAATAATAAATTATAAAATAAGTAAATAATTTTAATAAAAATAATTACTTTAAGTTCTAATTGTTTAGAGTTTAGACTTTATTAGTGTTTATATATTTTTATATTTTAAAATTCTTTTTGTGCTTTGTGTTAATTTCTTTATATGAGATATGGAATGAGTTTGATCATTCTTATTTGGGTTATATTTAATCTATGCCCCTAGCTAGCACAAACAATAAGGGCATGTTTAGTAGACTGTAATAGTTACTTTAATATAATAGATATTTTTATGGTATAACTATTTGGTTATTTGATTATGTTTTTATTACTATGAATAGTTATTCTTTAAAATGAGAAATAACTATTCATTATCAAAAGCGTTGAATATTTATTCCTTAACCTTATGTATTAACCTTTTTAAAAAATTTCCTAAAAAACCTTTTATTGCCGCATCTTCAAAGAGAAAGAAAATAAGCTAGATCCTTGTATAACTTTTATGGAGTTATTAATTTTTAAACAAAGAACATATATATTAATTATTAAATTATTAAATTTATACATAATAAGCTAGATTCTTCTCCCACTTTTTGTTTTTTAAAAAAATGTTAAGCTTTTTTTTTTTTTTGAAAAAAAAGTTAAGCTAGATCTTCAAAAAATGTAAATATAATTTTATAAAATAAGAGTATTTCAGAAAATTTGACTTAAAAATGATTTCATTCCACCTTCTTTTCATACTCTACCAAATTGTGGATGCATATTCAAGATTCTATTTCTAAATGGTCACCAGACTAATGAATAGTAATACTTATTACAAACTAATGAATAGTAATACTTACTACATTCCATGACTTAATGTATTCTTTGTAATATTTATTCATATTTCCATGTAATAATCATTACAGTGTACCAGAGGTGCCCTAATAAACAAAATAGTTCCTCAATACCGATTTTTTTCCTAGTGATAGTCTAATTGAAAAAATCAACACACTCACAAATCAAATATAATAACCAAAACTGAAAATCAAAACATAAACAAAAGAGTTCAAAAATTGAGAATAAAATAAAAAAAAATAAAAAAAACTTACATAAGAGAACCAAGAACTAAAATGAGTGTCCATTGTTTTGCTTCTTTATAGTAAACTTCCTTTGGGATAATATCCTGCACACAAATTCAGAAGTAAGGAATAATAAGTAAGATGAATTTATTAGATTAAAACATAAACATAAGTTGCATTTTGAAAAAAAAAAAAAAATACAACAACATGGGATGTATTGTATGGGATTTAATTATAGGGACGACCTTTGGGTTAAGAGAGATTGTATTGAAATGCCATGACTGAATATATACAAGTTCTGAAAATTTTGATAACAGACTTTTAGTGGGAGTAGAATTTAAATTAAAACTTAGATGATAAGACTTTGTCTAAATTAAATTATTGTTAAATCTTATCCCTTAGTTAAGAGTTTTGTAACTTAATATCCTAATAAAATATTAATTTAATAAGATGCAACTTGAGGAAAAATAAATAAATAAACGTCAGTTGTGTCATGTGTGGGATTTAAGTTTAGAAAATTTTTATAATAGAATTTAAATTTGTTTTAAATTATTATTAAATCATGCAACTTGAGGAAAAAACAAAAACAAAATCGTGGTTTGTGTCGGATTTAAGTTTACAAAATTTTGATAATTGATTTTTAGTTTGAATAGAATTCAAATTTGTTTTAAATTATTGTTAAATCTTATCCCTTAGTCAAAACATAGGTTGTTTTTTAGAAAGAAAACGTAGGTTGTTGTGTAGGATTTAAGTTTCAAATTTTTTTAGAATAGACTTTTAGTTTGAATAGGATTTAAATTTGTTGAAATTTAAATGATAAAATTTTACCTAAACTAAAAGTTGTTAAATATTATTCCTTAACTGAGGAAATATATCCTATCAAAAAATAATTAATTAATTTACTAATTAGTGAGATATAGTATAAAAGATATTGACAAATATGTAGTTTACCCATTTAAAATTTTGTTACCAACATTTTCAAGTAATTGTTTTGATTATATTTATGTGTTATATGTTGCAAAATTAATGTGATTTTGATAAGTGGCTCATTAATTATTAAGACATTTAATTTACTTTAGGGGAAATTCTATTAAAGTTTCAAAAAATCTCTAATTAACTAGATAGTTTTAATGACATTAGTAAAAAAAAAAAATCAAAATGAAAATCTCACATTTCTTTACATCATTATTCTATTTTTTAAATTGAGTTTTTAATTCTTAAAGATTCCCTATAAAACCTCATAAATTTACAACATCCATTAAAATATTGTCACGTCATATTTTCTTTTACTGGTAGAATAAATAATTCCGTCTTATCAAAAAAAGAATAAATAATTCCGGATATAAACATAACCATAATATATCTCTTTCAACAAAAATTATAATTATCAAATTATAAATTTAGAAAATAATTAAAACAAAGAGAAAATATAGTATTTTGTTGAATTTTCTCTTGCAAATACTTGATTACTTACTAGTATAATACAATAATGAAAGTTTTTGAATTTTTATTTACTTCCTTTAAGGTTGTCACATAAATTTTTGAAAGCTCAAAATTTTCCATCTCAACATTTTAATTTATATATATATATATATATATATATATATATATATATATATAATTTAGTTTAATTTTTAGAATTATAAATAGTATTATGTTTGGTTTAAACTAATTAAAACTTGTCCTTTCTTTTTGATAAAGTAATCCAAGACCAAATAAATCGTGACTAAGGGTCCGTTTGGATATAGTTGAAAACTGAAAACTGAAAACACTGTAGCAAAATAATTTTTAAATGTGTGAATAGTATCGTGGGACTCATTTTTAATGAAAAAGTTGCTGAAAAATGATGTTTGTGGGTCCCGTGAACAGTACATGGGTGCACTGTTCACGGGAAAAGTCAACATTCACAGCTAAAAAAAAAAAAAAAAAGAGAGAGAAAAATGCGACGTAGGAAACGCAAAATCCAAACCGCACCTAAATTGTCTTCTCTAAAGAGTCTCAAATTAAATTAGGTATTTATTTTTGGGTCAGGTTTAAGTTACACCTGATGTAACTCTAAGCAATATTATACTAACCAATCATTTGTTATTGAATTCATATTTTAAAAATCTAGTGGATGAATTAAATGTTCTATATGTTCTTAACAAGTATGCCAATTTTTATGCCAACCAGATGTAATTTACCATTCAATCCATAGACTCATCTTTTATACATTATTTTAAATAACAAAAACTTAAATCTAAACAATTGATTGATGACAATAATATTAATCTTTGATCATCTTTAAATTATGTAAGCATGGAGAATATACGAAAATAATGTAATCCAACGGTGCATTTATTAAAATTCACATCTAATTAAAAAATATCAAGTGATGTAATATTACTTAAAGTTATACCAGGTGTAACTTTAACCTAACCCTTTATTATTATTTTTTTAATTATAAATTGTTTTTAGTCTATTGTATGGTTAACCACTTGATATATATATATATATATATAAGCCAATACTTCAAAATATTTGCTGCTTCTTTACTTTATTACTCTTTGAATAATTTAAAAATCTAGAATAAGCCTAGTAAGTAATAAATTAAAGAAGAAGTAGATATTTTAAAGTATTGACTTTTACACAAGATGTAAACATGATATTGAATTTATATTTTAAAAATATCACTATTGAATTACATGTTCTATATGTGCTTAACATGCATGCCAGTTTTCATGCTAATCAAATGTTATTTACCATGCGATCCATAAACTCATATTTTATTAATTATTCTAAACTACAAAAACTTAAATTAAATAATTAATTGATAACATGACTATTGATCTTTGAACACCTTAAAGATTTTGAGGCATGGAGAGTATATGAATATAATGTAATCTGTGGGGTCATGGGCCCAGATCATACAATTGGGTTTTGGGCTTAAGGCCCAAGCCAAGGATAAGGGGCCGTTTGAGGATGGGTAAGTATAGTCAAGGAAACTCATGCTAGTGTATAAGGAAGACAATATTGAACATAATGGTCTAGGAGTTTGTGCCAAGGATGAATTTGTCCTCGGCTAGCCAAAGCCGAGGTCTGTAAAGGATGCCTGCCATCTAGAGGTGCGATCCATGAAGTTCTGGAAATATGGATAAGCATTGTAGGAACAAAAGACAAAGAAGAATCCCAAAATATCTTGGGAAAAGCTGCTATCACTGCATTGAATGCACTCCAGCTAACTCCCTAGCCGCATTAATGAGGAAGTGACCTCTGCACAGTATTATTGCAGCCTTACAACCACCCCAGAAGACTTCTAGAGAGGGCTAATGGGACATGTATCAACATAAACCATCAACTATCCATGTGTAGGGTGGAGATGAAGGAAGATATGTGGTATAAATAAGGGTAGAGACCCCAGAGATCGGGGGGAGAAAAAGGAGAAGAGAAAGCACTGTAGCAATCTCAACAACTCCTGTAACCATTATCATCCAATATATACTAGAACAGAGCTCCTCGGATTGTGCCGAGGACAAACTTTCTTGTACAAACTTGGTTCGTTTCTGTTTGATTGTCTTGGAAACTCATTATTACTGTTATCCCATTCACTAGAGCCTAGTTTTTCTACCCACTCTTTACAAATTTATTGTACTGGGTTCACTAGGCCAGTATCCCATACATTTTGGGCCTGGGCTGAAAATCGTGTCCCTACATAATCCAACGATATATTTGTCAAAATGCACATCCAATAATAAGTTATTAAACGGTGTAACAATAGTTAAAGTTACATCTAGTATAACTCTAAGTAATGTACACCATCCAATAACTTGTTATTGAATTCATATTTTGAAATCTAGGTGTAACTTTAACCCAACCTTTTATTATTATTATTTTTTTATAAATTTTCTAGTTTTATTTTTTTTATTAATTTAATATATACTATCAAATATATATTGAAGTTTTTAGACACCATCCAATAACTTGTTATTGAGTTCATATTTTGAAATCTAGGTGTAACTTTAACCCAACCCTTTATTATTATTATTTTTTTTATAAATTTTCTAGTTTTATTTTTTTTACTAATTTAATATATACTATCAAATATATATTGAAGTTTTTAGTGTATTGTATGGTTAACCACTTGATATATATATATATACATAAGTCAATACTTCAAAATATTTGCTACTTCTTTACTTTATTACTCTTTGAATAATTTAAAAATCTAGAATAAGCCTAGTAAGTAATAAAGTAAAGAAGAAGCAGATATTTTACTATATTGACTTTTACACAAGATATAAAGATGATATTGAATTTATATTTTAAAAATATCATTATTGAATTACATGTTCTATATGTGCTTAACATGCATACCAATTTTCTTGTCAATCAAATGTTATTTACAATGCGATCCATAAACGCATCTTTTATTAATTATTCTTGTAAGGATAGTTAAACTAAGTACGTTCGTTGGGCTATGGGCCATGCTCAAGGATGAGAGAATATTCGAGGATGATTGAAAGGTTTGTATGGGCCTAGGAGAGTGGGCCGAGGAGAAAGGAAGAGGGTGACGGAGTGACCGGGGCCCCCAAGGAGTCAAGCTACCTTGGGAGATCTTGAGGGGGTTAATTACTTTGGGGATATAAACTTCAGGGAAAGTAGTAGATTTGGGCCAGCAACAAAAAAAAAAGAAATATCTGAGAAGAAGGTTGCCACCACCACATTAAATGCACTGCACCAAATGAACTGGCCGCATTTATGGAGTTACGACATCTGAACAGTGTCATCCCAGCTAATATCTCCTCACAAAGCTTCCAAGAAGTCTAGATGGGACAAGCACATAAGTGAATGACCACCACAAAAATGGGGAATGTAATCTAAGAAGGAAGAAAAAAAAAGAAGAACACCCTATATTTAGATAAACTTGATTAAATACAAGAACATCACATCCTCAGACTCGACTGAGGAGCGTTATTTCTATCATTTTTACGCATTCAGTCTTACTATTATAACTCCTGTCAACTTTGGCCCATATTGGATTTGCTAGGACTTTATCTTGTAAAACCCATCCTCTTACAAATACATTGTTTAGGGCCTGTTGGGCTATCATCCACTATTCTTAGTGGGCTGAAGCTCCGATTTGGGTCCTTACAACTCTAAACTACAAAGACTTGAATTTAAACAATTAATTAATAACATGACTGTTGATCTTTGATCACCTTGAAGATTTTCAAGCATGGAGAGTATATGAATATAATGTAATCTAACGGTATATTTGTCAAAATGCACATCTAATAATAATTTATTAAATGGTATAACAATGGTTAAAGTTACACCTGATATAACTCTAAGTAATGTTACATCATCCAATAACTTGTTATTGAATTCATATTTTGTAATGCCGTTGAATTACACGTTCTATATGTTCTAAACGTGCATACTAATTTTCATGCCAATCAGATGTAATTTACCATTCAATCCATAAACTCATCTTTTATACATTATTTTAAACAACAAAAACTTAAATTAAATAATTGATCGATGATATGGCTATTGATCTTTGGTCATATTTAATTTTGTAAAGATGGAGAATATACAAACATAGTCTAATTCAGCCGTGAATTTATCAAAATTCACATTTAATTAAAAAAATATTGGGTGGTCTAACATTGTTTAGAGTTACACCGATATAACTTAAACCCAACCCTCTCTCTAGAGAGAGAGAGAGAGAGGTGTAACTCTTTGTTAATGTTACACCAATCGGTCACTTCTATTAGAGTAATATTTTAAAATTTTCACTGTTGGACTATACACATTATCAATATTCTTTTTAACACAAACACACACACACACACACACAAAATTTGTGATAATTGGATGTTATTTATTATTTGATTTATAAACTCATATTTTATCTTAATTTGAAATACAAAATCTGAAACTTAAAATTTAAGTATTTTATAGATGAAATAATTATTAATCTTTGATTATCTTGAAATTTTGCAAGCATGTGTGTATAAGAAGATGTGTAATCCAGCCATGGTTTTGTTCAAATACACATCTAATAAAAAGTTATTGAGTGATGTAATATGATTAAAAATTTTAACTAGTGTAACTTGAGTTTATGGATTAGATAAGAAATACTATTTGATTAACATAAAAATCAATGTTGCATGTTAAGACCAAATTGAACATGTAATTAAAGGTAAGATTTTTAAAATTTTAATCCAATAAAAATTTATTAAATGATGTAGTATGAACAAAGACTTGTATCAAGTATAACCATAGTTATTATCTTGGGCTGGCCTCGCCAGTTAGACTAATGATTTGATACCTATATCGGTTTGATATTTTAATTAGATTACTTTAAGCACATTATCCAGTTAAATCCAATTAAATGTGGAGCCCTAGTGAATTCTTTGTAACCTGTTCAACTTGGACAAGTTTTTTTTTAATATTGTTCAACTTTTTCATGTATTCCAAATTAGTTGTCTACTTAAATTTGGAAAAAAAAAATTATAAATACTACAATTTATTTTATTTTAGAAAAATAAAAATGCTATATTAAGGAGAGTAATTTGCGATGATTTCAATAATTTTGTCTCTTAATTTTTATAATGTTATTATGAGAAATTATAAAATTTCAAAATGGTTTAAATTAATTTCATATCAAAATCTTGGTTTTCTTTATAAAATCTTACTTTAAATGAATCATTTCTACTTCTACTTGTGTTAACATTCCTAATATACTAGTCACTAACCCATGCAATGCATGGGAATAGCTATTGAATGATGTTTCAAGAAAAAAAAAAAAAAGCCATTATTTTTTAGTTGGAGAAGCAAGCAAAATTGCATGAAATTAAAAAAAAAAAATTGATATTGAAAAAAAAAAATAGTACAAAGTTTTATTAATTAGGTAGAAGAAAGCAATGTTTTTCTTATTTTTTTTTTATTAATTTTTTGTGGAAAGGAATAAAAGACATAATGTCGCGTCTCTAGTTTACCGAGTCCAATGTCATGGAATGATAATTCTGCCCTCCTTTGTTGAACTAGATCGACCATTTTGACTGCAAATTCTCTAGATGGGCCAAACTTCTCTAGCTTCAGCATTAAAGTTTCTGTTCGGGGCTGGTGATGTATGCAGTAACGGCTAGTTGCTTAGCAATTGAATACTATTTTTACCAAATTTCCCGGAACTTGCCAAGATGACAAACATTGATAAGGGAAGAGAGAGAGAGAGAGAGATTATTTTAGTGGTGGGTCACTACAAGATTCTTAGAAGCATCTAATTGTTTTTTTTTTTTTTTTTTTTTTTTTTTATATTATAATTGTATCTTTTTACCATATATTTCCAAACAAAATATTATTTGATGGCCCACCATCTAGTTAGCTGATTGAATATTGACTCGATTAATAGAGCATATATTAATTAGGACAAAATTTAAGTACAGTACCAGGTGCTATTCCTTATGTTCTCCTTTTAAGATTTAGCTATATGGTTACTTAATTAACTAAAAAATACACTTTCTTCTCATAATAAAAAATGCACAAGACAGAATCTTAAAAAGGGAACTTAAAAAAACAGCATCTAAGTACTGCTCTCGTCCTAACTTATAGGTTCTCTATTTAATCCCAAAATGTAGTACTTTTTGAATGTCAATAAACAAATTTTCAAAGTTACCCTTACTTCATTTAACAAGTCAACCGTTATATCACTAGAATTTAAATTAATGAAAATACTTTTGAAAACTTGCACATTTTTAACTGAAAGACAACACATTACATAACATTCTTATTAAAAAAAAAAAAAAAAGAGGATTTCCTAAATAAAACCAACAATAATAATACAGAACATAGGGAATATTACGTTAAATATGTCATTATATGCTTAGATATATATATATATATATATATATATATATATATATATTATGGGAAATGTTAATGAGTGCCGTATGACATTGGTTAAGAATCTAATTAAAAAAAGTTTTTATGGAAAAAGAAAAAAACAATTAATGTTTTGACAGCTTTTTTTATTTCTCATAAAAGTGATGTCAAAACTTTTTTAAAATAAATTCTTAACCAATGTCGTACGGCACTCGTTAACATGACCCATATATTATTTGGCTCATTATCAAGTTTCACCCCTTTCAAAAAAAATATCATGTTTCACATTCCCATACACAAAGTAGTTTACGTGTATAGGGTTTGAGTTACAAGACTAATAATATATTATAACTATGCCTGAAAAAAGAAAGTATTAAATTCTTTAACTTGAAATTAATTTTTTGATACATCAATAGTTAGGGGTGGGGTTAGCATCACATAAAATTATCGAATGTAACCTGAACCTAAGGAAAGAAAATATACACAAATAGGTTACCTTACAGATTTAGGACCTCTCTCTCTCCTTCTCATGAAAGATTTTAGGATCACATCGCAGCAAACGTGGAATCAACAAGGGTAGTACTGTCGGAGAATTCTATATAAATAATCAATAAATATATACAAATTATTACAAAGAAATCAAACAGCAACAGCAGCAAGTACTTCAAATATTATGAAGAATATCATAGGAATATCCGTTTGAGTAATTCATACACTAATTCATACGAATATTGTCTCCTCGAGTTTTCCAAATTCCAATTGTATTTGACGTCTTCGAATTAACATTCATGCATTTTAGACTGTGGATGATCTGATGATATACATTCAACATTCTGATGATGATGGTGTGATGATGTCAAGATGACACCGAGAGAAACAACATATATAACGACGAAAGTGAAACAGAACAAGAAAACTCCAGGTTGTGTAAGGCTATACGTCAAGAAATTAAAGAAAAAGAAAATGAAGTTCGGTCAATTCATAGTATTTACCAAGTATTTAACATTTGAAATTTTGAATAGCGATTGTTTGATGACACGATTTGAAGTTATGATTTCAGTGGTTTCACGCAACTATACATGGTATACATGCCATTCTTCCTCTTTCTCTGTATTATGGTAGGCCCAAGTAAGTTGAATTGTGAGAATGTATATGGAAATTTTCAATGTATTTTTTTGGGTGACAAATAAAATTTGGTGAGAGTAAGCGATAGGAGACTTCTCATCTGTAAAACTGACAGAAATGGAATCTTTCTTTTTTCTTAAATGAGTTAAATTTATGAAAACTGTAAGTTCACTTTGGTTGTCATGGTTGCCTACAAAAATATTTTTGAGTGGAATGAAAAACATCATGATGTGGGTGTGCTTTCATAATTATTGATAAGCTACTCCTCATATCTGAATGAAAGCTTTTGCAGTAATCTCGTGAATATCATTGATTAATGGAAAATTTTAGGTGAATATTTAACGTTATAAGGTCCACGCATTAAATTTCAGCTCAAAATAATCTCATCCATAAATATCTGAACGTTATATCTTTATTAGATTTCCTTTAAGCATGAAGTTATTGAACTTGGCTTTAGGGTGAGTTGTCAATTTCTATAATTGTATCAAGACTCAAAAGCCTTACAGGTTCAATTGCCATCTTTTGGTATTTCTAATGAAAATGTCAAGAGTTCAGATCTTCCCTTGTCATTATAATTTATAACTATTAAATCGAATTTAAAAAAAAATGAAAGCACTCCATCAGTCATCATGATGCAACTCTAAGGACAAGCTCAGAATTTCAGATCCTCCAAATAACTTCTAGCTATAGATCGATGAGGGGTCAGGCTTGGTTGTGCACACCCTCATCATAGATTACTTTTTCTTTCTCACTTTCTCGGGAGGCCCATTTATAAATGGTGGTGGAAATTTGGAGACAAATGGCCCCTGAGTCGGTGGGAGCATTTATTCATTTTAACCACTGTACTATCCAGATGTCGTAAGTCTCAATGGCTTGGAAGAGCTTGTGAAGTAATACAAGTTTCTCCTCTTTCACTGTGGTGGTTTATTTTCAGGACTTATCAATGGCCTAAGCTCTGAAGCTGTTATTGGGGTTAGAAGACTCAAAAGGCTCAAAGCACTTCCTTAGTGTCTGAATGACAAAATTGACCAATATAAGTCACAATGTGGGGTAACCTCTTGAATGCACAAGATTGTGCATCCACCAAATTCACTCCTTTGAAAACAAAGCAGCTATTTGTTGCTGCTGATGGTTTCTTGAGCTTTACTAAGAAATATGAAGTTTTCATTCTTAGCAATAGAAGTATGATTAGTCGTAAGTGATAACACAATAAGCTGGGAACCAAGTTTCATAAAGCTGAAATCATTAGTTAGAATCTCAATCTTTCCTGTAACAGATAACACAATAAACTGGAAATCCCTATCATGGAGCAGAAATCATTAGTTAGATTCATCCTTTTTATTAATAAAAAAAAGGCGGTATTAAATACAACATGATATTCTCATGTTCTTTGAAAAACTAACCATCTAAGATGTAACACAAAAAAGTACTTGTAGATATGACATTTTCAACAGTACGCTGCAAAAGCAAGGCCTCCAGTGTGTTAAGGCAACTCACTCTGGCAGCTGAACACATAATTGCATCTTGTGACACTGACACAATGTCAGATGGGATCTACCACTTGGTGTTGGTGGACCCTAATATTGAATTCAGCAGTCCTGTTGCAAAAATATACGAATTACAAAGTCACATGATCATACCAATAATCATTTAATGTAATTCAGTTGGAATTTGGTTTACATGTTATTCAAATATTCACAATGAATATTACCTCTAACTGCCATTAAGACGATGGCTTCTGCCTCGGAAAGCAACACCATCAGCCTGGTTGGGCTGCTGTGCTTGTGCATGACTAGTGCTTGGTCGAGTTCCATTAAGACGGTAGCTTCTTCCTTGGAATGTAACTCCTGCTGATGGATCACGCTGCACTGGGGTATTCATTTGTGTTCCCTTGCCCCAAAATGCAACTAATTTGTGACTGGAGAGTCATTAAGGATAATACAATTATTTCACAAAAAGTGTCTAACCTTCAATAAAATAGTTGCCCAAATATAGTCCCAATTGGTATTTTTCTGAATTTTTTTCCTTCCTCATATTACCTCAAATCTTTGCCAGAAGAAAAAATTACAGATCAGGATGTTGGCTATGCTTAATTATTTGCATGATATAATATCTGCTGTAGTGTAAAAAACTATGTTAAACCAGTGTTAGATCTATTAGTGCGACCCAAACTTGTTGTAAAGTCCACACTTTTGTAAGTTTGCACTTACAGGATAAGTGACCTGATCCTACTAGGACAAGAATAGGGTTAGACTAGGAATTTTGTTTTTATAAATAAACAAAGGATAGTGTCTATTACACACTTGTGTGGTGTGTGGTAAATGCATTGAAATTGTACACTTGTGTGGATGCACACAAGTGTGTAGCAAATTTTCCCCATAAATAAGTACTCTTTGATGTATACTCGATTTTCCATGTAGAATTTGAATCAGTAGTCTATTTCTCTAATAGAGTAGTCTGCATGGATCAAAACGACTCCAACTACCCAATTTCCTTGATTCTTGATAGCCACAACTACTGTCAATGGGCCTATGCTATGAAAAGATCCATCAAAGGATCTCTTATGGAGATATATCACTAGAGAAGTTCCTAAACAAGTCAACTAATGCAGAAATGTAGATTGTCTTCAAGAAACGCTAATGACCGAGATAGTAACTCTTAGAAGATTATCACATGGTTTCTCAATACCTGTGCTCCCTTTATTAGAACATTACTCCAGTGACATGACATATGGAACTTTCTAGCACAACACTCAAAAAAAATTTTCTTCTTCATCAATATCAATATATTTTTTTGAATGGAAGATATAGACATCAATATCAATATATGACCACTATCATCGCATGCAACAAGAAAAGGCCAATATATTGCTAAATTTAATTCATAAATGGGATCAAACTCGCTTCTTTTGAGCAAAATGTAACTGACATCGTGATTCACTTCACACTCTTGATAGTACAGTCAAGGAATTGATATCTGTAAAAACATGCAAGAAGAAAGCTCAAACACAACGCTATAATTCTATATTAGTTGTTCCACCCTCACTATCTCAATTATGTAAAGTTGTACGGTGTAGGATCCTCACAATGAATACCATTGGGATAGCCCTAAGGTGGGAATTCTATTTGAGCATTCCTCTCTTCATCTTCCACCCCACTTGCTCTCTACTGCTGCCACTCTGCCTCTTACCTCTGAGTCCTTACATATATGGCACACTAGTTTAGGTCATGCCTCACTGTCTCATCTTTAGCCTTTACTTTCCAATGGTCATTTAGGGTAGGACAAGTCTCACTCTTTTCATTGTATTTCATTTCAATTTAGAAAATAATTTGCTTTACCTTTTAAGTGAATGTCTTTCGTATCCTCCATTTGATCTTGACCATATCAAGAACATGTGCATGATGAAACAAGAAGCCTCATTTGCTAATTGCTATGTAGCTAGTGGTAATGTAACAAGGTGATGTGTGCATCAAACATCTTTTTTTATCATGCATTTTTTGGAGTCTCCAACATATAATGGTCTATGGTTCAAAACTTACTGCATCCTTGACAAACAGGAACACAGACACATTGGTCTGTTTTGGGAGTCGTGAAATTCTCCACAAGTTTATGGAGGAATACAATTTCAAACTACAAAGGTTCAATTGTCTTGAAATCCTACCAGAAAAGCGAAAGAAAATCATAAGAACGAGGTTTAAGAGGTTTCAAATAAAAGTTTAATGCATGCATTGCTAAAATAAAATTAAAAAAAAAAATAGAACGGATACACCCAAAGAGGGGTCTTCAAGATGAATTTTCCCCCAGCAAGAGGATGAAGCACTGTTAGGAAGTAATATAAATGTCCTACAACCATCCCTCGAATGCCTGGCTTCAAAGGATCTCCGAGTAACAAATCAACTGCTAGCATTACATAAGGAAGATAGAATCCCTACAGTAAAAAATAAAAAATAAATAACCAGCCTCTTAGATTCCTTTCAATTTCTGATTATATAATAAACTTCATAAATGTCATGAATATCCTTTCATTGTCTGTTGCATAAAGGAAAGCTAGAGGCGTACAATGGCAGGGAGTACAATTGTACATAAGATTATAAGTTAAACAAAGAAATATTCTTCTTGAAAGTTTGGAAATACAAAAAAAAAAAAAGATCATGAAAATAGGCTGCATTATTTATAATTAAGGGTAGAACTATTGATGGAAATTTTGTTGATATTACACAATAAATTACAGGTCAAATATGGTGGGCACACTTAACTGGGACTGCAACACCACGATTTTAAGGCTAACCAGGCAAAATGTGGGAGACCATATTTTTTCTTTGGTTAACTTCATCATGGTGGTACCTCTTTATGGGGCATACCTCACTCATGATGCATTTTCAAGGGCCTCTAATAATAAAATCTACAGGAACCAAAAGTACAGCAATTCATGCATAAAGATATTCTTTTCCTTTATTGCAGGTTCACACTCCAACTGCATTGGTACAGAAATAGTAATGAAAGAAGAAAATGACAAGAGATAGTAACAAGTAAGGCAAAAAAGACCAAGATAATTTTTTATGCAGCCAATTGGTTGTGCAGGAAAAAGGCAGAAATGAAGTTACAAATGTTGTATCAAACCTTCTTTGTTCGATAATCTAGATGCACAATGAAGCTTTATAGTATGGTGGTGCAGGTACTGAAAGTTCTAGATATCAAGCTATTTTATAGGACACAGTAGACTCATATTGAATGTTACAGAAACAAAGAGGTCTAATTTCAAAGTCCATATACAGAAAAACAGTTGCTAGCTTATGTTGTTCCAAATGCTAGGATAACTAAAACAGAACAGCGGAGAGAAAGATTAAAACAAAACTGGTAGAAGGGTACCTTCAATGACACAAGACCATAAACGCTTATTCGTGCATTTGGGAACTCACGGCTCCAAACATAGACAAGCATAAATACTAAGGAACCTCCCATGAATGGAGACCATAGATATGGAACAGCAGCCATCACCTAAGATCAAGTAACACCCTTGTCATTATTTTCATGATATTTTGATTAGTATTGGGGGATTTTGGCTCACTTGTTTTGATATTGTGTTAACATATTATGTGAGGAAATTTCTTCTAAATTTTTAGAAATAATGCTTGTAAAATAAATATAGCAGGAATTATCATCTATAGTCTATGTAAAGTTGTAATTTACAACTATGTATTTTGTTGGCTTTAATTCCGTGCCAAATTTGATTGTAATTATGTTCGATCTTTTGTACCCTGTATTTTTTGTGGGATTTAATTGTAAGGGTTATGTGATAGAGAGAGAGAGTGTGAAGACTTAAGCAATTGAAGACAGAAGAGTTTTCGTGAGTAGCTCGCGACTAAGCATCTCGCGAAATAATGCATGTGCCCTGCACATGACTGGAATGCGAAGAGTCAGGACAGATGGAGACAGCTATGTTTCGCGAGTAGCTCGCAAGTAAGGCCTTCCCACGAGACACTCGCGAAACATTCTGTTTTGCCAAACTGTGCTATCAGATACACACTTTCTGTACCCACACTATATATACCTACATTACCCACAGATGTTGAGGAGTGCTTCAGAGAGAAAATCCTAGCCATAAACCTTGAGAGTTAGAGATTGTTATACTCGCATATCTCTACACATTTGCTTGTGGATTTTCCTCAACTTCTACCTTTCCATTTTCATATCTTTGAGAGGTTGATAGCTCAAACACTTACCACACCCTTTTAGAGTGTTTAGTGAGGTTTTGGTGCTATTGGGAAGCATTGGAAGAAGCAAAGGATGGCAGATACAACATGGAGCTTGTTGCAGGATCCGGAGAGCTAGACAAGACACGGTTTCAAGAAGTTTTGTTGGAGTAGGAGCTTGGAGGGCTTAGGTACATTGAGTAGATTAGGCTTGGAGGGTCTCTTGCTAACCCATGTATCCCAACTGATTGTCTAGTGGATCGATTACCGCTTGGAAGGCGGCGGAAAGGTTTTTCGCCGAGTTCTTCGGTTTCCTCTTTGATAACACATCGGCGTGTTATCTTGTATTTACATTCTTCTTTCCTACTCTTTTACCTTTGATTTTACTGCTATGTTATAATGTTTATGGGTTAAAGTAGCTTGTTTGTTTATCCGCTCGCATTTACTCTATTCCGCACTTAGTATTAAATTAGAGTAAAATCAATCGAGCCATAACTTTAATTTGGAGGTCTAAATAGCTCTTGTGTTTTCACACATTTTCGAGCATTCAGTCTATACCATTAGATGTCTTGATTTTGCATAATTGTTCTCCATACATGTTGCAAAATTCATTTCTAAACTGGGACAGAGTTGTATCATTTGTAATTGTTTATTAGGTACTTATACTTTTGGAATTCTACATCTCCATACATATTATTTCAATTTTTACTAGTTCACCAAATATATCTGGCATCTCTTGACAAAACTGCTTGACACCCTATTTCTCTGTTCTTTCCTTGACAGTTACTCAGTTTGTCATTAGAAAGACAGTTAGCTGTCTTTCTCTTCCAAAAAAGAAACGAAAAGCTGTCTGATAAATTCATGTTATTTGGTAAATCACATGGCGGATCAATATTCCCCAAATTTTACCATTAATTAGGATACATGCTCATACTTTAGTGAACGTTACTGGAAAAAGAAAAAGAAAACTCTAAATATATGATAATTTGTTCTTACTTACAAGAAGTGATAGTGCTCCAAAGACGAACATCCATACATAATCTGCTGTTCTCTTGACAAAGGGTCCTCTCTCAAGTGAAACACCATATCTTGCTCTAAGCAAATCAGCATGACAAAGTATTTCAAAATTTCAATATCACCTTGAAACATAGTGTACAGACTGTAAACCTTGCATAACTTTTAATCTTGAAAATCAATGATCACAAGTGAATGATAGGGATTAGAAAAGATATGTATGTACAGGCATCAATTAGATGATTAATGGCTTAATGCAAATGTGGATCTTCATTTAAGGTCTGATATTTCATCTATTGGATAATTTTAATTGCGCATGGTTTTTCCAAAACATTCTTTCCTGCCACCTTAACCCAAAATTTAAAGTAAATGTAATATAATATGGTTGCAGAGGGTAGATAGAGTCAGATATCTTACATCATTAACAGACGAAATGCATAGGGAAATGAAAATTGCCCAAGAAAGAAGAAATTCGTAATAAGCCTCCAAACCTGCACCATGTACAAACATTAACAATCGGGGCATAGGCAGAAAGTGAACCCTCAAATTTTAACTTATTACAACATGATCTTTGCAATACAAAATGAAAAAAAAAATGAATTTAATCTCATGTATTACAGATTGGACAAATTGGCAACTTAACTTGTTTACCTGAAAACGTTTTAGTACAAGGCCATAAAATAATGCTATATTGTAAGGATTATAAAGTTGCAGATAGTATGCAGATGTGGTCATCAAGCACGCCACTCCATAGAACTTGCTTACAGGTGGGAGAGATCGATAGTATCTGAAACATTTTATGAAAAATCAGCTTGTTTAAGTAGCAAAGAGGTTACAGAAATCATGAAGTATCAAAATTGCAAGCCTTGATATAAAATCAAGAGCCAGTTGATTTTTTTATTTTTATTTTTTGGTTTAGCGAGTCCAAAAGTAAATATTCAGAAACTAATGTGACCAAATAAATATATAACTTGCAGCAAGGGCAAGAAATATTGCATGCTTCTGAACCACCTAAAATTATTGATACATTATTATTAGACTGAGGGAGGGGCATCTGGTTTGTTTGGAATGAAATCCACAACAAAATCAAATTATTTATTGAAGAAAAGAAAGTACTAAATTTTTTCTTGCATAAAATGATTAACACTACTTTTATGTAAGAAAATTAACCAAGTACCATTGTGTAACATTCAACTAACTAGCATGCAAATCAACAAAAGGTCATATATGCATGTGATCATTGAAATGTTTGTGTGTTTGTGCATAGAAGGAAAGAGAAAGATTACTCCGCTGGGGTAGACATTGCACAGAATGGTTTTCTTCTGTCAAGGTAGTGTGATGGTGGTGGAAAGGGTGATCGTAGATTGAAAGACTATAATAACAAGAATATTGGATATGCATTGCACTGGTCTTCAACAATAGTATAATACTAGTATAAAGTATAAACCAATGAACTGGCACTTCAAAGAGAAGACTATGGAACTTGAATATTGTAATAACAAAAATATTGTCTTCTTTAAAGAAATTCAAATTAAATTAGCCATATTATTTTTATAAGTTTTCTAGTTTGACTTTTTTTTTTTTTGGGTAAATTTAATATATATATATATATATATATATATATATATTGTGGGGTACAGAAATTTAATAAGGTAATAGCGCCACGTGTCATACCCAAAGCCAAGGAGGCCATTACCATGTTGAGGAGTCCATACACTCGGACGGCAAAACCAGAGGGGGGTCACATTGTGGAGGAAGAGCTTTAGCGAGGAGGTTAGCCCTAACGTGATTGGAGGGATGGTAGCTGCCACCACATTCATTGCACCTCACCAAACCCTTTGACTGCATTTATCTGGAAAAGACCTTTGAACAGTGTTGTCTTGGTTGCCGCAACTCACAAAAGGCTGGGAAGAGCATCTGATGGGACAAGCACTCGAGTAGTGGCCTTCATAATCAACAAATGGAGAGCCAAGATCAGCCAAAAGAGAATATATAATGTGAGAGATCCTCCAAGGATGGAGGATTGGGGAATCTGTAGAGAAAACACTGTAGCAACAAGAACTGAAATTGTATCTAAGTCTAAAAGAAATATATTCAAGGACCACTCTCCTCGGATTTTGCCAAGGAAGGATTTTTTTGCTTAGAGTTTGTCTTTCTTTGCTTTCTTACTATCTTTAATCCACTGTGCACGTTGCTCGATACATTGAAGCCTAGTTTTTAAGCCTACTCTCTACAAATTCATTGTGTTGGACTCTTCAGGCCCTAATCTAGCTACTTCTTGGACTTAGGATCCAAACCGCGCCCTTGCATATATATATGTATGTATCTCTCTCTCTCTCAAGTGGTTAACCCAGACAATACATTAAAAAGTTAAAATATATATTTGAATACACCCGTTTCTTTTTCTAAAAAAAAATGCTAAAGTAATTATTAATATCCGATTGATATTTTGCAAGTATGAATGGTATGAAGGCAGTGGCGGAGCCAGGATTTCAATCTAGGGCAGGCAAGATTCAAAGTCAATATTAAAAATGAAATTAATCTAAAAAATATTAATTGATAATAATAACAAAATTGATGTGGTAAGAATGTGATTAGTGTTATTAGACAAAATAATAAAAAATTATGTGAACTAATTTTTTTGTAATGGTGATACATCATCTTATAAGATTAATGTAGTAAAATTTGTAATATTCGTAGTATTACTCAACAAGAAAAGTGATATAAACAGTGGAAAAAAGAAAAAAAAAAGAAAAAAAAAAAAGAAAAGAAAAAGCAAAACAAAACACTGTTACGGTGAAATGGGTTAAAACATGGGACAAGATGTAAGCTACTTTAAAAGAATAAAATAATAGGTGAAAAAGTCAAGCTTTGATACATGAGGCAAGTTTTTTTTTGTTTTTTTTATTTTTAATGTTGGTATCAAGGTTTGTTTCTCTGGAGTGGGAGTCTTTTATTTTGCTTTTTCACCATGTTAGAGCATCCACATCAGTCCATGGATACTCTTGCAAAATACATAAAGCAACCCTTTTTACACATTTTGGCCAAAAAAACACCCACATCAGTGGGTGTAAAATTGTGCAAAATATACACCCAACTGTGCAAATGAACAGTAATCGTGTAAATATACACGGTTACTGTTCGCGTGTAAATGATTTTTTTATTTTATTTTCTCTCTCCATCAAACTACTTCTCTCAACCATTACAAGCGCGCCAGAATAACCACCCTAGCACAGAGTATTAACCAAAATCAACTGAAAATTAACCCAAAATCAACAAAAAATTTTCCCAAAATCAACTGAAAATTAACCCAAACACATCCACACAGACAAATCAACACAAAGATACACTTGCTCAAAAAAAAAAAAAAAAAAAAACACAGAGATACACAAACACACCCACACACAAACAAACCCAAACGGACAAACAACAAAGAGAGATCGGTGCTTATCAGAACGTTCGGTGCTTGACTGGAATGACCGGAGCTCGTGGGTCTTGCTTGATCGGAGCTCATGGGTATGGGTCTTGCCTGATCAAAGCCTGATCGGAGTTACTAACTGATCGGTGCTTGTGGATTGGAGAGATAGATCGGTGCTTGTGGATTGGAGAGATTGACCGGTGCTTGTAGAGCGTGGATCGGCCGGTGAAGAAAGGATCTGGGTCGCCGGAGCTTAGTTCGTGGATCGGCCGTGAAGAAAGGATCTGGGTCACCGGAGCTTGGTTTGTGGATCGGTCGGTGAAGAAAGAAACGGGTCGTGGAGCTTGGTTCATGGATCGGCCGGTCGTGGAGCTTGGTTCGTGGATCACCGGAGCTTGGTTTTTGAGAAAGAATGAGAGAGAGAGAGAGAGAGAGAGAGAGAGAGAGAGAGAGAGAGAGAGAGAGAGTGGTGATCTGTTCTGAAAAGAGAGAGAGAGTGCGCGTATATAGGTAAAGAGAGTTGAGAGAAATAATAAAAAAAAATAGAGAAGAATGAATATTTTATTGAAATATCTTGTAAAATAGATAAACTGATGTAGGTGTTTTATAAAAGTGGTAGTGTAAAATAGAAAGAGTAGGTTTTTTCGTGTAAAATAGACAGAAAATTTAGAAGGACTGATGTGGATGCTCTTAGGTAGGCAACTACTAAGAACAAAGGTAACTAAAAGATTTTTTGGGATGAGTCAAAGGGGGCAGTTGCCCCCCCCCCCCCCCCCCCCCCCAGTTCTGCAAGGATAAAGTAATTCAAGTCATTTATATCAAAAAAAAAAAAAAAACTTTAAAGAGTAGTGTTAGCATCACATAAAATTACATAGAATGGAATCTGAAAATAAGGGAAGAAAATCTACACAAATCTATTGTAAAAGGTTACCTTATGTATTCAGGATCTCTCTCTCTCTCATGAAAGATTTAGTAGCATGTCACAGCAAACGTGGAATAAACAAGGGTAGTGTATAAATTAATCAATAAATATATATAAAGTTACAAACAAATCAAACGGCAGCAAGTACTTAAAAATAAATGAAGAAGTTCATGGAATATTCGTTCATAAGATAAAAAAAAATTGATTGAACCAATTCATCCACTAATTCAACGATCTCCTCCATTAGCTATTGGATTTGGAGGAGATCATAGACTTGATACTTGACAGAGGTGATTAATAAAATTTAAACATTTCCACATATTTATCGAATGTCGCCTCTAGTTTTCCAAATTCCAATTGTATTTGATGTCTTCAAAATAATCATCTACACCTATGTAAGTATGTATACATACATTCATACATTTTATATGAGGATGGTCTGACTCTGATGATATCATGGTACGCAAAGTGGAAAAAACATAGCCTCCGAAAGTGAAAAACACAACTAAATACATTCAACATTCCGATTTAAGTAGTGGTTGTTTGATATCCTAACTTGAAATTACGATTTCAGTTGTTTCACGTAATGTGTGTACGTATGATATCATACTCATACACACTCTATTTAATAAGAACTAGTCGTCAACCCGTGCGATGCACAGGAAAATGACTGAAAATGAAATCTAATGAATACTAAGCAATTATGCAAAATACCATTTAAATTAAAAGACAAATATTAGTGAATGTCGTTATTCTCAGCTGTTTGTGTTACATCTAGAGTTTCATATCTAAGTTATTACAATACTACTTGTAGCAATTGAAGCTCACAATATATGAGGCCCAAACTTATATTATCTTCGAGCCCCCCTGAGCCTTACTAAGTCCTTAACAAAATTTCTTTTGTATTGAATTTGATTTCAAAGGACTTATTCAAAATTATTTGAATTAAACCTCACAAATTAGAAAGAAAAAATAAATAACATTACAACATTGTAGCTGATTAATATACAAATAAACTACTAATTTAACATGATAAATCACTATTAGTAATTTAGAAAGCAAAAATTAACAAAATTAAAGTTATTACCCATTTAACCTAAAACTTTTCATATACTAAATTTGTCAAATACCTATTAACAAATAACTATTGATATAAAATATTCAGTAATTCCTTCAATACTGTTGTTCATGCTGTAAAAAATTTGAGAGAATAACATAGCAAGCATCTTAAATTCTTTCTTGCTTGGATCCTACAAAACAATATATATATATATATATATAGCAATGGAGACAGAACATGCCATTATAAAGAGACAACCAATTACGATAGTGTTGGAGGCAAAGTAAAAGATTAAAAAAAACTAAAGAAGCAAGCGGTTTGGCTAGCATATTAGCTAGTTAATTTATATCAAAAGACATAAAAATCTTACAATCAAATAGAATGCATCTTAAAAGTAAATAAATACATGTGGTACAATCAGATAAATAAAAGGTTTGTCAAGATGATCAGGTTTGGCAATGAAAAAGACGCAGCAGCTATAAGCTATTGATGAGAGTAATCTCTATCTTAAACTTGTGATAATGATGAAAATGCAACAACTATTAATTATGCAGATCCAACATAATCTTATTTTGATTCAACAACAATAAAAATGACGATAATTACCGTAAAAAAATTATATAAAAAAACAGCCTTTTATGATATAGCCAAGAGTACAATTAAATACAATCAAAACTAATAGAAGGAATTTTAAATCGATTCCAATGATGAAGGAGGGATTCACTTAAATGAGGAGACCAAGAAAAAAGGAGAAGTATATGTTTTGAGTATAGTATTGAATTTTGAACTCTATAATTCAATTTGCTAACTACTAAAATACCTTAGCAAATTGAATTTTTACAGGCACGGATTACACCATTCAATTGAATTTCTGCAGGCACGGATACTACTAAAACTCTATCACACGGATAACACAATATAAACCAATAATGTTACCGCCGTCTCAAACATTAAAAAAAAAAAAATCAATCAATTTTAAACTTAGAAACAAACAATCATATATCAATAAAAATACCCATAACACAAAAGAGTTAGTAACAAAACTAAAAAAGAAAAAAACTAAAAAATAAAAAAGAACAATACTATTAATCTAATCCTTATATTGAATTATTATGCAGGGCAATCACAAGAATTGAGATTAAGAGCAACTGGGATTTAGAGATGCCTGAACTGAATCATCCAGCTTTTCAGTATTAATATAGTGTGAGGAGAGGAAGAGATGAAAGAGTTAGAAAGCCAAAGTCTGGCGTTAGAAAGCTAAAGGGTTGCCATTTGAGATTGTAACTATGGAACACAAAGAGTTGCTGTTTGAAATTGTAACTGTGGAACATAAAAGGTTGCCGTCTAAAATTGTAACCATAGAACACAAAGGGTTGGGAATTATTTTCTTTTTATTAGTATTTTTAAATTTAGGAAAACTAATTTTAAATTGTAGGACAAATTCAAAAAAATAAAAAAGTAGTAATGACATGGCAACTTATGTGGCTCAACTTGAGCGTAACAACATTAAATACTACGCTCCAGCTTTTAGTAATATATAGATATAGATATAGATATAAATTAAATCCTTTACTTAGGCATAAAAATTGGAAAACACTTGAGGCACATAAAATTTTATACGAAACATAAGTTACATAACATTCTCCCTCTTTCTTTGCATTATGGCATACATACGCGATACGTACACACAAGAAAATGTGTGTACATGATTCTCAAAAAAAAAAGAAAAAGAAAATGTGTGTACATACGTTGTACATATTATGTGTAACAGGAAATTTATTTAGGCATAAAAATTGGAAAACTCTTGAGGCATAGAAAATTTTATAGATCGATGGGTTGGCCCATGAATTTTCCTTAGCCCTACCATAATTCAGAGAAAAAGGGAGAATATATATGAAATTTTCAATTTATTATTTGGGTGCCTATGAGTCTATGACAAGACTAATAAATAAAATTTGGTGAAAGTAAGCAATAAGAGACTTCGAATTCATCTATTTAACTAACATAAATGGAATCTTTCTTTTTCTTAAATTTATGAAAACTGTAAGTCCACTATTGCGATGCTGTGGTTGCCTACAAAAATATTTTCTGAGTAAAAAGAAAAACATCACAATAAGGGTGTTCTTTCATAATTTATTGCTTCTGTTGTGCAACATTAGCAGCTATATCATCCACTTATTTTCAACACTTTTATCTCTCCAATATTTTATACCGTAGTGTTATAATTTCTCCATCCATTCATCTTTTTTTTTTTTTTTTTACTCTTCTTATTCTCATTTTATTTACTTTAAAATTTACTATTTTTTTTTCCATTCAATTCATATTTTGCCCACACCAAAAAGGTAAATACTCTCTCTCTCTCTCTCTCTCTCTCTCTCTCTCTCTCTCTCTCTCTCTCTCATTTTTTATTTATTTCTTTTGGCAGATTTTTAATTCTTTACTGCATCTTTGGTTTAGGTTGATGAATTTTGGTGTTGAACTCTACTTTGGGTTGATGCGATTTGGTTGTGTTTTAATTTGTTATCTTTTTTATTTTCTTCTATTTAGTTGATAGATGTTATCTTAGATATTATATAGTGCATCTATACTATCTATAACATGATTCATTTCTTTAAACTAGACTTTTATGTGATTCAAAAATACCCCTAAACCCTATTTTTAACAGCGACAAAACTTGGAAACAACCAAGTAAAAATATATATATCCAACTCTACCTAAAACATTGCCTACAAAATAAGACACTCTTCTACTAATCTATGTCTTTAAAACAAACTTATCCAAAAATAAAAAAAGATAAAATTCCCAGTCCACTTTGTATAATTCCTTCAAGACCCATTGCACCTCTTTTTTCTTTTTTCTTTTTTTCTTCTTTTTCTACTTTGTCAAGACTTGCTAGTTTCTTTTATTTAATTTTTCTATTTTTTTGAATTTTTGGTTTCCTTAATTTCTAATCTCACGTTTTTGTATTTTCTGTATTTTTTTTTTTTGGTTGAATTTCTAGCTTTCTTAATCCCTAATCTTACATTTTTGTTTTTGTTTTTTGTTTTTTTCACTTCTAAAATCTCCTTTTCTTTATTTGAATTTGAAAGAAAAAAAAAAGAAAAAAGAAAAAAAAAAAAGAGAGACACTCCTACTATAAAACCATTACTATAACTTCTTATCCATATTTCTTAAATTTAGGCACTACCACATATCCTCATTTAAACATCCCACGTTTCAACAATTTAGAACTACACCAATATATAATTATATCTCTCTCTACTTCATCTTTTTTAATACTATTCAATTTTGAAAAGATTTCCGCCTGCACGCAGCAAATTGGAGCTCTCCCACAAAGAAGATAAGGGTTCCATGGTTGGTTCATAATGATTTTTGGTAAGTCCATTTTTTATTACTTTCTCTTTAAAAAAAAAAATTCATATATGAGTTTTTGTTGAATATATATTTTGCTAAAACACAATTCTAGGCCAAGAATAAAAAAAGAGCTTCATTGCACATGCAAAGTGTATGTGATAAGGCTAGTAATGATATAATATTATTCTATTATGTAGTATGACTTGGATAATTTGGTGTTTACAACTATGCATTTTTTAGTTAATTTTTAGATATTTTGGAAGTGAGAATTTGATTTATATCTAAATACAATCTACATGTCTATGTATTTAAATGTGCCTTTCAATTATTTGAGTAATATCAATTCTAAATTTGTGATGAGATTTGATTATCATGATATCTCCTTAAGAGAATAAAAATTTTTTTTTGATAAATAAAAGAACAGGAAATTTGAATCATTAATTTAAAACTTAAAAAAGTTTAGTTGTACCCTAAAAAAAGAAAACATAACACACTATACCAAAAGTTTGAAAAATATAGACCATTTCCAAAAATAATAATTTCAATCAAACACACCCAAGTTTCTAAAAATTAAAAATAAAAAACTCCCAAAATAATAGAATGATATATTTGTAAAGCTAGAGAGATGAAAAAAATCTTTTAGAAATAGTTAAATTTTTAAGGAAAAATATTTAATAAATTTTAGAAAATAAATTAAACATTATACCAAATTATAAAATAATTATATTTCCCACGTATTGCATGGGTCAACAACTAGTTATTTTTTTGAGAGAGTTTCAACTTATAACATCTACTCTTAATGATACCTCTTTATCATCAAACCAAGACACTAATCAGTTTTTAGTGTATGCAGGGATTAAACCCCAAATTTCTTATTTAACTATTAAATATTTTACTAGTTGAACAAATTGGAACCCACAACAACTAGTTACTAGTTATTGATAATTGTTGATTGTCATATCTGAATGAAAGCTTTTGCGTTAATCACAAGGCATCAGCTGAATATACCATTGATTAAAGGAAAATTTCAGGTGAATATATCACTGATTATATAACGTTATAAGGTCCATGCATGAAATTTCAGCTCAAACTAATCTCATTTATGGCTGTGCATCTATAAATATTCAGCATTACATCTTTATTGAAAGCTTTAGGGTGAATTGTAAATTTAATTAGTTTCAATCTATAATTGCATCAAGAGCCTTATAGCTATTATTGTAACTATTAAATGGTTTTTTTAAATAAATAAAATTCAGTAGGCAAAATAATAATAATAATAAAAAAGTACCCCAAAATATAAGATAGCTTTAAGTTGATAAATGAGAGTACCCTCGTCATTACCTAACTCTAAAGACATTCTCGGTTGCTGAGAACTTCAAATCCTCTAAAATTTAAGATAGCTTCTAGTTAGATAGATGTGATAGCTTCTAGTTAGATAGATGTGAGATCCCCATCAGAACCCAACTTTAAGTCTAAAGGCATGATGGGTTGCTATGAATTTCAGATCCTCCAAATAACTTTAGCTAGATTGATGAAGGCTCAAGCATAGGTCCATTGTACAAGAGCATGGGACCCAAGCCTAAGAGAATCCTCATCATAGATTACTTTTTCTTTTATTACTTTCATGGGAGGCCCATTTATCCATTTATAAATGATAGTGGAAATTTGGGGACAGATGGCCCATAAGTTGGTGAGGGCCAAGAAAGTACGAAAACTTCATTTAATCTAGCATATCATATTATCATTTTTCAAAAATTGTTAGCATCACTGTATTGTACTTGTACCAGTGTCCGTGTCGTGTCCATGCATCCTAGGTGAGAGCATCTAATCATTTTTCCCAAACTAGTATCTATCCAGATGTCTTTAGTCTTAATGGCTCGGAAGGGCTTGTGAAGTAATACAAGCTTCACTTTTCTTTTACGGCAAAAATGGCCAAATACCACTGTTTATTATTGACACCCCATTTTACAACCCGCATTTAACCTCACATGGAGGGTAAAAGGGTAATTTCACATTAGAAATAGGCATCTAAATTGTGGCCATTAGATCCTTGATTTCATTTATCAAAATGATACTGATGTAGTAACGATCAAATCGACTAGTCATAAACCCTAATCGGACCATCAAATTGAAAGTTATCATCAAATCAAATTTTAATGGCCGAGATGCACTATCACAAATTAAGTCTGACTATATGTGATTATAAACAATTGATTCCAATTAGTTATAATTATAATCAACTTGAGATTAATGACGTGTCATAATTTGATTGGCTATGATTACATCTTATAGTAAGGTTGCTCACACTTAATTAATTAGATAGTCAAACATTAATTATTTAATGAGTAAATTGTGCAATTATCTTTTTAATTAGGGTAAATTTGGAACTAATTAAGTCTGAAATGGAAGTGATTGGAGCCTATTAATGTTAACTGGAAACTAATTTTGGGACCTATTAATGTTAATTATGTTGAAATTATTTTCTAACAAATGACCTCTGCTCACCATTTTGTTAATATCTCTTAGAATATTTTGAATCTGTGAGTAAGGTTAATATTTCCAGAAACTAGACATTCAGGGCTTCAATTTGAGTACAAAAACAAGACAATTCTAATCAGAATTGAGTAAAATATGATTTTTTTGAATTTGGCTCTGTGGGTTGTTACAACAACTACGGGAAAAACCGAATTTTGCTTGCTCATCACTCCTACCAATCTCTACATTTAATGCACCAGCTTTCCCCAAAGTCTGAAATAGTGTCTATGTTCATGATTTGTTTTAATACTTTGTCAACCCTCATTAACTAACCTTCCATTCATATTTTTTCCACTACAGTTATATAAACCCCCCTTCTCCTCCATTTCAAGAGAGAAACCTCCTCTCTTCTCCTCTCTCAAGTTCTAGTGAAGTAGAGTAATCTTGTCATATCTTAATCTTCCTGAGACTCAAGGTATTGAGTAAGACTCACTCTTCCTCTCCTAGTTCTTATTTTCTACTTCACCCTTAGAACTTCCACTAAGAATCTCTTCCTCCATCGTGTGGATCTTACATGCAGGTATAATCCCTTCCCATAACTTTATATATATATATATATATATATATATATATATATATATATATATATATATATATATATATATATATTTTTATATATTACTATGATTAGATTAAGATTAGAGCATGCTAGTATTTATTTAAATTCTTTGAATATGTTTGAATGTTCTTAAATATTCATATGCATTTTTTACATGTTCTTGGTTGTTCATCACATGTTTGTGCATAACATTAGCTTTGATCTTAAATCCACATCAAAAATACAAAAAACATGTTTGTTTCATAGTACTCTCAAATCCTTGAATCTAGGATATCACCATCCACACACATTCAGTAGAATTTATTTTTCAATCTAAATGCAATGATTAATAAAGGGAATTAGGGTTTATCACATGCACACACATTAAATTCAACGTGCAATTGATTAATTTGGATGATATGATATGAATGTTGGCCATCATAGTCTAGAAGACCAGTTTCACCGGGCAAGGTGGGTGCCTAACACCTTTCTACCTTGTAACATAGCCTCCAAGCTTAGATCAAGAGTTGATAGATCAATTATTATCCATGTAATTTTCAATCTCTAGATTGTAACTAGGAAACAAAGCCATGTACTTTATCTTAGATTGTATCTAGGACCAAAGTCATGTAATTTCCTATGATCAATGTACATTTCTTTTCAAATCAATAAAATGAGGAATCTTTCAATTTTGATTTTCTTATTTTTTCGAATAATTAAATAAGTGGGGACTTCATTGTAAAATCTTTAATCTAAAGGTGAAAATATAATCAGTCGAACTTCCATTCTAAGAGACAATAACATGACTCCACTCATTCACGTAGGTTTGGCCCAACACCAAAAAATGGGGCCGAGGGCGCGGTTTCTCACATTTACCGAAATATATATCAATCTACTACTGGTTCGAAAATATGTAGGAATGTACCACTAATTAGGAACTCAAGTTTCTAATAGTACTCGAGTTCCCTGAACTCAAGTTCCATTTGAGTTTGCCACCGTGGCGTGGCTGAGCTAGAATTTTAATAATTAAAAAATGCCACCTTGAACTCAAGGTCATGAACCTCGAGTTTGGCTTGATAGTACTTGAGTTTAATGGACTCGAGTACCTTAATTAACAACACAATACTCGATTTTAGTAAACTCGAGTATTGTGTAACTACATACCCGAGGTTAGAACACTTGAGTAGCATGTTATATGCCCTGCCCCATCTACCACTCTTAGTCTCACTCTCAATGTCGCTCTTAGTCTCACTCTCAAACTCAATCTCAATCTCACTCTCCCTCTCGCTCTCAGTCTCAGTCTAAGTCTCACTCTCAATCTCGCTCTCACTCTCCCTCTCGGTCTCAGTCTCAGTCTCAGTCTCCCTCTTGCTCTCTCTGTCGTGCTCATTCTCACTCTCACTCACTCGTGCTCTTTGTTTCAACGACGTTGCAGCCCTCCCAATCATCGAAAATCCAAGCGAAACGGCGAAGCACCCATATTTGTCTAAGTTAATTCAAGGCTGATCTCAACATTGAAATATCGAGTTCTTCAATTGGTGATTTGCATCTCCAATTTTGAATCAGAAGGTACATACCCCCAATCTTTGTTTGACCATTTGGTTAGGACGGCTAAAACAATTTGGGGGTTAGGGTTATTTGTGTATTGTGGGAGAGGAAACAAAATGAGTTAGGGTTTTGAGTTTTGGGATTTTGTCCATTTGATAAATTGAATTACATAATGTTCATATTCAATGACTTCGTATTAAGACAAACTTCTATTTACCCTAAATTAGAAAATAAAATTTGAAAATGTTGGATACTTTTTAGTTCATGAGTATTGGTTGTTTTCTTTACTTACGATTACATTCCTTTTATGTGTTTATATTAGAGAAATATGGTTGGCTAGGGATGTGAGATGAGCTTACTTTTGTTGTAATGAGTTTGGTTATGTGTGAAGCTTTCGTTTGGTATAACTAGTCTATTAGTAGATTGTGAAGTTGGAGGGTTTGTTTGTTTGTTTTAATCAATTAAATGTGATTGGTTTATATAAATCAAAAAATGGCAAAGAAAGACAAATAGATGTATGATGATTTGGTTTGTGTGAGATAAGTATACTTTTTGTTGTAATGAGTTTTGTTATGTGTGAAGTTTTTATTTGGACGGTAAATATCATTGTATACTGAGAATGATAAATTATAAAAAAAAAAAAGGAGAAACAAGTATATGACATTTTTATTTGTATGGGATTAGTTTAATTTTTGTTGTATTGAACTCAATTCTTTGTGGGGTTCTTGTTTGGTTTTCTAGAAAATTAGTCTATTATTAAATTGTAGAGTTCGAGATTTTTTATATTACCAAATATGGAGGAGTCTAGTTGCTAGGAATGTGAAATGGAAAAAAGAGGACAATGAGCTTATTTTGAGTAAGCTAAATTGTTGGGCTTAATGTCTATGTATGCAATTTTTGCTTGGTTTAAAAAATTAGTTTGAAAAACAAAATGGTCTATGATGTATTTGTCTATGTATGGAGTTCAATATATGTGTTTTGCATGTTGTACGCCTTTATTGAAAATTCATTGAGAATCTTGTTAGTACTATGAAAAACAAAAACATAATCAATAGTAAAAGGAAGTGTAACCAGGTCTAAATGTATTTTATCTTTACTTTAAATTATAGCTACTCTCATTTGCAAATTTATGAATTGCGGTGATAAGTGCATAATTGCAACTAGTTCTTACATATAAATACCATGAAATTTTAGCAAGTTGCGACGATGACCTCTATGCTAGGATTTCCTTAGTCAGTATATGCATGTTGCTACTTTTATACCTTAGTGGGATTGTCTTTAGTACTTCAAATTAACTATTCCATTCATGTCGCCAATTAAAGCCATTTTTGCAATAGTTCAATTATGATATTAATTTATGCTAGATATGGACACGCATCCAGCGGCACCCCGTGGGCATACTGTCCTGATGAGGCAGCCTGAGCATCGTTCAAGTTGGCTTTAGGATGGTCATTTGGAAGGCGAGGTATGCACTTATCCAAAATCATACTCAAGTTATATAATACAAAGATTTTTCTTATTATTACTGTGTGCGCCAAAAATGAGGTTGATGGGTCGGCCCTCACTTAGGCTCACAATCTATTTGTGATGCGGGCTTTGGATTTTCTACCTTGGGTAGTTCCTAGCACAGAGACCCAACAATGCCACCCTGTGAATTCCTCTCCTTTCTCACCTACTACTCTCCTGATGCTTTCTCTCTCTCTCTCTCTCTGCTCTCCCTTTTCTTTTGTACCATCCAACCCCCCATCTTCCTCATTCTCATCTCTTATTTATAGCTCGAGATTAATGGAGGGATTATGATTACTCTAGGTTATTAGTGGGCATGGAGGTCCAATTCCCTTGCGTTTAAGTGGGTGTTTAGGTGGGAGTGGGAGTAGTGGCTTTGGAACTGGTTCCCATCTTAAGAGGGACGTTTGGCAGCGATATTCCCTAGGGCAATATCGGGCAGTTGAGATATAATATCCCCGAGCAATCACGTTCCTGGCTAAGATGTGTTGGCCAGGCAGGTCTTTGACTATGAACCATTAGGTGTAAAGTTTAAGATTGCATGCCCAATGGGCCTTGGGTCAAGCACAATGGCATGCATCCCAAGCCCATGGCCTCAGCGGGCCTAGGGCCCAGCTTCGGTCAAAGGGGTTGGAACCATGGGCCACACTGTAGGGTTGAAGTTCATGGCCCAAGTGGGCCTGAGGACCCTTGTGCCGTACAATTACATATCCATTTTAAAAAATATCCCTAGAGTTGGCATTTAAGTTTAAAGCGTAATTATTATGTTGTTATTAAATGCTATATTAATACAACGTTTCTCTATTTGTAGGAATTGCCAGGTGTACTAACTTGTCGTCACTGATTCAGTGGTGTGGTCGAAGGTGGGTTAGATCCACAGGTTTAGATCCACAGGTTGCCGCTTATATCACGGATACGAGGTTAGATGGGCTACTTTGGGTCCCAGATATAAAGCTCGATCATGCACAGCATTGGTGGAGAGATGGCGGCCAGAGACACACTCATTCCACTTGCCCCACAGTGAGATGACAATCACGCTACAAGACATGGAGGTTATAATGGGAGTACCTGTAGATGGCTTGCCGGTGGTGGGGATTACCCATATGTCAGACTGGGGCAACTTATGCTTTGATTTGCTAGGCCATAGGCCTCCGGCCAAAGAACCCAGTGCCAATGACAACATGGCAGTGCTGTGTGGAGCGAGGTTAGAAGCATTTTGGCTCGAGTCATAGTTTAGCGACCCTCTCCCGGTTGACGCCATTGACTTGCGAGTGCAGCAGTACGCTCGGTATTACATAATGCTACTATTAGGTGGTATGCTGTTTATGGACAAGTTCGGCAAACGGATCTCAATCATGTATTTGCAATTCTTGAATCCAATTAGCAGTGGCAAGAAGTATAGCTGGGATAGTGTAGCACTATGTTAGCTATATAGACACTTGTGTAAGGCGTTAGAGAAGAAAGCCAAGCAGATTGGCAGTGCACTGCTATTGGTATAGTTGTGGGCATATGATAGGTTCCCACAAATATGTCTGGTGATGAGGCATCCACACCAGGCACTGCCCCTAGGTCCACTTGCTATTAGGTATGTAGCTTTTGTATACTTATTGTTTACATATGCACTACTTTTCCGCATGGGGATTGTGTAAGTAACTAACATATGGTTTTGTATGTGGTGTTTGCTAGATGGAAAGGGGCTAAGTGCACCATAGAACATGCAATGCACGTCTTGAGCGCCTATCGTATGTCACTTGCTTCGTTACGGCCAAATCAGGTATTGTACCTTTGTTGGGAATCACGCTGGCATGTAGTTGTTATACTTATAATTCGCTTGCACTTTTTTAGTTTGGAGTAACACTTTTTAGAGTAGAGATACATATTCGTATTATGTATCTTTCCCATTCTTTACACTTTTTTCTAATTGTATTGTTAATATGGTTGTTTGCCTCTGTTGGATCATTGTAGATTGTGTGGGATAAGAAATTACGTAAAGGTTCACGTGGCATTACATGACAAAGTCCGTACTTGATTATTGTTTGTTGTTAATGGTACACATGACATGTAAGATACCCTCTCCACGATGCACAGTGTGACATGAGTAATGAATTATAGGTTCACGTGGCATTACATGCCAAACTCAATACGAGGCAATGTGTGACATGTGAAATGAAGTAAAGGTTCATGTGCCATTACATGACAAAGTTTGGTTGGTCTAATAAAATATGTCGTTATTCATAGACATGACATCCTTATAACATGTCCCTACCACCCCCAGTTGACATGAAAACACAAACACTTTGGCGCTAACGACTATAAGATGTGCTCATAAATTCACTGAATACGTAAATAGTTTGTTTCAAACCCACCAACAACGGAGCTTGAATTGGAAATGAGTTCTAGCTCTTCAAAATCACATCGTGTAGTCAGAAAAAAGTTTGGATCTACTTCCATGTGTGCATCATTAGAAATGTCATTAGTGCCACTACTACAGACATACACTGACCACTATGGGCTAACATGGGTTGGAAGGAAGAGAGATCTTGTTAACGCTCCAACATACACGTATGACAGACTTGGTAGCGTTAGTCACATCATGGTCGGCGAACCTAGACAACTAGGTGCAGATAACACCATCGTAGAAGCAACCACAGAAGAATAGCCATGGTCAAAGTTGTACAAGAAACAATGTGAGTTGGAGGTGTATTGTAGGTGGCACGGGTTAAGAGTTCCAAAAGCACGTTTGGTGGAGTTACCTAGAGAGGAATCAACAAATTTTTTTCCTTGAAAGGGAGAAAAATCAAATGCAACGGGGGATAGACCGTTTCCACGCAATCCAAAAGGCTAGAAAACATTTTAAGGGAAAAGCACATGAGCGAGCCATCAAGTCCATTAACGAAATTACAAACTTAGATGATGACGAAGATATTTCAGACTTCTTAGATTCAAACAATGACGATTTCCAAAAATTTCTACTTACCAACATAAGACGTTGTTGTTGATGTGTAACAAAAAGGTGATCATGCATGCTGAAATTTTGTAAACAGTCATTGTGCTGACTACGACAATACCTTCTACAAGGTTCTATCCATTGTCATTTGCATTTTGTATGGAGAATTTATGGGAACTTATCTTTTATTATTTCTGTCTTGTTGGGTTGCATTTTAATGTTATACACTAATTAAAACAATAGTCAAATTTTCCAGCATAACATTGAGTTATATACGTCCAAATTAAAGTTAAATTATTTAAATGACAAATGATGTTTATTCAGTAATATGAAAAATTAGTTCTCACCTATAAACATCCAAACTTGAACTGAATACATCCTCCAAATAACCTGAAAATTTGTTTTTCACCAATACTGAATATTTGCATCAACGTTAACAACAAAAAATAAATTAAATCCAATGGCCACTTCAAAATCGTACCTTTTCTGTTAAATCATAATGGATTGTTTGGTAGATCCCCGCATATTTCGCAAAAAATTGATTTTTGCATCAACTACATATTTGCATCAAGGTTGTCAACAAAATTTAAATCTAATGGATCAAATTTGTTGACAGGAGACAAACTAAGTCATAGATGTGAAATTTGTGTTTCAGGTGAGATCAGAGGAAGAAACTGAGCTGTAGAACTGCTCACAGATATGGGGTTTGTGTTTTAGGTATATACATACTACTCGAGTTTAGAGGACTTGAGTATATACTTAGATAATACTTGAGTTTAATGAACTTGAGTACTATGTAGTTTTCTTATTATAATACTCGATGATCAAGTCCTTGAGTTATGTCAACATAAAACTTGAGTTCCCCAAGCTTGAGTTCAAGGTGACATTTTTAATTAATAAAATTCCAGCTCAGCCACTGCCACGATGGCAAACTGAAGTGGAACTTGAGTTCATGGAACTCGAGTTCGTAGAATTCGAGTACCATGGGAAACTCGATTTCCTTAAAGTCGAGTATCCAAAAAGTGGTAGATCCCTGCATATTTTCAAAACAGTGGTAGATTGATAGATATTTTGGTAAACAGTATATTTGGCCATTTTGGCCTTTCTTTTACTATGGAACTTTATTTTCAAGACTTGCCAATGGCTTAAGCTCTGAACTCTCCCTTGACACGTGAAGCTGCTATTGGGGTTAGAAGACTCAAAAGGCTCAAAGCATTTCCTTTAGTGTCTGAAAGTCAAAATAACCAACATAAGTCACAAAGTAGGGCAACCACTTAAATGCACAAGATTGTGCTTCAACCAAATTCACTCAGTTGAAAACAAAGCAGCTATTTGTTGCTGCTGATGGCTCCTTGATCTTCACTAAGAAATATGAACTTTTCATTCTTAGAAATAGAAGTATGATTAATCATACGTTATAGCACAATAAGCTGGGAACCAAGTTTCATACAGCTGAAATTACTAGTTAGAATCTTAATATTCCCTGTATGATTAATCATAACGGATAATACAATAAACTGGAAATCCCTATCATGGAGCAGAAGTCATTAGTTAGAATCTTCCTCTTTATTACAAAAAAAGGTTGTATTAAATACAACACGATATTCTCATGTTCATTGAAAAACTAATCATCTAAGATGTAACACAAAAAGTACTTATAGATATGACATTTTCAATAGTATGCTGCAAAAGCAAGGCCTCCAGTGTGTTAAGGCTACTCACTCTGGCTGCTGAACACATAATTGCATCTTGTGCTACAATGTTAGATGGGATCTACCTCTTGGTGGAGCCTAATATTGAAATCAGCAGTCCTGTTGCAAACATATACGAATTACCAAGTCACATGATCATACCAATAATCATCTAATGTAATTCAGTTAGAATTTGGTTTACATGTTATTCAATATTCACAAATGAATATTACCTCTAACGGCCGTTAAGACGATGGCTTCTGCCTCGGAAAGCAACTCCATCACCCTGGTTGGGCTGCTGTGCCTGTGCAGGACTATCTGTCTCTGCCTGCTCTGTAGGGCTCGGTCCATTTCTGTTGAGACGGTAGCTTCTTCCTCGGAATGCAACTCCGGCAGATGGATCACGCTGCACTGGGGTATTCATTTGTGTTCCCTTACCCCAAAATGCAACTAATTTATGACTGGAGAGTCATGAAGGATAATACAATTATTTCACAAGTCTCTAACCTTCAATAAAATAGTTGATGCCCAAATATTGTCCCAATTGGTATTTTTCTCAAATTTCTTTCTTCATTATATTACCTCAAATCTTTGCCAGAAGAAAAAATCACAGATCAGGATGTTGGCTATGCTTAATTATTTCATGACATAAAATCTGCTATAGTGCAAGAAACTATGTTAAACCAGTGTTAGATCTATTAGTGCCCAAGGGCCCAAACTTGTTGTGAACTCCACACTTTTGTAAGCTTGTACTTGCAGGATAAGTGACCTGATCCTACTAGGACTAGAATAGAGTTAGACTGGGATTTTTTTTTATAAATAAATAATCTTTGATGTATACTCGATTTTCCATGTAGAATTGGAATCATTAGTCTTTTTTTCTATTAGAGTAGTCTGCATGGAACAAAACGATACCACATACCCAATTTCCTTGATTCTTGATAGCCAAAACTACAGTCAATGGGCCTATGCTATGAAAAGATCAATCAAAGGGTGTCTCTTATGGAGATATATTACTAGGGAAGTTCCTAAACAAGTCAAATTGGAACATTACTTTACTCCGATGGTTAGAGATTGCACATGACATATGGAACTTCCTAGCGCAGCGCTGTCAAACAACTGTTCTTGTTCATCAATATCAATACATGACCACTATTCATTGCATGCAACAAGAAAAGGCCAATCTATTGCTAAACTTGATTCATAAATGTCTAACATTCAGGATCAAACTAATTTCTTTTGAGCTAAAACGGGACAGTTTCAAGGATGTCGAGAGATTCCTCTAGTATCGTGATTCCTATCCTCAAACACAATTTGTGATGGCACTTGATGATGATTATGATCCTGTTCGAGCATCTCTCTGACATTGTGATTCACTTCCCACACTTGACAGTACAATCAAGGAATTGATAATATGTAGAAACATGCAAGAAGACAGCTCAAACACAACCTATAATTCTATTCTAGTTGTTCCACCCTCACTACCTCAATTATGTGAACTTGGAAAATGTAGAATCCTCACACAAGGAATAGGGATAGGCCGTATACTGGGAGTTCTATTAGAGCTTTCCTCTCTTCATCTTCCACCCCACTTGCTCTCTACTGCTGCCACTGCACCTAATACCTTTGAGTCCTTACATATACGACACTCAAGATTAGGTCATGCCTCACTCTAGTGGTCACTTAGGGTAGGTCAAGTCCAAGTCTTTTCATTGTATTTCATGTAAATTTGGAAAATAATTTGCTTTACCTTTTAAGTGAATGTCTTTCATATCCTCCATTTGATCTTGTCCATATCAAGAACATGTGAATGATGAAACAAGAAGCCTAATTTGCTATGTAGCTAGTGGTTATGTAGCAAGGTAATGTGTGCATCAAACATCTTTGTTTATCGTGCATTTTTTCGAGTCTCCAACATATTATGGTTTATGGTTCAAAACTTGCTGTGTCCTTGACATACAGGAACACAGACACATTGGTCTGTTATTGGGAGTTGTGAAATTCTCCACAAGTTTATGGAGAAATACAATTTCAAATTATGACAATTCAAATATCTATAAATCCTACCAGAAAAGTGAAAGAAATTCATGAGAATGAGGTTTAAGAGGTTTCGAATATAAGTTAAATGCACTGTTAAAATAAATAAAAACAATGGAAAGGATACACCCAAAGAGGGGTCTTCAAGATGAATTTCCCCCCAGCAAGAGGATGAAGCACTGTTAGGAAGTAATATAAATGTCCTGCAACCATCCCTAGAACGTCTGTCTTCAAAGAATTTCCGAGTATCAAACTGAGTGCTAGCATTGCCCAAGGAAGATAGAATCCCTACAGTTAAAATAAATAAATAAATAACCAGCCTCTTAGATTCCTTTCAATTGCTGAATATATAATAAACGTCATAAATGTCATGAATAGCCTTTTGTTATGTTGACTCTATTGCATAACGCAAAGCCAGAGGCAGACAATGGCAGGGAGTACAATTGTACATAAGATATAACTTAAACAAAGAAATATTCTACTTGAATGCTTGGAACTACCAAAGGAAAAAATAAAATAAATAAAATAACTTGAGAAAATAGACTTCATTATTTATAATTATGGGTAGAAGTATTGATGGAAAGTTTGGTGACACTACACAAAATAAAATACAGGCCAAAAATAGTGAGCACACTTAATTGGGACTGCAACTCCATGATTTCAAGGTTAACCAGGCAAAATTTGAGAGACCATATTTTTTCTTTGGTTAACTTCTTCAAGGTGGTTCCTCTTTATGGGGCATACCTCACTCATGATGCATTTTTAAGGGCCTCTAATAATAAAATCTACAAGAACCAAAAGTACAGCAATTCATTCATAAAAATATTCATTTCCCTTTTTTGCACGTTCACACTCCAACTGCATTGGTACAAAAATAGTAATTAAAGAAGAAAATGAAAAAGAGACAGTAACAAGTAAGGCAAAAAAAGAGCAAGAGAAAATTTTATATGCAGCCAATTGGTTGTGCAGGAAAAGGTAGAAATGAAGTTACAAATGTTGTCCCAAACCTTCTTTGATTGATAATCTAGATGCACATTGAACTTTATAGCTTGGTGCTGCAGATACTGCAAGTTCTAGATATCAACTTATTTTATAGAACACTAAGTAGACTCATATTAAATGTTACAGAAACAAGGAGGTATAATTTCAAAGTGTATATACAGAAAACCAGTGGCAAGCTTATATTATTCCAAATGCTAGGATAACTAAAACAGGACAGTGGAGAGAGATTAAAACAAAACTGGTAGAAGCGTACCTTCAATGACACAAGACCATAAATGCTTATTCGTGCATTTGGGAACTCACGGCTCCAAACATAGACAAGCATAAATACTAAGGAACCTCCCATGAATGGAGACCATAGATATGGAACAGCAGCCATCACCTAAGATCAAGTAACACCCTTGTCATTATTTTCATGATATATTGATTAGTATGGGGGATTTTGGTTCACTTGTTTTGATATTGTGTTAACATATTTTGTGAGGAAATTTCTTCTAAATTTTCGCAAATAATGTTTGTCAAATAAATATAGAAGGATTTATCATCTATACCATTGGATTTCTTGATTTTGCATAATCAACAAATTGCAAAATTCATTTCTAAATTGGGAAAGAGTTGTATCATCTATAATTATTTATTAGGTACTTATACTTTTGGAATTCTACATCTCCAAACATATTATATCAATTTTTACTAGTTCACCAAATATATCTGGCATCTCTTGACAAACCTGCTTGACACCCTATTTTTCTGTTCTTTCCTTGACAGTTACTCAGTTTGTCCCTATTTTTCTGTTCTTTCCTTGACAGTTACTCAGTTTGTCATTTGAAAAGAAACAACAGGTTTCCAACCCCAATGCTTCCTCAGTTTTCCACCATAGAGCTAAAAGCTGTCTGATAAATTCATGTTGCGGCATTTGGTAAATCATATGGCAGATCAATATACCCAAATTTTACCACCAATTAGCATACATGCTCATAGTTAAGTTAATGTTACTGGGGAAAAAAACTATAAATATAAGATGATTTTTTCTTACTTACAAGAAGTGATAGGGCTCCAAAGACAAACATCCATACATAGTCTGCTGCTCTCTTGTCAAAGGGTCCTCTCTCGAGTGAAACACCATATCTTGCTCTATGAAAATCGGCATGACAAAGTATTTCAAATTTTCAATATCACTTTGGAACATAGTCTACAGATTGTAAACCTTGCATAACTTTTAATCTTGAAAGTCAATGATCATAAGTGAATGATAGGGACTGAAAAAGATATGTATGTCCAGGCATCAATTGGATGAATAATGGCTTAATACAAATGTGGATCATCATTTAAAGCCTGATATTTTATCTATTGGATAATTTTAATTAACAATGGTTTTTCCAAAACATTCTTTCTTACCACCTTAACCCAAATTTCATAGTAAATGTAATATGATATGGTTTCAGAGGGTAGATAGAGTCAGATATCTTACATCATTAACAGACGAAATGCAAAGGAAAATGAAAATGGCCCAAGAAAGAAGAAATTCGTAATAAGCCTCCAAACCTGCACTATATACAAACATTTACAATTGGACATAGGGAGAGAATGAACCCTCAAATTTTAACTTATTACAACCTGCTCTTTGCGAAACAAAATGAGCAAAATGAATTTAATCTCATGAATTACTAAAGATTGGACAAATTTGGCAACTGAACTTGTTTACCTGAAAACGTTTTAGTGCAAGGCCATAAAATAATGCTATATTGTAAGGATTATAAAGATCCAGATAGAGAGCAGATGTGGCCATCAAGCATGCCACTCCATAGAACTTGCTTACAGGTGGGAGAGATCGATAGTATCTGAAACAATTTGTGAAAAATCAGTTGTTTGAGTTGCAAAGAGGTTATAGAAATTCGGGAAGTATTAAAATTGCAAGCCTTGATATAAAATCAAGAGCCGGTTGAAATTTTTTTTAATGAGTCCAAAAGTAGATAGTCAGAAACTAACACGACCAAATAGATACATAACTTGCAGCAAGGGCAAGAGTTATTGCATGCTTCTGAACCAACTCAAATTAATATACATTATTATTAGACTGAGGGGCATCTGGTTGGTTTGGAATGAAATCCACAACAAAATAAGATTATAGATTGAAGAAAAGAAAGAAAGAAATTTTATTTTCTTGCATAAAATGATTAACACTACTTTTATGTAAGAAAATTAACCAAGAGCCATTGTGTAACATTCAACTAACTAGCATGCAAATCAACAAAAGGTCATATAAGCATGTGATCATTGAAATGTTTGTGTGTTTGTGCATGTATAAGAGGGAAAGAGAAGGTTACTCCGCTGGTGTAGACATTGCACAGAATGGTTCACTTATGTCAAGGTAGCGTGATGGTGGTGGAAATGGTGGTCTTAGATTGAAAGACTATGTAATGACTAATAACAAAAATTTTGGATATGCATTGCATTGGTCTTCAACAATAGAAAATACTAGTATAAAGTATATTCCAATGGACTGAAACTTCAAAGAGAAAGACTTAGGAGCATGCGGAAACTTCAAAGTCAAGAAAATAATTTTTAAGTCTTTCCACTTAATGACCACTATCTCTAACACTGCTCATTGTGCCAAGAGCAGTTGGGAGGAAAAAGTCAGCATTTGGATTTTCTTCTTGTCTCATAAAGTTGGATTGAACCAGGGGCTATAATATGCCAAGGTCAGTCAATAGCACTTGCATTAACGTAGCTTCTGGGTAAACATGAATGTCTATTCCAATTTCCAACAATAGTTCCAAAGGTGATTGGCTTCTCACTGAAGCATCCAATGATTTGTATTTGTTTGTGACAGCAATTTAATGTGTCCTTTTGGGACTCAATTGAGTTAAAACTTAAATTTTCAAAATTCATATGATATAATGGGCTGCAATCAAATTAAGTTTCCCTATCAGAATAGGCTTTCTGCTCAATAAAAAACTTCTTATTGTTCATCAGTTTTTATTGGACCCCTCTCTCTCTCTCTCAGTTTTTATTGATTATATATTTATAATCAATAAATATATAAAAAGTTACAAACAAATCAAACAGCAGCAAGTACTTCAAATAATATGAAGATCATAGGAATATCCGTTCATATTAACTAATTCATATACTGATTCAAAGATCTCCTCCATTAACTATTGGATTTGGAGATCATGGACTTTGATGAGTCCATCAAAACTATTCAGGTCGTCCATCTTAATGGACGATCATTGCGTCATTAGTAGGCCATCAAAGATTTATGAGTAACTGCCCAACACATTCAATAACGATCATCAAAGGCCTTAAACCCTTTCATCAAGACAAAGAACGTTACAATTAGGGTAATAATCAGCTTCATTTATGTCCAACAGCTACCTAAGTCACCTATAAAAGGGACAATCTATCCATTTGCTAAGATACGTCAAAAAACTACTACAAAACACTATCTATATATGAAATATATGGGTTGGTACTAATTTAAGCATCAGAGGCTCCCCCACCGGACACAACCCAGTGGTCTTTTCAATCTATCTCTCCTTTATCTTGCAGGTTCTATAAGGTCGTCTAATGCTCTAGATTGAACGAGGGACCCAACTGACGATTTTGGCACCATCAGACTTGATACTTGATAGAGGTGATTAATAAAATTTTAAAAAATTTCCACATATTTATCGAATGTCTTCAAAATAACCATCTGCACACTGTGTGTAACAGAAATTAAATCCTTTACTTTAGGCATGGAAATTGAAAAACTCTTGAGGTTTAGAAAATTTTATACGAAACATAAGTTACATAACATTCTCCATCTTTCTCTTTATTATGGTATGCCCAAGCAAGCTGAATCGTGAGAATATATATAAAATTTTCAATGTATTTTTGGGTGTCCACTATTGCAATGTCGTGGTTTTGCCTACAAACTAACTGCTAAACACACATACACACATTAATTACACTCTCTCATCAAGCTCAAACACATTATTTTTTAGTGGAAAGAAAAACATCATGATTATTGATGAGGATGTACTTTCATAATTTATTGATAAGCTGCTCATAATATATGAATAAAAACTTTTGCATTAATTAATCACAAGGCATCAGCTGAATAGATCATTGATTGAACGAAAATTTTGGGTGAATATATTACATAACGTGTCCATGCATTAAATTTTGAGTAATGCTACAGCCACAAACTATTTTACAACATTTTTACAAATTATTGATGTGACAAATTCTTATTAGTTCTAATATGGGTCCACCACTAACATCACATTTATGTTTATCAATGATTATTTGAAAATTACTAAAGCCACATCAGCAGTTTGTAAAAATATTGTAAAATAGTTTGTCTATTTAGCATTACTCTTAAATTTCAGCTAAAAATAATCTCATGTAAGGTGGCACTGTAAACACAAAATTTCTCAATTGCAGAAAATCAAACAATTGAAAAGAAATATGGTTTGCAAATATAAATTTGTATTGATGAATAACGAGTACAATCTCTATTTCAATTCTTTTACAAAAGAATACCCTCTGATTCTATCTTCATTGAACTTGACTCGAACAAGAATCTTCTTGACTTTAATTGGAAGATGGATTGATTGGTCTTCACAATAAATCTCTAGCTTCAAGCTTATTAGAGATTTATTGTTCTTCAAGTATTCGAATGTGAAGGCTCTAGGGTTGAAGTTCTTCGGGGCTTTAGAGGCTTGATCCGTTGAGCTTCAAAGATTTGGGTTTGTTGAGGTTTATGGAGGCTTTTTAGCTTAATTCCAATAGAACTTCAAAGAACTCGAACAATAGATCTTCTTGAATTTGGTTGGAAGATGGATTGAACGGTCTTCTCAACGAATCTCTGGCCTTGAGCTTGATAGAGATTTGTTGTTCTTCAAGCCCTTTGAATGTTCTTCAAGTTCTTCAAAGATTCTTGAGACAGAATTTCTCCAGAGCTTGGACCCCTTGAAAACTTGGTGTCGAAAATGAAAGGGGATGTCCTCTATTTATAGTGATTTTAGAGGATAAACTCCACTTCGAATTGATATACTTGAAAGTATGTAATAGACTTTTGATCGGTCCAAATTCTTCTTAGAGATAATTATCTCTATTTATCTATTTTGATAAATATCATATTTTGATAAAGATAATAATCAATAAAGATAAATAATTATCTCTATTTAATTTATTTTAATAAAGATAATTATCTATCAATTTTGAATAGAAAATTTATCTTTATTTTATTTATTTATAAAGATAATTATCCATAAATTTTGAATAGAAAATTTATCTTTATCTTGTGGGCCAAATGACACTAGGCAAATTTTAATATGCCAATGTGATGTCAATTTGGATGATACATGTCATCATTTGACTTAATTAATATAATGACATATTAATTTGGAATTTGTCACTAAATTTTTGATGTGGCATTTTGTAATTGGCTTGACAAATTTTTGCCTCCTACAAATGCCCCCTCGAGACTTGGACATGTACACAATCTTGCACGTGGAAAGTGATCAAGTCTCAACAACTTCATGATTTGATGCAATTAGTTTCAGCACCTTTCATTTATTTAGGAATTTGCAAGCAGGCATTTCTCCAATAGCTTGAACATGTGCGGGAGTCTACCATCATGAGAAGAGCTTTGCTCCTAACTTGTCTTGCGAAGATAACTTTAAGAAGGAAATTTGTTTCCTAGTCAAAGTAGTAATCATATAAGGACTGAAATTTTATCCTTTGCAATGATGATCCTTCATGCCTTCCATCAGACACTAGAATTGCCCTTCATTTTGACTTCTTTTCCTAGCCACATTGGTCTTTGACTAGATAAATTTGTTTTCTAGTCAAAGTGGTCTTAGTTAGACGCCTAGTAGGAATTAAACAAATATCCCCACTATGAGAAGAGATTTACTCTTAATCAAAGTGTAGTTAAAATATGCCACGTGATAGGAAAGTTCCTATTACAATTTGGCTAATGGCTATCACAATTGCTCTTAAGATGGGATTGCAATTCTTCCGGGCCTAATCTTGACAATTTAGGATTCCATATTTGCTTCAAGTCGGCGGCCATAAGGGCTTCCGTTGTAAACACAAAATTTCTCAATTTCAGAAAATCAAACAATTGAAAAGAAATATGGTTTGCAAATATAAATTTGTATTGATGAATAACGAGTACAATCTCTATTTCAATTCTTTTACAAAAGAATACTCTCTGATTCTATCTTCATTGAACTTGACTCGAACAAGAATCTTCTTGACTTTAATTGGAAGATGGATTGATTGGTCTTCACAATAAATCTCTAGCTTCAAGCTTATTAGAGATTTATTGTTTTTCAAGTCTTCGAATGTGAAGGCTCTAGGGTTGAAGTTCTTTGGGGCTTTAGAGGCTTAATCCGTTGAGCTTCAAAGATTTGGGTTTGTTGAGATTTATGGAGGCTTTTTAGCTTAGTTCCAATAGAACTTCAAAGAACTCGAACAATAGATCTTCTTGAATTTGATTGGAAGATGGATTGAACGGTCTTCTTAACGAATCTCTAGCCTTGAGCTTGACAGAGATTTGTTGTTCTTCAAGCCCTTTGAATATTCTTCAAGTTCTTCAAAGATTCTTGAGACAGAATTTCTCCAGAGCTTGGACCCCTTGAAAACTTGGTGTCGAAAATGAGAGGGGATGTCCTCTATTTATAGTGATTTTAGAGGATAAACTCCACTTCGAATTGATATACTTGAAAGTATGTAGTAGACTTTTGATCGGTTCAAATTCTTCTTAGAGATAATTATCTCTATTTATCTATTTTGATAAATATCATATTTTGATAAAGATAATAATCAATAAAGATAAATAATTATCTCTATTTAATTTATTTTAATAAAGATAATTATCTATCAATTTTGAATAGAAAATTTATCTTTATTTTATTTATGGACAAAGTTTGGCTACAAAATTGATTGTAGCCTTAGGCTACAAACTCACTCAATATCTTTTTATTGAAGGTGAATTTTAACAAATCTACCATTGGATTACATCTTCTTCTTATATCCTCCATGTTTGCAAAATTTCAAGAAAATTAAAGACCAATAATTATGTCATCAATAAATTTTTAAATTGCAAGTTTTTGTAATTTAAAATTATGCATGAAATATAAAATTATAGATTATATAGTAAATAATATCCGATTGACACAAAAATTGACATGTGTATTAAGAGCGTAAAGAACATGTAATTCAACGGTTAGATTTTCAAAATATGCAGTAATATTTATTTTATTGAGTGAGTTTGTAACCTAAGGCTACAACCAATTTTGTAGCTAAACTTTGTCCTTTATTTATTTATAAAGATAATTATCCATAAATTTTGAATAGAAAATTTATCTTTATCTTGTGGGCCAAATGACACTAGGAAAATTTTAATATGCCAATGTGATGTCAATTTGGATGACACATGTCATCATTTGACTTAATTAATTTAATGACATATTAATTTGGAATTCGTCACTAAATTTTTGATGTGGCATTTTGTAATTGGCTTGACAAATTTTTGCCTCCTACAGGCGCATCTATAAATATTTGAGCGTTATATCTTTATTAGATTTTCTTTAACTCTGAAGTTATTGAATTTGGCTTTAGGGTGAATTGTCAATTTAATTTGTTTTAGTCTATAATTGTATCAAGATACATTAGCAAACACCAATATATGTCTAGGACTTAAATATAAGGGAGACAATTTCGAACCAAAGGCCGTTTTGATTTGGTGAGGAGAATGAAATATTTCAATACTAGTTGATATTAGTGTACCGTTTCAGAATTACCGTTATATATATATATATATATATATATATATATATATATATATATATATATATATATAAAACACACAAAACTCATCACACACACTTTGCACGTGCAATAATTCTCTTTTTTATTTATTTGTTTTTTTAGTTTAATGTTATAATGTTTAAAAGTGATATATAATACCCGTGTGTATTTTGTTTTTAAAAAAAGAGAGGTAAAGTAACGTGGAATAATATTTAAAAATGAGATAGAGATGAAAAATTATTGAATACTTCGGAAGTACCATAAATGCGTATTCCCCCCTCTCACAAAAATTATTTAATTAGTGAGACCTACAATTATGTGAGAGGGGGGAGTACACATTTATGGTACTCTAGGAATACTCCATAATTACCTGATAGAGATAGTGTCCTACGTTTTAGGCTGAATGGAGAAGATAAAGGAAAAAACCTAAAACTTAAGAACAATAAATTACTCTTTTAACCGGTTTGTGTTTTTTAATTTTAAATTATTTAACTAAAAGGTAGGGGTATTTTAGAGAGTTTAAGAATTTGTGTGAGGATATTTTTAGTATGCAAAAAGTTAAAACCCAAATAGGGAATCCTGTTATTATCTATCTATTTATACTATTAATAAGAGGATTTTCCTATTTCATTTTCAATTTTTGGCGTATCAAAATATCCCCATAAAATTTTTGAAATAATAGACACTAGTTTAATTTTTTTCCCACAAAAAAGGAAAAAAAATAGTAACTATCTCACGTACAAAAGGGGGAAAAAAAATGTTATTCTTACCACCCATTTGTGTTCAAATGTCTGATTCCTATCTAAATTTGTTATCTATTTAAATTCAAATACTTCAATTATCTTTATCAAAAAAAAAAAAAATTCCAAAATTTTTGTTATTCAAATTCTATACAATTATCACATATCCCCATTTATCCACACTAACGTATGTCATCTTTCTTTTGTTCAAATCTCAAATTTTTTTACTTATCACAATTCTTATCCCAATCAATAAATTCAAATGTTCCATTATGTTTCAACTTTTTATGGTTCTTTATCTCATTTTTAAACATTATTCTACGTTACCTTACCTCATTCTTTTTTTAAAAAAAAAAAAAATACACACAGTTATTTATATATCTCTTTTAAGCATTATAACACTAAACCAAAAAAACAAACAAATAAAAAAGAGCATTATTGCACACGCTTTGTGTGTGTGATGACTCTAGTACTATTAATAAGGGAATTCCCTGTTTGGTTTTCAACATTTGCGTACTAAAATACCCTCACATAAATTCTTAAACTCTCTAAAATACCCTAATATTTTAGTTAAATAATTTTAAATTAAAAAAAATACAAATTGGTTAAAAGAGTAATTTATTGTTCATAAGTTTTAGGTTTTTTCCTTTATCTCTTCCATTTAGCATAAAACTTAGGACACTATCTCTATCTTATTTTTAAACATTATTCCACGTTACCTTACCCCTTTCTTAAAAAAAAAATACAAACGGTTATTTATATATCACTTTTAAACATTATAACACTAAACAAAAAAAAAAACATTATTGCACACGCAAAGTGCGTGTGATGAGTTTAGTGTAAGTATAAATTTATTAATTTTTATATTTATCAAGTATCAACATAGAATTTAAACTTCATATATTTTATAAGCCTAAGTACATTATCCAATATATTAGCTTAATTAACATGTTTTTCAAAAATAAAAAAATAAAATAAAAATTCAAATTTTTAACATTTAAAAAAAAAAATTATTGTACCGGCCAAAAAGTCAATACCAACTAAAACACCGAAAATATGCCCGATACATGCCGATACAACTTGATTTTTTTTTTTGGGTACATTTTAGATGAGTACCAATACCGGTTTAATGGCTAGTACGGTATATTCTCCAATATGGCTAGTATCAATACGGTATTAACTTCCCCCGCTTAAATCTTCCCTTCCACATTATAACTATCAAATTGAATTAAAAAGAGAAATTCATTAGGTAAAAAAATAATTAAAATCCACTAAAATATAAGATAGCTTTAAGTTGATAAATGTGAGTATCTAAAGACATGTTCAGTTGCTGAGAATTTCAAATCTTTCAAAAATTAAGATAGCTTCTAGTTTGATAGATGTGAGCTCCCACATCATAACCCAACTCTAAAGGGGTTGCTAAGAATTTCAAATTCCCCAAAGAACTTCTAGCTAGATCGATGAGGGGTAAGACTTGGATCTAGTGCATTGTGCCCATCAATGAAAAAACCCAAATCACAGATTACTTTTTCTTTCTCACTTTCTCAGGAGGTCCATTTATAAATGATGGTGGAAATTTGGAGACAGATGGCCCATTTATTCATTTTTGCCAAAATCTATAGTCTTAATGGCTTGGAGGAGCTTGTGAAGTAATTCAAGCTTGAAGCTTCACTTCTCTTTTACCGTGGAAGTTTATTTTCAAGACTTGTCAATGGCCAAGCTCTAAACTCTCTCTTGACACGTGAAGCTGTTATTGGGGCTAGAAGACTGAAAAATCTCAAGCTGTTATTGGGGCAAGAACTTGAATGCACAAGATTGTGCTTCCACCAAATTCACTAAGTTGAAAACAAAGCAGCTATTTGTTGCTGCTGATGGCTCCTTGAGCTTCACTAAGAAATATGAAGTTTTCATTCTTAGCAATAGAATTATGATTAGTCATAAGGGATAACACAATAAGCTGGGAACCAAGTTTCATAAAGCTGAAATCATTAGTTATAATCTTAATCTTTCCTGTATGATTAATCATAACGGATAATACAATAAACTGGGAATCCCTATCATGGAGCGGAAGTCATTAGTTAGAATCTTCCTTTTTATTAAAAAAAATAAAAATGTGGTACTAAATACAAAAGGATATTCTCATGTTCATTGAAAAGGTAACCATCTAAGATGTAACACAAAAAAGTACTTGCAGATATGACATTTTGAATAGTACGCTGCAAAAGCAAGACCTCCAGTGTGTTAAGGCGACTCACAATGGCAGACAGGATCTACCTCTTGGTGGAGCCTAATATTGAAATCAGCAGTCCTGTTGCAAAAATATACGAATTACCAAGTCACATGATCATACCAATAATCATATAATGTAATTCAGTTGGAATTTGGTTTACATGTTATTCAATATTCACAATGAATATTACCTCTAACGGCCGTTAAGACGATGGCGTCTGCCTCAGAAAGCAACTCCATCACCCTGGTTGGGCTGCTGTGCTTGTGCAGGACTATCTGTTTCTGCCTGCTCTGTAGGGCTCGGTCCATTTCTGTTGAGACGGTAGCTTCTTCCTCGGAATGCAACTCTGGCTGATGGATCACGCTGCACTGGGGCATTAATTTGTGTTCCCTTACCCCAAAATGAAACTAATTTGTGACTGGAGAGTCATTAAGAATACTTCTCAAGTGTCTAACCTTCAAGATGCCAAAATATTGTCCCAATTGGTATTTTTCTCAAATTTCTTCTTTATATTACCTCAAATCTTTGCCAAAGAGAAAAAATTACAGATCAGGATGTTGGATATGCTTATTAATTGCATGATATAATATCTGCTATAGTGTAAAAAAAACTATGTTGAACCAGTACTAGATGAGATCTTGTTACTGCCCAAGGGCCCAAAGTTGTTGTGGAGTCACACTTCTGTAGTTTTGTACTTACAGGATAAGTGGCCTGATCCTACTAGGACTAGAATAGGGTTAGAATAGGATTTTGCTTTTCATAGATAAAGGGAGTGACTATTACACACTTTGTGCAACCACACAAGTGTGTAAATGCACTAAAATCATGACTCTAAATCACATTTTCAAATATGAAATCATGACCTAGAGTCACGATGTCAGTATTTTTGCACAAGTTTTCCCCACAAATAAATAGTCTTTGATGTACACTCGATTTTCTACGTTGAAATTGAATCAGTAGGCTATTTTTCTATTAGAGTAGTCTGCATGGATTAACCGACACCACATACTCAATTTCCTTGATTCTTGATTGCCACAACTATAATCAACTAGTAAGTTGCCTGTGCGATGCACGGATAATTTTGTAATATTTTATGTAAGATGGTTTAGGATAATATTGTGTATATATATTATAAAGAAAAAGTAAACTAAATTAGAGTAAAGAAACATATACATTTTAAGGTATTAAAAATTAGTTTAGTAGCTTCATTGCATATTTGTACCCTTCTTAAGGTAAGATTTTTTTTTTTTTTTTAAAATAATGAAACCAAAAATAAATGCAAAAGAGTAACGGGACCATGAAAATCAACTAATTTGTGTTGTGTTCACATATTTCATACCATGAAATGAAAGTTTGTCCAACTCTCTGACCGTCTTCCACTTATCGATAGTGCAACATTATGACATGGTTTGGACAAATGTGTATGCATGTGTCTTATAGATGATTTAAAATTGAACCATGGTAGAATATGGTTTTACATTGTGCACTAAATATTCTCTCTACTTATATACCCAAAACAAAAACTATCCAACCAAATTACCCACCCCTAATTTTAAAAAGAAAAAGGAAGAAAAAAAAACCCGTAGGGGTTTCGGTGTCTTGATGGTAGTGGGTGGCCTGTATAACAAAGGCGGTGACCCCTTAGATTCCTCTTTCTCTCTCTTTCAAATATTTTGTCAGTCTCAAATTTTTTATTTTGGTAATATATAGTGAAACATTGCGTTTTATACAAAAATCCACAACATTTTTGTGTCTTTATATCTTTCTTCAGGGCCTTCTCTAGTTAGTTATTACTATTAGTCCTTAATTATTATTATTATTATTTTTTTGCTTTTTTTAAAATACTAAAATGGTGGGTGTGCTAAAAGACATGAAGAATAGAGAAATGTGTGGTGTAAGTTTAGTAAATTAATGAGACATTAATAAGCTAACAGTAAATAAGTTAATATGAACTTTTGGGTAACAGTAAAAAAACTTAATGAAAGAGGTAAAAAGAAAAATGCTAAATGCAAAATTAAAGCGTTACTTGGCAAGATCTCATACACACCCACATGAGATCTCTGCTTTATATATATTTATATATATATATATATATATATATATATATATATATATATATATATATATATATATTTATATATATTGATGATTATTCCTTTATAACTCCTAATCACTAATCAGCATGAGTCTAAAAAAACTTTGTGATAGGACTTTATCGTACGTACAAAATAAGCATAGATTTTTTTTATCTTTTTTTTTTTTAAAGGATATTGCTATTGTGTTCATCCTTATAAGAATTTAAGATAGATTTTTTTTTTATCCTTATTTAAATAAATAAAAAAAAGGATATTGTTATTGTGTTCATTCTTATAAGAATTTAAGCACAGATTAAATTTTCATTATTTTGACAATTTTTCTTTGATTCCTTTATAATTTATATATTGTGTTGGTTTAAATGAATTTTTTCTCAAGCTTTCAAATGATGAACTTTAGATAAGATGTTCAACTTTTATATGCCAAGCATTGACTGTAAATCATGTACATGGAACAAATCAAGATAAGAAATTAAGAATATAGTCCATTTTGGTTGGCTTAATTTGTTTAGACATCAATTTTCTCCCTTGCCAAAAGTCCGACTTTTAGGCGGAAGTTTCCTTGATTATTACTTGTATACAAAATTCCAAGATCATTAAATTGGAATAGGTCTCTTATTGACCTAACCAATTGGAATAGGATAAAATTTCTTCCCATCCACACTAAACGTTGTGTACACTCCAAATTTTTTCTGCATCTCATAATGATACGTTGTGGAAAGGTGTCATCCAAGTCCAACATGATTGAGAGTTATAGTTGAGACTGTGGCCCAGAAGCTTTACTATTCAATACTTTGCGAGAAAAATTAAACACTCATTTGATGTAATAGGAGACTATGGAATTTGACACTGTATACACTGGGCTTTATTCTTGATGTTGTGAAATTGCTGTAGGTACTAAAAACTATAGGTTGATTAATTGGCAAATCATGTTCTTTAAGCGTGAAAAGTCTATGATGGAAAATTTTTATGTTCCTACAATAAATGTTTTGGAGAGAAATTTGTTAGCCTCCTTATCCCATTGGAACCCCCCTATTTATACAAAGGAAAAAGGGTCCAATATTCCTGAGTGTGACTTAGTTACATGAAATTTTTGTGCAATTGTGCCTACATTTCTTTTAAAAATTTAATTATAATTTTAAAAGAGATTAACAACTTTTTCTTTCTCCTTTGCCATTTGTGGTATGTATATGCCTTTTTCACATATGCTCAAGTGAAGTACCCATTAGGATTTCCCTTAATTATGATAAACATATTAATTTTTTTTTTAAAAGAAGTTCTATATTTATTGAATGAGATATATATGTCGAGGGCCATGTAACTGAATTGGCACCTCCCCATACACAAAGTGTCTAGGGTTTAAGGGAGAAAATGTTCAAATTGTGGGAGTCAAGGAGAAAAGGTTCAAGTTTACACGTGGTACTCCAATATTACATTTAGCTTTTTTACCTTTCTTCATTAAGTTTTTTTTACTGTTATATAAATTTAGCATTTTTTACCTCTTTTTATTATTATTATTATTATTATTATTATTATTATTATTATTATTATTTACTGTTATCCAATAGATCATAGTAACTTCTTTTTACTATTATATAAAATATGGGATAACAGTAAAAAAAAAATAACAATAATAATAAAAAGAGGTAAAAAATGCTAAATTTATATAATAGTAAAAATAAGTTACTATGATCTATTAGGTAACAGTAAGAAAAACTTAATGAAGAAAGGTAAAAAAGCTAAATGTAATATTAGAGTACCACGTGGCAAGACTTCATGCACTCTCACATGAGGCCTCTGCTTTTATATATATATTGATGGGCCTATGCTATGAAAAGATCCATCAAAGGGTGTCTCTTATGGAGATATGTCATATATCACTAGAGAAGTTCCTAAACAAGTCCAATTAGATGCAGAAATGTAGTTTGTCTTCAAGAAACGTTAATGACTGAGATAGTAACTCTTAGAAGATTATCACATGGTTTCTCAATACCTGTGCTCCCTTTATTTGAACATTACTCCAATGGTTAGAGACTGCACATGACATATTGAACTTTCTAGTGCAATGCTGTCAAACAATTGTTCTTGCTCATCAATATCAATATATGATCACTATTCATCGCATGCACCAGGAAAATGCCAATCTATTGCTAAATTTAATTCATAAATGTCTAACAATATGAATTGAACTTGCTTCTTTTGAGCTAAAATGGGATAGTGTCAAGAGATTCCTCTAGTATCTTGATGCCTATTGTCCAACACAATTTCTGTTGGCACTGGATGATGAATATGAGCCTGTTTGAGCATCTCTCTTTGATTCACTTCCCACACTTGGTAGTTCAATCAAAGAATTGGTATCTGTAGAAACATGCAAGAAGACAGCTCAAACACAATGCTATAATTCTATATTAGTTGTTTCACCCTCGCTACCTCAATTATGTGAACTTGGACAGTGTAGGATCCTCACACAATGAATACTATTGGGATAGACCTTAAGTGGGAATTATATTTGAGCATTCCTCTCTTCATCTTCCTCCCCACTTGCTCTCTACTGCTGCCACTCCACCTCTTACCTCTGAGTCCTTACATATATGGCACTCTAGATTAGGTCATGCCTCACGGTCTCATCTTTAGCCTTTACTTTCTAGTAGTCATTTAGGGAAGCTCAAGCTCGAGTCTTTTCATTGTATTTCTTGTCAATTTGGAAAATAGTTTGCTTTACCTTTTAAGTGAGTTTCTTTTATGTGCATGATGAAACAAGAAGCCTCGTTTGTTATGTAGCTAGTGGTTATATAACAAGGTGATGTGTGCATCAAGCATCTTTGTTTATCATGCATTTTTTGAAGTCTCCAACATATAATGGTTTATGGTTCAAAGATTGCTGCATCCTTGACAAACGGGAACACAAGGAACAGACACATTGGTCTGTCTCTGTTGTCGGGAGTTGTGAAATTCTCCACAAGTTTATGGAGAAATACAATTTCAAACTATGAAGGTTCAATTATCTAGAAATCATACCAGAAAAGCGAAAGAAAATCATGAGAATGAGTTTAATGCATGCATTGCTAAAATAAATAAAAACAATAGAAAGGATACACCCTAAAAGGGGTCTTCAAGATGAATTTTCCCCCAGCCAGAGGATGAAGCACTGTTAGGAAGTAATATAAATGTCCTACAACCATCCCTAGAATGTGTGGCATCAAAGGATTTCCGAGTAACAAATCAAATGCTAGCATTACATAAGGTAGATAGAATCCCTACAGTAAAAATAAAATAAAAAAATTAATCAGCCTCTTATATTCATAAATGTCATGAGTATATCCTCACATAAATGTCATGAATAATGCATAAAGCAAAGCCAGAGGCAGACAATGGCAGGAAGTACAATTGTACATAAGAATATAAGATTATAATTGAAAGTTTGGGACTACCAAAGAAAAAAAAACCTGAGAAAATTGAATGCATTGTTCATAATTCTGGGTAGAACTATTGATGGAAAGTTTGGTGACATTACACAATAAAATACAGGCCAAACATAGTGAGCACACTTAATTGGAACTGCAACACCATGATTTCAAGGCTAACCAGGCAAAATTTGAGAGTCCAAATTTTTTCTTTGGTTAACTTCATCAAGGTGGTACCTCTTTATGGGGGCATACCTCACTCATGATGCATTTTTAAGGGCCTCTAATAAAAAAAATCTACAGGAACCAAAAGTACAGCAATCATGCATAAAAATATTCTTTCCTTTATTGCACGTTCACACTCCCACTGCAATGGTACAGAAATAGTAATGAAAGAAGAAAATGACAAGAGATAGGAACTAGTAAGACCAAAAAGAGCAAGAGAAAATTTGGTTGTGCGGAAAAGGTAGAGATGAAGTTAAAAATGTTGTATCAAACCTTCTTTGATTGATAATCTAGATTCACATTGATGCTTTATAGCATGGTGGTGCAGATACTGCAAGTTCTAGATATCAACCTATATTATAGAACACTACGTAGACTCATATTAAATGTTACAGAAACAAAGAGGTCTAATTTCACAGTCTATATACAGAAAAAATGTCCCAAGCGTATATTGTTCCAAAGAGTAGGATAACTAAACAGACCAGTGAAGAGAACGATTAAAACAAAACTGCTAGAAGCGTACCTTCAATGACACAAGACCATAAATGTCTATGAGTGCATTTGGGTACTCACGGCTCCAAACATAGATGAGCATAAATACTAAGGAACCTCCCACGAATGGAGACCATAGATATGGAACAGCAGCCATCACCTAAGATCAAGTAAAACCCTTGTCATTATAAGATAAATGGGAAAAAGAAAAAGAAAACTCTAAATATAAGATAATTTGTTCTCAATTACAAGAAGTGATAGTGCTCCAAAGACGAACATCCATACATAGTCTGCTGTTCTCTTGTCAAAGGGTCTTCTCTCAAGTGAAACACCATATCTCGCTCTAATCAAATCAGCATGACATAGTATTTCAAATTTTCAATATCACCTTGGAACATAGTCTACATACTGTAAACCTTTCATGACTTTTAAATCTTGAAAATCAATGATCACAAGTGAATGATAGGGATTAAAAAAGATATGTATGCACAGGCATCAATTGGATGAATAATGGCTTAATGCAGATGTGGATCATTATTTAAAACCTGATATTTTATCTATTGGATAATTTTAATTACCATTGGATTTTCCAAAACATTCTTTCCTACCACCTTGATGTAGAATAGACCGGCATGACCTTCTTGAACATCAAGGGCACCTGAAATCGCGCAAGGCAAAAAGGAACTAGTGGAAATCATTTGGGCAATGAAGTCGGAATTGCATGAAATTTGGCAGGCTGAAGGGAAACAGCGTTCTGATCAATAGTTGTCACTTTGCCACAAGGTGTGCCTTGATTTTGGCTAATTCCATCGTTTAGGCCCCAAAAACAGTGATTTTACCATTTTTAGTAATTTTTGTTTTCTTAATAACTTTTTGCTCAAAAGTCAGAATAAGATTTCGCTTATTTTGGGACGACCCTTAAGGTCAGTAGTTTATGATTTTGCATTTAACTCAATTTTACCATTTTTGGTAAAATTTGATATTTTGCCACCTAATCCCGTGAATAGTGCAAATTAGGGTTTCAGACGATTTCCTAATCGTCCTAGGGTTTACTTCTTTAGTATTTATATGTTTAGTAGCCTCCATAGGCAAATGAGATTATTATTAATAAAATTCAAACTTTGTCTATTGTTTCTCTAGTGGATTCCAAATCTATCACCTTGTGGATTTCATAAACCCCTCGTGGATTTGAGGTTAATTATCATAAACTAACTTTTTAGTTTTTGTTCCAACAAAGAGAACATTTTTGTCTGCTTTCTTAAAGTTTCTGCAACATCACACCTTAACCCAAAATTTTTAGTAAATGTAATATGATATGGTTGTAGAGGGTAGATGGAGTCGGATATCTTACATAATTAGCAGATGAAATGCAAAGGGAAATGAAAATGGCCCAAGAAAGAAGAAATTCGTAATAAGCCTCCAAACCTGCACTATGTACAAATATTAACAATCGGGGGCATAGGCAGAAAATGAACCCTCAAATTATAACTTATTACAACATGATCTTTGCAATACAAAATGAGCAAAATGAATTTAATCTCATGTATTACAGATTGGACAAATTGGTAACTTAACTTGTTTACCTGAAAACGTTCTAGTACAAGGCCATAAAATAATGCTATATTGTAAGGATTATAAAGTTCCAGATAGAATGCAGAAGTGGTAATCAAGCACGCCACTCCATAGAACTTGCTTACAGGTGGGAGAGATCGATAGTATCTGAAACAAATTGTGAAAAATCAGCTTGTTTAAGTAGCAAAGAGGTTATAGAAATCATGAAGTATCAAAATTGCAAGCTTTGATATAAAATCAAGAGCCGGTTGATTTTTATTTATTTATTTATTTTAACGAGTCCAAAAGTAAATAGTCAGAAATTAACGTGACCAAATAGATAAATAACTTGCAGCAAGGGCAAGAAATACTGCATGCTTCTGAACCACCTCAAACTATAGATACATTATTATTAGACTGAGGGGCATCTGGTTGGTTTGGAATGAAATCCACAACAAAATAAAGCTATAGATTGAAGAAAAGAAATAACTAATGATATGATGATTACAGTTACTCAAAATCAGTAGCAGAGTGATATATAGGCAAAATTTGCCAAACAGTATGATTCTGAAAAAAATTTAGGCGGATGGCATGCGTTCAAAGTTTATTAGTTAGTTAGACTGATTTTTGGAAATCGAGTATAGCAAAATCGACTTCTAGCCAAAATCACCAAAATCGAGTTTAATATACTCGACTTCCTATCGAAAATTAGCTCTGAGATGGATAAAAAAGGAAGTCGAGTATAGTAAACTCGATTTTGGCTAGGATTTTGGTTGGAAGTCGATTTTGCTGTACTTAATTTCCAAAAAACAGTCCAACTAACTAATAAACTTTAAATGCATGCCATCCGCCTAAAATTTTTCCAATATTATACTGTTTGGCAAATTTTGCCTGATATATATATATAGACACACACACGTGCCAAAAAAACACTACTTTTATGTTAGAAAATTAACCAAGAACCATTGTGTAACATTCAACTAGCTAGCATGCAAATCAACAAAATATCATTTAAGCATCATTGAAATGTTTATGTGTTTGTGCATGTATAAGAAGGAAAGAGAAAGATTACTCCAATGGTGTAGACATTGCACACAATGTTTCTCTCATGTCAAACTTGTGTGATGGTAGTGAAAAGGGTGGTCGTAGATTGAAAGACTGTAATAACAAGAATATTGGATATGCATCGCATTGGTCTTCAACAATAGTAAAATACTAGTATAAAGTATAAACCAATGGACTGATACTTCAAAGAGAAGACTGTGGAACCAGCGGAAACTTCGAAGAGGAGGAAATGTCAAGAATATAATTTTGAAAGTCTTTCCAATCAATTACCATTAACTCAAACACTGCTCATAGTGCCTGGAAAAGTTGGGAGGAAAAAGTCTGCATTTGGATTTTCTGCTTGTCTCATAAAGTTGGCGTCAAGGTCACTCAATATCACTTGTATTAACGTAGCGTCTGGATTAACATGAATGTCTATTCCAATTTCCAACCATAGTTCCAAAGTGATTGGCTTCTCACTGAAACATCCAATGATTTGTATTTGTTTGTGACAGCAATTTTATGTGTCCTTTTGGGACTCAATTGGGTTAAAACTAAAAAAAATTTCAAAATTCATATGATATAATGGGCTGTGAATCAAATTAATTAATTAAGTTTCCCTATGAGAATAGGCTTTCGCCTCAATCAAAAACTTATTGTTGTTCATCATTTTTTATTGGAATCAGTCTGAAGACTCTAAACTTGAATTTTCATTTCTCAAAATCAGAAATGATACGCAGCCGAAGAGAATGAACTTACTACGTTTCAGTAATGAGTCAAATGCACAGAATGAAAATTAGTCCTGAAGAACGGGGAAAAAAAGAAGCTTGGTATGGGCTTTTGAACCATGAATTTGGCTTAAATTTAAAACAATTTTTAAGTATGCCCAACTCATATTTAAACAAGACAAGCTAAAGCTTAAAAATACTGGACTCTTCCTGACCTGGCCCGTTTTCATTTTCCCCCCAATTATTCACTACATTGGCTTCTCACTTCGGCCAGTGTGAAAGTAAAACAACCCGAAAAAATAACTTACTGATATCAATGATAAAATCCAGTTGATGTGAGGTTAATTGATGACTTATACTTTTAATAGTAGTACAAAATGAACAGCAGCATTGCTTGATGTCTTTTTCTCCCGCTTAATCCTCTTCTACGTATTGTATCAGAGATTCAGAGGTGTTTGTTGAACCTCACACTCTTAAACTAAGGCCCCCTGAAATGTTCTCTAAATTTCATTATACACACACGTCATTTGTACAAAACTGATTTGACTGGATAACTTAATCACAAAACAATGGTAACATATATGGGAATAGTTAAGATTTTCTCCAACAAACTCTTTTGCAAGTCTTCTGTTAGACTTCGGGACCAGACGCAAATAAGCTAACAAGGCCTCTAAATACTTGTGCTGAGAGTTGGTGAGCTTGAAAGGGCTCCCCATCCAAATTCCATACACTCTCAGTGCCATAAGAAGTAAACATAAAAGCTGTCGTCTGTGCACAAGAAATGAAATAATTACAAAAAGAGATATTGCAAAAACACAAGAAAGATAAGACCCAATTTATGAAACATACTTTATGATGTTCAACGAACTTAAAGTTCAAGGGAGTTCCACCTCTCTTTGCAAGCTGGGTTAGGTGCCTGTAGGTATCAATCAATTATGGCATAAGAGTTCAAAAAATAAATAAAGAATAAAAAACAACTCCAAGGAGAAGGAAACAGAAACTTAAATGAAAGAAGGGTGGACAGTAAAAGAAGCAGAAAGAATATCTTCATAATTAGTATCACACCCAACTTCATAGAGATGAGTTGCAGGTACAACAGGACCCAACTTTGGTAAGATTGTGGAAGAAACACCCTAAAAGATGAGGATAAGCATATAATTTTGCATTACTGTGTTACTTGTGAGACAATAGAAGGTTTTCTTAGTAAATGAAAGAAGTTTTCAAATCTTTCACTTTCAGTAAGAAATCAATTGGTCATTAAGTGTTTGATAAAAACATTCTCCATTTCTCCTACATCATGTGCCACATCCTAGCAGTTTAAAAGACTCAACCAATTCTGTTTTCAAACTTAATGAGTTCAAAATTAGCCAACTTTTCTCTCTCCTTTTTTTTTTTTTTTTGGATGAAGAAAGGGGGTAGGGGAGTGTGTTTTGGCAAAGATAGTCTCCATCTGTCTACATACCATAGATACAAAGCATGAGGGCAGTCTTTAATCAATATGAGATGCAGGAAACCATCTGAAAGGTGTGCATCAGCCACCAAACCATCTGGTGCTTTTTCATTTCGGCAGGAGATTATCGCAGCACCAATGCTAAGATAACGCCCTTTAGATCTCAACCATCTTGTTTCCTCCGGAGGTGGGTAAGGCACTGATCTGGGACTTCCCATGGATACTTGATCTGTTTTTTTGTTACAAACAGTGCAATTAACACGACAAATCACTCTTTCAGATTTATTTGAACTTCGTAATGGTCGAACCCGACCACTCAAGCGGCCTCTTTCAAGAGTCGAATTTTTTTCTTCTGATTTGACTTCTATGTATGCTACTTCTGCCTCATAAGACCTGAATAATATCATAGATCAGAAACTATTACCAATTAGCACAATTAGCATTAGTCATGGTCACACGGTCACAGTCTACAAGTAGACTATGGAAGAAAACAATAACATGCTTGTTGCGAGTTCCACATCAAAACCAGGGTGAAAGAAAAAATTAACAATGTCTCCCTCTAATACACAGGATAACCATATTTATGACTCACAATATAGCATATATGACATGACACTAGTTACAAACCCAAAGTTAACATAGTAACTTATGCAAGATCTCAACATGGTGCAAATATGCCTCCAAAATAACAAAGCTCATAGAGCAGAACTGTTTTGTTGATCAGATTTGTATGCTTTTCTGCCATGAAGCAGAAATACCAGCTTGGTGCTGGCCTACAGGGCAGTGACTGAATACTGAAATCGAATAATGGCGATTAAAGACCAACACTGATCTGTTTTCTTTTTCTTTTTTTTTTGCCCCCTTAAATTTTAAAATCATTTTATTAACATTGTTAAATTACAAATTGTCCCAAAAGCTTAACCTATTGGGATATGGTAAATTTAATCATTTAACTACATATTTCTAACACTCCCCCTCACGTGTGAGCCAATCAAATTCAGGATCTCATGCTCTGATACCATGTTAAATTACTGATTGTTCCAAAAGTTTAAGTTATTGGGATATGGTAAATTTAATCATTTAACCACATATTTCTAACAAACATAACCTCATATGCAAAGTAAACAGAAGTATTTATTTTAAACACATTGCAACTGAATGAGGATAGCTCCATTGCATTCAGATATACCTGTGCTTCAAAAAAACTTTTGTTCCTGCATAATCATAACGTTTGGGGCCCATCCAGCGATACTTTTCACTCTCAGCAATGACATCTCCATAAAATCCATACCTAACATATTGAACATATGGATTTAGAAGAGAGAACATCCAAAAAACCATCTTAAATTGTAAAACATAAAATTACACACATACTTGGGACTCTTTCCGTTACATGAAACCCTCACTAGATGTTGCATGAGGTGTGATTATATATAGATTAGTCAAGGAATTGTGTATTTTTGGACCCAAATCATTTTTAATAATAAAAAAATATAAAATCCTGGTACAAAAAATACCACATCAGAGATAATGAGAACCTACCCAGCAAAAGAAGCCGCATAGCGTACATAAGGTTCAACTTTTGATTCAGGCGTTGTTTTCCATCTTACAACTTGAGCTATATCAAGGCCCACCCTATTACCTAGGACAATGTGCAAGGCAGATGTTATAGGATCTCGAGCTCCAGTGGTACTGCAAAACAAAACCCAATATATTACATGTAACCACATAATTATATCAACCAACAATAGATGATACTAAAAATTTGTCCTTGAAAAGTAGCAAATTATAGGTATTAGATGTCAAAAATAAGTACCACTGCACATGATCATTGAAAACTAAAGTAGATCAGAGCGCTTTGTACCGTCTATTAAATATACAAAGGCAAAATTCCCATGTACTTGAATTGTGTCTTTTCTTACACACTAAATCAACTGTGATCCAATTAAGTGAAAAAAATCGAAATCAAAATCAACAATGACCCCTCGACCCTCCTCCCTCTACCATTGTAAACAGGATCTAGGATTCGTTGAATTGAACTTAGGTAATTTTGATGATTAGCACTAGAATTGTGCAAAACACCAACAGACCCAATCTACCCATCCGGCCAACAGATGGTTTCAACAAAATTATCGGTCGGCAATGGGGGTCTCAAAGTCCCAATAACTCCAATTGTATGTTGGAGATTAGAATTCCAACACATTCACCCGAAGCACCCAATCACCGACCGCTCTTCTCAATCTCCATCACAACTTATTCCTTGAAATTTTAAGGTTTAACTCTGTTTGTATGAGGCTGTGGCAGCAAAAAGATTAATAAATAATCTCCCTACATCTTGGACACCCAAAACATACGGTAAGTAGTCACACTTCTGGATCTATGCCCATTGTAGAAACAATTTATATTCAGAACATCATCCCATCAATATGCAGGATGGGCTTATGATCCAGGATATTGGTTTATGGGCATCCACCACAGAGCTTCTTCAGCACTGAATCTGCCTTAAATGAATCCCATCAAGGGTATCAAGGAACTTTATCAGTATGATAAAGATACTCCTAAAGGTGTTCTATGAAGGTAGGTTCGTGTGATAACCCAATGGTATTGGCACCCTTTGTGGTGCTCAATGTCTAGGGCTCGAACACCACCTCCCCCCTCCCCCTCTATTTGCCTAGGGAAAAAAAAGAGTTCTATGCAAGTAGGATCAAGAACCAGATCCTAGAGTCTCACCTGTCAATTCAACTTTTTTCAAAATTATCATTTTCGTAATGAAAAAAAAAAAGCCTAAATGAGACCAGTGAGATACCTCTTCAAGGCTTTTATCTCCTGTTCATGCACAGACATAAACAGGGACGTATGCAATGCAACTATGTCTTAGTATTTGATCGTGCATCCAAATTAGAAAAACAAAAACGATGTTCCTAAAAACCACTAAGCATTTACTAGTCACTAAAATCCATAAAAAAAGCACTTGTTCAGCAAACCATCATTAATCAGTGAAAGATACTATGCTTATAGTTAATCAAAGAATGCTTATCTTCAAATTTAATCCCACTCCCCAAGTCTTAAATGCTCAAAATGCACGGGGCAAAGATTACAGTCTTTCTTGTGCAGAAGCTCAACTCTGTAAATTGATAATCTTAATGAATTTCAAATGCTTGTTGGGTAGGTAAATTTCTTGGGGAGTCTCTTTGAGTAATTAATATAACACATAGAGACACACTTTAACCTAAAAGGCCTAAGCCCACTGGGTATGTGTTTAATTTTGTTATATTAACCACTCATTCTTCTCATCATTATTCAATGTGGGACTTCACTTACATGTGTAAACACAACAATCTCCCCTCACATGTGAGCCTTTGCCTCTCTGTAGGCTTCAAGATCTTTCCATGGCCATGAACAAGTCCTACTCGCTCTCCTTTGTCTTATGGACTTTTTCCTTCACTAGTGCATCATCCATGGGCATCCACATGTCAACCCCACACGTCTTCATCCATGAGAATCTCGCACCTCACCGTTGTCTAGCACCATTGGCAATAATACTCTTTTGTTAGGCCTTTTTTCAAGATCGTTTGTGTGGGCTTTTATGGGCTTGCCTTGTGCAATATAGTATCCCCCCGCTCCAACTGTGAAAGGGACCTATCCCTACTCCGTTTGTGAAAGAGCTCCACCAAGTACATGCACCCCATTCTTGCTCCAACCGCCAAAAAAAAAACCTCAATAACCTTCCCACCTTTTTGCCCCACACCACCTTGGGCTTTGATACCACTTGTTGGGGAGATAAACTTCTTGGGGAGCCTCCTTGAGTAATTAATATAACATATAGAGACACTTTAACCCAAAAGACTTAAGCCCAATGGGTATGTGCTTAATTATGTTATATTAATCATATTAACCACTCAGTCTTCTCATCATTATTTAATGTGGGACTTCACTCACACGTGTAAACCCAACAATGCTTACATTGGAGAGAGAGAGAATCTTTTTTAGTTTATACATGACTGAACAACTCAAACAGACTAAGTTCCCCCTTGAATGAAAGACATTTGACATCATGGCTATAAGATCTTTGCTTTTAGCCCAAATATTTTTCCATTTCTTTTGAACACCATAAAATGCTATTTCTTGGTTCTACTATGTGCAGTTATTTGTATTTTTCATTATAAGTATCTCAATCAAATCTATTTTCTGGTTCCTGAACAAAATATGAATCACCACTTAAGTATATATTTTTAGGATTAAATTTTGGTTTTTGAGCAACTATGAATATTTGATATATTTACAAAATACACTTCACAAAAGGTAATATTTAAAAATTTAGTTTTAGTTGCCTACAATAGTACCTATGAAACTAGACCAGTTAATTTACAGGCAAGCAAGGTCTTATGCCTCTTTGATGTGTATTAGATTAGATTATTACTAGACACCATGGAAAAACATGACCTAAACAGGAACTCAAGGTTATAGAACCTAAGAAACATCACATACTATATACGTACTCCATAGCTCATGCTTGAACAATAAGTTGTCAATAAGGCCAGAATGATATTTTTGGGTAACGTATAAGGCGCATCCCTTAGTGACCCCTGAGGTGTGAGACGTGTAGTACGTAATGCAACTTAGAAAAGACAACGTGGGAGTAACAACCATAGAAACCTACTGCTGATAAGTTCACAAAATTATATTGAGTTGATCTTAGATATGAAACAACAGTCATGCTTCATACTGGGAAAAAAAAGAATAATGAGTGCAAAAAATATAATTATGCAATAAAATACCACATCACAATGGCATCAGTTGAACCTGCAGGAATGATTCCAAATCTAAACTGTTTTTTGGCGAAGGACAAAACACAATCTTGATCTGTTGAATTCTCAAAACAAGAAAAGAGCAATATCAGAAACTAGACATTTTTTAACAATAAAAGAACACTGCCCATGGAAGGAGATGGAGGGTGGGGGGAGAGTCGGCAACAATTTTCAGCATACTGACATCATTTATAATATAAAATTGTAAAGTATGGAAAAAACTAACCAGTGTTGCAAGAACCATCTTCAGTTCCTGTAATTTCAGATAGATTTAGTGATATATCAGATAACCATCAATTACAATCACAATCAAATCCATGGTTGGTTTATATAGAAACAAAGTGATTGTGGTACGTACTGGAATTTGAGAATCCAGATCCATTTTGTTGTCTAGCACTTGAGAGGAGAGGTGACTGGTCTTCATTTTGATAAGAAGTAGTCTCAGCAACTGTTTCACTTGAACCATGATGAATTACGAAACTGCTATTTCCATCAACAGGACAAGTAATATCTGAAGGGCTTGGTGGGTAAGGAGCTTTATGCCTTGAAGAAAGAAACCCATTAAGGATTTCATTGAAGAAACCATCACCACCCTGGAATCAGATCAATTAGAAAGCTACCAAAATAAGCAGGAAAGACTACTTAGAACTTAAGTATGAGTGGAACAAATCAACGAGAAATTTAGAAGTTTTCAAGAAAGCAAAGAGATTAAAATCACTGCCAAATGGTTGGTCTTCTTAACTAGACAGCCAGGGAAAAGTAAGAAAAGGGGAAAAAACTTTCTTTACTGAAAATTATCAAATCTAAATTAAAATATGATAACAACCAGAAAGCACAATCTTTTTTCTTTTTTTTGGCTAATGTGGGTGTCCAGAGCTATTAAGCAAACTGTTATACCATAGAAACCCTAATTAAAATTAAATCCTAGCCCTTGAACATAATAAAATCTCAGCCATCCAAAATAACCTACATAAATGCCTATAAAAGACAAAAACCCCCCAAATAAAAAACCTGAATAATAACCTACAAGCTTTTTCCCCTCAATATTAAGTTTCCTGTTCCTCCATCATATATACAGTAAAGTTCATGACTCAGTACATCTGGCAGCATAAAGCAACTATCACATGGTATGGAATATGGAACATGGAATATGAAACATACAAGAGCACAACACTCACTATGCCATAGACCAAGTTGATTCACAACACTAGCTAAGCATAGTTCTGTAAATTATCAACTGGATGGCCTAAAATTTATAGCTTACTATTATTCTACAAATGACAAATGACAAATGACAATGAAGGGATCTCATTACATACAACTGCCACAACACCATCATATGAGTAAAGCTCCTTGTTTGAAGTAGAGGTCATCACATGTAATGCCTGTCCTGCCCTCTGTGTCACGATCACCTGATAAAGGGAATTAAATAATAACTATTAAAAAAGAATATGAATTACATTTATTTTAGTTGCATACGTTTCAGTCTTATGACTTCCACCAGAATCTTCATTCCAATCAAGAGTACATATAACATATAATATTAATGGAATTTTAGCACTTTCACTCTTTAGGACATTGAAATTTGGTGACAGTTTGCCTTTAACTACCAGAAACACAAAATGTTCCAAATACTGTGGGTTGTGGGATTGTACATTCAAGATAATGAAAACAAAAGCTAACAACATACTCTCATCCAGCAAAGATCTATTGTTCATACTCTTTTGTTTAGCTGTTATACCCATGTCAACATGACACAAGTACTCAACATAGTTGTGGGCATGGGACAACTGTCAGGCCCTTGGCTAAAACTACAGACACTTTTTCCCTTGCAAGCCCACTTACAGAGAAAATCTTCCACATTCTCCCTAATCCGTTGCTGCATATTGATTTTTATTGAATTGACACATAATCTCCATCTTTTATGCCTTAGTTTAATGTTTTACAATAAAATTAGCATAGTCATGACAATGATTGACGATCTTTGTAATTTTTATTCTTAGTTGCTAGTGTATTTCTTGTATACATCCAACGTACATGGGCTGCACCCTTTTTGTGCTTTTAATGATTGATTTGGCCCCTTTTGTGTTCATAATTATTTTTCCTTATCAAAAAGAAAGAAGTTATGCAATTATTGATGTAATAGATATTGAGGTGCAAAGTTCAGTTGTGAAAGGTGATTGATTGAAATTCAAGATGTTAAGAGCTGTTTATTAGGTTAAATTACGGTTTTAATTTCCTTTAGGTTTTTTCTTTTTTTTTGTTCCTTTTAAAAGGGTTGTACTTCTTGGGCAAATCATTGGGCTAGTCTAGTTTCTTGGGATCTGTTATAATGGGCTTAATTACTCTTTTATAAATAATGGACTATATTACTATGCCTTACATCATTTCTTAGCGAGTCCAAGTAGGTTTACAGAAGAAGCCGTTAATTAAAAAAATTACATCCAATTAAACTAAGTAACCAAGGTTTTAAAGTTTATTTAAGCTGCTATGACCTCAAAATTTTTGGAGAGTTTTTTAATGGAATAAAGTGTCAGTTTTGGCAGAAAGTAAAATGAAAAAAAAATAATAATAATAAAAAAAATAAAAAATCACATAGGGGTGAGATACCATTAGCAAACATTCTAAAGACAAAAAGGTGCTAACAGCAAACTCCCTCAGTTGATGTCTACCCACCATTAATCAAATAAATATAAAAAGGTTTGTCTGGGATAATGAAGGCAAAAAACCTAAGCTATCTATATATACTACAAACAAATAACTGACTTTTTTTTGTTGACTAACAAGTAACTGACTTGATTATGAAGTCAAAGTAAAAACAATTCAATAGCAAAAAAAATAATTGATGTAGCCCATCAGGTGCACCAATTGGCTACTAAACAATCAGAGAAAATTTTGATTAAATTCAGATTTAATGCAATTCCAACTAAAAAAATCCCACATATCATGAGCAGTGGGGATCATCCCGATGACACCCCATAGAAAGTAACACAAACTATCAAAACAGATACTTTGTTCCATTCAAAAACTCTACAAAAAATAATAATAATAATAATAATAAAATAAAAAAATTTGGCTGCAACATCTTAAACAAAGTAAGAATCTTGATCACCTAGTTTATTAAAACAGCAAAACTTCCAAGTATTTAGGGGGTATACAAAGACAAATCAACATCTCAAAGAACACAAATCTAAAAAAGAATCACAAGAGAAAGCTTGAATAGCTCTAGCCCATTCCAGCAAAGAAAAAGGATTTAATCTCAATGACAGACTATTCAGTACTCACAGCCCTCAAAGCTTCTAGCATTTCTCTCCCTCCAAGTGCACCACACTAAACAATGTGGCACAATCTTCCAAATTGCAGCATTGCAGTGTCGACCAAAACTGCCTTGCCACGAGGCTAATAGGTCCTTAACCCGCAGTGGCATAACCAAGGAACACCAAACAAACAAAAAACTTAACCAAGGAACACCAAACAAACAAAAAACTAAGGGGCACACCTCATAAGCTATAGGACAATGTATAAGCAGATGATTCATTTCACATTCTCCCCATTCCGTTTATGTATGACACACCAATCAATCATATTAATGCCTCTCTTCCATAACTTATCCGCAGTCAAGATCCTTCCCAATGCAGCACTCCAAGAGAAGAAGGCAACCCTAGAAGGGATCTTAGTTGCCCGTTTGGATCCAACTGGCGTCTGTGTTTAGCACTTGTGCGTTTTCCCTTTTTTTTTTTTTTTTTTTTCAAGCCACAACTTTTGACTGTTCTCCTGTGAAGGTTCCACAAACTTCACTTTTCAGCCACTTTTTCATTAAAAATGGGTCCCACAGCACTATTCACACATTTAAAAATTATTTTGTTACAGTGTTTTCAGTTTTCAGCAAAAATAAATTGTATCCAAACGGACCTTAGATCTCCAAATAATTATCCATGGAAAGTGGCCAGAATTAGAGGGGCATAATAGCCAGTAATAGCTTCCTACCTCAAAACCTTTACTCTTATTAAGCTTCCAACACATCTTGTCATCTACCCTTCCAAAGTCTAGTGATATTATAAGAATATCATTAACTATATCTAGTTTTTAAAGTTTGGCATTGCAATCCAAAAGCAATGGCATTAAGAATTACAATAAAACATTAAAATGGAATCCTTTTGTAATAATTCATAGAATTTTTTTAACCAATGCTTGAGGTTTCTTCTGTTTTCTAAGAAAACGGAATTTTATTACTTATTAAAAAAAATTAAAGTACCATCATCACATGTTGTATGTTACAAACTTATCCAAAAAAAATGTTGTATGTTACAACTTACAATTCCAACCTGTATGTCAGGATAATCAACATGTACAACTAAATAGACATATTGTTGAAACTTCCTGACACAAGACAACCAGAACATAATGAAACAATGGGAAAATAAATGGATACAACCTAAGAGTCAACACCTAGGCCTGGCTTGGAGTCAGCACCAAGCGGGGAAACCACTAGGAATCAACACCTAAGGTGGACCTGGAGTCGGCACCAAACCAAAGAGAGACCAAATGGCCATTTTTTTCATTCATCAAAATATCAACTATCTCCTCAAGGAATACAATAGGTTGCTTATAAAGGATTGCTAAACCCTAGTTCTAATTGGCAAGGAAACCCTAATTGTCTTATTACAAAAATAACCTTGCTTCCAAATTAAAATACTAATACCTAATAAACTACTAGGACCTAAAACATAAAAATACAATTGACTTGCAAACATAAATAATATTAAATAAAAATTTTCTTCCATCTCCCTCATCATTACGAGACTATTGGTATAGTTTTAAAAGACAAATGCGTTGGGGTTTTAAAACAAATGGCTTGGTTACGATTACCTTATGAGGCTGTTGGTGGGATTGCGACCGCAGCAGTAGCACTAGGCAAGTGAGGGCGATGGTGGCGCAACATTGAGAAAGGGATGGTGGTGGTGTGAGAAGCAACCAGACCTGACTATTGAGGTTTCTTGGTGGTGGAGTGGTGCGACGGCAGCGATGGACTCTTATTTCTCCTCTTGTTGTCTTTGGTTGCGAGGGGTTTGGAGACTTGATTGTGGGTTTTGGATTGGAGTTTTATGGTTGGCTTGAATCTCTAGGTTTTCTGATTGGCAACACAACTATATGACAGAAAGCTTTATGGTACCAAGTAGAGAAATGACAAAGACAACTTTCTGGTGGTGGAAAACACAATGGTGATGGGATTTTTTTTTTTTTTTTTTTTTTTTTTTTGGGTTCTAGATTCACTGCGGTGATGCTTCAAACAGATCGGTGTTTGCTTTGATACCAAATCTGACGCAGGAAAACCAGAACAAAATTAAAAAACAAGAAAATAAAGGATATGACCTAAGAGTCAGCATCTAGGCCGTATTTGGAGTCAACACCAAGTGAGGAAACCACTAGGGGTTGGCACCTAGGGTGGACCTGGAGTCAGCACCAGACCAAAGAGAGACCACACGGCCATTTTTTTCATTCATCAAAATATTAACTATCTCCTCATGGAGTACAATAGGTTGCTTATAAAGGATTACTAAACCGTAGTTCTAATTGGCTAGAAAACCCTAAGTGCCTTATTACAAAAATAACCTTGCTTCCAAATTAAAATACTAATAACCTAATAAACTACTAGGACCTAAAACATAAAAATACAATTGAATTGCAAACATAATTAATACTAAATAAAAATCTTCTTGCGTCTCCCTCGTCACTTCCATTGACTAATTCCCTTCCAAAGCTATCAATGTTTAACCATAATCAAAATCTAAAACCTTGTCTATCCCTAATACATTTCTGTCTATACATTTACAAAATAAACTCCCAAGTGCATAAACTTAAGTGAAGTCAGATAATGAAAATTTTAAAACCAAAATAAATAAAACAAAAAATTCCTAGTAGACAGTGTGTGAAGTGCAATAATCGCACTGACCTGACCACCATGTAGCCAAACTATAATAGTAACCAAAGAAAGAGAACCATTTAACACTAACAAATATGCAAATGCAAAGATGCTTTTGAAGCATAAGATATTTCAGCATTACACAATTGAAAGAAGTTACAAATCAATATTTTGGCACAAAGTGTCGTAAGCTAATTAGTAGGTATATCAAGTATGCCAACAAAACGTGTGATTCTCAAAGTGTATGAAACATTTATTTATAGAGGCATCAAGTGCGCTGAAATCTTACCTTTGTTTTGACTTTAGCACGTGAGAATATAGGTGCCACAGTTTCCCAAGTTCTACAACCACTCCCTTTCCCACTCCTTGGATGAACGAAAACCTAGTAAATTAGAGACAAAATCCGGAAAAACTTTACTACCACATTTTGTCCATTTTGAGCAACCACCCAAAAGAAAAATATAATTGAAGCAAAAGACACAACAATGAATTATTTCACAGAACATACCAGAAGATTTCTTGGTCTCCCCACTTCAAGGTTTAGAGAGGCATTAATTCGATCCACCCACATCTGACACGTCTGCAGATCCTTATGACAGAATGTGTACACAGCCAGAACCCAAAGAGAAGACTGAGTTTTTGAGCTTTGGAAACCATGCACCGTAAAGCGGTACATCTGCATCAGAGTAAATAAATTTTCCATCCCTTGAGATAATAGCCACATGTGGACTAAAACTGCATAAGAAAAAACATTAATGAGAACAAACCTCATGGTCATCACCCAAAAGACTTCTTCCACCGTTTAGAAGATTTGGTTCATGAACCAAGCCATAGTGGACGAACTCAACAGCATAAACATCGGAAAATTTGATCTTAGTTGCAGCCTTAGGAGCAAGTTTTCTGCCCAAACAAATTGACTCATCCTGTTTATTTAAAAAGGAAAAAAAATCAAGTGTTACACTATCTTATTAACCTTATAGTAGTTGACAGTTAGAAAACATATCTTAAAATACTTATATTGGTTTAATAGAGATTTTACACAACCATCCATTATAAGATGATGATGCCAATTAATAGAGATTGTAATAAATAAATGATCAAGCAATGCAGAAATTATATTGTACTTGATGCCATACTTCTTATCTACCTTAAAACATGATAACCTAACTGATTGTACAAAGCTTAACCTATTGAATTTAACTCAATCATGCAGCAAACAAACTTCCAAACCATTCGTTTATTACAATTTTAGTAAAAAAAAAATACTTCAATTCATTACAAATTCAACTTCCAAAATGACCTCCCTAACCAAATTTTTACCGATACATAGACCATCATTTTGAAAACTTATATGTATCATAACCGTGTTGTAGAAAGCGGCATTTTGTGGCATGTGCCTTCCGCCAAAAGTGGCATGTCACAGTTTCGATTTTCGAGTTTGGGAATAAGCCCCTCCAAAAATAAAAATTGGAGGTAAAGCTTCCTATCAATCACCTCTACCAAACCCCGCAAAAATGGGACATTTGTGCACTAAGTACAACCTTTTAGCCTTGCCAAAGAAACTAGAAACCAAATTATTAACCTTGACGCGGATCTCAAATTACTCCAATTCAATATTACAAGTCCCAATTGACATCAGGAAGGCCAGCCCCCCAATAAGCATTAAAACAACATTCATTCCTTGAAAACCAAGCAATCCCCATTAAAAAAAGGGTTTTTTTCAAACGAAACAAAACAAAACTACATACAAAAAGGATCACAAATTGGTATTGGATTAGATATGACATGAACCAAATATCTACACAAACAAACATTATAATTATATGAATCTGATAAATTTTATCCAATCAGAAAAAGAAACTGAAAAAGGAAGAGAGATTTACAAGATTGAAGGAGGAGTGGTGCAATTTTTCCCAAGACAACCCATCAGAATTGAAGGTGAGGATGACTCGGCCAACATGATCCAAGAAAAGGGTAGTGCTCAAACACGATGCTTCTTCACCATCACCAACATGAAGCTGAGGCTCAGAGTTGTCATTCGACTGAATCGGCTTGGAACTCTCTCCCACAACGATACCATTACCATCTTCTAACAAGTTATCTTCGTCTCTCTCCATTTTGAATTGGAATTTAGGCAAAACTGTCGTGTCCCAGATAACTTTTTCTCTCCCAAGAAATTGAAAATACGGAAAACCAAATCTGGGTTGTTGTTGTTGGGAAATGGGACATACCCATCTGAAATAAAGTCCTCAGAATCGTTGATTCTTCTTTCTTTAGTTTACTTTTCCCGTCGTCTGTTTTCTGTTTTCGACACCCAAACAAGAATTGTTCCAACTTTTCATGTGTTGAATTTCCTATATTATCATTTTTTTTTTTTTAAGAATATATATTATCATAGTCAAAATTTTAGTTATGATTCTTATTAAAACTCGTGTTACCTCTAATATATAAAGCAATTTTTTTTTTTTTAGATTATCATATATTTTAAGAAATTTTTATTGAGGAAATAAAAAAATAAAAAAACTGACTTTTTTTTACGAGTTTTTTATATTTTCCACAACAATGACATTAAGTCGTTAACAAAAATCATATTAGTAAGCATTTTGATTCCTGAGTAAAAAATCCATTATGCTAGAAGTTAATGATCAAAATATGGTTGAAATTATGTTATTTTAGTTAATTAAATAGAATTATTTCAATTATGAACTTATAAAAATTAGATTCACCAATAATTTACATATAGTTTATATATTTTAAACTATGACATCTGCAATGAGAGAATTTACGGATTGAGCTAACCGGAACTACAATGTCTTTACTATTTAGTGCATAAACTATATGGAAAGAAAAAGTTAGATTCGCATGGCACAGGGAGAAAAAGTTAAAAAAAATAAATAAAGAATAAAGAAAGAGTGCGAATGTCCACCCAGCATAATCATAATATATAAGGTGTAATTTTTATCATATTGTATTAGCAATATTTTCATACAATGAATTGATTAAATAAAGGGAAAGATGGGCAATTATTCAATTCCCTTGTATCATTATAATTTTTTAGTGGAGTTCATAGGGTCCGTTTGGATTGAACTTATTGTTGCTGAAACTGAAAACTGAAAATTGAAAATTGAAAACACTGTAGCAAAATAATTTTTAAATGTGTAAATAGTGTCGTGGGATCCATTTTTAATATTTTTTAATGTATGAACAGTACTACTACAGTGCAGTGATAAACAGTGACGAAACAATGTATAAACAGTAAAAATTGTCTCTGAACAGTAAAATCTGTCTCTCCTTAAACGCGTGAAAGCGAAAAAAAAAAAAAAAAAAAAAAAAAAAAAAAAAAAAAGGGAAAAACATGGACACAGGATTCAGCAAACGCTGAATCCAAACCCACTCATAGTATATTTTGTGTTAGAAACTTGTAATCACATTTCCTCTCCCTTGCACATGTGTTTGTTTCTAAAAGAAAAAAGGCCTCACATTTCATAATTATATCAAAATTTAAAAGATTACTGGAAATTGAATAATAAAATAATTGTTAAAAATAGTAGAAAAACCTTTTCAACTAAAACTATTGAATAAGGCAATCCTCTTCAACTAAAAATTATGGAAAATTATTCAAATAATCTATATAATTGTAGAAGTGAAAATTTTGCAACCAATCACAAAGTGCCACATGCAATTTAGTGGGTTTCGCCGTCATCATTAAGAAACCAATGGAAATATTCCAAGTATTTCTAAGTAAAAAATTGCAATGAACACTTAAGAGTCAATCGCACATGCCATGTATCCCTTGGAAAACAAGGCATAAAGTCCCTCCATTTAAATTATGACATGTGTCACTGCTTATAGCAAATCACATGTGATCACACCTCTCCAAGACTCCTATAAATAAAGACCATTCTCAACCTTATGAGGGGATTCAAAAACATTGAAAAGTCTTGAAACTTTGCCAGAATCAAGCTCCAAAGCCTCCAAGAACATCAAGAACAAAGAATTCACACAAAGCATTGCATTGCATTGCATATATAAAGATTAGAGAGAGGAGCTTGAGGATGCGGATCACGTTGTCAAAGTCGAGGAGACAAGTAAGCTTGAAACCTTTCCTAGTGCTCATTAGTTTGAGAAGAAATAAAATAATTGAAGGGAAAAACTATTAATTGGAATTGCCTTTACTTTTTTTTTCTTTTCTTTTTTTGAGGGGGAAAACTGGAATTCTTTAAATTAAACTAGCTAAATCAGCCTGCTAAACAAAACAAAAAAATTGTGGTGAAACATCCTCCATCCACATTGAAAAATCTGGAATGTTAATCACAAATCTTGCCAGACTATGAGTAACATTATTACATTCTCTCTTTATATGAGAGTAAAGTAATTGATCAAAACTATCAGAACAACACTTAGGAGCTGTTTGGATTTAGTGTTTTCCATCGCTCATCACTCTGTTTTCATCACCCATAACTCAAAACTGGTGGGTCCCACGGCTGTTTGGTTTGTTTGGATTTGTTTTTAGTTTTTGTTTCCATCACTCAATTCTCTGATTTTTGAGTGATGAGTTATGGAAACTGAAAACAACTTTTAGATGTTTTTGAGTTATGGAAACAGAGTTATGATGGCATTTTGGTAAATACACACATATTTGAGGGACTCACAGTCAGAGAGTAGTCAAATCTGGTCTGGTCTTCTTCTTTTTTCTTTTTCTTTTTCCTTACACGCTGAGTCTGGTCTTCTTCTTCTTCTTCTTTTTTTTTTTTTTCTTCTTTTCTTTCCTTTTCACATTGGGTTTTTGGGTTTGGTTTCTTTTTTCTTTCACGCTGGGTTTGGGCTTGGTTTCTCTATTTTTCTCTTCTTCTTTTTTTTTTTCCCCCTTCTTCTTTTCTTTCCTTTTCACATTGGGTTTTTTTTTTTTTTTTTTTCACTGATTTCAGTGAGTTTGGGTATTGGGGGTTGAAGAAAAAAAAAGAAAAAAGAAGTAAAAGCTGCACCAAGTCAATCCGTGGGCCCCACAAAAAGTAAAATTTTTTGAGTTATCAAAATTGGAAACAAGTGCCAAACATGCCACCTTAGGAAGTTGTGGTATTTTCAGTGATAAGTGATGAGTAATGAGTAATGAAAATTGAGAGAGGAGTGATGAGTGATGGTTTTTTAAAAACCAAACTGCCCCTTAGCATCTTCAATCAAAGGGCCTACCGAAGATAGAGAACTATCTGGATCAAGCAAGGCTTTAACTGGAATTGCCTTTACTTGATTACTTTACTGAATACATTCCTGGTAGCCACTATAATATAAAGTTTTATTTACTCTTCATTTTGATTTTTTAACAACTTCTTTGCTAGCTTTATATTAAGCTCAAAATTTCTTCCAAAAAAAAAAGCTCAAAATTCACCCAGATTATGTAAAATTACTTTAAAAGGTATGATTATTAATATTTATACTAGCACTATTCATTTTGTATTTAATTTTTTATGCTTTATTATGAGAATGAAGAAAGAGAGCGAATAATAATTGTTGTGTGTCAAAAAAGAAAAGAAAAATTAAAAATTTTGATGTTTTAATGACATGTGGTATAAAGATAGAAGGTATTTTAAAAAGTGAGTATGTAAAATTTAATATATATATATAGAGAGAGAGAGAGAGAGAGAGAGAGAGAGAGAGAGAGATTCATGTACTAAAATAAACACACATTTTTGCATGAGCTTATTCAAATTAGGTAGAAACTTTCTTTTCTTTTTTTCTTTTTTTTTTTAGGCGAGCTATAAATGATATTGAGCTTTTTTTATGAACAAAAAAAAAGTCTCGCGCATATAATCATTGACCCCGCACACTTGAACCTGCAATACTTATGGTATGGGGCACCCTTGTGTGCGTTAGGGGCCTTAGGGCTATCCACGTCATAACATAGCATTTTTGCGAAGCGCATGCTCAAACCAAGTAACTCCTGGACATGCAGGTGTGATGTGATCCATTCAAAATCTAGATGCCACCGTGATGTGATGCGCATAATTACTCTCTTTCTGTGTGTGCTCAGTTTGAGAAAATAGAAAATAAGAGTTATGCTGGTGCCACATTAAGTGGCACAACTTGTGCCACAACTCACCCTCATGGCAAGTTATAATTGGTAGAGAGGTGATGGTGAGTCCATGTGGGGACACCCCTCTACCACTCATAACTCGCCATGTGGACAAGTTATGGCACAAGTTGTGCCACTTTATGTGGCACTAGCATAACTCAGAAAATAATAAAGTATAGAGAACTTATGGACATTTGATTGCCACTCATAACTCGCCACGTGAGCAAGTTGTGGCACAAGTTGTGCCACTTTATGTGACACTAGCATAATTCATAAAATAATAGAGTATAGAGAACTTGTGGACATTTGATTGATTGTCATCTTTGTCGTCATTTACTGGGCATGAGTATCACTATACAAGGGTGATGTGGTGATCATTTTGTACACCCAATAATTTCTCGAGATGTTGGGGTCCTTTTAGAAAACACAAGGTTGTAATAATTGAGCCAATTTAAGAAGAAGAAAAATATAAGGTTTGAGGAGATTATTTATAAAAAAAAAAAAAAAAAAAAAAAGGCTTTTATGGAGATTGGCCGGCAATATGTCATAACTAATTGTTAACCCATGCGATGCACGAAAAAAATATTTACAATAAAAAAATCCAAAAATGAATGAAGAATTTAAGCTATCACTTATGCAATTTCGTTGACAGTACTCAACAGCCTTAAAAACCTAAGACAAACCCATGGAATGGATTTGAAATTTTTTTTCACAAAGAAAGAAAGCCTTACGTGAAGTTTTGTGAATGTGATACCCTACGTTTTGTGAAAGTGAGGGTTATATTTGATATATTTCATAAGCAAATAGATATCTAACGTAATAGATATCTAACTCTCATCACAAAAAAAATGAATATTGCACATTAGCATTCCAATCTCAAAAATTCCTATCCTCTATAGTTGATACTAAACATTCAATTATCAAATGGAAAATATCAATTAAACAAAAGTTCTTTTTTTGGGAAGGAGAAGGATATAGGTAGGAGAGAGTTTTTTTATTATCAGGTTCTAGTTTTCGTTTTTAGAAGATGTATCGGGTGGAGAAATAGTTTTTTTTTTTTTTTAAATGGTGCTTATGTGAAAAAATGAGAGACCTCCAAATCCTACGTGGTAAGCTCTAAAGAGGTTAAAAAAAAAGTCAAACATAAGTCAGAGGCTTCGGTTTTATAGTATATATAGATTAATCTAATATCAAGTTATCAACCAAACTACAAATAAATTTAGTGAATTAGTGATCTTTTATTCAAAAAATTTACAAAGATTTCAATAATTTTCAAACACACTTCTACAACTTATATAAGAAAAGCAGAATATAATAAAGCTGGCAAAAATGGAAAAAAAATATTAAGTGTCCATTTGGGATCCGCTTATTTTGCTGAAAGTGAAATTTTTTTCCTGAAAGTACTGTAGACAAAAGTAAAAGTTAGCTGAAATAGTATAGTGGGACCCATGAATAGTATCAAAAAGTGCAGTGAGACCCATGAATAGTACCAAAAAGTGCAGTGAGACCCATGAATAGTAGCAAAAATAAGCTGAATAGTAAAATAAGTTGTCAAAAATAATCCATGCCAAACGCACACTAAAATTATAAAAAATCGTTTAGAGAGGCATAATTAAAATAAAATCACCAAATAAAAAATATAAATGTATTAATTATGAAAATACACAAAATATTTAAAATTTATTGGTTGGCTTTTAAAATTCCCCTTCCCACTTATAATTTTTCTAAAATTATATAAATATATATATATATATATATATATATATATATATATATATATATATAAAATTTAGTGATTGGCCCCTTTAAAAAAAACTAGCCTCATCATATGCACTTTCGCTTGAGATGATGCTTTTTTTTTTAGTGTCATAATTTTACACTAATCTCAATTTAAGATTTACACATTTGCCCACAAATATTATGCATCTACAAACTATTGATACAACTAAATTTGAGGTATAGCATAGATGTGACTAGTGTTTTTCCTTGGATCGTTACATATATAAGGCTTCTTGTAGTTATTAATAACCTAGTATATGTGTGGACACAAGGGGGTGTTGGAGTCGCCACCTAGTTTTTGCAATGGTCTAGGAACCATATATATAGCGTCTTCTCAAGGAAGGACCTTTTGATCTTACTACTAGAGATATGTTTTCGAAGTTTAGGTACGCTCTTGGGAAGGTGTTAGGCACCCAAGTTCACCCAACCCTAAGGTTGGCCTCCCATCATTGTGTCTTTTATCTTAACCTTATTATAAGCATGTTCAACACTTGTATTCTAACTCACACATACACTAGCATACATCTAAGCATACAACATGGCATCATTCATCCCAAACCCTAACCATACATTTAATCATGGCATCCATCATAAACCCTGGCATACATCTATCATTGCATCTCATCACAAACCCTAGCATACATCTATCATGGCATAAAAGCATATCCAAGGTAGCAACATAATCAAATCAAGGCAGAAACATAAGCATAAGGAAAGATCTAAGCATTCACATTCATCTCTAACATCAACAAAAGATCATATCACAAATGCATGAACATTTCCAATGCATGACTTACCTTTCACTTAACATGCAGCACCACAACACCTATGGCATCAATGCGTGGGCATGTGAATGTATGTTCATGTCATCAAAATAAGGAAAACACTAAACAAACCCTAACTCTAACATGTGATAGCAAACCAAGCAATTAAACATGTGAAACATAGGCATTGAAAGCATAACAGCATGGAGAAAAAGGCTAAACAAACAAACATGTGAAAGTAGAAACAAAACAAACAAAAAAAGGTTTTTGTGCAACAGTATCACGCACGCTAGAACAGGCCTATATACGCATAATCAAGCCTGCGTGCTCAGGCTAGATCATGCGTATGCAGATCCTTGCCCAGAAAGCCTAAAAACGCAGAAATAAAGCAAAACTTTAAAATAACAATTCTAACAACCTAACATGCATTTTAAGCATACAAAAACTTAAACCTAACCTAGAAGGCATATTAAAACATATTCTAACAAACAATAAAGCAAGTAGGAGTATTTAAAGGCAGAAAATAAAAGAAAAGGAAAAAAGAAAGGTTTAGACTAGATAGCCCTCACAAAAGCTTTCCAAGCTTGATTTTGACAGTTCCCCTCTGTCAAATCTATTCACAAACCAATAAGAAAGTGATTAACAATGTTAAACTAAAAGGATTAGGCCAAAAAAGATCACAATCAAATAAAATTGACTTGAGGTGTTTTGTGAAAAACTCCTTTTTGATTCACTATTTTCTAGTGAATCTTAGGTATTTCCCATGGGATTTCAATGTGTTTTGAAAATGTACCATGTAAGGCTATTTATAGTTGAAAAAATGGGGTTTGGAATGGCTCCCAGACAATGTGGGATTCATTCCAAACCTCAACCATTATTGCAGAAAACTTGCATTTCTTACGCTTCTGAAACCCTAGCTATGTACGCAAGAATGTGCATGCATACGTAAGAATGTGCATGTGTACGCAAGAATATGCCTATGTATGTATGCATTGGCTCGCGTACGCAGGCTGCAACTCACGTATGCAAGCTGAGGGCCACTTTGGTCATTTTATTTCCAAAAAAATATTTTTGCTCATTTAAAAGGTTTTATCTTCCATTTTAACACTCCCCAAGTCAATTTAAATCTGATTAGGCTCTAAACTGCCCTTGGAACTTAGAGTTCGAGCATTATTGGGGAACGGGGGCCCTAGTCGTAACGAGTACAAAATGCGATGTCTACAATATGTCCGATGTAGGACCCATCATACACTCACACATATCACATAATCAATCAAATTCGGGCATCACAATCTCTCTCACTTAAATCTCTAGCGTCCTCCGTTAGAGCCCACTTTGTGGGATAGTGTCTTTGAGCTCACATGGGGTTACTGGGCCGGCTCAAATACTATAAGGGATATTTGGCTTCCAGCATAGTAAGGAGGTTGTATATAGTAAGTTAACTAACGTTTCAAAGGATTAAGGAAAATATCATCTCGAGTTTTAGAAACTCGAGGTCTATTTAAAAATCGAGTTTTTGAAACTCGCTTTACACTTGCTGTGCAATTGCTGACTTGGACTAAAGAGTTTGACTCTTTATTTTGTAGATAGTTAACATAACTTAGTTAAAATACCAATATTGTGAATTATAGAACCATGTTTTGTTAGTGTTAATTTTTTGAGTATTTATTTGCATGGTTTTTGTTATCATTATTTTATTTATCATTTCTAGGCTCTTATTTTTATCATTATCTTACAAGTTTTTTGACTTTATTCATCATTGTTTTGGGTACGAAATGGGTAGTGAATGAATTGTAATGAATGAGTATAAAATGAGTATGTAATGAAATGAGTGACTTACTCCCTTCGAATGAATTGTAATGAAATGGGTTTTTTTGTATTGGGTATGAAATGGGTATGTAAATGTTATGGGTATATAATTAGATAAAATGTTGTATACTTTTACAAGGATTTTGGCTTCTTCTTCTTCTTTTTTCTCTTTTTTTTTTTTTTTTTTTTTTTTTTTTTTGTGTATTGGGTATGAAATACCATCTTAGCATGACGGAAAAAGGATTTGGGTATGAAATGTGTAATGAAATTCATACCCTTTGAATGAATTGGAATTTGTACTTTGTGTAGTTTGACTAGATAAAATATTTTTTAACTAACATAGTAACTTGACTCTAACAGGTTCACAATGCCTGAAATTGATATAATCCTATACCACGGTGGTCCGCTTAAGAATGCCAATACGAACAAGGGATTGCCATTTGAAAGGCCGGGTATAAAGACCTATTATACCCAAATTGATCGTAGGTTGAAGACCTTTGATTAATTGAAGATAATAGTTATGGAAGAATTGTGTGTGAATCTTGCTGTACACAACATACAAATTACTTATCGTATGCCACATGAAGTCCTGAAGCACCGGATTAATTACAAGTATATGGCGATAGAAACAGACAAACATGTAAAGATAATGTTTGACAAGTTGGAGAGAATACTTGTAGTAAATGGTATTGAGTTGTACATATAGTTGGTGCCGCGTGCAGAAGTTGGTATTGAGGAAATCCAGCAAACAACTACAAGTTTACAGGTTACAGTTTCGGATGCTCAATATGAGTATTCTACACATGTAGAGGATGATGATGTTCATGCCGATGATGATGATGACGACGACGACGATGACGATGAGAGTGATGATGACGACTATGTTGATGAGACTACTGCCATTAATGGTGAAGATTTTGTCGACAGAGATGAGTTTGAAGAGAGGATTGAACGAGGGGACTTTGAGAGGGACATTGATGACGATGAGACATTAGACGGTAGTGAACCTGATGCAGACAATGTTATTAGTGTCCAAAATATTGCGGGCACAATCCCTACCTACGCACCTCCTGCCTTGTTATTTTCTGCAAATACTTGAGAAAATATGGTTGATCCTTCACATATTGAGATACCATTTGGATCTACTTGGAGAGAGGGGATGAATTTATGCAAAGGGTTGACTTTTGCCAAAAAAGTGGAGGTGAAGCGCGTATTAATAATTTGTACCCTCAAGAAAAACAAACATTTTATGATCAGTAGGTCGACGAAGAAAAACCTTTGTGCGAAATGCGTGGATGAGTCATGCAAGTGGTATGTCTGCGCAGTCATGAAGCCCAATCTCCACGGACTATGGATGGTCACCAAGTATGTGGGTCCTCACATGTGTATACAAATTGGGGTGCGAAATGATGATAGAATGATAAATTGTAATTTTATTGAATCAGACATCCTTAAGAAGTTATGTGAGGATCACATTACCCCAATTAAACATCTCAGATCTATGATAGAGTCGAAATATGAGGGCCATAAGCCTTCTTACTACAAAGTATGGGATGCAAAACAAAAGGCGATTGGAAAGATGTTTGGGAATTGGGAAAAGTCTTACCAAAGGTTGCAAAAGTTGCTAATGGCATACATTGATCAGAATCTGACTACCTAGGTGTTCTATTGTACCACACCCACCGATGAAGATAATACCGTATTTTTGCATTATGTGTTTTGGTCTTTCGGTCCATGCATTGATGGATTCAAATATTGCAAGCTGGTTATCAGTATTGATGGGACCCATTTGTATGGTAAATATCAGGGAAAGTTATTGGTCGTAATGGCAACCGACGCTAACAACAAGGTATTCCCTCTCGTCTTTGCTGTTGTGGATTGTGAGTCAAGGTCCAGTTGGAGGTGGTTTTTACAATGCCTTAGAGATACGATTAGCCATATGATACCTGATGAAGACATTTGCATAATTTATGACCGACATCTCGGTATCAAAAATGCCATTGCAAATTGGCCTAGAGGGGATGGTGGAAGAACATGGGTATTTCATAGATATTGCCTTCGACATGTTGCTAGCAACTTCAACACACATTTTCAGAACTCGACTCTAAAGTCAGCGGCGTTGAAAGCGGGATATGCTACTCAAGTAGTTAAATTTGATACCATAATGAAGTCCATTAAGCAGGTGGAAATTGAGGCCATTAGGAATAAGAAGAAGGTGACAGGGAAGGATGACAAGGAAAAGAATCAAGATTATCTTCCATATACATACCTAATGAGTGAGTACGTGGATATGTGGACCAAGTCACACGATGGTGGGAGAAGTTTTTGGGCAATGACAACCAATATATCAGAGTGCTTCAATGGTGTATTGAAAGGTGCACGGGGCCTTCCTATTGCCGCAATAGTTGAGTTCACTTGGTTCAAACTTGTTGAATATTTCCACGACCGGTACAAAGAAATTACTAATGAGTTGTTGGAGGGTAAGAAATGGAGTACATATGCCTTCTCCACGTGGGACGGAAATAGGTGTAAATCTGAGAAATACTATCTCAAGGCATTTAGCAATCAACATCTAATATATCAGGTAGTTACTTCACTCAACATGTGTAGCACAGGAGGGGGAAACCACAGTTATGAAGTTCGATTATAGGAAAGAACATGTAGTTGTGGGAAATGGCAAAATATAGGGATCCCGTGTTCACATGCAATTAGAGTATGTGATGCGGTAAATATTGATTTGACCACATATATTCACCCATGTTATAGTTTGGACAATACCCTTAACACTTACTCACATGCATTTGCAACTCCTAAGTCACAATCATTGTGGAGGGATCCTACGAGGCCAAAGTGGTTGCCTAATCTAGCATTGTTGCGGGCCAAAGGTCGACCAGTGAAGTCAAGAATAGGGAATGAGATGGATAAAGTGAGGAATAAGGATCGAGAACCGGGATGGCGGAGGGAGGACGCAGATTTGATCGAGAGTCAACCCAAGCAGACATGTGGACTATGTCATGCTTTCGAGCATAACCACAGAAAATGTCCGCAATCTTGTGGCGCTTCCACAAGCAGTCATGTTCCAAACTAGGTAGGTGACAGATGGCAAAAAGTTCTGGATCGGGTTGTTCATTCTATGTTTACCTAACGTTTATTATCTTGTCTCCTAACATGATTAGTCTACGTTTTTCAGGCATGCTTCCATGGACGATGTTTTTGTGGTGCGGACCGCCGATCTTAGGAAAAGTGACTACGTTGTATCCAAACAATTAATTTTTTGGTTTTTGTTGAATGTACTTGTAATTCTCTATCCAATGTACTTCTATGAAGATTGTGATTTGAGTAGTATGGTTAGAACTGCAAATTAAGTGTGGTTGGGCATGTTTAGAAGCTCTTCAACAGTTCCTGCAAATCAATCACCTGCAAACAGAACGCAGATCTTCAACAATAATGAAATATGAATAGAATGGAGTACTATTGCTAAAGAATGTGTACAAACTTTTTACTTCACAACATACATCGTTATCACCTATTTGGCGTAAAATGATAATAAATGGTAGACTAACCAATTTTGCATTTTTTAACCCTCGTGTACTGTTTGGGTAGGGGAGGAGGCTGTGGGGCATCATCTTTAGGCTCATCATTGTGCTGCAAAGACATTAGATGCATACAATCAATATTCGGTGTAATGATAAGAATAAAGTGAACTGCAAAATATATCATTACATTGTAATTAATATTATCATACCATAGAGTTGCCTTTGTGTCCTATTTTGTGTCTACCTGTCCCATAAATGGGTGCTCTTCTAGCATGTTGCGGTCTACCTCGTGGGGGTGAGGGCTGATGAGGGGGATACTCGTCCGGTACATCAATATCTGGCTGTAAAGTGTCAGTCCCAACCGTAGGTCCTAGAGGGTCGAATGAGGATGAGATAGGTGGGTAATGATGCTCTATATAAAGGCTAGGAGTGGGGATCATTGTCATGGGTTCAATACGGGGTGGGTCTATGGGCAAAGTGGGTGCACTGGAGTTGGTGGGTGAGTATGAGGGTGACTCGGGGTTGGTAGGAGGGGTCAAATTAAAATCAACACCAAGATCATAACTAGGTTGCGAAGGTGGGGTGGGTGAAGGGACCTCGGGCTGAGGAGATGCAACTGGGATGGGTGGAGGGACCTCAAACTGTGGAGGGACCTCGGACTGAGGAGATGCATGCAGGATGGGTGCAGGTATATCAAGACTAGTTACAACCCGAGGGGTTGTTGCACGCCAACCACGACCCCTAGTTGCACTTGTGCTTGGGCTTGCTGTAGCACGCCGACCACAGCTTGGTGTACTTAGGGGTGCTGTGCTTGATTGCGCTCGGGGTTGTGCTCGGGGTTGCAATAGCTGCTGATTCAATCTCATGCCCATTGTTTGCCTACCCATTTTCTGCAAGACCACCACCAAGCCCAACCATATTATTTAGGACACGCCGGACGTGGTTGTGTCCTGGGCTGCCTTCAGGAAGCATCTCCAACAACGCATTATGGCTTTCAATCTAAAACAGAGAAAGGACCAATACAATCAGATTTGAGACATTCATGTATCAATTACAAAATAAATAATAGAGTACTTATTAATTGCTAATATTTTCTGCCTTTACTATGCTAGTCCCAAAATATACTACCCAAAGAGACCTCTATTTTTTTATTTTTAGATAAAAACTGAATGTTGTCCTGAAAGAGTATCTTATTTTGGGCAAAAAAAATTCCATATTCAAGTACTCAACTGAAGATTAGAACTTTGAGATTAATATCTACTCAAATACTCAACTAAGAACTAAAAGTTTTATTACAATACTATATGTAATAGAAAGTCTTTTTTATTGTATGTCAGTCAGATCAAACCAGATTTGCTGAAGAAAGAAATCAATTGATTCTACGTTCATACATGTACTGAAGAAAAAACAAAGCAGGCAATAAAATCTAATTAAAACACATTACCATTATATGTAATTTAGCGCTGTTGTGGTCGACATACTTTCGAGTGACCAGACGGTACCAGCGGTAATAGGCATGATCACGGGGCATCTCACCAATTTGAGGAGGTGCATGGCAAAGTTGTTGTTGTCTCATATCCCATGTAAGGATATACGGTCCATGCTCCTCCCTCCAATTTTTTTCCACCTTCCCACACAAGTCTATTCTATGCAGTCTATCATCGTACACAACATGGTCGGGCTGCTCCTGTGCCAACCCAAACTGTCGAAGGACATGGTCTGGGTGGTGTGTCTCTACTATGCAAAAACACACGAGTGGCACCCTTGCCGTCCACGTATCCCTCCCTGCAACTCAGAAGGCAGGAAGGTGGCCTAAGTCTGCCTCATATGGCTGCCACATAATCTATAATAGAAACAAAATACAATTATCATAACATCTTAAAATGTGAAACAAGGGAGAATACATAGATAAAGGGAAAAACAAAAATTAAAACAGAAGATATGTTAAAGCAATGATTTTAACATATTCTTAAGGAAAATTATACATACGGATCCAATCTTTAGGCAAGAAAAAAACAAAGAAATGAAACATCAGTGAAGTCAATTAAATAAATATGATGAAACAAAGAATAACAATCTTTATTTAACATAACCAAACAGAATTTTTGTATATTATTACCTGGCCCGGCTGCATTCTAACTAATTGCTCGTGATAGTGGATCAATGCCATGCCGGATGGCCTACTCTTTGGGCTTGGCACCGACACCCACTTATAATTACAAGAAAATAACATAAGATAAGATAATACCACTTAGTTACTAAGAAGAGTACATTGCATAACACACTGAATATCATGAAAATACTTACTTAAATGCAAGTGGAGCTTTTGGCCATGGGCCATAAGCACATCCAGGTGGGGACTCTATCCTTGGGCACAAGAATGGCAACCTCGCCCATGCCCAATACTGGACCAATTGCAACGCCCCACCAATCTGCGATGCCTCTTTATGGCTTGTTTGGCACAACTCTCTGTACAACCATGCCAAGCAACCACTACCCTAACTATACTATGGCGGATCACGAAGGTTCCGCAGGAACTCCAAGAACATCAGATGCACCCTATCTCCCGACTTGTCCATGAAAATCTTATCCCTTAGTAGCGCTAAAATATAGCACAGGGCATACTGATGTATCTGAATCTCTGTTGCATCATGAGGCCGTGGCTCTGCAATGCGCTTAACAAGGCGACTGATGAGAATTCTTTGCCCCACCAAAGTTTTGTTATTCGCCCATGCCCAATGCTGGACCAATTGCAACACCCCATCAATCTGCGATGCCTCTTTATAACTTGTCCGGCACAACTCTCTGTACAACCATGCCAAGCAACCACTACCTCAACTATACTGTGGCAGATCACGAAGGTTCCGCAGGAACTCTAAGAACATCAGATACACCCTATCTCCCGACTTGTCCATGAAAATCTTATCCCTTAGTAGCACTAAAATATAGCACAGGGCATACTGATGTATCTGAATCTCTGTTGCATCATGAGGCAGTGGCTCTGCAATGCGCTTAACAAGGCGACTGATGAGAATTCTTTGCTCCACCAAAGTTTTATTATTCGCCGAAACTCCAAAACCAAGAAACTCCACACACAGTTGCCTCCAATCCCCATCCTCCACAGTAGTCGGCCCAACCAAGACCTCACCGTCTATAGGAAGTCTCAAAATGACCTCCACATCTTCTAGGGTGATCGACATCTCACCATGTGGAAGATGGAACGTATGAGTCTCCGGCCACCATCGCTTAATTAGGGCCGATATTAGGCAATGATCTATCTCTCTGAACAGGGCCCTAAACAATCCTTCTAGCCCCACCAACTTGATAATGTCAATCACCCGATTATCTTGCATAGTTATGTTTGTATCTCATTAGAGCGACCACGGCACATAAGTGGACCCGAGTCCTGCAAAATCGATAAAAAATATAGCAATTGTTAGAACTAGATATACAACTTTGAAAAAACTTGCTAAAAGTCAAAGACAACGTAAAAATTAAAGCGGTTGTTAGAACTAGATGTTTCACCTCGCCATTCCAAATGTCCTCTGATCGATGATTTGGTTGTTGCGTTAGCAATGAAGGGTTTTCTGGACTAGGGCGCATGATCTCTGGCTCCTTATCAATCCAAGGCTCCATACTGCAAAGAGTGCTACTATGAGATCATACATAGTGGCAGACATACATTATTTGGTGTGAGAGTCATCACAAATCAAGCATTACCACAACACAATGATTTCACATGAAGATATAAAAAATAGTTCACTGCATAAAAGATTTGAAATATTACAGCTAAACCACCTCTGATGCTCTAAATGAAATGATTTGATATTTGAATAAAAATTAAGAAATGTCTTGTCAAAGTATAAAATGCAGTATTATAAAAAACATGTTACATCAATGGCAAGAAAAGGAACTACAAATGTGCAGAGATTTATGATTTTTATTTTGGATAAATAGGGATGTGCTTTTAAAAAAATAGATAAATCAATCTATAAGTTAAAGAAAACCAAAACAGGAAGAACAAATTATTATTTTCTCAAAATATTTTTATAGATAAACATAAATATACATGTTTGTTTAGCTAGAACTTATAAGCTTAACTTTTAACTTTTAGTTTTTATGTATAATTTTTTAGAACTAAAAATTACAAAAGCCCTATTAGTGACACACTGCAATATATTCAGACATATCTTTGAGGATTTCTATCATTCAACTAAGCATAAATCTATAATTTTTCCATGATAAAAAGTTAAATATCTAACAATAACCCAAATTACAGTTGACCACATTCTTATATGCAAAGTGATCAAACCAAATAATCAAAAATCACCAAAAAAAAAAAAAAAAAAGCTAAGCCAAATAGATGTGTCAGTTGAAAGTCAATTGAGTGTAATCAGCGATCAAAATGTTTGAAAATCCAAGCTGCAACTTTTAATCTGTTAAATGTTATACATTTTCTCAGCAATAAAAATAATAAAGGGTATGAATTCAAATGTTCTTTTCACTCATTTTACCAGCCACCATTATTTAGCTTTTGGTGGAATTGTTTTAACTGGAAGGTCAGCAAACACTACAAGTGATCACCCTGATACACAAAGATTACATCCAATTGTGGGGGTCAATATCAGGTGCAAAGTGATGGGGGCTTCCTTAAGAAACTCAATGGAACTAAACTTCAATGAAGCAGAGAAAAACCATGTGCAGCAGCAGTTTTATGGAATGACAGGAGGACTAAGCAACCATCACAAGAATCTTAGGCTGCGTATATTTTCTTCTTAGCAAGAGCTCAAGCTTTTCAATGATATATCTCTTGCCTAAGAAGGAATTGCAAAAGATTGATTGGGCCTCAGCTAGTGCAAATTGCAGGCATTATATCATTAGGAGAATGAGGACTGATGATCATGTAAAGGTCAAGGGTGACAATTGCAGTCAGCAAAAAAAAAAAAAAAAACGGAGCACCTAACAACGTATCCTCATAGACCAAGAACTACAATACTTTCAAATCAAGCAAATCCCAAAGAGTTAAACAGAATCTTCCATGTGAGATAGTAAGAACAAATCTATATGCTAAAACTGAGTACAGAAGAAGGAAAACCCATGAAAGTAATGTCACTTTGAACCCAAAAAATTGTTGCAAACAACGTCAACTATAAAAAAATCACAACAAAATAAGGTATCAAAAATCAAAAGCCTCAATTTTTTTAAATTTTTTTTGTAATTATAACCCAAGAACAAAAATAAGAGCACAAACAAAAGCACAAATTTCTCTAATTTTGAGCCCAATGAAGAAATTTGCATAATTTCTACGCAAACTATAAGTAAAGACATATTACACTGCTCCAAAGAGTTCTGCAACATTTGCAACCACCCCATAACAAAGATTTTACTAACATAAATCCCAGCAAGTAAACACATATCAAGCATTATTACCCAGAAACCAACAAAAAAGAGAGACAAAAACAGAACATGCCAGTAACCCAAATCATACAACAAGTAACAAAACAAATCCGTCTAACTTAAATCTTACACTAACAAGAAAAACTAAAGCACTAATAAGGGAAATTATCAAACACAAACACCTGGGCTAAACCCAGATGGAATAATTATTTAAAAAGCTCAAATTTTTATAAGAAAAACATACCTTCAAACTTGAAAAAATCTGAACTTCCGTTGGTAGGGACAAAAGGGATTTTCAAGGTATGGGTGAGGGGATCATCTGAAGTTGATTGTGAGGAAAGAGGAGAGCGTTTAAGGGTGAGGGTGATTTTTGTTACACGCCAAGGGGTTGAGGATGACTGATTTGGGTGTTTGAGTGAGACTGTTTGAACTTTGAGAGAGTGTTTGAGAGACTGAGAGAGAGTGTTTAAGTGAGGCGTTTAAAAGTGTTAGAGTGTATATTGTGCAGATTTCGAGTCTTATAAACTCGATTTCTACGTGGCAAATTTGTCCACGTAAGTGTATTGACAAACACCACAAATCGAGTTTTAAAAGCTCGAGTTCTAATTAGATCTCAAGTTTTTAAAACTCAAGATGTTAGTTTCCAACTTTCTTTTACAACCTGACAACTAACGAAAATGTTAGATATTTAAGGGTAAAAGGGAAAAAAAAAATCATGTAATGACTTAGGCTTCGCTTGAGAGGAGGGAATGGAATAGAATGGAAATGAATGAAAAGAATCATTTTAGAATATTCTTCCCTTCCCTTGTTTGGGAGTTTTAATAGAGGGAATGGAAAGTTCATTCCCTTGTTTGGGAATTTAAGTAGGAGGGAATGGAATGGGTAGGAGGGAACACTCATTCTTCTCTATTCCCTTAAAACCTCAAATTTTCATTCCTCCCGAAATTGGGAGAAATGGGAGGGAATAGAATTAGATTTAATGATTTTTTTACTAAAACTCCCAAAATACCCTTATATATTCAATTCTTTATTTTAAAATAGGGGTCTAATAGTAATATTGTCATAAAATGATTCTATTCCATTCCATTCCCTCCATGTTACTCTCAAACAAGATTACTTACATTCCATTCATTTTCATTCATTTCCATTCGTTTATTTTAAAACAACCAATCAATGTTACTTAATTCCATTCCATTCCATTCTTTTTCATTCCTTTCCCTTACTTAAATACATTCCATTCCTTTCCATTCTCTTATGATCATTCAATTCCATTGCATTCCCTTTCCTTATGAACTCCCAAGCGAAGCCTTAGGCTCCGCTTGGGAGGAGGGAATAGAATAGAATGGAAAGGAATGAAAAGAATCATTTTAGAATATTCTTCCATTCCCTTGTTTGGGAGTTTTAATGGAGGGAATGGAAAGCTCATTCCCTTGTTTGGGAGTTTAAGTAGGAAGGAATGGAATGGGTAGGAAGGAACACTCATTCCTCTCTATTCCCTTAAAACCTCAAATTTTCATTCCCCCGAAATTGGGAGAAATAAAAGGGAATGAAATTAGATTTAATGATTTCTTTACTAAAACTCCCAAAATACCCTTGTATATTCAATTCTTTATTTTAAAATAGGGGTCTAATAGTAATATTGTCATAAAATAATTCAATTTCATTCCCTCCATGTTGCTCTCAAATAAGATTCCTTACATTTCATTCATTTTCATTCATTTCCATTCGTTTATTTTAAAACATCCAATCAAGGTTACTTAATTACATTCTATTCCATTCTTTTCCATTCATTTCCCTTATTTAAATACATTCAATTATATTCCATTCTCTTATGATCATTCCATTCCCTTCCCTTATGAACTCCCAAGCAGAGCTTTAAGGAAAAACGCTAGTCATATATAGGTTATACCTCAAAAGGACTAGTCACAATTGAAACTCTTTGTAGTTGTTAATAATCTAGTACATGCTCGACATAGGACTCATCACACACCCACACACATTTTACAATCAATCAAATTGTGGTATCACAATCTCCTCCACTTAAATCGTTCTCGTTAGTGTGACTAGCGCGTTTCATTGATTCGTTACGGACCAAACCGGCCTCATTTCTTCTCTCCAAAGCAAAACCCATAAACTCCTATCTTTGCCACTCTCCGTTCTAGCACCTAGAGGGACCTACACGGCACGTGGGCTGAAGATTTGTGAAGATGGGGTCCCAAAGGTTGAATATCGGTGGTGGTGACAAAGCCGTAGTGGCGCGTGAGAAAGAAAGTGGCACGTGGGGTTGTTTTGGCAGCGCATTGGTGCTGGGTAATGGTTTCAAATGGTGAGTTGTGGCTTTTTTTCCTGATGGTCCGAGTTGGATTTTTGTATGTATTTACAGTGGAAGAATGGGTTGGTATTTTGTGTATGTGGGTAAGTGGAGAATGAGCTTGTGTGTTTGTTGAGTGTGAGTTGAGCATTTGTATAAACCAAAAATCAGAGTGTGTGATTGTGAACATGAAGGCAATAGAATGTATATATGTCGTGTTCATGGAGGTGTATAATTTATAATACAAGAACACAGTTAGTAGCAGGGTGTTTAAATATTTACCCATTTCTCTTCCCTTTTTTTATTTTGCTCTGGAATCTTGTCTGTGATGGTTTATGCATTTCCTTTGTATTCAACCTCCTCCTCTGTTTTGCGTCCATGTTTTGCTTGACTGAAAACAAAACATAAGGCTCAAGTGAGAATCTAAATAAAAAGAACAGAAGAAATAATAGATAACATTGAAGACTAAAGGACTGATAAATCTCTCTGTAGTCTCTGTTTTGCTCTTTGCTCTCTGAATGTTCAGTGGTTGATGCTTTCTACTGTTGATTTTGGAAATATCTCTTGGAGATACTAGAACTTTGGGTACTTAACCCCATCATAGGTTGCCGCATGGCCTGAACTTAACCATTCATATGTAACAATTGATTGAAGATTAGCGCAACATAAAAAAAGTCCTAATTTAATTTGGATATGCCCAATAAAACAGAAAACTAAATGAATTTTCAAAGAATGACATGTGTTCGATGAAAAATCAAGTAATTTTAAGAATCAAAATGTCTTTCTAGCACATATCCTAATCAAATCAAGCCAAAAATACATCCTTTTTTATGAAAGATTCAAAGAGATAATTTTCACATTTTTACAATAACTCACCCAATTCAAGCATGATTTTTTAAAAAAAAAAAAAAAAAAAAATCATTTTGAAGAGAATTTTATGGTCTTTTAAGTCCACCAAATTCCTAATTTAAATCTTAAAATTTCAGCAAACTTTAGGGCCGGATAAAGTACGGTATCAACAATGCTCATGATTTTTACTTTTTGGTGATATTCACAATAATGTGCAAATGCATGAATAGGTTTCTTGATGAGCCTTTCAATGTTCACAGGTACTCTCCATAAGGATCTTTCAACGTTGCAAGTTGTCTTTCGCTGGTAAAGCTCCCTTGCACACACACAAGTAGATGCCAACTTTAATTTCATAAGCTCACGCTCAATAAGTGTAAATTTCTAGAACTCTCTCTCTCTAAATAGAACTTCTGATCTTATTGATTGATGAAAAGAATCCAATGAATGAAATAATACATAACTACTCCTATGTCATATACAATCTAAGCAAGTAAAGAAAGTAACTAACTCCGTAATTGGAGGGAAAATCTGTTACAAAAATCCTATCTATTAGACCACGTGTACATTGACTAAACTCTGTACGTGGCATTTCTTCTTCAAAAGTGTGAATGAACTGTTCATGGTAAGAGACTGCTTCAATCAAGTCTAGCCCAGTCACTCTGTGTTTTAGTTGCTTGACCACTGCTCTCTTCTTCAACTCTGGTTTTATGCTTGCTCTTGTCCTGAGTGCATCCCTTCTTACTCTCAACAATAAGCCAGTTGAGGAGGATTCAGCATTAGACAAAGATTCCCGCACCAGAACTTCTCTCTTCAACTCCAAACAATACTAAAACATACGGGACTATTGGAATATTCTAAATATCATGAGGCATAAATGACTGCCTTAAAAGATCAAGCCTCCAGAAATGAGTATCCATATCTATCAACTCAGCAACCTTAGCTTCAGGATGAAAGTAACTTCAGGTGATAGTATCTGATGAGATTCAGCAGCAGGAAGCCATCTATCTTTGAAAATACAGTCGCCGCATTTCCAATCCTCCAACACAATCCCTGTTTCAGTATTTTCCTTCCAGCCAATACACTTTGCCAAGTATATGATGGAGCATGACCCAACTTGGCTTGAAGGAAAGAACAGTGAGGATATTACATGGTCTTCCAAATTCTTGCTGAGATTGAGTCTGGATCATTCAAAATTTTCCACCCTTGCTTAGCCAACATAGCAAGATTAAAAGATTGCAGCTCCCTGAAACCCAATCCACCATTGCGTTTAGAAACACATAAGTTGTCCCATAGCCCAATGCATCTTCTGTTCTGAATGCTTCTGCCCTCACCAATAAGCAGCTGTCGTTTGAGTGAGTTCCTTGCATAACCTCACAGGTAGTTGGAAGAAACTCATAACATAGGAAGGGATGGCTTGTATGACTGACTTTATCAAAACTTCCTTCCCAACAATAGGCAGATTCTTCTCCTTCCAACCATAAAGTCTACTTGAAACTTGGGATTTTAAATCTTCAAATGCAGCACGTCTAGAGCAACCAATAAAAGCTGGAACCCCAAATAACGATCAAAACTATTTGTTTCTTGACCAACCAATAGAGTTGTAAATAAATCACAGTCAGATTGTTGCACATTTGAACTGAAGAAAACTTGGGTTTTTGCTCTGTTAACAACCAGACCTGACAGTTTCTCATAACAGCCAAAAACATGAAGAATCTCATCACAAGTCGTACTTGATGCTTTCCTAAAGATGACACAATCATCTGTAAAGAATAAATGATTCAAACAAGGACCTCCACAACTGGCAGCACCTCCAGATAACCATTTGGCTTGCTAAGATTGTGTTAATTGGCTTGATAGTCCTGCACAAAGAAGAAAGATATATGGGGGAGATAAGGTAACCTTGGCATAATCCTCTGTTAGAACTGAAAAAACCTTTTGGAGAACCATTGATTAAAACCAAGTATGTAGGAGTAGAGGATACACTCCAGAACCAAATTGATCCAGCTCTCACCAAAGCCTAACTTCTGCACCATCATTCTTAGAAAAGGCAACTCAATATGATCATAAAGCTTTACTCATAATTAAAAAAAAATATATATATATATATATATTATGTAACTATTATTATGAGCACTCAGCATTTGTTGACAGAGTTTTGTGCCAATTTATGGGTTCATTCAACTTATGTACAACTTTTTAAAGTGTTATTTTTAGTTTTTAGTTTTTATAAAAGTTTTGTCAAACTTATTTTTTAAGCCCAAGAAGGCAACTACTCAGGCAGCATACGTGCTCTATATGATTAGCTGATTTCTTCAATCTGCACAAATTAAACAGGTTCCCTAAGGTGGCTGAACTTACAAGTGTGTTGGCTGGAAATCTGTGGCAGGATTAACACTTGTATGCTGTCCCTGGCCACACTGTATACAGCTTACCTTGAGTTCAAGACAACTACAGCGTCATATGGATTTGAATTCCAACCTATTGAGGCCGTGCTTGGACTTGTTGGAGGAGAAATTCATAAGCAGTCTGTCTATTTGTATGCAGAAAGAGGGTGGAGGCTGTGATACCAGATATTACCAATGCGAGTTGGGTTTTTTAACAGCTGCCACAGCAGCATTACGGGATTTCACACACCACAGCCACAGCCTAGAGAAAACGAGGAACTGGATGGCCTTAAGTATCCCAAGGAGAGAGTAGATGGGTGGCTGGAGACTGAGTTAGGTGAGTTCTTCAATGAATCAGGAGAAGATCATGGGGAACTTGAAATGAGCATTTTGGAGGTCAAAGATGGTGACTGGAAGGGTGGCCTCATTCTTCAAGGGACTGAGATAAAGCTAAACCTTAATTGAATTTGTTGTTTTGATTCAATTTAGTAAGGCGATTGAAGAAAAGGCAAAGAATGTGGTATGGGATATCGGATAGCCTTGTGATGAAAAAAATATTAGGAGTGAGATATATAGCATTAGTGCAGCACATTGTGATGGTACGAGGTGCAAAGATGACAAAAGCATGTCTAACACCTGTAACTCAGAAATCATCCTGCATGGGTGGGTTTTAAAATTTTATGTCTCTCTGGTTATTCTTGTAATTGGAACATGGATTTCAGCCAATAAATCGAATGGAAGTCTATGCTTTATTCATCTATTTTTATTACTTTTTCTGTTATAATTTTTCTTTTATATATAGATATTCATTAGTAAAGTAAAATGATTAATTTTTTGTTTGCACTGTGACTAGATTATTTTCATTGAGATAAAAATATAATTCATATAAAATGTTATATATGCGTGTGTGTGTGTGTGTGTGTGTGAGAGAGAGAGAGAGAGAGAGAGAGAGAGAGAGAGAGAGAGAGAGAGAGTGCAATATCAGGGATACACCTGGTTGAATGGGGTTGGACATGTGTAAGCGCTACTCATATTGTCTCTCACCCTCAAGCACTGGCACCATATTGCTTCTTCTTTATCCAAAAAGTCTTCAATCTGCTTCTTTAAAGTGTTAGCTTGCACACCAATCACAGGATTGGGAAAGTGATCAATAACCTGAAGTTCTTGATGTCCTGTACAAATTTGATTGTAAATATTACCAAAGCAAAGTCTCTGCCAACATCTCCTACAGGCCTACAAATGTTCACAAATGCTCTACATGGGGCTGCCCATCACATTCACAGAAGTCCACACCTCCTCAATTAGTGCTTCACAACTTGGATTAGATAACCAAGCCATTTCAAAACTAAAAGGCTTCCTTGTACATTGCCGAAGGACCAGAGTCAAGACAAATAAAAATAACAGAGCGGTCTGAACCAGTTGAAGGAACATGCTCAACAACAGTAGAAGGAAACATCTCAATCAAAGAGGCAGAAGCCAATGCTCTATCCAGGCGAGCACAAGTACAAGTAGAATCAAAATGATTTTTACACCAAGTGAAAGGGGAGCCTCTAAAGTCCAACTCAGACTTAGCACAATCCTCCATCACTCTCCTAAATGATTTAAATTGCCATGATGGTCTAACAGCACCTACAAAGGTTCATGAGGCCCCAAGAGTTCTTTACAATCACCTGCACATAACCATGGCAAAGACTGAATTCCATGCAATGCCTTAACAGCGACTAACTCTCCTTATGTTTTGAGGAATCTGGTTGGCCATAAAAACCAGTAAAGCACAAAGCACCTCCAACATCATTTATAACAGTATCAACATGAGACCAAGAATAAGATAATTCTGTAAGATCCACATCTGCAGACCAATACAAAGCAAGACCACCACAAAGACCAACTTATTCACAGCAAAACCAATAGCAAGAAGTTTTCGGGTAAAAACAGAACCTTTAGATCTTTTTCATTTTTCAAGTTTTGGATGCTTGTTCTCAGTCTGAGAAGAATTGTCCAACCCATTTGCACAATAATATGTCGCAGAGTAATATGTGAGCCCGAAAAACAACCAGAACATTCTCAGTACCCCTGACATCATCCGTAACTACCCTGTCATCAGTTTTTTCAACTGCTCCACTCAGAGAACCACCATCAGTAGCGGTTGCAGCAACAGGAATTTCGGAAACTGCTTGGTTCATTGATGAATAAATTCCCTTTACTGAGGCTGGCAGCTTATCAAGGCTTTATCACAACTCCTCTTTTTTCCCTTTAGCTTTTTTCTCTTCACTTTAGCGTTCTACAAACTTGGGCCGAACTGCTATCGCCCCTGCTCGCAAATCATAAAAATAGTATTTGCATTCCTTAAGGTAGTTCCTCACAGCTGCTGGAATGACAGGAGCTCCTTGGCTGTGTTTACCTCTACCCGTGATGACCTCTAATGGTTTTGGCCTCTGCCCTGATAATTCAATTTGTTGCAGACGGCAATGCAAAGCTTGAATGGCTTCATTTGCATGAAGACCATGCAAATCCAATTTCCATAAGTCTTCTGTGCCATTCACATATTTGAATATTTTCGTGGCTGCCTTAGCGTTGAGACAGTCAGCAACAAATTGTGCTTCTCGAGCCATCAACGAGTAATGATAACCGGAAACACAATCACCTCTTTGATATGCATCATTGGCTGCTCTTGAGTATTGGGATGCTATCCTGTTAATGAAAATTTCATAAGAGAAGAGAAGTTTTTGTGGTATGTAATAACATAAAACTTAATGAAAAAAAAAAAATCATGATTATGCAAATACATGTTGCCATACTTACCTTCTCATTTTCTGTGCATCTTTTCTATGGAACTTGTAGACATCATCCAATTCACACTCAGAAAGCTTTCTAGTATCCATCAGCTCAGCAATGATCCTGGCTCTCCCAGGGAAAAACTTTTGTCTGTCATTTTGTCACATGGAAAGTAATTAGTGTCACATGGCAAGTAATTTGAAGTAGAATTTATTTTCACAAGTAGAATTCATTTCCACATTGTTTGTTTGTTTATTCTCTTCAAAGCTGTCATTGGCAGGCCTTATCCATATTATTATTGGCAGCTACAATGATGTTAGGAACCTAATGCGCTGTTGTGCTAAGGTTGTGTCTACTATGAGACATTAGCTTAGCTTACTGTCATGCTTAATGCTGGTGCTGTGCTATTGATGCTGCTGATTGGGCTGAGAGGCCAGTGTGTAAGTGCCCTGATTCTGCTTTGCTGCTGTATGCTGTGTTAGTGACTGCTGCAGTGAGCTCATGTGTGTGCAGTTTGCTGTGCATGCTGCTTCTGCTGCTCAATGGAGCATGTTAGTAACGTGCCTTGCTAGTGTCCTATAGCAAGTGCATAGTGTTCAAGTGATTTAAGTGTCATGAAACTTCAACTGTTAAGTTTCTGTGATGCCAAGTTACTGTTGCTATATGGTGCTGGAGCCCAATAAAGCATTACTAACAGTCATAATTACAGCCTGGAGCTGTGTTGTAGTATCAGTGGAGCATTGCAGCAATGTGCAGTTTGGCATTGGTTAAGGTTGTGTAGTAGGTATTAGATATATGTGTGTGCTAGATGATAGCAAATGGGGGATATTGCTATGTATATACCTATAACTAATTTGCTAATAGCACATTTAATAATTCATATGAGCATGTGACTAACTACTGAGTTGTTAGTGAGCAGTCAAAAAGCTAGGAGCTTGTTACTAATCAATTGAAAGTTTTTTTTTTTTTTTTTTTTTTGGGTATAATTCAGAAAACTTTCATGGACACAAAGTTACAGCTAGCAGACATATCAGCAAACCAGAACAAACAGAGCAACAGCAACACAAAATTGCAGATTCAGCTCAAATAGGCGAATTAACATTCAGAAAGATAAATTGACTAGTACATACAAGTAACAAAAATGGCTTAGAACTTACAAGGTTTCTAAGTTAACCAAATTCCTAAATTCTGGAGGGACTGTTCCAGAAAATTAATTTGCTTCAAGATTCTTAATTAAAAAAAATTTCCATTCAGATTGCTAGCAAGTCATCTTAAAGTATGCAAACTTAACACATGAGCAGACTCTTTTGTTCCATGAAAATAAATTCAACAGTGATGTGGGAATAAATATTTCCTGCTTTTGAGTTCCAACTTCCAAAGAGGAACCAACCTATAACAGTTTAAGTGACAGAACAAAACAGGGAAAGTAGATAAGTCACAAGTGACACTGACCCAATTGCCCATACTTTCTGCTGCATTATACAACAGGCCAACTACTAGTCTACAACCTGACCTCAATTTCATGTACTAAAATTTCCATTAGAAGCCTTAAGCAATCGAGGAATCAAGCAATAACAGGTCCCTTACTTTTCTTGCCTAGCTCTCTAACTCTTTGGTCTCTCTAAAACCATATCAATTAGTGTAGGATCCTAACACAAGATAATCAAGCTATTATCAGCCCAATGGTGGAGCCTTTTCAGCTTATTAACAGCCAAAACATGACCCTTTTTGTAGCATTCTTTCTTATTACTACATTGTTCCGGTACTAGAATCACCAACAAGTGTTGGTTTTTTGTAATTATCATTCTCTGTCAAAGTTGCATATAAAGCAAACTAGAAAGTACTATTACTGATGAGAAAGACCCCTTATTACTTGATCAATTACTTAATCAAGCTATTGTCAGCCAATGGTGGAGCTCAAAGAGCTAACCAGCAGCCAAAACATGACCGTTTTTGTTGCATTCTTCCTTATTGCTACATTGTTCCACTACTAGAATCAACTAACTAGTGTTGGGTTTTTGTAATTCTCATTCTCTATCAAAGTTGCATGCAAAAAAGAGACTAGAGTAGTACTGTGAGAAAGGCTTATTATTTATCATCAAGTTTTGACTTTTGAAAAGGGACCGGAGGGGAAAAAGTCCTATAATGGATAGGAAGGGAAATGGGGTCCTCGATTTCATAACATTGGCCCCAAGGTTAAGTTTTTATATTTATTGGCCCCCCTTGAAGTAGTGTGTATATATTATTTTTGGGTTAGAAACTTATGAGAATTATAGATTTGTATTTTGAAAATAACATTTTTTAAATAAATAAATATATATTGACTTTAAGACAAAGGAAGGAAGGGCCAAAACAAAACCATCTCTTGGGCAAGCATGATTTTAAAGAAGAGACACGTTCCTAGTTTTTACCGGTTTTTGCAGGAATGATTCTAATACTCAGCTTATTTTAGTTTTTAGTTTTTTTTGGTACTATTTATGGGTCTTGCACTTTTTAGCATTATTTATAGGTCCCATTATACTATTCAATTAACTTTTAACTTCTTTTTTTTCTACACTTTTAGCAAAAAAATTTTAATTTCAGCTAAATAAGATGTTTCCAAAAGGACCCTAAGCTGAACCAAAATGGACCCTAAATTCAACCAGTTCAATTGACCAATCTGATTTTAAAATAGTGTGGGCAAGAGAGGGAAACCCAATTGAGAAGGGAGGAAATATTTAAAAGTTCATCCCACTAAAATAAGCTGAATTTTTTTTTTTTTTTTTTTTTTTTGAGAGAACATTGATACCTCAAATTGATTTCGTGTTTTAATGGAAACCACACAAAGATTATGTGTTTTTTTTTTTTTTTTTTTTGAAAAAGAAAAAACAATAAGGAAAAGATAATAAAAAGTTGAAAATTTGTTAAGAAAGAAGAAAAGATAACATGTCTAACAAATGAAAGTGAACAGAGATGCAAGAGATCCTTTGAAGCCCACATATTGAAATTGAGGAACAAGATGGAGAAAATTCGATACATACTTAAAATGTTATTTTCTAGGTCTAAAAGTGTACAATAACCCACGTCTTTTAAATTTTAAATAATGTGGCATTAAACACATTTTTAAATTTATAATAATTAATTTGAAAATTAATTCAAGTTACACCTAGTGTAACTTTGTAACAGTTACACATTTTTTGAACCATTAATTTGTAAAAGATTTAATGTTTAAAAATTACCTAATAATTATGGTAACGAGATAAAGCGAAGAAAAAAAAATTAAAGAAGACGAAAAAGACAAAGACAACTTCAAATCCACAACAAGCCATTGGACAGGACTGCGCATCCACAGCCATTATCTCAGACTGGAAGTGACTACTTGGATGGATTATGCATGTCAAATTGTCAATTGCAATTATAGTTGGACATGAACATCCGAGTATTTCTTTTTTATTGCACTTGTCTTTCAAAATACCTTCTTTCCTCTAAATTTCCAGTGGAATGGAAATCCTTATAAAAGACATCTAATTTTATTCAGTGAAATTTGTATAGGAAAACCTTATATCAATTCACTTGTAAAGGTGTATTGTCTCCCACCCACTCATGTCAAGACTCAATCTCAAAAAGCATATATTGCAAAGCTCTCAGTTTTTCTTTTCATCAAACACATAATAAGAGTCTTCATGGAGGTCCTGGCATGAGAGAGAGAGAGAGAGAGAGAGAGAGAGAGAGAGAGAGAGAGAGAGAGAGAGAGAGAGAGAGAGAGAGAAGAAGAAGAAGAAGAGGAGGAGAAGAAGACAATGATGGAGGGTGAAAGACTTTGATGAAAATTTGTTTATTTTTGGAAGAGAATTTAATGACTTAATGAAAATTTGTATATTTAACATGTCACTAGTGTTTTTTTAACTATTAAATCTAATGGAAATCAATGGATTAAAAAAAGTGAAGGGCTTTTGAGTTTGCAATTGAGATAGGGATTAACAGAATTGTGCAATTCTCGTCAACACACTTCAAAGCAACAACCACTCCTTGGCCCAATTTGGTCACATAGCAGAGGATGTAAAGTACCTTGCCTCATGTTTCCAAAGTTGTATTTTTTCACATATGCGTAGGCATTGTTACAAGGTTGCTCATTCTTTACCAAGGAGAGCGATTTTATGTCATCATTTGTTAGTTTGGATGGAAGATGTTCCACCAAACATTTATGATGTTTTCGAGGCCGATTTAAAAGGTCTTCCTTAGTAATACACCAAGTCTTTCTTCTCAAAAAATAAAAAATAAAAATGTAACTCTTACAGAGTTACACCAAGTATAATTTGAACCTATCTCCTCTTACAAAGTTACACCAAGTATAATTTGAACCTATCTCTTTAATTTGACCCATGTAATATATAAAAGATAGTATCTTACTCTTTGACCAAATTATTCCACTTTATCCATAAGACAACAAAGAAGCCACGTAACCAATAGTGTGGTAGATTGAAAGTGAAAGGGAATAACTAATAAGAGCTTTCCCATCAAGCCTTGTATAAGTGCTAAAATGCTATTTTTAGCATCTGAAACCACAAAATGCCATTAAACATGCTATATCCTAAAAAATTTACAATCTTGCTACAATGCGCTCTCATTTTTGAGAGCACACTGTAGCAAGTTGCTATCATTTTTTTAATATTTTTCTTTCTCTCTCTTCAGACTATCACTATCACTCTCACTCTCACTCTCACTCTCACTCTCTTGTTCTCGTTCTCTCTCATCTCTCTTTCTTAGATTCTCCCTCTAGTGGGTCTGATGGGTCTCTCGATGACTACAAGTGGGTCTAGGTCCGATGGTGGTTGGGGTTGGTTGAGACCGTGGGTTGAGTTGGTTGAGGCTGTGGGTTGAAGATCGGGGTTGAGGTTCAGATCGGGGTTGCTAGGGTGGTGGGTGTTGTGGCGGTTTTGTGGTGGGTTTTGGCTGCGGTTTGTGCCGTGGGTTTTTTTTTTTTTTTTTTTAATTTTATTTTGGTGGTTGGGGGTTGAGGTTGTGGTTGGTGATGGTGACTGTGGCTGTGGCTATGGCTGTGGTTAGAAGTGATGAGCTTGAAAAGCTCAGGCCATGGAGGTTTTGAGAGCAAATATTAGAGAGAGGGAGAAGCTTCTCGATTTGTGCTTTGGGTTTTTTTTTTTTTTTTTTTGTGGTGGTTGGGGGTTGAGATTATGGTTGGTGGTGATGGCTGTGGCTATGGCTATGGCTATGGCCGTGGCCGGAGGTGATGAGCTTGAAAAGCTTAGGCCATGGAGGTTTTGAGAGCAAATATCAGAGAGAGGGAGAAGCTTCTAGACCGGGTTGAGAATGATGGAGAGACAGTGGGAGAGTGAGAAATAATTTAAAAAATGAATAAAAAAAAAATATTTAAATGAAGTGTTAAAAAAAATAGAAATTTTGATGTAAGGTATATTGTAAAGTGATGTGTTATATGTTATAAAGTTGATTTTTGAGATGGTAAATGCTAAATTTTTTAGAAGTTTTGATGAGAATTTTCTAAGCCCACTACCCGAATACCACTATGGGGTGATTTTAATAATAACTAATAAGTTGGACTTAGATGAGACCTAGACATACAATCAAGTATAAAATAAAGAGGATACTCAACTATTCCTTTCCCTGGCTCCTTGCACAAATGACATCCAGAGAGATTCAAAGCAAAAAATCTCATCAAATCAAAGCCCGTTCTTTCACAAAAAGCAGGAATGTGACTTTGTCCCTAGATTTTAAAACTGGAAGGGTGTAATGACTAATAATTTTAAGATTTCATTAGGGGATTTATTGTGACCTATATAGATATGTTTTTAATTTCTTCCGATATCATCAATTTCTTACTGAATGTTAATTTAACAATAATAGCTGTAGTTGCTTCATCATGAATTTACTAAAAGACTGTCTTAATATTATAAGACTACTATAAATAAACACTAAGAATAAAAGCTGTTCACACCTGTGGCCCTACCTGCCAAATTCACCATCTTATTCAAATTCTATCACAAAATCACAAAGATACCAACAATGGGTCAAACCATTATCTTTGTGAATTAGATGCAACTTAAATGCCATTATGCCTGATGAAGTTTATCTTTAGGAGATCATCATTATGCCTTAAGCCTTAAGCTATACCTATTTGATGAAGGAGGTAGTGAGAAGACAGATTAATTATATTTTATTTGATTTTATTTATCAAGAGCAATTTTGTAATTTCATAATATGTAGGAATGAATTGTGCTAACAGTCTATTAGATCTTCATTTGAGTTTTATTTAAGTTTGGTTATTTAGTTGGGCTCTCAATAGTAAAAGCCTAAGGAGTCCAAATCTAAGTCTTATTAGGGTTTTAAGAAATCCTAGTTAAACTAAGATTACATATTAGACTTCTATTTAAAGAGTTGTAATGCTTTCTATTGAAATGATGAATGTTTTTAGAATTTAAGAGCTATGAATGCAACTTTCTCCGAGGTGTGATACCTAGGAAGTCTAATAGCTTATTTGGATAGATGGAGAGTAGAGGGGAGTAGAGTAGAAGGAGGAAGAGTAAGTTAAATTACCTTATTTAGATGTTTTTTAAACGATGAGGGAGAGGGATTTGGAGGGATTCTAACTCCTCATTTTTAATTTCCCCAAAATGGAGAGATTTGAAGGGAGCGTAGTGCATAGAAATGCTTGATCAAATGAATTACCAAATTTACCCTTACCATGTTAACAAAATTACAAACTATAAAAAGGCTAATTATTCTCCTCCCATTATTTGATTTTAAAAACATCCAAACAAGGTGAAAGATGACCATTCCCCTCCACTTTCCTCTCCACTACCCTCCTCCCCTCTACTCTCCTCTCCCTCCAAACTTCCAAACATAGCATAAGCATGATACCTAGAACTTATCTTTTATTTTATTTACTGTCCACAATAGAACAGGAACAGCCGCCCAAACCTTGATTGTTCTCCTTTGTTTCATCCCCAAACCCTACTAAGCCTTACTCCCTTGGAAACCCTACAATCCCTATTATTTTCTAGCTTATTCCCCACAAAAACCTAACACTAATTCTTTAAAACAAAAGCTATCCAGATTTGCCTCAAGAGATATAAATTAGGTTTTATTTGTTCCCCTTGTCCTACATCACTATTCCTAAGTTAATTTGATATTCACTACTTTTACATGAGATCAAAAGATCAAACAAAAATAAAATCAAGTATATACCAATAATCCATGTTTATATATATATAAAGATGGTATATTGATAATAAAATATTTACAGAGAGTATATGCTAGGGAGAACATAGCCCCTAAGAGAAAATTACAATAAAAAAAATCAAGTCAAACTACAGTCAATCAAAATAACATCAACAAATGACCAATTCATTTCAATACTACCAAAAACAAAGCAAAAAACTGCTTTCTAAGCCAGACGTCCCAAGAAGACGGAGGGACACAATGGCAAAGAGCAAGCAGAGAAGTGAGAGAGGAGATTCAAACCACAGACATGGGCACCATAAAATGATGCCAGTATGGCTGGGCTATCACTTGAACCCCTTATCATATATTTTGATAAAATTATGAAAAGTCATGGTAGTAGATGCAACAAGTCTTTGAATATGTACTTGTATGCCTCTTGATCCTCTGGTCCTCCGCTTCTTCATCAAAATCTGCAAGATGGTGTGTTAGACCCCTTGTGGTTGCATATAGCCTTTCATCATAGGGTATCTAGAATCAACTAGATAGTATTTCCCCATAAAATAAATAAATATGTCATATAGTACTTTCACATTCACACACAAAAGATATCATTGTAACCAACAATTGACCAACCAATTATGAACTTGGTGGTGGCTTCGGAAAGTTTAATTATGGTTTATAAATTACATAAAAAATGTGTGTCGTTTGCTAACTTTCCCATCTCATCAAGAAAAACGAGAATAGAATATTAGCGTCACATGCAACCATCACATTTTGGGTTGTATTGCCCTTCTTCCACCGCATCAACATGTGTACCATCTAATGGAAGCATAAATAGCCTTCATGTTAATGTGTACAATTTTTTTGGATAGGTAAAGAGTGGGGAGGTAGCTAGTGGGGTTTGAACCACAGTGCCTAGACACTAGAAGAAAGGCTGGAATCACCTGGGTATCCCTCAAAACCTTTTCATGCATTTTATTATCTTATAGATGGCACACTTGGAAATCAATGGAAGCATAAATAGCTTTCATGTTGATGTGTATAGGTAAAGAGTGGGAGGGGCTGGTGGGGTTTAAACCACAGTGCCCAAGCACCACAAGAAAGGCTAGAACCACCAGGGTATCTCTTGAACCCCTTTCATGTTGATGTGTATTTTATTATCTTATAGATAGAAACACCTATTCAAATATGCATTATTTTTATGGTGAGTTATACACACACACATGATGCATCTTGAACCCACAACTTCAATTGAAGCATAAATAAACCTTCATGTTGATGTGTACAGTTTTTTCTTTTTTTTGGGATAGGTAAAGAGGGGGAGGGGGCTGGTGGAGTTTGAACCATAGTGCCCAAGCACCACAAGAAAGGATGGAACCACAGGGTTATCCCTCAAACCCCTTTGATGTTGATGTGTATTTTATTATCTTATAGATAGAAACACTAATTCAAATATGCTTTTTTTTTTATTATTGGAAAGTTACACACACACCTGATGAATCTTGAACCCACCTCACCCTCCACCTAGAATGTATAAAGGGAGGAGGTGCCAATTGAGTTAGGTTGGACCACATTGCCCTAAGTTTCTGTTGTGCTTTAGAGTTGAAAGTGGTGCCAAATGAAGCTAATTCTTTTAATGAGTAAAAATTTGCCTATCAGCAACAATAGGCAATCTAGGCACCAACTATAGGTAAAGATGTGTCCTAAACTAGTTTAGATATAATTCTTCTAGAATTTTATTAACTTACCAAACTAGATTTTTGTGAAATTAATCTAACAAAATACAAAACCATCAGGCAGCAAGCTTTGTAAAATTGAAAGTATGAAAAAGTTAGAGCAGTGCTTTTCTGTAGAATAATAGAATAACGATTAGGATAAGTGGTAACTTACAAGAAATAAGCCTCTACCGCAGTGCGTTTGCAGCGATATCACCTGCATAATTAATAAAATGAATGCATAAAAAAATGGTGTTCAATCTCTAATACTCGCATTAATGACTTATCTCCTAATGACAGTAATCAATGGCTCACTGATCTAAGACAAAAATACAGTGGGTTATGTCTGAATCATTTTAAGAGAGCAAAATCATTCTTAGAATATGTGCTTGAAAATAAGAAATGCTATATAATTATAAAACAATGCACGTGCATATCTAGTGAAACTCAAGGAGAAAAATTGCTCAAATTTCATACTTTATAGCGCACACAGCACACTTAATTCAAAGAACATCTTGCCACTAAACTCTTAACACAAAATGCACATCCTCCTACCATTATAATGGGATGGAGGGCCAGGTTACGGACTCGAGAACATGACAGTGTGCGCGTAACTTACCAATAAATAAATAAAGCAATACCCAATTCGAATTAACAAAGAAAAAAAAAAGTAAATCCAAAAGCAAATAAGAATGAATTGTAATACTAGATTAAAATACCCAAAACTTGTTCAGATCAATTATGTTATTTCACCAAGAACATAAAATATGAATATAAAAAAAAAAAATACCAAAAACTTATCATATTTAATTGATCATTGTAAGATTCCTACTATATGGCATTATTTCTACAAACAAGTAAAAAAAAATATATATTATTTATAAAAAAAAAAAAAAAAAAAAAAAAACCAAAACTAATTCAAAAACAGGAGTAAATGAATAAAATTACTCATTAAATCAATAACATTGTTTAAATAAAATGATTTTAACATAAGAAATAAAACATATTTAGAAAACCCAGAATAATAGAATTAGGGTTTAGAAGTAAAAATACCCAACTGAATCAGGAACACGAAAAAACAATTACCGTAATGTTGTTAAGGTTTCATGGAAAAAATAAACACTTACCGGAATTAGATCTGAGAAATCCTCGGCCTCCGATGTTACAAAAACTACGAGATCAAGAAAGGTAGCAACTCAGAGAGAGAGAGAGAGAAAGAGAGAGACAGAGAGAGAGGGTTTAGGACAGAAACAAGGTTGTGTTTGAAACTTTGAAATTCGAATATAAAAAGGTTGTACCGGACTACCGGTTTTTTGTTTTTTGTTTTTTGTTTTTAAACCAAGTATTACCGTAATACTTTATCAAAAAAAAAAGTATCACCGTTAATAAAGAAATAATATTGTAATGAAAAAAAGAAAATGAGTATTCCTTTTTTTTTTTTATTGCTTGGTGACGTTACTTTTTTTTTTTTTTTTTCTATCCAAAAAAAAAGTTACTTTTTTTTTATCAGACAAGCAACATTATAGATAATTTTTTTCTTATCAAAAAAATAAATAGATAATTTTTTATAAAAAACTAATAACTATACGACTATTTAATTAAAATATTTTTCTCACATTGAAAAAAAAAATTCTATAAAATCTATAACCTTGATAAAAATATTTTATTGATTTTATGTGAAAACATTTTTTCAAATTTTTTTTTTCATTAGTTAATTGCATAATTTTTCAACGAAATTGAAAGAAACGTCTGAATTGAATAAATTGAAAACTTAGAGAATTAATTGAATGAAAACAAAGTTAGAAAAATAAAATGAATTTCACTCAAACTTAAAGGATAAAATATACATTTTAGATTAAAATTTAAAAAAAAAAAACTGTTTTTTTTTTTATTCATGTTTCTTTGTCAAATTCAAATTTAAAGATTTTTTTTTTAAAAGAAAATAAGATAGCTCCTAAATTTTAGATAAATTTTAATAAAAAATTATTTTATTTTTTTTAAAAAAAATTACTAATGGTTATTTAAAAAAAAGCCAATTACAAAAAAAAAAAAGAAAAAAAAAAGAAAGAAAGAAAGAAGAAGAAGAAGAGAAGTTACTTACAGTTCTGATTTTTAACCAACGAAGGGAAGGTCCAAAGCCCCTCTTGGGCAAGAGAGGGAGACCTAATCAGGAAGGAAGGAGATGTTTAAGGGTTCATTCCACTTAAAATTTTATTTTCTAGATTTGAAACTGTAGATGTGTAACACCATTTAAAATTTTAAAAAATGTGCCACTAAATACAGTTTTAAATTTGTAATATTTGACACATAATATATAAAAGAAAGTGGTGTTTCAAACTTTGTCCAAAGTGTTTTGCTTTATCTATGAAACACCCAAGAAACCACATTAAGAGCATAGTATTGGTGGTGCAAAAAATTGCAATTTGACACTACAAAAAACTACTTTATCTATTTTACCATCTTACTTTACAAAACAACCAACATTAGTAGTTTTATTTTAGCATTCAATACAATAAAATAATATAAACAATAAAATAAAATAATATATCTATTGCAATAAACAACAACAACCACCACCACCACTGATGCAGCCCACTTTTGCTATATTTTTATAGTAAATTTAGCATTTTAGCAAAATACCTACACCAGTACTAATGCTCTAACCGATATTGTGGTGGATTGAAAGTATTAAATAATAACAACACCATTCGAGTACCCCTATGGGGTAATCCTAATACTAAAAGTGAATAGTTATAACTAATAAGTTAGACTTAAACGAGACCTAGACATATAATCTAGCATAAAACAAGGAGGATATGAACTATTCCTTTCCCTAGCTCCTTCTACAAATGACGTCTTCTAGAAAAAAAAAATCTCATCAAATTATTTTTTTAGTCAATTACATTATTTTTTTAGTATTTCTTCTTAACTAATTTTACTCAATAACTTTTTATATATTATCATACTATGTAATATATATATATATATATAATAGTAAATTCATGCAAACAACTTTTTCCATCCTCCCATTGTTATTCTCAACTAAATAAAGAAGTTTTCATCTCTTTACTTTTTCATTCTTCCAACTAAACACGCATGAGAAAAAACTAAATATTTTTTATCCCTCACTTTATTATCCTTTAAACATGATACAGTACCTGATAAATGGGTTTCTATTTCTAATTTCATCCATATTGGGATTCTTTTCATCCAAATAGTGAATTTTTTACTTTTTTTTTCAGTAATGAAAAAATATTATATATATATATAATATTCCATTTGCAAAAGATATAACTTTCTTAAAGAGTTGAGTTAGATTATCAATAGAAAATACTGGCCTATTTCTATTTCTAAATTATTTGGCAAATCTTGGTAATTGACCCTGAGCTTCTCAACTCCTCTCCCGCCTCAAGTAACCTATGTCAAAGTCTATCAACATGCTACAACTGTAAGAATTTGCTGAACCACCCCTCAGCCATCACACGAAAGAAATTCTATTGCCGTTAAATGTCTCAATAACAATATAAATTTAACTTAGAAAATGCAAAACAAATTTATTGTCTGAGACTCTGAGCTGAATGAGTTTGCAGATTTAGAAATTGGGTTGCTTTTGTTTGATTGAGGTGATCAAATCCAACTTTAGGATTGCATTTGAGAACAAGGATTTAGATTTACAAAATAGAAATTTAGAATGCATAGATTGAATTCCATGAATTTTAAATCCTTTGACTTGAATGTCTTGATCATTTATATGGTTAAAAGTATTTGAAGTTCATTTTCATTGATTTTAGAGCAATGTTACCTACACAAAAAATTTCACAATATCTTTAATAGCAATTGAGTTGACTAACATTTATCAGTCTTCATCTGTGCTCATCACTAACATCACTTTTTAACCTACCATAACAATCACCCACTTTTGATTTTAAGCATCCTTACCTTAGGTTTAGTTTTGAAAAGGAAAAATAAAAATGAAAACAGATACAAAATTATCAAAGAACAAAGTTGACCCAAGAACAAACCAAAATGCTCCAATTTATATTTACACTTTCTAGTGAAAAACCCGAGTCATATAATCGTAAAATGCGAAACGTTAAATCCTGGAAAAAGAGTTTCACAAAAGGCATTCAATCAAACAAAACATATCCACTCAGCCCACTTTCTAACTTTAATCAGATACCCAAACTACAGTGAGCAAGGTCAAATTAATTTTACTGATGTTATAGGAAAATTTCCAGACCAGTACCGGGTGACAGTTTGATCCAATGACATCAATACAATAAGTTAGCAATGATTAGTAAAAGTTGAAGGAGAATAAATCATCTGAGAACAACAAGAAAAGCGACAGCAACAAAATCATCCACACACACTAACTACGTTTCCCATGTGTGTTAAATATTTTTCTAAATAAATGAAGGGTGACCACATAGCAAAATGATAAAATAATCAACCAAAAAGCAACAGGGTACGATAACCAAACAATGTTTCATATGTAGTTAACTTAGATCACTCCCCTAGTTTAATTACTCCCACTCCCCTAGTTTAATTAACTTAGATCACTTGTACAAAATATTAATCTTAAAAGAGTTCCTGTGTATCACAGTACACTCAAAACACTTTGGGAGATAGTGCTCAAGAACATCTGGACGATACCGTTTGGAAAGGACTTCAACTTGTTCAGCAAATTTATGACTTGGTTTGAATGCTCACCGATGTGTTTGACCATCTGGTCCCATCGCTTTTGACATACCTCTCTCGACCTATGCTAGCTCAAGCTGTATATGTGATAGTTTGTTTTTTTTTTTTTTTTTTTTTTTTTTTTTTTTTTTAAATTATTTTAATGTAGATTCTTAGTATTTTGCACTCAATAACTCACTTGACACAAAGATTAAAAAACTTAAGTGGATAATTATAGTGTAACCCTCACATAAATTTAGACATATGGCACAAAATTAAATTCAAATTTCAAATTTTATTTGAACTTTCTTTGAGTTTTACCTATTAATATATATAGATAATAATGAAAATAGTAATAATGTAACATCATTAAGAAAACTGAAATATTTTTTTAATGGCAAACCCTTCATGGGGGCTTCACCAAGCCAACCGTTAGCTTTAAAAAAACAAATGTAGCAACCTTGGCATGAGGGAAATATTGTGAATCAAAACACAGGTTTCAAATAGGTTGTGTTGAATCCCTATTCTTAAAAGTTCATATTAATTACTGCAAAATATACATCCTTTTATGCATGCCCTTTTTTCCCCTAATGAAATCCCATGAAAAGAATTCAGGTTCATCTTACACAGAAGGGAATATAGACAAGCCAATTCACCATAGATCAATCCTATAATCAGATACAATTACTTCTGTCTACAATGTATTACTCGCACTTATAAATCATCATTCCAACTGTACTCACACCACAAGAATTTCACACCTACAAGATATGTATTTGTAAAGTATTTGACTGATTGATCTTCTAAAAATATATGCATGGTGCACTTCCATTTCCAAAGGGGCAAATATTGGCAAAACCAAGACTCATTTAAATCCAACTTTCAGTACTCCCTGATCACTATAAACATATAGACCCAAATCCAGCAATGGTCTCAGCTTTATCAAGGAATGTAACATCCACTACAGAGCAATGATCCTTGTGACCAGTCAAGATTTCAACCTTGACAATAGTTGGCTAAACTATTCTACTCATTAAATCCCCTGCTGGATGAGGTAGAGAGTCATTGTAAGTCATCTCCAAGTCGTCACATTTGCATCCGTAAAAATTGCATTGTGATGTTCTATAAGGCACTGAACAACTTCAATAGCACCAAAGTCAGTCGGCACGCCATCATCCAAGGGAATGAGAGAAGATGCATCAACACTTTCGCCCTCTTCTGTACCCACAAAATTAAGGAAAGAAAAAAAAGAGGCAGAAGAGTAAGGCTTTACCAATGCAAACAAAGTTTACTTTTCAATTAGCACAATATATTTGCATTATCCTACAATTTATTAGGGGGAAACAAACTTATGGCTTATACCATTTTAATAAATAAATTCAATAAATTTTAAGTCATAGATGGATTCGGTACATTATTACACATTTAGCAGTTTACAACTATTTATTTATTTTCATACGTCTGTTGATACTTTTTTTTTTTTGGATAGGTGATAATAAGTCTGTTGATACCTATACCCAACCCAATCCATTTAATTAGGATACATCTCTACCCACCAGTTAACGCAATTATACACGAACAGTTATAAAACTCAGGAGGACCTTTTTCAAGGAATAAGAAAGACTCCAGGCAGATGCAGCCACTTGATGGATTTCTAATTTCCTTTCTATGAATGCTGGATCATGGTCATTCAAGGCAGAGCAGAAAGCAAGATCTAATTGTCTGAGAACCCCACCCAGGGGGTGTTTGAATGATCTCAATTTCCCCCCTTAAATTTTCTAAGCTACCAAACAAAGCATATCTTTTTTCAAAATGGGAAAAAAATCACCAAATTAATTGGATTTGGGGCAAAAGTTAGTTAGGCATCTCAAGATAATGAAAGAAGTATTCCAAAGAAGTCAAATGGGTAGCAGAATAGGTAAGTTGAGGCTTTTGTTAGGTGCTATATGGCTCCTGATAGGTGCCCATTTATAACCCAATGAAATCCTGTAGTATATGGATTTCTTAAATGGGTTGGGACAGGAAAATGGGTTATAGGTAATTCAACTGAAAAGAAAACAAAATATTGACAACTATTATCATTGACCACCCCCCCAAAAAAAAACAAAAAAAAAAACAAACTTGACAACTATTATCAACTAATACCAGAAAAGAAAAGTGGTTAAAAATTTATTATTAGCATAGGTCTTTGATGACTAATATGTTATACATTTTTTTGATAGGTGATGACTAATATGTTATATTGTTTTTCTTTGAGAAATTTTATCATTTTCTTTCTTCCTTTTCCTTTTTTAGGACCCCCCACCTCCCCTGCCCCACCAACCACCCCCCCCCCCCCAAAAAAAAAGAGGAAGGAAAAACCTCTTACAATATTGCAAACAAAGTGAAACCCTTCAAATTCTTCATATATCTTTATATTGAGTGTAAATTTTGAAAATCTAACCGTTGGATTAAATGCTCTTATTATATCCTTCATGCATGCAAAATGTCAAGAAGATCAAAAATCAATTGTTATGTCATCAAACAAATGTTAAAATTTCAAGTTTTTGTGATCTAAAATTGTGTATAAAAAATAATTTTATTGATCGAATAGTAAATAACATCCAATTTGAACGAATTTTGATATGCATATTAAGAACGTAAGGAACGTGAAATTCAATGGTTAAATTTTCAAAATTCACAAAAGAAAAAAAGGAGAGATATACAAGAAGTTTGAAGAGTTTCTCTCCAAACTAGTTTGGAGAGAAACTTTGTTTCAATATTGCCCTCTATGTTTTCTACTTCCATCCAAAGAGTATCAGTTTATGTTCAAACTGCATTTTGAGGTGGGGTTATAAAACTCATTGCAGAGTCCAGATTAACTTTTGAGGGGTCAGTTTGATGTCTAAAGAATTTTAAATTTTAAATTCATTTCTCTTTTCTATATTTGATCTAATAAGATTGGCACAATGTTCTTATCCCAAGTATTGTATTAACATTCCACTTGTACATGTCTGAAGGATTTGGAGCCCATTAGAAGTGAAATCCTGTGTAATCAGAGCCTAGATGTCCCATGAATGTTTTTCAATCTACTGGTGTCACAGACAGTTAGATGCAAGAGTACACTAGCCTAGGCAAAAAGTTGATATATATGCACAAACTGTATGAAATAAGATTACTCACCAGCAAGCATGTCCCATGCACCGTAACTAGGCGGTTGATCCAAGTTCTTGGAAGGAATTTTGGATGGTTGATTCCAATATTGCCTATAGAATTCTGGTTTCCGTCCCTTCTGCCAGATAATAACAGGAACCATTTCCATGGCAAGGCTCCGGGCATCCATCTGTTGGAAAGTTAACAACTGAGAAAGCTTATGAAATAATATGTACCTGTAGGCTAGCAATTATTTTTGCTCTGATCCACAGTTCCTCATTCAGTATAAGAATAAAATAAAAAAGGAAATTGCAGATGGCCATAATAAATTAGATGAAGAATATCTTTAGTTGCATGAAAATTATAGCTGCACAGCGACAAACAACAGATAAACCTAATATATTTCCTTCATGGTCAATGAGGAGGAGCGAGGTAACCATGAAATGTTGTGATTTGATGAAAAATGCTGAACTTGAACAGAGGTAGGGGATAAAAGGAAAAGTAGTTGGTCTTGACCAGTTGACTATCAAATTGTGTTTTGCTCATCAGCAACCCCAAGGACAAGAAATTTCCATTTTCCAGACTCATATGGATTTCTGAGGCTTTGTATGATCCCAGTGGATGTAAAAATAAATCAAGCAGTTAATGAATATCAATATATGGGGTGCCTTATTCATTGGAGACATGGTTGCATACAGTTTCAGTGGAACAATAGCTTAGAAAAGTTCAGATGCTAAATGATAGACATTTCAAAATTAACTTCCTTGAATTTTTTAATAGATCAAGGCATATTATCTTTCAAAAGCATTCAAAATAATTCTAATGAGCTAAGTGATAAGTGATAAAGAGGAGTGTGATTCCCAAACGGGTATGACAGCGTCGGTAGTTGTGTATGCCAACGGTATTGGGGAGCACAACTGTAGTCCACTAGAGTGTGCGCCGTTGTCTTGTTGGGTCCCTACGGTAGCTGAAGATTTGGTGTTGAGCACGGTGGATGAGGTAAGTGAGTTTGATACATCTAAGGTGGAACACTCGTAGTGGGTGTCTACAATGTTGAAGAGCTTCTGCAAGATGGTGGGTTTTCCTATTGTTAAACATGAAGCTCATTGTGTGGCTTTATTTCGTTTATTAGAACAGGAGTGTATTGAGATTGCCAATGGTGGCTGTATTAGGCCACCTGTTAAAGCTGGTCAGAGAGGTTTAAGGGAATTGAAGGGTCTGTTTTCTTCAGTAAATTATGATGGGACTTTCTCTCGGAATAGAGGTTCGTCGTTAGGACCAGGGGCTATTGGTAGTTATTAATGTCTTTACGACTTCTTTCATGGAATGTTAGGGGGTTGAATAACCCTCAGAAGAGAGAGGTTGTGAAGAATCTTTTGAAGGATTGGAGATGTGATGTTGTATGTTTGCAGGAAACTAAACTTGCTTCTTCAAATTCTGCTCTTGTGCGAAGCTTGTGGGGTAGTCCCTTTGTTGATTGGGTGGTACTGGATGCGGTTCAAACATCTGGGGGGGGGGGGTTTGCTGATTTGGGATAAACGGGTGGTCGAGAAAATTGATGTATCTGTTGGTCAGTTCTCTGTTAGTGTTCTTCTTAGGGGAGTGTTGGACGGTTTTGAATGGGTCTGCACTGGTCTTTATGGTCCTAATGCTGATCATCATAGGGCTGCTTTGTGGGAGGAGCTGTCCAGGGTACGGGTCAGGTGGAACACAACTTGGTTTTTATTCGGTGATTTTAATATTATTAGATACCCCTGTGAGAGGCTTGGCTGTGAGTCTTTTAGCCCAGCCATGTTCGCATTCTCGGACTTTATTGAGAATAATTATCTAATGGATCTTCCATTGGACGAGGCATCTTTCACCTGGTTTAGAGATGCTGAGCCACAGGCTATGTCCCGTATTGACAGGACTCTAGTTTCTGTGGATTGGGTGGATCATTTTGGGAATGTGTCTCAAAGGGTGCTCCCTCGTGTTATTTCCGATCATTGTCCGCTCTTGGTGGAAGCTGGTGGAGTGGATAGGGGTCGCTGTGCTTTTAAGTTTGAGAATATGTGGCTTAGATCTGAGGGTTTTCTCGAGAGAGTTAAACTTTGGTGGGAGGGGTATAGCTTTTTGGGCTCCCCTAGTTTCGTTCTAGCACAGAAATTAAAGGCTCTGAAAGAAGACCTTAAGAAGTGGAATAAGGAGGAATTTGGAGATTTGGCATTTAGGAAGAAGTGTTTGCTGGCTGAATTATTGGGTCTAGATGCTAAGGAAGAAATGCGGGGCCTCTCTGATGAGGAAGAGTCCCGTCGAGCTCAGGTTAAAGGTGATATTGCAGCTTTAGCTGCTTTAGAAGAGACTTTTTGGAGACAAAAGTCTCGTGCTTTGTATGTGAAGGAGGGAGATAACCACACTTGATTTTTTCATAGACTAGCGAACTCTCATAGAAGAACTAATCACATTAGAAGCATTGTGGTTGATGGGGTCTTATATGAGGACGGTTCTACTGTAAAAGCTCAGGTGGCTCAGTTCTATCAAAATCTCTACAAAGAGACAGATATATGGCGTCCAACTGTGGATGGATTGGATTTTGATTGCATTGGAGAGGGTGAAAGGTTGGCCTTGGAGGGAGAGTTCTCTAAAGAAGAGGTGTTCCAGGTTTTGATGGAGATGGAGGGGGATAAAGCTCCTGGACCAGATGGTTTCACCATGGCTTTTTTTCAAAAATGTTGGAGAGTGGTGGAGGAGGATGTTATGGCTGTTTTTGTGCACTTTCACAGGTATTCAGTGTTTGAAAGGTCTTTAAATGCCTCGTTTCTCACTCTAATTCCCAAGAAAAATAATGCTATTGATGTTAAGGACTTTCGGCCTATTAGTTTGGTAGGGAGTGTGTACAAGCTGCTTTCTAAGGTGTTGGCAAATAGATTGAGGGTTGTACTAGATAGTCTCATCTCTGAGTCCCAAAATGCTTTTGTTGGTGGGAGACAAATTTTGGATTCAATGCTTATTGCTAATGAGTGCCTAGACAGCAGATTGAAGAGCCATGTGCCCGGGGTGGTTTGCAAATTGGACATTGAGAAAGCCTATGACCATGTGAATTGGGACGCATTGTTTTACTTGTTGGCTAGGATGGGTTTTGGGGTGAGATGGAGGGGGTGGATTAAGGCTTGCATAACTACTATTCGTTTCTCTATTATTGTGAATGGATCCTCGGTAGGCTTTTTTGGAAGCTCTCGTGGGTTGAGACAAGGTGATCCGCTATCCCCTCTTCTTTTCCTCCTTATTATGGAAGTTCTAAGTAGGATGCTAAAGAAAACTGAGGATTGTGGTCTGCTTCGTGGCTTTCGTGTGGGGCCTACTAACTCTATAGGAGTACGCATTTCACACTTGCTGTTTGCAGATGATACCATTTTGTTTTGTGATGCGTCTAGAGATCAGTTGTTGTCCATTAGGCTGGCATTGACTTGCTTCCAAGTTTTTACTGGTCTGAAAGTTAATGCGGGGAAGAGTGAGATTGTTCCTGTTGGGGAGGTTAGAAATATAGATGTGTTGGCTGCCATTCTTTGTTGTAGGGTGGGTAGTCTGCCTTTGAAATACTTGGGTATGCCGTTGGGCACCCCTTACAAAACAGCATCTATGTGGAATCCTATTTTGGAGAGGATGGAAAAGAAACTCTCAGGTTGGAAGCGTCTTTATTTATCTAAGGGGGGTAGACTTACCCTGGTGAAGAGTACTCTTTCTAGCCTTCTTACGTACTATCTATCCTTATTTGTCATTCTTGTAGCTGTGGCTGATAGATTGAAGCGTATTCAGAGGAAGTTTTTATGGGGATCTTTAGAGGAGTGTTTCAAATATCCTTTGGTGGCTTGGGAGAAGGTGTGTTTACCGATAGTTTTAGGTGGTCTGGGGATCAGGAAGTTAGTGCACTTTAATAAAGCATTATTAGGGAAATGGTTATGGAGGTTTTTGGAGGAGGGTTATTGCTTCTAAATACGGTGTGGGTCAAGGGGGGTGGAGTTCTAAAAGTTGTAGAAGGGCACACAGATGTGGTCCATGGCGTGGTATTCATGATGGTTGGGAGAGCTTCTCCAACCATGTGTCCTTAGTGGTGGGGGATGGCTCTCGTATTCTTTTTTGGCATGATAAGTGGGTTGGAGATAACACGCTTAATAGGCTCTATCCTCAGTTGTATGTGTGTTCTAACGACAAGGAAGCTTACATTTCTGATGTTTTATGCTACCAAGAGGGTGGTATCGATAGAATCTAGAATTTGAGATTTCATAGGAATTTTCATGAAAGGGAATTAGGGGCTGCCTTATCTTTCCTTGAGTTCATTCAATCTCAGATCCCTAGGGGTGGTGGGAATGACACTTCTCATTGCTGTCTCAAAGGGAATGGCATGTTTGATACCCGGTCCTATTACAATATCATTAGGGGTGCAACTGCTTCCAATTTTCCGTGGAAGGGTGTTTGGAAAGCTAAGATCCCTAGGAGGGTGGCTTTTTTTGTGTGGACAGCGGTTCATGGGCAGATCCTTACTTTGGATAATCTTATGCTTAGGGGGCGCATTTAGGTGAATAGGTGTTGTATGTGCCATCGGAATGAGGAAACCGTGGATCATCTTCTCCTCCATTGTCCGGTAGCTCACTCTCTGTGGGTTTATATGCTTCAGATCTTGGGATACATTGGGTCATGCCAGGCTCTGTGGAAAGCTTGGTGTATTGTTGGAGTTTTTGGCTCGGAAAATTTAATTCAGACATATGGAATTTGATTCCCGGCTGTTTGATGTGGATTGTTTGGACGGAAAGAAATCGGCGCTCTTTTGAGGACACCGAGAAATCCTTGGTTCAATTACAAGCTCTTTGCCAGAAGACTTTATTTGATTGGTCTAGGTGTTGGGGCTTCTCGGAATGCTCCACAATCTTAGAGTTTATTTCTTCTCTTAGTATTGCTTTTTAAGTTTTTCCTTTTCGTTGTTTGCTGTTTTTTTTTGTTTATTGCTTTTCCTTGTGTTCACCATCATGAACACCTTGTATTGGCTTTCATCTGTTTTTTAGTTTGTTTTAATAATATTCTTATTACCTATCAAAAAAAAGTTTAAAATTTTTAAATAAAAATATAATGCATACAAAGAGTGATAATCTAACTCAACTGATAATTCTATTGCTGGCTGGAAAAAGACACTGACAATATAATCCTCAATCAAGTGAGGAACTCATATCTAATAAGCCAATACTTGAGCCCACCTGCACCCCAACACACGGGTGACACCCATGATAACCAATCCCATATGAGAGAGAGAAAGAGAAAGATTCATGCCTTGTTAAGAAGTGACTTCTGGCTAATGCGGAGTAGCAGAGCAGTGATAAATTCCAGGGTCATGTAGTTTACACTAGGAAGCCTCTTCAGTATGTTTCTCATTGCATGAATGCTAGAACGAGCACCTTTGATCTCATCATAAAGCTCAAATGTAGTTAGTGGCTCAAGAAGGCTAGCTAAGTAGCACTTAGCTAGAGCTGCTACGTCAACTGGATTTACTCCTGGTAATGATGCATTTGAATCTGTAATAAATATACTACAGCATTAGATTACAGGTTTATATTAGAATATCAACCAAATTAAACAAATGATAACAACTGCAGGGATACCTTGGTTGTATATTGAAACCAATTGTTGAATGACTTTTTTCTCCTTCAGACTTAAAAAGGTCTGGTGAGTTTAGTCCTTCAAATTAAAACAATAAACAGGTTACTCTCAGCATCAAAATGAAAAATTAAAGAGTGGTTATATATTATACCAGGAAAATATACTTTGTCAAAACTTAATTACCTGATAATATGAGATAATCTGCACATCTGACCAAAATATGGGGAACAGGCTTGCTGGACTGTTGCTGTTGCACCGGAACCTCAATTGGAACTCCAAATACTAGGAAAGCACAAAACAAAAAATAAAGAAATGACAGCCAACACTACAATACTAATTAAAAGCAACCCAAAGGCATTACGGATCTGTTAGTATATAATAGCTTCTTTTTAAAAAAATAATAAGTAAAAAGTAAGAAATAAGAATACTTCATGTTCACGATGATGAACACAAAGCATCCAAAAGAGCACAAAGAAATTATTTAGGGAAATGCAGGGAGTCCTGGAACTCCAAAATAGAATTACAATGAGTAAAACCCGAGGCACAAGACCAATCAAACAAGGTACAAAACAACAAACACTTCAAATGATCAAGGGGTTGCTGCATATCCTTAAAAGTGTGACTATTCCTTTCCTTCCACACTATCCACATCAAACAAAATTACAAAGCAATAAATGGTACATTGGATACTCCAACCATTGCGGGAATTCGAATAACTCTATGGAGAGAATTTCAACTGCACGACAAAAAGTCTCCAATATCACCCCAAAAAAAAAAGTACTATTACTATCTATCTCAGCTTCAATAAACTAATATAATGAACCTATCCTAGCCATATGTCTTTGAAGAAGCAGGCAATTCATGTTCAACCAACAGAAGGTAGGATTACCAAATATGAAATACCATCCAAGAAGCTAAAAATTATGAAAGTTTAAGTAACTTACCGTCAGTACTAGCAACACCCTGCAGATGATCAAAACAGATTTAAGTAAGAATTTTGAAACTTGAGAAAGAGAGAGGAGAACAAAAAGAGAAGAACTACTAGCTGCCTCAGAGTCTATACCTTCTGCCATCATTCAATGTCCGTCAAGATAGTCTTACTTTTTTGTGCAGTCTTCTTTGCCACCTGAGACAAACTCAGCATCTCAGATGTGTCAGTTATCATCTTAACTTGAAATCAAGGCTATTATAGGTTGTTGTAAACAAAGATGACCTTACCTGTCAGAATTCCTTATCACTTACATATATTATATCATATAAATACACTATAATGTTAAGATATGAAAAAAGAGGCAGAAAGAAATGTTAAGAAATCAAGCAAATAGATGAAAATGAACAGTACAACCATAAGAACATGTATGAATAATATAAACTTTTTTTTTTATTTTAAATTATGAGTTTAATGCCATAATAGGAAAATTAACTAAAAAGAACACTGCTTTTGCATGTTACTTTGCTTAAGAGAAGCCTCATAGTTGATCCATATTCCATAGTCTCCTAAACAGATATCACTAATTAACTTAGTTCATTAAGAAATCGAACAGCAAGAATCCCTAGTTGTTGGAGACCACTGATTCCGGTAGAGCATTAAAAAATTTGACAAGGCTTTATGCTATAAAATAAACAAAGAGGGATTAGCTGACAATCACCACAGGGACTTAATTCATAATCAAGCAGCAGAGATTCATGGGAACCCCTAACCTTAGTTACCAAACAGAACAGACTAGCATTATCAAAATAAATATCAGCAACTTTCGAACCATAATAGCATATCGAATTATAAATATCACTAACACAATTCCAAAATTCTTCAAATTGCAAATGCATTAAATAATGTCAAACAGGTTACCTCATCTCAGTTATAATTTCACACAAAATTAGCATTCTGCATTGACAAGAAACCTAATAAGGTACAAAAAAAAACAGGCTATTTGAGCTAAAACTACCTCTTCAACTTTAGTTTTTCCTACAGCAACCTTGTCCTTGGTCTCCTCAACACCTTTCCTAAGCAATGTGCCGGTGGTAGCAGCCACGGATATAAGGCGTTCTTGCACAGTCTGCTTCATGGAAGGCTGCTGAAGGAACACCCACCAGCTTGGCCTATAAGATGAGTCAAGTAATAATGATAAATTGAGAGGGCTTCTCAAAGCACAAAACAATAACCTGGAATAAGTGTGTAACATGGACAAAGGAGGACGATTAGAAAAAACAAAAACTTATTCGGATATTTTACTAGAAATTCATTCCCCAAGAACATTAAAGAGAAATTGAACAATCAGAATGTGTATATAGGTTTCAAACTTTCCATATCTAACTAGGTGCCAAAATATGAATCTTAAATTGCGTAGTTTGATTGAATAATGCAAACCTATACATATCTCTACATTCCCATGACAAATGCAAACCTATACATATCTCTATATTCCCATGACAAGTTTCTAAGTACACTTCCATAAGAATTCAGATGCATGATGAAAATATTTAGCCTTCAAAAGTTCAAACCATATACAACATTTGCATGGGTCAAATAGTTGCACAACAATTTAAGAGTACCTGATGGAGAAAAAATGCAACCCCAGCTTTATTTTGGACAAGATCTTCAGTAAGGAGCTGCACATATAATACATCCCATTTTCTGTAGATTTCCTGGGTTCCATGTACCGCCACCTTATGACGTTTAAGACATTCAGCATATGTTGTTCTCTTTTTCACTATAAGGAAACCAATTATGCCAACTAAGAGCTATTGAGCAGGAAAATTGCTAGACAATCTAAACAACATAGAGGACCAGCATGTTAGTCTGCAATACCTTTGCACTAGAGACAGAATGCAAGAATTAGATAACAGGAATTTCTCCTAGAAATAATTGGTTTGGATTTTGACCCATCAGCAATTTGTCTGCAATAATAATGATCACCTTGGTTCCAAATAGAGGACCTCCGGGGAACTACTTCATGAAGCGCAACTTCTGGAATGAAGAAGTGATATGTAGTTTGATGACAAAGAAACTACAGAGGAACATATGCTTTGGGATGACTCTGACTAAATGTGTCCTGCACTAATGAAACCACCTTTACTAGCACAATCTTGCAACAAAGAAGGAAACAGATCCCATTTGCAAAGAAAATTACCTGGGTTTCTAAGAGACTAGAACATAGCCCTCCTTAATATAGAGGTTACAACCTACATCTCCACAATTTGCATGTTAATGCATAAGGATGCACTTGTGAACACAACGCCATAGCAAACTCAAAATCATTTCAATGATAGAATTTTTCTCACAAAAAGTTCTTAGTTCACAGAGTGCATCAACTCACAGCTTCAGACATGTAGTAATTATCAGGCATTCCTTCAGCATCTAAGCAATCGTCTAAAATCGCTGGCTCAGGAGAAACAATACCAGAAGAGGGACATCTCATCTGAGTCATATTATGAAGCTTGGAGAATTTCTTCATGTCTGTGTGCACGCCAGCCTTGATCATTTGATCCAAAAGCTTCGTAGATTCTTCCATATCTCCCAGCTTGCAAAAACCATTGATCAAAGCAGAGTAGGTAATAATAGATAGAGCAACCCCTTCTTCTTCCATTCTATCTTTCAATTTAAGGGCTTCACTAGTATTACCAATTTTACAGTACTGATCAATCAAAATATTATAGGTAACTACATTAGGAGTTAACCCCTTACGATGAAGTTTATAGAAAAGCCTCAGTGCTCGATCCATATTTCCTGACTCACACAAGCAATTAATAAGAGCATTGTATGTAGTAATGTTTGGAACAATACCCTGCTTCAGCATCTCATCCCGTAAGTTGAAAGCTTCATTCACATTGCCAGTGGCTGAACAGCCATGAATTAGGGTACAATAAGTAAAATTATCAGGACCAAAGCCTCTAAGCAACAGTTCTGACAATAATCTTCTTGCATCATCTACCTTCCCAGACTTGCATAGCCCAAAAATAGCTATATTGTTCACAATTTTGTTGGGTAGAGAACATTTTTTTGCACTTTCTTCAAATGAATTAGCAATTTTCAATATGTTTAGATGTCTAACGTCATCCTTGAGAAACTTATTAAAACATCTTTCATGTGAAACAATATTAAAATCCACCATCTTCTGCAAAAGCAAACTTGCTTCATCAATCCTACAAAGTCTATATAGGCTGCTCACAATTTTGCTGCAAATGATTACATTGGGCGCAAAACCCTTTTCAATCATCTCAAAATATGCACTAAAGGCTTTATCCAGCATCCCTTCATTGCACCAACCAGCGATAAAAATGCCATAAGTAACAACATTTGGGGATAATCCTTTAGTCTGCATCTCAGCAAGAAGATCCATCGCTTTACTTAATTTCCTACACTTAAAAACACCACAAATAAGAGAATTATACATTTCAATGGAAGAAACAATAGCTTCTCTTTCCATTGTCTCTTTAAGTTTTAAAGCTTCTTCAACTTTTCCAACTTTACAATATCCATCAACCAGGGTTCGATATGTTATTCCATCAGGTGAACATCCTAGCTCTTTCATCCTGTCAAAAATCTCCTCTGCTTCAACTAATTTCCCCAATTTACATAATCCATTTACCATTGTATTGTAAGCAACCCTGCTCTTAGTAAATCCCCGTGCTAAAATATCTTTCCACACCACAAAAGCCCTGTCAGAATCCCCCATCTTGAACAGTCCATCAAGAAGAGTACAATAGCCAATGTCATTTGGATCCACCCCTCTATTCAGCATTAAATGCCAAAGGCATAGAGCATCATCAAAGGCACCTGCATGACATAGACCCTTGAGAAGAGTATTGTAAGTTACAACAGTTGGTTCAACTCCTTCATATAGCATCTTGTCACAAAACTTGAAAGCCTTGCTTATATGACCTTCCCTACAGTACCCATCCAAGAGAGTATTATAACTATAAGAATCTGGCTTTAAGTTCCACTCCACCATACGCATTAAAACTCCCTCTGCTTCATGAACCTGACCAAGCTTACAATACCCATTGATTAATGAGTTGCAAATGAATATATTGATCTTCAAGCCTATCTCCAACATCTCATTCCAAACCCTAATGGCATCATCCATTTTGCCAGCTCGACAATACCCATCTACCAACACTCCATAAGCACGCTCATCCACTACCACCAACCCTTCCTTCTCCTCCTCCTTCATTTCTTGAAACATCTTCTCTGCTTCCTCCATCTTACCTTGCTTGCAATAACCCTTAATCAACATTGTATAAGTCACAACATTCCTCGAAATCCCCTTTTCAGACATCAACCTCAACACCCTTTCCACTCCTTCCACATCCACATCCCCAACACCAACATACCCATCAATCAAACAATTGTACGTCACTACATTCGTCTCAAAACCCAAACTCTCCATTTCTTTTAAAAACTCCAAAGCTCTACTCGCTCTCCCCTCCTTACAATAAGCATTCACCATTATCGTGCACGTGAAAACATCCGGCACAATCCCCATCCTAACCATCTGATCATAAACCAATACAGCAGTGTGACTTTCGCCTTTCCTTACCAAACTACTCAACAAACAATTACAAGACCGCAAACTCGGCACGCAACCGTACTTAGGCATATTATCAAACACATGTAGTGCATTCTTTATCATACCTTTCTCAGCATAAATTTTCAAAACCATATCAAAAACAACCGGCGAAAACGTGAATTCCCTATAAACCCTAACGAGCTCGTCCCAAACAAAAAGCGCAGTGTAGTTATTCTTACATAAACCAACCAATTCATTCAAATACGACCTCGTTTCATCGTACATTCGAGCTCTAGACAAAATGTGAACAATCTTACAATAAGATTTAACGTTGAGTCTGAACGTTTTTTGCTCAGAGGCCAATTTGAAAAACCCTAAACAAGCGCTAGGGTTTAAACGGAGTTTTCGGAGAACGGAGTCGACGAGTCCGTCGGAGAAGTCGAAGGAGAGGCTGGATATGGCGTCGTGTCGTTGGAGTACGAGGAGGCGGGAGATCCGATCGGTTAATTCGGGCCGGGTTAGCTTGGATTCGATCCGGTGAAGGGGACGGGACACGTGGAGGGATCTGATTGGGTGGAGAGGAGAGAGCGGGAGAGGAGTGGCGTACCTGAGCATTGGAGGAGGAGAGGGTTTTGGTTTGCAAAGAGAGTTGGTGTTGTGTCCGTACCATCATAATAGGCTACGAAAATCACAACTCTTGGACTTGAACTTGGTTTGTGTTTTGCATTTTTAGGACTTTAGAGAAGTAGAAGTGTGTGTGTGAGTGCGACTGAGAGTCTTATCTGAAGGTAGAGAGAGCTGTCTGCTGTGTTCCCCAATAATATATGCAAAGAAAGAATGAAAGAGTACTTGGATTGTATGCAATTTCAAAGTCAAATTTGGAGAGAGAGCTAGGTGAGGCTTTCGTATGAGTATGATGATATATCCTTAGTAGGGCAGGACATAACAACCCAAAAGGGCTTGACGAAAATTCATCAAACCCAGTTGGGAATTGAATGTTTTTTCCGGTTTTTCCTAGTTTTCTTTGTCTGCAATGCAATATATATTATTGCATGTGCGGTTTGGTTCTCTAATTAAACTCTAACACAATAATAACAAAATAGTGAAAAATAGTAATACTACTCCATTGTCCATTCTCTCACATTATATTATTATTATTATAAATTTAGTAAGTAAAAAAAAAAAAAAAAAAAAAGTCAAACCAAATAGACACTATTACTTTAGGTTGATTGACACTCATGAAAAATAAAATAAATAGTTCACTCCATAAGATTTAAAATAATTCTCTCCTTTAATTTGATTTTTGAGATTATTTATATGTGAATGTCCAATTACAATATTTAATCATGGCTGTTTTAAATTTATTTATTTGGGAGTTGATGAAAGTTAAAGGAATGCAAAAGGGTATATAAGAAAACTAAAAATATCAATATTAGTAAAAGTAATAATATAAAAAATATAGAAAAAGACTTATAAATTAAGAATGTGATAAAGAGTATGATTTCAGATGAAATAGAATAGATAAAAATAATTCATGTGACCCACCTTAACTAATTTGTTGAGTATCCATAACCAATAAAAAAAATAGAATTAAAGCTTTAATATTGTTGTGGTATATAAATTTATTTGCATGAGGATATATATATATATACCAATGTTTAATGATGTATCTAATGAACTTGCTATGTTTTAATTGGTAGGAGCATGTTAATTTTTTTATTAAAAAAAACCAATAATGAACTTTGAATGGACTTGCTTTGAAATGAAAAAAAGAAAAAAAAAGGGAAGTGTTATTTTCAAATAGACAAATCACAAATTCACACGCAGTTGGTACTAACAAAAGTTTTTATGTTTTGCTAATTTAAAGGCTAGGTATTTTCTTCTTTTTTGCTTAAAGTTTAAGACTGCGCCATTTACTGCTACGCTACTCATCAAGTCAAATTTTGCTACATTTTTTTGTACATTTGCATTTTTTTTTTCTTCGTGAGTTTATTATCTATTTTTGTTCTTGAAAATAGCTAAGCGGCCAAAATGTTTTTTTTCCATGCTTTTTGTGGCAGACATTCCCTTTTGAAACAAGAAAAAGTGGCATTAATTTCATAGAGCCAACACGTTTTATGGCTACCCGTTTAGTTTGAATGGTTATTTTTTATTTTATAACTGTTTGAATGGTATCAAAACCACATCGACACATGTCATGCACTCATGCATATCTATACTACTATTTAAGAGGCTTCCCCTGTTTGGATTCCTCATTTTTTATGTCTAAAATACCCTCATCATACCCACTTACAAGTTTTTAACTCCCGGGGATAAATATGTAAATTAAAACTCTTACACTTTAAGACCCACAAACTGACGTACGCTTTGCAGTTTCTATCTCACTTTCTATCTCTCATTCTTCTTCAGATTGAAGACATTTAATTTAGCTCTACATCCTCCTTTCTTTTTCTTTAAATTAAATACATTTACTGTCAAAGGCTCCAACAAATTTTCAGGTTCAATCTTTTGCAAGTTCTTCTTTGTTTTCTTTTCTTTTGTTTATGATTGACTTTTTTTTAGTTCTACTTTTTTTTTTCTTTTCTTTTTTATGTGTATCACGTTAATTTTTTTTTTCTTTTTTTTAAATGTAATTTTGAAATGAATGGTTCCTTCACATACTCTATCACTGTACTTCTTAATGAATTGTAATTTCATGTTGTAGGTATTGTGATACAAAGACATGACTGCTTTATGCTACAAAAGAAGTATTTAAAATCATTTGTGAACAGTTAAACAGTATGGCTTCCCTTACCTTTTTTTAGTAGCATTTGTTTACATTTTATTTAAATATTTTGAATTGAAATAAAAATAGTTACCATAATCCCAGTAGTTGGTTTCAAGTTTCAACGTTCAAACTTCAAAGTACCCAACTTTGAAAACAAGGAAAAAGAAAATAAAAATCAACCATATATACTGGTACGTTTTGGGTTATTTTTATTTTTATTTTTTTGATGAACAGTTACTTTCTGGGTTACCTTTTTTTTTTTGTTTTTTTTTTTTTTTTTAACTCTCTCCTTTCTTTTTTATGTTTCACAAATTTCCATTCCTTCTTCGTATTTTTTTTCTTTTTAAGATTTTTTTTTTTTAACCATCATTGTATATGTTTTTGGCATTAAATTTTTTTAGTTTTTTTTTACCATCATTGTATATGTTTTTGGCATTAAATTTTTTTATTTAGGTATGTAGCAACCTTGAGTTCTACTTTTTTTTTTTTCTTTTTTTATGTATCACGTTAACTCCTTTTTTTTTTTTTTTTTAGATCTCCATTTGTTATTTATTTAAATAGTTGATAATGTGGTGATAAGCTTTTAAAGAGTCCATGATAGAGTTAAATTCTAAAGAATCTTTATCTTTATTCTGAACAATTTTAATAGGATTTCCAGGAAAAATAATCTCATCAAAATTTAAATCAAACCCAAACTCTAACAAACTTATGCTATTATCTTTAATAATACTAGCCTCATCACGATGAGGCTTTTTTTAAAATTTTTTTTTATAGATTTATTATCATAATTTTTCTTTCATCACAATTTGAAAAAATAGATAGGATTTTTTTTCCGAAGAGAATAGGATTCCTTTTTCAATTAGAAGCTTTTGCGTGTTTATCCAAATCCAATTGATAATATAATAGTTATAAAAAAATGATAATGTAATAAATCAAAAAAAAAATGATAATGTAATAGTTTAAAAAAGAAACGTGGATAAGTGTCTGACATTTTTTTTTTTTTTTTTTTTTTTTTTTTTTTTTTTTTAACGTGGGATAGTTTTTCCTTATTTTATGGGAGGGGTAATTATTTTCTTTCAAACGTGGGTAGTGGGAAGGTTTTTTTTTTTTTTTTTTTTTTTTTTTTTTTTTTTTTAATTTTTTTTTATCAACGTTGACTATTTAGTGGGGAGTTAATAATCAGTAGGTTTTTTTAAAATTTTTTTTATCTATTTACGATTTTAACCTCATTTCTTATTTTTAGGAATAATGATAAATTAATTAAATTAGGGGTAATTTTGGAAGTGAAAAAGGCAGTAACTAACTTTATGAATCCTCTTAATATGAAATGGGCGTGCGACCTGTGTTTTTTATTTTATACTAGCCTCTGAGCACGCGCTCACGCGCGTGCTCAGAGGCTCTTCTATTTTTTGGGTAAGAGTTAATTTAAAGCATTTATTATAATTTGGGATTACTACATTTTCCAATTACAAAAAAAAACTAGGGGTGTGATGAGTGTCATGTGTGGAGAAATAATTTTCCAATCACGATAATTTTTCATCACAAAAAAATCTAGGGTTGTGATTGGAAAATTATTTCTCCACACATGACACTCATCACACCCCTAGGTTTTTTTTGTGATTGGAAAATGTAGTAATCCCAAATTATAATAAATGCTCTAAATTAACTCTTACTCAAAAAATAGAAGAGCCTCTGAGCACGCGCGTGAGCGCGTGCTCAGAGGCTAGTGCTTTTATAATTGTTTTGGATGAATATAAATAGGTTGTAACGGTAGTGTAATAAAGAAATAATATTGTAATAAAGAAAAATGAGTATTCCTTTTACTTTTTTTTTTCTATCCAAAAAGAAAAGTTACTTGTTTTTTATCAGACCAAGCAACATTATTTTACCAATGTAATAAATAGATAATTTTTTTCTTATCAAAAAAATAAATAGATAATTTTTTTTTTAAAAAAAAAGCAATAACTATTTGACTATTTAATTAAAATTATTTTCATAAAAAAATATTTTTTTCACATTGAAAAAAAATTCTGTAAAATCTATAAAGTTGATAAAAATATTTTATTAATTTTTTATGTGAAAATATTTTTTCAAAAAATATTTTTTTTCATTAATTAATTACATAATTTTTCAACGAAATTGAAAGAAACGCCTGAATTGAATAAATTGAAAACTTAGAGAACTAATTGAATGAAAACAAAGTTAAATGACTAAAATGAATTTCAGTCAACTTAAAGGGTAAAATTTACATTTTAGATTAAAATTAATTTTTTTTTTTATCCATGTTTCTCCCTCTTCCATGTTTCTTTGTCAAATTCAAATTTAAAGAAAAAAAATATTTATTAGAAAATAAGATAGCTCCTAAATTTTAGATAAATTTTAAGAAAAAAACTTCTTTTATTTTTTTTAAAAAATTACTAATGGTTTTTCTTTAAAAAAAAAAAAAAAAAGCCAATTACAAAAGGAAAAAAAGGAAGTTACGTACAGTTTTGATTTTTGACCAAGGAAGGGAGGGTCCAAAGCCACTCTTGGTCAAGAGAGGGAGACCCAATTAGGCAGGAAGGAGATGTTTACTTAAAATTTTATTTTCTAGATTTAAAAGTGCACAATGTGTAATGTAATGCCATTTAAAATTTTAAAAAATGTGCCACTAAATACACTTTTAAATTTGTAACATTTGACACATAAAATATATAAAAGAAAATGGTGTTTCAAACTTTGTCCAAAGTATTTTGCTTTATCTATGAGACACCTAAGAAATCACATTAAGAGCATCGGCATTGGTGGTGCAAAAAATTTAGCAATTTGACACTATAAAAGCTACTTTATCTATTTTACTACCTCACTTTACAAAACAGTCAACATCAATGGTTTTATTTTAGCATTCAACACAATAAAATAATATAAATAATACAATAAAATAATATATCTACTACAATAAGCAACAACAACCACCACCACCACTAATGCAGCCCATTTTTGCTATATTTTGATAGTAAATTTAGCATTTTAGCAAAATGCCTACACCAATACTAATACTCTAACCGATAGTGTGGTGGATTGAAAGTATTAAGTAATAACAACACCATTCGAGTACCCCATTGGGGTGATCCTAATACTAAAAGTGAATAATAATAACTAATAAGTTAGACTTAAATGAGACCTAGACATATAATCTAGCATAAAACTAGGAGGATACTGAACTATTCCTTTCCCTAGCTCCTTCTACAAATGACATCTTCTAGAAAAAAAAAAATCTCATCAAATTATTTTTTTAGTTAATCGCATTATTTTTTTAGTATTTCTTTTTAACTAATTTTACTCAATAACTTTTTATATATTATCATACTATGTAATAGAGATATATAATAGTAAATTCATGCAAACAACTTTTTCCATCCTCCCATTGTTATTCTCAACTAAATAAAGAAGTTTTCATCTCTTTACTTTTTCATCCTTCCAGCTAAACACGTATGAGAGAAAACTAAATATTTTTTATCCCTCACTTTATCATCCTTTAAACAAGATACATTACCTGATAAATGAGTTTCTATTTCTAATTTCATCCATATTGGGATTCTTTTTATCCAAATAGTGAATTTTTTACTTATTTTTTCAGTAATTAAAAAATTATATATATAATATTCCATTTGCAAAAGATATAGTTTTCTTAAAGAGTTGAGTTAGATTATCAATAGAAATACTGGCCTATTTCTATTTCTAAATTATTTGGCAAATCTTGGTAATTGACCCCGAGCTTCTCAACTCCTCTCCCGCCTCAAGTAATCTATGTCAAAATCTATCAACATGCTACAAGTGTAAGAATTTGCTGAAACACCCCTCAGCCATCACACGAAAGAAATTCTATTGCCGTTACATGTCTCAATAACAATATGAATTTAACTTAGAAAATGGAAAACAAATTTATTGTCTGAGCTGAATGAGTTTGCAGATTTAGAAATTGGGTTGCTTTTGTTTGATTGAGGTGATCAAATCCTCCTTTAGGATTGCATTTGAGAACAAGGATTTAGATTTACAAAATAGAAATTTAGAATGCATAGATTAAATTCCATGAATTTTAAATCCTTTGACTTGAATGTCTTGATCATTTATATGGTCAAAAGTATTTGAAGTTCATTTTCATTGATTTTAGAGTAATGTTATCTACACAAAAAATTTCACAACATTTTTAATAGCAATTGAGTTGGCTAACATTTATCAGTTCTCATTTATGCTCACCATTAACATCACTTTTTAACCTACCATAACAATCACCCACTTTAGATTTTAAGCATCCTTACCTTAGGTTTAGTTTTGAATGGGAGAAATAAAAATGAAAACAGATACAAAATTATCAAAGAACAAAGTTGACCCAACAACAAACCAAAATGCTCCAATTTATTGTTACACTTTCTAGTGAAAAACCCGAGTCATATAATCAACATAAATGTGTAAAATGCGAAACGTTAAATCCTGGAAAAAAAAGTTTCACAAGAAGCATTCAATCAAACAAAACATATCCACTCAGCCCACTTTCTAACTTTAATCAGATACCCAAACTACAGTGAGCAAGGTCAAATTAATTTTACTGATGTTATAGGAAAATTTTCAGACCAGTACCGGGTGACAGTTTGATCCAATGACATCAATACAATAAATTAGCAATAATTAGTGCAAGTTGAAGGAGAATAAATCATCTGAGAACAACAAAAGCAACAGCAACAAAATCAAGCAAATCACCATCCACAATGAAACCATTTGCTTTTGACATACCTCTCCCAACCTATGCACAAGCAAATCATCCCAGTCCACATCTTCTATGCAGCAAGCATCCAAGCTGTATATGTGATTTTTTTTTTTTTTTTTTTAATTTATATTTTTTATTAGTTCATTAATTTAGATTCTTAGTAATTTGCACTCATTAACTCACTTGACACAAAGATTAAAAAACTTAAATGGATAATTATAGTGTAACCCCCACATAAATTTAAACACACAGCGCAAAATTGAATTCTAATTTCAAATTTTAATTGAACTTTCTTTGAGCTTTACCTATTAATATATATATATATATATAGATAATAATGAAAATAGTAATAATGTAACATCATTAAGAAAACTGAAATATTTTTTTAATGGCAAACCCTTCATGGGGGCTTTACCAAGCCAACTGTTAGCTTTTAAAAAAACAAATGTAGCAACCTTGGCATGAGGGAAATATTGTGAATCAAAACACAGGTTTCAAATAGGTTGTGTTGAATCCCTATTCTTAAAAGTTCATATTAATTACTGCAAAATATACATCCTTTTATGCATGCCCTTTTTTCCCCTAATGAAATCCCATGAAAAGAATTCAGGTTCATCTTACACAGAAGGGAATATAGACAAGCCAATTCACCATAGATCAATCCTATAATCAGATACAATTACTTCTGACTACAATGTATTACTTGCATACTTATAAATCATCATTCCAACTGTACTCACACCACAAGAATTTCACACCTACAAGATATGTATTTGTAAAGTATTTGACTGATTGATCTTCTAAAAATATATGCATGGTGCACTTCCAATTCCAAAGGGGCAAATATTGGCAAAACCAAGACTCATTTAAATCCAACTTTCAGTACTCCCTGATAACTATAAACATATAGACCCAAATCCAGCAATGGTCTCAACTTTATCAAGGAATGTAACATCCACTACAGAGCAATGACCCTTGTGACCAGTCAAGATTTCAACCTTGAGAAATAGTTGGCTAAACTATTTCTACTCATTAAATCCCCTGCTGGATGAGGTAGAGAGTCATTGTAAGTCATCTCCAAGTCGTCACATTTGCATCCGTAAAAATTGCATTGTGATGTTCTATAAGGCACTGAACAACTTCAATAGCACCAAAGTCAGTCGGCACACCATCATCCAAGGGAATGAGAGAAGATGCATCAACACTTTCGCCCTCTTCTGTACCCACAAAATTAAGGAAAGAAAAAAAGAGAGGCAGAAGAGTAAGGCTTTACCAATGCAAACAAAGTTTACTTTTCAATTAGCACAATATATTTGCATTATCCTACAATTTATTAGGGGAATCAAACTTATGGCTTATACCATTTCAATAAATAAATTCAATAAATTTTAAGTCATAGATGGATTCGGTACATTATTACACATTTAGCAGTTTACAACTATTTATTTATTTTCATTCGTCTGTTGATACTTTTTCTTTTTTGGATAAGTGATAATAAGTCTGTCGATACCTATACCTAACCCAATCCATTTAATTAGGATACATCTCTACCCACCAGTTAACGCAATTATATATGAACAGTTATAAAACTCAGGAGGGCCTTTCTCAAGGAATAAGAAAGACTCCAGGCAGATGCATCCACTTGATGGATTTCTAATTTCCTTTCTATGAATGCTGGATCACGGTCATTCAAGGCAGAGCAGAAAGCAAGATCTAATTGTCTGAGAACCCAACCCAGGGGGTGTTTGAATGAACTCAATTTCCCCCTTAAATTTTCTAAGCTACCAAACAAAGCATATCTTTTTTCAAAATGGGAAAAAAATCACCAAATTAATTGGATTTGGGGCAAAAGTTAGTTAGGCAACTCAAGATAATGAAAGAAGTATTCCAAAGAAGTCAAATGGGTAGCAGAATAGGTAAGTTGAGGCTTTTGTTAGGTGCTATATGGCTCCTGATAGGTGCCCATTTATAACCCAATTAAATCCTGTAGTATATGGATTTCGTAAGGTTGGGACGGGAAAATGGGTTATAGGTAATTCAACTGAAAAGAAAACAAAATATTGACAACTATTATCATTGACCAACCCTCCTGAATGTTATTCAATCTACTGGTGTCACAGACAGTTAGATGCAAGAGCACACTAGCCTAGGCAATAAGTTGATATACATGCACAAACTGTATTACTCACCAGCAAGCATGTCCCATGCACTGTAACTAGGCGGTTCATCCAAGTTCTTGGAAGGAATTTTGGATGGTTGATTCCAATATTGCCTATAGAATTCTGGTTTCCGTCCCTTCTGCCAGATAATAACAGGAACCATTTCCATGGCAAGGCTCCGGGCATCCATCTGTTGGAAAGTTAACAACAACTGAGAAAGCTTATGAAATAATATGTACCTGTAGGCTAACAATTATTTTTGCTCTGATCCACAGTTCCTCATTCAGTATAAGAATAAAATAAAAAAGGAAATTGCAGATGGCCATAATAAATTAGATGGAGAGTATCTTTAGTTGCATGAAAATTATAGCTGCACAGCGACAAACAACAGATAAACCTAATATATTTCCTTCATGGTCAATGTGGAGGAGCAAGTTAACCATGAAATGTTGTGATTTGATGAAAAATGCTGAACTTGAACAGAGGTAGGGGATAAAAGGAAAAGTAGTTCGTCTTGACCAGTTGACTATCAAATTGCGTTTTGCCCATCAGCAACCCCAAGTACAAGAAATTTCCATTTTCCAGACTCATGGATTTCTGAGGCTTTGTATGATCCCAGTGGATGTAAAAATAAATCAAGCAGTTAATGAATATCAATATATGGGGTGCCTTATTCATTGGAGACATGGTTGCATACAGTTTCAGTGGAACTATAGCTTAGAGAAGTTTAGATGCTAAATGAAAGGCATTTCAAAATTATCTTCCTTGAATTTTTTAATAGATCAAGGCATATTATCTTTCAAAAGCATTCAAAATAATTCTAATGAGCTAATCTAATGATCTTTTAAATCTTTTCTTCAGTCAAGTTTAAAATTTTTAAATAAAAATATAACGCATACAAAGAGTGATAATCTAACTCAACTGATAATTCTATTGCTGGCTGGAAAAAGACACTGACAATATAATCCTCAATCAGGTGAGGAACTCATATCTAATAAGCCAATACTTGAGCCCACCTGCACCCCAACACACGGGTGACACCCATGATAACCAATCCCACTTGAGAGAGAGAGAAAAAGATTCATGCCTTGTTAAGAAGTGACTTCTGGCTAACGCGGAGTAGCAGAGCAGTGATAAATTCCAGGGTCATGTAGTTTACACTAGGAAGCCTCTTCAGTATGTTTCTCATTGAATGAATGCTAGAACGAGCACCTTTGATCTCATCATAAAGCTCAAATGTAGTTAGTGGCTCAGGAAGGCTAGCTAAGTAGCACTTAGCTAGAGCTGCTACGTCAACTGGATTTACTCCTTCTGGTAATGATGCATTTGAATCTGTAATAAATATACTACAGCATTAGATTACAGCTTTATATTATAATATCAACCAAATTAAACAAATGATAACAACTGCAGGGATACCTTGGTTGTATATTGAAACCAATTGTTGAATGACTTTTTTATCTCCTTCAGACTTAAAAAGGTCTGGTGAGTTTAGTCCTTCAAATTAAAACAATAAACAGGTTACTCTCAGCATCAAATGAAAAATTAAAGAGTGGTTATATATTATACCAGGAAAACATACTTTGTCAAAACTTAATTACCTGATAATATGAGATAATCTGCACATCTGACCAAAATATGGGGAACAGGCTTGCTGGACTGTTGCCGTTGCACCGTAACCTCAATTGGAACTCCAAATACTAGGAAAGCACAAAACAAAAAATAAAGAAATGACAGCCAACACTACAATACTAATTAAAAGCAACCCAAAGGCATTACGGATCTGTTAGTATATAATAGCTTCTTCATTTTTTTTAAAAAAAAAAGTAAAAAGTAAGAAATAAGAATACTTCATGTTCACGATGATGAACACAAAGTATCCAAAAGTGTACAAAGAAATTATTTAGGGAAATGCAGGGAGTCCTGGAACTCCAAAATAGAATTACAATGAGTAAAACCCCAGGCACAAGACCAATCAAATAAGGTACAAAACAACAAACACTTCAAATGATCAAGGGGTTGCTGCATATCCTTAAAAGTGTGACTATTCCTTTCCTTCCACACTATCCACATCAAACAAAATTACAAAGCAATAAATGGTACATTGGATACTCCAACCATTGTGGGGATTCGAATAACTATTGGAGAGAATTTCAACTACACGACAAAAAGTCTCCAATATCACCCAAAAAAAAAAAAAAATTACTCTTACTATCTATCTCAGCTTCAATAAACTAATATAATGAACCTATCCTAGCCATATGTCTTTGAAGAGGCAGGCAATTCATGTTCAACCAACAGAAGGTAGGATTACCAAATACGAAATACCATCCAAGAAGCTAAAAATTATGAAAGTTTAAGTAACTTACCATCAGTACTAGCAACACCCTGCAGATGACCAAAACAGATTTAAGTAAGAATTTTGAAACTTGAGAAAGAGAGGAGAACAAAAAGAGCAAGAAGAACTACTAGCTGCCTCAGAATCTATACCTTCTGCCATCGTTCAATGTCCGTCAAGATAGTCTTACTTTTTTGTGCGGTCTTCTTTGCCACCTGAGACAAACTCAGCATCTCAGATGAGTCAGTTATCATCTTAACTTGAAATCAAGGCTATTATAGGTTGTTGTAAACAAAGATGACCTTACCTGTCAGAATTCCTTATCACTTACATATATTATATCATATAAATACACTATAATGTTAAGATGTGAAAAAGGAGGCAGAAAGAAATGTTAAGAAATCATACACATAGATGAAAATGAACAGTAAAACCATGAGAACATGTATGAATAATATAATTTTTTTTAAAAAATTATGAGTTTAATCCCATAAAAGGAAAATTAACTGAAAAGAACACTGCTTTTGCATGTTACTTTGCTTAAAAGAAGCCTCACAGTTGATCCATATTCCATAGTCTCCTAAACAGATACCACTAATTAACTTGGTTCATTAAGAAATCGAACAGCAAGAATCTCTAGTTGTTGGAGACCACTGATTCCGGTAGAGCATTAAAAAATTTGACAAGGCTTAAGGCTATAAAATAAACGAAGAGGGATTGGCTGACAATCACCACAGGGACTTAATTCATAATCAAGCAGCAAAGATTCATGGGAACCCCTAACCTTAGTTACCAAACAGAACAGACTAGCATTGTTAAAATAAATATCAGAAACTTCCAAACCATTATAGCATATCGAATTATAAATATCACTAACACAATTCCAAAATTCTTCAAATTGCAAATGCATTAAATAATCTCAAATCACCACTATATCAGTTATAATTTCACACAAAAATTAGTATTCTGCATTGACAAGAAACCTAATAAGGTACAAAAAAAGGAGGCTATTTGAGCTAAAACTACCTCTTCAACTTTAGTTTTTCCAACAACAACCTTGTCCTTGGTCTCCTCAACACCTTTCCTAAGCAATGTGCCGGTGGTAGCAGCCGCGGATATAAGGCGTTCTTGCACGGCCTGCTTCGTGGAAGGCTGCTGAAGGAACGCCCACCGGCTTTTCACCAACGTGCCAACGCGTTCCGCCACATCAGCAAAATTGCCTTTGGCATCTTTTGCAACCTCCCCCACAAATGTTCCGGCCGATTGGCCTGCGGATTTAATCTTCACCCCTGCTTTTCAAAACCATAAATTCTAAACACTTCAAAAAAAAAAAAAAAACCAATTGCATAGAATTGAATGATCAAATTAATTAATGTAATAATGATTGACATTATTACCTGAGGAAGAAAAGAAACCGCTAGCCTTCTCTTGCCACGGAGGCGAGACTGCTGAAGGCATTGAAGCTTTGTTCTCAAACAGGACCTATCAAGTATCACCTATATATATATATATATATATACACACACACACAAACAAAATTTGTAAATTACAATTAGCTAATTGGGTTAGAAGTGCTAATTATAGAGATTCTAAGTTTTATTAGTTTTCAAATTAAGAAAAAAAATTTACTAAAAGATCGTTTGGGCTCTGTTTAGGGGAAAAGGAAAATCAAAGTTTTATAGTCATGTTGATTGAATTCTTAACATTTTCTCGGCAATCAAATGAATTTCAGAATCAAAATTCGATTATATAAATCAGATATACTACAAATTTTCGACTAACCTTTTCTATTAAAAAAAAAACTAAAAATTTTCGAGAATAAATGATGTTAAAAAAAAAAAAAAATCTTTTTAGAGAGAGATAGAATCCCTAATTATGAGAGAAGTTAGAGAAAGTAATTTACCTTCGTGGCTTTGTTTAGGTTCTGATTGGAAAAGATGGTGAATAAAGGGAATAATTTTAGAGAGAGAAAGAGAGAGTTCAAATTTAAAAGCCAACAGCCTCGACGGGGTATTTGAGAGAGAGAGAGAGAGTGTCAGCCGTCGGAGGAGTTAGAAAAAAAAATCGATAATTTTCGCAACTTTTGTCACAAGTTGTCAAGTAATATTTACCGAGCTGTGAATGGCGGAAAAAAATGCGGTGACTACACGTCAGATTCACAACTCAATTTTTTTGTCATTCGCAACTTGTGATGTAGTACGAGAGTCATGGTAAAAGTTGTGTAAATTTTTGTGATTGGAGGATAGAGTCGGGGAGAGAGGTCAGGGATTCTGTGAGACTAGTCAGGAATATTAGTTAACGTTGTGAGCCAATGGAATAGTGACACGTAAGAGCTTTTTGGGATGTGTACGCGGACCCGTGCGTGTTTGTTAGTGTTTTGGGGTCGTGTAAAATTTTGGTAACTGATGTAACGGTTCTGTTCTGTGTGCTATTTTCAGCTCGACGTGCTGGAAATTTTGTTTGTTGTTTAATTTATAAAAGGCTATCTCTATCATTGTTATTATTATTATTTTTCTAGATTCTATCATTATCATTGACTTTTTAATATCAACTGTAAAAATCATAAGAACCTATTACTTGACCGGAAGGATTTTTATGATTATAAATAAATAAATAAATAAAAATTGACAGGAAGAATGAACATGAAGAAAGGCTTTAAAAACCGCTTTAAATGGTTTTTAAAACAATTGGTAAGAGTTGTAAAACAAAATAACTTTTAAAGTCTTTAACTAGGACTAGCTTTTATTTATTTATTTATTTTTTTTGATGAGCTGTGTTCTGATTTTATATATATAATTTTTATTTTGAGAATCTAATTTATAAGTGGATAAAATAATTTGAAAATTAATAGGAGAGTTGTCTTATTTTTTAGGCAATATTTTAGTGAAGTTATAGTTGCATTTTTACCGGATTATCCTTTAGTTTTGTCTCTACTTAAACATAAGAGTATAAGGGCATTTTTGAACTAAAAAATGAGAAATCCAAATAAGAGAAGACCCTTAAATAGTAGTATAGATAATTAATTTGCTGGAAATAATTGTTTTATCTTACATTCATATTAATCTCTCTAAATGGAAGTTACGTGTAAAATCATATGTTTTGCTAGTCTTCTTTTTTATTTTTTTTAGAAGACTCTTGCTTTGAGAAAAACATATTAACTACTCAAGATCAAACACAAATATTTTTCTTAAACAAATTAATAGAGTCTCTAGCTCTACCAATTTAAATTAATTTCATGGAGTCTTTACTAATTTAAACAAATCAATGGAGTACTTAATTCTACCAATTAAACAAATTAACAGAATCCTTCACTCTACCATTATGAATTAATTTAATTGAGTTATTGACTCTACCAATTTAAATATTAGAGTCCTTACCACCGCACACCCTTGATGCGTTGGTCACTCCACAAGTATAAGTGCTTGTGGGGTGTGGAGGGCAAAGGTCGGGGTTCAAGTTTCCAGAAGGGAGTTTCACACACATGTACACTTAGATTAGGCTAGAGTAGAATTTCTATCTTGTATCAAAAAAATATTAGAGTCCTTGACTCTACAAATCAAGTACATTAATGAAGTTCTTAACTCTACCAATTAAACAAATTAATAGAGAAACTGACTCTACCAATTTAAATATTAGAGTCCTTGACTCTACAAAACAAACAAATCAACGGAGTTCTTAACTCCACCAATTAAACAATTTAATAGAGTCCTTGACTCTACCAACTAAATAATTTGGAGTTCCTACCACCATACACCCTTGGTGCGGTGGTCACTCTACAAGTATAAATGCTTATGGGGTGTGGGGGGTAAGGGCCAGGGTTCAAGTCTCCAAGAGATACACTTAGATTAGGTTAGAGTAGAAATTTTATTTTGTATCAAAATAATAATAATATTAATAATAATAATTTGGAGTTCTTGACTCCACTAATTTAAAATAATATGATTCAATGGAGTCATTGACTATCTAAATTATTTTAAATAGAGTGGAGTTTCTAATTCTCAAAGTAAAATGATCATAAAATTGATATGAGAAAATTTTCCAATTTCCAATCTCTAAAAATTTTCATAAAAATAGAATTGCTTCGAATGAGTTTTCTTTCCCTTAATTAATTTTCAGGACTTCAATCAAAATACCATTGCTTGATAAAATTCCTACAAAGAAGCAAATGAAAGAAAGGGAAATTTGTTTGTACATTTAATTTCTTAAAAATTAGGTTTTTGGTTCAGTTTCCATAAATAAATAAAAATGGATCCTTTACTCATCCTTAAAATTAAAATAAATTATCTCACCAAAAAAAAAAAAAAAGTCAATACTTAATTAAATAGCAAGTATTTGACTTAAATGTCCATCATTTAAAGTGGACAAAATCATATTTGAGAATTTTATATCCAAAACCTTAATTTAAGAACTACAAATTGGCTTGATCCCCACCAAAGGTACATAGGCAACTTACACAAGTTATTAGGTGCAGCCACAAATAAATAAAAAACACATATCCCCTCAAATACAAAAAATAAACTCATGTACAAAAGGGATGTGGTTGAAATCAAAGAGTCTTCTCTTGAAATAAGGGATTGTAATTAAGAGATACGTTATCTAAATGAGTACTACTTACATTAATAAAACTCATATGGCCAAACATTAATGAGCGAAATTATGTTTGATGGATTTTACTCAATAACAATTTTTGTCAAATACTCAAACTCTAGATGCCAAGAGTTTTGTAATTCAACTAGTTGACATCTTTTAGTATTTCTAATGAAGACATCCCAATTTAAATTCCCCCTTCCCCAAGTAAGTAAAAAAAAAAGAGAGGAGGTGGTAGAGGTTGAACGACGGCGAAAACAAGAGGAGATAAATCAGTTTATGAGGGTCAAGGTGGCATTGCCGATCTCAAAACCATTACGCAGAGGTGGTTTCATTGCAGGGTCCGAAGGGGAACGGTCATGGGTAACGTACAAGTATGAGAGACTTCCTCTATTTTGCCATTTTTGTGGGATACTAGGGCATGACTTGCGCCACTGTGCTAGCCATTTCTCGGCAACCAAGAACGAAAGGGTGGTGGAGTACCAATATGGTGACTAGCTAAAAGCAACAGGAGGAAGTCAGCGGTCACCACCAAAACGAAAGACAGAGCAAGTTCATGAGCCATCACCGGATGGAGGATCCAGTGGAGAGAACGGGTATAGCACCAAGCCATCTGATCAAACCAGGGAAGCGACGGCGGCGGGGGGTTGCACCTCTGGAAACCCTAGGGTACAGGATAGCGGGAAATCCAGAGAAGTTACGGATTGGCAATTACAAAATCCCGTAATCAATGCAGCAAGGAAGCCGGATAAGGAAATAAGCGAAGATTATGGAATTGAAGAAGGTAATGTAAATTCAAATTCAAAAGCTGAAGTTACACTAGAGTATTCCCATGCAAATCACGTGGACTTGCCCATGCAGAATGGGCTTATGAATCAAAAGCCCAAGTCCACGTGGTTAAGGCTACGTCGCATGGAGTGTGGGCCGAAGGAAATAGAGAATGATGTAAGTCAAATGACCTTAGGGAAAAGGGTGGCTGTGCAGATGTTGGACAATGACGATAATAGCGATAAGGAGGAACGTATTGGTAAGAAGGGAAAAACGGAAGTACATGAAGTAAATTTTGAGGAGATATCGGCGAGGGTGGACAGTCACCCTTGCCAGAAGCAATGAAAATATTAAGCTGGAACTGCCAAGGGCTTGGGAACTCTTGGACAGTTCGAAGCCTTCACAATCTTATGAGGGACCAAGCTCCCATGATCTGTTTCTTGATGGAAACTAGACTAGATAAGGAGGGTTTTAAGAAAAAGTGTGGTGACTTGCCATTTCCTAATAAATTTGTGGTGAAGTATCCTAACTCAGGAGGTGGTTTAGCGCTACTTTGGAAGGATAGTGTCCAGTTGGATGTGGTTAACTTCACGACCAATCACATTTTGGCCAAGGTGGTGGATGACGATGGTTCTTTGTGGTATTTAACCGGTTTTTACGGATGGCTGGAAACTAGTCAGAAGGATAAATCTTGGGAACTTCTTCGACACCTTCGCACGTTGGTGGACGGACCTTGAGTGTGTATTGGAGACTATAATGCTGCTCTACACTCAATAGAGAAACTAAGTAAGAGACCTGTTCAAAGCAGTTAAATGGAAGCATTCCGTGAGGTGTTGGAGCATTGTCAACTACAAGATTTGGGTTTTATGGGGTACAAATATACATGGAACAACAAAAGGCCTAGAGAAGCAAACACGAGAGTGAGGTTAGATAGGGCCACTGCTACTGCGGATTGGAGGGCGAAATTCCCACTAAGCACAGTGCATCATTTATCGTCTCATGCCTCAGACCATTTGCCCATCATGTTGCATGTTCAGAGGGCTAGAAAGTCACGGTACAAAAAGCAGAAGGGATTCAAGTTTGAGGAAGTGTGGCTATTGGCAGAGAAGTGTATCGAAGTGGTTAACACCGCTTGGAGAAAAGGTGGGGCTGGAGCATCGGGGTTAGAAGTAGCTAGACAGAAGATTGTGGAGTGCACAGCAGATTTACAAGCATGGGGAGCTTCAGGAACCCATCCCGACTTGGAGGAAATCAAAATGCTTCAAAAAAGGGTTGAAGTGTTGAACTCGGAGGAACTTACCGAGGAGAGCAGAGCAGAATTCTTGGTGACTAGCAAGAACCTTGATGCACTACTCCTCAAACAAGAGATTTACTAGGCTCAAAGATCGTGAATATCTTGGTTGAAGCACGGAGATAAAAACACGAAATTCTTTCATTCTAAGGCTTCCCAACGGAGAAGAAGAAACTAGATCCAGGGTATTAAAAATTCAGAAGAAGTGTGGGTAGAGGAGGGGGAGGATATTGCAAGGGTGGCTTTGGATTATTTTGACAATTTATTTCAGGCAGGAGCGTGTGACATGACTGATGAGTGCCTAAGAGCTGTAACTCCAAAGGTGACTCCAAATATGCAGCAAATTTTGTTAAGTGATTTTAGTGCAGAAGAGATTAAAACAGCATTGTTTCAGATGGGACCGACAAAAGCGCCTGGACCTGATGGTATGAACGCTTTATTTTACCAAAAATTTTGGCATATTGTGGGTGATACAGTTGTGAATGCTGTGTTGGATTATTTACATGGTGGTCGTATGGTGCCTGAAATAAACTTTACTCATATTGTTCTAATACCCAAAATAAAATCTCCCCAAAAAATTTATGATTTCCGACCCATCAGCTTGTGTAATGTCATTTATAAAATCATTTCCAAGGTGTTAGCTAATAGATTGAAGCAAATCCTTCCCTATGTTATATCTCCAACACAAAGTGCCTTTGTTCCGAGTCGCCTAATCACTGATAATGTCTTAATGGCATATGAGACACTGCATACTATGCATGGGAGGAAAAAGGGGAAAAAAGGCTCACTTGCACTAAAATTAGACATTAGTAAGGCGTATGACCGTGTGGAATGGGATTTTCTACGTGGTATTATGGAGAAATTGGGTTTTCCGACAATGTGGGTGGATAGAGTGATGGACTGTGTAACTACTGCTTCTTTTTCTGTTATCATTAATGGCACGCCTTATGAAAATATTATCCCATCTAGAGGTCTTCGACAAGGAGATCCTCTCTCACCTATTTGTTTCTTTTGTGTGCAGAGGGCTTTACTTCCTTGTTACAAAAAGTAGAAATGGAAAGGCGAATAAAAGGAGTATCTATTTGCAGAAGGGCGCCACGAATTTCTAATTTACTTTTTGCAGATGACTTTCTATTATTTTGCCAAGCCAACAAACAAGAAGTGATGGAGGTTAAAAAGATATTGCAAGTATATGCTAGCGCCTCGGGACAGTCCATTAATTTGGAGAAATCTTCGATGTATTTTAGTGGCAATACAGTCTTGGAACAAAAAAATTGGATAAAAGATGTGTTGGGTGTGAAGGAAGTGGAACGTTTTGATACCTACTTGGGTTTGCCTACGTTGGTGGGTCGAGCAAAATACCACACTTTCTCTAATCTTAAAAACCGGGTGTGGAAGAAGCTTCAGGGATGGAAGGGCAAGATGCTTTCTAGGGCAGGGAAGGAAGTGCTAATAAAGGCAGTGGCTCAATCCATTCCCACATATTCCATGGGGGTATTCCGACTACCAAAAAAATTATGTGAAGAACTGGATGCAATGTGTGCCAGGTTTTGGTGGGGGCAGGTTGGAAATGAGAGGAAAATTCATTGGAGGAGCTGGAGCAAACTCACTGAATCTAAGAAAATGGGAGGTATGGGATTTCGAGATCTTAGCTCTTTCAACTTTGCCATGTTAGCTAAGCAAGGGTGGAGGCTTATACAAGAGCGAGAATCACTGCTTTACCAATGTTTTAAGGCCAAATATTTTCCAAGATGTCATTTCATGGATGCTTCTGACTCTCCAAATAGCTCTTATGTGTGGAAGAGCATTATGGCAGCAAAACCAATCTTAGAGTTGGGATGCTGTTGGAGGGTTGGTGATGGAGCTGATATTAAGATCCTATCTGACAAGTGGATTCCAAACCACCCAACACATTGAATGATTCACCCCCCCTGGTGAGGTAGGAAGGGATTGGTATGTTTCTGACCTTATTGACCCGGACTTGAAATGGTGGAGAAGGGACTTCATTGGTGCAAAGTTCCATAAGGAGGATGCGGATGCCATTCTACGAATTCCTCTGAGTCACAGACACACACAGGATGCCATAGTTTGGTTACATAACAAAAGAGGAGTATACTCTGTAAAATCGGGCTATCACATTGCAAAACAGAGGCTCAAAAACGAAGACTGGACTGAAAGCTCCTTTGGCCCGAAAGGAAGTCAGGTATGGTCCAAACTTTGGAAGCTAAGGGTGCCAAATAAAATAAAGGTGTTTGGTTGGAGAGCTTGCCACAATATATTACCTACCCGTGACAACCTAGTGCTAAGAAGAATTTTAGAGGATGATGGATGTATACTTTGTTCAAGGATGGCCGAAACAGGGATCCATGCTTTGTGGGAATGTGCAGTGGCGAAAGGTGTTTGGTCGGGTAGCATGATCAGATTACAAAAATGCTGTCAAGGTCAACAGGATGTACTCCAACTTTTCCAAGAATTGATGGGGAGGTTATCCACAGCTGAGTTTGAGTTATTTTTAGTTCAATCTTGGCTCATCTGGAACCAAAGAAACACGGTGGCGCATAGAGGTCAGTTAAAGGATTCGAGGTGGTTGAATAAGAGGGCAATGGAATACTTGGAGGACTATCACCAATCTCAGGGACAGTTGCAAAGTCCAGAAATAACTTCAGGCAGTAACGTTTGGAATCCTCCTCCAGAACCAGTCTACAAGTTGAATTTCGATGTGGCAATTTTTTCGGAGTTGAGTTGCTCAGGGGTTGGGGCAGTGATTCGGAATGTGAGGGGCGAGGTCATGGCTGCAATGTCAGCAAGAGGCCCATCCGTTTTTGACAGTTTAGAGGCCGAAATTATAGCTTGTAGAAAGGCACTGGAGTTTGCTATTGATGCTGGGTTCACAGACTTAGTCATTGAGGGAGATAACAAAAATGTTATGAAACTTGTCTCGGCTACAGGGGAAGACTTGTCACGGCTTGGTCACATCATCCAGGACATCAAATGGCTCGCACAAGGACTACGTAGGGTGTCATTTAGTTATGTCAAGTGGGGTGCCAACTCAGTGGCGCATTCCTTGGCTAGATTTGCAAAAAATGTGATCGAAGATATGTATTGGTTGGAGGATAGTCCCCTTCCTACGTTAGATGCTCTATATTATGACTCACTGCATTTAGATGAATGAAAGTTCAGTTCGTTTTCAAAAAAAAAAATTAGTTCATTATTATCATTATTATATTTTTAAAGAGGTATGTTTCATTATGGCCCATTGGCATTGGCATCTTCGTTTTCATATTTGGACTAGTTTAAGAATTCAACCCTTAACATATTCAATTTAAAATAGACTTGATCACTTGAGGGGTAGGTTTCACCTATCATTGGGATGGGAAAGATTCTTTCTATCATTGCTCTACCAAATCGATGCAACAATTCAGAGATTTGGGGATTTCTTGACTAGTGTGCGTTTCACCACAACATAGGAGCCACTCCCGTTCATCCATGTGGAGCATGGAAGCCACTACATTGTCACAATTTTCAAAGCTTGCAACCTCCTTGCCTTGGGCTATGAAGGTCAGAAGTGAAGTGCAGTTGAAGGGTTAGGTTTCCTCTAACTAGATCAATGAAGGTCCCTTTCCAAGTTAAGGCTAGGTCTGAAAGGGCCTAACCTCCGAATCATATGTTCTCATAGATGATAGTTTGAGCTAGCAAGCCACGATTAAAGCTGAATTTCAAAATAGAAGCCTCATTGAACCTTTAAGGGTCTGTTTAGATACTGCTTATTTGCTGAAAACTGAAAACTTAGGGGCTATTTGGTTTTTGTGTTTTCATCGCTCATAACTCTATTTCTATCACCCATAAATCAAAATATGTGGGTCCCACGGTTGAGAAGTTTGTTTGGCATTGTTTTTAGTTTTTGTTTCCATCACTCAATTCTCTGATTTTTGAGTGATGAGTTATAAATGTGTTTTTAGTTTCCAAAACTCAGTTTCCAACGGCAAAATTGTAATTTCACTCAAGTCATGGGCCCCACAATCAGTGTTTTAGTCATTTCAGTGGTCAGCTTTTACTCCAACGCCTCTCTTTCATACCAGACCAAACCCATTTCATTCAACACCCTTCCTTTACTTTCTTCATCTTCTCTTCCCAAGCACAACCTCTCCATACCCTTCCTATACTTGCTTCATCTTCTCTTCCTAACATCAATATCATGAAAAAAGTTAGCTTAGAAGGAGATTCATACCATAGTTGAAGGAGATCTCCATCTGATGTGCTCCCTGCCACCTGTGACGGTGAAGACCAAGGACGAAGCTGCAACAAACTCACCGATTTTGGGCCTCCACAAATTAGATCCACAATCTTCCTTCCTTGCTCCGTTGGTTTGGGTGCTGGGTTTTGTTTTGTTTTTTGTTTTTTTTTTCTTCATTTTTCTCAGTTGTACTAATTTCGGCCTCCATAGATTAGATCCACAATCTTTCTTCCTTGCTCCGTCGGTTTGTGTGTTGGGTTTCTTTTTTTTTTTTTTTTTTTTTTTTTTTCATTTTTCTCAGTTGTACTGATTTCGGCCTCCACATATTAGATCCAAAATCTTTCTTCCTTGCTTCGTCGGTTTGGGTGCTGGGTTTCTTTTTTTTTTCTTTTCATTTGTCTCAGTTCTGGGCTGTGAAAGTTTGGCCGGATCCCGCAAGTTTAAACAAATCTCATACATAGTTATGTGGGGATGGGTTTTACAATTGAACCAAAAAAAATGATATTTGAGTGAACATAGATAATTACATCATCTGTGATACATAAAAAAAAAAAAGGGTTAAAAAAAACCATGACATAACCCAAGGAAATAATGAAAATAAAAGAGGAGTAGTCAGGACAATGAGAAGTGAGAAGTGAAGAAACAGGGTTGAGGGGGGAAGGGGAAATGAGAAGTGAAGAAAAATGGTGGGGTTCTGAGGGTTTCGCGGGTAACCAAACAGAATTCTCTGAGTGAGGAGTCAGGCATGGGTCCCACAAAAAGTAGAAAAAATTGAGTGATGAGAAGCTGAAAATATGTGCCAAACGGGTAGGTATAGGAAATTGAGGTATTTTAAGTGATGAGTGATGAGTGATGAAAAAAAAAAAAATCCAAACAACCCTATTGCTAAAAACACTATAACAAAATATTTTTTAAAAGGTAAAACACTGTTCACTTGCTACTGTTCACGCGTTTTTGTGCATTGGCTAGTCCATGAATAGTGCCATGGGACCAACCAAAAAACGCAGACGCAACTTCAACGCAAACGCGTTGCTAAACAAATGCACACTAAGTCACCTATCAAAATTTATTACTCTCACTAATTAGGCAGTATATGCTATTTTTTTTTATTAAAAAAAATTAATAAAGGCTATTTCTATCATTGTCATTGAATTTTGAATATCAACTGTAAAAATCATATGAACCTATAATTTGACGGGAAGGATTTTACTAATAAAAAGAAAATTCATCAGAAGGATGAACATGAAGATAGACTTTGAATTTTGAATGGGTTTTAAGAATAGGGTTAGGTTCAAGTTACACTTGGTGTAACTCTAAGTAATGTTATATCATTCAATATGTTTAATTGGATACGAATATTGACAAATCTACCGTTAGATTACATTATCTTCATATATTCTTCATGCTTGCAAAATTTCAAGGTGATCAAAGATTAATAGCCATGTCATCAATCAATTGTTAAAATTCAAGTTTTTGTAGTTTAAAATAATGCATAAAATATGAGTTTATGGATCAAATGGTAAATAATATCCGATTGATATGAAAATTGGCATTCATATTAAGAACATATAGAACATGTAATTCAATGGTTGAATTTTCAAAATATTAATTCAATAACAAGTTATTGGGTGGTGTAACATTACTTAGAGTTACACCAAGTGTAACTTGAACCCAACTCTTAAGAATAATATGTGAGAGTTGTAAAACAGAATAACTTTTACTAGGATAATAAAATTGCTCAAATAATTATTTTATCCGACAATAATATTAATCTCTCTAAATGGAAGTTACGTGTCTAACATTATATGGTTTTTTTTTTTGAGAAGAGTCTTGCTAGTCATTCATTTAGGGCCTCATGATTTGGGAAAAACATGATAACTACTCAAGATCAAACGCAAAGATTCTCTTAATCTAGGCATAAATTTAAGCTCCACATTATTCTTTACCTACCACAATTATTAGTCAAAATGAGTAGTCCTAATCAAAGGTATTTATGTAACCTTAATGGGTGGGAATCTTTTTTATGTTTCTATTTAAATCAGATAGTGATAAAAGAAAGGTGGTACTCTGGGCCCATGGAACAATGATCATCAGGTTCTTTGCCCATGAGGAAAAACCCAAGTAGTTGGGGATATAGATTTCTTTTTCTTCTTCCTTGTGAGTGTATCCACAACCTACCCATTGTTTTTATGAATAGCGATGGTACTCAGTTGATTGTTGATATGGGCCAAAGCCTATTGAAGAGTGGCTTTTTCCTTTACAGAAACCTATGTATGACCTTTGGATCCAACTGAAATACAAGCGACTTTCAAATGTCTGCTATAAATCGCAAAAGATTAGGCCATACCAAAGGTGAATGCAGATGGAGAAAGATGACAACAGCAGATCAAAGGTCGGAAACAAAGATGAAGGGCTTTGGACCTTGGATGATCACAAAGTCGGTGAATATTAAAGAAAATCAAGTGGTGGATGTGGTCTTCATGGCTCTTTTTCAAATTTGATAAGTGTTGATTGTTCGTATATTCCATTATGGTTGTATGATTAAATACTTTATTAATGTAAGAAAAACAAGCATAATAAAGGGAAAAAATGCAAATTTCTAACAATTCTCCATAAATGAGTAACGGGGTGTTTGGTTTGTCAATTTCCATAACTCATATCCCTGTTTCCATAACTCATAACTCAAAAATGGTGGGACCCATAACAAAAAGGTTGTTTGGCTTTCAATAACTTTGTTTCCATCACTCAATTCTCTGATTTTTGAGTTATGAGTTATGAAAACTGAAAACATATTTTGGCTGTTTTCAGTTTCCATAACTCATAACTCAATGACAATATTGTAATTAAACACACATAGGGGACCCACAAACAATACCCAGCCGCACCTTTTGACCACTTTTGACTTTTTTTTTTTCCTTTCTTTTCCTAGGTTGGCTGTTCAGTTCTTTTTTATTTTTTTTCTTCTTCTTCTTTCTTTCACTGGTTCAGTCTGTTCTAGTTTTTTTTTTTTTTTTTTTTTTTTTTTTTTTTTTCAGTATCATCGAACCCAGTGAAAAAAAAAAAAAAACCTGCATCGTGTGACAAGTATGGGACCCACAAATAGTGTGAAAAATATTGAGTGATGACAAGTGAGTGATGGTGCCAAACGGGTAGGGTATTTTGAGTGATGAGTGATGAGTGACGAGTAATGAGTGATGAGTGACGGAAATTGAGTGATGGAAATTGAGTGATGAAAATTTTGAAACCAAACATGGCCTAATTATTAGGCACTCTAGAGTACAGTGACATTGTGATTGTAAGATAATGAAGTACTACATCATTGTACTTTGAAAATACCAATTTTCAAGAAGAATAATGCCAACGCTTTAAATGGGAATAGATAAATGTATTCTCAAAGTCAAATTGTTCCGCTAATAGACCTTGTAGAATGTCCATGTTTTTGTTGGAAACAAGTAGTTTAGAAATAAGATTTTATGACAATTCCTTGACCAATTGTATGTTATTCTAGCACCCGGCGCATCACCCATGGATGCTTAGAGCATTCACATCAGTTCTTCTAAATTTTTCGTCTATTTTACACGAAAAAACCTACTTTTTCTATTTTACACTACCACCTATATAAAACACTCACATCAGTTCTTCTATTTTACAAGATATTTTGATAAAATATTCACCATTCTCATTTTTTTATTATTTCACTCAACTGCCAGCGCATATATGCGCGCTCTCACTCTCCCTCTTTATTCTTTTTTCCTAAACTGAAAGACCTCTCTCTATTCAGCAAAAAAAGAGAGACCTTTCTCTCTCTCTCTCTCTCTCTCTCTGTCTCTCTCTTTTCTCCCTTTCTCTCATTCTTTCCCAAAAACGACCGACGCAGATTACTTCCTCACCGGTCCTTTCTTCACCGGCCGATCCAGATGCTTTCTTCACTGGCCGATCCAGATGCTTTCCTCACCGGCCGATCCAGATGCTTTCTTCACCGGCCGATCCAGATGCTTTCCTCACCGGCCGATCCTTTCTTCACCGGCTACCTAGATCCTTTCCTCACCGGCCGATCCAGATCCTTTCTTCATCGGCCGATCCACGAACCAAGCTCCGGCGACGCAGATCCTTTCTTCACCGGCCGATCCACGAACCAAGCTCGGCGACCCAGATCCTTTCTTCACCGGCCGATCCACGAACCAAGCTCCAGTGACCCATATCGTTTCTTCACCGGCGACCCATATCTCTCTGTTGGTTTGTCTGTGTGGGTTTGTTTGTGTGTGGGTGTGTTTCTGTGTTGATTTATTTGTGTGGACGTATTTGTGTGCATCTGAGGAAAACAAGATGAGGAGCTGAGGTTGTTGTGCACAGAGAAGAGAGAGAAAAATTGGTGCGAACGGAAATTAGTAAAATAATATATACACATGCTACAGTGCCCGTGTAAATTTACACGGGCACTGTAGCTCGTTGAAAATTATACACGAGTTTACATGATTTTACAAAGACTGATGTAGTGTATTTTTTGCTTCAAAATGTGTAAAAATGGTCAGAATGTGTATTTTACACATTTATACACAACTATGCAAGAGCTGATGTGAATGCTCTTATGGCCATTTATGGTTCATTTGTTAATGTCTAAGAGTAACTTTTTTTGGAGTCTGTTAACTGTCAAACTCATTCTCAAGGCCCTACCCTATTTGTGCCTTAGTGGACTCTCAAGAAAAAGAAAAAGAAAAAGAAAAAGAAAAAGTAGTGCCTTAGTGACTATTTTAGGAGTCAATGCTTTAGCTATCACCATCATTTTATTGTTTTAGTAAAATGCATCTACATTTCTTGAGATGTAATTGATGGAATCGAGATTCTTTACCTATTAAAATTAAAGAAATTAATGACGAATACTTTTTTTTTTTTTGATAATGTTAATGATGATTACTTGGGAAGTAGGAGTAAGTATTATGACCAGAGATAAAGCTAGGTCTTTGAATTAAGAGGACCAAAGTATTAAAAAAGATTATTATAAAACTCTAAACAAGTATCCATATAATATTAACTAGTCGCTAACTTGTGATGCACGGAATAATTAAATAAATATTAAAACTATTTAGTTTACTTGAAGGTACTATGACTTGAAAATGATAACAAAAAACTTACACTACATGAATTCCATTCATGTATAGTTAAATTCATTACTATAAAAGTGCTATTACATTTTCTTTGAGAAGTACAAAAGACAAAAGAATTACTACACAGTTTAAACGTATAACTGCTCTTAATATAGTGACTTCTTAAAATTAAGCCAATGACATCTACCTAACCAATTGTGACTTCAAAAGTTCTTACATGTCGGCACTTTGAACAATCCTTTTTATATGGGATTAGTGAAAAAGGTTCAAATCATTATCATTATATGCTAGGATACAGTGATAATGATATAGAAGATGGACGAAAAACTTCTTCAAATTAGTTAATGAATATATGCTCAAAAAATAAAATCTAGAAGACATTATGTCTTCATACTGCAATAAGAAAAGTAAGATTATGATAATTGGTGAATGTCAAATGAATGTGGTGGCACTTAGGAAATTAATTTATAGGTTGAAAGTTTCAACTCTCATATCTTCAAATAAGAGGCCATATTTAATTTGAAAATTGCAAAAGAAATTTTAGAGCAAACATTTTTTTATAGGAATTTTAGAGCAAACCTTATTTTGGGTTCTTGCATCTATATGACCTAATTTTCAAAACTTTTTTTTTTCTACCCAACACGTAAGTTTGATTTTGGAGAAGAAAACATGTACCCCATTTAAGATAGAAAATTGTAAGTTTAAAAAAGGTAAAGGGAAAAACAAAGTGAACATGAGATAAATGGAAAAAGAACATGCTATTATGTTTACACTATCATATAAATCACTAACCCAAGTTGAAGCTTAATCCTATTTATAGAGAAGATGATATAATAACCACTATTTGCTAGGACTTAAAAAAAAAAAAAAAAAACCCCATTGCTTAAAGCTTTTAAAGTTCCAAAAGTAGTGTTTTCCCAATTGCTCAACACTATTATTACATCCCATAACCCGTTAATCATCTACTACAATAGTCATTTCCAGGCAAACTTCATCCTCACCTACTAAACGGGCCTTTAAGAGGAGAAACACCTCATATTCCCATCATTCAAATGGTTATTTGCAAATAGAATCTAAACCCAATGCAAGATCTTTATCCAACCTATTTAAACTATCCATAAAATTCAACTTGGACATTTCATCAAGCATGTGGAGTTCACTTTAAAGAACAAATAAATAATACCAAGAAATTAAATTATCTTCTCAGCTAATGGCACAACAAAAGAGAGGCACTCCCCAAGAATTAATATTTCCTTATACGTCATTGCCTAAAAAAAAAAAACTAACAAAACCTACAAAATAATCTACAATTTCAACCTTATAGTGCGTATAATATCACTAATCTAGAAAAATAAACATGCATATTAGAAAAAAACTCAATGTCAAAAAGATTCTTAAACCCAAAATAGGACTCTGCCCTCATTCATATAAACAACAAATAAAACAATAATAAAACGATGAGTTAGTCTCTATTTGCAACAACCCAAGCATGACTTAATGTGATATGAAACTCAGCCAATAGTGCTTTTACAGTTCTCATGATCTCGCTGGGGTGTACCTGAACGGGTTCAAAGCAATATTTGTTTCTTGTGTAAGCACCCACAATTCGAACTCTTTTGTATGCCTTTGCCGCACCTCACTACATTGTTGCAAAACATCTGAACTCACTATCATTAAAAGGGGTAGACATTGGGCAGCTCAAAATCGGTTGGATTGGTGGGTGTACTGTCAATGGGGTGATTTTCTGCATCTGTAGGTTTTTAGTTTAGGTTTTTCATAGTAAAAATTTTGTGGATGGGGTTTTCAAAACTTGCATGAAGGCCTCTAGAGCTTATGTGTCAAATTTTGGTGAGGTCAAAAAATAGTTAAATATCTTCAGTTTTATACTATATTTAGAGATATACTGTCAATAAAGAGAACGACACAACAATTAATTATCACAACTTTACTTTTAAAAAAAAGACACTAACAAACAATCACAATTATTAATTTATTATACTTATAATAACTGTTACAATTTTATAAAATAATAATAATAACAATTTTTAAATGGTCAATCATCACCTCACCAAACCTAATAAAAACAACAAGTGTTAAAAACTTGATTGTGCACATCACATTGCAGATTGCACACCTATCTGATGCCTTGATGAAAACAAAAGGCATAGTTCAAGCATTTGACCAAAAAACAAAAGGCTATCTCAATTCAATTAATAAAACAAAAGGAATTTTGAAAGACTGAGGCGCAGAGAAAAAAAAAGAAGAAGACAGAGGAGTGGTATAAATAAGAAGCAGAAGTGTGGATGATCCAGCAAGTTAAAATAAAGAAGAAGTGGTGGATGGTCCGAAAAGCTGAAATTTGGGCCATGGTGGTTGTCCAACAATTCAACGAGGAGGGGCAAGCAATATGCAAGAGGGCTAATGATATTATAAGGGGTAAATATAATTTTATTGAACCAAATTGTTAAATTATATATATACACACACTTTTTTCCCCCAAATTTCAAGGGGAGGGGAGCATGGCCCCAAGGCCAAAAAATGGCTCTATCCTTGATTATGAGGAATACTATTTGTAATTGAATAACTATTGTCTATTTCTATGATCTGTTTAGTGATAGTACATAAATAGAACTATAAATTTGTATTTCATAGTTTGATACAACATGATTTGATGATATAATAATGGAATCATGTTCCTTCGAATTTCTAAATTTATTTTTATAATTATATTTACACTCTTGTTAGGTTTCTCTAAACATTCAATTATTTGAAAATTCAATAATTGTAAAATTAATTAATATCCTTGTACTTTGTTCATATCAATTTCTCCACACACACATATATATAAATTGACAATATCTGATAAATATTAAACTCTAATAGCTAACGGAATTACTTGCTTGAATGAAATATTGATATATATAAAAAAAACTTTTTATTTTCAAAAATACATGTTTCATAGCAAAAGTTAATACATATTTGAAATTCAATTAACACATTAGAAAAAAAATGGATTGTAACTTGTTTGTCTTTTTAATTAAATTTCATATCATGGTATAAATTGATTACACTTATACTATACTTATAATCAACATTTTCTAATGATGGGTTTTGAGATTTTTTTTTGGGGGACTATTACTTGGCTTATTTGATAATAAATAACCATTCCTTAGTCCTAGTTAAAGGACTAGTAACAAAAATACAACTAAATAACTGAACTGAATGATAATTTCAAAGGAATAGCTAGCAATTCTATTGATTGTGATTCTATTCCAGCTTACTAAACATGGTCTTAGTGTTGTATCATACATTTAGAATTGAATCCCACCATCACCCTATTTTGTATTTTTGGACCATGAAGGAGAAGAAAGAACAGATCGAGGACTTGCAAATCATGCATCATGGTCCTTCTATCTTACTCTCTCCACTCACTTCCCCCACCATTCTCTTCCAAAACCAGTGCTTCCTCCAAACTTTGTCCATCTGTTCAATTGGCATATTCTTAGTCTCCGGCAAATACAAGTACACAAACACAGTCATCACCACCACCCATCCCCCAAAAAAGAAGAAAATCCCAGCCTTGAAGTGGCATAGCATAGCAAGAAAAGTTTGAGCAACTATGAAAGTGAAAAGAAAGTTCACTGCCACTGTAATACTTTGCCCAGCTGACCGAATCTCCAAGGGAAATATCTCACTTGGAACCAACCATCCCAATGGACCCCATGACCATCCAAACCCAGCAACATACACACATATCAAAATCAGAACCAAATATGCAGACCTTTTGTCTAGCCCACCATGGTCACCTAGTTGAGCTGACATTATTGCACCAATAAGAACTTGTGAGATAAACATTTGAATTCCCCCTACTGTAAACAAAGCTCTTCGACCAAATTTATCCACTACAAGCATGGATATGAAGGTTGAGACAGTACCAACAATCCCAGTCATGACTGCAGATAAAAGTGATGCACTTTCACCTAAACCTATTGTCCTAAAGAGTATTGGGGCATAGAATGCAATGACATTGATCCCTGTCACTTGTTGGAAGAAGGGTATTGCTATAGCCATTACAAGTTGTGGTCTATATTTTCTTTGTACAATTTTCTTAAATGGGTGTTCAATGGTTTTGGTCATGGAACTAGCTCTGATGAGATCATCTAATTCTGCTTGCACATCATTGGTACCTCGGACACGTTGTAGCATTAGTTTGGCCTTTTGGTGGTCATTGTTGCGTTGGATTAGGCTATTGGGTGTTTCAGGAAGGAAAATTGCACCTAGAGTTAGAATTAAGGCAGGGACAGCGGCCATTCCTAGAGAGATTCGCCAGCCCCATCCACCTTTGATCTTTTGTGTACCAAAGTTGATGAGGTTAGCCGATAAAGCACCAATTCCAACGCTGAATTGAAAGCCATTGTTGAATGCTCCTCTATATTTTGCTGGAGCCATTTCAGAGAGATATAGTGGGACTGCCTGCAAAGACAAGTACTATTGTTGTAAAATAGAATATCCAATTCAAAGATCTTCTATCTTTAGAAGTATGAAAAGGCAATAGTGTATGGTGGGAGAAGAAATTAATTATAGTGAAATTTTTGGTCATTTGCCTTTATAAAGTATCAAAATAGAATACCTTCTAGTGAGATAGAGTGTTTAAAACAAGAGTTTGGCTAGTCAATAAAATTTTCTGTTTATAAAGGAAGTAAACATTGTATATGGAATTGAAAGTAATTTATTTTGTATCTCAAAAAAAAAAAGAAAAAAAAAAGAGCAAGTAATTTATTTTGAGTATGAAGGGTGAATGGGAGAGCATGTATTGTCATAAAATTCTACCATTATAAGTGAAAGTGGGTGAGCACCATAATAACGGATGGAGTCTATATAACCAATCTTCTATATTTACGCATGCACAAACACTAAATATTCTTAATTGTGAATATTGTAATAATATAAATGCAATTTTCTTAATATGCTACCTGGTTTGTAAAGCCAACCCCAACTCCAAGCAAGACACGACCAAGTATAAGCATGGTGAGATTGAAAGCTGCACCGCCTAGGGCTGCACCTGCAAGGAATGCAGCTCCTCCTACAAGGATTGATGGCATGCGTCCAAAGGCTCTTGTGACTGAGGAGGCGAAGAAGGACGCTACGAGGCCGGCCACGTAGAGTGAAGACGTGAAGGAAGTTAACAATTGGCTATCAAACATGCAGTAATTGCTAATCTTGGTGTCTTCTTTCATCTTAGTGAGCACTTCCGGGAAGAATTTCTTCAGAAATGAATCCATAGAAGTGACTCCACCTTCATAGTTATACAATGGTTGAACATAATAAATAAGAATGATAATAATCTCAATAATTTTTTATATTATAATCTCAATAATAATAATAATTACCATTTGGACAAAGTTTAGCTACAAAATTGGTTGTAGTCTAAAACTACAATATTACTTAATAAAATAAACATTACTACATATTTTGAAAATCTAACAGTTAAATTGCATGTTTTTTAAGCTCTTAATACACATGTCAAATTTTGTGTCAATTGGATATTATTTACTATATGATCTATAAGTTTATATTTTATGCATAATTTTAAATTATAAAAACTAGCAATTTAAATAATTTATTGATGACATAAATATTAATCTTTAATTTTCTAGAAATTTTGCAAGCATAATAGTGAATTTGTCAAAATTCACTTCTAATAAAAAGATATTTAGTAAAGTTGTAGCCTAATACTACAAGATTATAACCAATTTTGTAACTAAACTTCGTTCTTAACAATTATTATGTTTTATTTGTAGGATTCTTATTATGTTTTGAACACACTAAAATAACCTAATTTCTAATAATTGTCACGACTATTCTATGGTACCTCTTTGATTGTTTAAGATATGATACCCCAATTTTGGAGTATTTTGTTATCAATTCATATCATACTATATTAAGAAAATATTAGCTTGACCGGTAGAGATCAACATCATTTTTCCTAAACTAGAAAGTTAAAAAGTGCAAAACAACAAAAATAGACCCAAGGCAAACAAACGTGTAGGAACAAACAAACAGATATTTTAGAGTTACTAGCATTATATTAATGGTCTCTCAGACAGAAAATAAAAAAAAAATAAAAAAAAAGATTATAATAAGGGTATAATAGTATGTGCAGTATAATATTGTTCATATGGACCAATATGTGACATCACAAATCGGAAAACAAACAATCATCCAAGCTGATCCAAATATAACTCCTTCAATTTCATAGCTAGCATAGCAATAAAGATAGAACGACTTTACTGAAAAAAAAGCTATATAGGCCTAAAGCTAGCATAGCATATATGATACATGTAACTGGTTGAGTATGTCAATGGATTAATGGCTAACTATGGTAAGAAGAAAGCTGACATGATAAACTATATTGTAAGACGTACCTGAAATTCCAATATCATAGCCGAAGATAACACCTCCCATGGCAGCCATCATACAAGATAGGATCACAAAAAGGGTCATTCTTCCATTGTAGTTCCCTCCTTCGCTTGTTATTGCTAGGCCTGTCGCCATGGCCTCTTTTTTTCCAAGCTCACTAACTGTTATCACTCACGACAAAGATTTAGAGAGTTCAATGTTGTAGATATGTAGAAAATAAAGGCAGCAAGCAGTCTTCCTTGACCGGTAGAGATCAACATCATTGTTGTCAATTTGAATCGTCAAAACAAACAATGTTATCAATGTATATTATAAACTATAGTATATTTTTAAAACTTCATGGGATATAGGAGCATGTGGTGTGGAATATTTCAAGTATATATGCAAGTTTGGAGTCTCATATGGGCTTATATATTCTCTATCAGACACGCCATTTTACAAAATCAAGCATGACCATTTGACTTACTACATGTGTTGTCTGAAGAAAGGTAGATAAGTTTTTTTTTTTTTTTTTTGGAAGGAGGATTACTAAAAATAAGAGAACCATCTCCACCACACAATAATTGGGTGGATGATCCATCATTTTTCCACGGGAAGAGATTTGGTTGTATTATTAGTATATTAATTTACGAAAACATCCTCATTCCCACTATAATTAAAACGCACACAAAATAATAATAATAAAAAAAAAAAAGAGGATTAAGTCAGCAAGGTGGCTAGAAAATTGGATAACTATCAAGTATCAACCAATTAAGTATGCCCAAAAGAACAATGGAATATACTAATTACTTTCTTTGCTGTCTAAGACCTTCATTTCCTCCACTAAAAGAAGATTTAATATCCATTTAAAAACAACTTATTTAGCTTTTTACTGAAATTTTTTTGTTGAAAGTATGCTAAAATATACTTGTATTTTGAAAAATGTGAAAATGTGAGAAAAAATGGGAAACATAAGGTTTTAAAAAACAGTATATAAAAGATAAAAGCTAAAAATTAAAAGATAAAACTGATGTCAAACAAACTTTAAATCCTTTCCATTAGCATTAAAGGATTAGAAATTAAGAAACTAGATTTCAGTGTGTTATAGAAAAAAGGAAATGAATATCCCTATCATGTTTTTCCCTTGTGATTTATTAGTCTAATGTGAATTCAACAAATTGTTAGATACAAGCTAAAGAAAGCTTCTTTATATAAAAATAATGACAAAACTTAGGTACAGTACTTTAAGTGCTATTCCTTAGGTTCTCCTCTTAAGATTCAACCATGTAACTACTTAACTAAAAAATACACTTTTATTCCACGAGAAAAATCCATATGGCAGAATCTTAAGAGAGGAACCTAAAGAACAGCATCTAAGTACTGTACCTAAGTTTTGCCCTAAAAATAAATATAAAAGATAGATAAAACTTTTGGCTGAAATGTAAACTTGGGGTTGCAGCTAAAATATTTCCAAGAATTGGAGATTGCAATTTGCTATTGTACTAATTTGATTGGACTAATACCTCAAACTTAAGGTACAAGCTTAAGGATGCCTTGAGTTTGGAAAGAAACTATAACCGTGTAGGAAAGTAAGCTACAACAGATCAAATGTAGAATGAACTAGGCTTGACGTAAAATGTAATGACAAATGGTAGTTAAAGGTGACGACATTGACCGCCAAAGGAGAGCGACATTGTTTGTCGAAAGATATTGGCTAAGGATAATAGTGTAGTGGGAGCTAGAAGACATCGATCGTTCAAAGTCAATAGTCAAATTCATTATTAGTAAATTAGGGGTGGCGCCACCTTAAGGCTAGGGTGGTTCCAGGACCACCCTTACCTGGAATTTTATTTGTCTACCCTTCAAAAAAAATTTGGAAACACCCACAGTTTTTTTTATGTCAATAAAATTAAATTTTGTTCCATAATTTGTTCTAAATTTAGTGGATAAATGATTGCTTGGTTGTGTATATTAAAAGTGATGTAGCTTGTAGCATTGATAATAAGACTATTATGCATCGATTTCAAAATATGAAAATTTGTAGAAGACAATTATAAACTTTATGTATTTGCGTGTTTTTTTATTGTTGTTGTTGTTGTTAATATATGAATTTCTCTTTTTATTAGATTGTATAATTTATACTTCTTAAGGAACACCCTGAGAAAAATTCTTGGAGTCGCCACTGTGGTTAATGGTGTACTATCGTGACTAGATGATTTGATTATTAACATGGATTGGTGGTGTTGACGTGGTTGATTTTGATGATGTGTTTGTGATGTGGCATATTTTGATGATGTGTTGGTTGATGTGGCATGCCAGAATGGTAGAAATGTGTTATTATGCTGATGTTGTAAGGTTATGTGACAAGTTATGATATGTGGATGACTAAGCTGAAAAGAAGAGGATTCTCAAAGCCTTAACTTTGATATCATGTTTAAATTTGAGAGAGAGAGAGAGAGAGAGAGAGAGTTGACATGGCTTGGCCTAACGATCTATGTCGATAGTGAAAAGCTATTGAACTACTACATCTTCACCATATAAATTTGTGTGATACATCATTGACTTATCATTTAACAAAGGCAATTAGCAAGTGCTATTTCAAACCCAAATGGTAAGAAACTTTTGGGACTCTTAACAGATAGCCTTAACATGAAGATGTAATGTCCCATATAAATTAGTTTGTCGGATTCTTCATATCAATTTTTTCACTTCCAAGTCAGAAAACTAGAGAAACTTGTCAAGAATTTCATGTACAAACTCGTATTTCTCAATTAGCCAATTTTCATACCAGGGTCAGGATCCTCACCTTCTCACATTATTATTTAACGACTTTGCAATATGCCTACATAAAAGAAGCTAAAACAGCAAGAGTAGAGAAAGCAAAAATGGAAATTCACATGGGAACATAGTAAGTATGAACTGATACAAAATAAGTAAACATATCATGGCACTTCCATCTTTCCATCTTCATTCACTTCCCCAACTATTCTGTTCCCCAACTATTCTGTTCCCCAACTATTCTCTTCCAAAACCAATGCTCCCTCCACACTCTATTCATCTGTTCAATTGGCATATTCTTAGTCTCCGGCAACAAGAAGTACACAAATGCAGACATCACCACTACCCATCCCCCAAAAAAGAAGAAAATCCCAGATTTGAGATGGCAAAGCATGGTAAGAAAAGTTTGAGCAACCATAAAAGTGAAGAGAAAGCCCACTGCTACAGTAATACTTTGCCCTGCTGATCGAATTTCCAATGGAAAAATCTCACTTGGAACCAACCATCCTAGCGGCCCCCATGACCATGCAAACCCGGCCACATATGTACAAATAAAAATTATAATCAAACTTGCATACCCTTTGCTAATCCCACCATAATCTCCAAGCTGAGCTGCCATAAGTGCACCAACCATAGTTTGTGAGAGGAACATTTGAATACCCCCAATCATGAACAAAGCTCTTCGGCCAAATTTATCCACTATAAGCATGGATATGAAGGTTGAGAAAGTACCTAAAACCCCAGTGATCATGAATGAGGACAAAAGTGATGCACTTTCACCTAAACCAATTGTTCGAAGAAGTACTGGAGCATAGAAGGAGATGACGTTTATACCGGTTACTTGTTGGAAAAATGGAATTGCTATTGCCATAACCAGTTGAGGCCTATACTTACTCTGTAAGATATTCTTAAATGGGTGTTTAATGGTTTTTGATATGGAACTAGCTATGATGAGATCATCTAATTCTGCTTGGACATCATTGGTGCCTCGGACACGCTGCAGCATTAGCTTGGCCTTTTCGGGATCTTTGCTGTTCTGGATAAGGCTGTTGGGTGTCTCAGGAAGGAATAGAGCACCTAGTGTGAGGATTGAAGCTGGAACAGCAGCCATAGCTAGGGAGATTCGCCAGCCCCAACCGGCTTTAATCTTCTCAGTTCCGAAGTTGATAAGGTTAGCTGATAGAACACCTATGCCAACACAGAGTTGAAAGCCAATGGTAATTGCTCCTCTGTAGTTTGGTGGTGCCATTTCTGAGAGATACAAAGGGACTGACTGCAAAAAAAAAGTACTAGAATTTAGAACAACATTTTAGCAACAATCCTATTCAAAGATTTACCGATAAAGATATGAGGGAAAAAAAAAAGTTCCTGTCCTGCTTTTGTAGGCCTCTAATGCCTATGCATATAACCTTCACAGTTTCTACCAAACTCAATTTCAACATTCCTTACTTCTGATGAACATTAAGGTAACTTACTATCTGATCCCATTAAAAGAAGGTTCACAAAAACAAAATATTCCAAGAGATGAACTCAAGAAGTTTTACAAAAGAAACAAATAATAAAGAAGAAGAAAAGAGTAACTTCCTACCTGGTTGGCAAAACCAACACCAATTCCAAGTAAAATGCGACCAAATATAAGCATGTACACATTCAAAGCTGCACCACCAAGGGCTGAACCAGCAAGGAATGCAGCACCTCCTAAAAGAATCGATGGCTTGCGCCCAAAGACTCTAGTGACTGATGAGGCAAAGAAGGAAGCAAAAAGGCCAGCAATATAGAGTGAGGATGCGAAGGAGGTCAACAGTTGGCTATCAAATTTGCAGTAGTTGCTGATCTTAGTGTCTTCATTCATCTTAGTGAACACCTCTGGGAAGAACTTCTTGAGAAATGGCTCCATAGAGGTCACTCCTCCTTCATAGTTGCTTTCATAAATTAGTGAAATTGTTTGAAACTTCTTTGTGGCATGGTTGATTATATAATGACATTGCTTCCTATTAGCAATATTCATGGAGACATTAGCTAGTCATATTGATGCCAAACTATAACCAAAACTGAACTAGTAGGCAGATGGAAAGCTTAAACATTGAATATTTTTTTTTGAATTGAGTACATGAATGTTTGTAATAAGAAAAACCTGATATTTATCTTGGACAACCTTAAAAAGGCACCTGAAAATTTTAGTACCACATATTATATATACCATTGTCAACTTTATACAAATATGATTAGTATGGGTTTCTGAATTCGTTGCTAACATTGCATATATAAGAGAAGAGAACACTAAAGATATTTATTTTATTTTTAATCTTGATGAAAGATGAATATAAAAGTTTAGCAAGAAAGGACCTGAAATTCCAATATCGTAGCCAAAGATAACTCCTCCCGTGGCTGCAATCATACAAGATATGACAACAAAGAGGGTCATCTTGCCATTATAGTGCCCTTTTTCACTTGTTATGGCTAGCCCAACTGCCATAGCTTCTTCCAAGCCCCAATACAGTAAACACAAACGAGAAAGAGAGAGATGGACTGTGTGTCTGCGTGTTCAAAGTGGTAAACAAAAGAAAGAGCAGTCTTCCTTGACTAGCATCTGCATCAACATCAATGTAGAAAAATGTGGTAAAGTCAAAAGGAAATGTCATAGTTTCTGGACTTAGCGGAGCACGTGGGTTCATCGATCATGAGAATCACAGGTTTGGTTAAGCTACTAGCCTACTAGTGGACTACCGAACCGCAATTGCAGAGAAGCCACTTTTCCAAAGGTTTGGAGAAGGATTTGATATTGATGTGTTCCAAAACACTTCAACAAAAACTGAGCATTCTTCTTCTTCTTCTTTAAATATTTTAATTAAAAAAAAAAAAAAAAAAAAAACATGTGAGAAAGGGAATGAGATTTTAATATAGTTCTACTAAAAAATCATAGTAACTTTTAATGGTAAAATCAACCTATTTCAATAAACTGAAATCATGAGTTTAATTCATGATTATAGTTTATAAAAACACTATATTATAATTAGTGCCCAATTTTTAAGGAAGAATATGATAAGTTATACTTTGAAACCGATGGAGTAGATTTGTACACCATGCCATCATTTAATTTTAACAGAGCCAGTCTCATTGTCATAGGAATACAAGAAGAAGACAGAACCTTATCAGCAAGTACACCACCAAAACATTTTCTTTTGATTGGCTGAAACTTTGGGTGGGCTATTGTGTGATGCCTGCATGTAACTATCATGTTCATGTCGGGCTCGGATGTGTGCTCATCTATTGCATTGAATCCAAATCAACACACGGATGAGGACAGGAAGGGCCCAAAAATAATACAACCCAAAGTCTTAACCAAACCAAGCCCATATCCGTAAATTTTTTTTTAAAATATTAATAAAAAAAAATGATTTTACAATAGTTGCAATTTACTTTTTTCCAGTTTTTTTTTTGGGTCTAATAAAATATATTGGAGTATTGGACTAGCTAATTGTAGGGCTTTACCCCGGAGGGAGTCATTCCAGAAATTCTCAAAGGCCTAGGTTGAACCCAGGCCCAAGAGGGGTTTGGAAATAGTTTTCAACGGCAATTGACATGCCTTGGTTACAACCTCGCTGGCTGCGTAATTGCCCCAGCTCAAAGATTTTTTATTTTTATTGATAATTCAGTAGTTACAAAAGACTCTTGACTATTTTTAATACGGATTTTCCAGCTTTTTTTTATCTAATGGTGGGCTTTCTCATTTCCATTTAATTTTATTATATGTTTATATCTACGTGAACTTTCGCTCCAATTGAAAAATATGTTCTTTTATGTGCATTTTAAAAAAAATCTCTGAATTATGGTTTAAGGCAAATAGTCTTGTAAACCAATTGATATTTCTAACAAACACTTCAAATCCCCTTAAGATCAATTGACATCTCTTTCAAAAAAAGAAAATGGTAAAGGCTGGAGAGTAAACGTGGTTTAGAAAACAGTAATTGATTATAAATTTTTATTGATAATTCAATAGTTACAAAAGACTCTTGACTATTTTTAATACGGATTTTCCAACTTTCTTTTATCTAATGGTGGGCTTTCTCATTTCTGTTTAATTTTATTATATGTTTACATCTATGTGAGCTTTCGCCCCAATTAGAAAATATGTCTTTTACGTACATTTTAAAAAATAATCTTAAAATTATGGTTTAAGGCAAATAGTCTTGTAAACAATTGATATTTCTTGATGTTTCTAACAAACACTTCAAATCTCCTTAAGATCAATTGACATCTCTTTCAAAAAAAGAAAACGATAAAGGCTGGAGAGTAAATGTGGTTTAGAAAATAGTAATTGATTATAAAGATAGTAGGGAACAGTTAGAAGGCAGACCACATGAAAACTACAGTTTATTAGTTAGCTTAAATTAAAGTTTTGTTAATAACATAATCATAGCCACAGTTGCCTAACAATCCACTTCCTCTAATTTTTATATGCTTAGATGGTTATGAACTTATGATACTATCTTGTGCAGATAATGGTTATATGTTAGTGTGGTAAGAAAAACATTATCACATCAAAAATATTTATTACTTATCATCTAAAGAAGGCAATTAGCAAGTGCTATCTCAAATCCAAATACTTAGGACTCGAACCGATAGACTCAACTTGAAGATGCATACTGCTATACGGTTCCTTGATATAAATTATCTCTCTACTAAGTCAAAAAACTGGAGGAACTTTTCAAGAATTTCATGTACATGTTTGTGTTCCTTGATTTGTCAACTATCGGGAATATCCTCACCTTCTCACAACTTTGCAATTAGCCAACATAGTACTAATGATATAAAACAAGTACACATATCATGGTGCTTCCTTGTTTCTATCTTCATTCACTTCCCCAACAATTCTCCTCCAAAACCAATGCTCCCTCCACACTTTACTCATCTGTTCAATGGGCATATTCTTAGTCTCCGGCAACAACAAGTACACAAATGCAGTCATCACCATCACCCATCCCCCAAAAAAGAAGAAAATACCAGACTTGAAATGGCAAAGCATGGTAAGAAAAGTTTGAGCACTGATAAAAATGAAGAGAAAGCTCACTGCTACTGTAATACTTTGCCCTGCTGATCGAATTTCCAATGGAAAAATCTCACTTGGAACCAACCATGCTAGTGGCCCCCATGACCATGCAAACCCGGACACATATATGCAAATAAAAATTATAATCAAAGTTGCATACCCTTTGCTAATCCCACCATGATCTCCAAGCTGAGCAGCCATAAGTCCACCAATTATAATTTGTGAGAGGAACATCTGAACACCCCCAATCATAAACAAAGCTCTTCGGCCAAGTTTATCAACTATAAGCATGGATGTGATGGTTGAGACAGTAGCAACAGCCCTAATCACGATTGCAGAAAAAAGTGATGCACTTTCAGCTAAACCCATTGTTCGAAAAAGTACTGGTGCATAGAAGGAGATGACATTTATTCCGGTTACTTGTTGGAAAAATGGAATTGCTATTGCCATAACCAGTTGAGGCCTATACTTTCTCTGTAAGATATTTTTAAATGGGTGTTTAATGGTTTTTGATATGGAACTAGCTTTGATGAGATCATCTAATTCTGCTTGCACATCGTTGGTACCTCGGACACGTTGTAGCATTAGCTTGGCCTTTTCGTGGTCTTTGCTGTTCTGGATTAGGCTGTTGGGTGTCTCTGGGAGGAATACAGCACCTAGTGTAAGGATTGAAGCTGGGGCTGCAGCCATGGCTAGGGAGATTCGCCAGCCCCAACCGCCTTTAATCTTCTCAGTCCCAAAGTTTATAAGGTTTGCGAATAGTATACCCAAGCCAACACAGAGGTCAAAGCCAATGTTAATTGCTCCTCTGTAGTTTGGAGGTGCCATTTCTGAGAGATACAAGGGTACTGACTGCGCATACAAAGTCTATGTTAGAAAAAAATTTCGACAATTATCAAATTCAAAGATATTCCCATAATTATACAAGAATGATTATGGAAAAAAAAAAAAACGAGAATAAAATATTTTGTCATGTCCTGCTTTTGTGTGTGTCTATACGTATAACCTTCACAGTTTCTGCTAAACTCAATAGCCACATTTAACTTCTTTTGTCTAATTAACATTAATGTAACTTACTAACGTATCACTGATGCTGTTTAAAGAAGGTTAAAAAATTCTTCCAGATATGAACTCAAAAGACTTTCAAAAAGGGGAAAAAAAAGAGAGTAATTTTACTACCTGGTTGGCAAAACCAAGACCAAATCCAAGCAAAATGCGACCAAATATAATCATGTACACATTGAAAGCTGCACCACCAAGGGCTGAACCAGCAAGGAATGCGACACCTCCTACAAGAATTGATGTCTTGCGCCCGAAGGCTTTAGTGACTGATGAGGCAAAGAAGGAAGCAACAAGGCCAGCAATATAGAGTGAGGATGTGAAGGTGGTCAGCAGTTGGCTATCAAATTTGCAGTAGTTGCTAATCTTGGTGTGTTCATTCAACTTAGTATACACCTCTGGGAAGAACTTTTTGAGAAATGGCTCCATAGAGGTCACTCCTCCTTCATAGTTGATTTCATATGTTAGTGAGACTATTTTAAACTTCTTTTGTAAAGTGGTTTATTAGACAATGATATTACTTACTAATAGTAATATTCAGAGTGATATTAGCCAGTCATATTGATGCCAAATTATAACAATAACTGAATTAGTGAGCAGCTGGAAAGCTTAAAACATTGGTTTTTTTCCCTCTTCTTTTGACCTTAATTGAGTACAATGTTTGTAAAAACAAAAACCTGAAATGTGTCTTTGACAACTATAAAAGGCAGTTGAAAATCCAATGCTAGTATAGATTAGTATCTGTTTCACAATTGGTGGCTAACATTACATATATGAGAAAAATAAAGTTAAGATTTTTATTTTTATTTTTTAAAATCCTGATGAATATAAAGGTTCAAAAAAGAAGGGACCTGAAATTCCAAGATCATAGCCAAAGATAATTCCTCCTGTGGCAGCAATCATACAAGATAGGACAACAAAGGGGGTCATCTTGGCATTATATTGCCCTTCTTCACTTGTTATGGCTAACCCAACTGCCATAGCTTCTTCCAAGCTCCAACACACAGTACACACAAAAATGAGAGGAGAGAGAGAGAGAGAGTGTGTGTGTGTTCAAAATTGTAGGTTCAGAATAAAAAGAGCACTCTTCCTTTACTGGCTAGCACCAATGTTATGAACGTGGAAAAAGTCGAAACAAAAAATATTTGTTTTTGCACTTAAAGTGGAACATGTGTTCTATCAACTAGTGCAGAGTCTTGTAAGCTTCATTGTCGGCCACATGGTTGAAGCGGTGAAAATGATCACCAAAAAAGAAAAAAAGTATTTGGCTTTTTGAAACGCATTTTCATTAAGGTGACGATTGCCTCCACTCGAATAGAGTATAATCAGTATATAATAACAAGAGAAAAATTTGTCTCGGAAACAAACGTTGAATAAAGTTTGGTTCCAACTTTCAAATATGTTTGAAATTATTTTTTACATATCATTACATAGTAATTTATAAAACTATTTATATGTAGTATTTAAATAAGTCATATGAGCTATTAACAAAGTCATGCGGTTAAAATAATACATGCATGGTTTTTTTAATTGTCACATAATGAGTTAAAAAAGATAATTTTAAACATGTTTGAAGCTAAAATTTTTCTTTTTACATCTACATTGTATATTCACAATTAATGCACGTATGTGCACAATTTAAAAGGCATAAAAAGGGAGAGAGATCTGTCTAAAACATGAAAGTAGGTGCTTAAAAAGTGGATGTAAGAATATAATTACCTCTTACTAAATAGTTCCTAATCAATCCCATGACATGTACCTAAATAGGCTCATTTGTTTCTTTTTCTCTTATTTTGGAAGGACATATTATCTATATCTATATTTATATATTTTTAAAAGTAGAAACGTAGTATTTATTATTACTACGCTCCTATTGAGTCATCTCAGCGCCATATCATCTACCTATTTCTAACCATTTTTCTCCACTATTTCCAACCATAATGTCTCTTTTACCTTTTTATCTCTCTACTACTCTCAAACTTAATCATTCTTCATCTATCCCTTCATTTTCCTTTTATTTTGGCTCTTCTTCTCCCCATTCTATTACATAAATATGTTATTCTCTCTCCTATTCTATACATATTTTCCCACATGAAAAAGTTTATTACTCTCTCTTTCTCTCTTTCATGTTTTATTTTTGTGTGAATTTTTTTTAATCTCTACTTTAAATTTATGAATTTATGTGTTCTTTAGAATTTTACTTCAAGTATTTGGTTTTTTTTTTTTTTTTTTTTTTTTTTTTGAGAATCAACGGCAGAATTTTATTCAAAGAAAGAATAAGTTTATACAAAGCAAGGCAGCATCAAAAACAACCATGCATACTAAACCTGTACTAGCTACATAGCTTTTTCTTCACCAACAAAACAGCAACTATAAACAAATAAGTTATATCAAGGAAAGCCACAGAAAAAACAAGACTATCTAACTATTCCTCAAGACAAAACTCCATAATTAGCTTCCAAATATTCTAAAGCAGACATGGCTAGAAAAGGGGGATCAGGTCGTGGAGTACCAAAACGAGCCTCATTTCGCTTATTCCAAATCATCCAGCTGGTTGTGAAAAATATTGCAATCTCTGGGTCATTTTTTCTTTGCGTTATTTGATTAGCCACATCCACAAATGAGAGATTTGTGCAATGAGTCATGATCTCCCTCAAGCATGAAGACATCCAAACCTTGTCAGAATATGTACATCTTAGAATGACATGGTCTATTGACTCCACCCCATCCTCACAATATTCACATCCAACATCAAACAAAATTTTCCTTCTAGTTAGATTAGCTTTAGTAGGCAGTATATCTCTACAAGCTCTCCAAATGAAAGTTTTGATTTTATTACATACCTTGACCGCCCAAATCGCTTTCCAAATTTTATTGCTTTGTGAGTGATTGGATGATTGGCCATGAGAAGATCTCACTTGTTAAGTTTGGATCATCTTATATGCATTTTTTACCGAATTTTCACCCGTGTTTGTGTATGCCCAAATTTGGATGTCTTGCACCGCTCTATTGCTCAATGGGATGGATTTAATAACCTCAGCTTCATGTGGGAGAAATACATGATCAATCATGGATACTCGCCATGATCTTGTAGTTGGATCAATGAGGTTATCCACTATGGCTATTGTTGACATTGTGGAGCACGGGGTTACCACCTTAAATGATGGTGGGGTTGGAAGCCATCGATCTTGTCAAATTCGAATTTTATTTCCAGTTCCTACCCGCCATCTCAATCCACTGTTCAAGATAGATCTAGCTACAAAACTCTCTGAATTTGGTGATGGGGCATCTAAAAAAGATGTATTGGGAAAGTACTTTGATTTGTAGACTCGATAGAACAAGGAGTGTGTTTTTCAAAAGCCTCCATCCTTGTTTAGCTGACATGGCTAGGTTGAAAGAATGAAGATCTCGAAACCCAATTCCTCCCATCGACTTGGGCATACAAAGTTTAGACCAACTCAGCCAGTGTACTTTCCTTTCTTGTGTCTTTTGACCCCACCAAAATCTGCTCATCATCCTTTCAAGATCTTTAAGCAAGCCCTTCAGTAGAAAAAAGCATCCCATGGCATATGTGGGGATAGCTTGTGCCACGGCTTTAATCAAAATTTCTCTTCAAGCTTGAGACATCATCTTTTCTTTCCATCCCTTTAGTTTACTCCAGACTCTTCCAATGATTGGAGCAAAGGTTGATTTTTTGTTACGCCCCACTATACTAGGTAGCCCTAAATACTTCTCATATTCTAGGATTGTCTCTGCACCCAATGCCTGTTTAATTGATTCTTGGGTCTCTAATCCAGTATTGCTGCTAAAGAAAAGAGAAGTTTTGTCAGTATTAATCTTTTATCCTGAAGCAGCCTCATATAAATTAAGCAAAGAATTGACCTGTTGGCACTCCTCTACTAAGGCACAACAAAATAATAAGCTATCATCAGCAAATAGGAGATGAGAAATACAAAGACCACCCCTGCTAGCTGCCACTCATCTTATAATTCCATCTATTTCTGCCTTTCTGACCAGAGCGGTAAGCCCCTCAGCACAAAACAAAAAGAGATAAGGTGATAGTGGGTCACCTTGTCTCAATCCTCTAGAAGGCAAAATATAACTTGTAGGATTGCCATTAACTAAAACAGAAAAATGAGCAGTTGTTATGCATGCCATTATCAATTGCACCCATTTTGCATGAAACCCCATTTTCTCCATCACCCTTTGTAGATAACCCCATTCAACCCGGTCATAAGCTCTGCTCATGTCCAATTTAATAGCTACCTAACCTATCTTGCCCCACCTTTTCTTTTCCATGCTATGCAAAGTTTCATATGCAACTAAAATGTTGTCTGTAATTAATCTTCCCGGGACAAAAGTGCTCTGAGTATCAAAAATTAAATTTGGGAGGATGAGCTTCAGCCGGTTGACTAACATTTTAGATATGGTTTTTTGTTTTTAAGTTATTATGTTTTTTATTTTATATGATTGTTAAATGTTATCCTATTGCATATAAAGATATATAGTTTACAAGAATATAATGTTGTTCTATTATATAGAATGACTTGGATAATTTGGTGTTTCACTCATGACTATATATTTTAATTTGATGCTTCTTCTTCTCATTTTATTTTCTATTTCTCTCCCAAAAAAGGATCTCTCTCTCTCTCTCTCTCTCTCTCTCTCTCTCTCTCTCTCTCTCTCTCTCTCTATATATATATATATATATTATTTATTCTTTTATGTAGCTTTACTTTAGGTTGATGAATCATTTTATTTTGGGGAAATTACACTTTTTCCATCTGTGATTTGCTCGAAAAACATTTTAAAAATTGGCATTTTATCCACCTAATGTAAGATCTGTTTATCTCCCGTTACCCATCTATGTTAAAAATAGAAGTAAATTTGTATTTTTTGCTACTCTTTTATGTCTTTCTCCTCTCAAAACATAAAAAACTAAAAAATCAAGAGAAAAGAAAAATCTAAAAGCTAGCTTCTGTAAAAATTAAAACCTAACTTTTTGATCAACAACAAATCAGAAAATTCCGTGCACATTAGGGAACTTTACCAGAGTCTTAAACTTCTCCGAACCACTTGGAAATTCCGATAATGTTATGTAACACCATATTTCCTCAATTTCGTAGCCGTCACTGTTTTCTTGTTCCTCTTCCATTGTTCGTGGTTGTACAGTACTAGTGTTAGTTTCTTCCTCCGTTGTAAGGTCATGAAGCTTTTGACTCTTGGACATCAAAGGAAACTAAAGTATCAAAAAAGAAAATGAGAGAAAGTTATATTGTATAGAAGAGAAAAAAAAAATTCAAGGATTGATGGAAAAAGAAACCTTGTGGAGATGAAACGTCACGTCGTCAACTTTGATAACAATGTCGCTTGGCAAACCAGTGGTGCAAAACCATGTTTGACCTGAAGTGGTAAATCTAGTGGTAAAGTACTTTATCTTCATGGGTATATTGGGAGTAGGTGGTGTTCATGAATGGGTCCCTTGTTTAGAGTTAATGGGGATGACTATAAATGACCGTATTTGTTAAGTCCCAAATAATATTATCAACAATATTAGCAATCTAAAATAACAATAACACACAAGAATATAAATATTTACGTGGAAAGCTTTTTCTCTTTGAAGGGAAAAAACCATGGGACAAATTCCGAATAATTTCACTATTATCAAATCAATTACTATAATTCTTGTATATGTCTCACGGCTAAAGAAAAATCTCTCTTATTTTTCTTTACTCTCACACACACTAATTATCTCTTTCAAAGGTGGCAACACTTTTTTCTCTCCTTTTTATTTTCTTATCCACGCACAGCTCTCTCTTGGTTGTTTTCTTTTTCTCTAAGCGGCTACCTCTTGGCTGCTCTCTCTTCTTTTTCTTTCTTGTGCGGCTTCCTCTTTCTTTACTCTTGCACATACTCTCTTTGTGTCTTCTTGAAGGCAGTAGTACCTTACTCTCTCCTTCCTCTTACGTTCCTCCCAAGTGAAAATCCCTTTTTTCTCTCTTGGTTTCACGCTCTATTTTCCCTCTCCCCATAGGAAGGACTCTTGGGCCAAAGCCAAAGCCAAAGCCAAAGCCAAAACCATCAAATTATTTGTAGCATTGTCTATTTATAAGACTCTTTTGCTATTTTCTCTTGAACTAGGAATACATTACCTCTTTAACAAGGAGTCTATTCCCTCTTGGACTAGGAATACATTACCTCTTTAACAAGGAATATACTTTCTTCCACACCAAAGAATAGTCTTTCCTACTATAATAAGGAAACCCAAATTAATTTTTCCTTCTTCAACTAGGAAACCTAATTGACTTTCCAAGTCATAATTGAAATTTAAGCCAATTTCCCAACAATCTCCACATTGACTCAAATTCCATCAATTGTCCTCAACTATTTTCTTTCCTCTTGGGATAGCTCATACCTTAATCAAGTAGTCCTCTTTTCCTCTTGGAATAGCTCCACCTTAATCAAAGCAATCCATTCTCTTCCATCTTAATTCACACAAAGAGTCATCCACTAAATCAACTAAGCTCTAATACCACTATTGGTTTTTTCTTTCACAGCATTGTGCATAACTGATCTTAATAGAGTTAATCGAATAACTCCCAATACCTGTCTATCAAGAAGGTTTTATTCTTCATCCTTCATAGTATCAGGCTTCTTCCTTAAAAGAGGCAGATGCAACTTCTTCCCATAGAGATAATCTTCAATCTGCATCCTCTAATATCAAAAGTCTATTCCATCAAACTTTTCAATTCCTGAAGCCTTGCCTTCTTCTCCGACCATCACTTCTACTCTAATCTTAGTTCTGATACCACTTGTTGGATCCCAAATAATATCATCAACAATATTAGCAATCCAAAATAACAATCACACACAAGAATACAAATATTTACGTGGAAAACCCTTTCTCTTTGAAGGGAAAAAACCACGGGACAAACTCCAAATAATTTCACTATTATCAAATCAATTACAATAATTTTTGTGTATGTCTCACGGTTAAAGAAAAATCTCTCTTATTTTTCTTTACTCTCACACACACACACACTAATTATCTCTTTCAAAGGCAGCAACACTTTGCTCTCTCCTTTTTATTTTCTTCTCCACGCACAACTCTCTCCTGGCTGTCCTCTTTTTCTCTAAGCGGCTCCCTCTTGGTTGCTCTCTCTTCTTTTTCTTTCTTGTGTGGCTTCCTCTTTCTTTACTCTTGCACATATTCTCTTTGTGTCTTCTCGAAGGCGGCAGTACCTTACTCTCTCCTTCCTCTTGCGTTTCTCCCAAGCAAAAATCCATTTTCTCTCTCTTGGTTTCACGCTCTATTTTCCCTCTCCCCATAGGGAGGACCCTTGGGCCAAATCCAAAGCCAAAGCCATCAAATTCTTTGTAGCATTGTTTAGTTATAAGACTCTTTTGCTATTTCCTCTTGGATTAGGAATACATTACCTCTTTAACAATGAGTCTATTCCTTCTTTAACTAAGAATACATTACATTTTTAATAAGGAATAGACTTCCTTCCACACCAAGGAATAGTATTTCCTTCTATAACAAGGAAACCCAAATTAATTTTTTCTTTTTTTCAACTAGGAAATCTAATTGACTTTTCAAGTCACAATTGGAATTTGAGGCAATTTCCCAACAGTATGAATAAATTCTTGCGCAACATTTGCCAGCCATGCCTTGGTTCAGAATTTTACGTCATAATTTGAACAAATGGTTCTCAAAGAGACGAGTCTTTTCAAAAACTTGACGGGTCTTAATGGCAAGCATTGCATATGGAAGCAATCAAATCGAAAAATTTCCAGGGTCTTCTGCTATCACATTACATGTACATTTACATCAATAATCATAAAAGACTGTCCAACTAGTGAACATGAAATCCTGAGAGAATCAGATCAGTAGAGAAAACTATACTTCACAAATGTCTCATTTTACTGACAAACTATAAACTTTCTCCAAAACCAAAATTAAAACCTAAAATTAAAAGCTAATTCTTAATTTTTATAAAATCTAGCTTTTAGATCTTATTTTCTCTTGATTTTTTTTTTTAATGTTTTGAGAGGAGATAGATATAAAAGGATAACAAAAATACAAAATACAAATTTATCTATATTTTTAACAAAGGTGGGTAACATGAGATAAACAGAGCTTACCTCAGGTGGGTAAAGTGCCAATTTTTAAATCACATATAGGCAAAGTGTTTTTGGGACAAATCACAGGTGGACAAAGTGTAATTTTCTCTTATATTTTTACTATTTTGGGTTAATACGATTTGGTAGTCTGTATTTTTTTAGTTTTCCATCACAAGTTTTCTCTCTCCCTCTTATAGCTTTTGTTTGATTTTTTTGACATAATACTTAATTATTTTGGAAGTGAGATTTTGAAGTTATATCAAAACACAATCTTGACTATGTACTTGGATGTCTATCAACTATTAAAACCCGCCCAAAATGAATATGTATAAACAATATTTATGTTTTAATTTTTCATCAATTTATTATTTAGTTATAATATCAAAATTAAATAGATGAATATGTAAAGTTAAAATTGCCTAAGATGAATTTGTAAAGCCAGTATATTTAAATATTTAATATAGTCAAAAAATTAAAAGTAAAAAATAAATAATAAAAAAGAATAATGATGTGGCGGATGAGGAGGCTCAACATAAGCATAGCAATAATAAATGTGATATGAATGTCCAATTAAAGGCAATTAAATCTTAATAAAAAAAAAATGAAAGTGTATATATGTTGTACGTTATACAAGTAATTTTCTTTCATTTTGATAGGTGAAGTATTCAATTTTAGACATAATTTAGAGAACAAATTATTTTTAGAAATTGTTTAATTTTTTGGGAGCTAGAAAGAATTATTTTACACAAAAGTTAGAGAACAAATTATATATTCTACCATAGCTACAAAATAATTATCTATTCTCACGCATCGCGTGGGTCTGCGACTAGTTTTGGTTAAAGTTTGTTACAAACTTGGTTGTAATTAATGGTTACAACTTCACTTAATATCTTTTTATTAGATATGAATTTTGACGAATCCGGAAATTGATTTACATTTTCTTTTTATATTTTTTATGTTTACAAAACTTTCAAAAAAATCAAATATCAATAGCTATATCAATAAAATACTTGAATTTCTTGTCTTTACCGTCTAAAATTATGTATAAAAAATAAGTTAATGAATTGAATAATAAATAACATCTGATTGATACGAAATTTGACATAAACATTAAAAACATATAATCCAACTATTATATTTTTAAAATATTTAATCATATTACTTTTTTTTAGTTAGAACTATAGTCATTCGTTTCGACTAACTAACTGTATATTCAACCAAAAGCCGAAGGTACACAGTACAAGGAAAATCCGTACAGCAGATAGCAGGAAACACAGCACGATACCCAAAAACCAGCAAACAAAAAAATTAAGACAAGTCAAGATCAGAAATGCAGACTTCACGGAAGGGAAGTTGGGAGATTGTAGGGAAGAAAGAAAACAAAAGCCAAAAGCAGAGAAGGAGCCAACAAGTTAAAAACCACTATGAGTCGGTGAGGCATTTAGTAGAACAGTTGGCGTGCCTCAGCGATTCAGACGAGTTTGATGATTTAGTCATTTTTGTTGCTCACAAAAATATCAACATTAAGGAGATGACCAATCAAGATCACGTAAGATTATGACACACCAAGTTTTTACTACTATGGTACACAAGCATTCATAAGTTCATAATTTCTTCTAGCATATTACTTTCATCAAACACAGTGTTCAATGCGTGTTAGTTTCTCACATGTGCATTTACATGAACGACACCAATAGATCTATACTAACTGACTTAAAGAAATAAGAGAAGAGGTTCTTAAATGAGAATCATTATGGCAATAATAAAACTATGTGTGAGAATCATTAGGGATTTAAATAAAGAAACGAGCTATACTATGTTTTGATGGTTTTGAACTTATGATGCCATCTTCTATAGATAATGGTCATGAGTTTTTTTTTTGAGGGGAAATAATGGTCATAAGTTAGTTTGGTAAGAAAAACTTTTTCCCCATCAAAGTATTGTTTTACTTATCATCTAATGAAAGAAATTAGCAGGTGCTATTTCAAATCCAAATTGTAAGAAAACATGGGGCTCAAACTGATAGTCTTAACTTGAAGATGTATACTACCATATAAATTAGTTAGCCGGATCCTTAATATAAATTATTTATCTACCAAGTCAGAAAACTAGAGGAAATTTTCAAGAATTTCATGGTACACCGTACGTGTATGTGTACGTGTTCGTGTTCCTTGATTAGTGACCAAATTTGCCAAATAGCACAATTTTAGAAAAATTTTAAGAAAAAAAAAAAAAAAAGCATCCTGACAAAGTTATTTAGTTATGTAGGGCTCCATTACTTGCGAGCTGCTGGGAACTCGAGTTTGTCAAATTCGAGTTTAAAAAATGTGCTACATAACTAAATAAATTTGTCATTATGCGGTTTTGCTAAAATTGTGCTATTTGGCCTTAATTAGTCAACCATCAGGAATATCCTCACTTTCTCACAACTTTGCAATTAGCCTACAAAACAGAAGCTAAAATTGCAAGAAATGAGAGGGTGAAAAATGGAAATTCTCATGGGAAGATAGTAATAATGAACTGGTATAAAACAAGTAAACATATCATGGTGCTTCCATGCTTCTATATTCATTCCCTTCCCCAACAATTCTCTTCCAAAACCAATGCTCCCTCCAGACTTTGCTCATCTGTTCAATGGGAATATTCTTAGTCTCCGGCAACAACAAGTAAACAAATGCAGTCATCACCATCACCCATCCCCCAAAAAAGAAGAAAATACCAGACTTGAAATGGCAAAGCATAGTAAGAAAAGTTTGAGCACTGATAAAAATGAAGAGAAAGCTCACTGCTACTGTAATACTTTGCCCTGCTGACCGTATTTCCAAAGGAAAAATCTCACTTGGAACCAACCATCCTAGTGGCCCCCATGACCATGCATACCCGGTAACATATATACAAATAAAAATTATAATCAAAGTTTTGCATACCCTTTGCTAATCCCACCATAATCTCCAAGCTGAGCAGCTATAAGTCCTCTGACCATAATTTGTGAGAGGAACATCTGGATGCCCCCAATCATAAACAAAGCTCTTCGGCCAAGTTTATCCACTATAAGCATGGATATGAAGGTTGCGAGAGTACCAACAACCCCAGTCACGACCACAGATAAAAGTGAATCACTTTCACCTAAACTAATTGTTCGAAAAAGTACTGGTGCATAGAAGGTGATGACGTTTATTCTAGTTACTTGTTGGAAAAATGGAATTGCTATAGCCATAACCAGTTGAGGCCTATACTTTCTACGTATGATATTCTTAAATGGGTGTTTAATGGTTTTTGATATGGAACTAGCTTTGATGAGATCATCTAATTCTGCTTGCACATCATTGTTGCCTCGGACACGTTGCAGCATAAGCTTGGCCTTTTCATAGTCTTTGCTATTCTGGATTTGGCTGTTGGGTGTCTCAGGAAGGAATAGAGAACCTAGTGTGAGGATTGAAGCTGGAGCAGCAGCCACGGCTAGGGAGATTCACCAGCCCCAACCACTTATAATCTTCTCAGTACCAAAGTTGATGAGGTTTGCCGATAGTAAACCTATGCCAATAGAGAGTTGAAAGCCAATGTTAATTGCCCCTCTGTACTTTGGTGGTGCCATTTCTGAGAGATACAAGGGGACTGACTACAAAAACACGTGCTAGGATTTAGAACCACATTTCAGCAACAAAACAAAATTCTAAGATTAAGGTAACTAACATATTACCGATGTCTTGTCCTGCTTTTGTATGCGTCTAATGTCTATACATTTAACCATCACAATTTCTTCCAAATTCAATTTCCACATTCCTTTGTCAAACAAACATTAAGGTAACTTAATAACATATTACTGATGCCATTTAATGAAGATTTGGAAAATGATCCAGAGATGAACTCAAGAGGTTTCACAAAAGGGGGAAAAAAGATTTAACTTTAATACCTGGTTGGCAAAATTAACACCAATTCCAAGCAAAATGCGACCAAATATAAGCATGTACACATTCAAAGCTGCACCACCAAGGGCTGAACCTGCAAGGAATGCCGCACCACCTAAGGAAGCAACAAGGCCAGCGATATAGAGTGAGGATGTGAAGGTGGTCAGCAGTTGGCTATCAAATTTGCAGTAGTTGCTAATATTGGTGTCTTCATTCATCTTAGTGTACACCTCTGGGAAGAACTTTTTGAGAAATGGCTCCATAGAGGTCACTCCTCCTTCATAGTTGCTTACATATGTTAGTGGAACTGTTTCAAAATTAGTTTGTAGCGTGGTTTATTAGTTAATGACATCGCTTATTGATGGAGATATTAGTTAGTCATATTGATGCCAAATTATAAAAGAAGATGAACCGGTAAGCAGATGGAAAGCTTAAACATTGAACTTTTTTTAATCCTTAATTTTTTTTGAAAGAGTTTCAACCTATGGCGTCCGCTCTTAATGATAACTCTCTATCATCAGATCAAGATACCAATCAGTTTTTGGTATAGGTAGGGATTGAACCCCAGATCTCTTATACAACCATCAGAAACTTTACCAGTTGAGCTAACTGGAACCCACTCTTTTTAATCCTTAATTGAGTACATTAATGTTTGTAAAAACAAAAGTCTGATGTGTCTTGGACTACTTTAAAAGGTACATGAAAATTCAGTACCAATATACACACACCATCGTCAACTGTAAGTACAGATTAGTATGTGTTTCTCAATTGGTCTCTAACATTGCATATATAGGAGAAAAATAAAACTAAGAATTTTATTTTATTTTTAATCTTGATGAATCTAAAAGCTTAAGGAAGAAGGGACCTGAAATTCCAATATCGTAGCCAAAGATAACTCCTCCCGTGGCAGCAATCATACAAGATAGGACGACAAAGGGTGTCATCTTGCCATTATATTGCCCTTTTTCACTAGTTATAGCTAGTCCAACTGCCATCTCTTCTTCCAAGCTCCAACACAGCAGGCAGAAGCAAGAGAGAATGTGTGTCTGTGTGTTCAAACTTCAAAGTTGTATCTATGGTTCAGAACAAAAGAGCAGTCTTCTTTGACAGGCTTCAACATCAATGTGGTAAAGCCAAAACAAAATATCAGAGTTTCTGGATTTGATATTGATGTGTTCCAAAACACTTGAGTAAAAAATGAGCACTGACAAAGTTATATCATTGGCAATTGTAGCTTATGGTTCTCTCCTACTTAAAATAATAATAATAATAATAATAATATAAAAAAAACAAAAACAAAAACAAAAACAATAAACAAAGGATGGAGTAGATTTTTGTAGTATGCCATCATGTAATTTTAACGGAACCAGAGTCATGGTCATTGGAATACAACATGAAGTCACAACCTTATCTTCAGCAAGTTCACCACCAAAAAAAAAAAAAAAAAAAAATCTTTTGAGGGCTGAAACTTTGGGTGGGCTACTGTGTGAGGCCTGCATGCAACTATCATGTTCATGTCGGGTTCAGCCATATTTTATCTATTGAATTGGACCCAAATCAACATACAAATGGGGACAAGAATGGCCCAAAAATAATACAGCTCAAAGATTTAACCAAACTGAAATCCTCAGTCTTTTATTTTATCTAGAGGTCATATATACATATATATATATATATATATATATATATATACACGGTCGACCTTAACTAATGTATCAAGGATCCATAGTTAACCCCAAAATTTTTGGGATTAAGGCTTTGTTTTTTGTTGTGGTTGTTGTTTGATGGTTATGAACTTATGATTCTATCTTCTACAAATAATGGTAATATGTTTGTGTGGTAAGAAAAAAATTTTCCCATCAAAATACTTTATAACTTGTCATATAATGAAAGCAATTAGCAAGTGCTATTTCAAATCCAGATGGCAAGAAAAATAGGGGCTGTAACTGATAACCTTAGCTTGAAGATATATGCTCAGTCTACATAAATTACTTAGTTGGTTCATGTACATGTTTGTGTTCCTTATCCGAATCCTCACCTTCTCACACCATCCTTTAATAACTTTGCAATTACCTAACATAAAAGAAGCTAAAATTGCAAGAGATAAGAGAGCGAAATTGGAAATTCTAATGAGAACATAGTAACTATGAACTGGTATACAATTAGTAAACATATCATGCTGCTTCCATCTCTATATCTTCATTCACTTCCCCAACAATTCGCTTCCAAAACCAATGCTCCCTCCACACTTTACTCATCTGTTCAATGGGCACATTCTTAGTCTCCGGCAACAACAAGTACACAAATGCAGTCATCACAGCCACCCATCCCCCAAAAAAGAAGAAAATACCAGATTTGAAATGGCAAAGCATGGCAAGAAAAGTTTGAGCACCCAAAAATATGAAGATAAAACTCACTGCTACTGTAATACTTTGTCCTGCCGATCGAATTTCTAAAGGAAAAATCTCACTTGTAACCAACCATCCTAGTGGCCCCCATGACCATCCAAACCCGGACACATATATACAAATAAAAATTATAATCGAAGTTGCATACCCTTTGCTAATCCCACCATGATCTCCAAGTTGAGCAGCCATAAGTCCACCAATTATAATTTGTGAGAGGAACATCTGAATACCCCCAATCATAAACAAAGCTCTTCGGCCAAGTTTATCCACTATAAGCATGGATATGGTGGTTGAGACAGCACCAACAACCCCAGTCATGACTGCGGAGAATAGTGATGCACTTTCACCTAAACCAATTGTTCGAAAAAGTACTGGTGCATAGAAGGTGATGACATTTATTCCGGTTACTTGTTGGAAAAATGGAATTGCAATTGCCATAACCAGTTGAGGCCTATACTTTCTATGTATGATATTCTTAAATGGGTGTTTAATGGTTTTTGATATGGAACTAGCTTTGATGAGATCATCTAATTCTGCTTGCACATCATTGGTGCCTCGGACACGTTGCAGCATTAGCTTGGCCTTTTCATGGTCTTTGCTGTTCTGGATTAGGCTGTTGGGTGTCTCTGGGAGAAATAGAGCACCTAGTGTAAGGATTGAAGCTGGGACTGCAGCCATGGCTAGGGAGATTCGCCAACCCCAACTGCCTTTAATCTTCTCAGTACCAAAATTTATGAGGTTAGCTAATAGAACCCCAATGCCAACCCAGAGTTCAAAGCCAATGTTAATTGCTCCTCTGTAGTTTGGTGGTGCCATTTCTGAGAGATACAAGGGTACTGACTGCAAAAACAAAGTCCATTTTAGAACAAAATTTAGACTATGATCCAATTCAAAGATATTCCCATAATGATACAAGATTACAATATGTTGTCTTGTCCTACTTTTGTATGTGTCTACACATATAACCTTCACAATTTCTGCTATACTCAATTTCCATTCCTTTTGTGGAATGAACATTAAAGTAACTTACTAAAATGTTACTGATGCTATTAAAAGAAGGTTCAGAAAATGTTCCAGAGATGAATGAAAGAGGGTTTCACAAAAGGAGGGAAAAAATTAGAGTAACTTTAATACCTGGTTGGCGAAACCAACACCAATTCCAAGCAAAATTCGACCAAATATAATCATGTACACATTCAAAGCTGCACCACCAAGAGCTGAACCAGCAAGGAATGCGGTACCTCCTATAAGAATTGATGGCTTGCGCCCAAAGACTCTAGTGACTGTTGAGGCAAAGAAGGAAGCAACAAGGCCAGCAATGTAGAGTGAGGATGTGAAGGAGGTCAACAGTTGGCTATCAAATTTGCAGTAGTTGCTGATCTTAGTGTCTTCATTCATCTTAGTGTACACCTCTGGGAAGAACTTTTTGAGAAATGGTTCCATAGAGGTCACTCCTCCTTCATAGTTGCTTTCATATGTTAGTGAAACTGTTTCAAACTTCTTTTATAGTGTGGTTTATTAGGTAATGATACATTGCTTATTAGCCAGTCATATTGATGCCAAAATTATAACACAAAACTGAACTACTAAGAAGCTGGAAAGCCTTAAGCATTGAAATGTTTTTGTTTTTTTGTTTAACCTTAATTGAGTTTAATGTGTGCAAAAACCAGGGCCGGCCCAAGGCCTAGGCCTAAGGCCCCCACCACAAAAAATATTTTCCCTTTACAAAAAAGCCCCCATCCCATTGTAAAAGACCCAAAATTTTATAAAAAATCTGAATTTTTTCAAATGGTTGTGCACTTTTAATTATTAATGACGTTAGGGATATCACAAATTTTACTATAGATTTATAAATTGACATGTTACCAATCACAAAATAATATTTTAAATATTCATCAATTACATTATTGAAGTTCATCAACCACTGTTATTGTCATATTATATTGTGAACATTTTGTAGTACCTTTAGCATTTTCCTTTTTTATTTCTAACAAGACTTTAAAAAAAATTTACAAATGTGTTAGATCATCAATGATGATTAATCCCCCTTAATAGTTTGAAACTTTCCTATTTGTAAACTAATCTACTACAAAGCCATACATCAATTAATATCATAGATTATACATTAGATTATAAATGTAATTAATTATATATCATTATATATCCAAGATAAATTAATTTTCTTTTTAAAAATAATATATTTTTTTTCTTTTTGTTAAATTTATGTTTAAACTATGATATTTAATTCTCTATATAAAATTAACCTCAGTTTTAGTTAGTATTATTCATTAAATTATATATTTAATACATCAAATTACCCTTAATTTTAGCTAGTATTATTCATTAAATTATATATTTAATACATCAAATTACCCTTAATTTGATTAACATTAAATAATTTTATTTAATTAATATATATAAAAGGCCCATATAAATCTTTCGTAGACCTCAAATTAAGTTGGGCCGGCCTGGCAAAAACATAAGCCAACACACCACATAAAGTACCACCGTCAACTAGATGCAAGTATAAATTAAAATCAGTCTGTATTTTCTTAATTGGTAGGTGAAAAATAAAAATAAAACTAAGATTTATATATATATATATATATATATATATATATATATATTATAAACATGATGAATATAAAATTTTAGGAAGAAGGGACCTGAAATTCCAAGATCGTAGCCAAAGATAATTCCTCCTGTGGCAGCAACCATACAAGATAGGACAACCAAAAGGGTCATCTTGGCATTATATTGCCCTTCTTCACTTGTTTTGGCTAACCCAACTGCCATAGCTTCTTCCAAGCTTCAACACACACAGTACACACAAACGAGAGAGAGAGAGGGAGAGAGGGAGAGTTCAAAGTTGTATAGAGTTCAAAGTTGTATAGTACAGGTTGAGATGAGCAGTCTTTCCTTGTTCTGGACTTATGGCGAAGCATGTGGTTTGATTATAAGAATTGCAGGTTTAGAGTCCTGCTGGCTTCACTGTCAGCCACATTCTGTCGAAAATATATCTTTGGGCACTCTTTACCAAAAGGTTCGGGTTTTGAATACTGTTTTGGACCGTTTGAGTGGAGTACCGTCTCCGAATTGTAGTTATCTCTATTATATTAATATTATTTTATACTAGCTTCTAAGTAACATCATTGCCTGGGTGATTCAAATAGCAATGCTACTCCATACCTAAAGAATTTCATAATAATTAAATTAGTAAATTTTTTTGGTTTTTATTTAGATTAATTGTAGATATTACTTTTTTACATAACACTAACAATCTGTCACATTAACATATGTTAAACTTTTTGTCAACTTTTTTTTGTTTCTATGGATTCTTTCTAACTCAAAATAGTACATACCCCCTATCAACAACCTTTTAAAATCTGGTTTAATTTAATTGTAATTAAATATGGACACTCACCATTTCACTTGGAAACAAAGAGGATCCTTATATATATACTAAGAAGTTTGTAGACAAAGGTTCATTATTGAATGATGAATGAGTGACTCAAAATATTAGTTAGCAGCACCTAAACATGTTAACTTGAAGAGAAAAATCTAGGATCACAAACTTTTTTGTCATAACTTTGACATTGCAAATTGTGAGTAGTAGAGAAAAAATTGTGAGTTTGTGGTGGGCCTTTTTGCATCTTAGGCTGAATCGCTCTTGCTGTACTGCGACCTTATGATTCTGAGGTAAGAGAGTCGGGACTGGCCTAATTGAAACTCACCTTAGGCCAGCTTGTGCTCAATTTAGAGCCCTAGTAGAAACCTTGGGGTTGTCATATGCCCATGGCAGGAAATGCTATCACGAAAAACGTTATAGCAGGCAAAACATGATACAGCAGGATAACTAAAGTATTTTAACTAAAATATTTTTCGCTGACAGCGATAATGCTTAAACAATTCCACAAAGGAGAAATATGATGATGTGATTATGGCAAGAATAGATTAATAACAAGAAAATAGTGTTAGTCCTTAATCAATCATAACAAAAGAAAAGAGGATTAGCTTGCTAAAGGAACAAACTTGACTCCTTGGCAAATTCAAGTCTAAGAAGAGAACTAATCTCCAATGTAGGTAACCTCAGAGGGGAATCCTACCATAGAAGTTACTCACTTTGGAGAATGGACCCCAAGTGGCTTAATCTCAGATTCTTAACTTACTAGAAAGTGGGCTATTGAGAGGGAGAGAAGTTGGTAACCTATTGGTGCATGCTTTTCACTCCTATTACTCATATTTTCTTCCTTACTCTCGGTTTCCTTGTTTTCTTTGTTTTTCTTATTTTGTTTTTGTTTTTTTTGTTTTTCCTCCTCTTCGTTGTTCTTGTTTATTATGCATGCCTATGGCCTTTTATACTATCTACCGTGACAAGATTTACCATTTTACCCCTTCAACTACTTTTGGCCTATTGTGGGTGCCCTTCCTAGACTGCCCACTGGTTTGCTAGCTATCCAGCCACCACCACAACACCGTATTGGTCGTGCCATACCTCATTCCCAGACAAAAGTAGTTTTTATTTTTGCTTTTGCTTTTTTACTTCCCTTGCACTCTCATCTAGATAAGAGCTGGGTTTCTCTCTTACCAACCCCTATAGTATGTACCTAGCGATTCTAACTCATGTTTGCCTCTTTTGGGTGGTATGTCTTTCCAGCAGGACATTTCCCTCAAAAGAGCTTAAGCGAGAACCCCAAAATAGGCTTCCCCCTTCTCTCTACCGCCAGACCACACCCTCTCTTACCTCAAACCCGTGGCTCACCTCTCCTGTATTGGCTGGGTACAGGTAAGTGGTGCCTAAGCCTTATGTGTGCTCCACATCCATATGAGTCTATTTCTTTTCTGACGTTCATGCATTTGCCATTTCCTACAGATTTGTCTGACTCTACTGCACGTTCTAGTGCTTGTTTAACTCTTGTGGCATGGATAAGTCCTCATTCTGTGCATCTCATTTCTTCTTTGGGCTAAGCATTACTTGGGTGTGAGCTTTCTCTTCTTTAATTCGGCCTATGTCTCCTTTCACTTCTAGTCCATGGGTTAGCTAGTGCTCCTGCCATGCCACTACATTGTTCTTGCTATAATGTTGTTTACCCTTGTTTACCATACCACTTCTGGGCTTGTGGGCTGAAGTGCCTATCATGCCAGTTTCATATGTTATTTCTTCCTTTAGTTTACACTACCCAGTATTCTTGTTGGGATAGTCCATATAACATCTTGGGCTTCCTTGGCCTATTTTATTCTTTGTCATCCTCGGCCTGTTTCATTCTTTGGAGGCATCATTAGCCCATTTCATTCTTTCCTACTTCTTACATTCTCATGGGCTTTTGCTAAATCTTTTGGGCTTCCCCGGCCTAATTATCACATCCTTTACCTCTGGGTTTATTGGCTTTTGAACCAATCCCATTTACTAATTCATTTCTTTGGGCTCTTCCAATTCGTTTTTGCTTTCTTTCTATTTCTTATGATTCTCATGGGCTTACTACTTCATTCTTTGGGGCTCTCTTGAGCCCATTTGCTTTCTTTGGGGTCTTTTTACTATTTTGTAGGCCTGTAGACATTATTTCTGCCATTCTGGCCCAATGATCTTTACTTTGTTGTTTCCTTTCTCCATTTCTTTCATATTGTTGGGCTTCTTTTGCCATTGGGCCCTTTTGTTAAAAATGGGCATCAACAGTGTAAATGTAAAAGTGATATACAACCCAGTTGTAATTTACCACGGCAGAGTTGTGACAAAAAAAGTTGTGGTAGTAGAACCACTCTAACTCATAGCATGCTGGTTGTGAAAAATTATATAATAATTTTTAAAAATAAATAATTGATCTTTCTCTCATGTTGTAGGAGTTAATTTAGGACTGCAACTTTTGCAGCATCATTTCTCACAATTATCTTATATGATAAATTGTAACTATTTTTCACTTTTATATGTCTACCATATTTTCCTCATTCATTCACTCTCCTCCATCTAGAATAACGAGAGAGAGAGAGAGAGAGAGAGAGAGAGAGAGAGAGAGAGAGAGAGGTTGTATTATTAGAATTATTGTTGTTGTAGTCTTCGATAAAACCAAGAAAATCAATCTGCTCAAAAACGATATCCGAAAAAGTTATGATAAGATTATAAAAAATTAAAAATAAATAAATAAAAGAGATGTAGATAAAGATACAGATACATATACAGATAGTGCTGTGATAGAAATTTCAACAAAAAGAAGAAGAAGAAGAAGATAGTCATAGAAATACTATTACTTTTATAAAAGTAAAACATGGTAGTGGCCTAGTGGGTCTGGTCTTCTCAAAATGGTAGTGCGTTTGGGTTCCTTTTCAAACAGCATAAATATATGAGTCATGTGTTACATACTGGCATTATTACTTTACTACCCACAGTTCCTATAAAAAATTAATTAAAAAAAGAACATAAAATATGAAAAGGGAGACTATAAAAAATAAATAAATTAAAAAAGCAGTTTTATCTATTCACACTAGGGAAAAAAAAAAAAAAAAAACATGTGAATGAGAAATGTGGTTATTTTCAAATAGTTTTTCTAAATTTAGGAGTGGGAGAAGTTTTATTCCTTCACGTTAGAAGAAGAAACGTGAGGGAGAAACGTGCATACTTTTTTTTATTTTTTATTTTAATTTAGTTAAAATTTAAGAGTTTTTTAATTAGTAATTTTACATATTTAAATTTTTTTTAAATAGATGACTTTGATGGTATTTTGAGCATCTAAATTGAGGATCCCAAACAGGGAAACCCCCCCCCCCCCTTTTTTATTTTATTTTATATTTTACATGAGCCCTTTAAATAGTAGTATAGATATTTTTGTGTGTGTGTGTGTGTGTTTTTTTTTTGGTTATCTTTTTTGTTTATAGACAGACCATGTGGGCAGTATTTAAAATCATATCCTTAAAGAGCTAAGAGAGTTTATGAAGCCAGATTAGTTAGTTACGACTTCAACAAGATCATCTTTATTCTTTAAAAAAAATAATAATAATATAATTAAAATTGTAATTCAACAAAATTCAAAAAAAAAAAAAAAAAAAAAAGAGTTTATGAAGCCAGATTAGTTAGTTACGACTTCAACAAGATCATCTTTATTCTTTAAAAAAAATAATAATAATATAATTAAAATTGTAATTCAACAAAATTCAAAAAAAAAAAAAAAAAAAAAAACTACCAGAGAAACTTTTTTCCTAAAAATTAGCACTCTCTTTTCTCTCTCTTACTTTTCATTCTTTTTCTTTTTTCTTTCTTCCTCAGGTACTGGAGAAATTATATAGTCCTCATGGTGGACCACATCACTTATCCACTATTTCAGTAAAAAACTCCCACCTATTTAAAATTGCTGGGTCAATAGTCAGTTTTTATGTAAAACTCTACAATTTTATACAAATGAGAGTCTTTTACTAGAATGGTGGATCACGTCATTTGTCCACCATAAGGACCTTATAATTTCTCCAGGTACTGATACATCTCCTTTTTTTTTTTTTTTTTTTTTTTTTTCACCTCTTTTTTTCTATTTTCTCTTTTTCTTTTTTCCTCTTTTCTCTATCTCTCCATCTCTGTGGGTTTAGTGGTAGTGGTTAAATTTGGGTGTGGTTTTGTGGATTTTGGCTATGGTGGTTGTGGTGATTGATTTTGGTTGTGGCTGAGTTTTGTGAGTTTGGTTGTGGGTTTGGTGGTGGTGATTGATTTTTCCATTTTGGGTGTGGGTTTCTTAGATTTCGGCTGCGATGGTGGTGGTGGTGGTGGTATTTAATTTTGGCTTTGGTTGTAGGTTTGGGTTTGATTGTGGTGGTGGGTTGTTGTTGCTAGTGGTGGTGGTCGCTGGTGGTTTTTTATTTTTTTAATATTATCTGTGGTGGGTTGTGGTTGCTCGTGGTGGAGGTGGTTGTGCTTATGGCGGTTTTTGCGTTTGTTGTTTTATTTTATTTTATTAGTTTAATAAATTGTTAATATTATTATAAATGAAATTAGTTGGTAACATAGATAAAATAGTTTTTTAGAGGTGCTAAAAACTAAATTTTTTAACACCATCATTGTGAATAGAGCTGTAAACGAGCCGAGATTTGTCGAGTAGTGCATGCTCAAGCTTGGCTCATCAGGAAAAATCAAAAGCTCGAGCTTGGCTTGAGCTTGTGATAAGCCTAAAAATAGTGTTTGAGCTTGAGCTCGTGGGAAAGCCAAAAAGCTTGAGCTTGGCTTGGCTTGGCTTGATTAATTAGTCAAGCCAAACTCAAGCTTAATATCAAGCTTAAACTTGAGCTCAGGTCAAGTTTTTGAGCTTGAGATCTAAAAAAATTACATTATTAAATGCTTAAATCTCTAAAATTAAGAAAAAATAAAAAGAAAATAGTACACTCATTTTATCATGCATCTAATCTTACTTATGATTAGCTATTATTCAAATTAATAATTTACATAATTAAATTCATTCATTCATCATTCCTTGTCTACAGTTTCAGTAATTATTCAAAATATAATTTTTACATTCACGTTAGATGGTAAAGGACTAGAAAAATACATGTTTGTAACTATTATGAATGAGAAAATACTAACATGTTTCATAACTCTACTTTAGATGATTGATAGAGAATGATCATATGTGGCCTACTCAATTATTTATTTATTTTTAAATGTAATTATAGTCTAAAGTGATTCTTGATTAGTTTAAAGGGAAGGAAAAAATTAAGGTAATATAGGTAGTGGTCTCACTTTGGCCATATCATTATTAAGATATGTGTAATGAGTATATTTAGCTAACACATATAAACTTATAAATGAGTCTATGCTTGAATTGTTGTGTATCAAGCCTAATAGCTCACACACTTGTTCGCGAACAAATTTTTTTGCTTGGGCTCGGCTTGTTTATTAAACGAGCCTAAAACTAAGGGTTAAGCTTGACTTATTTATAAACAAACAAACATGAACAAGCTTTTTATCGAGTCGAGCCCGAGTTGTTCATGATCGGCTTGGTTTATTTATAGCCCTAACTGTGAATGTTCTAAACTTTCATTGGCTCTGGGTCTATCACTAACATCATTTTTTTAATAACTATTAACAATATGTCGTAGGTGCCAAAATTTTTGTGTGACTAAACTTTCTCGTTCGATATTGATGTGTTTCAAAACAATTTAACAAAAATTGGCAGTCATAAAGATGCTCATTGCCCATTTGGTGCTACTAGCTATGGTACCTCTCTCTCACTTGTAAAAAGAGTTGGAGTAGATTTTTACATCATGCCATTGAACCATCATAGTCATAGGAAAGTAGGAATACAACTTAAAGACAAAGCCTTATCATCAAGTCCACCACAAAATAATTTTGTTTTGAGGGCTGAAACTTTAATTGGGCTAGTGTGAGGCCTGCACGCAAACATGAAGTTAGGTCGGCTTTAGCTTTATGCTTAATGGACCCAAATCAACATATATATCAATGGGGACAGGAAGTACCCAATCACCCCCAAGTATGGTACAGCCCAAAGTCTTACCCAAACCAAACCCATATCCGGGAATTAAAAAACAAAAAAGAAGTTATTCAGAGCCTAGTTGCAATTTATTTTTCACAGGTTTTCTTTTTGTCTAATGGTGGGCTTTAACAAGGTTTAAATATTTATCATATAATAAGTAAAAAAAAAATTATCGTATGTTTACATTTATGTGAGTCGTTGCCCCCAATTGGGCATATATGTATTTTACATACTTCTCAAAAAATAATCTCCAAATTATAGATTGAAAGTTTACAATGTATAAATTATAACAATAAGCAAAAGATAGAGGGGGACAGAGAAATATGTTTGGTAGTCAATAAAAAGAAAGGTGAGGGAGATTGGGTCTGGTGGCTGTGTAGAGAAGCAAGTTAGGCTAAGGATTTTATTTATTTATTTATTTTTATTTTTAATGTTATTAAAATTTTTAGATGGGTATCCATCTCAATGAATTTACCATTAAAACTCATTTAATTAAATTATTCAATAGGTTTTTATCCATTTTATCCTAATTTTAATTGGGTTGGGTTAAAACCAAGGACGGACCTAGGATTTTAAGCTAGAGGAGGCCGGAGTATAAAGAGAAAAAAAAAAAAAAAACTCCAAATAGATATCCATATAGTACTAAAAAATTATAAATACACAAAATCGTTGTTTCTAAATACATTAAAATGCAATTATCTACCAAAAAAAAAAAAAAAAAAAATTAATACTAGGCTGACTAAGATTTTTTTTTTTTTTTTTTTGAAATTAGATCATTCACAGTGGTAGTACTAAAAATTGTAGCTTTTAGTACCTCAAAAAGCTACTTTATTTATTTTACCACCTCACTTTTATTTACAATACACCTAATATCAAATGTTCTATTTTTTTATCACTTCATTTAAAATAATATAAACAACTCATTAAAATAATAAGGAAGAGAGAGAATTTGAGTTTTTTAATTGAAAGAAGAACTATAATCTTAATAAAATATTGTATTTAATTTTTAATAATTTGCTATAGCCACTAAGTATTTATACTAGTTTATTGTAATTGCAAAAAATTTAGCTTTAGCTTCTCGAATAACACATGATTTTTTTTTAGTGGTAAAATAGTTTTTTTTTTTTTTTTTTTTTTTTTTTTTGTTGCTAAAATACAATCATCATTGTGAATATTTTTATTGTTTTTGTTAAGTTTTTGGGATGAATAGTTGTTATTTGGGTTAGGCTAGCTAGACTGACTGGAGAGAAGGGGGGCCCAACTACAAAATTGAAATACAAAATAACTATAAAAAAAAAATTTTGGACGCGGGGGGGCCCGGGCCCCCACCTGGGTCCGTCCCTAGTTAAAACTTACCCAAGTTAAGTGGGTCATGAGTGGCTTAATGAGTTTGGGTAAAAATTATCATTTGCCTATTGCCACCCCTTTACATATATAAATTATAACAAGAAAACACGATGGATTTTCCACTAGGCTAGCAAGAAGTACCATATTGGCTATGCTATCTAATTCATAAAACAAGATATGTCACTAGCTTCTGTCAATTAATGCTTTTGGTGATCATCCTCATTAATCCTAATCCCTTTGCAGCCATCCACTTTGCTTATTCATAAATACTTCAAAACTTATACTTAATAAATGGGGAAAGACATACAAGACCTAATCACTAACTTATCATCATTCTTAAAGGAAAATTATTAGGTACTCTCGGAGTACCATAAATACGTAGTCTCCTCTCTCACATAAATGGTGGGTCCCACCATGAATTTAATTATTGGGCCCCACCATTCATGTGAGAGGAGGGAGTATGCATTTATAGTACTCCGGGAGTACACAATAATTTCCCATTCTTAAATATGTAATGTCAAAAATAATAGAAATATTTCTACAAGTGAAGCAAAAAGTAAAAAATAAGCAAATATTTTTACAAGAAAAGGCAAATACTAGATGCAGTATTTTAAAAGAGGGAAAAAATTATATTCAATGTTGAAACTTAAACTAATTAATCGGAGCTCTTGACTCTTGAGTCTTTTTTGCTAGGTAAAATAAGAGACCTCTAGGGAGAAAAAAAGAAAAGAAAAGAAAAGGAAAATGTCACGTTGTGACGATGGGTTCTCCATTGGCAAAATGCACTAAGACTAATTAAATGGAGCTCTTGAGCTTATAAAAAACAAAGGATGTCAAATGTGCAATGGGCGCGTTGGATTCTCCAATGGCAAAAATCACTCCTCCATCCTTAATTTTTAGTACTTTACTTCATTTTTATTCTAAAATGAATAGTATCGTTTTAGTTATTGGTATTTTTGAACATGTTTGAATCTTGTGACTTATCCTGACTATCATTTACTGACCGAAAATATTCAAAATATTGATATGGCTAATGAAATGCTTCACTCAAGCACAATAAAAAGATATTTAGGCAATATAAAATGAACACATCATCAACCTACATGGTATGAAAGAGAAAGTGTGGACAAAATTTTTGTGCCACAACTCCAATATGATAAATTGTGAGTAAAAGAAAAAAAGGTTTATGTGCAAATAATTGTTCACCACTCACAATTAACCACTCCAACAAATTGTAATAAAAATTATAGAAAATGATCTGGTCCTAGAAGAGGCCGTATGATATAGCCACACCACACCATAAAGTTTGCTAGCATAAAATGGCCACATTTCTATTTTTTCCCAGTTTCATTAACGTCTTTTCTTTTTTCTTTTTTTACATCCTCGTTCGTCTTAGATTTTCTTGGTAGCTAGAAAAATGCCCTAAACAAAACAATGAACTCCATCTGTCATCATTATCAAACCCCCAAATTCATAATCCTTGATTTGCCAAATCATAAGTCTATACTTAAATAATAAGTCTAAAGACACAACAAATTTTACAAAATTTTTTAAAATTGTTAAGGTGGTAGTTTATTAATGATGTACAACAAGAGTGATGAAAGTGGTGATCCTATATAAAAGTGATGTTGTATTAATTACAATTTATGACCTTAGCATGTTGTAAAATATTAAGAAATTTGTTGTTGAGATCTACAGCGAAACCCCCACCAAACCAAGTCACTAGCATGAAACACCATCCCATTCCAAAACTCATAATCTGACCCACTCAAATCCCCCAAATAATAAACTTCATGCCCATCACACCACCTAAACCTGCCTAAATCCCCCAAAACCACAATCATTGCATCCATATCCACATTAGGTTGGGCATTAAGTATAGTAAGACATTGATTTGATCACGGGCGTCTTGCCTTCATCTTGGGGTAAGGAAAACTTGCACAAGGTAGGGTAGGTTTAAGTGGGGCACGGCGAAGGCATTTTTGCCATCCCCATGAAATGACCTCAACACTTATGAGAGTAAGAAAGATAAGATAGAAGGGGGATGGGCAACTCTAAGAATAGTACAAGCAAGAAATGAGCGTGTTGGAGATTAGTAGTGCGTGTACACACACACATCTGAGATGGGGTGGGATGAGATAGGATGAGGCAGGAAAATTTTGTCCTCTCCTTATTCCCTCTTTGAGGTAGGCAAAATCCATGCCAAGTAAGTCCTATGCATGTAACTTGTCCTAAGTTTTTCTAATTTTGTATTGGCTCTCTTCTTTGATGTCCATACAAAGAATCTATAAATATGAGAGAGAGAGAGAGAGAGAGAGAGAGAGAGAGAGAGAGAGAGAGAGAGAGAATATGCTACACAAAATTTTCATTTTGATTATGTAAAATATTGATTATTCTTTTCTTTCTTTTTTCTAAGAATTTTTTTTAAGAGGTTAGTCTAGTGATTCCTATAGCTCATATGCATGGTTCATGAGATTCTAAGTTTAAATTTTCTAGTTAACACTTTAAAGTCACTAGGAAAATTCTTCTTGATAATTTACATAATTTTTTTTGAGAGAGTTTTAACTTATAACGTCTGTTTTTTATAATAACTCTTTTATTATTAAACCAAGATACCAGTCAGTTTTTGGTGTATGTGAGGATTAAACTTCAGATTTCTTATTCAACCATTAAAGATTTTACTAGTTGAGCTAACTGGAACCTACAATAAGTTTAGATAACTTAGAATTATTGAATATATATATATATATATATATATAGACTAAAGATGTTTGACTTTTGGAATTTCATTCTATATTTAAACTTTTCATTAAAATTTTGACGTTTCATATTTTCTTTTAATTATATAATATATAGTTTCATATACAAACATAATTATAATAAATTACTATTAATAACTAAACAATAAATAATAATATCGAGAAAAACGTTAACTTTCATGTAAATTGCATGGATTACAAACTATTATATAATTAAGTTGTTGGAGGGCGCAAGAAATATGGGTTAGCTTAAGAAAATGATAGATTTGGTGGGTAAGATTTCATTCTCAATGAGATCCTTCAAATGCTTCTGACACTAGGGTTTCTGTGAATAATTCCAAAAACCATAGTATCAATATGCATATTACAGTTGAATTATGCCTACCCAACTGAAACCACAACCGTAGAAACATGATCTTCAAAATTAGCCAATATAATATCAATCCCGTCAACCTCAAGGGCAATAAATTAATTTCGTGATTGAGGGGACCTTGATATTCAAATTCTATTATCACCATTCCATGTGCGAGTAATTTGCGAAAATCTCAAGCGATTTAACGACCAATAACCGCTATCAACGGCAGCATCCATGGAAATTGTTTTAATATAGTCAAAATTAAAAATCGAATGTTCTAACTTCTAATCAAGGATAAGCCTCTGGACCCTTAGTCTACCGACAAAGTACTTTTTTCGGGTGAAGAGCTTGAAACACAATATCTGATAAGGGAAAAAAAAAAAGTTTCGTTCTAAACTAATTTGGAGTCATCTTATCAATATATTATGTAGTGATTAAAGAGACTATTTATGTATAGTTTTAACTGTATGACTATTTTAATGAGTTACGTAATTTGTTTAAATAATATACATGGATAGTTTTATAAATCATCATATAACGGATTGAAAAAAATAGCTCCAAATTAGTTTAAAACCAAACTTTTGTCCTGTATGATTGAATTGAGCGAAACATGATTTATCCATGCCATGCAAAATAGTCAAGAAAATTTGGCTCTATATTGCATCAGTGGGGTCAGCTTAGGTGTCTTTTGGGCCTGGGTTTCGGCTTTTTGAGGGAGTGTTTTTTTTTTTTTTTTTTCCTTTTTTTTTAATCTATTATTTTAAAGGTTTATTAAGCAACAATGTCCAAGCTCATCACATACACACACCAAAAAAAGGGAGAGACAGCAGCCAAAAAATGCCGTCTCGGAAGTTTCGCATCTTGGACAAGTTTGCATTTTGAAGATTTGAGAGAAATTATTGTTTGGAAGTTTGGACGTACGTATAACTCCACATTTCAAGCCATAATTATGAGTCATGTGACTCAAATACGTCAAAGTTCCTAATACAATAACCAATGGCGTTTCACGTTTGGAGCAAATTCCGCTCTTGTTAAATTAAAGATACAATGTCAAAAAGTGGGGGGTGATAGTTCTATTCTGAATTTCATTTTCCTTAGATTTTACTATTATTATTTTTGTATGGGCAAATTACAATTTATCCACCTATAATTTGGCCTAAATTTAAGTTACCTACCTGTACTTTGAAATTTAACACTTTACTCAAGGTTAGCTCAGTTAGATTTTTATAACCCATCTCTGATAAAAATATAACTAAATATGTAATTTTATTACACTTTTATGTCTCTCTCCTCTAAAAACACGAAAAATATAAAATGTAATTTTATTACACTTTTATGTCTCTCTCCTCTAAAAACACGAAAAATATAAAATATAAGATCAAATAAAAAAAACAAAAAAAAACCATTCATTGGAATACTTGCATTATGGAATTTCAAACCACATGCAAGTAACTTAAATTTTGGTCAAACCTCAAGTAGGTAAAGTGTCAAATTTTAAACTACAAGTAGGTAACTTAAATTTTAACCAAACCATATATGAGTAAGTTGTAATTTGTCCTTTTTGTTTTTATTTAACAGGAATAAATATATTAACAATTTAAGATCATTTACATTGATACTTTTTTTTTAAGGAAAATTTTACATTGATGCTTAATACAACGTATGTAACTTTTTTTTTTTTTTTTTTTTACTGTTTACTCAAAAAAAAAAACTTAAAAAAAAAAATATAATGGAGATTAAGCATCTAATCGTTTATAGCACTGTTACAATCTTATGTAATTTATTTATCTCTGACACATGAATACCAATGGTAAGAATAAATTATAGGATATTATTATCAATACGTAGATATATAATGCAATTTTAGAATACTATGAGTATGGGTTAGCTAGGTTAATTTTGTAATACTAGTTACTGTGGTTTTACCATTATGCACTTTTGTAACTATTTATTCATGCCACCTAATATAACAACTTTCTTTTATTTCTTTCACCATAAAAGCTAGACACATATGCATATAATACTTGCACTTGATTTCTTCTTAACTTGTCTTAGCTTTTCTTTTCTCATGTCTCTTTTGTTATATGAGTCCAAATTTGATAAAGATGTGGTGTAAAACATGACTTTTACACTATCAAATAAAAGATTGCTACATTAGCATTTTACTTAAAATTCAATATATTCTACCACACCTAATAACATCTCAATAAACTTTCAATTTAGTTGGATTTATATATGGGTATTAGAATTGATTAGGTGTGGTTGTGTTTATTCTTAAATATGTGATAAAATAATGTGGCATGTTAGGATTAGAGGGGTAAAATATGGGTCTTACACTACATCCTTACAAAATTTTTAATCTCTTGTTGTACATAGATGTATTTTTACATTTAAAAAAAAAAAAAGGTTTGACTTATCTTCAATACTTTTTTTTTTTAAATCTCATTTTATTTTAATGAGAGACTGCCACATACATCATCCACTAATTAAATAAAAGGTGTAGATCAAAACTCATTACCACTTGCCATTGTATATTTAAAACAAAATGACATGTCCAGTAAAAAAGTACTAGAAGAAAGCCAAATTCTAAGAAATCCATGTTCTTTGAGACTGTACCTTTAGATATATCACTAATGTAATATTATGAGTTATATCGTGCTTTTAGAATTACTATATATTAAGTATAATTCATTAATCTAATTAACACACAATTTAATATAACAAAGATGTCGACGTTTGATTGAGTTATCATGCTTTTAGAATTACTATATATTAAGTATAATCTATTAATCTAACACACAATTTAATATAACAAAAATGATCGTGTTTTATTTGTACATAGGCCGTCCGGTTAAATTACATTAATCCTTTTACTTTCTCATTTTCTTTTCATGCCTTTTTTTTAATTTTAATTTTTTTTTTTGATATTTTAACTAGTGGCAGAGTTAGAATTTTTTTTTATAAAAAAATTGGGCCAAACTATATATATATATATATATATATATATATATATATATATATATATATAAACTAAGATTTTTAACTCCTAACCATGAAAAAAAACATTTCTTCTTTCTTTCATAAAATAAAATTAAAAAAAAAAAAATCTTGTTTCTTCTAAAAAGGGAAAAAATAATGTCCATATCTGTGATTTTCTAAAATTAAAAGAATTTTTTTATTAAAAAGATTTGCTTATATATTTCTAGGATATGCTATTATGGTATAAGAGTTATTAGAGAAAAATAGTCCATTAATGATATATAAAATTTTCTATTTTTATAAAATACATTAAATACACTTTGAATTAATGAATTATTTATGATATAAAAGTATTAGAGGAAACAATTAATAACGACGCATTAGTCATCTAAATAAATGTGTTACATGTTTTTAATAAAAATCTAGCAGATTAAATTTATATCTAAATTTATTTTATTTTTACCAAAAATATAAGAGGGAGTAGGGATTTTGGAAAAGTCAAGGGCCATGCCCCCCTAACCCCCATCATTCCGCCCCTCATTCTAACACTAACGTGAGTTGAGGTCTTATAAAACTATGATTAAAATAGGGGGAAAAAATGAATGTTGAACGTGGGTTGGGAGCAAAAGCGCAAGCATTTTTCCTCTATAAATACTGGTAGACTCTTATCAAAAATCATAACCCAAAGTAACCAATAGTAGTGCATTAGGGATTTGTAAAACACATAGTAGATACTAGCTGGTGAGAGTGAGAGTGTAGCTATGGCCACAGTACTTCATGGTTTATCCCTTTCCAATATACTAGTTTTCTTTTTCTTCTTTGAGCTGTGTTTTTGCTTCAATCCAAAATACCACAGGTTGTCAACGACTGGAACCTCTTGGTCATCTGCCGGAGCTACCTGGTATGGTAGCCGCGATGGTGCAGGAAGCGATGGTAATGGAGAGAGAGAGAGAGAGAGAGAGAGAGAGAGAGAAAGAGAGAGAGAGAGAGAGAATTGTACTCTTTGTATTGTGTACTAATAAAATATATCTATGCATGCAGGAGGGTCTTGTGGGTATGGTAATGCAGTGTCACAACCACCATTCTCTTCCATGGTTACTGGAATAGGCCCTTCTCTTTACAATTCAGGCAAGGAATGTGGAGCCTGTTATCAGGTACTATAAACCTAGCGTACATTTGACAAGGGAAAAAAACACCCAGTTTTTTTTGGACATTTTAGTTCATCTTGACAGGCTTCACAGTTCACATTAAAAATGATATCTGAAACTTATTTTTAACAGTGCTTTTAGTAAATAAACATTCTGTAAAATGCATTTAAATGCACTCCTAATTGTAAACTAGAACTGTTTTTGGTTATTAATAATTTGATAGTTACAATGGGGTTGAAAAAGGGATTTGAACTCTGGATATTATCTCTGAAAACATGATGAAGTTTCAACTTCTTGACAATTGTAAACTCCAACTTTTGATTTCATACTGAAGTCCCTGGCAGAAAATTTTGGACCCATGGAATACTCAATGAACTGAAGTTAAATGATGACATTTGGAACAAGAATGATTGACCAAGTTTCCCTATAAATTGCTCTTTTCTTTGTCACCCTCTCTCTTTTCTTCTTGGATGAGTCTTGTCTTGACTTTATTTATTCATAATACATATTCCATCTATTATACCTACTTTTTTCCTCCCCCTATGTGACTTCCTTTCCACTCTGCTATTATTCTATTCTCAATAAGGCTAGAAATAAGATAAGCAATATTGTCACAATGCTATTTCAAATTTTCAATCAATATACTAGAAGCCCATGGTCGGTCGTTAGTTACTTTGTCTTGTTCAACTTCTTTGAATTCTTTTTCCATTACTAGTATAATTCACAAACTGTTGGCCAATGTCTTTCTTTCTTTTTCTAACATTATCACCTTTATTTTCTTCTTCTATATTTAGTAGTAAAGCAATCATACTTTTTCTATTTATATTTCAAAGAGTTACATACTTCAAAAAGAGGGGAAAAAAATCAAAGTAATTGCTATTTATATTATTCCATGGTTCTATTAATGTACACAATAAAGTTTCGCATGATAAAAATTCTTAAATGGTTGTCTTTTTTGTTTTTGTTGTTTATGGTATGTTTAGATATATAATACAAAGATTGTTTATAAATTACTAGGTTAAATGTAGCAAACACTCTTCTTGTTCGGGGAAACCAGTAAGAGTGGTCATAACGGATTTTTGCCCTGGAGGACCATGCGCATCCGATGCTGCACATTTTGATCTAAGTGGGACTGCATTTGGTGCCATGGCACTTCCTGGTCAAGAAGACAAGCTTCGTGACGCAGGAGTCTTGGAAATTAGTTACGCACGGTAAAACTTCACTCCTCAACCGTATACTTTTTTCTTATTCTTGTAAATGTTATGTTATTTTATTTTGCTTGTTTTTTTTTACCCAAAAGAACAAAACCTTTTAGTTTCTTTAACATTATTTAATTGGCACTTTGTAATGAATAGGTTAAAAAAGTGTACAAGTTCAGAACTTTTTGAACATTAATATATTTGTAAATTAATTAGGATGACATGTGTTAATTAATTCATTAAATCAACACCACCATACACTTTTTTGTCAAACTCTTTTTTTTTTTTTTAATGGAAATATATTTTATATTCAAACCAACAAACAAACAAGAGCACCTGTGCAAGTTATAACATGCAGGAAACTGCAAACAAATACAATCCGAACATGAACAAAAGGACTAAACAAAAGACAAAAGGAATCATCAACTATATAACTATGGATTGAGTATTACAAGAAGACTAAACACTAAAATTACGTGAATCGCCATGCTCAAAAACATTACTCGGAATATTTGACTTAATGGGCAGCCTTATTTGTTTTTAATAGGTAACTTGGTAATAAAAGAACACCTTGATAAAGATTGTGGGAAACCAAATTACTTTAATTAGGCAAAACTCCTCTAATAGCAGTTCCATGTAGCTGAAAAATTATAATCAGACAGGCCTAACTAAATTTCTTTATGTTTGGCAGTGTGGCATGTGATTATTCAGGAAAAACCATAACATTCCATGTGGATCAAGGGTCAAACCCATACTACTTTGCTGTAGTGATTGAATATGAAGAAGGAGATGGAGATCTTGGTAGTGTTGATCTGAAGGAATCCTCAACGGAATCAAATGATGAATGGCGTACCATGCAACAATCATGGGGTGCAGTTTGGAAGCTAGATGCTGGGTCACTACTCCAAGCTCCACTCTCCATTCGCTTGACCTCACAGTACTCAGGCCAGACTCTCGTGGCAAAAGATGTCATTCCAAATGGGTGGAAGCCTGGCTCATCCTATAGATCCGTGGTTAATTACCTATGATTATCAACAACTTACAAGTCATCCAAGCCCAACTCCTATATTTCTGAGTTGGTTGAAACTTGAGATGTATTTTGCGTGGACTTGGATTAATGGGGCTAGAATTCAGATTGAAATCTTGCTTATTAGCATTAAAAGATGAATGTTAGCCTCAACTATTTTGAGAAAGTTGTGGTGCATCTAAGCATGTATTACAAATTAGCATATGTTTTAAGAGTAATGAGCCTTTCTTAGTATATATGTTGTTATAGTAGTATAAGTTCTACCACAAATTAGCTACAAATTAAGTGACCTAATGAGATCTTGCTACCCATATGTGACAAGCCTATGCATTCGGCATGCAGAATTAAACAACACAAAACATATAACCTCGTTAACTCACTACAAAATTAATTTCATTTTGTAAAATCTCTGTAAATTCTTTTATCCGAACAAAACAAGTACATTATATTATGAGAGAGAGAGAGAGAGAGAGAGAGAGAGAGAGAGAGAGAGAGAGAGAGAGAGAGAGAGAGATGCTTACATGCAAACTTTCAAATAAGAAACAAACAATTTAGCACACCTAGTTTCAACACTACAAAAAATAGCGGAATCATTTTCAATATCCAGTCCCATCATTCATTTCCATCATTTCTGCTCCACAAAATGCACCAATTTGCAATTATTTGTCCAAGAATTTCTTGCAAAGCATCAATGCAGACCAAGGTTAATCTTTTTTTTTTATAAAAAATTGATGTAAAGAGTATCTCGTTAAGGATATATATTATAAATTTTATTATATGTAAATCATATTAATTGATGAGTTAATTTATAAACATATCATAAAAAGATAATTAAAAAAATCTATTTATCGTATTGTTAATTTAGCACCAATCAATCACATTAATTAATTATCATCTGTGTTTATAAATATTTTGTAATTATAAAAATTTATAATAAAATTAGTAATGTTTAACATTTTCCTAATCTGAATTGCAAATCCTCAGTGCATGAATAGTTAATATATGTGAAGTTTATTCACAGTAGATTTATGATGCGTAAAGCGCCGGCAGCGGTGCCACTTGTAGGTAAATGTGACACAAGATAAAAGAACTCATATTATATAGCTCAAGCAATCTACAGCCACTTTTGTTTTGCCTTTGTTTATACAGTTAATCCTGTTACTATGGTATTGAAGAAGCTTTGCCTAGCTAATTCCAAGGGTTAGTTTAATGGTTTCAAAAATGTCATTAGATCTTAAGTTCGGAAATACTCATAACCGGCATTTTAGAAACCTTTCCCAAGGAGTTCTTCCATGTACGCTTACTTGATCACGGGCAAAGGAGGGCGGCATGGCCCTTGGCTTCTAAAAATTTCCCTTCCCCTTACAATTTTTATAAAATTATATATATATATATATATATATATATATATACTCCCAAAGTGTTCTTTCCAATCAACTTGTTGAAGAATGTCACTAAAATCATCTGAATTAGCAGGATCAGGAATAGCAGTTGTAACAAGTGTCTTGAAATGTTCGAACCATAAGTCAGAAGACTTAAACATAGCCTTGCTTTCCAGAATACGAGATTGTATGTCTGTTGGCAAGTTGGCAATAGCACTTTTCAACAAAGATTGGGTCTTAAGACTCATTCTTGCGTAATCAGTGCCCATAATAGTCTTTTTATCCATTGAATGGATGTCCTCTTTGCCAAAGAGTTGACTAGTATTGGGTTCATCTTTGATATTTGGGTGGTTAACAGGATGGCTTTCAAAAGCCTCATTTTGAAACAATGTCATTTTTTGAAGCAAAGTTATTTTCTAAAGCAGGATCATTTTCTGAAATAGGGTTAACTTGGTGGCTCACATAAGCTTCATTTTGAGCAATAAGGTTAACAAGATGGATTTCAGGGTTTCTGAGAATTTTTTGGAACAGATCATGGTGGTTTCTAATAAAAGCAAATTGAAGGCTATCAAGGATGAGTTTAATAGAATTTGGTAATTCTGAACAGGTTCCATTGTGGAATTGTAAATTTTGTGACAAAACTTCTTGTAAAGCAATTAGTATTTCACCATTAAAGAATGTCACCTCTGCCGGGACATCTCTTTGAAGGGATGTTGATCCACTAGGTTTCAACCTAGAAGATGCGCCTTCATGCATTTTAAAAGGTCCCGCTGGGAGCCTGTTGCTTTGAGAATAGTCCTGTACAGGAGCTTTTCCCTTGTTTTTCCTTTCCATAATAATCCACTTACTAGTGGTATAAATATAAATACTATTATTATCCCACTTATTAGTGGTATTTATCCACGCATCATTGTCCGATTCCTGCAAAGAACCGTTGATAATGTTAGGATAATGGATAGTATTTAACATTTTGGTACTATGAAAATTACCTTTTAAATCATCAGAATTCATCATTAGTTCTTGAACAAGTTTATTCATGGGAGAATCTTTCTTATAAGACAAATTATCAATATCAATTTCAAATTTTGAAGCAAATTTGAATTTTACTTTCTGTCCAAATGGATCAGTAGTAATTCCATCATGTTCAACAAGAAAGGGATACAAAGCATTAATAAATGGTAGACCAAGAATCACTTTATCAGTCATATTTTTGACAAGAACAGAAGGAATCTTGAAACAAACATTATCATGGCACACATGAGCATTTTTCAATTCATAGTTAATTTTCATTTGAGAACCATTAGCAGAAATCAATTTTTCAGTAGATTTTTCAAAGTATTTTGAAGGAATTAATTCTTCTTGGATACAATTCATATCTGCACCAGAATCAATCATAGCATTAATAGTGAAATGATAATCAGGAGAAACAACAATTTTAACTTTTGTAAACCATTTTGGAGGAAGTAATTTATTAACAAAAGCAAGTTGGGGATCAATGAAAGTATCAGGAGTACCTTTATCAGAAAGAAGAGCCTGTTGACTGGATTCATCTCCATCACTGTGCTCATTTTGTTCATTACTGGATTTATTAAGATCTTTATCAAGTTTTAACATTGTCAATTCTTGCTTGAGATTATTGTTATCACTTTTCATGCTTTTAAATTCATATTTTAATTCATTTATCTCTTGTTTAACAATATGAATTTCATTTTGGAGATCATTAACAGTTAATTCTTTAGATTTCTTTTTATTAAATCTTTCCAAGGTTTCTTCAAAACTTATGGTTGATTTTGGTTTTTTACCAATTTCATCTCTTATCAAATTTTTCTTAAATTTATCCAAATATTCTTTTTGCAATTCAGGATTTTGAATTTGGTTTATTAGTTGAATTATTAATTTTTCATCTTCTTCAGTCTTGGTGAGAGCGTTAACAGTATTAACAACATTGCAACAAGAATCTCTACAACCAATTTTAATATTAGGAGAATTAGAAGAATCATCAGCAGATTGATAGCAAGAATCAGATGAAGAAGAAAAATCATCTTCCAAAGAATCAGACGAGTTGTTTGATTCAAGGGTGCTGAATAATTCTTTTTGCATATTATCATCAATGTTTAACATGTTGAACTTATTTTTCAATTTACCAGGTTTTTCTTTACAATCTTTACTAAAGTGTCCAGGTTTACCACAGTTAAAACATTTACCTTTACTTGATCTTTGTTTAATATGTTTTTTAGAAACATTTTTCTTCTTAGCATAGAAATCATTAGGTTTAACGAGGTTATTTCTATATTTATATTTTTTATGGCTTTTATCATGTTTTTTACCTTTTTGCCTAGAAGGAGCAATAGGAGGCAAACCATATTGTTCACAGAAATTTCCCATTTCATATTTAGCTTTTCTTTTATTTTTTAGTTGGTGTTTTAGCAATTTTTCATTTTGTTTAATATGTTTTTTAGAAACATTTTTCTTCTTAGCATAGAAATCATTAGGTTTAACAAGGTTATTTCTATATTTATATTTTTTATGGCTTTTATCATGTTTTTTACCTTTTTACCTAGAAGGAGCAATAGGAGGCAAACCATATTGTTCACAGAAATTTCCCATTTCATATTTAGCTTTTCCTTTATTTTTTAGTTGGTGTTTTAGCAATTTTTCATCATTACACATATTGATACCAAGTTTTTTAATAGTACTGAAAATATCACCATAGGTTAAATTATCATAATCAATAGAATCATTTTTACCCATTAATTCTTGTTTTACCTTATGAGCAAAGATAGGAGGCAGACCGTCAATAAACTTTTCTTTCCAATAAGGCTTATGGCAATCTTTCCGGAGCATCACTCTGGAAGAAAAAACATCTTGATACCATCTGTAATCGGACATAGTTGGACAACTCAAATTATTCAAATAATTAGAAACACGTGATGAAATATTGGATGGAGTACCAACAAAATGTTTGAGAATAGTATAAATCAAGGTGTTAACACCATCAGGAATACCACGACCAATACTTTCATAAAAAATGGGCAAACCTTCATCATTCTTTTTAACAGCATGTTTAATAGACTCTTTGGATTCTTCAGTGATGTATGAATCCCACCATCCTCGAAGAGTACCAAAATAACCATGATCTTGATCAACCTGAAATTGTTAATTTACATATTGATCCTAATATTGTTAAAGCTTTGACATTGAATATTGCTTCATCTGGTTATCACATGGAAGAGGGTAGTAAGCCTTTTGCTTTGATCTACCGCATTTATTGTAAACTTATGGGTACTCAAATGAATCCTTGTGCTATGATTCCTAGAGAACCTTCGGGTAAAACCATGTTAATTCAATGTTCAACTCCTGATGCTAAAATCCAAGTTCCAAAAATGATTCAATGGCAAGATGTTAAACTTCCTAATGATTGGTTGTTAGAACAAGAAACCCCTCCTGCTAAACCCATTTTTGATGAGCTTGATCTCACTCATATCCAACAATATCTTGATGGTACTGTTAAAATCAGTTTTCAAAACAATCCACCTTTGAGGATCAATGAAGGAAGACATTCCTTTGCTGGATCTGAAAGTATTTCAAAAAGAGATCGTGAGATCAATGAATTTTTGAAAAAGAATTTGGAAACATCCTCTGATTTAAAGCTAAAAGGTATTTCAAGTGATAAATCCCAAATTAGCTCTGTTTACTATTCAACTAAACCTGAAACTTCTACTCCATTTAGTAAAACTGCTAATGAAGATGAGGAAGACTCTGTTTCTATTACTCCATCTGATTTTGATTCTCCTATTGAAAATCCTCCTGTTTACCAAAATCAATTAAGAGTTTTGACTGTTTTAAATGATGACTTTGAAATTGATTGGGACTCTTTGTACAATGAGTTTATGCTTGCAACAAACAAAACCAAGAGAAAATATTTCCAAAATAATTTTGCTCAATCTGACAAAGACCGTGTTAAAAGAAAATGGTTGGAAATGATGAATCAATTGAAAAAACATATTTTGTTTTTTGATTTTCTTGAAAACCATTATGTTCCGAATAATGAGGTTTCAAAACAACATTTAAATGTGATAAAGAAATCAAATTTTGTTAAGATTGAAAAAACCATTATTAGGTCTAGTCATCCTCCTCTTGATTCAATTTTGATAACTACTAAAAAAGATGAAGTGACAAAAGAGGAAGTGAAGGCCTCTCCTTTCAAAATTGCTGATGATCAAACTCCTATTGTTAGCCTTATTGAACAAAACAATTTTACTAATCAATCTTTGCATATTATTGGTCAACAGCTTGACCGTATTGAAGAAAAAATGGTTGAAAAATCTGTTTCTGTTTCTGAAAAATCTGCTCCTGTTAAAACTTCCCAGTCCAAGACTCTTGAAATTGTTGAAAAAATGCTTTCGGATTTAAAAGTTAAAACTGAGAGTACTTCTACAAGTACTTCAGCTGCTCGGACTATTTCCAAAGAAGAAATTGTTTTTGAAGAAAATACAGAATCTGATGCTGTTTCTTCTGTCCCTGCTTAAAGGATCTTTGATGATGATTTCCCAGAAATTAAAAGCTTTGTTGGAAACACCAAACCCATGTCTTTTACTGAAAACTGGTATTCAAAACCTACTCCTCTTGATATGCAGTCTAAAGAGAACTCTTTTCAAACACAGTTTTCTGTGTCTATTGATAAGCCTTATGAATGGAATATTGATGGTTTGTCTGACCAGGAAATCGTTGCTAAAATGATTTACATGTCTATGGTTAGTATTGCTTATCAAAATAACCATGATCTTAATCAACCTGATATTATTAACTTGCTTGTTACGGGTTTTTCTGGTACTCTTCGTAGATGGTGGGATTCATATATCACTGCAGAATCTAGAGAGTCTATTAAACATGCTGTCAAAAAGAATGATGAATGTTTGCCTATTTTTGATGAAAGAATTGTTTGTAATGGTGTCAATACCTTGATCTATACTATTCTCAAACACTTTGTTGGTACTCCATCAAATATTTCATCTCATGATTATTTAACTAATTTGAGTTGTCCAACCATGTCTGAATACAGATGCTATCAAGATGTTTTCATTTCCAGAGTCATACTCCGGAAAGACTGTCATAAGTTTTATTGGAAAGAAAATTTTATTGACGGTCTGCCTCCTATCTTTGCTCATAAGGTAAAACAAGAGTTAATGGGTGAAAATGATTCTATTGATTATGATAATTTAACCTATGAAGATATTTTCAGCACTATTAAAAAACTTAGTACCAATAAGTGTAATGATAAAAAATTGTTAAAATACCAATCAAAGTACAGAAATAACTTTGTTAAACCTAATGATTTCTATGCTAAGAAGAGACGTGTTAACTGTGGAAAATCTGGACACTTTAGTAAAAATTGTAAAAGAAAAGCTAGTAATTTAAAAAACATATCTAACATACTAAATATTGATAATTCTTCTGATATTGGTAGTAGAGGTTCTTGCTGCAATGTTATTCGAACCAATGTTCTCACCAAGAGTAAAGAGGATAAAACTCTGGAAAAATTTAATAAAAAGAAATCTAAAGAACTAACTGTTAATGATTTACAACATGAAATTAATATTGTTAAACAAGAGATAAGTAAATTAAAACATGATTCTAAAGATATTAAAAGTGATAAAAATAATCTTAAGCAAGGACTTGAGCATAAAGATGGAGATGAATCCTGTCAACAAGCTCTTCTTTCTGGTAAATGTATTCCTGATGATGTCACTATTTCTCAACTTGCTCTTGTTAATAAAATAATTCCTCCAAAATGGTTTACAAAAGTTAAAATTGTTGTTTCTCCTGATTATCATTTCACTGTTATTGCTATGATAGATTCAGGGGCGGATATGAACTGTATCCAAGAAGGGCTGATTCCTTCAAAATATTTTGAAAAGTCTACTGAAAGATTAGTTTCTGCTAATGGTTCTCAGATGCAAATAAAGTATGAATTGAATAATGCTCATGTATGCCATGCTAATGTCTGTTTCAGGATTCCTTCTGTTCTTGTTAAAAATATGACCGATAAAGTGATTCTTGGTTTGCCTTTTATAAATGCTTTATATCCTTTTCTTGTTGAACATGATGGAATTACTACTGATCCTTTTGGACAAAAAGTAAAGTTCAAATTTGCTTCGAAGTTTGATATTGATACTAATACTGCTTCAAACATGATTCATGCTAAAATTAAACATCTTAAGTTTCTTCAGCAAGAAGTCAGATACAAGAAAATTGCTGAACAAATTTCTGATAATTTGTTGCAATCCAAAATTGATAATTTTCAGAAAATGTTGATTGATGATGTTTGCTCCGATGTTCCTAATGCTTTCTGGCATAGAAAGAAACATATTGTTGATTTGCCATATGTCAAAGATTTTGATGAGAAAAATATTCCCACTAAAGCTCGTCCTATCCAAATGAATGTTGAAACTGTTGAATTTTGCAAAAAAGAAATCCATGATTTGTTGCAGAAAAAATTGATTAGGAATAGCAAGTCTCCCTGGTCTTGTTCAGCCTTTTATGTCCAAAAAAATGCTGAGATTGAAAGAGGAACCCCAAGATTAGTCATTAACTACAAACCCCTGAATAAGGTTTTAGAATGGAGTCGGTATCCTATTCCCAACAAGAATGACCTTGTCCATAGGCTGAATGAAGCTGTTGTGTTCTCCAAGTTTGATATGAAATCTGGGTTTTGGCAAATTCAGATTAGTGAGAATGATAGGTACAAAACTGCTTTCACCACTCCTTTTGGACATTATGAGTGGAATGTTATGCCATTTGGCCTTAAAAATGCCCCAAGCGAGTTTCAAAATATCATGAATGATATTTTTAACTCCTTCAGTCATTTCACCATTGTTTATATTGATGATGTTCTTGTTTACTCTAGCTCTATTGACGAACACTAGAAACATTTGAATTCGTTTCTAGATACTATCAAAAGAAATGGTCTTGTTGTCTCAGCCAAGAATGTTAAACTATTCCAAACCAAAGTTCGTTTTCTTGGCTATGATATCTCTGAAGGACAGATTCGTCCTATAGATAGAGCCATCCAATTTGCCGATAAGTTTCCTGATGTTATCATTGACAAAACACAGCTCCAAAGATTTCTTGGGTCATTAAACTATGTTGCAGATTTTTACAAAGATATGAGGAAACAATGCAAACCTCTATTTGATCGGATAAAAAGTAATCCTCCTCCTTGGTCTGATGTTCATACTTCTATTGTTAAACAAATCAAAACTCATGTTAAGACATTGCCTTGTCTTGGTATTCCTACTGTTGGCGCTTTCAAAATTGTTGAAACCGATGCCTCTGATGTCGGTTATGGTGGTATTCTAAAACAAAGAGTTTCTCCTGAGTCATCTGAACAAATTGTTCGTTTCTATTCTGGCATTTGGAACAATGCACAGTTAAATTATAGTACTATTAAAAAGGAAATTTTATCTATAGTACTATGTATTTCAAAATTTCAAAGTGATTTGTTAAACCAAAAATTTTTGTTACGTATTGATTGCAAAAGTGCTAAGTATGTTATTGAAAAAGATGTTGAAAATATTGCTTCAAAACATATTTTCACTAGATGGCAAGCTATTTTAAGCGTTTTTGATTTTGATATTGAATATATTAAAGGATCTCAAAATTCTATCCTTGATTTCCTTACCCGTGAATTTCTGCAGTGTCACCATGACAAGTAGAAGACCAAAAGATAATCCTCCTGCTGAAACTCCTAAACAAATTGTTAAAAAAGAACCTGCTTCTCCCCTTGAAATAACCAACCGTTTCACCACCCTAGGAACCATCCCTAGGATTAATTACTCCAATGTTCTTGCTTCATCTTATGATCCTTATGCCTTAACCCCTGTTAATCGGCCCATCAAAACTGTTTTTCCAAAAAATTCCCCCCAGTACATCAAAAAACAATATTTCCAACACTTGTTTTATATTGAACCCAACAGAGCCTCTATTTCTGATCCTCTCAGACTTGCTAGGAGTTATTTCCCTCCAAACTTTCATTGGATTCCGGAGTATAGGGAAAAGAATTTAAATTATTATTCTGATCTTCTGCGCCATGAAAGATCTATTATTATTAACACCATTTCTGATCACAAAGATGCTTCCAAAATTATTTACCACAGCGTTTACTTGGTCAATTTTATTTCTGAAGAACAATGGGGCTCTTCTCTTACATCTACCAGAACAATGCCAAGTTCCCCCATTCCCTATTCATATTATGATTATATCATGGCTTGGTCAAGATTCATGTTGCATCAGAATGAGAACATGTCTCATTCCTGGTTTGTTAACTTTGACAAAGAATTCACTGGTAATTTGCCCCTTTGGTTCAACCGCTGGTGGGCCCAATTTGGTCCTATTACTGAATTATTTCCTGCACCATTGCTTGATGCTTTCAACTGTTTCAAGAAATGTTATCGATGTGATGCTTATGGAGCCAAATTTCCTGCTTTGCTTCATTTTGTTAAAAAATATAAAATACCTTGGATATTGAAATGGCAATATGAGAAAGATGGTGATGTTCTCTCTAGGCATTGGTATGTAAAATGGTGGGGAAAATTCCCTCACACTCAAAAGATCATTATCGCTGTTGCCTCTATTTCCAGAGAATCTTCATCTGCTGCTGCGTTGCCTATGGCAAAAGATCATTCCCTTGTTCAAACCCCTGCTCCTGCTGATTCTCCCTCTTCTTCTTCCGGCAAAAATGTTCAGCCTAAAAGCTCCTCTATTGACAATTTGAGAAAGAATCCTGATGCTCTTCTAGCTTTACTTAAATGGGCAGAAGAAGCTGTTGCCAATCAAGAAGAATCCAAAGCCTCCTCAGAAGAATCTGTTGCTCACAACCCCTATTTCCCATATGACCAAGAGCTATTTGGACATGATGAAGATAACTCTCCAGATCTTCGAGAAGATTGAGCTTATTTGTCTAGCCTGCATAAAGGCCAAATGCTACACTGTTCACTAGTGGACTTTCACTGTTAATCTCCACTCCTGATGATAATGCTCTGAAAAGTTGATTCTCCGTGTTTCCCGTGACTTTTTGTCACACCAAGATTGCTTTCAACAATTTATCTTTTACTGTTAACTTTTACTGTTCACAAGTACTGTTTACTCAAAGCTTTGCCTATTTAAGGGGGGATGTCCCTTATGTTTGGGGGCTTTTCTCAAGCAAAGTTTTAGTTCAGAATTCTCTTCCCTTAGAACTCCTACTCTTAGGAAGCCTTCTTAGAGAAAGAATTCCTTGCTTTTACTACTACAACCTTGTTCACCTTTGTTCACTACAAGCCTTGTAATCCTACAAACCTTGTAACTAGGACTAGTTCAAGCTTTGTAACTGTTAACTTGTAACTGTTGAGATCTTGTATTCACTACTACTACTGTAAGTGTTTATCCTACTTTCAATAAGAAGTATTTTCAGTCATATGTTCATTACTTTACTTGTTGCTACCACCACCTTGGACGGATTACCGCCATACCGGATGGTTTTAAATTGCTTTCATTTATTTTAAACTATTGTTCTTATCTACTTTGAATTATTTTGATATATACTGCTTGGCTGGTTCTACCGCCTTATTATTGTTCTTACATTCAAGTTCTTTACTTTCAAGCCATTTACTTTCAAGTTACTTACATTATCTTCACTACAATATTACTGTGCTTCCGTCTCATCCTCTTCAGTAGTGCGTCCCCTTCCCCCTTTATGGTAGGTATTAATGCTTCTGTTCTCATGTGTTTACGAGATGCTAGATTTAAGATTTTTAAAGATAGCATTCTTGGTATGATCACTGCTTCTATGTATGGTGGTCCTGTTTATTTTAACTGTTATCCTGATCTTACTCTTGCTTTGGATGATCCTAATATTGTTAAAGCTTTGACATTGAATATTGCTTCATCTGGTTATCACATGGAAGAGGGTAGTAAGCCTTTTGCTTTGATCTACCGCATTTATTATAAACTTATGGGTACTCAAATGAATCCTTGTGCTATGATTCCTAGAGAACCTTCGGGTAAAACCATATTAATTCAATGTTCAACTCCTGATGCTAAAATCCAAGTTCCAAAAATGATTCAATGGCAAGATGTTAAACTTCCTAATGATTGGTTGTTAGAACAAGAAACCCCTCCTGCTAAACCCATTTTTGATGAGCTTGATCTCACCCATATCCAACAATATCTTGATGGTACTGTTAAAATAAGTTTTCAAAACAATCCACCTTTGAGGATCAACGAAGGAAGACATTCCTTTGTTGGATCTGAAAGTATTTCAAAAAGAGATCGTGAGATCAATGAATTTTTGAAAAAGAATTTGGAAACATCCTCTGATTTAAAGCTAAAAGGTATTTCAAGTGATAAATCCCAAATTAGCTCTGTTTACTATTCAACTAAACCTGAAACTTCCACTCCATTTAGTAAAACTGCTAATGAAGATGAGGAAGACTCTGTTTCTATTACTCCATCTGATTTTGATTCTCCTATTGAAAATCCTCCTGTTTACCAAAATCAATTAAGAGTTTTGACTGTTTTAAATGATGACTTTGAAATTGATTGGGACTCTTTGTACAATGAGTTTATGCTTGCAACAAACAAAACCAAGAGAAAATATTTCCAAAATAATTTTGCTCAATCTGACAAAGACTGTGTTAAAAGAAAATGGTTGGAAATGATGAATCAATTGAAAAAACATATTTTGTTTTTTGATTTTCTTGAAAACCATTATGTTCCGAATAATGAGGTTTCAAAACAACATTTAAATGTGATAAAGAAATCAAATTTTGTTAAGGTTGATAAAACCATTATTAGGTCTAGTCATCCTCCTCTTGATTCAATTTTGATAACTACTAAAAAAAATGAAGTGACAAAAGAGGAAGTGAAGGCCTCTCCTTTCAAAATTGCTGATGATCAAACTCCCATTGTTAGCCTTATTGAACAAAACAATTTTACTAATCAATCTTTGCATATTATTGGTCAACAGCTTGACCGTATTGAAGAAAAAATTGTTGAAAAACCTGTTTTTGAAAAACCTGTTTCTGAAAAATCTGTTAAAACTGAGAAACCTTTGATTGATTTACCCAGTCAAAGAGAAAAAGTTGTGTTCAAAACTTCTCAGTCCAAGACTCTTGAAATTGTTGAAAAAATGCTTTCTGATTTAAAAGTTAAAACTGAGGGTACTTCTACAAGTACTCCAACTGCTCGAACTATTTCCAAAAAAGAAATTGTTTCTGATGAAAATACAGATTCTGATACTGTTTCTTCTGTTTCTGCAAAAAGAATCTTTGATGATGATTTCCCAGAAATTAAAAGATTTGTTGGAAACTCCAAACCCATGTCTTTTACTAAAAATTGGTATTCAAAACCTACTCCTCCTGATATGCAGTTTGAAGAGAGATCTTTTCAAACACAGTTTTCTGTTTCTGCTGACAAGCTTTATGAATGGAATATTGATGGTTTGTCTGAACAAGAGATCATCAATAAAATGAGTCACATGTCTATGGTTGGTATTGCTTATCAAAATAATCATAATCTTGACCAACCTGAAATTGTTAATCTACTTGTTACTGGTTTTTCTGGTACTCTTCGTGGATGGTGGGATTCGTACATCACTGAAGAATCCAAAGAGTCTATTAAACATGCTGTTAAAAAGAATGATGAAGGTTTGCCCATTTTTGATGAAAGTATTGGTCGTGGTATTCCTGATGGTGTTAACACCTTGATTTATACTATTCTCAAACATTTTGTTGGTACTCCATCCAATATTTCATCCCGTGTTTCTGACTATTTAAACAATTTGAGTTGTCCTACTATGTCTAATTACAGATGGTATCAAGATGTTTTTACTTCTAGAGTGATGCTCCGGAAAGATTGTCACAAGCCTTATTGGAAAGAAAAGTTTATTGACGGTCTGCCTCCTATCTTTGCTCATAAGGTAAAACAAGAATTAATGGGAAAAAATGATTCTATTGACTATGATAATTTGACTTATAGTGATATTTTCAGTACTATTAAAAAACTTGGTATCAATATGTGTAATGATGAAAAATTGTTAAAACACCAATTAAAGAATAAAAGAAAAGCTAAATATGAAATGGGAAATTTCTGTGAACAATATGGTTTGCCTCCTATTGCTCCTTCTAGGCAAAAAAGTAAAAACCATGATAAAAGCCATAAAAAATATAAAAAATACAAAAATAACCTTGTTAAACCTAATGATTTCTATGCTAGAAAGAAAAATGTTTCTAAAAATTATGTTCAACAAAAGTCAGGAAAAGGTAAATGCTTTAACTGTGGTAAGCCTGGACACTTTAGTAAAGATTGTAAAGAAAAACCTGGTAAGTTGAAGAATAAGTTCAACATGTTAAATATTGATGATAAAATGCAAGAAGAATTATTCAGAATCCTTGAATCTGACAACTCGTCTGATTCCTTGGAAGATGATTTTTCTTCATCTGATTCCTGCTATCAATCTGCTGATGATTCTTCTGATTCTCCTAATATTAAAATTGGTTGTAGAGATTTTTGTTGCAATGTTATTAATGCTCTCACCAAGACTGAGGAAGATGAAAAATTAATAATTCAACTAATAAATCAAATTCAAAATCCTAAATTGCAAAAAGAATATTTGGATAAATTTAAGAAAAATTTGATAAGAGATGAAATTGGTAAAAAACCAAAATCAACCATAAGTTTTGAAGAAACTTTGGAAAGATTTAATAAAAAGAAATCTAAAGAATTAACTGTTAATGATCTCCAAAATGAAATTCATATTGTTAAACAAGAGATAAATGAATTGAAACATGAATTTAAAAGCATGAAAAGTGATAACAATAGTCTCAAACAAGAATTGACAATGTTAAAACTTGATAAAAATCTTAATAAATCCAGTAATGAACAAAATGAGCACAGTGATGGAGATGAATCCAGTCAACAGGCTCTTCTTTCTGATAAAGGTACTCCTGATACTTTCATTGATCCCCAACTTGCTTTTGTTAATAAATTACTTCCTCCAAAATGGTTTACAAAAGTCAAAATTGTTGTTTCTCCTGATTATCATTTCACTGTTAATGCTATGATTGATTCCGGTGCAGATATGAACTGTATCCAAGAAGAATTAATTCCTTCAAAATACTTTGAAAAATCTACTGAAAGATTGGTTTCTGCTAATGGTTCTCAAATGAAAATTAACTATGAATTGAATAATGCTCATGTGTGCCATGATAATGTTTGTTTCAAGATTCCTTCTGTTCTTGTCAAAAATATGACTGATAAAGTGATTCTTGGTCTACCATTTATTAATGCTTTGTATCCCTTTCTTGTTGAACATGATGGAATTACTACTGATCCATTTGGACAGAAAGTAAAATTCAAATTTGCTTCAAAATTTGAAATTGATATTGATAATTTGTCTTATAAGAAAGATTCTCCTATGAATGAACTTGTTCAAGAACTAATGATGAATTCTGATGATTTTAAAGGTAATTTTCATAACACCAAAATGTTAAAAACTATCCATTATTCTAACAATATCAATGATTCTTTGCAGGAATCGGATAATGATGCATGGATAAATACCACTAATAAGTGGGACAATAATAATATTCATATTCATACCACTAGTAAGTGGATTATTATGGAAAGGAAAAACAAGGGAAAAGCTCCTGTACAGGACTATTCTCAAAACAAAGGGTTCCCAGCGGGACGACCTTTTAAAATGCATGAAGACGCATCTTCTGGTGTAAAACCCAGTGGATCAACATCCCTTCAAGGAGATGTCCCGGCAGAGGTGACATACTCCAATGGTGACATATTAATTGCTTTACAGGAAGTTTTGTCAAAAAATCTACAATTCCACAATGGAACCTATTCAGAATTACCAGATTCCATCAAATTCATTCTTGATAACCTTTAGTTTGCTTTTACCAAAAACCACAGTAATGTTTTTCAAAAAACCCTTAGAGCCCTTGAAATCCACCTCGTTAACCTTACTACTCAAAATGAGATTTATATGAGCCATTATGGTAACCTTGTTCCAGAAAATAACCTTGTTTCAAAAAATGAGACTCTTGTGAGCCGTCTTAAAGCCTACACTGGTCAACTCTTTGGCAAAGAGGAAATCCATTCGATGGATAATGTGACCATAATGGGCACTGATTATGCTAAATTGAGTCTTAAGACCCAATCCATGCTAAGAAGTGCTGTTGCCAACTTGCCTTCAGATTTACAATCTCGTATTCTGGATAGCAAGGCTATGTTTAGGTCTTTTGACCTATGGTTCAAGTATTTCAGAAAACTTGTTACTGCTACTATTCCTGACCCTGATGAAATAGACGAAGGTGATAATGTCTTTATTCAGCTTGAATGGGAAGATCACTTTGGGAGCAGTCTCAGAGTATATGAAAAGAAACATCCATTTCCTGGTCTCCTTATTAATTTTGATAATGGTTCATATTTCGCTGATGAAAATTCAGATGATAGTGATGATGATGATCCTGATTCTAGCTGGCTTTCCCAAATGTTTGAATATGGCTTTGTTAGGTTCGTAAAGTTAACAAGTCATAAACAGGCTAGTCAACTTCCACAGATCATTCAGAATGCTATTAAAGGGTTTGAAAACTCTTCCACTAGACCTTTGGTTACTATTAGATGCTGGAGTACTTTACCAAAATGGGAAAGAAATAATTGGATGAATGTTAACCCCTCAAAGCATCTCATTCTCATTAATGGTTATACTCACCAAGAGCCATGGCTCAAGGGAAATTCTCAATTGTCCTTTAAAGATCCTTTTGGTCTTGCAAAATGTTGGAGAAATTATTTTAATAATCAAATTCGTGAAGTTGCTCATGATCTATGGAAAAATTATCATTTCATAGGAAGTACAGATAGAATTGCTGTTTTTGGTCCCAAACCCTATGCTGATGCCTTTGTTCACCTACAAACAAAAGATCATCCTAATCTAAAGAGTCTTCTCATCCCAGGAAAAACTCCAAAGTTTGAGCCAATTTTATATTGCGGATTCTGTAATAAGTATGCTATTTACCATGAGCATGAATGTGATTCTCCACAAGGTCCTTTTGATCCTTTTGATGGCTATCCCTTCGATGCTCCCTCTACTGATTGATGAGGTCACTACCATTTCGAGACTGGTATTACTTTATTTGTCTGGCTTGCACAACAGCCAAGATATTTTATTGTCTTTCACAAATATGTCCTTCACAAATATGTTGCGGAAAATCCGGTACTGATTCATAATACTCCGGATTTTGCGGAAGATTTTGATTCTCTTATTTGTCTAGCCTGCACAATGGCTAATGCTCCAATATTTACTACTGCTAGAAGCTGGTTTTCCACTATTATGATGCTTCCAAAGGATGTTCACGTGAAGACAACAAAATGCATGCCTATTAGTTCCTTTTGTTGGCTTCTTTCTTATTGGCTTCTTTTGTCTCTAAAGGACACCAATAATGAGGCCTTGTTCCTACACTTTTAGGGCTATTGCTGACCCCTATGGAGTATTCCCATAATCTTGTAAGGATTCCCCACAAGATTGGGTCAAAAAGAGGGGAAATTCCAAATTTTACTATTTAGTCACTATTCATGACACTGTTCACTCCGAATTTTGCCTATTTAAGGGGGGTTGTCCCTTATGTTTAGGGGCTTTTTCTCAAGCAAAATTTTAGTTCTGATTTCTCTTCCCTTAGAACTAGCCTTCTTAGAGAGAGAACCCACCTTGCTTCTACTACTACAACCTTATTCACCCTTGTTCACTACAAGCCTTGTAATCCTACAAACCTTGTAACTAGGACTAGTTCAAGCTTTGTAACTATTAACCTGTAACTGTTGAGATCTTGTATTCACTACTACTACTGTAAGTGTTTATCCTACTTTCAATAAGAAGTATTTTCAGTTCTATGTTCATTACTTTACTTGTTGCTACCACCACCTTGGACGGATTACCGCCATACCGGATGGTTTTAAATTGCTTTCATTTATTTTAAACTATTGTTCTTATTTACTTTGAATTATTTTGATATATACTGCTTGGCTGGTTCTACCGCCTTATTATTGTTCTTACATTCAAGTTCTTTACTTTCAAGCTATTTACTTTCAAGTTACTTACATTATCTTCACTACAATATTACTGTGCTTCCGTCTCATCCTCATACATACAGCGTGTCCCCTTCCCCCTTTATGGTATATATATATATATATATATATGGCTCTCTTGAAAAAGGATTCTGGCTCCTATCATGCACCTAGAAAAATTAGTCAAGTGTTCAAAGAGTTATGGACCCTGATGTTAGGGGAAAAAAAAGAGAGGAAAAATGCTTGACCTAAATATTAATTAATTCTATCTATAGAATGGATCTTGTATGCATTGGATTTCTATTTAGCTCAATCCTTGATTCAAGAATGTGATATTGAGGAGCCCAACATCCACACCATTGGACAAGTATATATGTAACACATGTTATAGTATAGATGTTCAGAAGCCATTTATTTCGCATGAGGATCATTTCCACTCGAAATTGATCTATTTTTTATGGTAGAGAAGAGATGCTCAAAAGCCATTTATTTCGTATGAAGATTATTTCCATTTGAAAATGATCTATTTTTATGATTCATATTAACTTCTACAAATCTTAAACCGAATCTAGTAGCATATCATATAAGATTTTAATAATAAAACACCCTATTCTGGCAAAGTTAGAAAATAAAATTTTACCCATGAAAAAACCTTGATGCAATTCTTATTAGAGAACGTTTTGTCCCTTAAAGCATTAGCATCACAATACAAAGGCACCAATTTTTTCTTAATAATTTGTAATGAGGTCATAATTAACATAGAATAATACTTGGGACACACTATTTCCTACACCCAAATTCACACACTACTTTTGTGTCAACTCATGATTAGTGTATAAGTTGACACAACATACTCAATTGCCTATGGTGGACTCACATAAAGTGCTGAAATTCAATGTCTGTTTGATAAAAATTATTTTTGCCAATTTATTTTATTATTCAACTTATTTTTGTTATTATTCATAAGTTCCACTACACTTTTGGTACTATTTATAGGTATCACTGTACTATTTCAACTATTTTTTATTTTTATTTATAGAAAAATTTTCAATTTTAACAAAATAAACAGTTTTTAAACAGATCTCAATAATTGACACATAAGTAAGGTGTTGATTTAAGTATGAGAGCTGTGTCCTAGGCAAAAGCCGCTACTTTATTTAATGTAATTTTCTAAAACGCAGGGTAAAAAAGAAAAAAAAAAAAAAAAAGGTTCAATGATGGGTATCCTAGAGGCCCAAAGAGAAAGGAGATCTTGCAGAAAGGTGATGAAATAACTTTGCCACGCGTCAGGGTAAGACTGATAATCTCTTAGCATAGAGAATCCAGATTGTGCACGGTTTTGATGCCACGTCCACACATAGCCATTAACCAAACTCCAAACACCTGAGGACCTCAACCAAGTTTCGGTTTTGCCACAAGCAGTTGCTGGTTTTAAATTTTCCTGAGACAAAAAAAGCACACCAAGTTTCTATCTTTAGCTGGAAAAATTTGGGCTCTTTGAATCAGAATATACTTGTCTTTTTACCTTTGATTTTTGAAGAAGAAGAACATGGGAACAACCTTATTTACTAGCTGCAGCTTTTCTTGGAGATACCACCAGCAGATAATTCCTTCTAGTCATATGCTTACTCAGTGTTCCCTGGAAAATGGGATTTCTACAGCAAAAGTTATTCCTGATTCAGGAGAGAGTAAAGTCGTTGATGGAGGAATTGAGAAATGGTCTGGGTTGATGAAGAGAAGATCAGTTTTGGTTTCTGGGGTTTCTTTAATCTCTTCAACATGTTTGGGTTCTCCAAGAGAAGGTTTGGCTGTGGTTAAACAAGGCCTTCTAGCTGGGAGGATACCTGGTCTGTCTGAACCAGATGAACAAGGTTGGTTTTCATATTTTTCTGTTCACTTCCATTCTAATTGCCCTGTTTTCTTTTTTTAATCTCTTAATCTAAATGATAGTAATGATAAATGATATCAACATGCAATTGAGGAAAACTTCTATGGAGAAGACATAATTGCTCCTTAGTTATGTCTTATAGTCATGAAGCAAAAAAATATTTCTTTTTGCCTTTCTCAGCTTGGAAGAGAACTGTAATATTATTAAAATCATATCCCCTTTTGCTTGGGAGTATCTTGACATTTTCAGTTATTAAGTTCATATATAGTAGCCTTTTTTTCTTTTTTCTTTTCTTTTTTAGAAAAATTATCTAGAACTATTTCTTTCCAATTTAGTTTTTATGATGTAAACCAAATTACAAAAAAAGCAGGAAATGATCCCTTTAACATTCTCCATCAATATCTGTAAGCCGGAGTTACTATCTGCTACATATACTTATCAGGCAACAAAAGAGGAGAGGGGGTTGGGGGGGAAGGGACAGAACTGATAGGACTAAAAGATCAATTAACATTAATAAATGGCATCTCAAAGTTCTATCTAGTCTTGGACCATGCAAAAAATTTTACTTACCTCATAGATTTTGAACTCCTTTCTGTGGTTTCCATATGGAGCCCAAAATTGTGTATAGAATGCCTCTATAATTTCATATGCTTGAAACTTCTGGAACCTTTCAAACTACTTGCCATTGTCTTTATTTATTTATTTTTGTTCTTTTTATAAGTATGGCCAAGTTAACTAGGAAAACATATGCTCAGACAGGTTGGAGGACATACCGCAGGCCAGATGAGAAGTCTGGAGGACATGGTGTTGGATGGAGTCCTATCATCCCCTACGTATTTTCTGTCCCTCAGGATTGGGAAGAGGTGATAATGTACAACTGAAACCTGAGTTTTAACTCGTTGGACTTGCATTTGAACTGCATATTCAAGTCGTTACATTTCAAAGAAATTTCCTTTTTTTTTTTTTTTTTTTCATAGAAACAAAATGAAATATCTAATTCCATGTCTCTTTTGGAGTCCTATCAACCCCTAAGTATTTAATATCTCTCAGGATTGGGAACAGGTGATAATGTACAACTGAAACCTGAGTTTTAACTTTGGACTTACGTTTGAACTGCATATTCAAGTCATTACATTTCAAAGAAATTTCCTTCTGTTTTCATAGAAGCAAAATGAAATATCTAATTCCATGTCTCTTTTAACTTGGATATTCTCTGTCTCATTTTTTTTTTTCTTTTTTTGTTTATCTTATTTTAGCTCTCTATATTTTTCGTTATGTCTGTATAACAGGTTCCAGTATCAATAGCAGATCTGGGTGGGACAGAAATTGATTTGAGATTTGGTAGCTCTAAGGAAGGAAAACTATTTGTAATTGTTGCTCCTGTTCTCAGATTTAGTGATGGTGAGGTTCCCTAAATTTAAGCATTCTTCATTTGAAAGAATTCCCTCAGATGCCTTTTTGCTATAAGAAATCTGATTAGTTGTGCATCAAATCTTCATATGAACTTTTTTTTTTTAATAAGAATGGTGGTGAGGAAGAACCATGTAGAGAATGCTTGTGTGTGCCTGAGGAAAGCAAATCTTCATATGAACTTAGCTCTCTAGCAATAATCTGTGCGAGCGCATGTGCGTTAATGAAGTTTGATATTCACATATTTGTTGTGGTTGTGTATTATATGCATAGGTCTTGGTGACAATGCTAAAATTGAATTAATTGGACCTCCGGATAAAGTGATTAATGCATTTGGACCTGAAGTGATTGGTGAAAATGTAGAAGGGAAGGTTATAAGTATGAATGTAGCAGAACACTCAGGAAGAACATACTACCAGTATGAATTAGAGCCACCTCATGCTCTTATCACTGCAACTGCAGCTGGAAATCGCCTCTACTTGTTTAATGTAACAGCAAGTGGTATGGATATTTATTTTGATATGCTTCAATATAACCAAAGGAAAACTATTCAATAATTCTTTTTCTTTTTCTTTTTCTTTTTTTTTTTGATAAAATTCTTTTTCTTTTTGTAGGTCTTCAGTGGAAGAGGCACTACAACGATTTGAAAAGGATATCCGACTCTTTTCGTGTTGTCTAATTTAATTCTCTCATTAAATGAGACTGCATAAAGATATTGTTTCTGTAGTGTAATCTACAACAATTAGAGGAAAAAAGAAAATACTTCAAAAATAGTTAAAAGCAAAGAGTATTGGTGGTGGAAATTTTGGGTTCAACTTGATACCATACATCTTGGTGCATATCAAATGGCATAAATATATTGTTTCTATAGTGTAATTTACAACAATTACAGGGGGAAAAAAAAAAAAAAAAAAAAAAAGTTAAAAGCAAAGTGTGTTGGTGGTGGAAATTTTGGGTTCAACTTGATATCATACATCTTTGGTGCATATCAAATTCGTAAAAAGATTTCTTGCAGTTACCTGACACTGGTTTGAAGCATCAAAGTAGGTATAGAAGGCCATCCTTCCAGCTCTGTATATGACTAAACCTTCAAAGTTCACCACCTTTGCAATTAAACTTGACAGCCAGCTCCTGAATACCTCTTTGCATGGTGAGTCTTGGTTTTGGATGGGGAAGGGGCAAAATATCCAATTAAACTGAAGCAGAATATCAAACACAATAGTTCCTTCTTCCAGTGATGACAGGATCCTTTTGGAAAGTAGCATATAGTCAAGAAGTTAGAAACAAACATTTATGCAAAATCCAGTACAGATCTATGCTTTATTTAGCATCAACACAAAATGTGTTCTTAGTGCTGCCTGGCATAATCAAGCTGCACCCTGGTGTCTTTTGTAGTCCTTTGTTATCCATGACCGTTCTCATCCTTTCAGCTTTCTCCCAACTGTCTGAAGTAGCATAAATATGTGACAGAAGAACGTAATGTGAATCGGTAGCAGTCACCATGTTCACATTTTGTGTGCCCTCTTTCACTATCTTTTCTGTCATATCCTTGTCCTGATGAATCCAACAAGCTCCCAGCATAGCTGTCCAAACTGTGTCATTAGGTTTCATTGGCATTCTCTTCACCAGATCATAAGCCTCTCTTAGTCTCCCTGCTCGCCCCAAAAGGTCAACTAAGCACCCATAGTGCCTGACACTTGCTTCCCAGCCATACTTCTCCATCTTGGAGAATATTTCTATACCTTCATTCACAAGCCCCCCATGCGCGCACGCTGAGAGAACAGAAAGAAAAGTTATATCATCAGGCCTTTTGTTTGAACTTTCCATTCTGTCAAAAAACTCAAGAGCCTCTTTGCATCGTCCATGAGTGGCAAAACCTGAGATTATAGCATTCCAACAGGTAGTGTTCCTCTCAGTCATCCTTTCAAAGACCAACCTTGCATTAATCAAATCCCCACATTTCGCATACATGTCAACCAATCCACTCAAAACAAATACATTAACCCGAATCTTCTTACGATGTATCATACAATGGATTTCTTTACCAGCATCCAACAGCCCCAACTGAGCACAAGCAGATAAAACACTCACAATAGTGACTTCATCAGGTGCAAATCCTTCGGCTTGCATTTGGCCAAATGCTCCCATAGCTTCCATACAAAAACCATTCTGAGAATACCCAGAAATCAACGAATTCCAATTCACTAAATTCCGGACAGGAATTCGATCAAAAATAGCCTTGGCCTCATTCACATCACCCTTCTTGCAGTACCCAGAAATCATCGAAGACCATGCAAAGAAATTCCGGTGTGGCATCGCCTCAAAAACTTCCCTTGCAGCCTTCATCTCCCCATTGCTGGTATACCCATCAACCATCACAGTCCAGGTAACCACATTCCTCAACTCATGAGGAACCCTGTTGAACAATTGCCTGGCAATACCAATATCTCCACCCTTTGCGAACCCATCAATCATTTCATTCCAAGTCACTGCATTTCTTATTGACATCTTTTCGAACAAAATTGATGCAGAATTCGTATCTTTATTCCTCAAGTATTCACCAATCATGGCATTCCATGTTACAACATTTCTCTCAGGCAAATAATCAAACACTTTACGTGAATCGATGATATCACCACATTTAGCATACATACCAAGCAATGAGGTCCCAACAATCACATTGCAATCCACCCCGGTCTTTATCGTCTCGGCGTGCAAAGCTTTCCCAAAACCAAGGAAAGAAAGAGAAGCACAAGCCTTGAGAATTAAGGGGACTACACCCACATAGTCAAGTCCTTTACGCCTAATATTATTGTACACAACAAGAGCTTCTCTAAGTGATCCTTGAGAGATGTGATTCCTTACGAGGTAATTCCAATTAGTGAGAATTGGTAGGGTACAATAATCAGAGCTTTGGTTAATTGTTTTTGGATTTTGATGTATGTACTGGGTTTGTGTTTGATGATAGTAGACTGGGCAGTTTGTAGTTTCTTTAGGATTTTGGGACAAAGTTACTCTCATTTTTTAAAGTTTCATTTATTTTCCACTTCAAATCCTACTGTTTATTTAGTTTTTGGAGGGAGCTTCTTATAACATGCAGCTCGCTCACCTCATCATTTTTACAAACTCTCACCTCTTTATAAAGTGTGTTTTTGGTGGTTTTTTGTTATTGAACGACAAATTTGGGGTTCGATCTTACCCTATACCAAAAAAACTAATTGATGTCTTGATCTGATGATAAAGAGCAACCATTAGGAGCAGACGTCACCTTTTTTTTTTTTTTTTTTTTTTGGGACAAACTCTCACCTCATTATAAAGTGTGTTTTGGTGAGTTTTTTGTCATCGAATAAGAGAACTGGGTTCGATCTTACCTTACACCAATAAAAATAATTGCTGTTTTGGTCGACCATAAAATGTTACAAGGGTTTGTTTGGTTAGTTGAAGAGGCACCATTTTTTGTTTTCATTTTCAGTTTTTAGAGGGTCCCACCACTAAAAAACTAGTTTGGTTTTTGCATTTGAATTCAATTTTCATTTTCAGTATTCTAAAAGTTGGATTTGAAAAAAAAAATGAATACAACTTTTCATCTTTTTTGTTTTCTATGAATATGAATACAGTGGCATATTCGTAAATATTGTGAAAGGACAAAGTTACCTTTTTTTTTTAGTGATATGATGTGAGTGAGAAAATTTACTTTTTTTTTTAATAGAAAATAATGATCAAACACAGGTATGATGTATTATATACCAAATTCTGTATTTAAAACAACTTACCAAACACTACCAAATGTAAAAATAAGTGCTTTTTTTTTTAATTTTATATATATATATATATATTTAAATTCAGGATTTGAATATAGAATAAAGAAAATGAAAACTAGATACACCTATTTTTGAAACCAAATCGATCCTAAGAACATCTTCAGCAGTTTTTCCAAATTTTTGTACTGTTTGGAGTATGAACAGTTGTTTTTACCTTTTACCTACTATAGGGACTCGTTTTTCGGCCCAATACAATGAATTTGTAGAGAGTGGGCTAAAAAGCTAGGCCTTTGTGGACGGACAATCGTTAGTCATGGTGTTCATGATGATCGCACAGAGATGAACTGAGCTTATTTAAGGAGATTTTCTCCTCGGCGCAGTTTGGGTGGCTCCTGTTCTTGGGCCTGGAGAGAGAGTCCTTTTTATGGACTGCTTCTTCCTCCTTTTATACTAGCTTTTCCCCTCTCTCGAACGTCCACGTGTAGGTTCAGATTTATAGGGCTAATACTTGTCCCATCAGCCCATACCTAGAATGGTTTGGGGGTGGTTGTAAAAGTTAAAAAGCATGGCTCTGTCAGGTGTAGAGTACTTAATTCTAGTAATGGCAACCTTTACCTTGTTCTTTGTCGTTTTAGTACTTTTCCTGTTCGGCGAAATGACCCGGAGTGTCATCATCAAGACCAAGTTGCTCCCTTTGTCCTTAGCTACATCTATGGCCGAGGAGGGTCCTTTCCATGGCCGAGGAGGGTCCTTTCCATGGAAAGGGGTGGGCCTTTCTCAGATCGGGCCCTAGGCCCAACGTAGACACTGACATGGGCTTCCCGGTTTTATACCCCCCACAATAGCCCCTCAAAATCCTGCTGTCCGGCTCCTTGGACGGAGAGGAGGGTTTTGGTGACGTCGGGCCTATGTCATGGCTTGCCAAGTCTTGTCCTTCATCAATGCCGGAGCCTCTTCGTTTGTCTGGGGTACGTTCCTGGTTATGAGACATTCTTTTAGTTTACCCACGCCGCGTTCCTGTCGTTTCGGTACATGAGGCGCGCCTTCATTAAAGTCTCTTTACGAGGCGACGCAAATCCAACGGCTGAAGACTGCTTTGGGAATCGAGCAGGACTTATCTCGTTTGTAGCTTTTCTTAGAGATTTGGACAGATTAGATGCCACCAGGCTTGCCCCCTATATAAGAAGCACGGTGGGAGGTCATTCCCTTTATTTGCAGACCCTTTAAGCTTTTCAAATTCCTAACCTTCCAATTGTGCCCAAAGTCCCCATTACTAGTGTGACTGAGCCTTAGGAGGTGACATGGTCAAGGCTAGGGTGAGGGTGAAGGGACCACACCCTCTTTAGAAGCCTTGGGTATCTTCGAGGTTCAGAATGGCCCGGTCAGGGCAAGGGAGACAAAGACTCAAGACATTTCTTCTCCTCGATAAGGCAAGAAAGGAGCCTCTTCTTCCTTCAGCCAAAATCCGAAACAGGTGGAGTTCGCATCAGATTTTTGGTGCGACAGCACTGAGATTTCCCATCACCGGTACCATCCATTCTCGTTCGATTGTTGCTAATACGATACTTGCTTGATTGCTGTTAGAGTAGGTATGGGGATTTGGCATCCCCACTTCTTCTTCTCTTCCATCACTGGTGTCATCCAGACTTGTTTAGTCGCTGCTAGAGCAAGGTTGTGGACCAGGTGCCTCTGCTTCTTCTTCTCTTCCATCACTGGTGTCATCTAGACTTGCTTAGTCGCTGCTAGAGCAAAATTGAAGGATCTATCATTCCCATGTGTCCCTTTTTTTTTTTTGTTTTTGTTTTTGTTTCTGTAGTTAGCTTCTGGTATAGGCTTGTCTAAGCCCCTTTTTTGTATGCTGTACTACTTCTTTGTCTAATAAAAGATGACTTTATCTCATTTTGCGTGTTCTTTCTTTTCTGCAATAGTTATTTTATGAATGGATGTGCTGGTGTCTTTTTCTTTCGAACAGTACTTAGGGCCGATGCCCTTGTTAGCAAAAAGTTATCACTTTGAACTTATCAAAACTGACGGGCACAACAATGCCGACTTTAAGTAGGTTAACCATATGAGACTAATCGGGATAACAGCTGAATGTTCTGTATTGCGTATGGGGTGATCACCCGAGGACGTGTAACCCAAAATGAACTGTCCGAGGGGGTCGCCTGGCACTAGGGTGCTTTGCCACGTTTTAGATGATATTCATACCATTAATTTGTTTTAGGCATCCGGTTCGAGGACCAAGGCATGATTGTACCGAGTCTAAACACTTGGTTGTGTGTTAGTTTCCTTAGAGCCGGGGGTCCGAGGACCGCGCGGGATTTCCATTCTGTCTAGGACTTAAACCTTTCTTGATGTAGTTAGTTCCCCGTAGGTTTGGGTCCGAGGACTATGCAAGACCTTGGTTTTGTCCAACACTTATATTTTCTAGTGACTAGTTTCCCCGTAGGTTTGAGTCCGAGGACCATATAAGACCTTGGTTCTGTCTAGCACTTTCTTCTTGAAGTAGCTGGTTTCCCCATAGGTTTGAGTCCGAAGACCATGCAAGACCTTGGTTCTGTCCAACACTTATATTTTCTTCTAGTGACTAGTTTCCCCATAGGTTTGAGTCTGAGGACCATGTAAGACCTTGGTTCTGTCTAGCACTTTCTTCTTGAAGTAGTTGGTTTCCCTATAGGTTTGAGTCTGAGGACAATGCAAGACCTTGGTTCTATCCAGTACTTTTTTTTTTCTTTTTCAATGGGAATTCAGTGAATCGGGCTACTGGACCCGCAAGGATTAGCCCTTTGACAAATGTGTGGGGCACAGACTTGATGTTAGAAGCCCCTAGAACTGCCCGTGCCACTGGCACTTCGAAGTGTAGCCCTGAGTGGGAGCTGAGTTAGGGCAACAACCGCGTGCTGCTGGAAATGATGGGGAAGCTTTCGCAAAGCTTGCACCACTGCCAAAATTATCTCTTTCGAGGGACTCTCGTTGATAGGAGCTTGGTCCTACCATGACTAACCGCCGCCTACGCCTACGCCAACGCACAAGCTTTCCTACAGACGGCACCAATTGTAAGGACTCGTTTTTCGGCCCAATACAATGAATTTGTAGAGAGTGGGCTAAAAAGCTAGGCCTTTGTGGACGGACAATCGTTAGTCATGGTGTTCGTGATGATCGCACAGAGATGAACTGAGCTTATTTAAGGAGATTTTCTCCTCGGCGCAGTTTGGGTGGCCCCTGTTCTTGGGCCTGGAGGGAGAGTCCTCTTTCTGGACTGCTTCTTCCTCCTTTTATACTAGCTTTTCCCCTCTCTCGAACGTCCACTTGTAGGTTCAGATTTATAAGACTGATACTTGTCCCATCAGCCCATACCCAAAGTGATTGGGGGTGGTTGTAAAAGCTGAAAAACATGGCTCTGTCAGGTGCAGAGTACTTAATTGTAGTAATGGCAGTCTTTCCCTTGTTCTTTGTCGTTTTAGTACTTTTCCTGTTCGGCGAAATGATCCGAAGTGTCATCATCAGGACCGAGTTGCTCCCTTTGTCCTCGGCTACATTTATGGCCGAGGAGGGTCCTTTCCATGGCCGAGGAGGATCCTTCCCATGGAAAGGGGTGGGCCTTCCTCGGATCGAGCCCTGGGCCCAACGTAGACACTGACATGGGCTTCCCGGTTTTATACCCCCCACACCTACCTATTTTTTTTTTTTTTTTTTAAATACACTTCTAACAAATTCTCTATCCTTTCTCAATCTCATTTAAATATTATCTCTTCATTCTTTCTTTAATCTTTTTTTAATAATTTCTTTATTTCTCTATTCATTCCTAATGACTATTTTTTAAAAAAATTCCCAACAGCTATATTTTTAAATCTCCCAACAATAATATTTTCAAAATTTATAATAGTCATATTTTCCAACAGGTCTTTTATTTATTTATTTATTTTTTATTTTAGTCGCACACACATATACATATATACATACATATATATATATATATATGTGTGTGTGTGTGTGTATATATATATATATATATTATTATTATTATTATTAGGAAACCATCTTCATTGCTATAGTTCCTTGTATATGGGAAGTATGGAATCTGAACAAAAGAACAAAAGCTTTAATGCAATCAATTCAACCTTCTTAGCAAGGGCACCACTTGTTTCATTGTACTAATACAAAAGAAATTTGACATTTTAAAAACTAATGGGAATTAGCAATATAGCAATAATGGAAATTGGTACAAAGCTTTAGAACTAGTACAAAGCTAATGAGAATTAGCAGTATGGCAGTAATGGCATTTTAAAAGCTTAAAAACTAGTACCAAGCTAAATCGAATTAGCAATAAAGTTGAACATCACCTTGGATATACATATATATATATATATATATATATAGTGCAATAGGATCACATTGTAGCAAAACAAAATAAATAGTGCAATAGGATCATATTGCAGCAAAACAAAAATGAGTGACCCAATATACATTCTTAGTCAGTAGGATCACATTGCAACAAAACAAGATTAAAGCGCTCTCTTAATCATGTACAAAATAAGAGTGTAGGGGCAGAGGCCCAAGGTCATACAATGGGCCTTGAGCCCAATATAGGAGGATTTACTAGTCCGAGAAGAAGGTGTAGGTACGCTAAGGGCCCCAGGCCCAAGTTTCGTGGGCCCAGTCATCTAGGGGGCGATCCGAGGAGGAAGGTCTCCTCGGACGTGGCAAATATGGCTCGAACATGTCTTCTACCAGCTATGAGAACTCACTCCAGCAAATGTTGGAAACAGGGATGAGTCCACCAAACCCGTAAGAGGGGCAACATTGTATGAGGTCAAGTGAGAGGCTATAGGCAGCTGCATTAAATGCATGATAGCTACTTTTCCGGCCGCATTAATGGGGAGGGACTTGTGAACAGTGTTATCTTGGCTACCGCAACTCACAGAAAGGCGGGGAAGATGTCCGATGGGACGGGCACGCAGGAGAAGGCTCAGATGATCAACAAGTGTAGGGTCCTAGTGACATGAAAGGGGCTATATAAGTGAGAGGACTTCCCATGGAGAAAGGGGGGCAGAAAAAACCAGAATCATGAAGAAGGACTGAGATATATCTCCCACGTCTCCTCGGATCACACAGAAAACAAGCAGAAAAAGGTTTTCCTGTTTATAAGTGTTGCGTGGCCCAACATTCGTTAGCATGCACTTAGTTATGGCCTAGTTCTGTAACCCACTTCTCTAAAAATTCATTGTTTTGGATTCCTTGGGCCAGAGTCTCCTACCTGTTGGGCCTGGACCCCAAATCGGGACCTTACAAAGAGCATTGATGATGATAATAGTTTAAGAATGAGACCTTCGTTTTTCAACGATTTCTATTTGGCATTGATGAATATATTCTTGCTGCACTGAAGACAACGTACTTACACCCATCATCATAATATATTTTTTCTTTCCTCATCTGATTCATTCTCAATTTCTCCATTTTATTGTCCTCCTTTAACTTTTCTATTCTCAATTTTTCCATTTCATATTCCTCTTTCGATCTTTTCATATCTAGTTCCATTTTCATTCTTGCCATTTCAAGTTTTTTATCCTTAAGTTGAATTCGCACCATCTCATGCTCATGGTCTGCAAGACGTCCTTTCTCAATACAAGCTATTTTCATCTCACTCATTTTTCTTCTTTCTTCCATCATAACATTCAATATGTCTTCCATATGTGAAGTCGTACCTTTTTTGCACTTTTGTTTCTTCAATCTTTCTTTTTCGGCCTATACCCTTTTAGTGGTCTCTCCAAGTTTACAATTGGAACCAGTGGAATATTATCATCCTCTAAACTTATTGATTCTAGATTAGAAGATGAAGATGTCTCAAATCTCCTTCATTTTTTTTTTTTGGTTGTTGATTGTTAACAATAACCAACCATTTTGGTGAGTGCTTTAACAAATTCCAACAACGTTCATATTGAAATTTGGTTCCCTGCAATACTTGATAGAGCTATTTTGCCACATTAAGCTAAAAAATTAACAAATAGTTTATAATTACTATCTTGAATCAGTTGGAACAAATTAGCAAATTAACACAAATTTCTTTATAAGATGTACATTGTCTTCAACAGCCATAAACTTCGAAATAATAACATAAATGCCCTTCCCAAAGTTTTTGAACTCTTCCCTCCATGAAGCAGCTAGAGCAACTGTCTTTTGAATGACCCATAAGCCTAAAAGGGCGGCTAAGAATGCTGAAACTCTTGCAGAACTGTAAAACTATCAGGGAATTGAAGCAAATCCATCTTCAAATTCTCATGCATGGCCTCCATGAAAGCGATTTTGTGTTGCCTAAGCTTATCACTCTTGCTTCCGAACTCGTTTCCCTTGATTACGCGGTTCGCATATTTCGAAATTCTCAGTATCCCAATGTAATTTCCTACAATACTATGATTAAATGCTTTGTTGGGAAGACCCATCAAGGTGCATTGCGTGTTTATGATCAAATGAAGGCCTTGGCGATTTTGCCGAATAGTTTTACCTTCACTTTTCTTCTGAGGTGTTTTGAATCGTTTGAAGCTCTAGGAGATGGTAGAGTGATTCATGGTGATATTGTGAAGCTAGGATTTGGTTCAAGTGTTTTTGTTCAGAATACCCTTTTGGATTTCTATGCTAAATGCAGCGGGAATTTGGAATCTGCGTGTCGGGTGTTTGAGGAAATGCCTGAAAGAGACGTGGTGTCGTGGAATTCAATGATTTCTGGGTACTTGGCGCATGGAGATATTGAATTTGCAATTGGGTTGTTTGATTTGATGCCTGAGAGGAGTATGGTTTCATGGAATTCTGTTGTTTCGGGGCTTTCTAAAGCTGGAAATATGGAATTGGCTCGCTCGGTCTTTGAGAGGATGCCAGAGAGAAATGAGGTTTCTTGGAATTCTATGATTTCTGGCTATGTAAGGTTGGGTGATATCAAGTCTGCACAGTGTATTTTTGATCAGATGCCAAAGAGAACTGTAGTTTCTTGGACGGCTATGATTTCTGGGTACACTATGATTGGTGATCTTGAATCTGCGAGGAACGTTTTTGATCAGATGCCATTTAAGAATGTTGTCTCTTGGAATGCTATGATTGCTGGTTATGTTCATAACCATGAGTTTGATCGAGCTCTTTATGTGTTTCATCAGATGTTAATAGATGGCAAGTGCAGGCCTGATCAGACAACTTTGCTCAGTGTACTTTCTGCGTGTTCTCACATGGGGTCTCTTGAACATGGGAAATGGATTGATTCTTATACCAAGAGAAACAATTTCAACTTGTCTATTCCTTTAGGCAATGCTTTGATAGACATGTTTGCAAAATGTGGAGATATAGAAAATGCAAAAGCAGTTTTTGATAAGATGGCTAAAACATGTGTAATTACATGGACTACGATGATTTTGGGTCTAGCTGTTAATGGTCAGTGTAAAGAAGCTCTAGCTCTCTTCGGTAGGATGCATGTAGAAGGTATTAAGCCAGATGATGTCATTTTTATTGCTGTTCTGTCTGCTTGCACTCATGGAGGGTTGGTGGAAGAAGGTGAAAGGGTATTTGACCAGATGGTGCACAAGTTTGGTATTGTACCCCGAATTGAGCATTATGGTTGCATGGTTGATCTTCTGGGTCGAGCAGGGAAGTTGGAAGAAGCAGTACGATTTATCAAAGGCATGCATTTAGAGCCAAATGCTGTCATTTGGGCCACTCTACTAGGTTCATGTAAGATTCATGGAAATGGGGACATGTTAGAGTCTGTAACCAGGAAAATTATGGAGCTAGAGCCTTCAAATCCTAACTATTTAACACTGATTTCAAATTTGAGTGCATCAATTGGACAGTGGAGAGATGCTTTAATCTCTCGGGTAGCAATGAGACAGCAAGGCATGGAAAAAGTTCCTGGTTGTAGCTCCATCCAAGTAGGGGATAAGGTCCATGAATTTCTTGCCAGAGATACAAGTCATGAGGAAAGAAAGGAAATCCATTGGGCTTTATCATGTTTAAATGGACACTTGAAAGCAGTATGTGATGGATCATGAAAAACTCCCATGGTTCATTGCCCTGATAACATGTGCCTCCTGAGATGCTATGAGGAAGTTGAGTATTTAAATTACACGTCTTGGGAAAAATTCATTATTTCTTTATTCTGTTCCTGGAGCAAAGTTTATCCAAAAAGCAGGGTCCTAATTACTTCCAAGAGAAACCTCTCTTTTATGACACAAAATGAGAAGGTACAAGAGGTTTTTGGTACATGAAATTTTGGAGGTTGAATTGAAAAACCCAGATTAAATGTCACCCAACTTGTAGAATCAGGCAAGAGAAAACTGTGGGCAGGCATGAACTTGCAAAATCAAGGTTATGGTGGCATGGTGAAGAAGTATGGCCAGGGGAAGAATAAGTGTTAAGCCTGACCCTTATATCATCTAAGAGATGGAATGATTTGTTACAGTGGTGGCTTCCTTCTGGCCCCTCATTGAAAATGGATAACAAACCAGAGTTGGAGTTCATTGTCTAGAATGAGATACATCAAAGCATTGGGCCATCCTAGTAAAATTCAAACATTTCCATGGTTTTGAAGGTGAGAAATTCAACCTGTAGAGTTGATACTACAAAAGGAAACAATCATTAACAATTTGGATGTCACTGCAATTGGTGATGAAGGTATAAAGGAGAGTTTATACTTAATGGCTGGCTGCTCTAACGCTTGCAGCTTGCAAGGGGCTCCTTTCATGCCTGAAGATAACTGCAGTGAGTTAATGTGTAATTTTTGCAACTAAACATGTTAGTTTCAAACTTTCAATATACCAACACAAACTTGTTATCATTGATCCACACTATACACTAAATACTGTTTTAATTTAATTTATTTGAATAGCTTTCTTATCTTCCCCTCCTTCTCTTCCAAAGAAGAAAACAAGAAGGAAGCTATCTCAAATAGTAATAGTTTATAGATTACTTGTGAAGACTCATTAAGTTTTGTTGTGGGGGGGGTGGTGTGTTGTCTGGCTTGTTTCAACCATAAATTTGCCAGTCAACATCCTTAAGTCTAGGTTAATTTGTATTGTCCACCTCATCATCGAAATCTAATGATAAAATCAACAAATTGGTCAATTAATTGGAGTGGATATTACAAATTAATGACAACTAGGATGTTAATTTTAGAGATATAACAACTATTATATTAATTTTGAAACTAATTTTAGATGGTAGGATGGGCATTACAAAGTAATCTTGTTCAGTAAAATTGAAACTTAATTTTAACACTCACAAGAGCTGTGACTTTACAAATGGCAATAAAAATTATTATGGCCTGGACGACTCATTAAACCTAAAAGAATCCTATGCAACAGGTGGAACTGAACCTACTAGTTGGTGCTAATTCTGGCTGAAGAACCATAAGCCCACATTGAATGTACTTAACACAATCTAAAGGCTAAAAGCCATGTCAACTCTCATCCTGTTTCTGGAAATCATTACCTCTGTTCTCTTAAGGATCACAACCTTCCCAGTTGTGAATTCTGCATCTTGTCCACCCCCCCACCCCCCCCTTCTCTTTTTTTTTTTTTCAGTTTTAACATCAAAAAACAGTACTCATCCATTTAAAAATGGTTTATTGATTACCGATCACAATTACAAAGCTGCCATGACTCTGCTTCAGATTCCAACTAAAAAACAGGAACAGTGAGATGCTTTTCTAACTTTAGTTTTGGGTGCCCGTTTCCATTTTGATGCTTTTGAATTATAATTTCTAATTCATTCTGACCTTATTCATTGTGAGTGTTGAAACCAAAATAATAGTCATATGACACCACTGTTCAACCAAAATTTCCTTTTTTCTTAGAAATAATAGTCTAGATTCTTGACAGACCAACAATGCTTGTCCATATATTATGTTTATATTATGTTCTGAATCAGGTTTTTGCTGTAAAGGGTAAAAAGACATAAAATTCAATAGGTGTTATTAGAAGGGCACATGGAAAAAATTAACAGTTTTTGGAATCTTATGGTGGGATATGATGAAAAGTTTGTCATGTTCTGGCCTAGACGTGTATTATCAGTAGCTCCTCTGCATACTGTAACTGATGCTAAAAGATACTAAATATTATCCTTGAACACAACATAATGATGCACTTGTAGAGGAAGTTTTACTTTAAGGTAACAGTACATAATGTTTTTGACTGCAGAGATATTATATTAGATGAACAGCCACACATGCCGAAATTGTGGACTAAAGGAAGAACATGCACAAACAGATTGAGTTTGTTCAACGTCTTTCTGATGTCATTTCCCTTTAGTAACTAGAGGGTAACAGACCAGCTCAGACCAAAGGGGTATATAAAAACTGTGGGTGGTATGCATTTCTTTGCATGAAAGCCAATTTTTGCTGAAAATTAGGATTTGTTGCACCTACTAAAAATACTCCGTTCCTGGAATAAAGCAAAATTGTAATCACCTTGTCTAATTTTTCTTTGCAAGTTATTAATAATTATTCAAGGCACTTGTCGTTTCAATCCTCCTTTTTCTTTGCAAGTTCAAATCAATAAACCAAAGTATCAAACCCAGGGCATAATTGTGAAAATGCTGCATATTGTGACAACAAATTGACAGGCACGAATCTAGAGTATGAAGATTAACATAGACAAAATGCTTTTGAAGTCTGCTTACTTCGGCTATGATAAAGACTATAGAGAGAGAGAGAGAGATAGAGAGAAAGAGATGGTTACTTGTATATGATGTGATGCTCTTCTGATTACTTGTATTTGATGCCCATAAAGCAATATGTTTAACCAAACTATGTTACGGAATTTATTGAAAACATGACTTGGGAAAGGATTCCATATATGATGTAACACCTTTTTTTACCTTCCATTCCTTTTTATTATTATGGTCATTTTCATATGCAAGACGAGGTGTCAGCTAGCAAGAGGGTCTAACAATGTGAACCTCCAAAACTTTGAACGTGGCAAAAGAAAAGCTAGTTTTAGTAGGGGATGGCGAACATTCCTAAAGAGATTGGTTTCATGGATAAAATCACTTTTGATGATAATGCAAGTGCCAAAAAGGTTGCAAAAGTTTTTGCCGGCAAAGGTTGGCAATCTTGTCTCAAAGTTCTTAAACTGGTAAATTGTATTTTATTGTTAATACTTAATAAAAGTAGTACAAACATTCTCTTGGAATTGAGATCTTTCAGGGCTCAATAATTTAAATACAGCAAATCTAGTCTTCTCTTCCTTTTTTTCCCCTGATTATTCTGTATTCACGTGGGCATAATGTGAGTCTGCAGATTTTTGGTGTCGTGATCGTATTGTTAAAAAGCTTAGACCGGAAAATGTTAACAAAATCCACACAAAAAAAGATTAAGGTCAAACTTGAGTACAAGCAAAGAAATGCTTGCGGTACTTCATAAATTTTGGTTGTCTTAAGTTTTATAATAACTAGTTGCAAACCCGCGCAATGCGCGGAAAAATTTGACATCATAATTTTTTTTTTGTGGTGAAGTTAAAAATGAGAATAGTACTGGTGACTTTTTTTTTTTAATTTTTTTTTTTAATGAAAAAAAATGGGTAGATGGGGCGACCTAAGTTGGACTTGAGACTTATAAGTAATAATCACAAACTCATCTCAAAATAATGTGATTACATTCTAATATAGAGTAGTATATATTTTGTAGGTAAAGAAGTCTATATCTTGATATATATATATATATATATATATCCAAGGAAACATGTTGCAATTTGCTTTCAATTATTATATATGGCAAGATATTTTGTAACATGATATAATATAGCGAAATATGCATCAAAATCCAACACAATAAAAAAAAATGGAGAATGTACAATTTTGATTTAGAACACGAAAATGAATCTTGATTATTTCATATGGAAGCTAACATTATTTTTCATTTTTTGAGAAGTTAATGAGCAATTTATACAAACTTTGTTTATTAAACCAAGCTATAACAATTTATATTTTGATATTCACTAAACTCATATATGAAAATCACCTATTTTATAGAATTTTTTCTCCACAATTTAATAAACTTGAAAATAGAGGAATCTAAATGTGTAGTAAATCTTAGTCAATCAATAAATAACACAAAAGGGGTAGGAGAAAGCAAAATTAGTCATGATAGAATTGTTTATACATGCTCATAATTGTGTTTTAATACCATAGAACCAGTTCATTTTGTTGAGCTATTCACAAATTTATACATTTAATACTCTTGTTCTCTACGACTATATCTAGTTTGATCTCTTCCAGTTCTAGGTCTACAGCTTTAGCCCAAATTATAGCATATAAGCCAATGATCATGCAAAATGAACCTAGCAAGATGAAGCCAAACACAATTTCTAAATTTTAACAAATCAGCCAAGAAAATAGTAAGAGAAAAAAACAAAAGAAAACTTCGAAGAAGAGCATATTTGTTTGTGGAGCACGAAGCCTAAAAAAAAAGTGTAATATATCCAATTCATATTGTGTTGTCCAATATAATAACAGTTGTTAAATACGTTCTATACGTTCTAGAAAGAAGGAAGAGAGAAAGATATTAAATGATAAACTATCACGTGTTAACAATCAATGAAATAAATTATAAATTACACCGCAAGAGTATTGCATTGCTAATTGTAGAATTGCCAATGAAATAATATAAATATATATATATATTTATATATATATATATTCAGAACACTTTGCTAAAAAGTGTGACATATGTGAAACATAATTTTAGTGATAATTTTTTTTTTTTTTTTTTTTTTTTTTAATGTAAGAGAATTTGATTAGTAATACCTACATCATCACCCAAAATAACCAAAAACAACTATTTACAAAGAAATGTAAACAAACTAACAACCATTTATCACTTATTATCCTAAAGAAAAAGAAAATTATGGTAGTAATTTTGTGTTTAATAGTTTTGGTTCTTTGAGTAGTGCTAGCACAAAAGATTGTTGCCATTATCTTGATATAACCTTCTTAAATTCTAATCAATTCAAGAACTTATAAGAAGTTTATGCAGATGAATATAAGAAAAAAGTACTAAAGAAATATGTATTACACTAAAATATTTAAGGAGTATTTTGGATTGAAGAGCAACATGTTGTAGCCAAATTGAACTTGGAATAAGAGATAATTTTAAGCTAGATAAGGTATGATGATTTAATTCATATAGAAGGGTACAAAATCATTGTGCTCTGTCTTAATAAATACAAAGATCATATTGAACTCAAAAAAAGAGATAATTTTAAGCATTTTTTTCACCTTGAGAATGAGATAAGTTTAAGCTAGCTGAGGTGAGGAATAATAGTGTGTGTGTCTATATATATATATATACATACATATATTTGGCTAGCATGATTTGAATTAAGTTGTGGAATTTTCTAAGAATAAGTTACATCAAGGTATATGCTTCAATTGAAAGAATTTTTAAATCCAAAGAAATGGATATTAGGTTAACCATGAAAAACATAAAAAAAAAATATTGCATGCATGCCCATAGTCAATAAATGGATGCAATACTTAAACATTGTAAGTGTCCCAAAATTGTTTCCTTGAAAATTATAAATGGTAAGATTTAGAGATTAGATCTTAAAATAAAATTTTAAAAAATCTTTAGTGTGTTTGAATTACCATAATGTTATTTGCATTGTATTTTGTTGAAAAATTAATGAAAAAACCATATAAAGATTAGGTATAATCTCAAATACAAAGAAAAAGAGAAACACATGGTATAATTCCAAATATAAAGAAAAAGAGAAACGCCATTCCTATAAATCATAATATTTTGTTTCCTCTCCCAAGGTATCCTAAGAAAGAAATTATAAATTAGCATATATTTAGATGAGATTAAAGGATTTTAGCAAGAATTTGCGTAGTATTAAATTTAAAAAATAACAAAGCTATTCAGAAAATAAAATAAACAAATGGGAGGCAAAAGACCATGTACTAAAACAAAATAAGAAATTAGTAAGATGGTAATGTATTTCGATATGATGGAAGCGATTTGATAAATTGTGATCAAGGAAAATAACCATTACTCAAAAGAAGAAGTGGAAAACATTTAAAATGTACCCAAAAAAAAAAAAAAATAGAGTGAAGATCAAGAGTATTGTAAGCACATTGAAATACTTACCAAATTGAGACGATGATTTTTTGTTGAATTGTTATCTCTGATCGAAGAAATCATCTCAATCTTAGTAAAGAAAATCCAGAGTTTCTTGATGGGTGTGTTTTCGTTTATTTTCTTCGTGGGTGTGTTTTATACTATTCATTTTCATATGACAATTTATTTTGTCATAATGCACTTTGGCATAACTTAATTTATGACCGTTCAAGAGAATGTGTAAGGTCATAAACTCATAATGCAATATTGGGTGTGTTTTCTACTATTCTGTTCATATGACAATTTATTTTGCCATAATGCACTTGGGAATAGTTTAGTATTCATATGACAATTTATTTTGTCATAATGCACTTTGGCATAACTTAATATATGACCATTCAAGAGAATGTGTAAGGTCATAAACTCATAATGCAATATTGGGTGTGTTTTCTACTATTCTGTTCATATGACAATTTATTTTGCCATAATGCACTTGGGAATAGTTTAGTATTCATATGTTCATTCAAGAGAATGTGTAAGGTCATAAACTGATAATGCAATTTTGATTTTTTTATGTCCAATATTGAATATTTTAGTATTTAATATGTTTAGTATTATATATATAATGTTAAATATTTTGGAGTGTTAAGTGGTATTTCTATTTCTATCATATCTCTTTTACTATAAATTACCACCAACAAAGTGGTATGCTGAAGATAATCCCACCATTTGTACTTCTATGTCACATGTTTAATAAAATGCCTATGAGAAGGGTTTACAAAAAAAAAAAAAAAGGATGGTATGTCCAATGAAGAATTCCTACTTTTTTATTTTGGTTTTTATTATTATTTATAAATAAAGTATTTTATGACTACATGTTTTCAATGATAATAATTATAGCATTATATTGTCGATAAGTTACATGTATTTAATTATTATTTTAGAATGCCTTTCAAAAAAAAAAAAAAATTATTTAGAATGTGTAAAGTCATCTTTAGATATTACTATTTTATTATAGTTGGTAAGTTACATGTATTTAATTATTATTTTAGAATGTGTAAAATCATCCATAGATATTAATATTTTAAAAAAATGTCATTTTTTTTATAAAGATCTCATGGCCGCTGATGTGACTGAACTGGAGCGTAGCATCAATAAAAGTGTAACAATAAATACTACGTTTCAACTTTTAGAAATGTTTTTTTTTTCCTTTCTTCCTTTAAGTTGAAAAGGCTCACACAAAACCGGCTTGAACGTTTTTTATTTTTTATTTCTTTTTCCTTTAAGTTGAACTGAAAAGACTTTGGGTTGGGCTTGATAGTGGAACTAAATAAATAAGAGGTGGGCTGGATTAATTATACAAATTTATTATAGGGTGATAGTGGAAGTAAATAAATAATTAGTGAGCTGCATTTATAGGGCTGGGATTTATAGGGCTAAAAATTGGAAAAAGCATTTTCAAATTGAAGGAAAAATTATATATTTTTTTAAACAAATGACGTGGCAGCTGATATGGCACAACGTGAGAGTAGCAGCATTAAACGCTACGCTTCAGCTTTTAGTAATATATAGATTAACAGTATGCATCATATTTAAAGTAAAGAAACATCACAAATATCAATGAAACAATAAAATTATTAATACAAATAAATAAATAAATAAAAATAACCTTAAGTTATATGTCACAAGCCTAGCATGTAAGAATAAATTTTGTTTTCATCAAAGCACCAACCTTTTTTTTTTTTTTGGTGGAAACGGGATTTTATTTAGATATTAAAAGAGTTTATACAACACCAACAGCAGGTCCTTGGGCACAGAGACGAATGCTCCCAAGCCCGGCCAGATCCTTTACATAGTACATATAGACAAAACTAGGACAACCATTATACACAGACAAAAGGTTCTGCTGTTGAGTCCCCTGCTTCGCCAGAGCGTCCGCATAGGCATTTGCTTCACGGTAAATGTGATGCACCTGCACCACCCAGTCCCGATCCATAAGACTCTTGCAATCATAAATTAAAGGCATTATATGAGTAGGATAGCACCAACCTTTAGTCTGCTTAATTTTGCCCAATTCAGCGAACCAATGCACTTTTTTGTCATTACCCCTTTGACCCACTAAAATCTTTTAATCATGGCTTGTAGCTCAAAGCAAAGACCATTAAAAATCTTGAAACAACTCATCGCATATGTAGGGATATTAAGGGCAATTGCTTTGATCAACACTTACCATCTGACATGGAAAGCCAACCCAAGGCGTCATGTTAGATTGAGTTTGGTTGGCATTGGTGGGTTGAGTGCATAACCCTAGAGTGAGAATTTTCAATGAAAATTTTTATTTGAGATAGTTAATTTTCAATGATTTATTTGTTTTAAAAAATAAGTTAAAATATAAATATAAATGTACCTATATTTAAAATATAAATATAAATGTACCTATATAAAATGTGATTTTAAAGAGAAAACATTTTTACATTTTGCATTATATATCCAAATGATTAAATTTTTATATTTTATTTGTAATTGGTATAGCATTGCATATATAGGGGGCAAAGTAGAAGGTCTATCTTTTTGTTTTGTTTTTGTTTTTTATGTGAATATTGTGAATTTTATTCAAAATGAAAAGCAACAAGTATATCATGGAGAAAAACTCGCTCTAAGAAACAAGGACTCTTTTTAATCCATAAAGAAAAATCATTAATGTCTAACGCATATTTTGCTAACAAATGAGCTAGTCTATTAACTTGTCTGCAAACATAGGACATAGGATATCTGAAAGTCATGAATAGTAGCCAGCATACCATAGATAACTGGGGAATGCTCACCCAAAGCCTGAGAAATAATGGGGGAGTCACCCTTCAGTCATAAACTCTTGAATACCCACAACTTTAGCAAACGGAAAGCCAGCTTCAATAAAATTATATTAAAAAAAAAAAAAATCAAACTCTATATCATTAGTGTAATGTATTTTCATATATATATTCCACAAGGTACTAAATAATTCAACATACACGAAAATCTACCAGAATATGTTGAATGATACACTATTAAGCTTGATGGAACGTCGCTATGTCATAATTTATATTAAGATAGAAACATGCAAATCATGAAATTCACATTAAAGTTTGCCTTGTCCATTTTGTAGACCTCCCCTCTGATTCAAAGCGAAGTGACAACTACAAATCTTATCAGTTGTCATTTAAGAACATCATTTTCTCTCAAATGTTCTATATATATCCAAAAAATAAAAAATAAATAAATAGAGAACAAGAAAAATAATTAGCTACCTTGTTTCAATTTTTAACGCAGAGTTACCTGGGTCATAGGACACTCAAAAAATGGACCAGATTCTCATTCTAGTCATCACTGAAAAAAGAATTGAGGGCAAAGAGAAGCAACTCATTTATGATATGTGAAGTTGCGTCCACAAATTTGATTAATCCAACTAAATTCAATTTGGTTTTGGCAGTGAATGTCGAATTATAAATGCAAAGATATCCACAACGCAATGTGGTGCACTTTCAGCCAGTGATCATCTAGACAAGAAGAGTCCTCCCAAAAAGGCAATGTGGTATTGGGTGAAAACCTTCAGTACCTACCTTTAATTATTCTTTGATTTTGATGGCTACTAACATGAGTCGATAATGATGATAAAATGGTCCACATGAAATGACTTGCCCTATGTTAAAATTAACTGACATTATTCAAAATAGATAAATATAATAGTCATACAAAATGTAATATAAATGCATACTGTAATTTACTTTTCATATCTAGGTTTATTTACTCAGTTGCTCGCTGTCGACGAGTTTTCATATTTTGAAGTCGGTTCATGATTTATTTATTTCCAATAGTTTTAAAATTTATCTTTATTTATGTATGTAACTAAGCAATCATTCATCTATTGATCTCTAATTTGTTTTTGTCATTGATTTTTAACACTATTCATTGCTGGAAAAACCCAGATTTTATAGCCAAAACCCAATGTTTAAAATTATGAAAGATTCAAGAGATTTAAGTAAAAGATTAATGGAAAGATGGAGAATTAAGGATTTAGTCTCATGAGAAAATAAGATATAATTTTTAAATATGGACCAGCTACTGGGAGTAGGATTGCCATGAAGTTTGGTAAATGATTTTGATTTGAACCAAAAAAGCTATAGCAATATGAGAAAATTGAATTTCAATTGTTATAAAAGATCAAGTGTTGTGTGTCTCTCATTTAAAAGGAAAAAAAGTGTCGTGTGTCAAATTTTATATTATCTCTTTATTTATAATAATATTTTATCTACTTATCTCAATTTTGGGCATTAAAGTTATATCATTTGTGTTGTTAATGAAATTGTGGGTCTTAAGAGGACAAGGTTTCTCTCTAAACTAGTTTAGAGAGAACCCTTTAAACTACTTTTATATTGTTTTATTTGATGTAAATTTTAAAAATCTAACCATTGGATTACATGATTTTTATGTTCTTAATAAACATGTCAAATTTCGTTCAAATCGGATCTTATTTACTATTTGATTAATAAATTTATTTTTTATGCATAATTTTTACCACAAAAACTTGAAATTTAAACTTGTCATTTAAGACATAACTATTGATTTTTGATATTCTTACAATTTTCCGAGTATGAAAAATATATTAAGAACATGCAAGCCAGCGATTAGATTCTTAAAATTCATATCTGATAAAAAGATATAATAGGAGTTTGTAAGGTTGTCATGGAAAATTTGTCCATAAACACCAGAGGTGGGGGAAAAGTACAATATAAGATTCCTATGACAAATGGTTGAATCAGGCGGTTTCAAGTTTCGAACAGGTTGAGTAAGGATCAAAAACTTCTCAGATTAAATTTGGTAATTAATTCTAATAGTATACTTGTTCAATAACTCCAGTATTCCACAAAAGAAGAAAAAAAAAACGCATAAACATGAAATAAAGTTAAATCACTTATATAACTAAGTATGAATTTGGATTAGTATTTTACTAAAAGCTTACTTGCTTGCTTGTTGAAATTTGACAAAAATATAGTTGTATTAAAAAAAAAAAAAAAGACTATAAAAGGCTATAATAAGCAAATCAGCTAAAAACTAAAAGGGAAAAAAAAAAGGCTAATCCAAACTTACACTAGTATATAGAATTTTAAAAAATAAAAAATAAAATATTGTGTGTGTGTATATATATAAAAGAGTAAATAATTAGGAAGAAAAATGTATAATGAACTCATAAAAAAAAAAAAAATACACATTGTTAGAAGTAGACCCAATACTAAAAATATTTATATTTAAGAATTGCATGTCAAGTTGGTGAGTAATGTCATTAGTATTATTTTTTTTTAACAATATAAAAAATATAATATAACTTTCGGGTTTGATGAACGAATTAGGTTTGGGTTGGATCTGTTTGAGTCAAATCAAAATCGAGTTCAAGAAAAGAAAAAATCAATCTAAACAAGTTATTATTTTTATACCATACCTTTTTTTCATAGAAAAAATTCATCTCCCAACTAGTTTGGAATTATCTTCCTTCAACACTAACAAAGAAAAAGTTAATTCAAATTAGTCTAGAGCTATCCTCCCTCAACATTAGACTCTAGTAAAAGAAAAAAATTAATTCAAATGCACATGCATGCTTTCTTCTTTTTTTTTTTTTTTGATGAAATACGATTCATTAATAAATCAAAGGGTTACAACAGTATCATGGCAGATCCTATTCACAGACACACCATTCCTATCATCCTGCAAAATACGCAGCACTTCCACAGGCGGACTAACATAATTAACTAGGTCAAGCTCCTGCTCCACTCCCATTTTGGCTAGCATGTCTGCACACCGGTTAGTTTTTCGATAACAATACTTGATTTGAATTTGCTGGAAACGTAACACCAGTTGCCTACAATCATCCAGTATAGGAGAAATAATGTTGTTATCATAGTTAGAGTTCCCTAAGACATCAACTACTGCTTTAGCATCCAGCTCAACAATAAGACAAGATATATTCAACGAAGAGCACAAGATAAGCCCATCTCTTAAACTCCAAAGTTCAGCTACAAGGCTACTGGTAGCCCCTATGTGCCTTGTAAAACCTGCTACCCAATCCCCATATTCATCTCTAACAACACCCCCATAGCCAGCCTGCCCAGAACTACCTATAATAGACCCATCAGAGTTCAACTTCTTCCACCCCACCTCTGGCCTCTCCCATCTAATGCTTCTTGTCACTACTCAGGTTGGGTTCCTAGGTGAAGCTACAAAACACAAAAACTCCACAGCTTGTTTGACAATTACTCTAGATAAACTCGGGTTTTGGCTTTTTCTCTTGAATATAAACATATTTCTACTCTTCCATAAATTCCAAATCGCTATTGGGAATATAACATTCCAAGGAGGGTTACCTTGACAGCAGCTTTTCCTTTCTCTACTATTGATCTTGATCCATTCTTGCAAATTACTTGACCAAAAAACTTAGTCAGTCCTCTGAACTCCCAACTGTCCCCAAACTTCTTTGACTTTATGGCAATCCCTAAGGGCATGTAATATTGATTCCGAGGTCCTTTGGCAGATTGGGCATGACTCCTCCTCAACCACTCCTTTTCTCGCAAGGCAGGCCTTAACCCCTATACTCCCATGAGCACACATCCACAAGAAAGTCTTAATACGGGGTAAAGTGTTTAGCTTCCAAATCCACCCAAAATCACGAACGAACATGTCATCTTCCGTTCCCATGGCAATTGAATAGGCACTCCTAAGATCAAAAGTACCCCTCGGATTGCCCATCCAAGAAATTCTATCCCTACCTCTACTAGTGATAGGTGTAGGTATGGCCTGGATCAAAGCTTTTATATCCAAGAGCAAATCAAAAGGAACAAGACTCCAATCCCAACCCGTATCTGTTAAAACATCCTTGATTTCCAAGTGAGTTGCATCTTGAGTTAGAGGCCCATGGATCAGATTTTGGAGGGGACCTTTGCTCAGCCAATTGCCCCTCCAAAAGCTGATATTACTATCTCTAAATATCATCATCAAACTTCCTTTGTTAAAAACTTCCCTACCTCTTTTTATGGCTGTCCAAACCTGGGAGCAAGGCAATCTGTCGGGGTTGCTAGCATTGAGTCTTCTATTATTGTGATACTTTTGCCAAAGGACTTGAGCCCACAAAGCTTCTCTTTCTGTGTGCAACCGCCAATTAAGCTTGGCAAGGAGGGCTGTATTTCTACCTTTTGCTACTTGTAACCCAAGCCCTCCTTCCTTTTTAGTTCTTGTAACTTTTTGCCAACCCACCCAATGTATTTTTTTGGCGGTCTCCGTGGTTCCCCATAGGAAGTTCCTATTAACCCGATCAATCCCATCCAAAATTCTTGCCAGTAACTTAGTGCACTGCATAATATAGGATGGAATAGCCGCTAAAGAGGCTTGGATAAGAATGGCACGACCAGCAAAAGAGAGCATATTCGCCTTCCATCTTGCTAGCTTTTGTTTGACCTTATCCAAAACAAAGTTATACTCATGGGAGGAGGATCTCGAGTGCTTGATAGGGAGACCAAGGTACTTACCAAGCGAAGGAGTGGAGGCAAAACCAAGGATATCACTTAATGATTCCCTAGTATCCCTATCCACATTGGGCGAGAAATAAACTCTCGATTTAGCCTCACTTATTGTTTGCCCAAATGTGCTACAAAATTCATCCAAAACATCTCTAATGGTAGAGCAGTTGGTGCCATCAGCCCTTGCAAACAATACTAAATCATCCGCAAAAAACAAGTGGGAGAAGGCCGGTCCATTACCAGATGCCTTAACAGGCTGCCACAACTTAGCATTGCATTTTTCCATAATAAGTTACCCCAAATACTCCATACATAGGATAAACAAGTATGGAGATAAAGGGTCTCCTTGCCTTATCCCTCTAGAGGGGTATATTGGCTCCAAAGCTTCACCATTAAACAAGATGGATGCAGAAACGGTGGAGATGTAGCTCATAATGATTTCAATCAAGTTAGCCGGCAGATTTGCTCTTGAAGGATTCTTTTCTTTTTCTTATTACCGTTTGGCAAAAAGTTTAAAAAAAAAAATATATATATCTTCTTTTGTTTTCTTTTTCTTACTTAAATATATATATATCAAAAACTACATAATGCCAAATAAAATGAGGGTTTTTTTTTTTTTTTTTTCCCTCCAAGTTTCTTATGTGATCATCTTGATTGACATTTATATGAATTAAAATAAATTATACCAACAATAAAATATTGTCTTTTAATTTTAACAAGTTGCTATAGTCAACTAGTACTTATACCAGATTACTATAGTTGCAAAAAATTTAGCTTTAACTTCTCCTATAACATGTGATTTTTTGATTCTTTAGTGGAAAAATAGATTTTTTGCTAAAATACAATAACCATTGTGAATGTTTTTGTTGTTTTTGTTAAGTTTTTGGGTTAGATAGTTGCTATTTAGGTTAGACTAGCTAGGCTGATTAGGAAAAAAGGGGGCTTAAGATTTTGGAAGGGGGGCCAAACAATAAAAATAAAATATATAATAAATATATAAACAATTGGACCTGAGGGTCCCGGCCCCCACCTGGGTCCATTCTTGACACTAGTGAATTTTTTTTTTTTTTTTTAATTTAAATGCACATGCATGCTTTCTTCAACATTAAAGGATTTTCTTTTTCTTTTTCTTTTAAATGCACATGCATGCTTTCTTCAACATTGAAGGATTTTCTTTTTCTTTTTCTTTTTCTTATTACCGTTTGGAAAAAGGTTTTAAAAAAAATTCGTTTTTTTCTTTTCTTTTTCTTACTTTAAAAAAAAATAAAAAATAAACTATCAAAAACTACATAATGCCAAATAAAATGAGGGTTTTTTTTTTTTTTTTTCCCCTCCAAGTTTCTTATGTGATCATCTTGATTGACATTTATATGATTTAAAATAAATTATACCAACAACAACATATTGTATTTTAATTTTAACAACTTGCTGCAGTCAATTAGAATTTATATCAGTTTACAGTAGTTGTAAAAAAATTTAGCTTTAACTTCTCCTATAAGACATGATTTTTTGGTTCTCTGGTGGTAATAGTTTTTTTGCTAAAATATAATCACCATTGTAAATATTTTTATTGTTTTTGTTAGGGTTTTGGGTTGGATAGTTGCTATTTAGGTTAGACTAGTTAGATTGATTGGGAAAAAAGGGTTCTAAGGTTTTGGAAGGAGAGCTCAACTTAAAAATAAAATATATAATAACTATATAAAAAATATAAAAATATTGACCTAGGGGGACCAGGACACCTTGGGCCCCCACCTAGGTCCGTCCCTGAAACTAGTGATTTTTTTTTTTTTTTTTTTTTAAATGCACATGCATGCTTTCTTCAACATTGAAGGATTCTTTTTTTTTTTTCTTATTAACGTTTGGCAAAAAGTTAAAAAAGAAAAAATTATTTTTTTGCTTTCTTTTTCTTACTGTTAAAAAAAATATAAAAAATAGACTATCAAAAACCACATAATGCCAAATAAAATGAGGGTGTTTTTTTTTTCCTCCAAGTTTCTTATGTGATCATCTTGATTGACATTTATATGATTTAAAATAAATTATATCAACAATAAAATATTTTATTTTATTTTTAACAACTTGTTACAGTCAACTAGTATTTATACCAGTTTATTGTAGTTGCAAAAAATTTAGTTTTAGCTTCTCCTATAACATCTATATAAAAAAATATATATAAATAATTGGCCCCCGGGAACCCGGACCCCTCGAGCCCCCACCTGTGTCTGTCCCTGACACTAGTGAAAAAAAAAATTTTAATTCAAATACACATGCATGATTTCTTCAACATTGAAGGATTCTTTTCTTTTTATTTTCTTTTTTCTTTTTGTTATTACCGTTGGCAAAAATTTGTAAATTGTTTTTTTTGTTTTTTTTTTTTTCCTTTTTCTTACTTAAATAAATAAATAAGCTATCAAAAACTACATAATACCAAATAAAATGAAGGTTTTGTTTCTTCCAAGTTTTTTATGTGATCATCTTGATTGACATTTATATGATTTATAATAAATTATACCCACAATAAAATATTGTATTTTATTTTTAACAACTTGCTACAATCAACTAGTATTTATACCATTTTACCATAATTGCAAAAATTTAGCTTTAGTTTCTCCTATAACACATGATTTTTTCGTTCTTTGGTGGTAAAATAGTTTTTTTTGGTTAAAATAGAATCACCATTGTGAACGTTTCTATTCTCTTTGTTAAGTTTTTGGGTTGGATGGTTGCAATTTGGGTTAGACTAGTTAGGCTGATTGGAAAAAAAATGGGTCTAGGGTTTTGAAAGGAGGACCCAACTATAAAAATAAAATATATAATAACTATATAAAAAATTCGACCCAGGAAGGGCCCAGGCTTCTTTGGGCCCCCATTTGAGTCCGTCCCTGACACTAGTGAAAAAAAAAAATTAATTGAAATGCACATGCATGCTTTCTTCAACATTGAAGGATTCTTTTCTTTTTTTTTTTCTTATTACCATTTGGCATAAAGTTTTTTTAAAAAATCGATTTTTGTTTTCTTTTTCTTACATTTAAAAAATAAAAAATAAACTATAAAAAACTATTTAATGCCAAATAAGATGAGGGTTTTTTCTCCTCCAAGTTTCTTATGTGATCATCTTGATTGATATTGATATGATTTAAAATAAATTATACCAACAATAAAATATTTTATTTTATTTTTAACAACTTGTTACAATCAACTAGCATTTATAGTTGTGAATATATATATATATATATATATATATATATTTTGGTTAAGTTTTTGGGTTAGATAGTTGCTATTTGGGTTAGATTAGGTAGGCTGATTGAATAAAAAGGGACTAAGGTTTTGAAAGGGGGGCCAACTACAAAAATAAAATATATAATAACTATATTAAAAATATATAAAAAATTGGACCCGGGGGCCTTGGGCCCCCACCTGGGACCTTCCCTGACACTAGTGAAAAAAAAAAAATTAATTCATATGCACATGCAAGCTTTCTTCATCATTGAAGGATTCTTTTTTTTTTTTTGTTTTCTTTTTTTTATTACCATTTGGCGAAAAGTTAAAAGAAAATTACTTTGTTCTTTTCTTTTTTTGCTTTTAAAAAAAATAAAAAATATACTATCAAAAACTACATAATGCCAAATAAAATGTGGGTTTTTTTTCCTCCAAGTTTCTTATGTGATCATCTTGATTGACATTTATATGATTTAAAATAAATTATACCAACAATAAAATATTTTATTTTATTTTTAACAACTTGTTACAGTTAACTAGTATTTATACTAGTTTATTGTAGTTGCAAAAAATTTAGCTTTACCTTCTCCTATAACACATGATTTTTTGTGGTAAAATAGTTTTTTTGTTAAAATACAATCACCATTGTAAATGTTTTTATTGTTTTTGTTAAGATTTTGGGTTGGATAGTTGCTATTTGTGTTAGACTAGCTAGGTTGAATGGGAAAAAAGGAGCCTAAGGTTTTGGAAGGGGGGTCCAACTATAAAAACAAAATATATAATAAGTATATAAAAAATTGGACCCGGGGTCCGGGCCCCCTTGGGCCCCCACCTGGTTTCGTCCCTGACACTAGTGAATTTTTTTTTTTTTTTTTTTTTAATTTAAATGCACATGAATGCTTTCTTCATCATTGAAGGATTCTTTTTTTTATCTTTTTCTTAGTACCGTTTCGTAAAAAGTAAAAAAAAAAAAAAAAAAAATCATTTTTTGTTTTCTTTTTCTTGCTTTAAAAATAAATATAAAATAAACTATCAAAAACTAAGTAATGCTAAATAAAATGAGGGTTTTTTTTTTCCTCCAAGTTTCATATGTGATCATCTTGATTGAAATTTATATGATTTAAAATAAATTATTCCAACAATAAAATATTGTATTTTATTTTTAACAACTTGCTACAGTCAACTAGTATTTATACCAGTTTACTGTACTTGCAAAAAAATTTAGCTTTAGCTTCTTCTATAACACATGATTTTTTGGTTCTTTTGGTGGTGAAATAGTTTTTTTTGCTAAAATATAATCACTATTGTGAATATTTTTATTGTTTTTGTTAAGTTTTTGGGTTGAATAGTTATTATTTGGGTTAGATTAGCTAAGTTGATTGGAAAAAAAATGGACTTAAGGTTTTGGAAGGGAGCCCCAGCTACAAAAATAAAATTTATAATAACTATATTAAAAAATTGGACCTAAGGGGCCCAGGCCCCCACCTGGGTTCGTCCCTAACACTCGTGTAAAAAATTTTTTAATTCAAATGCACATGGATGTTTACTTCAACATTGAAGGATTCTTTTCCCTTTCTTTTCTTTTTCTTTTTTTTTTTTTTTTTTTTTTTTTTTTTTTTTTCTTGTTACCGTTTGGCAAAAAGTTTTTTTTAAAAAAATACGTTTTTGGTTTTTTTTTTTTTTTAAATAATAAAAAATAAACTATCAAAAACTACATAATGCTAAATGAAATGAGGGTTTCTTTTCCTCCAAGTTTCTTATGTGATCATCTTGATTGACATTTACATGATTTAAAATAAATTATACCAACAATAAAATATTGTATTTTATTTTTAACAACTTCCTATAGTCAACATGTATTTATACCAGTTTATTGTAGTTGCAAAAAAAATTAGCTTTAGCTTCTCCTATAACAAATGATTTTTTGGTTCTTTGGTGGTAAAAGTGTTTTTTTTTTTTTTTTTGGTTGCTAAAATACATTCACCATTGTAAATGTTTTTATTGTTTTTGTTAAGTTTTTGGGTTGGATAGTTGCTATTTGGGTTAGACTAGTTAGGCTGATTAGGAAAAAAATGGCCTAAGGTTTTGAAAGGAGGGCCCAACTATAAAAATAAAATATATAATAACTATATAAAAAATTGGACCCAGGGGCCTGGGCCCCCACCTATGTTCGTCCTTGACACTAGTGAAAAAATAATTTAAATTAAATGTACATGCATGCTTTCTTCAACTTTGATGGATTCTTTTCTTTTTCTTTTTCTTATTACCATTTGGCAAAAAGTAAAGTAAAAAAAATAAATAAAAATTTTCAAAAACTACATAATGCCAAATAAAATGAGGGTTTTTTTTCCTTCAAGTTTCATATGTGATCATCCTGATTTACATTTATATGATTTAAAATAAATTATACCAACAATAAAATATTTTATTTTATTTTTAACAACTTACTATAGTCAACTAGTATTTATATTAGTTTATTGTTGTTGCAAAAAATTTAGTTTTAGCTTCTCCTATAACACATGATTTTTTGGTTCTTTGGTAGTAAAATAGTTTTCATTTGCTAAAATGCAATCACCATTGTGAATATTTTTATTGTTTTTGTTAAGATTTTTGGTTGGATAGTTGTTATTTGGATTAAACTAGCTAGGCTGATTGGGAAAAAAGAGGCCTAAGGTTTTGGAAGGGGTACCCAACTATAAAAATAAAATATATAATAAGTATACAAAAAATTGGACCCGGGGGGCCCGGTCCCCCTTGGGCCCCTACCTAGGTTCATCCCTGACACTTATGAAAAAAAATTAATTTAAATGCACATGAATGCTTTCTTCATCAATGAAGGATTCTTTTTTTTTTTTTTTTTCTTTTTCTTATTACCGTTTGGCAAAAAGTGAAAAAGAAATATCGTTTTTTGTTTTCTTTTTCTTGCTTTTTAAAAATATAAAAAATAAACTATCAAAAACTACATAATGCCAAATAAAATAAGTGTTTTTTTTTCCTCCAAGTTTCTTATGTGATCATCTTGATTGACATTTATATGATTTAAAATAAATTAAACCAATAATAAAATATTGTATTTTGTTTTTAACAATTTGCTACACTCAACTAGTATTTATACCAGTTTACTGTAATTGCAAAAAATTTAGTTTTAACTTCTCCTATAACACATGATTTTTTGGTTCTTTGGTAGTAAAATAGTTTTTTGGCTAAAATACAATCACCATTGTGAATGTTTTTATTATTCTTGTTATGTTTTGGGATTGAATAGTTGCTATTTGGGTTAGACTAGCCAGGTTGTACATGCATGCTTTCTTCAACTTTGATGGATTCTGTTAGGTTCTAAGACTTTAGGAACTAAATGTATTAGAACTTCAATGTGTAATATGTTAGCAAACCATGATCAAAACTTAGAGTCTAGTTTTATACTACTCAAAGTGTGTTTATTTGTAAAGTTGGAATTGAGTGATTGCAGGATTTATTTGTCTAAATCTGCAAGGCTCGATCGATCGAACCTCGTGCAAATTAATTTTCTGCAGAATTTTCCAACTCAGCTCAAGCCCAGTTTGACGTGTAGGGTTTTATATTTTACTCCAAGTATAAAAGGAAAAACCCTAGCTACGTTTTAGATATCGTTGATGTGCTGTGTGTTGAATCTTTTGTGAGATCTAGAGGTGTTTACCTTTATACACACTTAGGACACGTTTGGTACATTGTAATGATTATTACATGGGAATAAGAATAACTATTACAAGAAATACATTAAGTTGGAATGTAATAAGTATTACTATTCATTAGTTTGGTGATCATTTAGGAATAAAATCCTGAATATGCATCCACAATTTAGTAAAGTATAAAAAGAAGGTGTAATTAAATCATTTTTAAGTCAAATTTAATTAACAATAAGGAAAAATTATTTTCTTCCATTTTGAAGATGTGGCAACTAATGGCTTTTTAGGAATTTTTTTTTTTTTTTAAATTATTACATAAAGTGAAGGAATAGATATTCAGTACTTTTAATAAGGAATAGTTATTCCTCATTTTGAAGAATAACTATTTATAAGGAATAACTTTTCATTGTATTAAAAACATAACCAAACAATCGAATAGTTATGTCATACGAATATCTATTACATTATAGTGTCTGTTACAGTCTACCAAATATGCCCTTGAGGTTATCAAGATTCATGTCAAGAACTTGGTGATCGCTTCAATTGCTACATAAAGAATTTAAAGAAGATCTGAAACCTTTGGGTGGAGTCTCAAAGTCACAAGTGGGAGTACTTGTGGTTGTAGTGAATCAAGGAAAGAAGTAGTTCATGGACTCGGAGCTGTCACGTGGTCGTGGTAGTAAGTTTTCTACTCGAGGTAGCAATAGGATATTAGTGGTCTAAGTCTTATTGTACAAACTTCAATTCTTTCACAGTAGATCTGTTTTACCTTGAGAATAGCTAGGTTAAATCCTCCACAGATTTTTTATTGGTTTGGTTTTCCTAGGTTATCATATCGTGTATTCTTTATATTCTCGCATTATTTACATGATATGATTTGATTGTGTTAACCTAGTTCTGAATAATTTATCTAAGTAATCACTTGACTAAATAACTAAGTTAAACAACTTGTGTTTTAAGGGGTCTAAAAACGTACAAATTTTTTTCTTTTTCTTTTTCTTATTACCATTTGACAAAATGTTTTTTTTTTTTTTAAAAAATTTGGTTTTTTGTTTTCTTTCTCTTACTTAAAAAAAAAAAAAAAAAAAAAATCAAAAACTACATAATGCCAAATAAAATGAGGGGTTTTTTTTTTTTTTTCCTCCAAGTTTCTTATGTGATCATCTTGATTGACATTTATATGATTTAAAATAGGTTAAAATGCAAAACTGACCCTACAACTTTCTTCAGATTTTATTTTAATCCTCTAACTTTGATTTCCTTAATTTCAATCCTTTAAGTTTTAGATTTATTCAATTAAGGCCTTTCCATTAACTTTGTTAAAAAATTTTGAAAAAAAAATCTAGAATATATTTTTCAATCATTAATTGAATTTTTTTAATTTAAAAAATTTGAAGAAAAATTTATAAAATTGAAAAATTAACTACAATATATAACAAAAGTTAATGGAAAAGTCTTAATAGAATAAACTTGAAAGTTAGAGGATTGAAATGAACAAAAGCAAAGTTAGAGAACTGAAATGAAATCTGAAGAAACTTAGAGAGTTAGTTTTGCATTTTACACTTTAAAATAAATTATACCAACAATAAAATATTTTATTTTATTTTATTTTTAACAACTTGCTACAGTTAACTAGTATTTGTACCAGTTTACTGTAGTTGTAAAGAATTTTGCTTTAGGTTCTCTTATAACACATGATTTTTTGGTGGTAAAATAGTTTTTTTTGCTAAAATACAATCACCATTGTGAATTTTTTTATTATTTTTGTTAAGTTTTTGGGTTGGATATTTGCTATTTGGGTTAAACTAGCTAGGCTGATTGGGAAAAAAGGGGTATAAGGTTTTGGAAGGGGGGTCTGACTACAAAAATAAAATATATAATAACTATATAAAAAAAAATAAAAAAAATTGGACCCGGGGGGCTCGGGCCCCCACCTGGGTCCGTCCTTGACACTAGTGAAAAAAAAAAATTAATTCAATTGCACATGCATGCTTTCTTCCACATTGATGGATTCTTTTCGTTTTCTCTTTTTTTTTTTTTTTTTTTTTTTTTTTTTTTTCTTTTTCTTATTACTGTTTGGCAAAAAGTTAAAAAAATTTCGTTTTTTGTTTTCTTTTTCTTGCTTTTAAAAAAATAAAAAATAAACTGTCAAAAACTACATAATGCCTAATAAAATTAGGGTTTTTTTTCCCTCCAAGTTTCTTATGTGATCATCTTGATTGACATTTATATGATTTAAAATAAATTATATCAACAATAAAATATTGTATTTTATTTTTAACAACTTGTTACAGTCAACTAGCATTTATACCAGTTTATTGTAGTTGCAAAAAATTTAGCTTTAACTTCTCCTATAACACATGATTTTTTGGTTCTTTGGTGGTAAAATAAATTTTGTTTGCCAAAATACAATCACCATTGTGGGGGCCAATTAGCCAGAAGGTACTAGTAAAACTGTACGAGTTGGACTTATGGCCCAATCTGAGGATATTAACTAATCCGAGGATAGTCAAATAAGGTTATTATGAGAATGGTAAAAGAAGAAGAAATAAGTATTATATATGATAGACCAAAGTATGTCCGAGGAGAAAAGTCATCTCGGAAACAGAGATCTGAGGTCAGTATGAATGTCCTATCATCCTGAACATCGTTCAAGATTGCATCACGATTAGAAGTCGGATATTGGATAAGGGATGAGTAAAGGGAGGCAACAAATATCTTCAAAAGTTGTTACCTCCACATTAAATGCATTCCAGCTAACTCTTTGGCCACATTAATGTGGAGGGAATACCTGAACAGTGGTTAAGCAGCCTTACAGCTACTAGTTGAAAGTTCTGAGAGGTGTTGGATGGGACAAGAAGGAGTTCCTAGAACCTAACCTACATGTGTATGGTAGAAATGATACCAAGATTATAGTATATAGCATGGAAAGGTGGCCTAAAGAAGAAGGATCAGAAATATCAAGAAATCTTTGTAATAATACTTTGAAATTCTTGTAACTTTGTTCATCAACAAGACATTATAGCATAGTTCTTCAGGCCCTGCCGATGACAGATTTTCTTATCTTACTTGTATTTAATGCTCTTAAATCAACAACTGTTATTGTCTTTCTTCTTGAATGCTGAGGACAGATTTTCTTATCTTACTTGTGTTTGATGCTCTTAAATCAACAACTGTTATTGTCTTTCTTCTTGAATAGAACTAGTTCTTTCACACACGCTCTGCAAATTCATTATTTGGGCTTGTTGGGATAAAACCCAATCCTATATTGGGTCCAATCCAAATTTAGTCCTTACAACCATTGTGAATGTTTTTATTGTTTTTATTAAGTTTTTGGGTTGAATAGTTGCTATTTGGGTTAGCCTAAACCAAAAACTGATTGTTGTCTTGGTCTGATGATAAGAGCTATCAGGAGCGGACCCCATAGGTTGAAACTCTCTCTCTCAAAAAAAAAAAAAAAAAAGTTAGGCTAATTTGGAAAAAATGGGCCTAAGGTTTTGGAAGAGGGGTCCAACTACAAAAATAAAATATATAATAGTTATATAAAAAAATTGGATCCAGGGGGCCCGGGCCCCCACCTGGTCTATCCCTAACACTAGTGAAAAAAAAAAAAAAAATTAATTCAAATGCACGTACATGCTTTCTTCAACATTGAAGGATTCTTTTCTTTCTTTCTTTTTCTTGTTACCGTTTGGCAAAAAGTTAAAAAAAAAAAAAATTCGTTTTTAGTTTTCTTTTTCTTACTTTTAAAAAAAATAAAAAATAAACTGTCAAAAATTACATAATGCCAAATAATTAAATGAGGGTTTTCCAAATAATTAAATGAGGGTTTTCTTTTCCTCCAAATTTCTTATGTGATCATCTTGATTGACATTTATATGATTTAAAATAAATTATACCAACAATATGATGGGTTGAAAATCTAAATATTGTTTAATCATTAAAATCAAAATACGAGAAACGTTCTAAAATGTTTAGTGTTTGACCTAATGGAAATCCACCAGATCAGAGAGATTTTCGAGGTTTTTCTTTATAACTTACATGCCATATATATACATATAATCTGCATATTCTACCATTTAAAAATGAACAGTGCCCAAGATGCAAAATCATCTTAGTCACGCATGCATGCGTGATTTATGCCTTCTTATTCATGCATGCAAGTGCGTGGTGCGTGTAGGGGATGGCCCCCCAAATTTTGAAAAAAGAAAAATCCTTATTATATATAAAATTATTTTAATATTTTGAAATTTTAACTTACAAAAATAAGAGGTGACCCCTCCAAATATTTAAGTTAATCCAATGATATTCTTAAAAATTAAAGTACTTATTGTAATTGTTATAAAGATAGTAGTTTATTTTTCTTAATTTCATTTTTTATTGTAAAATGTGCTCTTATATGTGTTAAATTTTTTATCAAGTTTGGCATCAAACATGTCTGAATCTATTTTTTTCAACTCATTATGTGGCTAGTGGCGGCTCTAGGATTTTTTTATAGGGTGGTCATTAAAAAACTTAAATTATACAAAATCTAATAAAAATAGAACTTCATATATTGATAAAAAAAAAAAAAAAAAAGCAAATACATAAAGTCTTACAATTTCCTTCTAATAATATATATATCCATATATTTTTTTTTTATATTTTGAAATCATTGCATGATAGTCTCATTATCAATGCTGCAAACTACATCTCTTTCAAAATTTTAGTTAAATAAAATTTTTCTTGGGTCTTTTCTTTTTGTTCGTAAAGACCTCATATATTGTTAAGGGGGCAAAAATTTAAGGACAAAATTTGGATACAAACTTAGTTGTAACCTAAGGCTACAACTCTCACTAAACAAATTAACATGGCTACATATTTATGCAAATAGGTGCCCCTTTGACTGCTCCTCTTATTCCATTACTAATTGCTTCTAGCGGTGGATTGAAAATCTAACTATTGAATTAAATGTTTTTTATGTTATTAAAACACATGTCAAATTTCATGTCAATTAGATATTATTTACTATTCGATCCATAAACATTTTTAAAAAAATATAATTTGAGACTACAAAAATTTGAAATTTAAATATTTGATTGATAACATAACTATTGATTTTTGATCTTCTTGAAATTTTGCAAATATGTATGATATAAGGAAAAAATATGTAATCCAATAGTGGATTTTTCAAAATTCACATCCAATAGAAAAAATATTGAGTGGAGTTACAACTTTGCTCTAAAAGACTACAATCATGTTTTTTGTCAAACTTTGTTCAAAATTTAATTATGTTGGGCCTAAAAAATATTTAGGGTGGTCACAAATTTTTTTTTAAAGGATAAAAAAAATTATAAAATTTTTAAAATTTATATATAATAATTTTTTTTCCCAAGTCATGGACCACCCTGGACACAATGTGGAGCCGTCACTGTATGTGGTGATTAATCAAGTCATTGACTCATCAAAAAAATTATTATGACTAAAACTATACATTAAATGCTTTTTTAGTTGCCACATAATGTGTTAGAGCAAAATAGCTCCAAACATGTTTGGAGTCAAACTTGTGCCTCCTAGTTTTTTTAAATTTCATTAGTTCAATTGAAATATTTTTTACACACTTTGGTATAAAATTTGATACAAACATATTTTTGATAAAAAATACTAAACTTTTTTTTTTTTGAGTGTGTGTGTATATATATATATAAAACTTATCAAATAAAAAAGTGTATATATATGTGGAGGTTTCTCTCGACTAATATATTAATGTCACATCTCAGCCCCCCAAACAAAAATTTCTAGCCCTGCCCCTAGGTGTATGCAAAATCATCTTATATAAGGTCATGGCATGCCGGTGGACACATTGACAAGGCAATGACATGCTAGTGAACACGCTGTCAATGTGTGTGTGTATATATATATATTCACATATATGCAATGGCGGTTCTAGGAATTTTTTTTAAGATTGTCATTCAAAAAATTAAATTATACCAAATCTAATAAAAGGAGAAATTCATATATTGACGACAAAAAAAAAATAAAAAAATAAAAAAACAAACAAACAAACATATGCAAGTACAAGGTCTTACAATTTTCTTATATGAATTTTCTTATATTGAAATTGTTGCATGATAATCTTATTATCAATGCTGCAGGTTTCATCTCTTTCAAAATTTTAGTTCAATAGAATAATTCTTGAGTTTTTTCTTTTTGTTTGTAAGGATCTAATATATTGTTAAGTGGACCAAAATTTAATAACAAAATTTGGTTACAAATTTATTGGTAGCATAAGGCTACAATTGTCACTAAGCAAATTAACAAGGTTATATACTTTAAAATTCTAACTGTTGAATTGCATGTTCTTTATGTTCTTAAAATAGATGTCAAATTTCATGCCAATCGAATTTTATCTGCTATTTAATCCATAAACTTATTTTTTATATATCATGTTAGACTACAAAAATTCGAAATTGAAATATTTAATTGATAACATAGCTATTGATCTTTGATCTCCTTGGAAATTTTCAAGTATAGAGGAGAATATAAGAAGAAAATGTAGTCTAATGGTGGATTTGTCAAAATTCAAGTCCAATAATATATATATATATATATATATATATATATAAAACTTGAAATTAAAATATTTGATTGATAACACAACTATTAATCTTTGATCTCCTTGGAATTTTGCAAGTATAAAAGAGGATATAAGAAGAAAATGTAATACATTGGTAGATTTGTCATAATTCACGTCCAATAAAAAAAAAATATATATATATATATATATATATATGTGTGTGTGTGTGTGTGTGTGTGTATAGAGAGAAAGAGAATGGAATTGTAGCCTTAGTTTACAATCAAGTTTATTACCAAATTTTGTACAAAATTTAAATATGTTGGGCCTAAAAATATTTATGGTAGTCACAATATTTATTTTTAAAAAAAATCATAAAATTTTTATTTATATAATATATATATATATATATATATATATATATTTATATTTATAGTTGTAGTGATCCTGTAATCACCATAGACTCAATGTGGAGCCGCCCTTGCATATATGTGGGGTCTCACCATCACAGGCCTAGAAGCATCCTTTCATTTAGTCCAAAGGAAGAGTAGGTTCCACGAAATCCATTGCCATTAATACCTTATAATCCGATAATCATTCCCACCTAAAATACATAATCTAATGGTAGAGTTCTAAGAACTCTATAGTAAAAATTATTTTAAGAATTCCATAAGATTGTACGTAATCTTCTTTAACTGACTTTCTCCTTGTTCTGAAATCCACCCGTATCCTTTTTCCATGTCGGAAACATGAGCACTTAGTTCTTGCCCATATGTTATGTTTGCATGAAAAAAATTGGGTGATTTTGATTGCTAAGCTCTTGTACTTTTTTATTTGACCTATTAGCCATGTGCTTGTGAGAATGAGCTAGCCTTATATAGTTAAAAACTCACACCATAATATACTAACTACGAATACAAGTTTTTTGTACCACTTTTTGTATTTTACTTTATATTTTATGTTTCGCCAATCTTAATAGGTCAAATGTTTGATTTTTTTTTTTTAAATTTTAATTTTGGTTATTTTATAAGAAAAGTTAAGTAAATATGTTATAATTGGTGATTAATGAAACACAAAAAGTGATTCTGAGTATTTTTATTCACTACCAACTAAGGATTTTTTTAATTCCAAATTCATAATATTTTAACAGATCCTTTTCAAAAAAAAAAAATTTTTATCAGATGCACGTATCGTGATTAATCATTTAGAAGCAAACCATCAAGACCATCCCTTATAGCCACCACAAACATGTGCGCCCATGCGGAAATTGCATACCTGTTTTGTCTAATCTCATAACTAAAAAAGGTTCATTGCCATTCAAAGTTCAATAAAATGGTAGCTTATGAAACACGAAAGGTGTATAGAGAATAATAAGACAGATATATATATATATATATATATATATATATATATATATATTTATAGGATTGGGTTCAAGTTACACATAGTGTAACTCTAAGCAATGTTATACGACCTAATAATTTGTTATAGAATTTATATTTTGAAAATCCCACCGTTGAATTATATGTTCTATACAGTGGCGGAGCTAGGATTTTAGTTTAGGGGGGGCAAGGTTACAAGATAAGATTGAAAACAAAATTAATCTAAAAAACATTAGTTTGCATCAATAAAAATAAATAAATAACTATATAATAAATAAATAAAGATAATTAATTCATATTAAATAAAAAATAATTGAAGACATTAATCAGTTATTTATTTACAATTCAAGAAATTAATCAATGTACTCAAAATAAACTATGAGATTAACTCAATGAAAAAGTGTAAAAAATATAACAATATATTCGAAAAGTTGTATAATGACTCGTTGGGCCAATGGCTACGGACCTACTGCTTTAAGCTGAAGTGGTGAGAAAATTTTAAACTTGGTTTGGTAGAAGATTGTTTTAATAATAAAAAAGACTTAAGAAATGTAGTGGTACGAGAAAAATCAATTTCAATTATTGTGAAAGATCAAGGGTAGTGAGTCAATTTTTATGTATATGTTATCTTATATACAAAAAACTTTTTTTATTTTTTAATAGATAATAGATAATATGGTTTTTTTAATCAAAAAATTTTCACTTCATCGTTAACTTAAAAATAATGGTACAATAAGTATATGAATTAGTAAGAACCATTTCAACATGGCCACATTCATCCCATTGCATGTTAACTTTGAATTGACATGTGGTGTGCTCTTTGATTACTAGCATTATGAGTGTTGGACATATATTAGCTTAAACTAAATTCATTAACCTGAGAGGAATATCATCTAACAAAAACCCTCTCTCTAGTCCTCACCCTCACCTAATGAAAATATGGCTGACTTAAAAAAGACTCTGTTTCTTGACCAAAAAACAGAGCATATCTCCTAATATGAACGGCAAATAGCACTATTTGGATAGCCCCCAACGAGTGTTAAATTTGTAAACCAACTAAAACCCTTCCTCTCTTACTCACTAACATGTTATGCTTATATCTTTATAGGGAGACAAATTAATCTAAATATCCAATAGTAAAGGAGTTTTGGTGGAGTTCAGGGGGGGCAGTTGCCCCCCCTCGCCCCCCCTTTGGTTCCGCCCCTGGTTCTATATGTTCTTAACAATCATGTCAATTGAATGTTATTTACCATTTGATCCATAAACTCATCTTTTATGCATTATTTTAAACTACAAAAACTTGAATTTAAACAATTGATTGATGACATGGCTATTAATTTTTTATCACCTTGAAATTTTGCAAGTATAGAGAATATACGAAGATAATGGAATCTAACGTAGATTTGTCAAAATTCGCATCCAATTAAAAATTATTGAGTGGTATAAAAATTGTTTAGAATTACACCAGGTGTAACTTGAACTCAATTATATATATATATATATATATATGAGTATCTAGGACTTTTGAGTAACCCAACCATTCAACAAAATACTAAATGATTGGATAATTTCTTTTGAACGTAAGATATAAAAGTATTTAACTTTAAGGGGTTGGTTTAATGATTCTTAGGACCTTGTAAAATTTAGGAAGTTTTTTCATCTCTTAACTGTTAAGAATTATGCTAAGCGTTTTGTAAGTCAACTAGTTCGTATTTTCTAGTATTTCAAAAAAACATCTAAGGGTTCAAATCTTACTACCCGACAATTGAATTATCAATAAATAAAATAAAAACTATTAAGAATTAGAAAATAAATGAACCTTGATCAGAGTCACATTTTTCGGTCGCATACACTTACGCCTATTAGTGGCAGCCCCAGGATTTTCTTTTAAGGGAGTCAACAGTGTCTTGAGCTAGGATTTTGTTGTGGGGGAGTAAAAAATAAAATGATTAATTTTATATATATATACAATTGTCATATTACAAGCAGTAATCTAACATAATATTCTAAATAGTATACAACACAACTATATTGTAAAATAGTCTAAAAGAATTATTAATAGTTTAAAGATCTGTAAGAAAACAATGATAGAATGCATAAATAAATAAAAATAAATAACTAATCATAATATTTGTCAAATTAATAATAATTTATTATAATCATATGTAATATCAATTAAATAAAAACATATGATAAAGAAGAATAGTAACACACCTAAGAGTAGGTCTGAGAGTAAACGTTAAACTAAGGAAAATAAATAGTAACTTATATAAAATTTTGCTTTTAAAGTGTACGGATTTTTAACCACACATGTGGTCATTCTCTTGGAATTGGAGCAAGAACTAAAAGACTTTTTGGACTCGAAAAGCTATAGAACACTTATCAAACTACTTAATTAGATAGAAAGAAAATATAGAAGGGAGAAAGAGAGAATGAGAAAAGAATCATAGATGTAAATACAAATCAGTTGGTTATACAAGTGGTGTAATTTTTTGTTGATGAAGAAGAAAAGTGCAGGAAAAAATAGTTTCATTCTACCATCAACAGATTACATTAACGTAAAATTATAATAACGTAATATTACGGCATAATGTAACATCATGACAAACCAAACACTCCTCTAGAATTTCATGTGAGTAGGTATGAGTCATGCAAGTCCAAATTCATAAATGCAAAAATTGTCCATTATGTGAAGTTAAAATGATACCATCATAACTTACATCATAAATTAAGGAAAACTTTTAATCTTCTAACTAAGGAAAGGTTGGACCTATATATCCAACCCCACTTATATAGAGCTTTAGAATCATATTGGGCTGCCAAGCTAAGTGCCAGAATCTTTCATTGTTTTTTTTTTTTTTTTTTTTTTTTTTTTTTTTTTTTTTTTTTAAATAGCTTTTAGGAGTTACTATGAATTTTCCATATTCATGACGGATTAGCTAGCTAGCTAGAAGTGACAAAGTGTGCACATTTTTTATTGGAAAATGGAAACTCCTTATTTAAGCTTGACGTAAATTTTTCATTTTTCTGTTTTTTTAAAGTTACTCATTTCAGATGCATGGAAAATCTTCTCTTAAAAATTAAAATAGTCCCATTATTTCTCAACCGGAAATATGATATTCTTTCCATCTTTTTATGAACTGCAATATAACTTATGTATGTCACATTGTTTGTTATCGCTTCTTTCAATTTGTTGTTCCCAAACCCTGAAGACCTGTACTGTGGTTCAAGATTTTCGAATGGCTTATTTCTTAGAGAAATTGAATATAATGTATGAATCTATCAACTAGAGTGTCGGAAAATTAAGAAGCAACCATTGAAAAGTAATGCACGAAATAATTTGCATGATTATATAAATTAAAACACCATCATTTCAAACTCATACTACAAACTGTGTCAAGTATGTAAACTAATTACTCCATTTCAAAATTATATATTTTCAAATTAATAAAATCCTCTGTTAAAAAAAAGAAAGAGGACAACTAATATATCTTAATTTGTTGTTTTCAAGTATATGAACGTGCCATTTTAAGGTCACTGCCTAGCAGGTAGCTATTGGTAACTGCAAATTGCAGGATATAATGGATTTACTTTGATAATTTGACGTTTGGACGAGTAATTAGGCACATTGAAGTTGGAACATCTAAGAATCTTAGACTACTCACCCTATTTTATCAAAAAAAAAAAGAAAAAAGAAAAAATTACTCACCATAAGATGGTGGCTTAAAGTCAATGCCTTGTTGGGTTATTATTGGATTGAATAAGAGATTTGAGGTTTAATCCCCGTCTACATCAAAAATCGTTTGGTATCTTGGTCTGATGATAAATAGTTATTATTAGGGACAAACGTCATAGGTTGAAACTCTCTCAAATAAAAAAAGTCAAGGTCTTGTTATTTGCAGAGATGGATTCAGGATTTTAAACTAGTGGGGGCTAGATTATAATAAAAAAAAAACTTTAAATAGACATCTATATAGTATTAAAAAATTATAAATACACAAAATCGTAGTATCTAAATATATTAAGATGTAATCATTTACCAAAAAGGACAAAAACAAAAACAAAATAATATTTTTTCTAATTCTACGCTGGCTAGGATTTTTTTCTTTTTTTGGTTAAAGTTAGAGCATTTATAATGGTGGTGCTAAAAATTTTAGCTTTTAGTACCTCAAAAAATTACTTTATCTATTTTACCACCTCATTTTATAATACACCCAATATCAAATATTCTATTTTTGTTTATCACTTCATTTAAAATAATATAAACAACTCATTAAAACAATAAGGAAGAGAGAGAATTTGAATTTTTTAATTGAAGGAAGAGATATAATCTTAATAAAATATTTTATTTTATTTTTAATAACTTACTACGGTCAACTGATATTTATACTAATTTATTGTAGTTGCAAAAAATTTATCTTTAGTTTCTCCAATAACACATGATTTTTTTGTCCTTTAGTAGTAAAATAGTTTTTTTTGCTAAAATATAATCGTCATTGTGAATATTTTTATTATTTTTGTTAAGTTTTTGAGTTTGATAGTTACTATTTGAGTTAGGCTATCTAAACTGATTGAGAAAAAGGACCAACTACAAAATGAAATAGAGAATGACTAAATTTTTTTTAAAAAATTCGGACCCATGGGGCCCAGCCCCCTTAGGCCCCACCTGAGTCCGTCCTGGTTATTTGCTTGAAAAAGAGAACAAATGGTGACTACTCATCATATGCCTGCTTGTGTAAGACTTGGTTTCCTAAAATATTATACGGTACTTAAATTATTATTTTATTTCTTTAGTGAAACATTTAAATTCAATTTAAATATTCAAATTAATATGTAACTTAAACGTCTAAATAATTGTTTTCTATATGCTTTTTTATTATTTGTCATGGTCAAATTTTACCTCCAAAGTTATAGGCCCATGCATTGCACACTTTTTTAAAAATTACAAAATTGTAAATTATTATTATTATTAGGGTGGTTTTGGATCCACGTTTGAGTTTTGCTTTTGCGTTTTGCCTTTTTTTTTTTTTTTTTTTTTTTTTTTTTTCTACACGCATTTCAGGGGACAAGTGCAACAGTGGAGTACTGTTCAATACTGTTTGGCAGTGTTTTTTTGACATTTCTGTCAATCAGTGGGCCCGTGTACTGTTTACGGGACCACAAACTTCACTTTTAAGCATTTTTTTCATTAAAAATGGGTCTCACAATACTATTCATACATTTAAAAATTATTTTGTTACAGTGTTTTCAGTTTTCAGTTTTCAGTTTCAGCAAAATAAGTTCTATCCAAACACACCCTTAGTGAAGGTGGAGAAAAAATCCAATTAAATTTATATTGGATTCTCAATTTTACGTCATGCGTCCCATTTGATTTTTAATTTTGTATCAACTGAATTATTGAATGTAAAAATCGAAAAGTCTAAATCCAATTAGATTCTAACTTGGATTTCAATTGGAATCCAATTTTCCGCCACATGTCCATCTAAGTTTTTTTTTTATTTTTTGGTACAAAAATCAATGAGTCTAAAACCAATTAAATTCTAAATTATATATATATATATATATATATATATATATATATAATGAAACCATTACATATTTTAGAAATGTATGATTTTTATTAAAAAAAAGTATAACTTAATACCAAATATAATTTGAACATCTTCTATAAAAAAAAAAATAAATAAATTGCATAATTGTAATTTTTTAATTATATCCATACATATGTACGAGCTACACACTAATTATTGTCAGGGATGGGCCTAAGTGGGGGCCCAGGCCCCCCTGGATTCAAATTTTTCTTTCTTTGTTATAATATTTTTTATTTTTGTAGTTAGCCCATTCCAAAACCTAAGGCCCTCTCTTTCCACAACAAACCTAACTAACCTCACCCAAATAGTAACTATCTAACCAAAAAACTTGACAAAAACAATAAAAATATTCACAATGGTAATTGTATTTTAACAAAAAAAAGAAAAAAGAAAAAAAAAAAAAAACTATTTTTCCACCAAAAAATCATGTGCCATTAGAGAAGCTAAATTTTTTGCAACTACAATAAACTGGTATAAATACTAGTTAAGTGTATCAAGTTGTTGAAAATAAAATACAATATTTTATTAAGATTATATCTCTACTTTCAATTAAAAAACTCAAATTTTCTCGCTTCTTTTATTACTTTAATGAATTATTTATATTATTTTAAATGAAGTTATAAAAAAAAATAGAACATTTGATATTGGGTGTATTGTAAAGTGAGGTGGTAAGATAGATAAAGTAACTTTTTGAGGTGCTAAAAATCAAAATTTTTAGCACCACCAATGTGAATGCTCTAACTTCAACAAAAAAAAAAAAAAAAAATCCTAGCCAGTGTAGTATTAAAACAAGGCATTATTTTATTTTTGTTTGTCTTTGTTGGTAAATAATTGCATCTTAATGTATTTAGAAACAACGATTTTGAGTATTTATAATTTTTTAATACTAAATGGATGTCTATTTGGAATTTTCTTTTTCTTTATACTCCGGCCCCTGCTAGCTTAAAATCCTGGGTTCGTCTCCGATTATTGTAATGCATGGAAACTCATAAGTATTGTTATTTAAAACATTAGGTAAAAGTAACAATTAACAAAAACATAATCATAATCATAATCATAGATTAAAAAAAATAATGTTGTTTTTTCTTCATCATCATTGAAACAATAAATAATATTCTATTTCTATTATGCCTATAATTTCTATTGTTAAAACAGTCGATTCGAACAACAAGGTTGAGAGTTTGGCATTCACTGATCAAATAGAGACAAACACACAAAAACATTATTACTCGTGCCCGACGCTAATAAAAAGAGAAATTCAATCCACTGAAGAGTAAAGAAAAAAATATATAGACTTAGGGTATATATGGGTCGGGTTAGGTTGGTGTACTTGATACATTTTTGAACCGAACCCTTAACCTCCTTATATTGAGTAAGTCAATCCATAAATGGTAACTAGAAAGAGATAGAAATGTTCTAGGGCTCAAAATCCCCAAAACACCCTTAAAAGCGCTATGAAAACGTCATGCAAATGTATACATTTGATTGCTAGAGTTTGAATTTCAAATTAGTTTTTAGAGGTTTTAGCTACGACATGCATACACATAAAAGGATAATTTTAATTTCATCCATATGTATTTAATTGTGTCTATCTCATCTCTCAACTTTTAAAGTCAAATCAATTTTATAATAAACTTTATCAAAAAAAAAATATATCATTAAAACCTATAAGAATAATAGTGATTTGGTCTTGAAAGTTGAGAGATAAAACTAAACCAATTAATAGTTTATAGATTGATTTAGAAAGTCAAATTGAAAAAATTAATTGCATAAGGATGGGAATGAGCTTGCCCATGCCTTTGCTAGAAAAGCAGATTTAGTTGTAGATACTGATATGTGGTTAGAAAACCTACTACCAAATTTGGATGATGTATTCCAATAGGATTTTTCGCAATAAAATATTCTTACATTTTTCTCAAAAAAAAAAAAAAAAATTATAGGGACAAAACTGAAACCATGACCAAATTATAGTTTTTCCATTAAAATATTACTCTAATTAACTCAATTATCAAAAGTTTCAAAATTTTAAGGAAATTTTAATATTTATTCTAAATTATTTTATAATTAGTTGTAATTTTGTTTTTTGATTAGTCTTATGTGATGTACATTTGTTATGTAACTTAAAACAATTAAACTATACTTTTGAAATATGGTCTTTATTTTACATATGATATCGAATTAAGTAGCATATCACACAAGAATAATATTAGTTTATAGGCAAAAATGGATCTTACACCCACTTACTTTGCCCAAAAATCATAATAGTATTTTAAGTTTTAAATTGGTCATTTTTAGTTGTTCAAGTTTGAAAATTTTCATTTTAGCTTATTAACTTTGCCCAAAAATCTTTTAGTTCTTTAAGTTTGGAGTCATGGTAATTTTAGTTCGGTAACTTTGCTAACCCAGTCAACTCATTCCTTTTGTTCATTGTTATTGATATGGGTGCTTTGTTAAGTCACTCAAAATGACACCGTATAGGTATTTTGAGAATCAAAATATTGTTTAGCTAATATTTTATTAATTTAATGTGGTTTTAAAAACTGAATTGAACCAACTTGTTCAATAAGAAATCGAACCCTAATTTAATCCGATAAAAACCACTAAAACGAGTGATTCAACCTTAAAAACTATCAGTTAAACAAGTAAAAACTAGGAATTGGACATTGTTTCAGTTCTTTAACCAGTTCGGTTTTAAAAAACATGAATTCAACAAAAATTTAAGGAAAAAAAAAAAAACAATGGTTCTAATGACTCTGCCAATCTAGTTAGAATAACATAACATAACAAAAGCCTCGATTTTTTTTTTTTTTTTTTTTTTTCACAAAGTAAAGCTGAAATACCTCCTAAAGCTAAAATTCCCAAATTCATTTTTTTCACATGTGCACATACACAAAAAATAATAATAATAAAAAAAATAATAATTTCAAGAGGGGTTTTAGCTTTGCTTTGTGGGAAAAAAATTTGAGAGTCTTGTTTTGTAATGTTACTCCCTATGAAGCACGGGTGTGTTTTGGGACTCGGGTGTGGGTGCGGGTGTGGGACTCGGCAATTTTTGAAAAAGGTGGGTGCGGGTGCGGGTGCGGGTGCAGGTGCGGCAGGACTCGGCAATTAAAAAATTATTAAAAATATTTTTATTTATATTTTTAATATATTGCTAACCATAATTTTTCACATTATATAAACATATACCAAATTTAAGAGCAATAGTAGATAATAACTAAAACATGATGTTCATAAATTAAATATAACCCATAAGATTGAAACTAAAACATTCCATGATGTTCCATGAGACTTGAGATTGAGAGTGGGTTGGTGAGGTTGTGAATGAGTTAAGAGTGAGATTGTGTGAGTGTGAGAGTGAGTTGAGAGTGAGATTGTGTGTGACTAAGTGGCTGTCTCAGAGACAGAGAGGCAGAGAGCACACAGCAGCATAGAGAGGCAGAGAACAGAGCACACAGGCATAGCATCGATAGACGAATGAGAGAGAGCTGAAGTTTGATCTTAGTGCGGATGCGTGAGAGAGTTTAGCCCTTTAGGGTTTGTTATAAAGTGGTGTGTTTTGCACCTTTTTTTTTTTTTTTTGGAATTTCGGCCTGAATCGGTGGTTTTGCCCAATACGGCCGAGTCGGCGCGAATAAGCTTGATTCAGCACGATTCGGCCCGAGTCTGAGCCGCGTTGGCGTGAGTTGTGGAAAAGGGAGTGGCACCGACGCGCGAGCAGCGGCGTCCCTAGTGCGTCGCCGCGTCGGACGCGGGTGCGGCATGGGTTTTGTCGTGTCCGTGCATCCCAGGTTACTCCAAGTAGATAGACAACGTCGTTAGAAGAAGTTTGAAACACTGTTCTGATTTTTTTTTTTGGTTAAATTAATAAATTATTGTTTTAATAATATTTTAATTCTGAAATTCTTAATACACACCTATACAACACCACTTTGACTAACTTAAGAGAGCACTCTTACATTCTTAAATTCTAAAAGGACCAATTTCATATTTAAAAGACTAAAATAAATTTTAGACAAAGTTAACAAATGTATATTACATTTTTGTCTAGTTAGTAATTGACCCCAAAAAAAAAAAAAAAAAAAAACTCCCTCACCATGTTGTCATTGTTTCGCACTACCATTTGGACTCACCTAGATATATGATAGAAATTAATAATCATATATCAATCAATGAAATAGTGGGGGGAGACATTTACATGTTAGGTAACCTAAGAATAAGACAAATATCGTTTAATTCTTTATTCACTTTTAAGGGAGAAAAAAAGTAAGCTAGAGAGAGAGTTTCTTTTAATGCTTGAGATTTGTGATTACCATTGCCTTACCACTAAAAAGGACAAGAGAGAGATAGAGTGTGTGTATAGATCGTACATGTGGTGGGCCTTTTATTTTTATATTTAAATATAATTAAATAATATTTATTTAATTAAGACTATTTTCATTATTTCATTATTATCTTCTAAATCTTTTTAATATATTTCTTATTCATTTGTTATATTTTCACTCAAATTTTTATTGTGTCTTATTTAAAATTAATAACAATTTTATCTATAGATGCCTTTTTAGATTCAATTTGTTTCTCTAGTTTTCTCTTCTTTTTTTATTTTTTATTTTTTTCATATCTAGATAGAAATTTTCTAATAGCCATTTATAATTAACAAAATATTTATAAATAAATGAAACTTTATTTATAATAGAAAATTATAATTGAACTAAAATAAAATTTAAAGTGTAGAACAATAGATCTAATTTATCAAAAGCTTTACTAAATAATATGATCATTTTATACTCTAAATTTGTACAAATAAAAATTTATTTCATATAACTAAATAAATTAATACTAATTAAAAAGTAAATTATTTTTAAAGGAAAACTAATGAAAATATACTTAAACAATACAAATTAAATAAATTACTAGAAGTGTTAATATATATATATTATATTGGAAATTGGAAAGATCAAACTTAAATAAAAATATATTAAAAAAATTTAAATAAAGTAACAATTACATCGGACCCACGTGACGATGGCTAGATGGTATAAAGCATAAACCCTTTAATCTTTATCTATTTTTTTTTTATAATAAGTACATACTAGTTTATATTGGGGCTTTTTTTAATATACAATGCATTCTATTAGCCATTAAAAGGGTATTTAAATTTTTTTCTTAATTTGGATAAAAAGGTAAATAAGTCTTAATTAAAATATAACATAAATATATTATATTAGTTAAAAGATGGGGCATTCTTTTATTTGAAGGCTTTAAGCAATTGCCTTAGTCGTCTATATACTAGAGCTGGCATTGGAGCTTGTCCTCGCATAAGAGACTTGAATCTAAATCTTATTTACACAAAAACAATTGTTCATTGTCTTGATTATAATCGATAAAAAGTAAATTTCATGAAGTGGACACCATAAGTTTAAGTCTATTATTTCTAAAATAATTTTTTTTTAATAAAAAGAAATCACTAAAAGCAATTTTCCCACCCTTCATCATTTTACTTTAGTAAAAGTATATGTTTTGTCCTTGAATTTAGGTCAAATTCTAAATTAAACTTGAAAGTTGAAAGGTTCTATTTTAGTTCTAAAAATATATATAAACATATTAAGTTAATCTTTTTGTTGTATTATCGTTATAATTGTTGCTTATGTAAAATTTGACAAAATCACGTTGCGCTCCATTGCAATAGAAGGTTACAAAAGACATAACTTGGAATGTTCACAATTTTTTTTAGGACATATGTTTTATACAATACTAGTGTACAATCCGTGTATATGCATAGTACAATTAAAAAAACAATCATAATATATATATATATATATATATATATGAGTTTAAATTATACCTGATGTAAGAGTTATACCTTTTTTTAAGCCATGGATGAGTTCTCTCTCTCTCTCTCTCTCTCTCTCTCTCTCTCTCTCTCTCTCACATTGTTTTATTTTAGGTTTATTTTTTTTTATTTTTTTTTATTTTTATATATATATATATATATATACACACATGAGTTTATTCTTTCTTTTTTATTGAGTTTTTGATGATTTAATTATATTAGACTCTTCATTTTTTTGCATAGCATTAACTCACCTAGAACAAAAAAAAAAAAAAAAAAAAAAAAAAAAAACTTAAATAGGACATGTGTCACAAAATTAGGCAACAATTGGAATCCAATTTAGAATCTAATTGAATTTTTTTTTTCTCAACTTTGGCTTTAATTATGTTTATATATGTATGTATGTATATATATATATATATATATATATGAACTTCCTAGTTACTATTTTACTTCATACATGGCAATTTAATACGAGAAATACTAGCGACATAATAATTTCACAACAAAATTTATGTGACTAATTATTAGTTGTATGTAGATTAAAAAAAAAGGGTGATGTCTGTGGTGACCCAAATAAAAACCAATAATAGATTGACACCTAAAATTTATTATGAAAATGTTAGGGATGTAAGACTCCTCATTTAATATTTAATATCACATGATCTAAAAAAAAAATACTACATTCACAATATTTTCACAACAAATCTTAGGTAGCAAGTTGTTACTTGTTGTAACTAGTAAGCAAAAAAGTAATTTTAGTGGTAATGACCTATGTTAGGAAAAAATATTTTGTATCAAATGATACCATGTCATCCATATCCAAACCCAAAAAGATGAGAGATATATGTATAAAAATAACTACCCACTAACACATTTTTTCATTTGTTAATGAGGTAGTTATTTTTCACTGATATATCTCACACTTATTGAATTTTGATACTGCTGACATGGTATCATTTGATACTAAATATCTCCTCCTGGGTTAGAACTAGTAACAACTTGATATCCAAAATTTGTTGTGAGGTCTAAAAAAAAAAAAAACTACATCTATAATATTTTCACAATAAATCTTAAGTAGTAAGTTGTTACTTGTTGTAGTTGGTAGGCAAAAAAAGTAATTTTAGTGGTAATGTCCTAAGTTAGAACTAGTAATAACTTGTCATCAAAAATTTGTTCGGAAAATATTGTGAATTAGCGTTACTCTAAAAAAATAAAAACATTTTACACTCGTGACATATTGATAATAGTTTAAAGTTTTATACATGTGATAGTACTATAGTAGTGCCAATAGATCTCAGGTTTCTGATTTATTGCCTCCGACTATATAAGGCAATCACCCTCAAATTGTTTGGTACGTACAGAATCGTCAGATACTTTCACTTTCACCTTCAACTTTATAACCCAATTTTTCTTCTTTTTTAACGGTAACAACCCAAATATCTAGTGGTAAGAATCTTTTAATTGTTGGATCATATTACCAATTTACCACAAAGAGTAATTCGAATGGTGAAAAGTAAAGGACAAACACTCTCTCTCTCTCTCTCTCTCTCTCCATGTTTTCTCCCAAGATAATCCCTCAACTCAACCATAGACCACTTCAAAACCTGATTTTTTATTTATTTATTTATTTTTTTTTTATTATCATGGTAATCCAGTAATTCTCCGCTTCTACTGTAATATTTGTGCAAATATACTTAAGTACTGTTGTGTATTTCAACTTTTTTATTTTTTCTTAGCATTTTTGTAAAATGAATAATGAAATTAGATGGTGGCTGTGACGCGTGAAGAGAGAAATTTTTCTAATAAATTAAAAAATAATATTTTATTAAAATATAATTTAGAATAAATAATCTAAGGCGAGTGTTTTTGAGAAATAATTCAGTAAAATTATTTTAAAAAATAATAATAAGTTATTATGTAAGTAAATAGTAATTTATGCATGAGCCGACATGAATAACGTGTCTTTTAAGATAACTCATGCATCAAATCAACCGTGTGATATTTTCCACCTTTTTCCCCCTAACTCACACTTTTTATTCAATAAAAAAATTATTTGGCAAGAACACTATTTGTCGGGATAAATCTATGACGCCCACGTTTTTGACCAGTTTTAACTTTTAACCCTTCGCGCTTTTCACAGTTTCACCAAACACTTAACGTACAGTCAGCTGTGTGTTAAAGACCAACTTCAAAAATCTACTGTGTTAATTTTTTGTTTTCCTCTATATAAACACATGTGCTTCTGGTATTGTGCACCTCTCTATTCTCAGCTTCTGGTATTCTGATATCTGGTTTCTCTCAAGGCTTTTTTGATTCCTCATCTGGGTTCTCTTTCTTGTTTCTAGATTTTGTGTTGAAACAGTGGAAGCAACAAAATGCAAAATACTGCGCATTTCGTGTTCGGAATCTTTGGTGGGTTGTATTCAATTTCTCTGCGTTTCTTTCTTTCTTTCTTGGCCTTTTGGACTTATGGTTCCTCTGTTTTGTTATCTTTCTCTGCAGGAAATATTACTGCACTGTTCCTCTTCTTGGCTCCAATGTATGTATCATTTGAGAACTCCTTTTGGCTCTTATAAATCTGCCAACTTTTGGTCCTTTTTAACTCTTTTCTCCTAAAGGGTGTTGTTCTTTTTGATTCTTGGATATGTTTTTAAAATCATTTCTATTCTCTTTTAGCCTTTATATTATATATATCTGATTAATCTGACTGACATATTCTATTACTGAGAAGTTGTTAATCTGTGTTATTCATGTGAGGAATTGTGAATAATTTTGGTACGTATTGTAGGATAACATTCTGGAGGATTATAAAGAGCAAGTCCACAGAGCAGTTTTCGGGCATTCCATACGCGATGACCTTGCTCAACTGCCTTCTTTCTGCTTGGTATATAATATATGCTTCTTATTTCATCAACCGGGTTCTTTTTAATTTTTATTGTTTCTTTTCTTCATTTGTTACCTTTTTTTACCCCTATTCTTCTCTGTTTTTGACATGGATTATGTGTGTCTTTAATTACTATTATTATGGTGATGATAATGATGGGGATTTTATAGTTAATTCATGTTAATTTCATGGCCACCCGGGCATTCAGGGGCCTCTGTGTTGGTTGGTTGGACTTGGGAGTCTAGGCTAGCAATTAAACAGGATGATAATTTTGGTTTAACATTTCTTGCTTTAGGAAAATTTAATGCTTGGTTGATTAATATTAATGTTAATTTATTCTGTACTGTGCATGGAACTGTTTAATATTTGTTTCTTTAGTAACTAAAATTTCAATTGGTGTGTCATTCATAAGAAATTTTAGAACTTTCCCAAAATTATCTCTATTTTTTTTCAAAGAAACATTCTCTCGTTCTGCTAGTTCCTTCAATTTTAAATTGTAAAAAATAAAATAATCAAAAATCAAAAATATGAACCATAAAATCTTTTGAAATTCTCCTTTTTTTTTCTTTTTTTTTTTGAATTAATTGTTCTGCCAATAGTCCAAAATGATTTCCTTGTTTCATATTTTCAGTGTTGTCTAGTTCAATTGCCTTATAATTACTGATTTTAAACATGAAATAAATTTTGAACAGGTATGGCCTACCCCTTGTGTCAAAAAACAATCTTTTAGTTTCAACAATCAATGGCACTGGTGCAGGAATAGAGATCATATATGTGTTGATCTTCATCGTCTATGCCCCAAAGAAAGAAAAAACCAAGATTTTGGGGCTCTTCGCGTTTGTGCTCACCTTTTTCGCAGCCGTGGCCTTGATCTCCCTCCTAGCCTTGCATGGCAATACCAGAAAGCTCTTCTGTGGCTTTGCTACTGCCGTTTTCTCCATAATCATGTATGGCTCACCTCTATCAATCATGGTGAGTTGTAACTTCTAAGCTATTTCTTGATTTTTTTTGTCTTGTTAAATATTTAATGAAGGAATTGACTGGACCCTGATTGATTTGGTTTCAAAGATTATGCCTCAGCCACTGGACCCAGTTCAGTTATTTTCAATATGCAATTTGCACTTTTTTTTTTGTGTATATTATGATAGCTTGGTCACGGGGAAGTGTGACAGCTTTGGCCCATTTCTTTATGTTAGGCCATTTTCTGAGCAAGTTAGCCAATCAAGAAATTGGTTATCCCACTCAGGAATCAGAATATAACGCTATAAGACAAAATTTTGGTATAGTATCCTAATTCCTAAGAGGATTCAATAAAGGATTTTAAAAATTTTAGCATTTAATACTTCAAAAACTTACTTTATTTATTATGTCAGCCCACTTTAAGATACATTAAAACTTCTATATTTTTTACCATTTTATTTAAATAATATAAACTACTCATTAAAATAATAATAAAACAACCGCACAAAAAACTATAACAACCACCTCCTACACCACCCCTACCACCGCTCCACTTGCCATAACCTCCATTGTAGCAACCACAACCCACCACAGCCACCACCACCACAAGTCACAGCACCACCGTGGCAACCACAACCCCTTGCAGGAAGAAAAGAACTAGCCACTGCAAAAACACCCAACCACCACAAAAACAAAATCTCAGCCAAGCACTCACCGATGACTGATCTAACCCACTGCAGAAAAAAAAAAAAAAAAAAAAATCTAGCAAAAACAACCAGCCATTAAAACAAAATTGTAGCCCAAAGATCCAACCCACGCACTCACCGATCTCACCACTGTGCCTCCAAATCAAACCCACAAATCACCACCACTGTGACCTACCATCAAAACCAACTGAAAAAAATTGGAAGCTACAGGGGGATCGATTTCAGAGAGCGAGAGAGAAAAAAAAAAAGAAAAAAAAAAGAAAAAAAAAAAAAGAGGAATAGCAGGTCTGAATAGAGAAGAAGGAAAGAATAAAAAAAAAATAGAGAAATAAAATATGTTTTTTAAAGAGAAGAAGGGAGAGAAAGCTTTAAAATAATATTTTTTTTATAAGATATAGCTACAGTAAGATGTCAAAGATAACAGCTTACTGTAGCTAAGGTGTTATTTCATTTAGCTATAATGCCTTTGATGTAACCCACTTTTTAGAGTTTTAGCATTTAAATTATAGCGTTTCAGCATTTGACATCTTAGCTAAGAATGCTCTAAGTACTGTATCCTAGCCGCTTATGTTGTCAAATTGATTTCAACAAAATGATTATGTTGACCAGTTCGACAAAAATAGTTTTACATTTTTTAATATTGATTAAATTCAATAATATACAAATCTTAAATACAATACCTAAAAAATTGTATGTAAAATTTTACCAGTATATCAAAGCATTAGCATTCGAGGATGCAAAGAAAAAAAAAAAAATCTATTTTGCATCCTCAAACACTACTTTATCTATTTACCAACCTATTTTACAAATCACCTTACATCTCAGTTTTTATCTTTACATACAACCCAATAAAATAATATAAACTACTTAATAAAATGATAAAAAGTATTGATCTCTCTTTTTCCCACTCACTTTTTCTCTTCACACACAACCACATATTAAAATAATATTTTTTTTATACAACCTATGAACAATAAGGTTGCATACATGCAACTTTACTATTCATAGGTTGCAAATTTTTTTAAGTTTACAAATCCTAGGTGGCTTAGGTTGTAAAATAGCATCTGAGGGTTTTTACACTCCAATGCTAGTGCTCTTATTATTTGTTTTAAAGTTAAACATACAATTATGCTTCCTAAGAAAGTTTGGTTAAACATACTTTTTGGTGCATGAACTTATATGGGTTTTATATGTGTATGTATATGCAGAGGACTGTGATTAGAACAAAGAGTGTTGAATTCATGCCATTTTTCCTGTCACTGTTTTGTTTCTTGTGCGGCACTTCCTTTTTTATCTTTGGTCTGCTCGGCAGTGACCCTTTTGTATATGTAAGCATCTTCTCTCAATTCCTTAACTATTATGTTATAAATGCTTCGTTGTATGGCTGAGAAGTCTTGGGAAAAGGAAATATTGGAATGTTGTGGATATATTATCACACTCCCCAAAAGTTTAAGACCAGTTATAAATTTTTTCAACAAGCTAATCGAGGTAGGTCATATGTATTCTTTTCAATTATTCTATTCTACTTAAAGTTGCTCTCTTTTTTCCTCAAAAAGTCAAAGTTTTATTTTTATTTCCTTAATGAATATGTTAGTATCTTTTACAAATTTTAATGTTATTTTAGATCCTCTCAATGCCCATATATAAAATTCCTTAACATTATCTGTTTGCATATCCCTAGTAAGAAAATTTGTGTTCCACAAAGGACTTAGGCATGGCCAATTTACAGCCTGGGTTCCCAAATTTTGAAGCTGCTATCTCAAAAATAAATAAAAATGAAATTGCATCGCTAAAGTTCCCTCAGTTTCAAAACAAGTAACAATATGGTGTCTTATAAAAAAAAAAAACCAATATTGTGTATTAATTTTTATAGAAAGGGAAAAAGCTATTACATACAAGCAAAATAAAAACGTACTTAAAAGTCGTGTTTTTTAATTTGGAAATTATGACCTCAAATTATGATTTCAGCTGATTTTCGCACGGGTGTAAATGTATGTATAATTAAGTGTGTATAATAAACACTGCTCGCTCTTATGGAAATGTGTAATGTTGTTGCAGGTGAACAATGGGTTCGGTTCTTTTCTTGGGGCCCTGCAGCTGATTCTGTACTTTATCTACCGTAAAAACAAGGGCAAGGACAAAAACGAGAACAAAAACAAAAACACCGCTGTAGTATCCATGGAGCTGGGACTTCCTGATGAACCCAACAAAGATAAGGAGCTATCCAACACAAACGGTGCTCAGGATGGCCACGTATAAACTCGTAGCTTCTGCCCTTTTGGGGGCTTGGGACTGTACCCCCAATCATTTTCTTCAATCGTGCTCTGCCTCTAGTATCAAAAATTTAGTTCTATTATGTGCTGAATATTTACTCTGTTCCTAATAATCTTCTAATGAAACAATGCTATTTTGGAAGGCACAGATCATGGTACAAACAAAATGTAAAATGTTGACTGAATCTGGGGATATGTCTTTTGAAATGGTTTCGATTTCCATTTTTTTTTTTTTTCCTTTCTTTCTATAGTGGATTAAGATTTTACATATGATAAAATGTTCTGTAAGAGGGTACTATCTTATCATGTTCATCACATGATCGATGAGATGAAGTACTGTTTTAATTTCATGAAGCTACCCAATGTGCTAATGCCATGACTAGTTCATTGTGTACATTTGTATTTTGCTTTATTATAATAAAATGGATCTGCATTATCATAGGCTCTGTCCTCCTAATTATGTTGCTTTTTCTTAAGTTTATAAATATTTTGGTTTATATATATTTATATATCTTGTGGCGGTGGATGATTGCCGCTTCACCATGGAATTGTCAGGTTTCAATTAAAGGCGCCTGAAAGAGACAATTAAATTAATATGCAGCATTGTACGTGGGATTTTATCTGCTAGCATATGTAACCTTTGAAGGGTTTGGTTGGGGGTTGGCTCAACATAAACACGACAACAATGCCATTAGTATTTTCTGGAATTGTTGATTTTTAGTGATGAGAAATCTGTTAGGTTCTAAAGTGTAGGACTTTATGTATTTAGAATTCTAATTTGTATTGTTGGCAAACCATGATCAAAACAATGTGTTTAGAAGTGTTTAAAGCTAGCTCAAAGTTATATGTCAATGTAAAGTTGGAATAGAGTTTAATGCAGGAAGCATTGTGGCTTTCGGCCTGGCTCGATCGATCGAGGCTGATTTTCGACCGATCGAAACTCGTATATCAGGTTTTTTAAAAAGCCGAATTGGACTTTTTCAAAGTCACTATTCAAACTTTTTCAAGCTTTTCTCTCTCTCCGCGTTGGCTCTTGGCTCCACCATCAAATTTTTGTCGTTTTCCTTCAAGATTTTTGCAAGGTTTTTGTCCTTAGAAGCCGGTAAGACCCTTTTGCCCTTCTTTTTCAAGTTTATTTCTTGTTTTCATGCATTTTTCATGCATTCTCATGGGTATTTTCGGCATCTTCAAAATGTTTGGGGTTTTTGATGATTCAAGACTTTTCTTGTGAAATTGATCAATGGGTTTTTGTGCCATGATATTATATTGATGTTCCCTATAGTTTAATTTGATCAATTTTGTGGTTTTTGAAAAATTGGAAATTCTAGGGTTTTGAATTTGATCCGAATTGGGGATTTTGTCAAATTGGCTTAGATTGATGAAATTGGCTTCTCCAATTGATGTAATTGGTAATTAGTGTTGTTATTATATCATGTGTAATGATCAATTCGTCAATTTTTTTAAAAATTGATCAAGTAGTTTCTTTATTTTGGGTTTTTTGTGTTAAAAACTTTAATGTGCAAGCCAATTTTGTAATTTGAATCTTTTTGACTCAATTCACTGCATTAGCACATGTATCACGACATTACACTTGTTCATGCATCATATAGATTTTGATTCTATTTTTTGTTTTTGTGCTAACTTGCAGTCTGCCCTTGGTTTCGGTTTTGTGGTTTTTTGTTCTTTCGCTCTGTGTTTTGATCCTTATCTTAGCACCATGCCTAGGAAAACTAGAGCTCATAGGACCACTTCCACTTCCTTTGAGTCTCCACCTAGTGTTGAGCTGTTTAAGAATGATAAGTGTAGAGAAGCCTATGACACCTTGAACTGTAGGCGTAAGATCTGGTCTGAGCGAGCTGTTGTGTTAGATGCGATTGATCCGGCCATTAGGGCCAATTTTGAGTCTAGGGGTTGGTTGCCTTTTGTAGAGATAGATCATCCACCCTCGACCACCCTGATTAGAGAGTTCTACTCGAATCTCTCTTGCCACATCTATGATTCCAACACCCTTGTTAGGAGTTGGATACGAGGTGTAGAGTTCACCATTACCCCTCGGGTGGTGGCTGAGGCTCTTGGGGTGTCGGTTGTTCGTGATGTTGACTATCCCTATGATGAGTCACCCTCTTTAGATGTTGTCATGTCTTACATCACTGGGTCATCTATCCAGTGGGGTTCTGATCCTCGGATCACGTCCGCTGAGCTTACCGAGACTGCCTATCTCTTCTTTAGGATTGCGTGTCATTCCTTGTGGCCTATCTCTCACTTCCACACCATCCCTTTAGAGCGATGTGTATTTTTGTATGCCTTTGTTTCTGGAGCGTCGATCAGTTTTCCTCACTTGTTCTTTCGTTCTTTGAACGAGGTTCATAGGAGTTCTGCCATAGGGCATGCACTGATTCATCCTATTTTCATTCATAGGATTTTGCTCTACTTAGGTCTAGATGATTTTCCGTCTGGTGAGCCTGTTCATGTGATAGCTCCCATAGGTGCCACCTTTCTTCGTCAGAGAGCTGCTCAGTTGAGAGTTCCTCTTCCTCGTCCTAGAGGTGCGTCATCTAGTAGTGTTCCCCCTCCTCCCTCTTCTACAGGTACTGCTGCTGCTGAGACTTCAGGTGCTGCTGCTGATGCTGATGTTCCTTCACCGACTGTTTCGGATGATTCCGACATCCGTCGCACGTTGGATCATGTCTTGACCATTCAGGCGGCTCAAGGACAGATTTTGGTGGACGTACTTGATGAGATCCGTGCCTTGCGTGCGGAGTTGGCGCAGTTTAGACCACCTCCCTTTTGATGATGGATATCTTGTTTGCCCTTTGGCATTCCGTCACAAAAAGGGGGAGTACTTGTAGGTTTTTGTTTTTAGGGGGAGTTTATTTGTTTTTGGTTGGAGCTTGTGGAGTTTTTAGATTGTATCTAGGTGCTTCACTGTGTACTTAACATTTTTAGCTCTTACCTTGTTTTTGATGGGATATTCATGTTAGGGGGAGTTTTTATGTTTTTGTTGGTATTTTTTTTGTTTCTTGTTTCAAACTGCTTATTGATTTATATTTATGAGTTATTCATTGATATATGTCTTTATTTGTGTGTTGTTTGAAATCAAGAAGTTATTTTGTTTACTTGTATTATTTCCACACATGCGGTTATGCATTTTGTTTAGTGTTTCAGGAAATATACAGGTTGATTCAATTGAGCTGCTATCTACACTTGCAACTGATAGATAGTAGTTAGGATTGAATTTGGTTTATGAGTATTATTTTGTAAAGGGCTTTTCATTTTGTAAACTTTGAGCTTCTAAATTGTGTTTTGTCACGGATTGCCAAAGGGGGAGTTTGTTAGGTTCTAAAGTGTAGAACTTTATGTATTTAGAACTCTAATTTGTATTGTTGGCAAACCATGATCAAAACAATGTGTTTAGAAGTGTTTAAAGCTAGCTCAAAGTTGTATGTCAATGTAAAGTTGGAATCGAGTTTAATGCAGGAAGCACTGTGGCTTTCGGCCTGGCTCGATCGATCGAAGCTTAGGCTCGACCGATCGAAACTCGGGCAGATCGCTTTTCTGCAGAATTTTCCAACTCAGCCCTAAGAGTTTTTAAAACGTTTTTAGGGTTTCTTATTTATCCTAAGTATAAAAGGCAAACCCTAGCCACGTTTTAGTATTGCTCATAATTGCGGTTTGTGTAAATCTCTTGTGAGATCTAGAGGAGCTTTCCTTTACACAAACTTAGGGTTTTCAAGGAGGAGATATTCTCTACACCTTGATGATCAAAACAGTTGCTGCCATTAAAGCTTAAAGAATACACAAGCGGGGGTGCTTGTAGCTGGTGGGAATCCAAGAAAGAAGGAGTCCGTAGATTCGGAGCTTGCACGTGGTCGTGTCAGTAAATTCTACTGGTTGGTAGCATTAAGAAGTCGAGCGGGGGTGCTTGTAAGTCCTTTTGTATGAACTTTGATTCTTTCAAGATAGTGGATTCAAGTTTACCTTGAGGATAGTTAGGTCAAATCTTCCCTAGGTTTTTACCGGTTTGGTTTCCTGGGTGATCATATCGTGTGTTATTTATTTTCTGTTGCTTTGCATGATTTGACCTTTTATATTGTGATAACCTAGATTTGTTTAATTGGACTAAGTAACAACTTGGCTAATTACCTAGGTTCAATCAATTGTTTAAGGGGTCTAAAAACTATCAAAATCGTTTACAAATCTTTAAGGAGATTGTCACATAGAGTGAGTCTTAAGATAACATGTTGGAAGACCACTTTAAAGTTTATGTTTGTGGGTTTATCAACCAGTCATTCATAACTATCGTCCAACGTGAGGGACTTCATCGTTCACACTTACGCATCTAGATTTCCAAAATAATAATAATAATAATCTTGATAATATCATTGAAAATGTAATTTATAAAGGCCGAAAACTCTAAATTATTTGTAAAAATGTTTTGATTTTGATTTTGATTTTTTTTTTAATTTATTTTTTTGCTTTTTAGTGTAATCACCTTTTATATATTATGATAATTCCCAATTTTTTTTAATTGAAGAGCACAAGCAAAGACAGGAATTTTTTATTAGACGGCTCGATTATCATATTAAAAAATAATTGAACTATAGGCTCACACACACACACACACACACACACACACACACACATATATATATATATATATGCATCTATATAAAGACATGTTTTGGACTAAATTGTGATAAGGCCAAATAATAAGGGATAAATTGTAATTTACCACATTTAGGACATCTAATTTTTTTTTTTTTTTTTAAGGATAACTCATAACTTTGATATTAAAATTATTTTAAATCAACATAAGTGTTTTTGTTGAAGCAAAACCCTCAAACTCAAATCTATCATATATCTTATTTTAACTTTTGGTTGATCTCATTATATGATGATGCACAAAAATCATCAGTGAGTTGATCATCCACACACATGCCAATAGGTGTACCTGAAGAACAAAAGAGAAGAACCAAACAGAGAGCACCAGTGGGGTGCCGGCCAAAGACCCTCCGAAGGTTAAGTCAATGGTGGAAGAATCTCCAAGAACTCAAGAGTGCAAGAGCTAGGAAAAATTCACGTACCTAAAAAAGGTTAGGGTTTGTTGTTTATATAGTAGTAGATAGTTGACCTGAATCCCTTGGTACGGGGAGAATTTCCTTATAAAGAGAGGGATCTCAAGATCTTGGGGATCACCTTCCCATATAGGCGAGATCTGGTTGTGCAGTAGGATCTTTGGTTGTGGTGTACAAGTTATTTCCATGTAGGGACATTTGAATGGGACCCACACAAGTCCCATAAGAAACCGTAAGGCGATGGATTGTCGGGATGGGGGTTGGATCAGCATCCGACCTGACTTAACGACCCATGGGATTGGCCATTCCCTTAGGATTAGTTTAGGCAAAAGGCTGATGATTAGGTGAGGAAGGTTCAACACCCCGTGTCCATTGATAAAAAATTATCCTCATTAGCTACCCCCTACTCCGTGAGTCGTCAGGGTAGCCAAAGGGTCGCGGAGTATGTTGCCATAAATGCTTTGTCGTAGTGTCATGTGTCATAAATAGGGGTAATTATGTTCTTTTGACATGGCTAAGGACACGTGTCACTTTTTGATTCGGGGTTCCAAGCGTAGCAACACTTCATTTTTCGTGCCAGACCGCCCTATAAATAGTCCAAAGCCATTATTGTCCTCATTATTTGAATATTTTCCATTTCTGATTCCAGAGCCCATTCATCCGTTTTTCTCCTTCGTTGGTTTTCTTTGCATTCGTCTGTTTTAGGTATGCTCCGTCGATTTCATTTTGTATTTTCTTTTTTGCTCTTTCTTCATTGTTAGTTACATACTTAGGAGGTAGAGTAGAATCTTAGTTTTCATTTGTCACTTGTAGGTAAGAGATGTTTGGAGGTAGTGAAGTGATGAGTGAGCATACACCGTCAGTCCGCATGGGTTCAGATGATGACCTGACCAGTCAATCTAGGCTTGAGTATATGTTGGAGGGTTCGTCGGTTTTTGAGAGGGAGTTGGCGTCCGATCCTTCTTTTGAGGAAGCTAGTCCCTTTGGGCAATGTCCTAAGGAGATTGTTCTACTTGACGACTGGTCAGTTCATGACTTCCCAATTGATATGAGGGACGAAGTTTTTTGTAGATTGAGGCTCACTTTCAAATTCTCGATGATTTGCCCATTAAGAAGGGCGACAGAGGGGAAAAATGTTATATTGGGAGCTCGTCGGATGTGCGCTTTTATGAGATTTCCTTCATAGCAAGGCTTCGTCTGCCTTTGACCTCCTTGCATCGTCAGTTAGTGACTTACATGGGTGTATCTGTTTGTCAGATTGCCCCCAATGCTTAGATGATACTCATCGGGGCCGAGGTGCTATGGGGTCAACTTAGTGGAGGACACCGATCTCTAACTTTAGAGGAATTTTTTCATTGTTACAAACCCTAGGAGATCCCCTGTTCTAAGGGTTTTTACAACTCTGTATGTTGATGGGCTACCCTAAGATTGATATCTGACATGCTCGACTCTAATTGTCAATGGAAGGCTAGGTTTTTCTTTGTGTAGGGGGTCAATTGGGTATGCTATCCCGACGAGTGGGATAGCATAGGGTCTTTTTTTGACTATTCTTGGGGGGTTTTGAATAAGTCAAGTGAGTTGTCAGTATAGTCTTGGTTGTCAGTTTGTGTTTTCTACTTAACTGATGTAATTTTTTGTTCGTTTCAGCCACAGTATGTCCGACAATCCTTCCTGTGAAAGAGGCGTTTTTGGTAAGGGTTTTTGAAATACCTTTTGAGGAGAGGTCTTGGAAGAGGCTTGTCATTTTGGACACTCTTCATGCATTTTGCGGTGGACCTGTCCTTTCCGAGGAAGCTCGACAACTTGATCAGGTTTCGCGAGGTCGTAAGTATATTACTTCGTCACCTTCATTTTTTTTTTAGTATGAACTTCCCACTTTTTAACTTATTCGTCAGTTTCAGAGATGGATTTTTTGAAGAACAAGCAAGCTGCGAAGAGTAGGCAGGAGGAGATCAAAAAGGCTTACGCGTTGAGGGCTTAAGGTGGGGGATTGTCGACATTGTCCCCTCATGCATCCAATAAGACGAAGTACTCTTCCGACCTTCAATCGTCAGGAAAAAGTGCCAATGGCCCCTCCATTTGTCTGGAAACATGCGAGGTCGTTGTTGACGCTCCTCACCATGGGATCGGGAAGGGTCTTATGACTTCCCAAGGCCCCATTGCCCTTCCTCTTCCTTTGCTGGTGAAGGATAAGAAGTATGCAGTGGACACTACCCATTCCATCGTCTGGGATGCTGACTTGGACAAGTGCTCGGAGTATGAGACTGACCCTTTGGGTGACTTTGGTCTCTATGATATGGTAAGGGTATGTTGTATTTCTATCTCATTCGTCCATTTTTCAAGTACTTTTGTCCCTTTTTGACTCTTTATTTTACTTATCCCTTTTGACTTACATTTTTCCCTTTTGATTAGGGCTTGGTGAGGATGCGGGCTCTGCAAATCCGTTGTGCTTCATAGGAGGCGTCGATTAAGCACTTGAAGAATCGTCTAGAGACTGAGGCAGATTCTTTGAAGAAATTCAAGGAGTCTGGTTGAACTCTTGGTCAAGAGGTGATTAAGCTGAAAGCCAAGCTTGGTGGGGTAACTCATCAATATGACGAGCTGATGAAGGAGAATGCTAACCTGAAGTCTGAGGTGGCTGCTCTTCATAAGCACATGGATAAGGTGAAGGAAGAGGCCATTGAGGAATTCCAAGTTTCTTAACCTTATTTTAATGAGATGGGAGGTTATTTTAGGGACGACTTTGAGGACTTTCTCAAGCAAGTTGTCCTCCTATTCCTAGACTTGGACTTCTCCTAAATCCAGATTAGACTCAACACCTCGACGACTCTAGCTGTCAAGCCTATTCTCGACAATGTGGAGACCGATCATGAGGTGCTGGTGACCGACGAATTAGGTGATGTGGCTGATGACCCAAAGACCCTCAGGAGCAAGCTAATAACCCCCCTGCCGATCCTTAAGAAAAACTTTGTTTTCCTGTATTTTTTTTCTTCTTTTTTTTTTTAGTCTTTGGTTTGTAACTCAAAAACAATGATGGTACCCTGTTTTGGAATTATTATTATTATTATTATTTTTTTGTTTTGTTTTGTTTTGGGTTGATAGTTTCATTTTTCAGTAATTTTATAATGTTTTATGTTTACTTTATAGTAATTTTTCTTTTGTGTTTTGTACACAAGTGTTTGTGCTTGTTGGTTTGTCTTTCATCAACTAACTTTTGTTTAGTCATTGGTCTGGAGGTATTCTCTTAGAGTGTTGGGCACCTATTGGCCCTTTGAAAGAGAATTATGATTCGTCAATTTCCCTCAACCCAACTATCTTCTTTCTTTTCTTCTTTGAATCGTTGGTTTACCCTTCAGGTAGGGTTTTAGCACTTACTTAGATCATGTGTCTGAGGACTTCCTTGATCGTCGGTTTTACCCCTTAGGTAGGACTTGAGATTTTATGAGGACCAGGTGCTCGAAGGCATCCTTGATCGTCGGTCCATCCCGTGGGTAGGACATAGGATTTGATAAGGATTAGGTGCTCGAGGGCCTCCTTGATCATCGATCCATCCCGTAGGTAGGACTTGGGATTTGATAAGGATCAGGTGCTCGAGGGCATCCTTGATCGTCGGTCAATCTCGTAGGTAGGACTTAGGATTTGATAAGGATCAAGTGCTCGAGGGCATCCTTGATCATTGGTCCATTTTGTAGGTGGGACTTAACATTTGAGAAGGATCAGGTGCTTGAGGGCGACCTTGATCGTCGGTTTGCCCTTTAAGTAAGGCTTCGCTTTTATAAACCTTTCTTCATTGTAGATGATAATAATAATTCCATTTGAAAGTAAACTGAATAAAATGTTGATAACTTGCTGTTTGATCAGTCCAAAAGCCAGTATTCCAAATGGTGCAACCTTTGCCCATCGAGCATTTCCAAGTAATGGGTGCCCTTCCTGTTGCAATCAATGATTCTATATGGACTTTCCTAGTTGGGTCCTTACTTCCCTTGCATTGGATCTGTTGGGAAAACACATGGAAAAATACAGTTTTGTATCTTATACAAAAACACGCAATGGAATATAAATGAACTACTTCATTCATGTGAGATAACATGCAACATATGAGTTTTAAAAACAAAGAACAAGAAGGCATACCTTGATGCAGTAAAATTCAAAACAAAATGAAGATTGAACTTGTCAAGACTTTTAATCTTCCCTCCAATTCCACAATATGCCCAAGATGTGTGGTCTCTCAATCATTTCTATACGTATTTGTGCAAGAGAGTAACCAAGTCTTTTTCTTAAGAAAAAACTCTGGAGCTTTCTCTTTTTAATTATACGTATATACCTACACTTGACAGTTACTTTATTTAATAACTCTTATTAAATAAATAACTGATTATCTAATTGGGTTAACCTTTTAGGCCAGTCCAATTGGACTTAAGTGTGTGGCTTGGAGTGGGATTAAAAGGGAAAAATAAAACTCTAGCTCCAATGGGCTTTGGACTTATCTGTCAACTCTTGACAAGTGCAAAGTTACCATTAATTATATTTAATACCACTATATAAATATAATTGCACTCTAGGCCTTATTAATAAATTATATCCCAAGACTTTATTAAACATTTAATCCATTTATGAAAATATTCATAGTAACACAAAGTCATAATATATAACTGTCACTTTGAAAATTATTACATCTTAATCCTTGAGTACCCGGTTTAATCCTTGAGTACCCGGTTTAATCCTTTAAGTTATTCACATATATTTTATGAAATCTAATTTCATAAAATATAAACTTTAGTAACTTTTTACTAAAGTGGTTAGGCCTAAAACTTTGAATAACCAAACTCATTAAACTTATCTCAAGGAAATATTTTATATCTCTATAAAGAAACTATGAATTCCATCTTGAGAATATGTGTTTCTTCAACATTACATGTGGTTACCCAAAATACTGAGGTTTTGACCATTAGATTAGATCTAACCCCTGATATATCAAAGTAACCTACATTTCACGATCAGGTTCACTATTCTCCCAGGATTGAGAGTTTATGTGAATAAAAGTTGTGAGATTTATTATTCATTTAACAGTCGTTAATCTCACAACTGTCCAGTTCAATATGTTTTATACACTTAAAACATATTAACATATAAATTAGAAGTTATAAAGTTGTGATTTACAAATATGTATTCTGTGATTTATTGTGGGATTTGATTGTAAGGGTTATGTGATAGAGAGAGAGAGTGTGAAGACTCAAGCAATTGAAGCTAGAAGATTTCTCGCGGGTAGCTCACGACTAAGCATCCCGCGAAGTGAAGCATATGCCTTGCACATGACTGGAATGCGAAGAGTTAGTACAGATGGAGACAGCTGCACTTCGCGAGTATCTCGTGGGTAAGACCTTCTTGTGAAACATTCTGTTTTGCCAAACTGTACTATTTGATACACACTTTCTGTACCCACACTATATATACCCACATTACCCACAAATGTTGAGGAGTGCTTTTGAGAGAAAATCCTAGCCAAACACCTTGAGAGTTAGAGATTATCATACCTATATATCTCTACACATATGCTTGTGGATTTCCTCAACTCCTACCTCTCCATTTCCATACCATTGAGAGGTTGATAGCCCAAACACTTACCACACCCTTTCAGAGTGTCAAGTGAGGTTTTGGTGCTGCTGGGAAGCATTGGAAGAAGCCAAGGATGGCAGATGCAACATGGAGCTTGTTGCGGGATCCGGAGAGCTAGACAAGACACGGTTTCGAGAAACCTTGTTGGAGCAAGAGCTTGGAGGGCTTAGGTACAGCGGGTAGATTAGGCATGAAGGGTCTCTTGCTAACCCATGTATCCCAACTGATTGTCTAGTGGATCGATTACCACTTGGAGGGCGGCAGAAAGGTTTTTCGCCGAGTTCTTCGGTTTCCTCTTCGATAACACATCGGTGTGTTATCTGTGTTTGCATTCTTCTTCCCTACTCTTTTACATTTCATTTTACTGCTGTGATTATTTGAATATGTATTAGAGTAGCTTGTTTGCTTATCCGCTCGTATTTACTTTATTCCGCACTTAGTATAAGTTAGAGTAAAATCTATCGAGCTGTTATTTTATTTTGGGGGTCCAAATAGCTCTTGTGTTTTTACACAATTTCGAGCTTTCAATTGGTATCAGAGCGGGTACACTTGATTAGGTTTTATTACCTAAGTGTGATCCTTGACCCCTTGTGTGTTTTGCTATGGATAATGCTTTGTATGCTTCTATGGATGTAGTTGATTGTAACATGCCATGTGTTTGTGAAAATACCTCTATGAGTGTTTATCCTCATGATTGTGATGCCATGTTACATGAATCTATGGGTGTTGTTGATATTCCTAATATCAAACTTTTGAAGAAAGATGCTAAGAAGTTTCAAAAGAAGTTGAGCAAGTTATTTTATGAAAAGGATGATTTGATTGCTAAGTTCAATGAATCCAACAAATTGGTTGAGAAATATAAGAATCTTGCTGAAATTTCTCATGAAAAACTAAAAAAGTTTGAATGTTTGAATATGGACTTGGATGCTAAACTTGTTTTGTCTAACAAACTTGTTGATGATCTTAAATCTGAAAATGAATCTCTTAAGATGCATGCCAAGTGTTTGATTGCTGAACTTGTTACTAAAACGGAAGAAAATATATATTGCAATCATGTTGTGGTATCCGATTGTGTGCCTATTGTGTGTTCTACCTCAAAGGACAAATCGGTGTACATTCCTCCACACAAAAGAAATAAAAAACTGGAGAGAAAAGCTCTCAAGCCTAAGCCTCTATTTAGATCCCATCCTAGGGAATTGAGTGGATATAAGTTTGTTCCTACTTGCCACCATTGTGGTGTGATCGGTCACATAAGACCCCAATGCCCTAAGTTAGAGAGAGAACAAACTCATGGTGCTAGATCCCTTCTCAAAAGGCCTAGTGGACCTAAACACATTGTTTGTCACCATTGTGGTGCCTTTGGTCATCTAAGACCTCATTGCTCTAAGTTTCAAGCTCTTAAAAGAATTAAAAGAAAAGAGAAACTTGAGCTTCTTAGAAGTTATGCTAAAAAGGATAAACCAGATTTGAGTGATAATATCATGTTGTTAAAAAAAGTGTTTAATGCTCTTAACTCTTTGTCTATGTGCATCTCCTGTTCTCATTCTCCCAACCCTCGTTTCACTTCTCATGAGACACTCATTCCGAACAATCGTTGTGTTTGGATAAGGAAGGGTTCCTATGGTTGAGATTTTGCTTTTTGATCTAATTCTTTCGATCTTTGTAGGACCCTTCATGCATTAAATGTCATATCTTCATGCATTTAGTGCATCTTACATTTATTTGTATGCATTGTATGCATTGTTTTTTTTGTTTTTTTTTTTTTTATCTTTATTGCTTTTGTTTTGTGTGAGTAAAAATCCAAAACCACATAAAAAGTGAAAAATTCAAAAAGTTTGATCGTATTTGTTTGAGTACATGTCATATGTGAGTTTGGCCTAGTACCTTCGTACTAATGGCGTAGTGCATTTACGAGCTTAGCTTGTTATGTATGCACATATATCTTTGTGGGAGAAATCTTGAAAACTATGTGTGATTGTTGTAAATAGATCTTCAAGCTTGTCATGAATGATTGGTCAATAGTCTTGTTCGTCTTGATACTTGCATAGACTTGTGCCTATATATTTTCCCACCTTTATTTTTGTGTTTTTGCTATAAGAGCTCATCAAATGTAAATCTCATAATGAAAAAGAGATTATGAGCTACAAAAGCCTGTCGCACATACTAATATTTGACAAGGAAAAAGGGAAAGTGATTGTTGTATTGAAATGTATGGTGCTCAAAAAGTCAAAGGCTAACTCTCAATGTTGAAATATCAAAAATTTCAAATACCGATCTCAAAAAGAGATGTATTATCTAAAAATGATCAAAAGTTATGACTTATGCAAAAGTCAAATGAAAAGCTTCTAAGTTTTGTAATCATTCTCTTGTGGGAGGTCATATATGCTCATTTCTATAATTGAGATTGTCCACTTAACTTAGTACTAGTTGTGTATGACTTGATTGAAATGATCATTGAAGCTTCACTTTGGTCTAAGAACTATTCCACATTTGATACACACACACAACACACAAGTCTAATGTTCAATGAATATCTATTTCATTTGTGTGATTGTACATGTTCAAATGTGATGTGTGTGTGCTCAACTATTTGTGGTTCAAACCAAAAGGATTTTTGTTCTTTTTGTTTGCTTTTGGAAGTGATTTGTATCACTCATGTTTTTCAAAGTTTTTCAAATTGTTTTTGTGTGAAAAACATGTTTTCTGGGTGTTTTTGTGACCTATTTCATGTGTAAGTTCAACTGGGAGTTAAATGGTCCAATTCTCAAGTTTTTCAATTTTGGACAGAGAGTTTCGCGGCTGTTTCGCAAGTAAGGCTTACCAACGAAATACCAGCGAGATACCAGCGAAAATTTCCAGATCAACTTTTTAAAAGGCATTTCGTGAGACATTTGTTTTAAACGCCTCCCATCTTCTCTTAAACCTCTGTTTTAATGTTTCTACATCAAAACCCAACTAAATTCAAGTGTTTTTCATTACATTAACATCTTTAAGGTAATATTTAACTCTTTTCATTGATTTTGATCCTTGGATTATGTTTTTGGGGAGTTTTATGTTTATAGTTGAGATTTTCTCAAATGGGAGTTGGAAAACTTAATTTTTGTCAATCTTTTTTATTGGGCTTTGTTTTAAATGGTAATTTGCTTTGGATGTTGGCCCCTTGTGGCAAAAATAACATGTTTTTAGGCAAGATTTTCATATGTTCATGCATTATTTAACATACATGCGTAGTGTGTGCATTCTAAGTGTTTGATAAAATGCCCAAATGGCATTTTATTGTTGTTTTGGTCTCCGATGAGTACCAAACTTTAGGGATAACCATAATTATTCATGTTTATTATGTTTTGATCATTGGTGGTGTGTTTTATGTACTTTGCCCCGTGAATGCTTATTCATGCATTGGTCATGCATCTCACATGCACACTAGATGCACCTAGATGCACACTAGATGCACCTTGCTGTACACACTCTAACACTTGACATGTTTTGCACTTCACTCATGCTAGTTAAGTCTTTTTAGACCTTTTAGCACACATAACATGTTCTTGTATCTATGTCATGCCTAGGTTTATATCATGTTCCATCATCCTTAGCATGTCATGTTCTTTATGCTTTGTAGCATTTTTTTGATGTTTTTGTCTTATGTTTGAGCTTCATTTTCTCATTTATTTTGCACCCCTCATGCATCATCTTTTACCCTTGCCATATCTTCTTTTCTTTCCCACCTTCCTCTTGATTCATTTGTCTATTCGTGACAAAAAGGGGGAGAAATTCTACCTTGTGCACATTCGTAGGGGGAGAAATCCATAGGGGAGATGCATATATCAAGGGGGAGAAGACATTCTTTTATGAGAAAACCTTGTTTTACCTTATGCTTGGTTTCTCGGTGTTTTATGGTGCTTTGTGTTCTATACTTTATTGCTCTCATCGCATCGTGTTTATGTGTTGAACATGCATACATTCTTATACTTGTTCGGATTCGGATGATCATTTGCTTTGCTATGCGGTCATTGTAGTCATTTCTATATAAATTAGAAGTTGTAAAGTTGTGATTTACAAATATATATTCTGTTGGCTTTTATTCCATGCCAAATTTGATTGTAAGTTTATTCAATCATTTGTACCCTGTATTTATTGTAAGATTTGATTGTAAAGATTGTGTGATAGAGAGAGAGAGAGAGTGTGAAGACTCAAGCAATTGAAGCCAGAAGATTTCTCGCGAGTAGCTCGCGACTAAGCATCCTGCGAAGTGAAGTGTGTGCCTTGCACATGACTGGAATGTGAAGAGTTAGTACAGATGGAGACAGCTGTGTTTTGCGAGTACCTCGTGGGTAAAGCCTTCCCGCGAGACATTCTGTTTTGCCAGACTGTACTATCTGATACACACTTTCTGTACCCACACTATATATACCCACATTACCCACAAATGTTGAGGAGTGCTTTTGAGAGAAAACCCTAGTCAAACACCTTGAGATTTAGAGATTATCATACCCATATATCTTTACACATATGCTTGTGGATTTCCTTAACTCCTACCTCTCCATTTCCATACCATTGAGAGGTTGATAGCCCAAACACTTACCACACCCTTTCAGAGTGTCAAGTGAGGTTTTGGTGCTACTGGGAAGTATTGGAAGAAGCTAAGGATGGAAGATGTAACATGGAGCTTGTTGTGGGATCTAGAGAGCTAGACAGGATACGGTTTCGAGAAGCCTTGTTAGAGTAGGAGCTTGGAGGGCTTAGGTATAGCGGGTAGATTAGGCTTGGAGGGTCTCTTGCTAACCCATGTATCCCAAATGATTGTCTAGTAGATCGATTACCGCTTGGAAGGAGGCAGAGAGGTTTTTCACTGAGTTCTTCGGTTTCCTCTTCGATAACACATCGGCTTGTTATCTGTGTTTGCATTCTTCTTCCCTACTCTTTTACATTTCATTTTACTACTATGATTATTTGAATATGTGTTAGAGTAGCTTGTTTGCTTATCTGCTCGCATTTACTTTATTCCGCAATTAGTATAAGTTAGAGTAAAATCTATCAAGCCGTTATTTTATTTTGGGGGTCTAAATAGCTTTTGTGTTTTTACACAATTTCTAGCTTTTAGAAGTGTTAGGACATATGTGTTTCACATGTTAGGATCATATGTCACTATTTTATATTATTGGCTAATCCTTTGACAAAACGCACTTTACTTGTAATTGGGTAGTTCTAGGATGTGTTCAAATACTTCAAGAAACAAGGTTTCAAGATCAAGTGTTGAAGTCATTAAATCTGTCCAAGAAACAAACTGAGAAGTGCAAATTCATTAAGTCTCGACAGTTGGCTCGACAGCTGCATCTATTGAGGTTTAAGAAAGCTGCTTAAGCCTGTATGCTCGACATTTGCTTGACAGCTTATCTATCAAGATTTAAGAAATTCAGAATTCTGATATGATTTCTTGGAATCTGTGATTATGTGTTTAGATCTTCTTTTCTCCTAACCCTAAACATATAAAAGGATTATTTTAAGAGCCGTCAAGTAGTTCACAAGTTGCACAAGCATTGAGCAAACTCTGTTCAAGCAAATTGTGACCGGTGACGAAGTTCTTACCCTAGTTCATCTCTTTCTCTTGAAGAAGTTGCTGCGTATGTGCACCGTAGGGTTTTGTAACCAAGCATCTTCTTGATCTTAATCGTGTGGATGAACTGAAAAATTTTGCAGCCAACAACCTTTTTAGTTGGTGATTGAAGACGCGTACTAGGATCCGCGCAATTGGTTAGTCACGTACTTAGAGCTGTGCATCAAAAAGGGGAACTGTCACTACAGAACAAGTCCAATTGGGTATTGGGGTAAGGGTTCAACTGTAGGTTGGTACGGTACTTGGGATTCCTTTACTTGTAACCATTTGTTGTGATAATAATGGATGATAGGCCACAAACTGAATGACCCCTTGTGATAGAAATTAATTAATTAATTAGTCAAGTTATAAATTAATCAATTTATCATGCAAACGCGTGGTAGCACAAACAAATCACCAATAAACTAATTATGCAACGGAAAATAAATAACACGGTGATTTGTTTACGAATGGGGAAAACCTAACAGCAAAAACCCCACCGTGTGATTTTCAGGTCACCACTCCCGAAACTCCACTATTATCACAACAAGCGGTTACAAGTAAAGGAATATCAAGTACCTTACCAACCTACAGTTGAACCCTTACCCCAATACTCAATTGGACTTGTTCTGTAGTGATAGTTCTCCTTTCTGATGCATGACTCCCAAGTATGTGACTAACCAATTGTGCGGATCCTAGTACGCGACTTCAATCACCAACTAAGAAGATTGTTGATTGTAAAGTTCTTCAGTTCATCCATACGATGAAGATCAAGAAGATGCTTGGTCACAAAACCCTACGGTGCACATATACAGTAACTTCTTCAAGAGAAAGAGATGAACTAGGGCAAGAACTTCGTCTCCAGTCACAATTTGCATGAACAGAGTTTGCTCAATGCTTGTTCAATTTGTGAACTGTTTGACGGCCCTTAAAACAATCCTTTTATATGTCTAGGGTTAGGAGAAAAGAAGGCCCAAAGACATATTCATGGATCCCAAGAAAATCATATCAAAATTCTGAAATTCCTAAACCTCGATCGATCGGGAGGTGTCGAGCTTTAAACTTCGATAGATACAGCTATCGAGGAGGTGTCGAGAAGGTGTCGAGGTGACAGAAGCTTTCTCGATCGATCCATCAGCTATCGAAAGGTGTCGAGCTATCTGTTTGCAACTATCGAAAGGTGTCAAGCAGCTGTCGAGCTATCTATCCGCAGGTGTCGAGAGGTGTCGAGCAGCTGTCGAGCTATCTGTCTGCAGGTGTCGAGCTATCTGTCCAGCTTTAATGAACAGCTTTTCTTCACTTGTTTCTTGGTCCAATCTTTATGGCTTTAATACTAGACTTGAACAACATGTTTCTTGAAGTATTAAACACATCCTAGATCTACCCAAAAACAAGTAAAGTGCATTTTGTCAAAGGATTAGCCAATTACATAAAAGAATGACATATGTTCTTAACAAGTGAAACACATATGTCCTAACAGTGGAGTTTCGGGAGTGGTGACCTAAAAATCACCCGGTGGGGTTTTTGCCGTTAGGTTTTCCCCATTTGTAAACAAATCACGGTGTCATTTATTTTCCGTTGCATACTTAGTTTATTGGTGATTTTTTTGTGCTACCACGCATTTTGCATGTTAATTTGATTAAGTAATAACTTGACTAATTAATCAATTATTTTAATCACAAGGGGTCAATTAGTTTGTGGCCTATCAAGAAGTCTTCACTTCTATGATCAAGACAAATCATCATAATTGACATGTTATAGTTTTCGCAGATGAAATGCCCCATTTCATCACTGACTATGAACTAAGATTTTGAGTTTACAAAAAACTTGTCATTTATATCTTCTATGACTAAATCACATAAATCATATACTATGCATCTTAAGGACTATATGATAATGTCCAAATAATCATGTTACCATTATTTTAGATAATAATAAAACAAATTTATTACATATAACATAATGTCATACTCAATGTCATACATAGCATACAATAGGATTTTAGGGCACTAATCCTAACAGAATCTTTGGTGGCCGTGGTCACTTTCCTTAAGACAAGGTCCTCGATGCTGAAGTGCCAAGACTTCACCTTAGCATTATAATGCTTGGCCATGAGGTCTTGGTACCGGGTCATTCATAGTTTAGCGGTTACTCTTACTTCATCCAGTAGATCTAAGTGCAAATGGATCCCTTCTTCGTTCTTCCTTTAGCAATGGTGAACTATCTTATAGCTTGCTATTCCCACTTCCATAAGGATGATAGCATCACTCTTGAATGCCAAACGAAAGTATTTCTCCTGTGGGTGTCCGAGCAATTGTCCTATACGCCCATAAGGTGCTCGGTAGCTCGTCCGGCCATATCCCCTTTGCCCCCTCAAGCCGAGTCTTGATTATTTTGAGCAAAGAGTAATGGTTCTTGATCCCTAATTCCCTGCAAAAGTCTCTAAATGTGTCGTTGTCGAACTACTTTCCATTGTCAGAGACGAGGACCCTAAGGATTCCAAATCGGTAGATGATGTTCTTCCAGATGAAGCTACAAACATTTTTCTCTATGATGGTTGCTAGTGGTTCTGCTTTTACCCACTTGGTGAAGTAGTCGATCCCCACAAAAAGGAACTTGAATTGTCGTATTTCCATCAGAAAGGGTCCTATGATGTCTAGTCCCTATTAAGCAAAAGGCTATAAGGTGAGTAGTTCTAATGGTTGCCTTATAACATTGCTGAAGCGTTGGCTCTTGTCACATGCCTTCATGTAGGATTGGGCATCATTCTGCATTGTAGGCCAATAGTACCCGGCTTGTATGAGCTTATGGACCAATGATCGTGCCCCTAAGTGGTTCCCATACACCCCTTCATGGACTTCCCTCATGACATAGCCTACTTCGTTGGGGACGCAATACCTTAGGTATGGTTAGGAGAAACCTCTCTTGTATAACACATCCACTATTAGCACAAAGCGCGATGCCTGAACCTTCAACCGTCTAGAATCTTTGCGATCTTTGTGAAGTGTCCCATTCTTGAGGTAGGAGATGATCGGAGTTTTCCAGTCAATGCCCTTTGGTATCACCTGTATCTCCAATTCCTCTAAAGCAGGGGAGTGTTGAGTGAAGGATAGGACCTGACGACCAACCATCACGTGTTCCGCAGATGTGGCTTTGGCTAATCGATCGGCATGCTCATTTTCCTCCTCTGGGCACAACGAATGGAGCCGCCACCTAGTTATATGGTCTAGAAACCATGAATATAGCGTCCTTTCCAAGAAGGACATTTGATCTTACTACCAAAGTTTGGATTTGGAGTTTAGGTATGTTCTTGGGAAGGTGTTAGGCATCCAAGATCGCCCAGCCCTAAGGTTGGCCTCCCATCATTGTGTCTTGCATCTTAACCTTATTAAAAACATGTTCAACACTTGCATCTATACTCACACACACACTAGCATACATCTAAACATACAATCATGGTATCCTTCATCCCAAAACACACATACTTATCAATCTAAAAGAAAAGGGAGCCAAGGCACAAAAGAAAACCCTAGCATTCATCTAACATGTGAAAAACCTATCATGCATCTACAACAAGGCAGCAAGCAAACATATTACAAAACCCTAGTCTTACATCTAAGCATGATCTGTCATATCATCAAAGTGAAACCCTAATACAATGCATGAACATCGTTAATGCATAGCTTATCCTTTACTTACCTCCCAGCAGCACAACACCTATGGCATCAATGCATGAACATGTGAATGAATGGCATTAAAGCTAAGAAACCCTAATCTAAACCCTAATCTAGACATGTGATAATAAACAAACATGTTAAAAGGTAAAAAAAATAGTTATGAGGCTTGAAACATATGAAAAGGAAGCTACACATAATACATATGTGAGTGCAGAAACAAAATAGACAAAAATTAGGGTTTTTGGGTGATGGCATCACACATGCTAGAACAAGTTTGCGTACGCATGAGTTCATTTTACATGTGCAGGCTAGATCATGCGTACGCAGATCCTTACCTAGAAAACCTAATTTACACAAAAACAGAGCAGAAGCCAAACAGAATATAAAACGTAAAATCTAACAACCTATCATGCTTAAAGACATAAAGAAAACCTAAAACTAAATTAAACAAACATGTGTAAACATAAAATAAACAAAAAACATATTAAAATAAAGATTAAAGGTTGAAAAGAAAAGGGAAAAGTTTAAAAGGATACCTTGAAGTAAAAGCTTCTAGGCTTGATTTTTTACCATTCCCCTTAGTCAAATCTATCACAATTCAATAAAATAGTGATTAACAATCTTAAACTCAAAGGATTTGTGCCAAAAAATGTCCCAATCAAATAAAAATGACTTGAGGGTGTTTTATGAACTCACTTTTGATTCACTATTTTCTAATGAATCTTAGGTTTTTCCCATGGGATTTCTGTGTGTTTTGAAAATGTACCATGTAAGGCTTTTTATAGTAGAAAAAATGGGGTTTGGAATGGCTCCCAGATGATGTGGGATTCGTTCCAAACCTCAGCCATTATTGCAAAAAACTTGCCTTTCTTATGCTTTTGAAACCTTTGTTGCGTACGCAAGAATATGCCTGCGTATGCAAGCCACGATTCATGTACGTAGGCCGAGGGCCACTTTAGTCATTTAATTTTCCAAAAATAGATTTTTGCTCATTTAAAAGGTTATATTTTCCATTTTAACACTCCTCAAGTCATTTTAGTATCTAATTGGGCTCTAAACTGGCCTTAGGCCTTAAAGTTCGAGCATAATTGGGGAACGAGGGCCTAAGTCGTAAGGGTACAAAATGCGATGTCTACAGATGCCCCTTTTTTGATTCGTGAGCTTTGCTAACAGAATCAAAAGAATAAGAGGTAAAACATTTTGTTTCGACGTATAACTCGGGCCCAACCCCTACATGCGACACATATCACGCATACATGGGGCGGGGTGCAACTTCGAAGAGCTGGGTGGGATTCGTATGTACGAAGTCCCACCTTTGTTGCTTGGGAAACGAGCAACAACAAGTTCACTATCCCAGAACCTGTTTTGCCACTTGCAAGCAAATGACGAGTGACTCACTATCCTAGAGTCACTAAAAGAAAAAAGAAAACAAACATGGGTGCTTTTACAAGCTAACCCATCACACAACAAAAGGATATTGTCTCTGTGGTGTCCATCCGGGACTCTTGCCTCAAACTTCTCCAAGTGACTTGTTCCTCTTGCCTTCTTCACTTCTTTCTCTACCTTTTCTAGTGAGGCTCTTGCCTCGGGTTGGCCTTAGCCTCTTTCTCTATCTCTATCCCTACATTTTTTATGGCCTACATATTCAATTTCTGGAGGATATGTGCATGAGTAGGATCCACTAGAGATGGTGAAGAACTCGCTGAGGAGTAGATGGGGAGGAATCTTCTGCTTCTCATGACTTGTTTGGAGATGAGAAACTCACTGAGGAGTAATATGGATGGACTTACTAAGTAGTAGTGTAAATGAGTGATCCACTAGGGAAGAATCTTCTGCTTCCTATATGGTTCACTGAGGATTTTGAGGGAGAATCTTTGGCTTCCTTACTGGGGATTTTTTTTTTGGTGTATGAGACTCATTAGGACAGAATCTTCTACTTCCTTACTGGGTATATTTTGGGGAAGACTCTTCTGCTTCCTTACTAGGGATTTGCTTTAATGTGCTTGGATCCATCGAGGAAGAATCTTCTGCCTCCTCCATGGAGATAATGCTTGATATGCCTGAACTATTGAGGAAAAGTCTTCTACTTCCTTTACCGGGGGTATTACTTGAGACGCTTGAAATATTGAGGAAGAATCTTCTGCTTCCTTACTGAGGATGATGTTCTTCATATGCTTGATTCGTAGGGGAAGGTCTTTGATGTGCTTGAACCATTGGGGATGGTTCTAATGTTCTTGAATGAAGGAATAGTTTTCTACTTCCTTTACCGCTCACTAGGGAGTCCTTTGATAATTTGTGTTAAATTGGGGTAATCTTGAGATGTTCTTCTTTTTTTTTGAAAGAAAGTTTTTTTTTTTTTTTAACTGTTCATGACTAAAATACACGTAGCCATCAGTTGTGTTCCCGCCTTTTTATTCTCCAACGGTTCATCTCCCTCACCTTTTCATATTCTACATAACTCCTCTCTCTTTTCTCTCTACAAAAACCTCCCTCTCCTCTTTCTTTTCGTCACTTCCTAACTCTCTCATCCTCTCAGACTCTCTCATTTCCTTAATTTCTCTCATTCTCTCATTATCTTCTCCAATGGCACCCAAAGCCTAGAAGACCTCCTACATCCTATCTTCTGATGCTCACTCGTTGGAGCAGAGCAACAAGATTGGTGGGGCCCCCGCCATTGACATACCAGCCAGAGAATCATATTCCCCCAGCTGAATCTATAAATTTTGAAACTTTTTCTCATTTTCAAGTTCCTCTCTGATCTTCTGTTTCAATGCATTTTTGGCCATGTAAATGATTAGGTTTTGTTAGGGGACGGGTTTAGATTAAAACCTGACATCTTAAAAGGGGTAGGAACATGTCTAAGATTGATTTTGGATGATGCTTCTTTGAAAATGTTGAATAACTACTTCTGTCTGTTTTGCGTGCGTGGGCTCAAGCCTGCATACGCGGCTCAGTTCTTGTGTATGCAGGTTTGTTCTTGAGGTTCTGCATATGTGGGAGTGGGCCTACGTACGCAGGGTCTTGTTTGCGTGCATGGGCTTTGACCCGCATACATGAGACACCTGGCAGAAGCCTTACTCTGCCCATTTTCACTCCTTTTTCACCCGTTTCACCTCCATATGCAATTCTAACACCCTTTTTCGTCATTCTTGCATCTAAAAATTACTGTATCAATCTTTTTATCTTCATTCTTGTATCAAAACACCATATTCCTAAATTTCACTTGAATCATGAATCTAATGTCATCTTTCTTTCTATAGTCATCAGCCCCTTATGCTGGTAGGGAAACCATCAACAAAGTGGTGGAGTGGTTCAACCTACTTGTCCCTGAAACCAAGGGTTATATCTGGGAGGCAGGCTTTGAGCCTATCATCAACATTCTTCCTGAAAAGACTGTGAGTGCTACCTTGGTGCAGTGCCTCGTTGAGAGGTGGTGAGACACTACCCACACCTTTCATATTGTCGAGCAGGAGATGACGATAACTCCCTATGACTTTGATCACATTACTGTCCTTAGCTTTGAAGGGGCCATCATTAGTTTGGATGACGTGTCGGGTGTCCAACTGGGCATTGACATGTTGGGGAGGAAGTACTCCACTGAGACCATTCACTATTTTGACTTGGTGTCGGATTACATGTTCCTCCCACAAAGGACTACGGAGGAATGTGCTAGTATGGCTAGGGCTTTCCTTCTCCACTTGTTGTGGGCTTACCTCTTTGCCAATAGTGGACAAACAATGTCTTTGAGGTGGCTAACCTTCTTCTAAGACTTTGGGGAGGTACAGAGGGCCAACTGGGGGCAAGCATGTCTTGCTTATCTTTACTCCACCCTCGACACTCTCAGCCGAGGCAACTTGCGGCAACTTATGAGGCCTTGGAAGCTCCTTGAAGTTAGTTCTCTTTTCATCTTTTGCACTATTATTTGTAGCTTGTAGTCTTGCAAACTATATTTTCCTGAAAATTATCATTTTGAAACTGTCATCTTGCAAACTGCCATCTTGCATCTAAACTGTGGTTTATGCTTTTTTCTTGCAGCGGTAGGTTGTTAGGTACGGCATCATAACTCTAGGCATCAACCTCGTTCTGAGGGATTTTCTCCAAGTGAGGGCATATCTTGTGGGATTGACTTCAGATGAGGTAATTTTAAGAGTTTTAGTTGTTCATGCTTCTTCCTTTATTACCCTTAGGATACTATCTTCCTAACCTTGTGCCTTTATAGGTAAATTGGGCCTCATGGGCCGTCTAGCCCCTTCTTGCTACTCGAGATTTAGAGCCTGCCACTCACATTGCTTCGAGTCACCTAACCCTTTGAAGGAGTAGGCTTGAGGGCTCTATATTTGGCAGAAAAGGTGAGGTTCTAGTTGGTGGGTAGGGATGACCCACAGATTTCGATGGACCCACCTGAGTTCATGCTTACCCCACACTCCCTGACTAATGCTGAATTCAACTCGTGGGGGAGTGGCATTTCCTATGCTGAGCGGCTTCTTGAGGGGTTGGATTATAAGGAGTTCAACATCACTCACTTCATGTCTTCTCTTCCTGTTCAGGTATATGCTCAAACCCTTGTACTTCTTCTCTCTCTTTTTTCTTTGTTTGTCATGACCCCTACTGTGGGAAATTGTAATAGGGGGGGACTTGTTGCTGGTGAGTCCATTAATCCTCTACATATCCTTTGGATAGTCTATGCTTATGACCCGGATGGCTTTGCTAGGGAGTGTGTTATGCCCCACAACCCTAATGTCATGGGCTATCCTTTCCCTCCCAAAACTCTAGCGGTGAGTTCTTTCTTCCCTTTGTCCTCTTTCTTTGCCAAATTTCTCTTCTTGTTTCAGTCACTAACCCTTCTTTCTTCAAATTGCAACCCACTATCCAAGAGCATGAGGAGTTGGTAAGGCTAGCCGAAAATCTTAAGTTGGAGGTGACTAACTACTTGAGGGAGCTATATGGTCTTGGTGGAGTGGCCCACCCAGGCGGTGGTGATGATGATGATGATGGTGTTGGTAAGGAGGAGGATCCAAAGGCAACTCCTAACTACTAGTCAAGGAAAAGGTGGCATCGTTGATCACTTGCAGTCATAGCATAGATACAACAAAAAACTTTTCTTTTTTTTCTTTTATTGTTTTTTTTTTTTTTTTAATTCCCTTTAGCAGACATTTGAGTTTGGTTTGAGACAAAGGATTGTATTTAAGGACATCTTTTTACATTTATACTTTTAACTGGAACTTAGCACTTAATTTACAAGATAATGATAAATTGTATGTTTTTATACAACTTTGCTTCTTTGATGCTTGCAACCTGATGCTTGGAATAGTCGTGAATGGTTCTTTAGGTCACAGGAACCCTAGAAATGCTTAGGAGTAGAAAACTTTGTTCAAAATAGGGGAACATGGGCTTCTGCCAAGCGCCATGCGTACATGTAAATATGCCTGCATACGCAACTTTGACTTTGCATACGCAGGGTTGATTCTGCGTACGTGGGCCACGAATTAGAAAAACTCTAGCCAACTTACTTAGGTATAAAAGTAGTCGTTTGAGTCCAAAACCCTCACCAATGTATTTCCAACCCAGAGAATACTTTTTTGAGGTCTCTCAATGGCAGAATACTCTCCTTTTGATGTCTCCACTTGGATTAGAAAGCTTGGTCCCGATTTCAAGGATTTTGTTGCTCCCTATGGCCTTTCTTACATCTTCCCTTACCATTAAGTTAGGGTGGATAAGCCTCTTCTTCGTGCTGCTAATAACTATTGGGTTCCTTCTTGACATGTATTCCACTTCAACGGAATAGAATTATGCCCTACCATTGAGGAATTTGCTACTATCATGGGTGAACCAAAGATTGATGATCTTATCTTTCCTACCATGGGTGAAGATCTTTCTTCTTTGCTACAAGTTGTGTTGGGTGTCCTTGAAACTACAGCTAATAGGTGGTGTCTTTGGCAAACTCAACCTTAGGCTGGTCTTTGATTACTTTTCCAGTTCAGACCTTCTTGAAGGTGAGAGACCATGATCGTACTACCTTTATGCATTTTTTTTGTGTGCTCTTGCAAGGTATTTCTTGGTTCAATAGTCAAATTGTGTGGAATTTCAAATGTGTATGGTGGCTTATGAGCTAAAGAGTTTGGTGGGTTTAATCTTGGCAGAAACTCTTAATGGTTTGGATGCCTTTTAGAGGAGGGAAGCAAGTTTCTTTGCGGGAAGTCCTCTTCTTCTTCAAGTATGATCCCAAACTTTTGTCTAGGTTCTCAACCTAGATACCATCCCTCTAATTTTTCATGGATTTCCTTACGGTTTTCAACCCATCGAGGCACCTTATATCATCTTTCATCTTTGTCTCTTTATTATTATTATTTTTCACTCATGCTCTTCACTCTTTTTTTTTTTCTTTTTCTTTCTCTTCTCCCCCTTTTTTTTTCTCTTCTCTCCTTCTTTTTTTTATTTTTAATATGGCTACAAGAGAGGCTTCGGTTGCTTCGGGTATTTCAACCATGGAGGCTAAGTGGCTAAGGCATCCGCAAACTGATTCTAAGCTCTAGGGATGATTGTGTACTCAATCTTGTCAAAGGTCTTGGTCAAGCCCTCTAGGTATTGTTGATAGGGCTTTAGGTGTTCTTCCTTCACTTTCCACAACCTTTGCGCTTGGGCTTTTTGGCATTCATCGTTCCGTGTATGTGGTTCATTCTTCCTTAGGAGTTTAAAGATGGGCTCACAAGTAGAAGTGAACTTGGCAATGAATCAACTAATGTATTGTAATCAACCTAAGAAACCACTTATCTCTTTCTTACTTTTGGGCGGCAGCATCTCCAATATGGCTTTGATCTTGGATAGGTCAACTTCTATTCCTCTATCACTCACTGGGAACCCTAACAACTTTCCAGTAGTTACTCCAAATATGCAATTTTGTGGGTTCAATCTCAATCTATATTCTTTAATCCTCTCAAAGAACTTCCTTAAGTTCATGGTGTGGTTCTTTCTATCCTTGAGTGAACTATCATATCATCAACATACACCTCTATCTCATTATGCATCATATCATGTAGCAAGACCGTAGCCATCCTTTGGTAGGTTGCCCCAACATTCTTGAGGCCAAACGACATTACCGTGTAACAATAGATTCCCCATTCAGTAATGAAAGTGGTTTTGTCATACCTTTAGGAGCCATCTTGATTTGGTTGTATCCTTAAAAATCATCCATGAAGGACATCAAGGCACTTCTCGCTGTGTTATCTACCAAGACATCAATGTGAGGGAGGGGGAAGTCATCCTTAGGGCATGTCTTATTCAAGTCTCTAAAATCCACACACATCCTTACCTTTCCATCCTTCTTAGGTAAAGGCACGACATTGGCTATCCATTCAGCTTGGTTTACAGGTTTGATGAACCCCACCTTTAGTTGCTTAGTGACTTATTCTTTGATCTTAAAAGCCATTCGGTCCTCATTCTTCTCAATTTTTACTTGATAGGCACCATGTGGTCATGAGTATCAATGTGATGTTGAGCTATCTCGAGATCAACTCCAGGTATATCCTCATAGGACCATACGAACACCTCTTGAAATTCCATGAGGAGTTCTTGAAGATCTTTCTTTTCTTTTTTATTTAAAGTTGAGCTAATTTTAATTAAGTCTGGATTCTCATCATTGCCCGAATTAATAGTTTCAAGAGTTGGTTCCTTAGGTTCAATTTTCCTTTCCAATTGTTTATTAATTTCATTTTCAAATTCAATTGAATCATTTAAGTGCAGAATTTCAATGTTATGGGACACATCAAAGTAAGATAAATCAGAATTCATCTTATTGAAAACCCAACACAAGTCCAATTATTAATGAGTCCCATAGTAGGCATGATGAATTCCTTCTTCTTTCTTTCTCAAGGCTTGCCATTCCTCCCTTTGTCTTTCTTCAGCTAGTCTTCTTTCTTCAAGGGTTCCCACACATGCATAGCCTCAGTCATGTCATATAGATCCTTGCCCTTGTTGGGGAAGTCACTCCTTGCCTTGTCAAGGAAATAGTCACCATCATCCCTACTCCAACAGCTAATCATTTCATCATCCCCTCCCTCTTCCTTGTTCATCACGAGGTATTAGTCGTCGTCAGAAGAAGGGTCCATGTTGCATTCAAGCATGAAGCGAACTGGGATGACTTGGGTTGTCCCCAACTTCGAGGTCCATTTTGGCCAATCGTGATCTTCCTATGATCCCGTGTCTCCCGATTCGGAAAAGTTGTTGACATGGGCCCTCTTGAAAGTCCATGGTCTTGGAGCACCCCTTAGTTGCAGCTTGAAGTTGGGTAGAGGCAAGTGGACTTTCCCTTCTACCATGACATGATCAATGGCTTCTTGAGTTAGCCCACTTGATTCATGCTCAGCCTTGTGCTTCTCAGCTTCCTCTTTCTCAATTTTGGAAAGGTGACCTATTATCTTCTTGAGGACCTCAGCTTGCGCCTCTACACACTCGAGCATATTTTGCATAAAAACCTTTTCACTTGCAACATCCATCCTTCCCTCTCGATAAGCCTTTAATTTGGATGTCTTACATTCCATTGGACTTGGATTGGAGCGATGTCTGAAAAGAAGCCCTATTTTCATTAAGCTCATGTCCCAATTAAAAGGTTCCTTTTACCCTTTTGATGTTCTTGGAAAATTCTTCAGTTCATTTTAATAAAGGCCCAATTACAATATCACTCTCTTTCCTCTCATGGATCCTTGCCCCTTGTTTCATTAGGCTTTGGTCCATTTACAATAAAGCTCTCATCTTACTCTCATGGGCTTTCATTAAAATATACATAGGAATCTTTAATCCTTTGTCTCAAACTTGAGCCTACAATGTATTCATCACCTTTGGGCTTTTCATTTTTATTCATTACTCTTTTTGAAATAGCCCTCTAGCTCGAATATTTTATAGCCTTCCTTTCAAAGTCTATGAAATTCTCATCATTTTGGGCTTAGGCATACAACAAAGAGACTTAAGAATAGGGAGTTTTGTTGATACCGTATTTTGTCTGCCCTCGATTTGCGTGCTGGATCCCAAAAAATACAAAAATATTATTTTCTCTCCATGGGGCCACGAGGACATCCAGAATGATGTGGTGCAACCCATCCGAACGCTAAAGCACCCAAAGTGCCTTTTCAACTAAAATGACCAAAATGCCCCCAGTCAACCTAAGGTTGACCAGGGCTCAAATGAGGTCAAAACCCTCACAAAATAGCACTTTTCATAGTTTTACATCAAACCCGAGCTTTTCGAAGATTTTTGGAAACTTTGACCGAGTTGACCTAGGGTTGACTCTTAGCAAGCCCCAAAAATACTAATTTTGATCCGTCCGTCAGAACGGGTTAAAACTAACATCATTGCGAAGATTATCAAATTCTTAGTCCAACGACTATTCATGGGTCGAAATCGGATTTAGAACGGCCGAGATATCACAAAAACTGGGATAACGCACTGATCGATACATCACTAACTTCCGAGAGCCATAACTTTTGATCCAACCGTTATATTTTCAAGTTCCATATCTTTTTAGAAACAAGAAGTCAAGATCTTTCCAAGAGTATCAAGATCAACCCAATCCACGGCCTTTTAAAGGTGGTGGCCCTTAAAGGGCTGTCGACAGCCCTATAAGTGTCGTCACCTCGAAAAGTGTGTTGGGGCTATAAAAGGCCCCAGGCCCCCTCTAAACCAAAAAAAGGAACTTTTGGGTTTTGCTCTCTGCCTGGACGTCTTTTACAAATTTTTCCTCTCTTCCAAACACAAAAAAAACACATCAAAACCTCTCGATTCCTCTCTTCACCAAAAATACAAGGTATTGTTCCTATACCCAATCTTCTTTTCCTTGGTTCTATACCTTGGGATTTGGGGTTTAAAGGTGTGGATGTAGCTTTTTAGCTACTATCCACATTCCTAACTTTCTAAATCTTTTTCTAACATTTATCTTCCTCTTTTTGCCTTTTTAACATGAGTTATTGCTTTCTTTAGCATGTTGCTTGCTTTATTTGTGCTTCTAGCCTAAATCTCCTTGCTTTTTATGCCTTGTGCCATGTTTCATGCTTAGATCTATATCCTTACATGCTTATATGTTTAGATCTACATGCTTTATGCTATATGCCATGTTTTCCTATACTTTGTTCCTCTTTTTGTTGTAGGATGATGTTAAGGTCACATGCTCACATGCTTGTATGATGACGTTGGCTATGCCTTGCTTGGATCTATGCATTTATGTGTTTATTTCCATGCTATATGGTTAGATTTTTGTCTTCACATGCTTATATGCTTGGATCCATGTTCTTCCATGTCTATGTGCTAGGCTTCTACATGTTTACATTCATGTTTCTATGCCTATATGTCTAGATCTATGTTTTCACATGTCTAGATCGATGTTCTCTACATCCTTTATGCTATATTCCATGTGCTTGTGGGCTCCATACCATGTTTGTGTGCCTAGACCTAGGCTATGTTTGTCATGTCATGTGCTACTGCAACCCTGTTGTCATTTTTTCTTTCTTCCTTATGTTTTGGCCTAATGGTTAGGACCCAATCTAGACCTTGTGGTCTTTGTCATCGTCCATACACCAAGGCCTACATAAAAGGGTTTGGATCACCCCAATTTGCATGTCTATGCTTGCTTGCTTCTATGCTTTATACTTGTGTTAGCCTCTCTAGTTCTAGGCTTTGCCATGCTTGAGGCCTTTAGCAAGTTTGTGGCTGTGTGGTTACACTTGACGCCCATGAGGCCTTGTTTGGATGTAACCATTTGGGATGCATCGCCATGATGCCAGTTGCTTCGTGCATACCTTTCCCCTTTTCCGCTCTGTGCGATGATATGCTTGCCATGCTTGTTTGTGCCGTTCGTTGGCTTTCTATGCATCTTTACACGCTTGCTTACATGTTCATGCATGAGTCTTGCTTGCTAGTGTGTCATCCATGCTTCAACACAATGAAGTTATGGACATTCAATCCAAACCTACATTTGTCCCCTGTGGACACCACCTTTTGTTTTCCTTCTTGCTTGTTTGCCTTTTCGCATGTTTGCTTGCTTTCTTGTTTCTTTGCTCACCATGTCTATCATGCTTATTTGCTTTATGCCTCTTTCACATGCTCCACGCATCTCTTTCTTTCCATTGCTTGTCTACTGGTTTCTTGTTCTTGCCTTTGCATGTACACACATAGAGCGAGGAAACATAAAGCTAGGGCATGGTCTCCAAGGAGCAAGCAAAAAGGGTGAGGATGCAGGCATGTCGATATAAGCCAAGTGGCAATGTTCAATAGTTTTAGGGGTCTAGCCTTTCCCATTTGGTTATGTACTCTTCAAAACCCCCTTCCTTCCTCCCTCATTTCTCTCTTAGATGGGTTGTATTAGGTATATCATGCCATGTACCATTCGTCCTCATCTCTAAAGTATGGCGACCTCTGTTTATTTTCTGCATCTATATTTTGGGCCATGCTCTAGGGATGTAGGCATTTACTTTCCTGCTTTATGTGTTTGCATTGTGCATGATATATGTATATATATACCTGCTTGCCCCTTTCGGTGTGATTGTCACAGTCCATGTCACCTAAGGTGAAGTAATGCCTAATTTCTAGAACGAAAGTAAGATGACATGCTGCTGTATTTTCACCATGGAAGTCTAGTACTTTGCTCGAATGCCTTAGGAAAGCATATATTGGGACCACACCTATTCAAATGCCAAACCTCAAAGCCCCCATGCATGCAAAGCCCCAAAAGCCAATGCTAAAATCATTTTTTTTTTTTTTTTTACTGCCAATCTCTAAAAATTAAGGTTTTATCAAAATAAAGGACTATCCTTGGACAGGCGTTATAGGGTGCCTAAAACCTTTGCCACACGTAACCAAACTTTCAAACTCAAGAATTAAGATTTTTTACCATCCACATTAGATTAGGAAAAAAGACCTTTTTTCTTAGCCTAGGATCGGTAATAAAATCAATTAGAAACAAATGACTAATCACACCATAGAAAAACCCAATGATTGTTGGTGACTTTACTTACCTTTGGTAATTCCCTTAAAATTTGGCCAAGATTCCTGCCACACCTCTAAAGGTAGACGAATACCTTCCTCCATTGAGTGAGAGAGCATCTGAAGCTCCACGCAAACCACAGCACACCAACCAATCAAGAGGAGCCTCCAACGGGCCCCACGCGAGCACGAGCGTCGCCACGGCAAGTGGTCGAACAAAGGCCTGATCACAGCGATTTTTCGCTCCGATCGAGGGCGGGCGTCGACAAGTTTCATTTTGGCTTTGAAGGATATTGGATGCTAAGTCCATAACATACTTGTTACCTAAAGCCTAAAGTCCTCTTTTCCAAAAGCCCTTTTGATTTGGGCCTATGATAGCAATTAGGATATGGTTTTATGAACATTTTAAGTTAAGATATACCTTTGGATTTAGGGACAAGTCCTCTAGGTATTGTTGATAGGGCTTTAGCTGTTCTTCCTTCACTTTCCACAACCTTTGTGCTTGGGCTTTTTAGCACTCATCGTTCCATATGTGTGGTTCATTCTTCCTTAAGAGCTTAAAGATGGGTTACAAGTAGAGGTGAGCTTGGCAATGAATGGACATGTATTGTAGTCGACCCAAGAAACCCCTAAACTTTTTTTCACTTTTGGGTGGAGGCATCTCCAATATGGCTTTGATCTTGGATAAGTCAACTTCTATTCCTCTATCACTCACTAAGAACCCTAACAACTTTCCAGCGGTTACTCCAAAGGTGCACTTTTATGGGTTCAATCTTAATCTGTATTCTTTAATTCTCTCAAAGAACTTCCTCAACTTCGTGGTGTGGTTCTCTCTATCCTTGGATTTCACTATTATATCATCAACATACACCTCTACCTCATTATGCATCATATCATGTAGCAAGGCCATAGTCATCCTTTGATAAGTTGCCCCAGCATTCTTGAGGCCAAACGGCATTACTGTGTAACAATAAATTCCCCATTTGGTAGTGAAAGTGGTTTTGGTCATATCTTTAGGAGCCATCTTGATTTGTTTGTATCCCGAAAAACCATCCATGAAGGACATCAAGGCATTTCCTGCCGTGTTATCCACCAAGACATCAATATGGGGGAAGGGGAAGTCATCCATAGGGCTTGCCTTATTCAAGTCGCTAAAATCCACACACATCCTTACCCTTCCATCCTTCTTAGGTACGAGCATGACATTGGCTATCCACTCAACTTGGTTTATGGGTTTAATGAACCCTACCTTCAATTGTTTAGTAACTTCCTCTTTGATTTTAAAAGCCATTCGATCCTCATTCTTCTCAAATTTTTCTTGACAGGCACCATGTGGTCATGAGTATCAATGTGATGTTGAGTTATCTCGGGGTCAATTCTAGGCATATCTTCATAGGACCATGCAAACACCTCTTAAAATTCCGTGAGGTGTTCTTGAAGATCTTTCTTTTCTTTTTTATTTAGAGTTGAGCCAATTTTAATTAAGTGTGGATTCTCATCATTGCCCAAATTAGTAGTTTCAAGATTTAGTTCCATAGGTTCAATTTTCTTTTCCAATTGTTTATGAATTTCATTTTTAAATTCAATTAAACCATTTAAGTGCAAATTTTCAATGTTATAGGACACATCAAAGTACGCCAAATCAAAATTCATCTTATTGAAAATATTTGAAAGTACAATAGAACTTGCATTACAAAACTCTTTCCCCATGTTCTCAGAAAACCCAACCCGAGTCCAATTATTAATAGGCCCCATAGTAGGCATGATGAATTTGGAAGGATCACTTGGCTCTTCATTTGCGATGGCGAACACGTCTCCATTCGTCTTCATCATGGTCTTCATTGCTTCAGCATCCATGTAGTTCACCTAATCGACTTCTTCTAGCACTTCTTTGATCACCAGGGTAGACTTCTCCTTAAAAGTGAGTTTTTCATTAAAGAACATCTCCCAACTCGGATACACCTTTCCATCTTTTCCCACCCACGGTTCAAGGAAGCCACAATAAGGGAAGTCTCCTCCTTCATTCATGAAATTCTCATTGAGAGTGCCATGGTTTTTCTTGATTTCGTCGCAGCCTTCATGAATCCTAGACCCTCCTTGGTCACTTGAGTCTTGATATTAGGGAATGCAACTGTTAGGACATATGTGATTCACTTGTTAGGAACATATGTCACTATTTTATGTAATTGGCTTATCCTTTGATAAAACGCACTTTACTTGTATTTGGGTAGATCTAGGATGTGTTTAATACTTCAAGAAACTGTGTTTCAAGATCAAGTGTTAAAGACATGCAAGTCTGTCCAAGATTCAAGCTGAAGAAGTGTTATTCATCAAAGCTCGACAACTAGCTTAACAACTAGCTATCCATCAAGCATAAGAAGCTATTCCAGCCCCATGGCTCGACAGCATCTCGACAGACAGGTATCTGTTGAGCTTTATGAAAAACAGAATTGCAGTTTTGTTTTGACTCTAATCCGTGATTATGTATTTGAGCTTTCTTTTCTTCTAACCCTAGACATATAAAAGGATTATTTTAAGGGCCGTCAAAGTGTACACAAGTTGCACAAGTGTTAAGCAAAGTTTATTCAAGTAAATTGTAACCAAAGACAAAGTTTTGCCCTAATTCAACATTCTTGTGAAGAAGTTGCTGTATATGTGCACCGTAAGGTTTTATGACCAAGCATCTTCTTAATCTTCATCGTTGGAATGAACTGAAGAACTTTGCAGCCAACAACCTTCTCTAGTTGGTGATTGAAGTCGCATACTGGGATCCATGCATTGGTTAGTCACGTACTTGGGAGATGTGCATCAAAATGGGGAATTGTCACTACAAAACAAGTCCAATTGGGTATTGAGGTAAGGGTTCAACTGTAGGTTGGTATAAGGTACTGGGATTCCTTTACTTGTAACCGCTTGTTTTGATAATAATGGAATTTCAAGAGTGGTGACCTGAAAATCACCCAGTGGGGTTTTTGCCGTTAGGTTTTCCCCATTCATAAACAAATCACCATGTTATTTATTTTCCGCTGCATAATTAGTTTATTGATGATTTGTTTGTGCTACCATTCATTTGCATGATTAATTAACTTAATTAATTCACTTGGTTAAATTAATTGGTTAATTTATCATAAGGGGTCAATTTGTTTTTGGCCTATCAAGTGATATCAGAGTAGACACACTCTGATTAGGGTTTAATCTTTGCTGTGTTGATCCATTGACCCCTGTTTGTCATGGATAGAGGATAGTCCTTGATCTTACCTCCTTTATTTGCTGGCACTAACTATGCATACTAGAAAGTACGCATGAGAGCTTTCTTGCAGTCTTTAGATGAGAAAGTGTGGCAAGCTATTGAGATAGGCTGGACCAAGCCGAAGGAAGTGCCGACCGATTAGGATGATGCCAAGATCAAGGCGACAAACTTCAATAGCAGAGCGTTGAATGCCTTATTCAGTGCGGTCACCAAAGAGGAGTTCAAGAAGATATCCTCCATTGAAATTGCTAAGGAAGCATAGACCATCCTCCAGAAAACCTATGAGGGAACAAAAGCTGTTAAGGATTCAAAGTTTCAGAGGCTCACTACAACCTTTGAAGAGATTAAGATGGAGGAGGATGAGTCGTTCGATGAGTTCTATGCCAAGCTCAAGGACATAGTGAACTCAGCTTTCAATCTTGGGGAAACCATTCCTGAACCCAAGATTGTGAGAAAGGTGCTAAGATCTTTACCTGAGAGATTCCATGCCAAGATTACGGCAATTGAGGAATCAAAGGACATTGACAAGATTCCTTTGACAGAGTTGGTTGGAAATCTGCAGACCTATGAGCTAGGGTTGACTAGGATTGGCAAGACGGGTAAAGGCTAGAGCATGGCACTGAAGGCCAAGAGTAGTGAGACAGATTAGTCTTCAGATGATGAAGATTCTAACATAAAGTCCTACATCACTAGGTAGTTCAAGAAGTTTATGAAGAATGCCAATGGAAAGGGCTTCAACAAGGACCGTAGGCAATCCTGTTCTTCTTAGTTCAAGATCCAAGACAAAGGGAAAAAGGATGCAAAGGATGGCAGTCAGTACACTGTTCCCATAGGACGTAAATGCTTTGGGTGTCAAGACTTCGGTCACATGAAACAAGAGTGTCCTACATATCTCAAGAGCATTGGGAAGAGCAAGGCACTTGTTGCTACCTTGAGCGACACCGAGCCTGAGGATGATTCCGACAATGAGGATGATGGAATCTTGAATGCCTTCACTGCCACTATCAATCCTACTGATGGGATTGTTGAAGATGTGGTTGAAGAAGAGGAATTGGTGGAGTCCAAGTTTGAGAAGATGAAAGATCAAGATGATATCCATACAACCTATGAGAAATTATACAAGCTTTCTAAGAAACATGAGAAACTTTACTGGCTGACCACCAAGAAGCTCAGTGATGTGGAACTTGATCATGAAGAGCTTTCCACAAAGTTTGATGAGGCTAATCAGACTATTGGAGCACTGAGGTTCAAGAACAATTTCTTGGTTGAGAAGACCAAGATGCTTGAAGCGGAGCTGTTTCAAGTCAGAGCTCAATTGGAGAGGACTTCAAGTACAAAGCTTGATGAGATGCTCAGTCTTCAGAGATCTACTTCTGATTGAACAGGTTTAGGGTATGGTTTCTCTTCCTCTAATACTGCTTCTACTAGTACTACTGTTTTTGTTCCTCCTAGCAATAATGTTGAAATTGAGAACAATGATGTTAAAACTGTTTCACCTAGTGAGAACTTAGACAAAGGTAAATCTATCTTAGAAGCACCCCCTAAGCAAGATAAGAAGGAAGCTAAGAACCCTAGGGCTAAGAAAGCTAACTCTCAAAAGCCTAAACAAAAGAAGTAGCATCTCTGTCATCATTGTGGAGTTGCCGGTCATACTCGACCAAATTGCTATAAGTGGCTTGCCACTCAATAAAGCAACAGCATGATAGCATCTGGAAGCCAGAATCAGCTCCAATCCTCTCTTGCTCCCCTTGGAGATCTTCTCAAAGCCCTCATGTTCCATTCGAACTTGAACGGTTTTAATTCTTCCCCCTTACCGCCGGTTCAAAGGTTTAATCAAAGGAAAGATTCTTCCAGGATGTGGAAGAAAAAGGGCTCCAAGTGATTCTATCACTTTTCTCTTTCTCTCTTCTTGTTTTTGTGTGTGCATTACTTGTGTGTTTTGCTTTCAAGTTTTGAGTCAGTCTAGTTTTATACTTTACATTGTTTAACATGCTTTTGTTGTTTTTTTTTTTTTTTTAGTTTTGATTATTTTGTTTTTTTAATATAAAAAAAATTGAAAAATACAAAAACAGTGTGTGTTACGTGTACATTGGTACTTGTGTACCTTGGATGGCCATTGAAACAAAGTTTTCTAAACTTTGTATCTCTTGTAGCTTAGATGAGCATCTCTATGCACAACTAAGCAAGTGAGCTTTGTGGCTCTTGTTTGTGATGAGTAAGATTAAGTTATCTCTTGTACTTAACACTCGTATCACTCTTTTTGACGGGAATGACTAGAAAATCCTAAGAGAAAGGCATAAATAACCATCTCACCACTGTTGCCCGCCAATCATAATATGACACTTGTATGCTTCGGCATAGCAAAAGTGCAGTGTCAATGACATTTATGTGCTTCAACATAGCAAAATTGGAATGTCAAAAGCTTAACATAATTGGGTATTTCTTTTCTCTCTCTTATATGCCCATGCATGATTTGCTCAAAAAGAAAAATATGCAAAGAAAAATAAAAACCAAAAAGATCAAAAATGCTTTTAAATATGATTGCAAGCATGTATTCTAAGAGATGTGGGAGTTATATGATATACCTCGAAGGTAATAGTCTCCATCAAACAGTTATGATTGTGTGTGAGTTAAAGTGATTTTCTCATATCTCAAATCGTTATAACATGTATACACTTATGCAATCTTGTGATGTTTTTCACACACAACACGCAATATTCTTTGCTACTTTTGATACATGTGCAAGTACAATGTGATTTGGCCATCACAAGGTTTTACATGTGTTAATGTATGCTCACTAAATTGTCTTAACTTGTTTTTGAAATGTAAAATTGGTTAGACTTGTTTAGTATGTGTGTGTGTGTTTTTGGGATCCTTTATGCTTAAAATTTTTGTTGAGAGATGATTTTGAGAGCTTAAAATGTTAATTGGATCTTTGGTTAAGTTGCATGCTTGATTGCATTCATATCTGTGTTTTTCCCTTCTTGAAAAACGGCTTTTAAGCAATCTCGACACCTTCTCAATACCTCCTCGACACCTGGCTATCTGTCGAGCTCTTAAAGTCTTTTCTTATCGCAATCTCGACAAATCCTCGACAATTGGTGGATCGAACGAGAAAGTTCCTGGACCCTCGATAGCTTCTCGACAGCTGGTGGATCGATCGAGCTTCTCTTTTTGTGTCTTTGCTTTGTTTCTCGACACCTTCTTGACAACTGTATCTGTCGACATTGTTTTTCTCGACACCTTCCTCGACAGATGGCTCGACACCTCTTGACACCTCTAACTGTCGAGAATTACTAAGGAGCTATATATTCGTTCTTCGCGATCCGGTTCTCATTTCTTCGATCTCTCTTGACTTGTCCGCACCTGTTCGTCTCCCAAACACTGTCTCTCTCACTCCAAACCTCTTCCCCAGTGATTCTTCAAGCTTTTTCAAGTTTTCCTTCACTTGGTAAGCTTCTAATCTCCTTCATTTACATGCATTCATGTTTTGAAACCTAGGTTTTGGGTTTTTGAAAAATTTTGGGGTTTTTCAAAATTGATGAGTGCTTGTTGAAATTTTGGGATGCGTTTTTACTTAAATGAGTTTAAAATCTCATGCATTGCATCACATTAGCATAATAACAGTATTATCATGCATTTAGATGTGTGCAAATTGATTGTGTGTTGGTAGGATTGGATTGGGCTGAGCCCATGATGCAATTTCTTTTGCATATCACATGTTCATGCATTCCCCATGCATACGTACTCTCTTTTCAATATACTTGTTATATTTGAATTGCTTTGGGACTTTTCTAATTGTCTCTCTTTCTCTCCCTCTCTTTCTGTTTATGTTAGTCGTGTCTATGGCACTTAAGCGTAAGTCAGCTCCGTCCTAGAACCCTTTGCATTCTAGGGCATCGTCTTCTTCTGATCCTACTCCTTCTCATATTCGGTCCCGTGATGAGGATGCCCGAAAGGACTTCTCGGAGAACTTTTCTCGACGAGGTGTTCATTCGAAACGCCGAGTCATTTTGGCAAACTTCGTTGACACTAACCTACCCATAGTCATTCACAGTCGGGGATGGGAGTCACTGTGTGAAGTCCCGGTCACTTGTTCGACCTTGCTGATCCAGGAGTTTTACTCCAACATGCATGGTTTTGATTTTTCAATACCTCTCTTTTCTACTCACGTTCGAGGTACGTGTATTGTAGTCACACCGCAGCTTGTTGCGGATGTGCTTCATGTTCCGAGGGTAGAGCATCCTGACTACCTCGGTTGTGAGTGTCTGAGGACTATGTCCAAAGACGAGATGATTTTCGCTTTCTGTGAGCGTCCCGCAAATTGGGGTGATCGTCAGTTCACATCATGTAGGCCCTTTGCTAAAGGTCCTAGATTCATGAACATGGTGATGACTTTTGTTTTGCACCTACTCTCTCACTATAACTCTATCACAGAGCCTCATGCTCGATTTTTGATTTCTTTGTTAGAGCACCTCACTATAGATTTTCCTTCACATTTTATTCTTTCTATCTTAGATGTGTATAGGGATACGGCTACCCATGATAAGCTCATTTTCCCTTCGGCTATCACGCAAATTCTATGCCATTTTTCTGTTCCTTTTCCCTCTTTCAACCATTTTTCTGTCATGTGTGCCATAGAGTACACTATCGTTAAACGTAGCGAGGTGCAGTTTCGGTCTCAGTAGTTGGATTCAGCAGCTCCTCCCTCCCATTCTGCTCTGTCTCGTTTTGCTCCATCCACATCCACATCCACTCCCTTCTCTTCTTCGGGCGATGTGACTCTAGGTGACATCATGGCACAACTACAGCGCATGGATGCTCGCCTTGATACATTCTCTACAGAGTTGTATCAGGTGAACGTTCGTGTTAGTCATATTGCATGGCGACAGGCGACCATGGGTGGTTATGCTCCTGAGGCTTCTCCTCCACCACCTCCTCCAGTGGCTTCTGATTCTGAGGATGAGGATGATGATGATGGTGATGACGATGATGCTTCGGATGATGATGATGGTGATGACAATGATGCTTCGGATGATAATGATGGAGATGCTAGTTCTAACGATGAGATGTCTACTTGACATTCTTACCCTTTGTCACTCGTGACAAAAAGGGGGAGTAGTTTTGGATATGAGAGTAGTCATTCTTAGGAGGAGAGTTAGTATAGGATATTTTTGTTAGGGGGAGTGTTGATATCTGAGGGATGTAGTGAGGATTACTTGTATCTTTTTCTTTTCTCTATTTTAGATACATGTGTTCTTGTACATGGGTCTTGTGACCATTTTTGACATACATTGTACTTATCTTCTTTATATATGTTGATGTATGTTTCTTTCACCTACCCTTACATGTGTTGTTTCTTTTCTCTCTTTATACACATGCTTCTTATTACGTGTATGCAATCTATTATTTCTGTTTCACACAAAGATGCCTTGATGAGTTTTGTTTAAAGTGGTTCAGAAATACAGGTTGTCAAAGTCTTCTTGCCATAAACTCTCTTCTTGAAAAGTTTTTCAAGAGTTTGTGTTAGGATAGATTTTGTTGTATTCAACAAGTGAATATGAGTTAAGTGATTTATGACTTCTCTCATATGTTCATTTGTTTGTTGTGGTTTTGTCACGGATTGCCAAAGGGGGAGATTGTTAGGACATATATGATTCACTTGTTAGGAACATATGTCATTATTTTATGTAATTGGCTTATCCTTTGACAAAACGCACTTTACTTGTATTTGGGTAGATCTAAGATGTGTTTAATACTTCAAGAAACTGTGTTTCAAGATCAAGTGTTGAAGACATGCAAGTCTGTCCAAGAGTCAAACTGAAGAAGTGTTGTTCATTAAAGCTCGACAGCTAGCTATCCATCGAGCTTAAGAAGCTATTCCAGCCCTATGGCTCGACAGCTACTCGACAGCATCTCGACAAACAGGTATATGTCGAGCTTTATGAAAAACAGAATTCCAATTTTGTTTTGACTCTAATCTGTGATTATGTGTTTGAGCTTTCTTTTCTTTTAACCCTAGACATATAAAAGGATTATTTTAAGAGCCATCAAAGTATACAAAAGTTGCACAAGTGTTGAGCAAAGTTTGTTCAAGCAATTTGTAATCGAAGACAAAGTTTTGCCCTAGTTCATCATTCTTGTGAAGAAGTTACTGTGTATATGCACTGTAGGGTTTTGTGACCAAGCATCTTCTTGATCTTCATCGTTGGGATGAACTGAAGAACTTTTCAGCCAACAAACTTCTCTAATTGGTGATTGAAGTCGCGTATTGGGATCCGCGCATTGGTTAGTCACGTACTTGGGAGCTGTGCATCAAAAGGGGAAATTATCACTACAGAACAAGTCCAATAGGGTATTGGGATAAGGGTTTAACTGTAGGTTGGTATAAGGTATTGTGATTCCTTTATTTGTAACCACTTGTTTTAATAATATTGGAATTTCGAGAGTGGTGACCTGAAAATCACCCAGTGGGGTTTTTGCCGTTAGATTTTCCCCATTCGTAAACAAATTACCATGTTATTTATTTTCCACGGCATAATTAGTTTATTGGTGATTTTTTTGTGCTACCACACGTTTGCATAATTAATTAACTTGGCTAAATTAATTGGTTAATATATCATAAAGGGTCAATTCGTTTTTGGCCTATCAGCAACTACCCCTTTTCCTTCCTTTCCAAGCCCCATACCAGGCATATATCCCATGTTCTTCATCATTTCACTCACCTTATGGCTACAATATGGGAATAAATCGGTAGCATACTTTTCATCCTTCAACCCATAGTCAGCCATGTTCACGAACTCGAAGCCACTCATTTAAAGCTCACTCCCTCCTTCCTTGAGTCTACAAACCGATGCTAGGATCTCTCCATCTCCAAACACTACGGCAATCCCTCCCCTCCATGGGATCTTCTACTTTTGGTGTAGTGAGGAAGGGATTGCCCCATTAAGGTGAAACCAAGCACTTCCCAAGAGAAGGTTGTAATTTGGGGTGATGTCCATGACATGAAACTCCACTAAGGTTTCCATTGGTCCAATCTTCCAAGGAGCCTTGAAGGTACCCATGAACTTTCTTGAAGTGTTGTCATATGCCCTTACGATCAAAGGAGAAGGAATGATAGTCTCCATATCCAGGCCAACAATGAGAGCGGTCCTAAAAGCACAAACATTCAAGGTAGATCCATTGTCAATAAGAACCATTGGAACCTTGGCACCCATGAATTCAATGCTGATTTGCAAGGGTCTAGTGTGGGTAGCTCCTTTGAGAGGGAGATCTGCATCGGAAAAAGCAAGGAGAGGGTGTGAGGAACCTTTAACTCCCATGAGAGACAGTACTTCTTGTGGTATAGTTTCTACTAGTACTTCTTTCCCATTCAAGGTGTCCAAGAAAGCCTTATGATGCTTTTGAGAGGCCATGAGCAAACCCCATACGGACACATGAGCTTAGGTCTTCTTCAATTGCATCAAGACCCTATCTTCTTCCTTTTCTTTTCCTCTAGGTTCCGTGGGCTTGGATCATTCCCTTAGATCCCTACTAGGATGATCATTTTCTAAAAAGGATGGCTTGTAGTGCTTCCCACTCCTTGTGATATTTGCCACATTGTCCACCAAAACTCTTTTCTTCAATTCCATCACCCCTTTGGGAAGTATTCCCCATATTGCTATTGCTTCCTTTAGGACTTCATCCTCTTCATCTCACATTCCTTAGACTTCCACGGCATTGATATTGACATTTGTAGTTTCTATCAACTTTGAGCAATCCCATTCAACTTCATCTATTTGTACCCAATTTTGATATGGAGGGGGAGCCCTATGGTAATCGAGCAAAGGGTTCTTTCTAATGTTAGGTTGGTAATAATGTTGGGATTTGGGAGGGTTCAATTGTCTATGAGGTCTTATATCTTGTGTTTGAGGTGAAAGTAATTGTCGGTTTTGTGGCTAGATTTTTTGTGGTAGTGGCAATATTCATTGAGATTCCAAGAGGGAGGTATGGGATTAGGCATGGGTGCGGGGTCTAAAGGCTTGATGAATCCTTTGGAGGATGGGTTTTCATATGCTTAGGTGAAGGTCATTCCTAGGTTGGAGAACTCTTGGCGAGCTTTCCTTGGGTAAGTGGGTGTTTGTTGGGGTATGATGGCACTCACATTTACGAGATTGGGTGCTTTACTGGTGGTGCCCCCCTCCATACATCTTCTTGGTTGGAGGCTTGCTTTCCCCTTTCTCCAATTGTCCATTGTTGAGAGCATCTTCAATTCTTGTTCCACAATCACATAATTCTCCAAATGAGCTAATAGGCGATGATAAAAGCCTACTATTGTAAACTGGAAGCAAGTTCTTGATAATCATGTTGATTAGGTCTTTCTCATTTGGCCTATTGACCATTTTAGATGCCTTGTTCTTCCATCTAGTCATGTATTCGGAAAACGTCTCCCCTATGCCTTGTTTGGTAGTCTCTAAATCCCTTAGAGCCACATCAATCATAGTGTTGAAGATGAATTGGTCCACAAATAACTCCACTAGCTCATTCCACACCTTGGTTTTGCTTGGATCAAGGCTATAGTACCATTTCAATGCACCTCCCGTGAGTGAAAAGGGAAATGCATGCAAAGTTTGTCTCTCATCTAGCCCTTTTCCGCAATACTTAGGTATCTTCTTATGTATAGCTTTGGATCCCCAGTCCCATCAAATTTTTCCGCACCGGAGATCATGAACTTGGGAGGCAATGCAATAGAAGCCTTTGAGCTTACTCCCCCCATGTTATAGAGGTAGTCATCCATCCCCTGTGCCTTACAGAAGGCAAGTTGCATCTTTTCCATCTTTTCCCTCATAGCTACGATTTCAGCGGTGAGCTTCTGAAATTGCTTGTTCCTTTCATATTCTACTTTGTCCTTTTTGTCCCATTCCTCCACTTCCTTCTCATCATCACGTATTTCCACGTGTGGATTTCTTGGGCCTAGATTCTTCCAACCTAGTGAAGCGTCCTCCCATTTTCTTGAGAGCTTCTCTATGTTCATCTAAAGCCTTAAGGTTCTTTTGTGCCATTGGGTTTTCCGAGGAGGTAGCCATTGTCTCTTAGGGATTTTCTTCTTCTTGGTATGTATCCTTTATCTTAATCAAGCACCTTCCTTTCTCTCGAATCCAAATGGGAGTAGGGATGTGTTTTCTTGACTTTGGCGGTGCAATGATGCCTGAAAAGAAGCCCCATTAATGAAGGTCCAATTATAATATCACTGCCTTTCCTCTCATGGATCCTTGCCCTTTGTTTCATTGGGCTTCGGTCCATTTACAATAAGGCTTTCACCCTACTCTCGTGGGCTTTTATTAGAATGGACTTAGGAATCTTCAACCCTTTGTCTCAAACTTGGGCCTATAATGTATTCATCACCTTTGGGCTTTTCATTCTTTATTCATTATTTCATCACTTTTTTCTTGAAATAGCCCTCTAGCTAGAATATTTTGTAGCCTTCCTTTCAAAGCCTATGAAATTCTCATCTTTTTGGGCCAATGCATGCAACAAAGAGGCCCAAGATTAGGGAAGTTCATATCGACTTTGTAGGATTTTGTATGCTAAGTCCATAGCGTATTTGTTACCTTGGGCCCAAAGTCCTCTTTCTCAAAAAGGCTTTTTCCACTTGGGTCTATGATGGCAATTAAGCTATGGTCTTATGAACCTTACAATTTAAGATATACATTTGGATTTAGGGACAAGCCTCTTATATGTGAGAACTTCTCTTCTTTTATCCTATAACATCTTTGGGTATACCATAACTTTATGGTCATCCTTTCCATTTTCATACCTTTTATTTTTCCTTTAGGATTAGGTGAACACATGATATATGGTTGAACAAACAAGAGATATATAAAGGGTTCATGGTAGGATCTAGGATCTCTCTAGTGTGGGTAGACTCCCTAAGGCTAAAGGGATAGATAAGTAGGTCACTTACAACTAGGTGGGCTATGATTCCAACCGAGGGCCTAAGTAGACCCCATAGTGGATTGGTAGCAAACCTTTAACGTACTCAAGGCCCATTATAGGTGATGGCATCGATTCTGAGTTGGTGGGATGAACTTCGAAAAATTCGGGCCTGAATAGAGCCTTCCTTCTTCCCACTCATCACCAACCAAGGTTAAGGGACAAAGAGAACAAGTGATGTGTGTGCATAACAAGTATTGAAACAATTTTTAATAAAGTTAAGACATAGGACACATAGGAATTAAACTCACCATCCCTAGTGGAGTCACCACTATAGGCGCAAGGGAAGGGAAAATTAAATGGAGTTGCCACCTAGTTATATGGTCTAGGAACCATGAATATAGCATCCTTTCAAGGAAGGACCTTTGATCTTACTACCAGAGTTTGGGTTTTGAGTTTAGGTATGCTCTCAGGAAGGTGTTAGGCACCCAAGATTGCCCAACCCTAAGGTTGGCCTCCCATCATTGTGTCCTATATCTTAACCCTATTAAATACCATTTAAATACTTGCATTCTAGACTCACACACACACACACTAACATGCATCTAGCAAACAACATGGCATTTTTAACCCTAAACACATACTTATCCATCTATCCAAACAAAAGAGAGCCAAACATATAAAATAAAATCCTAGCATTCATCTAAAACAAAACAGCAACTTAAACATGGCAGCAAGCATATTAGAAACCCTAATCATACATCTAAAAACCCTAACACAAATGCATGAACATTACTAATGCATGACTTAACTTTTACTTACCTCTCAGCAACACAGCACCTATGGCATTAATGCATGAACATGTGAATGAATGGCATAACATTAAAACTAAGAAAACCCTAACCTAAACCCTAATCTAAGCATGTGATAACAACCAACATGTTAAAAGGTAAACAAACATTTTTACCGGGGTTAAAAACATGTGAAAAAGAGGCTATGCAGACAAACACATAAAGGCTTAACAAAACAAATAAAGAATTAGGGTTTTTTGGGTAACGGCATCACACATGCTAGAACAGGTCTGCGTACGCATGAGTTCAGCCTGTGTGCACAGGCTAGATCATGTGTACACAGATCCTTACCTAGAAACCCTAATCAACGCAAAAACAGAGTAGAAACCAAAAACATAAAATCTAGCAACCTATCATGCTTGAAAATAGAAAGAAAACCTAAAACTAACCTAAACAAACAAATAAAAATGTAAACTAAGCAAAAGAAACAAATTAAAACAAAGATTAAGGAAGAAAAGAAAAAGAAAAGTTTTTAAAACATACCTTAAAACAAAAGTTCCTAGGCTTGATTTTTGACTGTTCCCCTTAGTCAAATCTATCACAATTCAATGAAATAGTGATTAGTAATCTTAAACTCAAAGGATTGGGACCAGAAAATGTCCCAATCAAATAAAAAGAGATCTTGAGGGTATTTTGTGAAAAACTCCCTTATGATTCACTATTTTCTAGTGAATCTTCCTGTGGGATATCTGTGTGTTTTGAAAATGTACCATGTAAGGTTTTTTATAGTTGAAAAAATGAGCTTTGGAATGGCTGCCAGACAATGTGGGATTCATTTTAAATCTCAGTCATTATTGCAGAAAACTTATCTTTCATATGCTTCTGAAACCTTAGTTGTGTACGCAAGAACATGCCTGCGTATGCATGCTTCAACTTACATATGCAGGCTGAGGACCACTTTGGTCATTTAAAAGGTTATATTTTCCATTTTAACACTCCTCAAGTCAACTTAATATCTAATTAGACTCTAAACTGGCCTTAGGCCTTAGAATTCAAGCATTATTGAGGAACGGAGGCCCGAGTCGTAAGGGGTACAAAATACGGTGTTTACAATAGACCATAGTATAGCAGAAGGGGTTAAGGCCCAATAATACAAGAAAGGCCCCACAAGCATCAAATTGTTTTATTAACAAAAAATCTTAGCATAATTATCAATTACTTAATTTCCTGGAACTAAGTAGCATTGGATTTCACTTGGACATTAGTTATTTAGGTTTGGTAAGTGTTAACTTTGAATTTTAATTTTTTTTTTCTTTTGCATAGTTCACAAATACTAGCATCTTCTCCATTAATCTTAAAATTCCTCTTAATTAAGGCGATGGTCACTCCACAAGTATAAGTGCTTAAAGGGTATGGGGGGCATGGGGGGCAAGGGCCGGAGTTCAAGTCTCTAGAAGGAAGTTTCACACACATATACACTTAAATTAAGCTAGAGTATAATTTCTATTTTATATAAATAATAATAATAATAATTATTATTATTATTATAAAAAAAATAAAAAAAAAGTCAAATTGCTGATCCAAATCCATAACCCACCAAATCAAAACTTGGCAAAAGTCATCAATCAACCTGTAATAACATCAAGCAGGTAAAAATTAAAATCATATCAAACAAGTGCAAGTGTTTGATTCAACTTGATGGTTCTTTGGAGTTGGGTAGGCTGAGCTAGGTAATCCCAGGAGGACTTGTGGTTGGGCCGAGTATGTATTAGAAGTTAGACTAGTGCCAACTATATCCATGTCAATATCCAACCTCAAAGCCCATATCAAGACTGCACACTCTTGGCTAGTCTAGGCTTCACTAGTTTCAGAAGAAACTTGGGCCTACCATCATTTTCATTACAAAAAGGCCCAAATATATACTAGCTTGTCTTAAGCATTTTCGGCCCTGTCCAAGAACCTTCTTGGGCCGAAATAGAAAAAGAACCTTGCAAATGCATTAGAGCATTCACATTCGGAAATTGTATCCTATCATATTTTACCATCTCAAAAATCTATTTTATCAATTATACCATACCATTTTACAATATTCCCAGCATCCCAACTTTTATTTTACAATACAACACATTAAAATATTATTTCTACACAATAAAATAATATATCCCAAAATCAAATCTATTCTCTCCCATCTCTCTCCTCTCTCTAATTTTACCTCTCTTCTAGCTGCAACTTCCATCGGAGCCTTCATTTGTGGTGAGGTGGTAAAATAGTCTGAAGCCATAATCTTATTCAGCCTCTCCCTCAATGCCGAATCTACAACAACACGCAAAGAATCAAAATCACACACACCAATTATTCAAAATTGATTCAAAACAAAGAGAATTATATTCAAATCAAAGATTATACAAGTAAGGCCTCACTACCCATCACCCACCACCGCCAAAACAAAACCCACAAATGACCAACAAAAACCCAGCAAAATTGGATGCAAACAGCGACGATCTCCGACGACCAACAAAACCCAGCAAAATCAGACATAAACACCGACGATCTCCGACGACCAACAAAACCCAACAAAATCAGACATAAACACCGACGATCTCCGACGACCAACAAAACCCAGCAACACCGGACTTGAGAGAGCCACGACTCACGACCCACTTCAGCCATACCCAATTCAGCCATACCCACTCACAACCCAGTCACATCAAGCAAAAAAAAAAAAAAACCACAGAACCCAGAACTCCAAACCCGCTGATCCACCAATCCACTAACCCACAACCCACACACCGAAGTGGAGGCCCAACCACTAGCACAAAGAGAGAGAGTGTGAGAGTTAAGAGCAATTCACAGAGCGAGAGGGAGATGAAATGAGGAAAGAGAGAGAGTTGAGAAGCCTGACATAGAGGGGAGAGAGAAAGAATAAAATAGATTAAAAAAACAAATACAATAGTCTGCAGTGCCATCATAAAAGTAGGATGGCATTGTATCAATATTGGAAAAAAATTTACAATTCTTTACTTTTACAATTTCGGATGTTGGAGGTTTTTGAGAGATAAATGCTAAATAAAGGCAACATATGGCATTTAACATTCCGAATGCAAATGCTCTTACAAAGCAAGTCTGGAAATCTTGGGCAGTTATTATTATTATTATTATTATTATTATTAGAGATAGTTTCAACCTATTATGTCCGTTCTTGATATTTACTTCTTATTATCATACTATGACATCAATTCATTTTTCTGAATTTTGGGTAGTTATTTGTTTCAACAAATTCATGATTTTTTGCAAGCAAAAAAAAAAAAAAAAATTAAGAATTAGGTGCAAGTAGGCTAGGGGGTTGCCAATGTCCGCCTACATGAAAATCGAAAAAAATTTCCTATTATAAACAACCATAGTTAGCACAATTCTTTATTATCCATTATGTTGGATTTCTGGGTTTTAAGAGTTACGCATCAACGCATTAAGGGTTCGTTTGAGAATAACTTATTTAGCTAAAACTAAAAAAATTTTGTTGAAAGTACTGTAGATAAAGGTAAAAGTTAGCTGAAATAGTACAATGAGACCTGTGAATGGTACCAAAAAGTGCAATAGGACCCAGGAATAATAGCAAAAATAAGTTAAATAATAAAAAAAGCTGGTTTTTTTAATTAGGTGCCAAACGAATACTAAGTGTCCTTTTAGGAACAGTTTATTTAGCTAAAACTAAAAACTTTTTGCCAAAACTACTATAGATAAAAGAAAAAGTTAGTTGAATAATGCAATGAAACACATGAATAGAACCCAAAATATAGTGAGACCCATGAATAGTAGCAAAAATAAGCTGAAAGTGGAGATAAGCTAAAAAATTCAATTCATCCCAAACACACACGAAGTAGCCTCTTTTTTTTTTTTTTTTTTTTTTTTAGGAAGTTGCCTCTTTGTTAGACATGCATATAGCATGTTAAAAAACACTAGTAAATCCAAAAGTTTTAATCATAAGTTTTCGTTCAATTATATTATATTGACCACTCAATCTTATCTTTATCATCTATAAAGTTGTGATTTACAACTATATTTTATATTGGTTTTATTTCATAACAAAAGGAGGGTTGAATTGCTTTAATTTTGTTCCTTGTATTTTATGGGATTTTATTGTATTGGGTTTAGTATTAAGTTGGTGAAGATTTAAGCTTAAATGAAGATCAGTGCATTTCGCGACTAGCTCGCGAGTAGTTCGCGAGAAGAGTTCCTGCGAAAGGGGCATGTGAGAAGCACATGACTAAAACTGAAGAGTCATGCTAGGCTATCAATTTCGTGAGTATTTCGTGGGTAGGGCCTTCTCGCGAAATACCCGTGAGACTCTCTGCCTGGAGGATTTTGAAGTGTGACTTTCTTACCCTTTACCCATACTATATATACCCTCATTACCCACAAATGAAAAAAAGGTCATTCAAAGAGAAAAACCCTAGATAGGTTTTCAACAACACACACACCCATCTTTTAAAGAGAGAGCTACTCATCCTTAGTGAGAAATCATTCTAGCCTCTTCTCCTTCCCTCTCCCATTGTCATACCTTAAAAGGAGATTTGTACTCAAATACAACACACACCTATTCAGAGTGTAGAGAGTGTTTTGGAGTTTGGGAAGCTTTGGGGATTTGCCAAAAGAAGCCGGTGAGGCTTGGTGGATGCAATCAGGCGTATTGCGGGATCCGAAAAGCTAGACAAGACATGGTTCCAAGAAGCCTTGTTAGAGTAAGAGCTTGGAGGGCTTAGGTACATTGGGTAGATTAGGCTAGGAGGGTCTCTTGCTATTCGTGTATCCCAACTTATTGTCTAGTAGATCGATTTACCACTTGGAGGGCAGCGGAGAAGTTTTTCGCCGAGTTCTTCGGTTTTCTCTTTGATAACACATCGTCGTGTTATCTTGTGTTTGCATCTCTCTTCCCTTACTCTTGTGCTTTACTTTTATTGTTTGTTGTTCATGTTTATGCACTAGAGTAGTATCGGTTGATTGCACTTCATTTACTCTTATTTTCACACTTAGATAAGTTAAAGTAAAAGCAATGTAGCCTTAATTTTTAATTGGGGGTCTAAACAAACTCTTGTGTTTTCACACATTTTCAAGCTTTCATCATCTAATGTGAATTCTAGTTAGTTTAACTGGTAAAATTTCTGATGATTAAATAAGAAATCTGAAATTTAATCCCCACTTACAGTAAAAATCGATTGGTGTTTTGGTGATGATAAAAAGCAAATTAAGTCTCACTCTATTTTTTTTTCTATAGTAATTTTAGCACGCAAAAAAAGAAAAAAAAAAAAAAGACAATCAACTTATTTTATTTAAATTTTTACTTTTATCTACAATACTTTTAACAAAAAAGTAGATAAGTTGTTCTCAAATGGACACTTAACTTTTGACACACATTTAACATGAATATTACCAAAAATTATATTTGTTAATAAATACTATGCAAATAAGTTACTGAATATTATGAGATACCCAAACAAACACTAAAGGTGTCACTGACTTTTTCACAAATATGATGTTTTTTTTTAGCTATGATGGATCCCAATAAAATAAATTTGTGAGAAAAAAAAAAAGTAAATTTTTCTTTGAAAAAATTGGTATATGTATGTAGCATAAGTGCATAACACATTTTTATATCAAAAATTATTTTTGGGGGTAATTATTGTTACACACGTACTCTTGCACATAATTATACACACGTAAAATTTATATGTACAAGATTTGTATTGAAATCATGACTTCACTATTTTAGTGCAAATTTCGCATATGCATATAATTGTGTGCATTAATACGTGTGTATCAAATATCAACCTTTTTTTTTAAGATGAATTTCTATATCAGGAGCAATTACATCAGAACTATTCATATTTCACATGCATGCACTATCAAAGTGCCATACACAGCTGCATGAAAACATTGAAATTAAAGACAATTAAGCACACAGGGAAACTGATTAAGTGGCCGTGACACCCTAAGCTCAGGCATCGGCTTCTTCCCAGCATCTTCAACTGCAGCCTCAGCAGGTTTGGTGCTAGTCTCCGGTTTGTCATCTTCCAGAGTCATCATCTATTACCAAAGAACAATTTACTTTAGCATCATCATCTATATAACAAAACGATATCTACGTACCCAAGAATTGCATGGTGCTTATAATTAGCAATAAATTTCTTAACATGATTTATGTAAGTTTCACAACAGTAGCAAGAAAGAGAGATGCAAATACATAACGAGGATATATAGTGTGATGTTCTCAAATTTTGCAGTGAAACAAGAAGAATTATAGGGTCATGCTAACAAGTGCCCTTAGGACATTGTTGAACAATCCATTTTAGGAAACTTTTGACACCACTTTTATAGAAAATAAAAAAAAAAAACTGTCAAAATATTAATTTCTTTTTTTTCTTTTCCCATAAAAACTTTCTTTAAATGAATTATTAACCAATTTTCTAAGGGCATTCGTTAGCATTTCTCATGGTTCATGCTAACAAGTGCCCTTAGAGTATTGGTTAACAATTCATTTTAGAAAAATTTTAACACCACTTTTAGGAGAAATGAAAAAAGCTGTCAAAATATTAATTTTTTTTTTCTTTTCTCATAAAAACCTTCTTTAAATATATTATTAACCAATATCTTAAGGGCATTCGTTAACATTTCTCATTCAATTATTATGTAACCTTAACAATTTTAATTGTACACAAGCACGTGGCAATAAACCCATACATAAATCACTTGGTTGAGCTAATTTTTGTTAATAAACCAAGTAATTGAATTTGATTAAACAAACAGAAAATACAATTAACAAATAGCTTCTCTTAAAAGAAAAAAACAAAACAATAACTTCGTGTCCTTGCCTCGAGCAGGCCAGGGGATAAAAGACAAACGCTTAAGTTGATAACAATGGACTGCTCTCACCGTATCCTTCTTCTGCTTCCCAGCCCACAGCAACTGCTAGAGCTAGAGATTAAAATCTAGGTGCCACCATTTTATAGTACACCCAACCGAGTGTACAATTTATTGTGGTACTTCCAACCAATACACAGAATTGGACCTCAAATATATATATAAATATATATATATATATATATATATATATTATCATTATGGTACTACAAATTTTTCTATACTTTTTTCACAATTATTTCATGTAGTAACGCTTGACTTATTGTTTATCACTTTCAGATGAATATATTATATTTTTTTCTCTACCACTCACAATTAGTCACATAGCAGATAATTGTGGCAAGTTTTTAATCTACAGTTTAGCCTCTAAGCCCCCTAGACTATTTTGCATGTTTTGAGTGGCAAATCTCTTTTCTTGGTAAGCTATGGAAAATTATTATAAATATATATTTTTTTAATTTATTAAAAAAATTATATGACAAATCATGGTTCACCTCTCTCTAAACTCAAAAACCTTAAATTTTTCTCTTTTTCGGTTCTATAAACTATCTGAAATTCAAAACCATCGAGTCAATAAAAAATTTTCAACTTAAATTTGTGAAATTTTGTTATAGTTAACATTGCTCGTAAGTAGTATATTACTATAATTATATAACGAAAAATCCTAGGACCACAACTTGCTTATGTGGCAAATCCACCACTCACGACTTGCCACATGAGCAAATTGTGGTCCTAGCATTAGTCTTGTACAATAGAGAGAGTGAGAGAGAGAGAGAAAAAAAAAAATCTTTTGAAGCACTTAAGTTTGAAACATTGTTCTAATTTTTTTTTTTCGTTAAATTAATAAATTATTGTTTTAATAATATTTTTGTAGGGACGCATTTTGGACCCTAGACCCAAAATATGGTTAGATCCAAACCCAATAAGCCCAATACAATGAATTTGTAGAGAGTGGGTTGGAAAACTAAGTTTTAATGAATGAGATAACAGTTAGAATGGATTTTAAAAGATAATCAAACAAAAATGGACTGGAGTTATCTAAGTAAATTTGTCCTCAGCACAATCCAAGGAGGTCTATTCTAGTATATATTGATTGAAAATGGCTACAGATATGGTTCAAGTTGCTATAGTGCTTTCTCTTACAAATTTCTGATCCCTCTCTCTCATTACTTACTTCTTTTATACTCTTTTCTCTTTTTATCTCCACCCTCCACATGCAGTCCAGATGGTTAGTCTTGATACTTGTCCCATTAGCACCTTCCTAAAGTCTTTAGATAGTAACTGTAAGGCTAAAAGCCACTGTTCAGGTATCACCTCCACATTTGTCCTCGGCCTACCCTCTTGTGCCATTATGACCAAAACTGACCTCGTCATCTACTAACATAGACTCCCTTGATAATGTTTACTCCTTCTCGGACGATCTCTAGTCCTTGGCTTGGGCTTTAGGCCCAATACATACATGGATAATGAGCTCCTGGGCCCAATACCCCTACAATAGCCCCTCGAGATTCTTTTTTTGGCTCCTTGGGAAGAAAGGAGGATCCCGATATCACTATAGTTACTCTGAGCCCATTGCATCCCACCTCTGCCTATGAAAATGGTAACATCCCAAGACATGCTCCTAGTGCTTCGACATTCGAGACGCATCTTCATTAAATTCCTACGGCTCCTTGTCCCCCACGTTCTACGGTGTGATGCGAATCCAATGGTTTGGGATTTCGCTGGGAACCGAGTGGAAATTTTCCCGCTCCTAGCTCTTTCCTTGGTATAAATACCCCTCAAATCAATTAATCACCTTATCTTAGCATTCACTTCACTCTAGCATACATACACTGAACCTGCCAATTTCTCCCCACTCACTCGTGGCTTTATAAATCCTAAAAGCCTGTCTGAGGGTACTTTTCTCCTTTCTATAAGTTTTTATAAACTTTTATACTCTGTTTTTTCGTATATTTTTCTTTTTTCTGTACTTCTTTTCTCCTCAACTCCATTTTCTTCTCTCGACCATCTTAGTTCCCCTAAACCTTCCTAGAAATGGGTAGATTCAAAAGCCTGGTAGACTTTGAGGAGGGGATAGAGAGCTTTAGAGCTCTGTATAGGATCCCACCAAGGGCATCCATTAGATATTGTTAGGAGGGTGAGTGGCACGAAAGAAGGCAAGATGGAGAAATGGTGATCCCAATGATTGCCTTTATAAAGGGTGGGATGAGGATTCCCATGAGTACCGTTACTAGGAATTACCTTAGGGCTCATAGTTTAGCTCCCACTCAATGTGCCCCAAACATGTTCAGAATATTAGGGAGTGTAGACGCCCTTAATGAAAAAATGGGTTTAGGTTTAACCCATCACGATGTCAACTGGGTCTATAACCTTCACCATCTAAAGGGGAAGGGGTACTACTTGAAATCAAGGTACCCTGAGGTTAGGCTTATCCAATGCCTCCCCGAATCCAACAAGGGGCTAACAAAAATTTTTTTGATCATGTCAGGGGAGTGACACGATGGCCTCCCCTACCCTATGAGAGAGGGGTTACCAGGTGGGGATTTAGGTTCAAGAAGATTTTTTTATAATTACCTCGTTCCCTTTGATTTGTGCCGTTCCTAATCCTGACAGCTCTTCTTCTTTTTTTTGTCTCCTTGATGATTTTGCAGATAGACACGTCGCCGAGCCAAATTTCAACCTAGTCAACAAGGATAGCCTAGACAAAATCCTTCGGGCTGAGGTATTTGTTAACAAAGACGGACAATTACGAGCAGCTCACCTGATCTTAGGATACACACCAATCTCATCTAGTTTTCAGGCGCCTAAGTGCGTCATAAAAGCCAAAGATCCCCGCTTGCATTGGATAAGTGTCGTCGTCCCCGATTTTCTCCTTCCTAAGGGCACTTTTGTCCTAGAAAGTGCTCTCGTCACTCAACCTATCCCAGAAGGCATTCCCAAAGTAGCTTTTCCATTTCAACACACAACTGGTGAAGCTACTTCTTCCTAACCTACTAGCAAGGAAGAAGACGAGGAAGAAAAAGAAGAGGAAAAGGAGATAGTAGACATCTCAAATTCAGACAACTTCTACGAGGACCTACACCCCTATCAGACGAGATGGGGATCCAACGGAAGCAAAGGTCAACCCTACAAGAACTGCTAGAATCCCAGCCGGGGAAGGACGCTTCTAAAAAGCCGGCCCAGACAAAGCTCCCCCCCTCCTCCACCCGTCCCAACCCTCGATGCCGACCCTGCCGACCATAAGAGGAAGCGGGAGGAGAAAAGAAGGAAGGTGGCAGAGACAGGGAAACCCCCCCCCCCCTGGAAGTTAAGCCTCAGAGGGGGTTAAACAGCATAGAGGCCTACAGACGAGGTCAGCCACCGAGGTCGAGTGAAAGGGTGATCACAAATCTGCAGCCCCAGTTTGGGCCCCACACATGAAGCTAGATGGGGCTCCCTTATTTAGTGATGCCTTTATTCGGGACTTCCAACAGGGCACAGCTAGGTATGTGGTGGATACAATGGAACAATCCCTGCTACTGCCCAAGGATATAGCTGACCTTAAGTCTATGAGGCAGCACAAAGTCTTCCTCGGATTGAAGAGGGACTTGGCTATGGTAAGTAAATTTTTAAGTTTAAGTAAAGTTAAAAAAAAAAAAAAAAAAAAAAAAAAAAAAACTATTCTCCTCTTCCTTTTTAGGCCATCCAAGCCACATTTAGGGTCGAGGAGATGGTGAACTACTCCAATCGAAAGATGAAGGAGGAAGAGGGGAGGAAGATAGCAACCGTGGATGCCTTCCACGTAGCCGAGAAAAGCGTCTAGGATCTTAAGGCCAAGCTGATCGAGGAGGAGAGAGAAATAAAAAGCGCTGCATTTGCTCTAGACAGCTCTGAAAGACAAGCCAAAGGCCAGAAGGTGTTGCTTCAAAACGCCGAGGACCAATTGGCCGTTTCCAAGAAGTAGATCCTTGCTTTAAAGAAGAAATCGGAAGAGGTCCAAAAGACCAAGGACCAGGTGGAGAAGGCCAAAGAGGAGGCAGAGCGGACTAGGGAGGAGGCTGAGCAACAAGGATATGACATTGGGGTGGCTGAGGTCTTAGGGGTATGCAGGACTTATTGCCTTCTGGTATGGAATAAGGCTCTCAACCAAGTTGGGGTTGAGGCTTCTTCTGTGCTTAGGAAGGCAAAGAGTGTCTACTACCCTCCAGCCATCCGTCCTTCCTCCTTCAGCAACTCCAAAACAAACACCCCTGCCGAGGCGACCGATCCAGAGAAGAGTAGCACCGAGAAGATCCCTCTCTCCTCTGGCAACCCTCCAAAAGTGGTCAAGTATCCCGGGGTGAATGAAAAAGGAGTTGAGGTGACCAAGGAGGTGGCCCCTGATGTCACCATGCCCCCGGTTGCTCACCAGGATCCTTCTAAAGACAAAGAGGCCCCCAGGATGGAGATTGTTCTTGCAAGCCTACTAATTCCTGCCAAGGGTGACTCTAAGGGAGTAGATCAAGGATCCTCGGAGGTTGCAGTTCAGCAATCCAAGGCCCCTCCCCAAGGAAAAATTGTAATAAAAAAGAAGTAGATTTAGGACAGTTCTCTTTTTCTTTTTCTTTCTTTTGTTTTGTCTGGCAACTTCTATTTTGGTTTTCATAATTTGTAACCAAGTTTCCATTTTGTATTCAACCTACCTTGCTTCAAGGCTTTTGTTAATGAAAGTTATGAGCATTTTCCTTATTTCTATGATTCTTATACAAGTGTTGATATAATTTCTATCTTGTTTAATACTTAGCCAATATGGAAACTGGATACAATTCCATTTATGTATACAAATGGTAAGACACCAATTCATGCCAAACTTTATCTAAACTTCTTTCTATTACTAAGTTAAAAGATCTGAATACAACAATCAGACCTGAAACAGATCATGGATATACTTTCAAATGCTTTAAGTGATGCTTACAAGCATGCAATTGACTATGTCACTTTAATGAAGATCTGCATCACTAATTAGGGTTGACCCCATCAGATACTTAAATAACCTATAGGAAGTGTTAACATACTCAATAGGATCCAGATATAATGTAGGTTCTGTTTGACACCTTTGTGAATGGCTTGAAACGTCAATTTATCCAAGGTATGTGGTCCGAGGATCCAGGCATGACCAAGGTTTTGTTGGATACTTAGGAAAGTAATAGGAAGTATTAATTTACCCAAAGCATGTGGTCCAGGGAACCAGGCATAGCTAAGGTACTATTTAATACTTAGTACAATGATTAAAAGATATCAATTTATCCAAGGTATGTGGCCCAAGGAGCCAAGCATAACCAAGGTTCTGTTTGATACTTAGATAGATGTCAAGGAGTATTAATTTACCTAAAGCATGTGGTCCAAGGAGCCAGGCATAGCTAAGGTTCTGTTTAATATTTAGATAGATGTCAGTAAGTATTAATTTACCCAAAGCATATGGTCCGAGGAGTCAAGCATAGCTAAAGTTCTGTTTAATACTTAGATAGATGTCAGTAAGTATTAATTTATCCAAAGCATGTTGTTAGGATATATGTGTTTCACATGTTAAGAACATATGTCATGATTTTATGTAATTGGCTTATCCTTTGACAAAACGCACTTTACTTGTATTTGGGTAGATTTAGGATGTGTTTAAATACTTCAAGAAACCATGTTTCAAGATCAAGTGTTGAAGCCTTCAAGTCTGTCCAAGAAAAACAAGCTGAAAGTGCAAATTCATTAAAGCTCGACAGCTGCATCTATCGAGCTTAAGAAAGCTGTTCAAAGCCCAGTGTGCTCGACACCTACTCGACAGCTACTCGACACCTTCTATCTGTCGAGGTTTAAGAATTTCAGAATTCTAATATGATTTTCTTGGGATCCGTGAATATGCCTTTGGGCTTTTTTTTCTCCTAACCCTAGACATATAAAAGGATTATTTTAAGGGCCGTCAAACAGTTCACAAGTTGCACAAGTATTGAGCAAACTCTGTTCAAGCAAATTGTGACCGGAGACGAAGTTCTTGCCCTGGTTCATCTCTTTCTCTTGAAGAAGTTACTGCGTATGTGCACCGTAGGGTTTTGTGACCAAGAATCTTCTTGATCTTCATCGTATGGATGAACTGAAGAACTTTGCAGCCGACAACCTTCTTAGTTGGTGATTGAAGTCGCGTATTGGGATCCGCGCAATTGGTTAGTCACGTACTTTGAAGTCGTGCATCAGAATGGGGAACTATCACTACAGAACAAGTCCAATTGGGTATTGGGGTAAGAGTTCAATTGTAGGTTGGTAAGGTACTTGGGATTCCTTTACTTGTAACCGCTTGTTGTGATAATAGTGGAGTTTCGGAAGTGGTGACCTAAAAATCACCCGGTGGGGTTTTTGCCGTCAGGTTTTCCCGATTCGTAAACAAATCACCGTGTTATTTATTTTCCGCTACATAATTAGTTTATTTGGTGATTTATTTGTGCTACCACGCATTTACATGATAAATTGATTAATTAATAACTTGGCTAATTAATTAATTAATTTCTATCACAAGGGACCATTCAGTTTGTGGCCTATCACATGTGGTCCGAGGATCCAGGCATAGCTAAGGTTCTGTTTAATACTTAGATAGATGTCAGTAAGTATTAATTTACCCAAAGCATGTGGTCCAAGGATCCAGACATAGATAAGGTTCTATTTAATACTTAGATAGATGTCAGTAAGTATTAATTTACCCAAAGCATGTGGTCCGAAGAGCCAAGCATAGCTAAGATTCTGTTTAATACTTAGCACAATGATTAAAAGATATCAATTTATCCAAGGTATGTGGCCCAAGGAGCCAGGCATGACCAAGGTTTTGTTTGATACTTAGATAGATGTTAGGGAGTATTAATTTACCCAAAGCATATGGTCCGAGAAGCCAGGCATAGCTAAACTTCTGTTTAATACTTAAATAGATGTCATAGAATATCAATTTACCCAAGGTATGTGGTCCAAGGAGCCAGGCATGACCAAGGTTCTGTTTGATATTCACCAAATAGTAGAACGCATGACAAATAATATGATAAACCAAAAATATGGCAAAGACTGCTTTCATTAATAATAATACCTTCTCAGGTTGTTTACATTCCAGGGACAGAGTACAGTATTTTCATCCAGATCTTCTAGATAATATGTGCCTATGCTTGTCACTGAAGTGATGTGATATGTCCTTTCCAATTAGGCCCCAGCTTTCCCAGGCTGGGTTCTTAGCAGTACCCAAAACTTTTCTTAACACCAAATCTCCTGGTGTTAGTGGTCTCAGCTTTACAATGGCATCATATCCTTGCTTGAGCTTGTCTTGATAATAGGCCAATTGGACCATCACATTTTCTCTTCGTTCCTCAATTAAGTCTAAGCTCTTCCCTAATAGCTCATCATTGTTGCTCGGAGTGAAAGAACTCGTGTTGAAAATGGTGTCTCTCCTGTTGACTTGCAAGGTGTAGTCTGATATGTCCAAAGGACGTATGACAACTCTTCCACCCATTTTCCCTTCGCATCATCCAACCTCTTCTTAAGTCCATTCAATATGACTTTATTGACAACCTCAACCTGTTCATTCCCTTGGGGGTAAGCCGGGGTGGAATATCTATTCGTAATCCCGAAGTCACAACAGTATCTTCGGAAGGCCTTGCTATCAAACTACTGGCCGTTGTCCGAGATAAGGGTATGAGGGACCCCAAACCGAGTTACAATATTTTTCCAAACAAATCTTTTGGCATCCACGTCCCTGATGTTAGCCATTGGCTCAGCTTCGACCCACTTGGTGAAGTAATTTGTGTCGACCAGCAGGTACCTCTTATTCCCTGTGGCCTTAGGAAACAATATCCAATCCCCATTGAGCGAATGGCCAAGGGCTAGACAGAGGATTAAGGACTCCTCCCGGTTGGTGGATGTTTGGTGCAAATCTCTAGTATTGGTCACACTTCTTCACATATTCTTGTGCTTCCTTTTGCGTGCCCGACCACTAGTATCCCTGAGTGAGGGCTCGGTGAGACAAAAATCTGCCTCATGTATGGCTTCCACAGATCCCTTCATGTAGCTCCTCAAGGAGTAGCTTTAATGCTTCAGGATGTATACATAACAAGTACGACCCAAAAAAGGAGCGCTTATACAATTTTTGGTCCTCGGATAGCCAAAACCGAGGAGCATTTCTTCACACCTTTTCAGCTTCTGACTTCTCCTCAGGTAAGATGTCCTCCTTAAGGAATAGCACTATAAGATCCATCCAACTCGACCCTACCCTGATTTGATGGATCAGGACCATATCTTTTCTCATCACAGTAGGCTTGCATAAGTCCTCAACAAGTATGACCCAAGGCAAATCTTGTGCTGAGGAGGTGGCAAGAGTAGCTAGGGAATCTGCATGTGTGTTTCCACTTCTACGGATATGTATCAAACTCAAAGATTCAAACCCTAACTGTAAGTGTTTAACCTAACTTAAATATTCTTGCATTCTCACGTACCTAGCTTCTAACTCCCCCTTCACTTGGCCTACAACCAATCTTGAATCCGAGAATATCTCTATTGCCTTTCCACCCATTTTTTGCACCATGGCCATTCCCACCAATAGTACCTCATATTTAGTCTCATTATTTGTGGCCTAAAAGTCCAGTCTCAATGATTTCTCAATAGTAATCTTCTCGGGGGATACTAGAACTAGCCCTACTCCAGATCCTCTCTGATTTGCTGCACCATCAACATATACTCTCCAGGATAAAGGATCTTGTAGGGAGATCATGCCAACTGATTTTCCATCCATGCCTCGCTTCTCTGCTTCTACTTCCAATGGGGATTCGGCAAACTCGACTACCAAATCGGTGAGGACTTGACCATTGACGGAGGTACGAGGCATGTATTTGATGTCAAAAGCTCCTAGGATTGTGCCTCATTTAGCAATCCTCCCCGTGTAATTAGCACTTCGGAGTAGAGCTCTAAGCGGAAGCTGAGTTAGGACAACAACTGTGTGTGCCTGGAAGTAATGGGGGAGTTTACATGTAGCATGTACCATCGCCAAAATGGCCTTCTCCAGTGGTAGATAACGGACCTCGGCCTCATGTAGTGACTTGCTCACATAATAAACTGGCATTTGTATGCCGCTATCAACTCGTACCAACACCAAGCTTACAGCATGAAGGGCCACAGCAATATAAGCAAACAGGACCTCATCCACCTCAGTACTGGACATAATAAGTGGTCGAGAGAGATATTCCTTAAGCTATTGGAAGGCCAAAGTACACTCCTTAATCCACTCAAATCCGTTCCACTTATTCATCAACAATAAAAAGAGTCTGCATCTATCCATTAACCTAGAGATAAATCAGTTCAAGGCAGCAGTCATTCCAGTTAGCTTCTGGACTTCCTTGGGAGGTTCTAAATTGTTAATTGCCTAAATCTGATCAGAGTTAACCTCAATTCCCTAGTGAGTTACCATGTAGCCTAGAAACTTGCCTGACCCCAAGCCAAAAGAGCATTTGGAAGCATTAAGGCGCAACTTGTATTTCCTCAGAATTTCAAAAATCCCGAGGTCTCCCACATGCTCGGACACTACCTTACTCTTCACCACCATATCGTCTATATAAACCTCGATACTCTTGCCCAACTATGGTTCAAACATCTTAGTCATCATCCTTTGATAGGTAGACTCTGCATTTTTCAAACTAAATGGCATCACTTTGTAGAGGTAGTTTCTAGTGAGAGTGACAAAAGCTGTCTTTTCCTGATCACTCAGGACTAGTGATATCTAGTGGTATTCTTGAAAAGTATCTAAAAAGCTCATCCAAGGATGGCCACAGTTGCATCCACTAGTTGGTCTATCCTAAGCATAAGGAAAGGATCTTTTGGGCAAGTCTTATTTAGATCTGTGAAGTCTACACACACTCACCACTTCCCATTCTTCTTCTTCACCACCACAGTATTGGCTAGCCACTCAGGGTAGAATACCTCCTTGATAGCCCCTACCTGCTTAAGTTTCATCACCTCGTCTCTGATAGCATCAGAATGATCTTTGGATGAGTGCTGAGGTGGTTGCTTTTTGGGGGTGACAGATGGATTAACATTTAAATGATGGCAGATAAAGCTCGGATCCACCCCTGGGGCTTCGTAGGCGTCCCATGCGAACACATCAACATTTCTCCTAAGAAACTCTATTAGCTCTTCCTTCTCTTGAGGAGACAGCTGAGCTCCGACCTGAAAGAATTTCTCTGGATCATCACCAATAACAACCGTTTCTAAATTTTCACATTTCACCTCCTCGGCTAATCCATTGACAGGCAACACCGGAGCTTTTGGTTGTTATAAGCCCCTTTTAGCAGAGGCCGAAGACTCAACTTTGGGCTGATGTAAGATGGCAGCCACTAGGCACTGCCTAGCCATAAATTGACTCCCAAAAATCTCTTTAATCTGGCCCCCCGACGGATATTCCAACTTTTAGTGCAAAGTAGAAGAGACGGCTCCTAGGGCATGAAGCCAAGGTTTAGCCACAATGGCCGTGTAGGGGGAATAAGCGTCCACCATGATGAAGTCCACCTCCACCACTTCTAGACCAGCCTGCACAGGTAGTCTAATATGACCCCTCGGGATGACAACCTTCCTATCAAAACTCACTAAAGGAGAATCATAAGCTGTTAAGTCCTTAGGTTTAAAGTTCAGCCCCTTGTACAAATCGGGGTACATGATCTCAGCACCACTACCCCCAAATCCTGAGCGTGACCACCAAAGTATCATCATGTGACTGAATGGTTCCAATCTTGTCCTTGTCCAAAAAACTCAGTGCCGGTTGGATATCCACTCTAACCTTCTTCGGCTCCGAATTAGAGTCCTTGATGGATAGCCGAGCCACAGACATCACTCTTGAGGGATAGGAACTGGTCCTCCCTAGAGCAGCAAAGATGACATTTATCATGCCTAAGGAAGGTCTTGAAGAAGCATCTCTCTGGGGTTCTGAATTTGCCTGGCCCTACTGACCACTAGAATGATGCAAAAACTGCTTCAATTTTCCTTCTCGGACCAACTGGTCCAGATAATCCCACAAATTTCTACAGTCCTCAGTGGTGTGCCCCTTAAAGGAATTTATGGAACCTGCCCCCAGGCCATCAAACCATCTCATCGCCACAGGTCCCACACTGGATGGGAACACCTGACACATCAAGGCCTCGTTCTTGGAATGGACGGCCATTCTCTGATTGAAATAGCTCACATGCTCCACAGGATCCATTCGACCATTGTAAATGGTGAACATTGGCTGATTGAATCGCCAAGGAAGTCTTGCCCCTTCAATCTTGTGCATGAAGGGCGACTTGGAAATCTGGTTCAACGCCTTGCTCATAGCGTCATTTCCCAGGCCTTTACGAGGCGGGCTCTTATACCTACGTTTGTGATGGTGCTCCTCATTGTAGGAGAAAGACTTGCTAGGTGGGGTTCTTGACCTTCATCTATAACTAGCATCCTCTCCATTCAAAGGAAACGTCAAAGTTAGAAGGGGTTCACTTTCGCCGTGCATGGCACAACTTCTTCTTTAAATGGTCAATTTCCAGTTGCATAGCTCTGTTATTCTGCTTTTGAGAGACGTGACTTCCAACTCAAGAGTGGCTTCTACTTGTATGTGTAGTATGCACACTACCCTCTCGATCTCTCCTGTGTTCAAGATTAAGGAAATCATCTTGTTGTTAGGACCCCGTGGACTCTTGTTGATGGGGACCTGATCCTTCCATAGTTAACCGTTGCACTCACAATCACACAAGTTATCCCTATAGACCGCGCCAATTGTAAGGACGCATTTTGGACCCTAGACCCAAAGTATGATTGGATCCAAGCCCAATAAGCCCAATACAACGAATTTGCAGAGAGTAGGTTGGAAAACTATGCTCTAATGAATGGGATAACAGTTTAAAAGATGATCAAACAGAAATGGACCGGAATTATATAAGTAAATTTGTCCTCGGCACAATCCGAGGAGGTCTATTCTAGTATATATTGATTGAAAATGGTTACAGATATGGTTCAAGCTGCTACAGTGCTTTCTCTTACAAATTTCTGATCCCTCTCTCTCATTACTTCCTTCTTCTTTTATACTCTTTTCTCTTTTCTCTTTTCTCTTTTCATCTCCACCCTCCACGTGCAGACCAGATGGTTAGTCTTGATACTTGTCCCATCAACACCTTCCTAAAGTATTTAGGTAGTAGTTGTAAGGCTGAAAGCTACTGTTCAGGTATCACCTCCACATTAATATGGCCAGAGAGTTAGCTGCAAAGCAATTAATGCGGTGGTAGCAGCTTTCTCTTTAGATATTTTAGAACTCCCCTCTATACTTTGTTTTTGCAATGCTTATCCGTACCAACAGAACTTCCTAGAACATCCCCCTAAATGGCAGACCACCTATTCGGACCTCGGCTTTGGTTAGCTGAGGTGACATTTGTCCTCGGCCTACCCTCTTGTGCCATTATGACCAAAACTAACCTCGTCATCTACTAACACGAACTCCCTTAATAATGCTTACTCCTTCTTGGATGATCTCTAGTCCTCGGCTTGGGCTTTAGGCCCAATATATACATGGATAATGAGCTCCTAGGCCCAATACCCCTACAATTTTAATTCTTAAATTCTTAATACACACCTATACAACATCATTTTGACTAACTTAAGAGAGCACTCTTAACGGCAATGAACGAAAGGACTGATTGATTGAGTTAGCAAAGTTACCAAAATAAAATAACCAACTCCAAACTTAAAGAAATAAAATGATTGTTGAGCAAATTTATAGGATTAAAATGACCAACTTCAAATTTAAATGACTAAAATTATTTTTGGGCAAAGTTACCGATCTAAAAGGACCAATTTCATATTTAAAAGACTAAAATAAATTTAGGCAAATTTAACAAATATATATATTGCATTTTTGTCTAGTTAATAATTGACCACATCGAAGAAAAAAAAAAAAAAAACTCCCTCACCATATCCATATTGTCATTTTTTCACACTACCATCTCACTTAAATATATGATAGAAATTAATAATCATATATCAATCAATGAAATAGTGGGGGGAGACATTTACAAATTAGGTAACCTAAGAATAAGACAAATATCGTTTAATTCTATATTCACTTTTAATGGAGAAAAAAAAAAGTAAGCTAGAGAGAGAGAGATTTTCTTTTGGACAAAACTTAGGTATAGTATTTTAGGTGTTGTTCCTTAGGTTCTCCTATTAAGATTCAGACATGTGGCTACTTAACTAAAAAATACACTTTCATCTCATGAGAAAAAATTCACATGGCATAATTTTAAAATGAGAATTTAAGGAACAGTACCTAAGTACTGTACCTAAGTCTTACTTTTTTTTTTTTTTTTTTATTGCTTGAGATTTTGTGTTTACCATTGCCTTACTACTGAAAAGGACAAGAGAGAGATACAGCGTATGTGTAGATTGTAAATGTTGTGGGCCTTTTTTATTTTATTTTATTTTATTTTTATATTTAAATATAATTAAATAATATTTATTTAATTAAGACTATATTCATTATTTCATTATTATCTTCTAAATCTTTTTAATGTATTTCTTATTCATTTGTTATGTTTTCACTTTTTTATTGTGTCTTATTTAATATTAATAACAATTTTATCTATAGATGCCTTTTTAGATTCAATTTGTTTTTCTAGTTTTTTCTTCTTCTTTTTTTAATTTTTTTCATATCTAGATAGATATTTTTCGGTAGCCATTTATAATTAACAAAATATTTATAAATAAATGACACATGATTTATAATAGAAAATTATAATTGAACTAAAAAAAAAAATTAAAGTGTGGGAACAATAAATCTAATTCATAAAAAGCAAGATTGCAACTTTACTAAATAATATGTTCATTTTATACTCTAAAATGGTACAAATAAAAATTTATTTCATATAACTGAATAAATTAGTACTAATAAAAAAAGTAAATTATTTTTAAAGGATAACTAATGAAATTATACATAAACAATACAAGTTAAATAAATTACTAGAAGTATTAACATATATTATTGGAAATTGGAAAAATCAAACTTAAATAAAATATAATAAGAAAATTTAAATAAAGTAACAATCACATCGGACCCACCGATGATGGCTAGATAGTATAAACCCTATAAACTTTATCTTCTGTTTTTCTTAATAAGTACATACTAGTTTATAGTGGGGCTTTTTTAATATACAATGCATTCTATTAGCCATTAAAAGGGGCTTTAAATTTTTTTTCTTAATTTGGGTAAAAAGGTAAATAAGTTTTAATTAAAATATAACATAAATATATTATATTAGTTAAAAGATGGGGTTCTTTTATCTAAAGGCCTTAGGCAACTGCCTTAGTCATCTATATGTTAGAGCTGCCACTAGACCTTGTCCTTGCATAAGAGACTTGAATCTAAATTTTACTTATGCAAAAAAACAATTGGTTCATTGTCTTGATTATAATTGATAAAAAAGTAAATTTCATGAAATGGACACCATAAGTTTAAGTCTATTGTTTCTAAAATAAAATTTTTAATAAAAAGAAATCACTAAAAGCAATTTTACCACCCTTCATCATTTTACTTCAATAAAAGTATATGTTTTGTCCCTGAATTTAGGTCAAATTATAAATTAAACTTGAGAGTTGAAAGGTTCTATTTTAATTTTAAAAATATATATAAACATATTAAGTTAATCATTTTGTTGTATTATCGTTATAATTGTTGCTTATGTAAAATTTGACAAAATCACGTTGTGTTCCATTGCAATAGAAGGTTACAAAAGACATAACTTGGAATGTTCACAATTTTATTTAGGACATATCTTTTATACAATACTAATGTATAATTCGTGTATATGTACAGTACAATTAAACAAACAATCATAATTACACCCATATATATATATATATATATATATGGGTTTAAATTATACCTGATGTAAGAGTTATACCTTTTTTTAAGCCATGAATGAGTCTTCTCTCTCTCCCTCTCTCTCTCATTGTTTTATTTTAGTTTTTTACATGAGTTTATTCTTTCCTCTTTTTTTGTTTATTGAGTTTCTGATGATTTAATTATATTAGACTCTTTATCTTTTGCATAACATTAACTCACCTAGAACAAAAATTTAGAAAAAAAAAAAACACTTAAATAGGACACGTGACGCAAAATTAGGCAATAATTGGAATCCAATTTAAAATCTAATTGATTTTTTTTCTCAACTTTGGTTCTAATTATGTTTATATATATATATATATATATATATGAACTTCCCAATTACTTTTTTACTGCATACATGGCAATTTAATATGAGAAATACTAGCGACACAATAATTTCACAACAAAATTTATGTGACAAATTATTATTGGTACGTAGATAAAAAAAAAGTGATGTTTGTGGTGACTCAAATAAAAACCAATAATAGATTGACACCTAAAATTTATTATGAAAATGTTAGGGATGTAAGACTCCTCATTTAATATTTAATATCACATAATCTATAAAAAAAAAAAAAAAATACTACATCTACAACATTTTCACAATAAATCTTAGGTAGCAAGTTGTTACTTAATGTAGCTAGTAAGCAAAAAAGTAATTTTAGTTGCAATGACCTACATTAGGAAAAAGTATTTAGTATCAAATGATATCATGTCATCCATATCAAAACCCAAAAAACAAGAGATATATGTATAAAAATAACTGCCCATTAACACAAGTCTTTCATTTGTTAATGAGGTAGTTATTTTTTACTAACATGTTTCACACTTATTGGATTTTGATACCGCTAACATGGTATTATTTGATACTAAATACCTCCTCCTAGGTTAGAACTAGTAACAACTTGATATCCAAAATTTGTTGTGAGGTCTAAAAAAAAATACTACATCTACAACATTTTCACAAAATTAATTTTAGTTGGTAGGCAAAAAAAGTAATAGCTGATCATTTAAAATTTGATAACATTTACTTGCTGCAGTTGGTAGGCAAAAAAAGTAATTTTAGTGGTAACATCCTAATTTAGAACTAGTAATAGCTTATTATCTAAAATTTGTTATGAAAATATTGTGATCCAGTGTTACTCAAAAAAAATAAAATAAAATAAAAACATTTGACACCCATGACATACTGATAATAGTTTAAAGCTTAATACATGTGATAGTACTATAGTAGTACCAATAGATCTCAGGTTTCTGATTTATTGCCTCCAACTATATAAGCATTCGCATCCAAAAATTCTATCCCATCATATTTTACCATCCCAAAAAGCTACTTTACCATACTATTTTACAATACTATCAGCATCCCAACTTTTCTTTTACAATACAACACAATAAAATAATATATCCCAAAACCCAAATAAAAACCCAAAAACCCGGTGAGAGAGAGAAAGGAATTGATAAAGTAAGTGAATAAAATATTAGTTTTTTTTTTTTTTTTTTTTTAAGAATTGAGCTATAGTGCAATTCTACATTTAGAATTGCACTGTAGCACTATTGCAATTTTTTTTGCAATAGTTAGTTTTTACAATTCCAGATGTGTGGGGGGTTTTGGACTTTTATGCTAAATTTTCCTTACATATGGCATATGTCATTCCCAATGTGAATGCTATAAGGCAATCACCCTCGAATAGATATTCTCACTTTCACCTCCAACTTTATAACCCAATTTTTCTTCTTTTTTAATGGTAAAACAACCCAAATATCCAATGGTAAGAATCTTTTAGTTAGATCATGTTAGGTTCTAAAGAATTAGGAACTAATGTATTTAGAACTCTAATGTGTATTGTTGGCAAACCATGATCAAAACAAGTTGTTTAGTCGTGTTTAGACTTGCTCAAAGTTGTGTCATTTATGTAAAGTTGGATTCAAGTTGATGCAGAATTAAAAGTGCATTTCGGCCTAGTTCGATCGATCGAAGCTTAGGCTCGATCAATCAAAAATCGGGCAGAATGCGTTTTTCTGTAGAATTCTAACTCAGCCCTAATTCATTAAAATGTTTAGGGTTTTATGTTTTTGCCCTAGGTATATAAGGCAAACCCTAGCCACGTTTTAGAGTGGCTCAGATTGCTATTTGTGTAAATCTCTTGTGAGATCTATTAGGAGCTTTCCTTTACACAAGCTTAGGATTATCAAGAAGGAGATTCGTTCAAGAACTTGATGATCATTCAGTTGCTGCCATAAGAACTTAAAGAAACACAAGCAGGGTGTGCTTGTACTTGCTGGAGAATCCAAGAAAGAAGGAGTTCGTGGTCTCGGAGCTTGCACATGGTAGTGTCAGTAAGTTTCCACTGGTGGGTAGCAATAGGATATTAGTGGTCTAAGTCTTATTGTAAAATTTTGATTCTTTCATAGTGGATTTAGGTTTACCTTGAGGATAGCAAGGTTAAATCCTCCCCAGGTTTTTACCAGTTTGGTTTCCTGGGTGATCATATCATTGTGTTATTTATATTTCCGTTGCTATGTGTTGATGCCCATTTTTGCAAATCCTTGCCCAAAGTCCCATACGGAGGAAAGCCCAATGAAAAGCAAGGCCTAAAGGCCTGCCAAGAAGACCGAAGAGCAAGAAAGGTTCAAAGAAAGAAGTGCAAGGGAAATGGATCTGCAGCAAAATACAAATCTGCCACAGAATACAAATCTGCCGCAGAATACAGTTCTTTGGCAGAATGGCTTCGGCAGACAAAGACAAATTGGGCCCAAGACCCTTTTGATCCAGTCAACATTATTTGGCCCATAAAGGCCCAAATCCTTTTTTAAAAAAGATAGGCGTGAGAGCTAAAATGAAGAAACACGGTGAAAAGAAACAAGGAGCCGCAGGAAGTGTCAGCGGCTGGAAGTGTTAGCAGCAGGAAACGCGTGAAGGAAAGAAAAGCCAAACCAAAGGAAAATGACAAACGTAGCAGGAAACGCGTGAAGAAATAAGACAAAACACGCAGCAGACCAAAACAAAGCTAATCTGTTACGGCAGGAATGGCGTGGCAGACAAAACACAGAAGATAGCAGAGCAAGCACAGAAGGGCCAGGGCACCACCAACCTGTACCCAGCCAATATAAGGGAGGTGGGCCCATGGTCAAAGGGATTCAGAGGGCGTGGTTTGGTGGTGGGGGGAAAAGGGGGTCTATATTTGGTTTCCTGCCGTAACTTATTTTGGGAAAGATATCTTACTGGGATGGTATCTTACCTAAAAGAAGTAATAAATGGTTGGGACCATCTGATGCATGCCATAGAGCTAGGTAGTGAGGTAGAGGTATACAGCAGGAAAAAAAAAAACAAAAGGGAATTTTGTCATGAGTAGTGTTGCAGCAGACATGAACTGAACAATGGCAGTGGTCTGGGCAACCAATGGGTGAGTGGGTAATCTTGAAAGGATGCCCACAACAAACCAAAAACAGTTGGTGAAGCCCTAAGGGTAAAAGGGAGAAATCCCATTGAATGAGTTCACTATAAAAGGAAGGTAACCACGGCAGAAAAAAGGGGGACCGAATGGGAAGAGGAAAAAATAGAGAAAAGGAAAAAAAAAGGGGGGGGATGGAGGAGGAAAAAATAGGGGAAGAAAGAAAACACCGAAAGAAGGGGACCCAAGGGGGCGAAGGCACCTAAGGGGAAAAACCCATAGTAAGAGAGTAGTAAGTACCTAGAGAGAGGTACCCAGGAAAAGGAAATACCAAAAAGGGGGGAACAACTCACGGCAGGATAGTAATAAGAAACTAAGAGTAAAAAAAATGGAACACAGAGAAAGAAAAAGAAGAGAGAAAACGTGGCAGGAATAGGGGCATGCATCAATAGACCATCTTTTCCCTCCCTCTTAGCAAACCCACTCTTTGAAGTCTCCAAAAGTAATAGCTAGTAGCCATTTAGGCCTATTCTCCAAAATGAACAACTTTTATGGCAGGAGCTTATGACAAGGTTGTTCAAGTTGGGGTTTAGGTTCTTTCTTGGTTTACTTATCCTATGGGAAGATTCAATACTTGATTTTGATTGCAAATATATTTGATTTCTCTCGTTATAAATTATATATGCTGTATTTAGTCATCCTGCTGTAACATGTTTTTATCACGTTTGCTGCATCAGTTGTCCTGCTGTGGTATCTTTACCTTTTTGTACTAGTTATTCTGTTGTAGTACCTTTTCATTATGTTTACCATGTTAAGTGTTTTACTTTTGGCACAAATTAATCATTATCCTGCCATAAGTATATATATACATATATCTTGTTTCTCATGATTCTGCAAAAATATATTATATATATATATATATATATATATATATATGTGAATACGTATAAGTATATATACTCATATGTGTATGTATATATTTGAGAATATGCTAACCCATTTAAATTAACATTTGTTTGATGGGTATTTTCTTTGGGTTTTAGATTTGTTTATGTGCAGGAAGTAGAAAAGTGTTTCTGCAGTAGAAACAAAGAGTAGCCATTTACATTGCAAAAGGCTTTACTGCACGGCAGACAGCTTTAAAGCACAGCAGGCAGCTTCAATACACAGCAGAAAGCTTTACTGCACAGTAAGAAGATTTATTGCACAGCAAAAAAGTTTTGCTGCATAGCAGAAAAGTCAGTGCTGCGGCAGAAACTGGAGAAAAGTTCCTTCCGCGGTAGAAACTGGAGAAAAGTCAGTCCTGCGGCAGAAACTGGAGAAAAGTTCCTTATGCGGCAGAAACTGGAAAAAAGACAGTCTTGCGGCAGAAACTGGAGAAAAGTCAGTCCACAACAGAAACTGGAGAAAAGTTCATTCTGCGACAGAAACAGAGGATAGGCACCACGTTCTGCCTGCCGTAAGCGTGCCCCTGGCAGACGAGACATAGTTTGCGCACAAGCCGGACCAAATTGAGTTGCAGTTGGACCGGTCTCAACTCCCTTACTCAAAATATTTAGGCCTAGTACCGCAAGAGGCAGCCCAGCCCAGTACAATAATAGTACCGTAGGAGGCAGCCTGCTTTATACACAAAAAAGGCCCCTACATTAAAATGGCGACTCCGCTGGGGAGTTGGGATCAAGATGGGGAGAATGAGATATTTCTCCCTCGCAAACATGTTTCCAAGTCCTTACCAAAGTAAGACATGCAGATGTTCTTGAACCTTTCAAGCTATACTATCAGGAAAGTATCCAAAATGTCATAGCAGTCCTATAGCAGAATTCTATGGCAGAATATTGCAGCAACGTTATAGCAGGACAGTGCCGTAGCAGAATTCTATGGCAGAATACAGCAACGCTACAGCAGGACAGTACCGTAGCAGAATTTTGTGGCAGAATGTAGCTGCGTTACGGCAGGACAGTACTATAGTAGAACTTTGTGGCAGCAACGTTAAAACAGAGCAGTATCATGAGTAAAGTGCTATGGTAGAATGTTGCAGCAGAATGTTCTACAACAAAAAAATATTTTTGAGAGCTCTACAATAGATGGCCTTTACAATATTTGGTCTTGTCCTTTAGATGCCACCTGTTCTCCTTATCATGCGTGTAAGACATGTGGCAAACCCACTTATTCAAACATGCAAAACCAAAACTTCCACCACTTTTTGCTCTCATTTCTTTAAAGGAAACATTAGAAGCTTTCTAAACTCTCTCCATCTCCACCTTCGGGTCCAGCACTTAGAGGAGAAAAAATCCCTTCATTCCCTCACAAGGTTTCAATCATTTTTTTTTCATCCTAGCTCTACTTCCCCTCAAGAACCAAAAGCTAGAAACAAAAAAAATGAAGCTATAGCAGCCAAAGGAAAGCTTTCATCATTGCTATACTGTTGCGAATAACTATTTCCTCCGTGAAGTATCCTTCAGCAAACTTTTCCAGAAGTGCAAAATGTCCCTCCGCAGAAATTTTGTAGCAGAAAGTGCAGATCCTTCGGCAGAATCCGCTGAATTTCAGAAGTGCAGAATGTTTGTCTACAGAATATTTTATAGCAGAAAAATTTCAGCCTGCCAGGATATTCCACACTGAGATAGAAGGGCAAATAGTTATGAAGGTCCAAAAATTGCTAGCCACAAGATTCATTAAGCCTATTCAGCACCCGCACTGGTTGTCCAACATAGTGCCAGTAAAGAAGAAGAACGGGTAGATAAGGTGTTCTATAGATTTCAGAAATCTCAATAGGGCCTGCCGGAAAGACGAATTCCCACTGCCAAACATGAATTTAATGATAGATTCTACGGCAGGCAGCGTCATGTTTTCATTCATGGACGGATTCAGTGAATAAAATCATATCAGAATGGCCCCAAAGGATGCAGAGACTCGTTACCTAAGGGCAAAAAGGGCATGCCTGGCCATAATATATGCCTCACAGAGACTACACCATTATTTCTCAGCCTATGAAGTGTGGCTGATGACTAAGTCTCATGAAATCAAAGCCTTGTTGCGGCAGCCAATCCTCTCCGGTAGAATATCCCAGTGGTTGCTACAATTGGCACAATACAACATGAAAGCGAGAACACCCAAAGCAGTAAAGAGCCAAGCTATAGCAAACTTGCTGGCGCAATTCCCAGGAGAAGAAGAATTCTTGCTGGATGATGAGGACCTAAGAGAGGTAGCTATGGCAGAAGAAGTCGGAGAGCCATGGGTGATGAAGTTTGATGGGTCTTTTACTACCCAATCAGGAGGAGTGGGAGTAGTTTTGTATCATGAAGAAGACAAGGCTATGGTGCTCTCATTCAAGTTAGAATTTCCCTGTTCTAACAATACAACAGAATATGAGGCCTATCTAACTGGGTTAGCCACGGCCCTTGAAATGGGGATCAATCACTTAAAGTTGATGAGTGATTCAAACCTGGTGGCCTACCAGACCAAAGGGAGCTCCTCCCTAAAGGACCCAGCCTAGCCCTATACAGAGCAATGGCTCAGAAGATGGAGGAAAAGTTTTCAACCTTCGAAATAGAACATACTCCAAGGAACGAAAACCGGTTTGTGGATGCATTGACTGCATTTGGCTCACAAATAATTTTTGAAGGGGATAGCACTAGGATAGAAGTCAGCAAGAGGAAAGAATCTATTATTGAGATGTTGAAGGAAAGGTTCCAGGAGGAACAATATGAAGGAGATTGGCGGTTTCCTATAAGGGAGGCCTTGATGAAAGAAGAAGGCGCTGCAGAACTAAAGGTGCTAAAAGATTACACCTTGGTAAGAGGAGAATTGTACTGCAGGATGCCAGGTAGGGTCTTGTCCAGGTGTGTGGGGCAGGAGGAGGCCCGGAAAAAGTTGAAAGAAGTACATGACAAGACTTATGGATCCTATAGGGAGGTCAGCCTTTACCGCAGACTTCAAAAGGCAGGCTTTTATTGGCAAAGTATGGGTAAAGACGTAGATCAAGTCCAAACCTAGTGTGGGACCTGCCAGCTTGGGGCAGACAAAGAGGAAAGTTACGCTGTGTTCATCAGCGAGGACTAGAGAAGCCCATTCATATAGTATTTGACAGAAGGCATCCTGCCACAAAAGCAGACAGTGTGGGACCTGCCAACTTGTGGCAGACAGAGAGGAAAGTTACGCTGTGTTCATCAGCGAGGACTAGAGAAACCCATTCATACAGTATTTGACAGAAGACATCCTGCCACAAAAGCAGACAGTGTGGGACCTGTCAGCTTGCAGCAAACAGAGAGGAAAGTTACACTGTGTTCATCAGCAAGGACTAGAGAAGCCCATTCATACAGTATTTGACAGAAGGCATCCTGCCACAACAGCAGACAGTGTGGGACCTGTCAGCTTGCGGCAGACAGAGAGGAAAGTTATGCTATGTTCATTAGCGAGGACTGGAGAAGTCCATTCATGCAGTACTTGATAGAAGGTATTCTGCCGCAAAAGCACAATGAAAGATACAAGCTTAGGAGGCTAGTAACATGTTACTTTTTGCATAACAGAGTCATTTTCAAGTTGCTAGTGTCCAAATTAAATCTAGACCTTGGAATGAAGCCAATCATTCAACCACTGCGTACTCTCCATAGAGAAGCCCAAATCTACAAGCTGCTTGCAAACTGCTCTTTGTCCATTATCGAGTCTAGCAAACCGATTCAACAACCTTGAAGAGTTGAGAAGTTTTCTTTGAAGCACCTCAGAGGATTTATGCCTAGAGTGGCATTAATGATCATGATCTTTATGATATTTCTAAGAAAGAATGTATCAGATCATTTGTACTGCGCAACTCCTCCATCACTTTTCAAGTTATGAAGCTCATTGATACCCATGTCTCATCCTAGAAGAACTTTGCAACAGTGGCAAACTCAAAGCTCCTTCTTTTAGCTTGTGTACAAGAGGGAAATAGCAAAAACAATTGCTGACACACATTCTGCCATGAATAGAGTTGCTTATCTTCTTGCTATAGAAAACTATTACATGGTTTTTATTGAAGGTGTTCTGCTGCAAGGGCATTCTGCTGCAGGAACAAAGAAGCATGATGTCCCAGGAAGATGTTGGTACGTCATGGGAAAATTGTACATTAGAAGCCGCTGACTTTTGGCTATTACTAGCCAACCGTGAAGCAAGAAGCAAGCTCCATCTAAATATGCCCATACTCAAAGCAAGCGAAGAAGAAACCCAAGGAATATGGGTCTTAGTAGCAAAAGCCAGCAAAAGCGGTTGTGGTCATGGAATCTTGGCTAGAAGCTGGCAAAGGAACCATGGTTTTGAGCTTTTGGCAAAAGCCCATAGTGGGGGCTACACTCAATCAAACTCGCAAAGGAGCCATGATAGCAAGTCTTTGGAAAGAATCTGCAGAAAAGTTATAGCCACAATCATATGCAGCAGAAGGTACTTAGGAAGCAATTGTTCCTGCGGTGGAACGAAGCCAAAGAAAATGCATGAACCGCATGATGGAGCATCAACACCAAGAGAAAGCGACATCAAACCCATCCAATTGTCTCACATGTTGGGGAGCTAAGTCTCATTTTACGGCAAATCTGGGAAGGCTTCCGCAGAAAGCTAAGGACTTATTTTCATACACTGGGGGCTGTATTATTCTGCAGCAAATACAAAAATCCTTCCGCAGCAAGCTAAGGACTCATTCTCACATACCGGGGGCTGTCTCATTCCACAGAAAATACGAAAAGCTTTCCGCAGAAAGCTAAAGACTCATCCAATTATCTCATATGTTGGGAGGCTAAGGCCCATTCTGCAGCAAATTTAGAAAGCCTACCGCAAAATGCTTAGAGTGTCAATATGCAGCAGCGACATTACCCACCACGAAATAAGTATTAATTATGGCACTTCAGCAAGTATACATCCATCTGCCACTTGGTCTGTAGCAACTTCAAACTTCATGATATGGCATAGTGCAACACCCATGCGATTTGTTGCAACCTACCACGGTCAAGTAACGTTCTAGTTTGTGATAAAGCAGCAACATCATCTATCTTCTGCAGAAGTATCAACTATCAATTGAAGAATAAGTTCTCACATAATACAAAGTCTATGCAATAATGAGTCCATGAAGAAATTCTACCACCCTTGTGCAAATGTCAAAGAAGCAAAGAAAGGAAGCAGGAAGAGGAGGCCTACAAGCACTCTGGCAGAAACATGTGTATAGGTGAACCAACAAGCACTACAGCAGAAACAAAAGGTGGAAATCAATGATGAAATCCAAACATCTTTCTAGCAACACATTCAGTGGCAGACCGCCTTCCACAAGAATTGGAAAGACACCGCTAAACTTAGCAACATGAGAAAGAAGAATTGGGAGAAATAAGATCTGCGGAAGACTACAACAAAATTAAGAGATTTAGTTCACAACATCTATGCCTTTTCATCAAAGAGGCAGTGATATCCTCACCAACAGCGATTGTGGCAGAATGACAAGAAGAATATGTTATAGAAGAAAAAAGCAAACACGAAGGAATCAATAGTTGCTGTGGCAGAATGACAAAGAAAGTGTTTAGAAAGTGAAGATTTCTCATGAAAGCATCCTTATTTCCCCTTGGAAAAATATCTATAGTGGCACCACTTGTAGGCGCCTTAAAATGAGTGGCAGACTCAGTCACTTTTGCGAAAAGATCAATTTTGCAGCAGGACCAGAATTTATGGCAGGATCAGAAACAGCCCGCAATGCAAACAGCAAAGGAACAACAATATTGATGATCGTGGGGGCTAAAAGGTCCTCCACTATTGCAACAATACATTTGCCCATGTTAGTAGTAGCTCTAAATAAGGAGCCCTTCCATAAATACATCATCACTAAAGGATACTCGCCTTTCTACAAGACCCAACATCCTTCTCCGCAGAAACTTCATCCTGGCAAAGAATACATGTGTTCTTCAACACGGCAGAAAGTATTATCAACAAATGAAAGAGTACTCTACTATGATGAGGGCTTGCAATGTTAGCTCTACGCTTTGTTTTGAGCAAAAGAAATGAAGATATCTGAATGCAAAGAGAAGAAGAAGGCACAAGAAAAGGGAGTGAAGCCACCCTTTGATCTACACACTTAGAGGAATACATGGGGGAAGTAAGTTAGCTGAAGCAGTCAAGCCTAATTCTTTTACCGCAGAATCTTCCACAACCTTCACTTCCTACAGTATAGATGCTGCTCTAGCAGAAGTAGAGTTAGAGGTGTATTAACGAGGAGAAATAAATGCATGTATTGCAGCAGAAAGTGTCTACATATTCTGCAGAAGCAGAGAAATGAGTATTTGTCCCCCAAAAGCAAAGAAATGAGTACGTGCTACTGCAGAAACGTGAAGAAATAAGTATAAAATTGCCGCAGACATAAAGAAATGAGTACCATTGCAGAAGTCCAAGATCACAAGAAATTTCCAAGAAGTAAACCAAGAAACAAGCAAGGGAATGATGAAAAAGAGAAGGATGCACACATCATCATCATTGACAATCCCTTTGAACTTTGGCAAGGGGGCCCAATAGAAAGAAGAAGCCCAACAATATGGGAAGAAAAGAGTTAGTAGATTGAGAAAAAACCATTAAACCCGAATGGCAGAAATAATGGATCACAGGCCCATGAGATAAACAAATGGGTCTTGAAGAGGTAAATAGGCCTTAGGGAGCCCGGAAAGAGAGAAAAAGCAAACCATGGGCAGTATATGATTTGAAAAAGTGAGAATGGGCTGCGACAGGCCCAAAGTAATGAAAACAAAGAAAGTAAAGGGTTGATGGCAAGCCCATGAGCCCCAAGGATGAGAATAAGGTAATTAGGCCGGAGAAGCCCAATAAAGTTAGTAAAAGCCCATGGTAATGTGAAGGGAAAACAAATGGGACAAAGGAGCCCGAATGGGACAAAGGAGCCCAAAAGTAATGAAATGTGTCGAGGATGCCCAAAAGAATAAAATGGGACAAAGGAGCCCAAATGGGACAAATGAGCCCGAAAGTGATGAAACGGGCCGAGGATGCCCAAAAGAATAAAATGGGACAAAGGAGCCCAAAAATGATGAAATGGGTCAAGGATGCCCAAAAGGATAAAATGGGACAAAGGAGCCCGAATGGGACAAAGGAGCCCAAAAGCGATGAAATGAGCCAAGGAAGCCCAAAACAGCATAGTACAAGCCCAATGATAGTACTGGGCTAATGGAATTTAGCAAAAGGAAAGCATACAGCAGGCCCAAAGAGGCCTAGCAGGCACAAGTCAAATAAAAACATACAGGCAGTCAACAGAAACAATTGAGATAAAGAGAGGCAAAGTTTTCAACAAACTCGCTTTTGGGTGACAGCAACAAAACCACTACTGTCATGAACAACAACTTTTTGGCTACCCTTGGAGGGTCATGAATTTGCAGAAAGAAAAAGAATGATTTGCTTAAGGAGAGTAAAAATTGAAACAACAGGCTCGCAAAGAAAAGAAGAAGAGCATTCACATGTAAGTTGTGAAACCACCCGCGAAAGAAAACTGTGTAAGTTTTTGCATATGAATCGCAGGAGCAATCCATATGCTCAGGGGGCTGAATGTTGATGCCCATTTTTGCAAATCCTTGCCCAAAGTCCCATACGGAGGAAAGCCCAATGAAAAGCAAGGCCCAAAGCCCAGCCAAGAAAACCGAAGAGCAAGAAAGGTTCAAAGAAAGAAGTGCAAGGGAAATGGATCTGCAGCAAAATACAAATCTGCCGCAGAATACAATTCTTTGGCAGAATGGCTTCGGTAGACAAAGACAAATTGGGCCCAAGACCCTTTTGATCTAGTCAACATTATTTGGCCCATAAAAGCCCAAATCCTTTTTTAAAAAAGATAGGCGTGAGAGCTAAAATGAAGAAACACGGTGAAAAGAAACAAGGAGCTGCAGGAAGTGTCAGCAGCAGGAAGTGTTAGCAGCAGGAAACGCGTGAAGGAAAGAAAAGCCAAACCAAAGGAAAATGACAAACGTAGCAAGAAACGCATGAAGAAATAAGACAAAACACGCAGCAGACCAAAAAAAAGCTAATCTGTTACGGCAGGAATGGCGTGGCAGACAAAACACAGAAGATAGCAGAGCAAGCACAGAAGGGCCAGGGCACCACCAACCTGTACCCAGCCAATACAAGGGAGGTGGGCCCACGGTCAAGGAGATTCAGAGGGCGTGGTTTGGTGGTGGGGGGAAAAGGGGGTCTATATTTGGTTTCCTGCTGTAACTTCTTGTGGGAAAGATATCTTACTGGGATGGTATCTTACCTAAAAGAAGTAATAAATGGTTGGGACCATCTGATGCATGCCATAGAGCTAGGTAGTGAGGTAGAGGTATACAACAGGAAAAAAAAAAACAAAAGGGAATTTTGTCGTGAGTAGTGTTGCAGCAGACATGAACTGAACAATGGCAGTGGTCTGGGCAACCAATGGGTGAGTGGGTAATCTTGAAAGGATGCCCACAACAAACCAAAAATAGTTGGTGAAGCCCTAGGGGTAAAAGGGAGAAATCCCATTGAATGAGTTCACTATAAAAGGAAGGTAACCACGGCAGAAAAAAGGGGGACCGAATGGGAAGAGGAAAAAACAGAGAAAAGGAAAAAAAAAAAAAGGGATGGAGGAGCAAAAAACAGGGGAAGAAAGAAAACACCGAAAGAAGGGGACCCAAGGGGGCGAAGGCACCTAAGGGGAAAAACTCATAGTAAGAGAGTAGTAAGCACCTAGAGAGAGGTACCCAGGAAAAGAAAAGACCAAAAAGGGGGAACAACTCACAATAGGATAGTAATAAGAAACTAAGAGTAAAAAAAAGGGAACACAGAGAAAGAAAAAGAAGAGAGAAAACGTGGCAGGAATAGGGGCATGCATCAATAGACCATCTTTTCCCTCCCTCTTAGCAAACCCACTCTTTGAAGTCTCCAAAAGTAATAGTTAGTAGCCATTTAGGCCTATTCTCCAAAATGAACAACTTTTATGGCAGGAGCTTATGACAAGGTTGTTCAAGTTGGGGTTTGGGTTCTTTCTTGGTTTACTTATCCTATGGGAAGATTCAATACTTGATTTTGATTGCAAATATATTTGATTTCTCTCGTTATAAATTATATATGCTATATTTAGTCATCCTGCCGTAACATGTTTTTATCACGTTTGCTGCATCAGTTGTCCTGCTGTGGTATCTTTACCTTTTTGTACTAGTTATTCTACTGTAGTACCTTTTCATTATGTTTACCGTGTTAAGTGTTTTACTTTTGGTACAAATTAATCATTATCCTGCCATAAGTATATATATACATATATCTTGTTTCTCATGATTCTGCAAAAATATATTTTATATATATATATATATATGTGAATACGTATAAGTATATATACTCATATGTGTATGTATATATTTGAGAATATGCTAACCCATTTAAACTAACATTTTTTTGATGGGTATTTTCTTTGGGTTTTAGATTTGTTTATGTGCAGGAAGTAGAAAAGTGTTTCTGCAGTAAAAATGAAGAGTAGCCATTCACATTGCAAAAGGCTTTACTGCACGGCAGACAGCTTTAAAGCACAGCAGGCAGCTTCAATACACAGCAGAAAGCTTTACTGCACAGTAGGAAGCTTTATTGCACATCAAAAAAGTTTTGCTGCATAGCAGAAAAGTCAGTCCTGCGGCAGAAACTGGAGAAAAGTTCCTTCCGCGGCAGAAACTGGAGAAAAGTCAGTCCTGCGGCAGAAACTGGAGAAAAGTTCCTTATGCGGCAGAAATTGGAAAAAAGACAGTCTTGCGGCAGAAACTGGAGAAAATTCAGTCCACGGCAGAAACTAGAGAAAAGTTCATTCTGCGGCAGAAACAGAGAATAGGCACCACGTTCTGCCTGCCGTAAGCGTGCCCCTGGCAGACAAGACATAGTTTGCGCACAAGCTGGACCAAATTGAGTTGCAGTTGGACCGGTCTCAACTCCCTTACTCAGAATATTTGGACTTAGTACCGCAAGAGGCAGCCCAGCCCAGTACAATAATAGTACCGCAGGAGGCAGCCCACTTTATACACAAAAAAGCCCCTACACTATGCATGATATGATTGTTTGTTTGTGATAACCTAGATTTGGAATTTACACTAAATAATAACTTGGCTAATTTACTAGGTTAATCCAATTGTGTTTTTAAGGAGTCTAAAAACGTACAAGTGGTATCAGAGCAGGTTGCTCTCTTGTTGTTGATCTTTTGATCACTGAGCTGATCCTTGACCCCTGTTGTAATGGAACACGGACATTCTCTTGTTATTCCTCCTCACTTTGATGGCAATAATTATGCTTATTGGAAAGTAAGGATGAAAGCATTCCTGAAATCAATTAATGAGAAAGTCTGGAACTCCGTCAAATACGGATGGGAGAAGTCTACTACCCCTGTTAGTGAGTGGCAAACTTTTCAAAAAGAAGCAGCCGCGTTCAATAGCAAAGCTATGAATGCTATCTTTAACGCTGTTTCTATGGAGGAATTTAAGAGAATCTCTAATGTTAAGGTTGCTCATACTGCTTGGAATATCCTCCAGACTGTACATGAAGGCACAAAGGCTTTCAAAATCAATAAATTGCAGCAATTAACTTCTAAATTTGAAAGCATTAGGATGTCTGATGATGAATCTTTTGATGAATTCTATGCTAAACTTAATGATATTGTTAATTCTGCATATAACTTGGGTGAAATCTATGATCAACCTAAAATTGTTAGGAAGATTCTTAGATCTTTGACTGAAGATTTTAGACTCAAAGTGACTGTCATCACTGAGAGCAAGGATGTGGACTCCATCCCTGTTGATGAACTTGTAGGATCTCTTCAATCCTATGAGTTGGACCTACCTAAGACTAGCAAATCCAAATCAATGGCTCTTAAGTCAGTTGATGATGTTGATGTTGGTGGATTTAATGATGAGCTCTCTTCTACAGAGATTGCTTACCTTGCCAAGAACTTTAGGAATTTCCTTAGTAACAACAACAGAAGGGCAAGAGATAAGAACACTGCTAAACCTAGAAACTTTAAGAAGAATGATCCCACTAAGGTTAACGACACTGATAAACCTAGAGAAAAAGTAGGTCAATCTTCTAATAATTCCATGGGTCCTCAGTGTTTTGGATGTCAAGGGTATGGTCACATGAAATCTGAATGTCCTACTTACTTGAAGTCTAAGGGTAAGGCTATGGCTGTAACCCTTAGTGATGGTGAAGTTTCTGATGATGAGTCTGGTTGTGACGAGGATGGAAACTTCATTGCTTTCACTGCTACTGCTGTAGTCAATGAAAACGTTTCTGTTGAAGAAAACCCTTCTGATGGGGAACTCTCTGAGGATGCAGATCTTCAAAAAGCCTACAATAAACTTTGCAAAGTTGCTACAAAGGATGCTACAAAGGATGCTATGAATGTTGAATTAGGCTTGAAGAAAATTGCATCTCTTGAACTTGATAAGAAAAATTTTCTTGTTAAATTGTTTGATGCTACTGAACTTTTGAATAATGTGAAGACTAAGAACATATTTTTGCTTGATAAAGTTAAGAATTTGGAACATGAGCTTTCTGTTACTAGAGAACAAACTAATAGGTCTGCTAGTTCTAAACTTGATCATATGCTTAGTGTTCAAAAGTCTCCTTCTGACAAGACTGGGTTAGGTTTTGTAGAAAGCATCAATGTGTCTGCATCCAATTCCACTATCTTTGTTCCTTCATCTTCTTCTGAACCCCCTGTGAGTGAGGTTGTCAAACCCTTAGAAGTTACACCTCCTAGGAAGATTAGAGTTGAATTGAAATAGTCTAAACCTAAGCAGCCTACCCTTTCTAAAGACAAGTCACATGATAAGCCTGCATGGGTTTGTCATTTTTGTGAAAAATCTGGACACATTCATCCAAACTTTTACAAGCTGCAAGTTGCTAAGAGAGCAAACAAACCAAAAGTACCTGTACCTCAAGCACAAGATCCTATGGTACTCATTGGTGAATTGGTAAAGGCTCTAAACCTTTATTCCAATCCTAGAGTTGGAAATCATTCCCATGTGAATAAGAACTCCAATGCTCGTGGTGCTTTAAAAAGTTTTGGATGCAAAAGGCTCAATCTAATTGAATCCTTCTAACATGGTCCTTGTGCTTCATTGCTATTCTTTGTGACCATTGTTCATTGGTTTTTTTTTTTGTTTTCTTTGTTTCTAGGATATGCATTGCATAACATTCATGCATTTCATTCTAGGTTGTTTTTGCTTATTTTTTTTCAAATAAAAAAAAAAAAAAAAAGGAAGAAAAAGGAAGCAAATAGTGTTTTGCACTATTTTCTTGGTTTTTGAAAACAAGGTTGGTCAAATTTATTTTTCACATAACATGTCTTTTGTATTTTGTTTAGCTTTGATGAGCTTACTTTTTGCACTCTACTAGTTGAAGCTTTGTAGTGCATGTTATGTGGGAAAGATGTTTATGGTTTTGATCACTTTGTCTTGATCTTGAAGTCACATGTCTTTGACTGTCGGACTTAAACTTTTTGAGAAAGGCATAAATAACCATCTCACCACTGTTCACTAGCCAATCATGAACACCTTAGTGCATATCGTAAGATTTTGTACTCGAGAAAGTGTAGCACATGCACGAAAAGAACATAAGGTGTAGCCTCGGTTTAAATGCTAAAATTGGTATGTACATTATTGGACTTAAAGCTAAATCAAATAATTGCTAAAATTGGTATGTACATTATCCCGGCTATTTTGAATAAGTTTCTGACTAATTAAAATTTGTGTGTACAATATGAGGCAAAATCAAGAAACTTACATGATTGCAAGCTTATGATCTAGGAGATGTAGGAGTTATAATCATGATTCAAGCCACTTTTTCTGAAATTGATCATTGGGTTTTGTTCCTATAATGTTATAATCATGATCTATGATGTTTAATTTGATCAATTTGGTATTTTGTGAGAAATTGAAAATTCTAGGGCTTGTATTTATCCGAATTTGGGGATTTTGTTCAAATTGGTTTCAATTGTTGAAATTGGCTTGTTGAATTGATGTAATTGATCATTATTTTATGTATTCAATCTTGTGTGATGATCAATTGGTCAATTTTTTACAAATTGAACAAGTGGTTTTTCAAATTTTTTGGGTTTTTGTTAGAAACTCTATGCTCAAGCCAATTTTGTGAACTTGAACTTCATTTGAACTTAATTTCACTGCATTAGAGCATGCATCATGACATTTAAACTGTTCATGCATCATATAGATTTTTGTTCTATATTTTTTTTGTGCTAACTTGTAGTCTGCCCTTGGTTTTTGTTCTTTTATTCTACTTTGTGTCTTTGTCCTTATCCTAGCACCATGCCTAGGAAGACTTGAGCCCATAGGACACCCTCCACTTCCTCTGAGTCTCCCTCTAGGAGTGAGTTGTTCAGGAATGACAAAAGCAGAGAGGTCTATGAGAAACTGAACTGTAAGAGAAAGATTTGGGCTGAGCGTTCTGTTGTGTTAAATGAGGTTGATCCTGCCATTAGGGAAAACTTTGAGAGTAGAGGTTGGTTGTCTTTGCTAGAGGTAGATCATCCACCCCCGACCACCCTGATTAGAGAGTTCTTCTCGAATCTCTCTTACCACGTCTATGATTCCAACACCCTTGTTAGGAGTTGGATACGAGGTGTTGAGTTCACCATTACCCCAAGGATAGTGGCTGAAGCTCTTGGGGTTCCGGTTGTTAGGGAGCCTGTCTATCCTTATGAGGAGTCTCCTCCTCTTGATGATGTTATGTCATGCATCATTGGGTCTTCTATCTAGTGGGATTCTAATCCTCGGATCACGTCTGCTGAGCTTACTGAGACTACCTATCCTTTCTTTCGGATAGCGTGTCATTCTTTGTGGCCTATTTCTCATCTCCACACCATCCCTCTTGAGCGATGTGTATTTTTGTATGCTTTTGTTTTTGGTGCGTCTATCAGCTTTCCTCATCTGTTTCTTCGTTCTTTGAACGAAGTTCATAGGAGTTCTGTCGTAGATCATGCTCTTATCCATCCTATTTTCATTCATAGGATTTTTTTTGTTTCTTGGTTTAGCTGATTTCCCAACCGGTGAGCCCGTTCATGTCATAGCTCCCATAGGTGCCACCTTCCTTAGGTAGAAGGCTGCTCACTTGAGAGTTGGCTCTACGTGTCCTAGAGGTAAGTCATCTGGTGTTGTTCCCCCTCCTCCCTCTTCTACAGGTGCTGATAAGGCTGAGGCGTCTGGTGTTGCTGCTGCTGCTGATGCTGATGTTCCTCCACCGACTACTTCGGATGATTCAGACATTCGACGTACGTTGGATCATGTCTTGATCATTCAGGCGGCTCATGGACAGATTTTGGTGGACATGCTCGTTAAGATCCGTGCTTTGTGCGCAGAGTTGACATAGTTTCGACAATCCTCACCACCACCTCCTTTTGATGATGGATTTTGATTGCCCTTTGGCATTCCGTCACAAAAAGGAGGGAGTACATTTTGGATTTGAGCACGTGTAGAGTTTTTTGTTTTCAGGGGGAGAGCATTTTTGTTTGTTGGAGCTTGTGGAGATTAGATTGTATCTAGGTGCTTCACTTTGTATTTACCTTTTTAGCTCTTGATGTATTTTTGTTGGGTTATTCATGTTAGGGGGAGATACATTTATTGTTTCATATGTTTCTTGTTTCATTGCTTATTGATTTATATTTATGAGTTATTCATTGATATATGTCTTTATTTTGTGTTGAGTGAAATCAAGAATTTATTTTGTTTACTTGTATTTTCCACACATACGGTTATGCATTTTGTTTAAGTGTTTCAGGAAATATACAGGTTGATTCAATTGAGCTACTGTCTACACTTGCAACTGATGGATAGTAGTTAGGATTGGATTTGTTATAATGAGCATTTTTTTTGTAAAGGGCTTTTCTTTGTAAACTTTGAGTTTTTAGTTGTATTTTGTCACAGATTGCCAAAGGGGGAGTTTGTTAGGTTCTAAAGAATTAGGAACTAATGTATTTAGAACTCTAATGTGTATTTTTGGCAAACCATGATCAAAACAAGTTGTTTAGTCGTGTTTAGACTTGCTCAAAGTTGTGTCATTTATGTAAAGTTGGATTCAAGTTGATGCAGAATTAAAAGTGCATTTCGGCCTGGTTCAATCGATTGAAGTTTAGGCTCGATCAATCAAAAATCGAGCAGAATGCATTTTTCTGCAGAATTCCAACTCAACCCTAGTTCATTAAAACGTTTAGGGTTTTATGTTTTTGCCCTAGGTATATAAGGCAAACCCTAGCCACGTTTTAGAGTGGCTCAAATTGCTGTTTGTGTAAATCACTTGTAAGATCTGTGAGGAGCTTTCCTTTACACAAGTTTAGGATTATCAAGAAGGAGATTCGTTCAAGAACTTAATGATCATTCAGTTGCTGCCATAAGAACTTAAAGAAGCACAAGCGGGTGTGCTTGTACTTGCTGGAGAATCCAAGAAAGAAGGAGTTCGTGGTCTTGGAGCTTGTACGTGGTCGTGTCAGTAAGTTTCTACTGGTGGGTAGCAATAGAATGTTAGTGGTCTAAGTCCTATTGTAAAATTTTGATTCTTTCATAATGGATTCAGGTTTACCTTGAGGATAACTAGGTTAAATCCTCCCCAGGTTTTTACCAGTTTGGTTTCCTAGGTGATCATATCATTGTGTTATTTATATTTCCGCTGCTATGCATGATATGATTGTTTGTTTGTGATAACCTAGATTTGGAATTTGGACTAAGTAATAACTTAGCTAATTTACTAGGTTAATCCAATTGTGTTTTTAAGGGATCTAAAAACGTACAGATCATATTACCAATTTACCATAAAGACTAATTCGAATAATGGAAAGTAAAGGACAAACACTCTCTCTCTCTCTCTCTCTCTCTCTCTCTCTCTCTCTCTCTCTCTCTCTCTCTCTCTCTCTCTCTCTCTCTCTCTCCAGACATGTTTTCTCCCAAGATAAAACCTCAACTCAACCATAGACCACTTCAAAACTTGATTTTATATCATATTAATCCGGAAATTCTCCGCTTTACTGCAGTATTTGTGCAAATATAAGTAAGCAATATTGGTGTCTATTTCAACTTTTTTTTTTCTTAGCAATTTTGGATAATGAAAAAAGAAATTAGATGGTGAAAAAACAAAATAATTTTTCTCTCTTCACATATGACAATCATGATTGTCATATGTGAAGAGAGAAAAACTATTTTAATAAATTAAAAATAATAATATTTTATTAAAATATAATTTGGAATAAATCTGAGCTTTTTTTTTTTTTTTTTTTGAGAATTAACCCAATTGGGTTTATTTATTGAACTGGAATAAATAATTTGAGCTGAGTGTTTTTGAGAAGTAATTCAGTAAAATCATAAAATAAAAAATAATAATGAGTTGTTATGTAAGTAAATAGTAAATTATGCACGAGCTAACATGAATAACGTGCTTTTCAGGATAACTCATGCCTCAAATCAACCTTGTGATATTTTCCACATTTTTTCCCCTAACTCACTTTTTATATAATAAAAAAATTATTTGGTAAGAACACTATTTGTTGGGAAAAACTAAAATTAATACCAGTTTTTAATTTTTCTACAAAACATTGGGCATGATAAACCTATGATAAACGTTGGGCATGCCCACGTTTTTTACCATTTTAAACTTTTAACCCTCCGAGTTTTTCACAGTCACCAAACACTTAAGTAACGTACAAGCAATTCATGAATTTGTCACATAGTACAAGAGGACAGTTCTTGCTTCTCACTACCAAAAGTAAAGACAAATTCCTTACTCAAAAGCATACCTACGGAATAGGGGATAAGACCAACTTCAAAAATCTACTGTGTTCCAAATAGATGTTAATCACTGTGTGTTAATTTTTTGTTTTCCTCTATATAAACACACGTGCTTCTGGTATTGTGCACCTCTCAATTCTCAGCTTCTGGTATTCTGATATCTGGTTTCTCTCAAGGCTTTGATTCTTCTTCTGGGTTCTCTTTCTTGTTTCTAGATTTTGTGTTGAAACAATGAACAAAATGCAAGATACTGCGCATTCGGTCTTCGGAATCTTTGGTGGGTTGTATTGAATTTCTCTGCGTTTCTTTCCTTCTTTCTTGGCTTTTTGGACTTATGGTTCCTCTGTTTTGTTGTCTTTCGCTGCAGGAAATGTTACTGCTTTGTTCCTCTTCTTGGCTCCAATGTACGTATCATTTAAGAACCCCTTTTGGCTCTCATAAATTTGCCAACTTTTGGTCCTTTTTAACTCTTTTCTCCAAAAGGGTGTTGTTCTTTTTGATTCTTGGACATGTTTTTACAATTTTTTCTACTCTCTTTTAGTCTTTATATTATATATATCTGATTAATCTGATATATTCTATTACTGAGAAGTTGTTAATCTGTGTAATTCATGTGAGGAATTGTGAATAATTTTGGTAAGTATTGTAGGATAACGTTCTGGAGGATTATAAAGACCAAGTCCACAGAACAGTTTTCCGGCATTCCATACGTGATGACCTTGCTCAACTGCCTTCTTTCTGCTTGGTATATAATATATGCTTCTTGTTTCATCAACCGGGTTCTTTTTAATTTTTATTGTTTCTTTTCTTCATTTGTTACCTTTTTTTACCCCTATACTTCTCTGTTTTTGTCATGGATTATGAGTGTCTTAAATTACTATTATTATGGTGATGATAATGATGGGGATTTTATAGTTAATTCATGTTAATTTCATGGCCATCCGGGCATTCAGGGGCCTTTGTGTTGGTTGGTTGGACTGGGAGTCTTGGCTAGCAATTAAACAGGATGACAATTTTGGTTCCACATTTCATGCTTTAGGAAAATGAAATTTAATGCTCGGTTGATTAATGTTATTTTCTTCTGTACTGTGCATGGTACAGTTTAATATTTGTTTCTTTAGTAACTAAAATTTCAATTGATGTGTCATTCGTAAGAAATTTTAGACCTTTCCCAAAATTATCTCTATTTTTTTTTCAAAGAAACATTCTCTCGATCTGCTAGTTCCTTCAATTTTAAATTGTAAAGAAATAAAATAACAAAAATAAAAAAATATATAAAATCTTTTGAAATTCTCCTAATTTTTTTTTTTTTTTGAATTAATTGTGCTGCCAATAGTCCAAAATGATTTTCTTGTTTCATATTTTCAGAGTTGTCTAGTTCAATTGTCTTATAATTACTGATTTTATACATGAAATAAATGTTGAACAGGTATGGCCTACCCCTTGTGTCAAAAAACAATCTTTTAGTTTCAACAATCAATGGCACTGGTGCAGGAATAGAGGTCATATATGTGTTGATCTTCATCGTCTATGCCCCAAAGAAAGAAAAAACCAAGATTTTGGGGCTCTTCGCGTTTGTGCTCACCTTTTTCGCAGCCGTGGCCTTGATCTCCCTCCTAGCCTTGCATGGCAATACCAGAAAGCTCTTCTGTGGCTTTGCTACTGCCGTTTTCTCCATAATCATGTATGGCTCACCTCTATCAGTCATGGTGAGTTTTAACTCTTAAGCTATTTCTTGATTTTTTTTTTCTTGTTAAATATTTTATGAAGGAAATGACTGGACCCTAATTGATTTGGTTTCAAAGATTATGCCTCAGCCAGTGGATCCAGGTTCAGTTATTTTCAGTATGCAATTTACACTTTTTTTTGTGAATTATCAATTATGATAGCTTGGTCACGGTGAAGTGTGACAGTTTTGGCCCATTTCTTTATGTTAGGCCATTTTCTGAGCAAGTTAGCCAATCAAGAAATTGGTTATCCCACTCAAGAATCAGAATATAACGCTATAAGACAAAATTTTGGTACAGTGTCCTAATTCCTAAGTACTGTATCCTAGCCGCTTAGGTTGTCAAATTGATTTCAACAAAATGATTGTGTTGACTAACTCGACAAAAATAGTTTTACATTTTTTAATAATGATTAAATTTAATCTTATTCAAATCTTAAATACAGCACCTAAAAAATTGTATGTAAAATTTTACCAGTATATTAGTATATGTTTTAAAGTTAAACGTACAATTATGCTTCCTAAAAAGTTTGGTTAAACATACTTTTTGGTGCATGAACTTATGTGGGTTTTGTATGTATATGCAGAGGACTGTGATTAGAACAAAGAGTGTTGAATTCATGCCATTTTTCCTATCTCTGTTTTGTTTTTTGTGCGGCACTTCCTGGTTTATCTTTGGTCTGCTCGGCATGGACCCTTTTGTATATGTAAGCATCTTCTCTCAATTCCTTAATTATTATGTTATAAATGCTTCGTTGTATGGCTGAGAAGTCTTGGGAAAAGGAAATATTGGAATGTTGTGGATATATTATCATACTCCCCAAAAGTTTAATACCAGTTAAATTTTTTCAACAAACTAGTCGAGGTTGGTTTTTTCGGTTATTCTATTCTATTTAAAGTAGCTCCCTTTTTTTCCTCAAAAAGTCACAGTTTTTTTTATTTCCATAATGAATATGTTAGTATCTCTTACAAATTTTAATGTTATTTTAGATCCTCTCAATGCCCATATATAAAATTCCTTAGCATTATCTGTTTGCATATCCCTAGTAAGAAAATTTGTGTTCCACAAAGAGCAGCAGGCATGGCCAATTTACAGCCTGAGTTCCCAAATTTTGAAGCTGCTATCTCAAAAATAAATAAAAATGAAATTGCATTGCTAAAGTTCCCTCAGTTTCAAAATAAGTACCAATATGGTGCCTTATAAAAAAAAATATCAATATAGTGTATTAATTTGTATAGAAAGGAAAAAAGCTATTACACACAAGCGAAATAACAACTGACTTAAAAGTTGTGTTTTTTAATTTGGAAACTGTGACCTCAAGTTACGATTTCAGTTGATTTTCGCACGAGGGTGTAAATATATTTATAGCCTGTAAATATATTTATAGCCGAGTGTGTATAATAAACACTACTTGCACTTATGGTAATGTGTAATGTTGTTGCAGGTGAACAATGGGTTCGGTTCTTTTCTTGGGGCCCTGCAGCTGATTCTGTACTTTATCTACCGTAAAAACAAGGGCAAGAGCAAAAACGAGAACAAAAGCACCTGTGTAGTATCTGTGGAGCTGGGACTTCCTGATGAACCCAACGAAGATAAGGAGCTATCCAACACAAACGGTGCTCAGAATGGCCACGTATAGACTTGTACGTAGCTTCTTCCCTTTTGGAGGCTTGGGACTGTACCCCCAATCATTTTCTTCCTTCGTGCTCTGCCTTCAGTATCAAATATTCAGTTCGATTATGTGCTGAATATTTACTTTTTTCCTAATAATCTAGTAATGAGACAATGCTATTTTAGATGGCACAGATCATGGTACAAACAAATTGTAGAATTAATGTTGACTGAATCTGGGGATATGTCTTTTGAATTGGTTTAGATTACCTTTTTTTTTTTTTTTTTTTTTTAGTGGATTAAGATTTTACATATGATAATATGTTTGTTCAGCAAGAGGGTACTACCTTGTCGTGTTCATCACATGATGTGATGAAGTACTGTTTTCGTGAAGCTACCCTATGCTAATGCCATGACTAGTTCATTGCGTACATTTGTATTTTGCTTTATTATAATAAAATGCATCTGTATTTTGGTAGGCTCTATCCTCCTAAAGAAGAAGAAGAAGAAGAAGAAAACGTAAGGGAAAGTGTTCAGATAAAGAAGGGAAGAGAAGAAAAAAAAAGACGAAAAAAGAAAGAAGAAGAACAAGAAAAAGAAAAGGGAAAGTCTTCAAGAAAATGCAGTTGCCGTGTGTGTGTTAAAGATAGTGGGCTATGGGTGGGTGTGAAATAAATAAAAAATAAAAAATAAAGTAAAAAAAAATATTATTTAAATAAAAGAGGATGTAAAATAGATAAACTGATATGAATATTTTGTAAAAATAAGTGTATAAAATAGGAAAAATATGTTTTTTTTTGCAAAATAGACAAATTTTACAGTCCAGATGTAGATGCTCTAACTATTCTCTAACTAGAAAAAAAAATATATATATATATATATTTATATATATATATATATGTATGTATATCTTGTGGCAATGGATGATTGCCGTTGCACCATGGAATTGTCAGGTTTCAATTAAAGGCACCTGAAAGAGACAATTAATTTACGGCAAGAGTTAGGTACAGTACTTAGATACTGTTTCTTAGGCTCCCCTCTTAAGATTCTGCCATATGGATTTTTTCCTCATGGAATGGAAGTGTATTTTTTAATTAAGTAGCTACATGGCTCAATCTTAAGTGGGGGAACCTAAGGAACAACACCTAAAATATTGTATCTAAATTTTGTCTATTAATTTAATATGCAGCATTGTACGTGGGATTTTATCTGCTAGCATATGTAACCTTTGAAGGGTTTGGTTGGGGGTTGGCTCAACATAAACACAACGACAATGCCATTAGTATTTTCTGGAATTGCTGATTTTCGTTTACAAATCTTTAAAAACACAATCATAATAAATACCCATTAATAAATATCCTAATCCTATTTAATATTTCATCCACAAGCACAATCAAAATAAATGTGTATTCACGGATGGAGACACTTCACACAGTAATAATTACTCTCCCACACATCTTCCTCCCACACCAACCCCACATATCTCTCCACCCGTAACTGTAAATGACCAACCCAGCAACAATATTCCCAGCAACAAGACTCAACTGACCTAGAAGAGAGTTACAAGGGCATGGGTTCATCCATTGTACAAACGCATAATTTGGGAAGTTAGAAGAGAAGCTTGAATAATACAGAATTTCACCATGAATTACCAAACAAAAAGCAAGTGGTTTTCCATGGTGAAGATGAATTTACAACGATATTGGCAGAGGCTGTTAAACAACCTTGCCAGAAGTAATGAGTCTGTTAGTTTGGAACTGTTGTGGGATTGGGAACCTACGTATAGAAGATCAACTTGTAGAATTGGTGTGGGCAAAAGATCCCTCTGTTATGTTTTTAGCCGAAACGTGGATAGATAAAGAAAGGCTAGTTCAAGTTCAAAGACGGATAGATTTCAAGAATATGCTCAAAGTTCCACGGAGAAACAAGGCAGGAGGATTAGTAATTTTTTGGAAAGAAGATTTTGACCTATTGAGTGAAACGTTTTCCCCAAACCATATTGATTCAACGATCAGTAAGAATAAAGGATGAATGGAGGTTTACTGCATTCTATGGGAAACCAGACACGCGATTTAGTCATGAATCATAGACAAAGCTCTATAATCTAAAAAATCGTAGTAACTCTCTTTGGATTTATGCAGGTGATTTTAATGAAATTACACGCCAATCTAAGAAAACAAGCGGACGAGTCAAACCACATAATTAGATGTAACCCTTTAGAGATGTTCTCAATGAGTGTGGTTTTATGGATATGGGATTTGTAGGCTCACCTTTTACATGGCACAAACATTATGCGGATTATACAGTATGGGAGAGACTTGACAGAGCCTTAACTACAAATGATTAGTTTTCAATGTTCTCAGGGAAAAAAATTCTTCACTTGGATGTCACTACATCGGATCATAAAGCTTTATGGATTGTGCCAGAGGGTATGGAGTGTAGTTTTCAGAAACCCTTTCTGTTTGAGCAAATGTGGATGACAGATAAAGGTTGCACTAATACAGTAGAAACTATTTGGAGGAAAAATGTGGATGAGCCATGGGATACCAAAATTATTACCAAGATTGATCACCGTGGTAAAGCTCTTACATGATGGAGTAGGCAGGCTTTTGATAATGTGTAGTGTGAGATTAAGAGGAAAAGAAAACAATTGACCAAGGCAGAGAATATAGCAATCGGTGGAGGTGGCTCAAGGCTTATGAAATTGTTGAAAGAAGAAATAAATTTGCTACTATATAAGGAAGCTACTATGTGGTGGCAGAGATCCAAGATTATGTGGTCAAAATATGGAGACAAAAATACAAATATTTTTCATAGTAAAGCTTCTCAAAGACAGGAATTGGTGTACTCACCAACAGCAAATAAATGACATTATTGTGGATTACTATACTGACTTGTTCAGTACAAGCAAACTCGAGCACTTGGAAGAGGTAGTTGAAGTTATTCCTGAGGTGGTCACAGCCGAGATGAATGCCGATCTAACTGGAGATTTCACTGCCATGGAGGTGGAGGTAGCTTTGAAACAAATAGCCCCTTTAAAGGCTCCCGGACCTAATGGTATGCCTCCTTTATTCTATCAAAATTATTGGACTTTAATTGGTAATGATGTTACACAATCTATTTTGCACTATTTAAATTCGAGTTCTTTACTTGCTGCCCTTGGTCACTCTTTTGTTACTCTAATCCCTAAAGTAAAGAACCCAAAGTTTGTGTCGCAATTTAGACCAATCAGTTTAAGAATGTACTATAAAAGAGTTTTTTCTAAAGTCTTGGCAAATAGCCTGCAAAAAATAATGCCTCAGCTTATCTCAAAACACCAAAGTGCATTCCTTTCTGATCATTTGTTCTAGGATAATATCATGGTAGCATTTGAAACTTTACATCACATGAGAAATCATTGTGCAAGTGAGAAACGGTACATGGCTCTAAAGCTTGACATGAGTAAGGCATACAATAGGGTTGAATGGGAATTTATGGAGAAAGTGATGAGGAAGATGGGTTTTGATAATCAGTGGGTGAATCCTATGATGAAGTGTATTACTACTACCTCTTATTCCATTTTAACTAATGGAGAGCCTCATGGTGATATCAAGGTAAGCAGGGGCCTGAGATAAGGCGATCCACTCTCCCCATACCTATTTTTCATGTGTACAGAGGGACTTCACAGTCTCATAAAAAAGGCAGCATATAATGGGGATATTAAGGGGGTTTATATGTCGGAATGGACCCAAACTAACACATCTGCTTTTTGCAAACGATAGTTTAATTTTTTGTAGGGCTAAGGAAGACGAATGCTTAAGGTTGCTGGATATTTTGGCAACCTATGAGAGAGCCTCAGGGCAGCAAATTAATAGAACCAAAACAACATTCTTTTTCAGCAAATCAACCACATCCGATATGCAAGAAGTGATCAAAGGGGCTCTTGGGGTGCAAGTGGTTCAACAATATGAAAAGTATATAGGTTTGCCATCCCTTGTGGGTAAAAATAAAAAAGGAAGTTTTGCTCTCTAAAGCAAAGGATTTTGAAGAAATTGCAAGGGTGGGAAGCTAAGCTTTTATCATAGGTTGGACGAGAAATTTTGATCAAAGTTGTAGTACAAGCACTCCCTACCTATAAAATGTCTTGTTTTAAGCTACCAGTCACTCTTTGTCATGAGATTGAAGCATTGATCCGAAAAAAGTTTTAGGGACAATGTGGGGATGCTAGGAAGATACATTGGGTGAAGTGGCAGGATATGTGTAAGCCAAAGTCACATGGTGTTGTGGGTTTTAAGGACCTCTTACGTTTCAATGATGCTCTTCTGGCAAAACACACTTGGAGACTCCTTCATGATCATCAATCATTATTTTATCGGGTCTTCAAAGCAAAACTTTTCCCGAATTGTAGTGTTATGGAAGCAAAGGAACCAAGTAACGCTTCGTATGCATGGAAGAGTATCCTACATGGTCGTGATGTAATTAAAAGAGGGGCTATTTGGAGGATTAGGAGTGGAAATTTAGTTCATATATGGGGTGATAAGTGGCTGCCAAGGAAATTCAATAACAAAATCACCTCACCTCCTATTGCTAGGGAGAGCACAGCAATGGTTAGTTCTATAATTAACCAAACAAACCGGGTGTGGAAGTATGAGCTCATTGATTCATATTTCTTTGAGTGGGAAGCTAAAATTATAAAAAACATACCTCTCTGTCAATCTATACAGGATGATGTTCTAATCTGGCCTTTTAGACTGGATGGAGAATACACAGTTCAAACCGGGTATAAATTTTTGCAGAATCTGTGCCAGGCTAGTGAACCTAGTTCCTCTGACGCCACCATCTTGCAGCCTCTGTGGAAGAAGATTTGGAGCTTAAAAGTCCTTAGGAAAGTAAAAATTTGATCTGGCGTGCTTGTAAGAACGCGCTGCCCACCAAGACAAATTTGGTTAAACACCAAGTGGTTACTAGCGATTTATGTGAGATGTGCAAGCTGTACTCGTAAGACATAGCTCATGCTTTATTTCGTTGCCCAAAACTGGAAAATTTCTAGCAAAACATCCCTTTATGGAGTCACAGCACCATCAGACAAAGCACTAGTTTTTTGGATATAATGTTTCTTGTTTGTGCAGAAAATAGGGACAAAAAGTTGTTCTCATCGATGGCTTGGACGTTGTGGAATCGACGAAACAATCTTAGACTAGGGAAACCTTCTATCCCCCTAGACTAGTTGCTGGATAGAGCTCGTGAGCTCACACGGGTGCTTACCTTTACATGGATACAAGATCAATTGCAACGGAGCAACTTTTTTGAACAAGAAAACAGAGCTGGTTTGGGAGTTGTTATTCGAAACCATGATGGAATGGTGATGGCTTCACTATCTGAACTTATTCCGCTGCCATCCACAGTCATTATTGAAGTAGAAACTCTAGCAACACAGCGGGCGGTGGAGTTCGCTCTAGAATTGGGATTTGATAACATCTTCCTCAAGGGTGATTTTGAAGTCCTAATCAAGCTCTTGAACAGTAATAGTAGGTCTTTGGCGCCTTTTAGGCATATTAGAAACAATATTCTTTATTTTGCTTCATGCTTCTCATGTTTTCATGTTTCACATGTTCGACGATAATGTAATAAGGTTGCTCATTCGCTTGCTAGAAGAGCAATCTTTTCATCCCCTTCGTCCATCTAGATGGAAGATGTTCCGCCAAACCTTTTAACTATAATTCAGGTTGATTTCAATAGCCTCCCTTATTAATAAGTAATGAATTTGTTTCTCAAAAAATAAATAAATAAATAAATGAATGTGTATTAATAACTATCATAAAATTTCAATTTTCTTATTTCTATACAAAATAATAGAGAAAAGATCATTTTTTGATAAATAAAATGAAATCATATTTTATTAAACCTAGTGTAACATCCAATTATGTTACAACACCTAATTACTTTTTATTTAATTAATATTTCAAAAATATCATCATTAGATTACATGTTCTCAATATTCTAAATATTTATACCACTGCGCATCTTTGTTGTGATAGTCACTCTACAAGTACAAAGTTCTTATGGGGTGGGGAAGGGGTACATGGGGCCAGGGTTCACACACATATACACTTAGATGGGTTTGGCTTACCTTTTTTAACTAGACATCTCATTTCGTTTTAAATATACAATGGCAAGTGATAGTGTGTTTTAATCTCCATTTTTTATTTAGTTAGTGGGTGATTTGGCAGTTTCTCATTAAAATAAAAAGAGATTCCAGTTAAAAAAGTACTTGAGGTAAGCCAAACCTCACTTAGATTAAGTTCGAGTAGAATTTATATATTGTTTAAAAAAAATATCTATTAATAAGTACCATAATCATATATTTTTCTATTTAAAAACAAAATCATAACAAATACCCATTAATAAATATCCGAATCCTAATAAATATCCTAAACCAGTTTAATATTTCATACACAAGCACAATCAAAATAAATGCATATTAACAACTATCATAAATTTTCAATTTTCATAATTCTGTACAAAATAAGAGAGAAAACATCATTTTTTGATAAATAAAATAAAATCATATTTTATTAAACCTAATGTAACTTTCAATTATATTACACCACCTAATTACTTTTAATTTAATTAATATTTCAAAAATATCACCGTTAGATTACATGTTCTCTATATTATAAATATATATACCACTACACACCCTTGACATAATGGTCACTCTACAAATACAAAGTTTTTATGGGGTGAGAATGGGGTGCAAGGAGCAAGGTTTACAGACATATACACTTAGATTAGGGTAGAGTAGAATTTCTATCTTGTAAAAAAAAAAAATTAAAAAGTAATACTACAAACACAAACTATTTTACAACATTTTTATAAACTGCTGATGTGACTTTAGTAATTTTCAAATAATTATTGGTAAACATAAATGTGATATTAGTAGTGGACTCATATTATAACTAATAAAAATTCACCACATCAATAATTTGTGAAAATGTTGTAAAATAGTTTGTGACTATAGCATTACTCAAAAAAAAAATCTATTAATAAGTACCATAATCATATATTTAATAGTTCCATTTAAAAACTCAATCGTAATAAACACCCATTAATAAATATCCTAATCCTAATAAATATCTTAATCCTGTTTAATATTTCATATACAAGCACAATCAAAATAAATGTGTATTAATAACTTTCATAAATTTTCAATTTTCATATCTCTATACAAAATAATAGAGAAAACATCAATTTTTTTATTTAAATCATATTTTGTTAAACTTTCTCGTCCATTACATGAGTTTCTAACTAGTATATAAAAAAGTATTAACCTCAAAAAGTAATAGCCTAAGCTTCCATCATGTGACACATTCGTTAAGACTCTTCATTTAGGCTTCAATCTTAACAAATTTTGAATTAATAGAATTCCTTAAATGTGTCAATGGTGTAAATGCATTTATTATTTATAGTTATATTTTCTATTAAAAAATAATTTATTTATAGGTATGCATTAATTATTCTTTTATATAAAGAATTTATATTTTTATTTAAATTTGATATAAGAAATTAATCTTAGTTTGAATACTTATTATCCAAATAATAATAATTGTAAGGACGCGATTGATCCACAACCCAAGAGATTTGGACAGTGGCCCAATAAGCTCGGAACAATAAATTTGTTAGAGAGTAGACTTGTTAATGAACATTTAATGAGTTAAAGTATAGATCACAGTAGGCTAGTTGGTATAAGAATGAATAAGACAAACAGTTTGAAAAGAAAAATAGTCCTTAGTCAGGTCCGAGGATGGTATGTTCTTCTATATTTCTCTCAAACTTATACAAATATATTCAAGTTCTTGTTTACACAGTCATTTCTTTTCTGGTTTTCTCATGCCCCTTCTTGTAATGGAATCCTCCTCCTTTTATATCCCCTTTCCTTCTTTCATCTTAGCCGTCCACATGTAGATTAGATTGCTAATCTCCTTGATACTTGTTCCATCAGCACCTTCCTAAAGTCTTTATGAGTAGCTGTGAGGCGAGAAGTCACTGTTCAGGTATCACCTCCACATTAATGCAGCCAATTGGTTAGGTGCAGAGCATTCAATGCGGTGGTAGCAGCTTTCTTCCCAGATATTTCTCAATTCTCTATTGACTCACTTCTCTCTAAAGCTTATCCTTCCAAGTAGAGTTGCCTATTGCCCAGTACTTGATTGGTGGTCAGATTTCAGGCTGCCACCCTGTTGGCCAAGGAAGGGTGGCTCCTCGAACAACATCACCTATTTATTATGACTAGACCTCTTCCTCGGCCCAATAACTTACTTACCTTTACTAAAACTTATCTGTCATCAGGCTCCTTGACGTCCTCGGATGCAGCCCACGGCCCAATATCCTTACCTGGACCTTTCATCCCTATAATAGCCCCTTGAAATTCTACTCTTTCTCCCTTTGGGGAAAAGTAGATTTTAGATGACTGTACCTCCCACGCTTATAACATTTCCTTATGTGTAGGCATCTTTTCACCTGCAATGAGCACGATCCTACCACTTTGGCATTTGGGACGTCTCTGCATTTACTCTGCATGGTGCCCTGTCCCCCACGTTCTACGGTATGATGAAAATCCTACAGTAGGGATTTTCCATAGGGATTTGAGCAGGAACTCTCCCACTTACTTTTCCCTCCTATATAAATTGCTCAAAGAATCCATATACCCCACTTTTTGAATCTTCAACTCTCAAGAACCAGTCCGAGGTGCTCTTTCACATATTTTTGTAAGTAACCTTTAGCCCACCTACTTATTTTTAGGACCTTTTCTTCCTCGGCCTCCTAATTTTCACCTTTTTCTCTTAACAATCCTTTCTTATTTCTTAGATGGGTAGGTTTGCTAGTTTAGTGGATACTCCCAAACGCATAGAAAATTTCAAGGCTCGATACAATATACCACCTGGGGTTTCTATACAGCATTGCCTTCAGGGAGAATGGCATGCTCTAAGGTCAGAAGGGGAAGTGGTGATCCCTATGATCACTTTTATAGAGGGAGGGATAAGGATTCCCATAAGGAGAGTGACTAGGGATTTTTTAATTGCTCATAGACTCTGCCCGACCCAATGTTCCCCAAACCTATTTAGGATACTAGGTAGTGTGGACATCCTTAATGACAAGATGGGAGTAAATCTCACCCATCACGATGTCAATTGGATGTATAATTTCCAACACCTAAAAAGTATGGGATATTACCTTAAAACTAGGGTTCCCGAGGTTAGGCTCATCTCATGTCTCCCCGAATCTAATAAGGGCATGGACCAAGATTTTTTGATTATCTTGAGTGAGTGGCATGATGGTCTTCATTGTCCAACATAAGAGGGGAAGCCAAGTGGGGTATTTTAGGCTTAAGCTCCTTACTTCAACACTAAACATTCTAATTTCATAGTTTCTTGTTTGTTTGTTTGTTTGTTTTTTTTTTTTTTTTTTTTAGTTCAAAAATTTATTTCTCTTGGTTTATTAAACCCTTTCTCTAATTACACTTTTGTTTTTTTTTATTTTTGCAGACAAAAATTTCACAGCCCCTAATTTTAGCTTCGTCAACGAGCCCGACCTTACCAGGATACTCCAGTCTGAGATTTTCCTCCACTCGAACGGACAGTTGCGAGCTACCCACGTCGTCCTCGGATACAAGCCAATATCAACAAGCTTTCAGTCCCCAAAGTACGTGATTAAGGCGAAAGACCCCCAATTGCAACAAATTAACATTACAGTGCCCAGGTTCCTCGTCAGTCCTCCACCTGAAGGTACTCAAAAAATTGAGTTGCCCACTCAGCGTGTAACAGGGGAAGAAGCAAGTTCTTCACATCTCGCTCTGGAAGAAGAGACATTCAGAGTGATTAAGGTCACAGATTCTGAAGAAGACTTTGAGGTTCTCGATTAGTCGCCCCCTGCCAAGTCTCCACACGCTTCCTTTTCCCACTAACCCCCTGCTTAAGTAAGCAACAACCAAGAGCCATCTGACGTTCCCGAAGCCATGGTGCTCCAAAGGAAGAAGAACACTAGCCTCCTCGAATTATTGGAGTCACACGTTAGAGGGTCTGCTCCTGAGGTGGCTATCCAAACCCGTCCCCTCACCTATGCCTCCCCTTCCCAACCAGCAAACAAAAAAAGGAAGAGGGATAAACAAAGGAAGGATGTGTTCAAGGAAGGTGAGATTGCTTTTTCCATAGAGCTCGAACCCCAAAAAGGGGCAAAAGTCACCAAAGGGGCACAGAGGAAGACCTCGACTGAGGGTACAGGCGTAGAAAGAATGCCTAAGTGTCACCCCAAGGTTCCAACTTGGAACCCACCACTTGTACTGGACAAAGCCCCATTCCCCTTGGACTCCTCCATTAGGGACTTCCAGAAGGGCAAGGCTAGCTATGTGGCCAACGCACTAGAACAGCCCCTACTTCTGCCTTAGGATATGGCTGACTTGAGAACTCTCAAGAAGCACGAGGTGTTCCTAACCTTAAAGAGAGACTTAGCCATGGTATGCCCTTCGTTTCACCTTTTATACTAAATATATATATATATATATATGCAACTTTCTTTCACTGTCATCGTTACATAAATAGATACTTTGTTTTATTTAAAGGATTCACTGTGTTGCTTTCTTCCAGGCCATCCAAGCAACGAACATCGCCGAGGAATGGGTGGATGATGCCCACGCTCAGCTAAAGGATGAGGAGGCAAGGCGTGTTGTTGCTATCCAAACTTTAGCTATAGCTAAGAAAAGAACAAAAAACCTCATCACCAAGCTGGTCAAGGCAAATAGGGAAAGGAAAAGCGTCGAAGCTACACTCACTGGTGCTGAGAAACAGGCTAAGGACCAACGCCTACAATTGCATAAAGCCGAGGAGTAGCTTAAAGTTGCTAAGGAGCAAATTGAAGCTCAGAAAAAGAAATGGAGAAGGTAACGGAAGCTGCAGCTCAGGCCGAACAAAATGGTTATGACATTAGGGTAAAAGAGACTAAAGACATCCTAAGAGCCCAGGTCACAAGAGTTTACCAAGGTTACTGCCTTCAGGTATGGACTGAGGCATTGAACTTGGCCAGGGTGGGTGCTTCTTTAGAGTTAAGGAGAATAGAGAATATCTTCTATCCCCCAGCCTTGCGCATAGCAGTTCAACCTATCTTCCAGGTGGTCACTACTCCTAAAGCACCTAAACCTGCCCAACCTACTTATGCTAGTACCCTTCCTGCCACTTCGAAGACCTCTAAGGAGTCCAAAAGGGTAAGCTCAAAGGGCAAGGAGAAAGAGGTAGCCAAAGATACAATGCTTGAAAAAACTACCAATGCCCAAAGAGGCTTCTCAGGAGAAAGAGGTAGCCCTGGGCAAAGCGCTTGAGCAATCTAAACCTCCATCAACAACTCAAGAGGCTTCCGAGGAGAAGGAGGCAGCTCAGAGCAAAGCGCCTGAATCCTCCTCCCAGTCAAGGGCTAAAGGAAACAACCCCCCCCCCCCCTTATCCACTGTTAACTAAGGCGTTACCATTCTATCCTAAACCTGTTTAGTTGCTTCTTTTTTCTTTTTTCTTTTTTTAACATGTTGTTTCCAGAAGGGAAGTAATACCAAGTGTATTGTACCCTCCTCGTTTTTTCCCAAAGGAAGATTCTGTGATCCAATGAAAAGTCTCATCTTTTACTTAATGAAAAATTTTAATTACTTCATGGCATATGCTACTATTCTAATCCTTTTTTTTTTCTTTTTTTTTAAGGTCCTGTTTAAGTATAATATGCATTGTTATCAACCTTATATCAATCATGACTATATTTGAATGTATAAAAAAAACTTGTAAGTCTCCAAAGATTATCAGTTGGCTCCAAATTATTCCAATGCATTCATCAATACCCAAGCAACAAAGCAAAAGACATATTTAAGAGAGTACTTATGAACCTGAAATTGGATCAAGTGGGCGATGTCAATGCATTCGGAGTATGTAATCTGAGGAGCAATGCATAACGAAATTATGCTTATCACCAAAGAATATTTCATGGATATAATTCAAATGATTTAAGTGATGCTCATGGAGATTTCTTCAATCAGGGTGCTGCATTTAGAGTTTTTATCATCCATTATTGGTAAAAAGCATTAATTTACCCAAGGTATGTGATCCGAGAAATTAGGCATGACCGAGATTCTGTTTAACACTTAGGAAAGTAAAAAGTATTAATTTACCCAAGGTATCTGGTCTGAGGAACCAGGCATGACCGAGGTTCTGTTTAACACTTAGGAAAGTAAAAGGCATTAATTTACCCAATGTATGTGGTCCAAGGAACCAGGCATAACCGAGGTTCTGTTTAACACTTAGGAAAGTAAAAAGCATTAATTTACCCATGGTATGTGGTCTGAGGAACCAGGCATGACCAAGGTTCTGTTTAACACTTAGATAAATAAGATTAAAACACATAATAGTTAAAACAAAAGATGGTGAGATTGTCTTTCATTAATAATAATACCTTCGAAGATTGTTTACATTCCATCGACGTGGTACAAAATTTTCATCTAAATCTTCTAGAAAATAAGCTCCTATACCAGTCACAAAGGTAATGCGATATGGCCCCTCCCAATTGGGCCCTAGTTTTCCCCAAGATGGGTTCTTAGCAGTCCCCACTACTTTTCTTAACACCAAGTCACCTGGTGCTAGTGGTCTAGCTCTTACACCTATATCATATCCCTGCTTAAGCTTTTGCTAGTAATATGCCAGTTGTACCATGGCTACTTCTCTTCATTCATCGACCAAATCCAAACTCATTTCTAGTAATTGATCATTATTGTTTGGGGTGAACAAGCTTGTCCGTAGCATCAAAAACCCAGTCTTTAGAGGGATCACAGCCTCAAACCCATATGTCATTGAAAATGGTGTTTCCCCATCTGCCCTTTGCTTTATCCAATCTCTTCTTAAGCCCATTAACTATGACCTTATTAACCGCTTCAGCCTGTCCATTCCCTTGCAGATAGGCTAGGGTTGAATATATATTCCTAATGCCCAGCTCACAACAATATCACCTAAAGGCTTTATTATCAAACTGAAGCCCTTTATCCGAGATGAGGGTACGAGGAATTCCAAATCTGGTTACAATATTCTTCCAAACAAACTTCTTTGCATCAATATCTCTAATGTTGGACAATGGCTCAGTTTTAACCCACTTTATGAAATAATCAATTCCAACCAGAAGCCATCTCCGGTTCCCCATGGCCCTGAGGAATGGTCCCATAATATCCAAGCCTCATTAAGCGAATGGGTATGGGCTAGACAAAGGATTAAGTACTCCCCCAGGCTGGTGAATGTTCGGAGCAAATCTCTAGCATTGATCACACTTTTTTACATACTCTTGTACCTCTTTTTGCATACTCAGCCACCAATACCCTTGAGTAAGAGCTCTACGTGATAACAATCTGCCCCCTGTATGACTTCCACATATCCCCTCGTGCAACTCTTCCAAAAATGGCTCCACTACCTTGGGATGAACACAAAGCAAGTATGGCCCAGAGAAGAAGCGTTTGTACAACTTTTGCTCCTTAGACAACCAAAAACGAGGAGCTTTCCTCCGTATCTTTTCTGCCTCTCCTTTCTCATGAGGCAAAACACCTTCTTTGAGAAACAGAACTAAGGGATCCATCCAACTAGGTCCGACCCTAATCTGGTGAACTTGGACTTTCTCATTTTTCTCCTCAACAGGCCTATGCAAATTCTCGACAAGTATGACCTGAGGTAGATCTTGTCCAGAAGAGGTTGCCAAAGTTGCTAAAGAATCAACATGTGTATTCCTGCTTTTCGAGATTTGTTGTATGGTGAAAAACTCAAAATTTGACTGCAAACGTTGGGCTTAACTCAAGTACCCTTGCATTCTCAAATCCCTATCTTCCAACTCTCCCTTTACTTGTCCTACAATTAACCTTGAGTCTGAAAAAACTTCAACAACCTTTCCTCCCATCTTCTGAACCATAGAAATCCCTATTAGTAGAGCCTCATACTTAGCTCCGTTGTTCATGGCCGAGAAGCCTAACCTTAAAGATTTCTCAATAGTAATCCTGTCTAAGGACACTATTACCAGCCCCACCCCAAATCCCTTTTGATTTTTCACACCATCAACATATAACTTCTAGGGTGGGGGCCCCTGTAGAGAAATTTCCTGAACTTACTTTCTCTCTGATCTGTGTTCCTCGACCTCTACCTTTATTGGAGACTCGGTAAACTTTGCCACCAAATCGACAAGAACTTGCCCTTTAATGGAGGTACGAGGCATGCACCTTATGTCAAATGCTCCCAAGATTCCCCACTTGGCAATTCTCCCTGTATAATCAGCTTTTTGTAGCAACGACTACAGAGGGAGTTAAGTTAAAACCATAATTGTATGTGCTTGGAAGTAATGGGGGGATTTTTCGCGTAGCATGCACCATAGCCAAAATGGCTTTCTCCAAAGGTGAGTAACGAACTTCAGCTTCATGTAGCGACTTACTCACATAATAGACTGGCCGTTGTACTCTATCTTCTACCCTTACCAATACCATACTAACTACATTAGAAGCCATGGCAATGTAGGCAAAAAGGACTTCTTCCTCCTCGGGTCTTGACATAATGGGCGGCCGAAAAAGGTAATCCTTCAACTGCTGAAAAGCGAGAGCACATTCTTCATTCCATTAAAACCCTTTCCACTTGTGCAAAAGTTGGAAAAATGGCCAACATCTATCTGCGGATTGAGAGACAAATCTGTTCAGGGCTACAGTCATTCCTGTCAACTTTTGGACTTCTTTGGGATTCCGAGGAGGTTGTAAATCATTGATTGCTTTAATCTTATCAGGGTTTACTTCAATCCCACGGTAGGTGACCATATAACCCAAAAACTTGCCTGAGCCTACGCCAAAGGAACATTTAGAAGCATTAAGGCATAATTTATGCTTTCTCAACACCTCAAAGACACTTCCGAGGTCACCCACATGCTCGGCCTCTGCCTTACTTTTCACCACCATGTCATCAATGTAGACCTCAATATTCTTACCAAGCTGGGGTTCAAACATTCTAGTCATCATCCCTTGGTAAGTAAACCCTGCATTCTTCAATCCAAAAGGCATCACCTTATAACGATAATTCCCAGTAGGCGTTACAAAAGCAGCCTTCTTCTAGTCGCCGAGAGCTAATGGTATCTGATGATACCCCTAAAAGGCATCCAAAAAACTCATCCGAAGATAACCAACCATTGTGTCCACTAACTGGTCTACTCGAGGTATTAGGAGGGGGTCCTTGGGGCAAGCTTTGTTTAAATTTGTGAAATCTACACACACTCGCCACTTCCCATTCTTCTTTTTCACCACTACCGTGTTAGCCAACCATTCTAGGTAAAAGACCTCTTTTATTGCCCCTACACATTTAAGCTTTACCACCTCTTCTTTAACAGCCTCAGAATGTTCTTTAGAAGAGCGCCGAGGTGGTTGTTTCTTTGGGGTAACTGATGGATTGACATTTAGATGATGACAAATAAAATTCGAATCCACCCCGGGAGTTTCATAAGCACTCCAAGCAAACAAATCAACATTCTTTCTTAGGAAAGCCACCAGCTCTTCCTTCTCCCAAGGAGGCAACTAAACTCCCACTTGAAAATACTTGTCGACATCAGTATCGATAGTAATCTTCTCCAACTCCTCGCATCTCGCCCTTTCAGCTACAGCATCCGAGGACATCCTTGTTTCCTTTGATTGCTAGAAAGCCCTTTCTATGGTGGCCGAGGATTCACCCACAAATTGGTGTCTAATAGCCGCAACTAGACATTGCCTGGCCATAGCCTGACTTCTACTCAGCTTTTTGACCTGGTTCCTTGAAGGATACTTCACTTTCAAGTGCAGAGTTGAAAAGACAGCCTTTATGGCATGAAGCCAGGGTCTTGCCGTGATAGCAGATAGGGGGAGTACGTGTTTACCACAATGAAATCTACTTCAACGACCTCTAACCTTGCTTGAACAAGCAGCCCGATCTAGCCCTTTGGGATGACTATCTTCCTATAAAACCCCACCAGAGGGGAATCATAGCTGACCAAATCCTCGGGTTTTAACTTAAGTCCTTTATACAGGTCAGGGTACATGATCTCTGCCCCACTGCCCTAATCCACCAAGACTATTCTCACATCATACCCCCATATTCGGAGGGTGACCACTAAGACATCATCATGTGGTTAATAAGTTCCAATTTTATCCTCATCAGAGAAGCTCAAAGCCGATTAGACTTCCATTCTTCCTCGCTTAGACTCAGGGATCGAATCCTTAACGTGTGGTTTTGCTATAGACATAACCCCTGATGGATATGCACCAGTCCAACCTAGGGCGGCGAGAATAACACTGATTGTTCCCAGGGGTGATGTTGAGGAAGTGTCCCTTTGGTGTGCCGACCCGACCTTACTCCCCTGCCCAGAAGGTTGGTATAGGAACTGCTTCAGCTTCCCAATTTTGACTAACTGCTCCAGATAGTCACCTAAAGTTCTACAATCTTCTGTAGTGTGTCCTCGGTCCTGATGGTATTGGCAATGAAAACTTTGATTACGCTTCACGAGGTCTCCTCCCATCTTGTTCGGCCACTTGAAATATGGCTCATTCTTTATTTTCTCAAGGATTTGGTTCATAGGCTCCCTAAACACTATGTTAACTACCTGGGCAGTAGTCTGCCCAGTATGTCCAACAAAATCACTTTTGAGCCGATTACTATTATATCTTTCTGACCTAAACTCTCTTTGGTCAAGAGGATTTCCTTTGCCTTCCCCTTCTCCAGCTGCTAATCATCCTTGATCCATTTATGTTTATCAATCCAATCCATGAGTTGACACATACTTTGCGTTGGTTTCTTCGTCAAGGACTCCCTTAATTCTTGCTCAACAAGAATGTCGACCTTAGAGGTCCTTACAGCCACATCCTCAAAGTCTCCATCTATCTCATTAAACATTTCCCAATATCTATTAGAGTAAGTCTTTAAAGTCTCCCCCTCTCTCATTGTCATGGACAACAAGGAATCCAAAGGACGAGGGACTCTGCTGCATGTAACAAATCGAGCCCCAAAGGCTCTAGTAAGCTCTTGAAAGGAGTTGATGGAGCCCTCCTCCAGTTTATCAAACCATCTTATTGCCACAGGCCCCAAACTTGACGGGAATACTTTGTACATCAAGGCCTCATTCCTCAAGTGAACAGCCATTCTCTAGTTAAAATGACTGACATGTTCCACTGAGTCCATCCTACCATTATACATGGCAAACATTGGCTGCGTGAACCACCGAGGAAGCTTTGCCCTCTCAATCCTCCGTGTAAATGGTGATTTTGAGATTTGACACAAAGCCTTGCTCATGGCATCATTCCCTAAGCCCCTATAGGCCGGGCTTCTACTCCTTCGCCTATGATGACACTCTTCATTATAAGAGAAAGACTCGTTAGGAAGGGTTCTTGATCTGGGTCTAAAACTGTCATCATCATCAAATTGAAACCTTGAGCTCGATGGAGTCCCCCTCCTTTGCTTACGGCGTAACTTCCTATGTAAATGATCTATCTCCAGTTGCAAGTTTCTGGTATCCTCCCCATGAGACACATGACTCCCACTTCTAGAATGACTCCTACTAGTATGAGTTATGTGCACACTAACCTCACGATCTCTCCTTCATTCAAGATTAAGAAGATGATCTTGATGTTGCGATCCCACAAATTCTTCTCGGTTTGGCCCTGAACCCACCATAATTGAACAAGCTCAAGAATGTCAAATTTCCCATGGACAACGCCAATTGTAAGGACGCAGCTGATCCACAGCCTAAGAGATTTGGACAGTGGCCCAATAAGTCCAAAACAATAAATTTGTTAAAGAATGGGCTTGTTAATGAATGTTCAATGAGTTAAAGTGTAGATCACAGTAGGCTAGTTGGTATAAGAGTGAATAAGACAAACAGTTTGAAGGGAAAAATACTCCTCGATTAGGTCCAAGAATGGTATGTTCTTCTATATTTCTCTCAGACTTATACAAATATATTCAAGTTCTTGGTTACACAGTCATTTCTTTTCTGGTTTTCTCATGCCCCTTCTTGTAATAGAATCCTCCTCCTTTTATACCCCATTTCCTTCTTTCATCTTAGCCATCCACATATAAATTAGATTGCTAATCCCCGTGATACTTGTCCCATTAGCACCTTCTTGAAGTCTTTGTGGGTAGTTGTGAGGTTAGAAGTCACTGTTCAAGTATCACCTCCACATTAATGCGGCCAGTTGGTTAGGTACAAAGCATTCAATGCGATAATAGTAGCTTTCTTCCTAGATATTTCTCAATTCTCTATTGACTCACTTCTCTCTGAAGCTTATCCTCCCAAGCACGGTTGCCCATTGCCCAGTACTTGATGGGTGGTCGGATTTTAGGCTGCCACTCTTCTGGCCAAGAAAGGGTGGCTCCTCGGATAGCGTCACCTGTTTATTATGACCAGACCTCTTCCTCGGCCCAATAACTTACTTATCTTTACTAAAACTTATTTGTCCTTGGGCTCCTTGACGTCCTCGAGTGCGGCCCATGGCCCAATATCCTTATCTGGGCCTTTCATCCCTACAATAATAATAATAATAATAATAATTGTAACACAAAATTTATATATAAATATAAGTAGTTTATACAATTCTCTCTCTCTCTCTCTCTCTCTCTCTCTCTCTCTCTCTCTCTCTCTCTCTCTCTCTCTCTCTCTCTCTCTCTCTCTCTCTATATATATATATATATATATATGACCAACTAGTGTAATATATATATGACCAACTGGTGTAAGTTTTTGTTAATTTTTATACCACTCAATAACCATTTTTTTTATATATACAAGATAAAATTTCTACTCTAACTTAATCTAAGTGTATACCACTCAATAACTTTTAATTGGTTTAATATTTAAAATTATGGTTTTGGATTATTTACGTATTTATTATCCTTAATACACATGTAAAAAAAATGCATATGTTAAATTTCATGTTAAGCAAATGTTATTTAATATTAATACAAAAGGTTACACCACTTAATAATTTCAACTGGTTTAATATATTTAAAATCATGGTGTTGGATGACATATATTCTCATTATCCTTAACACGCATGTAAAAAAAATATGCATGTCAAATTTCATATCAAACAAATGTTATTTACTGTTTAATACAAAACATTACAATACTCAATAACTTTTAATGAGTTTAATATATTTAAAATCATGGTATTGGATTATGTACATTCTTCATACGCATGTGAAAAAAAAAAAAAAAATTCATGTCAAATACTTCTTTTTTTTTCTTTTTTTTTTTTTGATAATTTGATGGTTACAATTAGGAAGAGGGATTCATGTTATTACTATTTGATTTGTACACTAACTTTTTTATTAAAAAAAAAAAAATTAAAAACTTAGAAATAAAAAAGCAATGTGATCTTCTATCAATAACTTACATATTTCAACTCATTTCGATAACATACATACATACATACATATATATATATATATATATATATATATATATATATATATATATATATATAAATCAACAATCAAAGTTGTGTATCAAAAAAAAAAAAAAAAAAAAAAAAAACAATCAAAGTTGTAGTAGCCTAAATTTGTGCTATGTCATTAAAAACGGTTTAATGGATTAGTACATTTATTTTACTTTTTAATTATATCTAAATATTTATATATAAAAATTTCATAGTTATGTTTCTAAAATTTATATGAGAAATAATTGATTAAAAATATGGTATTTTTGCTTGAGTTTCATTACTTTGACAACAATTGATATAGATTCAAGCAAAAAAAAAAAAAAAAAAAAAAAAAAAAAAAAATAAGAAGACATTCAATCAACAATATAAAAAAATTATTGTGTACTTCACATAGTGGAAATAAATTAAATATTTTTCAATTCACTTAAGAAAAAAGTTCATATTCCTAATTATAATAACAATAAAAATTTACATTTATCTTCTTTGCAAGGCATGTTGTATAATTTGAATTAATTTCCTAAATATTACAACACGTAACGAGTATTATACCTAAGTAGTAAAATATTTTTTTATTAAAATCTTCAAAATGAATTTATAGTGCATACATGCATCATGCGAGACATCGGCTAGTTAGTCGAATGGAATAGATTGTGTTCTAAGAAAGCTTGTTCTGTGTGTGCAAATTATTAAAACTTAAAAAGCGTATGCTAAGAAATTGTCTTTTCTTTGTGGATTATAATTGCAAACAAATAATGTTTTAGTATACACTTCAAGGGTTATATTAGTTCTAGCAAACACTTCAAGGGTTATATTAATGGCTAACAAAATCTAATATAACGTTTGAAGTGTTTGTTAGCCATTAAAATCTTTTGACACCCCCATCAGGAATATGTTAGGTATTTTTAAGTTTTTAACATTATATATAGTTGTAGTCTAAAAATTGCCTAGCTAATAAAGAAAACAAAGATGAGTTCAGAAACATTCTTTTTTTTCTTTTTTTTTTGGAAAAAAAGTTCTGAAACATTCTTGATAGTATTAGTTTGTATATCAATTCTAAAAGGCAAAAACTCTCTATATTGGATTGGAGTTCATGCGTAGATAATACTGACAAAGTTTCCTCTGTCATGGATAACATTAAACTTGAGCATGGATATAAAGTGTGCAGATGAAAGTTTAGCCTAACAAGGTAATTAGCATGACAAACTTTTTATTTTTTCTGGTCCAGTTCAAAACCGGTTTTGATTATTCAATCTCAAGTTAATTAAAACCCTTGTCATGTGGTCTAAAAATTGCTATGGAACAAGGCCCTTTTAGATATACACTACTGTAAATTTCTTTAAAAAACCTTATCCCCTCTCCCTGTATATGTGTATTAAAAATACTTAGTATTCTAAAAAAAAAAAAAAAATTGCCATGGAGCTCAAATGTACAAGAAAAAAAAATTGGGGGTGGCTGAATAAACTTTTAAACAAGGAATATGCTATAGTAACAAAAGCCCATCATGTGATTTTTATAGCTTGTGATCACAGCAAATTTTCTAGAACTGGGATGGTCGACATGGAATGGAAAAGGTAATTAGCTTTTGAGGTACTATGGGTCCGTGTGGCCTTGGCCAATTGTCAATTGCCTTTGTCTTTCCTATTTTTTTTGTTGGCTAGACATCTTGGCTACGACTTCGTTGATAGGGATCGATGCTATAAAGTGCTTTACAGCCAAATGATTTGGTTGAGCAATGCTAAATGTACAACAAATTTTACAACTTTTTTCATATATTATACTTAATAACTACCGCTATTATTACTTTATGACATACCAATTACAATTACAAACTGTCACATCATCACGTGTGAAATTTGTTATTAAATTCTTTGTATAGTTATACTTTTCGCATTTGGTTACCTTTTGCACTTGATTACTTCAAATTCATTGCCTTCTACATGTCCTTCAAGTCCAAAAGGCGGTGGTATGACCCAATAAAAGTAATAAAAAAATGGCAATAAAAGTAATAAAAAAAGGGTACCTTTTGCATAGTATTTATTAAAAAAATTAATAAAAATGAATAACTTTTAAGTTAAATGTATGACAAAAACTAAAATCTAACTTATTTTAAAAAAAAAATTAAAAGTTAGATTATTTATAAAATAAAATGAAATAAAACTTTAGATAAAATAAAATTTATAAAAAAAATAATAATAAAAAAAAAAAAGCAAAAAGCCTTTTATCTTTACCACAATTAGTACCTTGGATTGGTACCCCTTGAACTAAAGAGATTGAGTGGGACATAAATGATAGTAGTATTTTTATGATTTTCTAATTTTGTATAAAAACTATACCCGATCGGTGTTTGGTTCCAAGTATAACCGGGCGGTCTTATTTTTAAAATCATGCATATATGTGGCAGTTTTCAAATTTAGTAGTAGTACATAAAATAATCAAAACAACCCTAGAAGTTACAGGCAAAAACAAGAATCACACCAAGTCCTAGAAGTTGCAACTTAAAAGCAACAACAAGAATCAGACCAAGCGTCATTCAAGCCTAAAGAGAGAGACACATGTGATGAAATAATTGCCGGTAACCATTAAGGATCTTAAGTATAAATAGAGGAATTTACAAGAAATGGACACCACTCTCTACTGATAAACTTGCTTATACAAAAATCATTCCCTTTTAATTGTAGTTCATTAGTAAATTCTCTTACTTCGTAGGGCTTTAGAAAATGACCGTGCCAATAAGTTACTTCCTTATAATATGTTACTTTAATTAATCTTTTTTATACAAGTTTCATTTAGTTCTTAGTAAATAATCATTTTGTTTTATTTTATTTTATTTTATCATTAATGCATTATCATTGGGCTCATTTGATGTTTAGTATGTTTACTTAGCCATCAATCTAATTATTGCTTAATTGTTTAGGCATCAATTTGTTTTATTAACAAAATATCTTAGCATAATTATCGATTACTTAATTTCCTAGAACTAAGTAGCATTGGATTTCACTTGGACTTTAGTCATTTAGGTTTGGTACATGTTAACTTTGAATTTTAATTCTCTTGCTTTTGCATAGGTCACAATGGGTTAGGCTTAAGTTCAATGTCCAGTAGTACTAGACCTGTTGAGATAATGACATATATCCACTTTTGGACACGTGTCACTATCTGACCGGATCCAGTCCACTAGATGCACTGGATCTAAACCAAGTCCGGTCACAATTACTAGCATCTTCTCCATTAATCTTAAAATTCCTCTTAATTAAGGTAGAGGTCACTCCACAAATATAAGTACTTATGGGATATGGGAAGTAAGAGTCGGGGTTCAAGTTTTCAGGAGGAAACTTCACACACATATACACTTAAATTAAGTTAAAGTAGAATTTCTATCTTGTATCTAAAAAAATATTTAAAAAAAAAAAAAAAAAAAAAAAAAAAAAAGAAAGAAGAAGAAGAAGAAGAAGAAGAAGAAGAAGAAAAGAAAGAAAGAAAGTCAAATAGCTGATCCAAAGCCATAACCCACCAAATCAAAACTTGCAAAAGTCATCAATCAACCTGTAATCACATCAAGCAGGTAAAAATTAAAATCATATCAAACAAGTGCAATTGTTTGATTCAACTTGATTGTCCTTCGGAATTGGGTAGGCTGAGCTAGGTAATCCCAGGTGGACCTGTGGTTGGGCCGAGTAAGTATTAGAAGCTGGACTAGTGCCAACTATATCCATGTCAATATCAAACCTCAAAGCCCATATCAAGACTGCACACTCTAGGCTAGTCTAGGCTTCACTAGTTTCAGAAGAAACTTGGGCCTACCATCATTTTCAATACAAAATGGCCCAAATATATACTAGCTTGTCTTAAGCATTTTCGGCCCTGTGAAAGAACCTTCTTGCGCTGAAACAGAAAAAGAACCTTGCGAATGCATTACAAAGCAAGTCTGGAAATCTTGGGCTGTTATTATTATTATTATTATTTTTAGAGATAGTTTCAACCAATTATGTCCATTCTTGATAATTACTTCTTATCATCATACTAAGACATCAATTAGTTTTTCTGAATTTGGGCAGTTATTTGTTTCAACAGATTCAGGATTTTTTGCAAGCAAAAAAAGAAAAATTAAGAATTAGGTGCAGGTAGGCTAGGGGATTTCTCAAGTCCTTGCTAGGGAGATAAATAACATTATATGCGGACTCTAAATTTAGGCTTCGCCAATAGCCAATTAAAAAACACTGGCTCAGCCCACTCAGAGTTTGATTTGGGCCAATGTCAGCCTACATGAAAATCGAAAAAAAATTCCTATTATAAACAATCATAGTTAGCACTAGGGCTATAAATGAACCAAGCCATTCATAAACAACTTGGACTTGGCTTGATAAAAAGTTTGTTCATGTTTGTTTGTTTATAAATAAGCCAAGTTTAAGCTTTAGTTTTAGGCTTATTTAATAAATGAGCTGAGCTTGAGTAAAAAATATTGTTCGTGAACACTAAGGCTCGATACAAAAGCAACAAAGCAAGTTGAGCCTAGGCTTATTTATGAGTTTGGTAATAAAATTGATATGAGCTTGACAAGTAAACTCGTATCCTTCTAAGACATTAATTAATTATAAGTTAAGACCACTCATCTAAACCAAATAGGCTAGATAATAAACTTGATATAGGCTTGATAATATATTTGTGTTGGATCTAAAGCTCAAAAACATGATATTGAGCTTGAGTTTGGGCTTGATATTGAGCTCGAGCTTGGCTTGACTAATGAATCAAGCCAAGCCGAGCAAAGCTCAAACTTTTATACTTTATAACGATCTCAAGCTTGAATATTATTTGTAGGCTCGTATCAAGCCCAAGCCAAACTTGAACATTCTACTTTTATTGTAGAACCGAGTTTAAACATTCACTACTTGACAAAGCTCGGCTCGTTTACAGCCCTAGTTAGCACAATTCTTTATTATCCATTATGTTGGATTTCTAAGTTTTAAGAGTTACGCATCAACGCATTAAAGGTTCGTTTGAGAATAACTTATTTAGCTGAAATTGAAAATTTTTTCCTAAAAATACTGTAGATAAAGGTAAAAGTTAGCTGAAATAATACAGTGAGACCTGTGAATAGTACCAAAAAGTGCAGTGGAACTCATGAATAATAACAAAAATTAGTTAAATAGTAAAAAAAAACTAGCTTTTTAATCTGGTGCCAAATGCACACTAAAGTAGCATTTGTATATAGCTTATAACACTAGCATCTTGCGTATGGCTTTTTTTTTTTTTTTTTTGTTGAGAAGCGCGTTCTTTGGCTATCCAGTGGGTCCCGTGCACTATTCACGGGACCCACAAACCTCTTTTTCAACAAAACTTTCATTAAAAATGGGTCCCATAATACTATTCACACATTTAAAAATTATTTTGCTATAGTGTTTTTAGTTTTTAGCAAAATAAACGGTATCCAAACGGACCGTAAGTGTCCTTTTGAGAACAACTTATTTAGCTTAAACTGAAAACCTTTTTACGAAAACTATTATAAATGAAGGTAAAAGTTAGCTGAATAATGCAATAAAACATATGAATAATACCAAAAATGCAGTGAGACCCATGAATAGTAGCAAAAATAAGCTAAAAGTGGAGATAAGCTGAAAAATTTAATTCATCTCATGAATAGTACCAAAAACTTTTTTTATTTAAATAAAAAAAAAAAGAAACAATCAACTTATTTTGTTTAAATTTTTACTTTTATCTACAATATTTTTAACAAAAAAGTAAATAAATTGTTCTCAAGCAGACACTTAACTTTTGTCACACAATTAACATGAAAATTACCAAAAATTATATTTTTTAATAAATACTATGCAAATAAGTTACTGAATATTATGAGATACTCAAACAAACACTAAATGTGTCATTGACTTTTTCACAAATATGATGCATTTTTTAGCTTTGGTGGATCCCAATAAAATATATTTGTGAGAAAAAAAAAAAAAGTAAATTTTTCTCTGAAAAAATTAGTATATATATGTAGCATAAGTGCATAACACATTTTTATATCAGAAATTATTTTTGAGGTAATTATTGTTACACACGTACTCTTACACATAATTATACACACGTAAAATTTATATGTACAAAAGTTATATTGAAATCATGACTTCACTATTTCAGTACAAATTTCGCATATGCAAGTAATTGTGTGCATTCATACGTGTGTATCAAATATCAACCCCTTTTTTTTAAGATGAATTTCTATATAAGGAGCAAAACGTCACATACTTAAAACATAAACATTTCTTTGTGCTGAAATAACATGTTTATTTAATGCAGAAAAAAAATTAGGACACACCAACGCCTATGGCGCATTTGAAAGGGTCTTCACTACGACCACCATTACATCAGAACTATTCATATTTCACATGCATGCACTATCAAAGTGCCATACACAGCTGCATGAAAACATTGAAATTAAAGACAATTAAGCACACAGAGAAACTGATGAAGTGGCCGTGACACCCTAAGCTCAAGTCATCGGCTTCTTCCCAGCATCTTCAGCTGCAGCCTCAGCAGGTTTGGTACTAGTCTCCGGTTTGTCATCTTCCAGAGTCATCATCTATTACCAAAGAACAGTTTACTTAATCATCATCATCTACTTAACAAAACGTTATCTACGTACCCAACAGTTGCATGGTGCTTATAATTAGCAATAAATTTCTTAACATGATCTATGTAAGTTTCACAACAGTAGCAAGAAATAGAGATGCAAAACATAACGAGGATATATAGTGCGATGTTCTCAAATTTTGCAGTGAAACAAGAAAAATTATATGGGTTTTTTTTTTTTTTTTCACATTATTGTTGTTTTTGCTTCGGGGTGTGATTTTATGCGTGACATATCAAAAGCAAACAATTATGTTTGATTTTTTCAAAATTGCAATGCTTGAGTCAGTCAACTGAGCCTGCGTGCAAATGATTATCATAACATTTTGTTTGTATTCAATGCCAAAATATCATGTCACGAGAAGCATCACTCCAGGCCTAGAGTGACATTCCATGAGAATGAGAAAGGTTGCAAAATTGTTTCAGACTAATTAGAAATAAACACTATAAAATATCAACCACCAAGCCTCTTTTCTCTCAACCTCAAAGAAACATACAAAAAAGACAGTTTATATATATATATATATATATATAAAAAGAATATTGTCCTTCTCTCTTTCGGTAATTTGCTTTTTACTGTGGTCGATTCTTTAAGTCTTTATAGAGCGAATGAATCTAAAACACGTATCGGATCGAAGAATCAAAGTATCAATATCCAATCTCCTTGTAAAGGAATACGGATCACTTTTTATCCTAACAATAACTTTGATTCTTGTTGTGCACTAGGCCTGGAGTGATGCTTCTGTATCCTCCGCACCATTCCACATGATAATGTATCAAAATAATTGCTACATGCTTCGGTTCTAATGAATCAGTAGTTGTCACTAGACTTTGTTGTCTCAGATTTTTTGTATCAAATTCTATGTAGCTGTGGCGGTGAAACCTTATGAAAATGGAGATGGAAGAGCAATGGAGGAGAGAGAAATGTGTAGTGGATGAGAAAGAGAGAGCAGAGAGGAAAATATATTTATTTTTGGGATTAGAGATAGGTATGAAATGTTATAAACAAGGATAATAAATGATACCTTATCAGAATATCAGCATTAATGAGTGTATTTTTTTTACCGTTGGATCTATATAAATCCAATGGTTTAGAAAATGTGTAAGGTGTAACTTGAACCCATCTATATATATATAGAGAGAGAGAGAGAGAGAGGGAAAGAGAGTTAGGTGAGAGTTATACCTGATGTAACTCTAAACAATGTTACACCACCCAATAATTTGTTATTGAATTAATCTTTTGAAAATTTAACCATTAAATTACATGTTCTATATGTTCTTAACATGCATGTCAATTTTCATATTAATCAAATATTATTTATCATTTGATCCATAAACTCATCTTTTATGCATTATTTTAAACTACAAAAACTTGATCATCTTGAAATTTTGTAAGTATGGAGAATATATGAAGATAGTGTAATCTAAAGGTGGATTTGTCAATATTCGCATCCAATTAAAAAATATTGAATGGTATAACATCACTTAAAGTTACACCAAATGTAACTTGAACCTAACTCATATAAATATATATATATATATATATATATATATATATATTATCATTATAGTACTACAAATTTTTCCATACTTTTTTCACAATTATTTCATGTAGCAACAACTTGACTTATTGTTTATCACTTTCACAGGAATTTTTTTTTTTTTCCACCATTCACAATCAGTCACATAGCAGATAATTGTGGCAAGTTTTTAATGCCACAGTTTAGCCTCGAAGCCCCCTAGACTGTTTTGCATGTGTGGAAAATCTCTTTTGTTGCTAAGCTATGGAAAATTATTATATATAACATTTTTTAAAATTTATTAAAAAATTAAATGACAAACCATGGTTCACCTCTCTCTAAACTCAAAAACCTTAAATTTTTCTCTTTTTTGGTTTTATAACTATAGGATAAAGGCCTAGGATAATATGTTGGGCCTTGGGCTTTTGTCCGAGGACGCTGAATGGTTTGAGGAAGGGCAAATAGTCATTTAGGGTCCCAATTTAAAGTCTTATGAGTAAGGAACAAATGAAAGGTAGTCATAGGAGGAATTACTCCTCGAATGTGGCATGTGCAGCTTAAATATGTATTCCAGCAAGTAGAATAACCTTCCAAGAAGCTGCAACGATAGGAACATGCTTCATGAACATACAAGAAGGAAGGAATCCCAAAAATATCTAGAGAAAAATTGCTGTCACCGCATTATATGCATGGCAGCTACTTTTTTAGCCGCATTTATGTGGAGAAGACCTCTGAACAGTGTTACCTTGACTACCACAACTCACAGAAAGCCAGAGTGGGTGTCTGATGGAATAGGTACTCAAGTGGAGGCTCAGATAATCAACAAATGTAGAATCAAGATGTTTCAAATGGAGCTATATAATGTGAGAGACCCTCCTTAAGAAAAAAAAGAGGAGGGAGAGAAACAAGACTATAGCAATCTAAATTGTCTTTGTATTCAATTGTGATCAATATATACAAGTGTGACCTCCTCGGACTGAAAGTCTATTGATATCAGAATCTCTTATTTTATGTTTGATTGTCCTTCAATTCAGTACTAGCCATTATTCAACTCATTAGGGCTTAGTTATTCGACCCACTTTCTACAAATTTATTGTATTGGGCTCATTGTGCCAATATCCCATACGTTTTGGGTTTGGACTGTAAATCAAGACCCTACAATAACTATCCGAAATTCAAAACCATCGAGTTAATAAAAATTTGTCAACTTAAATTTGTGAAATTTGTTACAGTTAACATTGCTCGAAAGTATAATATTACTATTATTATATAACAAAAAATCCGAGGACCACAACTTACTTATGTGGCAAATCTACCACTCACGACTTGCCACGTGAGAAATTGTGGTAAAAATTGTAGTCCTAGCAAAAAAAAAAAAAAAAAAAAAAAAAAAATCTTCTTTTGAAGCACTTAAGGTCAGGGTACAACTGTCAGCTTATAAGCACTTAAGTTTGAAACATTGTTCTGATTTTATTTTTTTTTCGTTAAATTAATAAATTATTGTTTTAATTCTTAAATTCTTAATACACACCTATACAACATCATTTTGACTAACTTAAGAAAGCACTCTTAACGGCAATGAATGAAAGGACTGATTGATTGAGTTAGCAAAGTTACCAAAATAAAATGACCAACTCCAAACTTTAAGAAATAAAATGATTTTTTAGCAAAGTTATAGGATTAAAAGAAAGGGGGGGGGGGGGGGGGGGTTTAAAATGACTAACTTCAAAGTTAAATGACTAAAATTATTTTTGGGCAAAGTTACCAATTTAAAAGGACCAATTTCATATTTAAAAGACTAAAATAAATTTTAGGCAAAGTTAACAAATATATATTGCATTTTTGTCTAGTTAATAATTGAACACACCGAAAAGAAAACTGATAAAAATAAATAAATAAAAAATCTCCCTCACCGTATTGTCATTGTTTCGTACTACCATTTCACTTAAATATATGATAGAAACTAATAATCATATATCAATCAATGAAATAGTGATTCAGCCAAAAAAAAATCAATGAAATATTTGGGGGAGACATTTACATATTAGGTAACCTAAGAATAAGACAAATATCGTTTAATTCTTTATTCACTTTTAAGGGAGAAAAAAAAGTAAAGAGAGAGAGAGAGAGAGAGAGAGAGAGAGAGAGATTTTCTTTTATTGCTTGAGATAGAGCGTGTATGTAGATTTTACATGTGGTGGGCCTCTTTATTTTATTTTATTTTTATATTTAAATATAATTAAATAATATTTATTTAATTAAGAGTATTTTCATTATTTCATTATTATCTTCTAAATCTTTTTAATGTATTTCTTATTCATTTGTTACATTTTCACTTAAATTTTTTATTGTGTCTTATTTAATATTAATTACAATTTTATCTATAGATTTTGTTTTTCTAGTTTTTTCTTCTTCTTTTTTTAATTTTTTTCATATCTAAATAGATATTTTTTAGTAGCCATTTATAATTAAAAAAATATTTGTAAATAAATGACACATGATTTATAATTGAACTAAAATAAAATTTAAAGTGTAGGACAATAGATCTAATTTATCAAAATCAAGATTGCAACTTTACTAAATAATATGGTCATTTTAAACTCTAAACTTGTACAAATAAAAATTTATTTCATATAACTGAATAAATTAGTTCTAATAAAAAAAGTAAATTATTTTTAAAGGATAACTAATGAAAATATACTTAAACAATACAAATTAAATAAATTACTAGAAGTATTAACATATATTATTAGAAATTGGAAAAATCAAACTTAAATAAAATATAATAAAAAATTTTAAATAAAGTAACAATCACATCGGAGCCACGTGATGATGGCTAGATAGTATAAACACTTAAAACTTTATCTTCTCCTTTTTTTCTTTTTCTTTTTAATAAAAACATACTAGTTTATAGTGGGGCTTTTTTAATATACAATGCATTCTATTAGCCATTAAAAGGGGCTTCAAAATTTTTTTCTTAATTTGGGTAAAAAGGTAAATAAGTCTTAATTAAAATATAACATAAATATATTATATTAGTTAAATGATGGGGTATTCTTTTATTTGAAGGCCTTAAACAACTGCCTTTATCGTCTATATGCTAAAATTGGCACCGGGCCTTATCCTCACATAAGAGACTTGAATCTAAATTTTACTTACACAAAAAACCAATTGATTCACTGTCTTAATTATAATTGATAAAAAGTAAATTTCATGAAGTAGACACCTTTAAGTCTATTGTTTCTAAAATAAATTTTTTAAATACAAGAAATCACTAAAAGCAATTTTACCACCCTTCATCATTTTACTTTAGTAAAAATATATGTTTTGTCCCTGAATTTAGGTCAAATTCTAAATTAAACTTGAAAGTTAAAAGGTTCTATTTTAGTTTTAAAAATATATATAAGCATATTAAGTTAATCTTTTTGTTGTATTATTGTTATAATTGTTGCTTATGTAAAATTTGACAAAATCATGTTGTGCTCCATTGCAATAGAAGGTTACAAAAGACCTAACTTGGAATGTTCAAAATTTCTTTTAGGACATATCTTTTATACAATACTAATTATAATATGTGTATATGTATAGTACAATTAAAAAAACAATCATAATTACACACACACACATATATATGGGATTAAATTATACCTGATGTAAGAGTTATACCTTTTTTAAGCAATGGATGAGTTCTCTCTCTCTCTCTCTCACATTGTTATTTTAGTTTTTTTAATATATGCACATGAGTTTATTCTTTCCTCTTTTTTTGTTTATTGAGTTTTTGATTATTTAATTATATCAGACTCTTCATCTTTTGCATAACATTAACTCACCTAGAACAAAATTTAAAAAAATAAAAATAAATAAAAATAAACATAAATAGGACATGTAAAGCAAAATTAGGCAACAATTGGAATCCAATTTAGAATCTAATTGAATTTTTTTTCTCCACTTTGGATTTAATTATGTTTATATATATATATATATATATATATATATCTATTTAATATGAGAAATACTAGCGACACAATAATTTCACAACAAACCTTATGTGACAAATTATTAGTGGTACGTAGATAAAAAAAAAAGTGATGTCTGTGGTAACCCAAATAAAAACCAGTAATAGATTGACACCTAAAATTTATTATGAAGATGTTAGGGATGTAAGACTCCTCGTTTAATATTTCATATCACACAATCTAAAAAAAAAAATACTACATCTACAACGTTTTCACAATAAATCTTAGGTAGCAAGTTGTTACTTGCTGTAACTAGTAAGCAAAAATGTAATTTTAGTTGTAATGACCTACGTTAGGAAAAAGTATTTTGTATCAAATAATACCATGTCATCCATATCAAAACCCAAAAAATGAGAGATATATGTATAAAAATAACTACCCACTAACACATATCTTTCATTTGTTAATGAGATATTTATTTTTCACTAACATGTCTCACACTTATTAGATTTTGATACCGCTGATGTGGTATCATTGGATACTAAATACCTCCTCCTAGGTTAGAACTAGTAGCAACTTTTTTTTTTAGAATACTAAATATTTATAACACACGCACACACACATAAGGAGAGGGGAGAAGGTTTTTTAAAGTAACAATTTGATATCCAAAATTTGTTGTGAGGTCTAAAAAGAAAATACTACATCTACAACATTTTCTCTATAGATTCTAAGTAGTAAGTTGTTACTTGTTGTAGTTGGTAGGCAAAAAAAGTAATTTTAGTGGTAACATCCTAAATTAGAACTAGTAATAGCTTGTCATTTAAGATTTGTTGTGAAAATATTGTGAACTAATGTTACTCCAAAAAAATAAATAAATAAATAAAAACATTTTACACACGTGACATACTGATAATAGTTTAAAGTTTTATACATATGTGATAGTATTTTTTTTTTTTTTTTTGAGAAATAATTACAACATGCTGCTAACCCCATAGCTCGAACCCTTTCCCCCCTAAACACCCAAGCACTTTTTACATGGGGAGGTGCCAATTCAGCTACAAGGCCTTTGGCATATGTGATAGTACTATAGTAGTACCAAATGATCTTAGGTTTCTGATTTATTGCCTCCAACTATATTAAGGCAATCACTCTCAAATAGTTTGGTACGTACGGAATCTACAGATACTTTCACTTTCACCTCCAACTTTATAACCCAATTTTTCTTCTTTTTTAATGGTAACACAACCCAAATATCCAATGGTAAGAATCTTTTAGTTGTTGGATCATATTACCAATTTACCACAACGAGTAATTCAAATAGTGGAAAGTAAAGGACAAACACTCTCTTTCTCTCCATACGTGCTTGGAAAAAATGCAAAACCGACCCTCTAACTTTCACTCTTTTTCATTTCAGTTCTCTAACTTTCAATTTTGTCAATTTTGTCATCTAACTTTCAATTTTTGTCAATATAGGATTCCGTTAAACCCTAATTATGGACTGCCATTAATGTCACTAAAACGACACCGTTTTCCCTTTTTTTTTTTCAGAATTAAAAGAAAAAAAAATCTTTAAAAAAAAAAAAAATTCCTCGGCTTCATCGTTGCTCTCTCCGAGTCCATTTGCTCCGACAAACTCTCTAACCCTTGCCACCAATCCGAAACCATCAACTCCATCGTCTCCATTCTCAAAACCCTAATCCAACAGATCGACGTAATCCCTTCGGCTTAACAATCCTTTCGCTACGGCAACCTCTCGTACCAAACCTAGCATAGCCGCCTCATCGAAACTAGCGATTCACTGATGCTCCAGTTCCTCCCGGCTGATCTCCAATTCGCCACAATTGAGATCGTCCCTTACTTCACCGATAGCTTCAGGAACTTGAGCCGAATCGATTACGGTACCGGCCACGAGACCAACTCCGTGGCGTGGCTGTACTGCTTGTTTCGATTGGGAGTCATCAAGGAGTAGGATTACCATGCCGTGGTAGCTAGGGTTTTCGTGAAGTACTTGGAATTGATAAGGAAACTGCAATTGGTTTATTGCTTGGAGCCTGCTGGTTCTCATGGCGTTTGGGGGCTCGATGACTATCATTTCTTGTCGTTTGTCTTCGGTTCATCACAAGGGATGGGGAACTGTTTTTTTTTTTTTTTTTTTTTTTTACATATTTTTCTTTTTTTCTTTTAATTCCACACAAAAAAAAAAAAAAAAAAAAAAAGGCATGGTTTCAGTGATATTAACGGTAGCCCATAACTGGGGTTTAACAAAATCCTGCATTGACAAAATTTGAAAGTTAGAGGAATAAATTGACAAAACTGAAAGTTAGAAGACTGAAATGAAAAAGAGTGAAAGTTAGAAAGTCAGTTCTGCATTTTTGCCTACATGTTTTCTCCCAAGATAAAACCTCAACTCAACCATATGAAGGTAATCCGATAATTCTTCGCTTTTACTGTAGTATTTGTGCAAATATTCGTAAGCACTATTGTTCTATATTTCAACTTTTTTATTTTTTCTTAGCATTTTTGGGTAATGAAGAAAGAAATTAGATAGTGGTTGTGATACCTAAAGAGAAAAAAATTATTATAATAAATTAAAATATAATAACTTATTAAAATATAATTTAGAATAAATAATTTGAGGTGAATGTTTTTGAGAAGTAATTAAGTAAAATTATAAATAAATAAATAAATAAGTTGTTATGTAAGTAAATAGTCAATTATGCACGAGCCGACATGCATATGCTTTTTAGGATAACTCATGCCTCAAATCAACTGTGTGATATTTTTCACAATTTTCCTCCTAACTCACACTTTTTATATATAAAAAAAAAATAAAAAAGAATATTATTTGGTAAGAACACTATTTGTTGGAATAAACCTATGATGTCCACGTTTTTTACTAGATTTAACTTTTAACCCTTCGGATTTTTCACAGTTTCACCAAATACTTAGATCTATTTGGATACAATTTATTTTACTAAAATTAAAAATTTATTGTCAAAAGTACTATAGATAAAGTAAAAATTAACAAAAGTAATACAGTAAGGCTCATAAATAGTACCAAAAAATACAGTGAGGACTATAAATAATAACAAAAATAAAATAAATAATGAGATTTTTTTTTAAAGAAGAGGACAGTTCTTGTTTCATACTAAAAGTAAAGACAAATTCCTTACTCAAAAGCTTACCTACGGAATAGGGGATAAGACCAACTTCAAAAATCTACTGTGTTCCAAATAGATGTTAATCACTGTGTTAATTTTTTGTTTTCCTCTATATAAACACACGTGCTTCTGGTATTGTGCACCTCTCAATTCTCAGCTCTGGTATTCTGATATCTGGTTTCTCTCAAGGCTTTGATTCCTCATCTGGATTCTCTTTCTTGTTTCTAGATTTTGTATTGAAACAATGAACCAAATGCAAAAAAATGCGCATTTGGTGTTCGGAATCTTTGGTGGGTTGTATTGAATTTCTCTGCGTTTCTTTCCTTCTTTCTTGGCATTTTGGACTTATGGTTCCTCTGTTTTGTTATCTTTCTCTGCAGGAAATGTTACTGCTCTGTTCCTCTTCTTGGCTCCAATGTATGTATCATTTGAGAACCCCTTTTGGCTCTTATTAAGTTGCCAACTTTTGGTCCTTTTTAACTCTTTTCTGCAAAAGGGTGTTGTTCTTTTTGATTCTTGGACATGTTTTTACAATCTTTTCTACCCTCTTTTAGTCTTTATATTATATATATCTGATTAATCTGACATATTCTATTACAGAGAAGTCGTCAATCTGTGTAATTCATGTGAGGAATTGTGAATAATTTTGGTACGTATTGTAGGATAACGTTCTGGAGGATTATAAAGACCAAGTCCACGGAACAGTTTTCCGGCATTCCATACGTGATGACCTTGCTCAACTGCCTTCTTTCTGCTTGGTATATAATATATGCTTCTTGTTTCATCAACCGGGTTCTTTTTAATTTTTATTGTTTCTTTTCTTCACTTGTTACCTTTTTTACCCCTATACTTCTCTGTTTTTGTAGTGGATTATGAGTGTCTTTAATTACTATTATTATGGTGATGATAATGATGGGGATTTTATAGTTAATTCATGTTAATTTCATGGCCATCCGGGCATTCAGGGGCCTCTGTGTTGGTTGGTTGGACTGGGAGTTTTGGCTAGCAATTAAACAGGATGACAATTTTGGTTCCACATTTCTTGCTTTAGGAAAATGAAATTTAATGCTTGGTTGATTAATGTTATTTTCTTCTGTACTGTGCATGGTACAGTTTAATATTTGTTTCTTTAGTAAATAAAATTTCAATTGGTGTGTCATTCATAAGAAATTTTATACCTTTCCCAAAATTATCTCCATTTTTTTTGAAAGAAACATTCTCTCGTTCTGTTAGTTCCTTCAATTTTAAATTGTAAAGAAATAAAATAATCAAAAATCAAAAATATGAACCATAAAATCTTTTGAAATTCTCCTTCTTTTTTTGAATTAATTGTTCTGCCAATAGTCCAAAATGATTTCCTTGTTTCATATTTTCAGAGTTGTCTAGTTCAATTGTCTTATTATTACTGATTTTATACATGAAATAAATGTTGAACAGGTATGGCCTACCCCTTGTGTCAAAAAACAATCTTTTAGTTTCAACAATCAATGGCACTGGTGCAGGAATAGAGATCATATATGTGTTGATCTTCATCGTCTATGCCCCAAAGAAAGAAAAAACCAAGATTTTGGGGCTCTTCGCGTTTGTGCTCACCTTTTTCGCAGCCGTGGCCTTGATCTCCCTCCTAGCCTTGCATGGCAATACCAGAAAGCTCTTCTGTGGCTTTGCTACTGCCGTTTTCTCCATAATCATGTATGGCTCACCTCTGTCAATCATGGTGAGTTTTAACTCTTAAGCTATTTCTTGATTTTTTACTACTTGTTAAATATTTAATGAAGGAATTGACTGGACCCTGATTGATTTGGTTTCAAAGATTATGCCTCAGCCACTGGACCCAGGTTCAGTTATTTTCAGTATGATCACTCAAAAAAAAAAAAAGTTATTTTCAGTATGCAATTTGCACTTTTTTTTGTGAATATTATGATAGCTTGGTCACGGGGAAGTGTGCAGCTTTGGCCCATTTCTTTATGTTAGGCCATTTTCTGAGCAAGTTAGGCAATCAAGAAATTGGTTATCCCACTCAGGAGTCAGAATGTAACGCTATAAGACAAAATTTTGGCATAGTATCCTAATTCCTAAGTACTGTACCTAGCCGCTTAGGTTGTCAAATTGATTTCAACAACATGATTATGTTGACCAATTCGACAAAAATAGTTTTACATTTTTTTAATAATGATTAAATTTAATCATATACAAATCTTAAATACGGTACTTAAAAAATTGTATGTAAAATTTTACCAGTATATTAGTATTTGTCTTAAAGTTAAACATACAATTATGCTTCCTAAGAAAGTTTGGTTATGCATATTTTTGGTGCATGAACTTATATGGGTTTTATATGTATATGCAGAGGACTGTGATTAGAACAAAGAGTGTAGAATTCATGCCATTTTTTCTGTCGCTGTTTTGTTTTTTGTGCGGCACTTCCTGGTTTATCTACGGTCTGCTCGGCAATGACCCTTTTGTATATGTAAGCATGTTCTCTCAATTCCTTAACTATTATCTTATAAATGCTTCGTTGGATGGCTAAGAAGTCTTGGGAAAAGGAAATATTGGAATGTTGCAGATATATTATCATACTCCAAAAGTTTAAGACCAGTTATAAATTTTTTTAACAAACTAATCGAGGTTGGTCACATGTATTTTTTCGGTTATTCTATTCTATTTAAAGTTGCTCTCTTTTTTCCAAAAAAAGTCATAATTATTTTTTTATTTCCTTAATGAATATGTTAGTATCCTTTACAAATTTTAATGTTATTTTAGATCCTCTCAATGCCCATATATAAAATTCCTTAACATTATCGGTTTGCATATCCCTAGTAAGAAAATTTGTGTTCCACAAAGAGCTTAGGCATGGCCAATTTACAGCCTGAGTTCCCAAATTTTGAAGCTGCTATCTCAAAAATAAATAAAAATGAAATTGCATTGCTAAAGTTCCCTCGGTTTCAAAACAAGTACCAATATGGTGTCTTATAAAAAAAAATACCAATATAGTGTATTAATTTTTTAAAAAGCTATTACGCACAAGCGAAATAAAAACTGACTTAAAAGTCATGTTTTTTAATTTGGAAACTGTGACCTCAAGTTACAATTTCAGTTGATTTTTCACATGGATGTAAATGTATGTATAACTGAGTGTGTATAATAAACACTGCTCGCTCTCATGAAAACGTGTAATGTTGTTGCAGGTGAACAATGGGTTCGGTTCTTTTCTTGGGGCCCTGCAGCTGATTCTGTACTTTATCTACCGTAAAAACAAGGGCAAGGGCAAGGGCAAAAACGAGATCAAAAGCCCCTCTGTAGTATCTGTGGAGCTGGGACTTCCTGATAAACCCAACACAAACGGTGCTCAGAATGGCCACGTATAGACTCGTAGCTTCTGCCCTTTTGGAGGCTTGGGACTGTACTCCCAATCATTCTCTTCAATCGTGCTCTGCCTTCAGTATCAAAAATTCAGTTGTATTATGTGCTTAATATTTACTTTGTTCCTAATAATCTAGTAATGAGACAATGCTATTTTAGAAGGCACAGATCATGGTACAAACAAAATGTAGAATGTTGACTGAATCTGGGGATATGTCTTTTGAATTGGTTTAGATTTCCATTTTGTTTTTTCTGTTTTTTTTTTTTTTTTTTTTCCCTATATTGGATTAAGATTTTACTATCTTATCGTGTTCATTGTGTAAATATGTATTTTGCTTTATTATAATAAAATGGATCTGTATTATCATAGGCTCTGTCCTCCTAATTCTGTTGCTTTTGCTTAAAGTTTATAAATATTTTGGTTTATACATATTTATATATCTTGTGGCGGTGGATGATTGCCGCTTCACCAAGGAATTGTCAGGTTTCAATTAAATTCGCCTGAAAGAGACAATTAATTTAATATGCAGCATTGTACGTGGGATTTTATCTGCTAGCATATGTAGCCTTTGAAGGGTTTGGTTGGGGGTTGGCTCAACATAAACACGACGACAATGCCATCAGTATTTTCTGGTGTTGTTGATTTTTAGTGATGAGCAATCGTTTACAAATCTTAAGGAGATTATCTCATAGAGTGAGTCTTAAGATAACATGTTGGAAGACCACTTTAGAGTTTTTATTTGTGGGTTTATCAACCAGTCATTCATAACTATCAATCTATCATCCAACGTGATGGACTTGATCGTTCACACTTGCGCATCTAGATTTTAAAATAAATAATAATAATAATAATCTTGGTAATATAATTAAAAATGTAATTTATAGAGGCCAAAAACTCTAAATTATTTGTAAAAATGTTTGGATTTTATTTTTTTTTCTTTTTAGTGTAAATAGCTTTTATGTATCATTATAAGTTTTTTTTTTATTGAAGAGCACAAGCGAAGACAAGAATTTTTTATTAGACATTAGAATTTTTTATTAGACAGTTGGATTATTATATTAAAAAATATTTGAACCATAGGCTCACACACACACACACACATATATATATATATGCATGTATATAAAGAAACGTTTTAGACTAAATTACGATAAGGCCAAATAATAAGGGATAAATTGTAATTTACCATTAAATTTAGGACATCTAAATTCCTCTTTTAGGATAACTCATAATTCTTTGATATTATAATTATTTTAAATCAACATAAGTGTTTTTGTTGAAGCAAAACCCTCAAACTCAAATCTATCATATATCTTATTAAGTTAGAATAGAATTTATATCTTGTATTATAAAAAATAAATAAATAAATAAAAAAAGCTATTAATAAGTTCCATAATAATATATTTAATAGTTCCATTTAAAAACACAATCATAATAAATACCCATTAATAAATATCCTAATCCTATTTTATATTTCATACACAAGCACAATCAAAATAAATGTGTATTAATAACTATCATAAATTTTCAATTTTCATATTTCTATACAAAATAGAGTAATGCTACAGAAACAAACTATTTTACAACATTTTTACAAACTGCTGATGTGACTTTAGTATTTTCCGAATAGTTATTGTAAGTAAAAATGTGATGTTAGTGATGGACCCATATTAGAACTAATAAGAATTAGTCACATCAACAGTTTATAAAAATGTTATAAAATAATTTGTGTCTGTAGCATTACTCTAAAAATAATAGAGAAAACATCATGTTACACCACCTAAGTAATTTATATTTAATTAATATTTCAAAAATATTACCGTTAGATTACATGTTCTTTATATTCTAAATATTTATACCATTGCACACCCTTGGCGTGATGATTACTCTACAAGTACAAAGTTCTTATGGGGTGGGGACGGGATGTAAGGGGCTAGGGTTCACACACATATACACTTAGTTTAAATCAGAGTAGAATTTCTATCTTGTACAAAAAAAAATCTATTAATAAGTATCATAATAATATATTTAATAGTTCCATTTAAAAACACAATCATAATAATACCCATTAATAAATATCCTAATCCTATTTAATATTTCATACACAAGCACAATCAAAATAAATGTGTGTCAATAACTATCATAAAGTTTCAATTTTCATGTTTCTATACAAAATAATAGAGAAAACATCATTTTTTGATAAATAAAATAAAATCATATTTTATTAAACCTAGCGTAACTTTCAATTATATTACACCACCTAATTACTTTTTATTTAATTAATATTTCAAAAATATTACCATTAGATTACATGTTCTCTATATTCTAAATATCTATGCCACTGCGCACCCTTGGAGTGATGGTCATTCTATAAGTACAAAATTCTTATGGGATGAGGACAAGGTGCAAAGGGCCAAGGTTCACACACATATACCCTTAGGAAAAAAAACTATTAATAAGTACCATAATAATATATTTAATAAGTACCATAATAATATATTTAATAGTTCAATTAAAAAACACAATCATAATAAATACCCATTAATAATTATTCTAATCCTGTTTAATATTTTATACACAAGCACAATCAAAATAAATGTGTATTAATAACTATCATAAATTTTCAATTTTCATATTTCTATACAAAATAATAGAGAAGACATCATTTTTTGATAAATAAAATAAAATTATATTTTATTAAACCTAGTGTAACTTTCAATTATGTTACACCACCTAATTACTTTTTATTTAATTAATATTTCAAAAATACCACCATTAGATTACATGTTCTCTATATTCTAAATATCTATACCATTGTACATCCTTAGCGTGATGGTCACTCTACAAGTACAAAGTTCTTAAAAGGTGGGGACGAGGCGTAAGGAGTCAAAGTTCACACACATATACACTTAGATTAAGTTATATGTGGGCAGGCAAAAAGTGAAACAAAGGATTTATGATTGTATCGTGATCCAGTAACTATTCACTCACACAATGCATTTATAAAGATGGGATGCAAGGTCAACCTTACCCGTTATAAGACAAAAGATGAAAGTCCAATCAAAACTACGTGTGTAGTGATTAATATTCAACTGAATATAGCTAAGAAATGGCTAAGTGTTCGTCCTTGAGTTTAGTCTAAGGATGGTATTACAATTGGATGACTTTTCTCTCTCTCTTTCTCTCTCAAAACTAGGCCTCCCCTTGATTCATGTGCTTCTTGGCTTTATATAACTTAGCAAAGATGCATTTGGATCTTACATTTGGAGGGTCATGATCAGACTTTCTTGATACTTATCCCATCAAAACCATACTAGAAGGTTTTTACACCAGAATATTAATTGTGGGAACACTGTTCATGGTCATTTCCCCATTAATGTGGCCACCTAAGTGGTTGCAGTGCATTTAATGCGGAGGGGATAACTGCCTTATCCTTCCTTTTTTCTTTTCTTCCTTGTTCAATACCAAGTTACTTTTTTCCCCCTTAGGATTGCATCGTACTCCCTTCATTCTTGATTCTCGGCCTTCCGAGGTGAAGTAGGAGCCCTTGGCACCCTTATCAACTGCAACATTCCGAACTCCTTATTAGTTAAATAAGTTCTTTCTAAGGATACTTCACAAAGTTCCCCTCCTTAGAAATGCCCTTGCCTATTTTATTAACTGCTTTGGATCCTCGTCCCCCCACAATATATTTAATTGTTCCATTTAAAAACACAATCATAATAAATACCCATTAATAAATATCCTAATCCTAATAAATATCCTAATCCTGTTTAATATTTTATACACAAGCACAATCAAAATAAATGTGTATTAATAACTATCATAAATTTCAATTTTCATATTTCTATACAAAATAATAGAGAAAACATAACTTTTTTGTTGATGTTTATACCATTCAATAACTTTTAATTGGTTTAATATTTAAAATTATGGTTTTGGATTACTTACATACTCATTATCCTTAATACGCATGTGTAAAAAAACACACAAGTCAAATTTCATGTTAAACATATGTTATTTACCATTAATACAAAAGGTTACACCTCTCAATAATTTTAATTGGTTTAATATATTTAAAATCATGGTGTTGCATGACATATATTCTCATTATCCTTAACACGCATGTAAAATATATATATCAAATTTCATATCAAACAAATGTTATTTACTATTTGATACAAAAAGTTACAATACTCAATAACTTTTAATGGGTTTAATATATTATAAATCATGGTAGTGGATTATTTACATTCTTAATACACATGTGGGAAAAAAAAAAAAAAAAAAAAAAAAAAAACCATGCATGTCAAACCAATGTTATTTACTTTTTTTTTTTTTAACTTGAAAGTTATAATGAGGAAGAGGGATTCATGCTATTTACTATTTGATCAGTACACTAACTTTTTTTAAAAAAAAAAAACTTAGAAATAAAAAAGCAATGTGATCTTCTATCAATAATTTACATATTTCAACTCATTTTGATAACATATATATATATATATATATATATATATTGAAATCAGCCATCAAAGTTGTGTATCAAAAAAAAAAAAAAAGAACTATCAAAGTTGTAGTAGCCAAAATTTGTGCTATGTCATTAAAAACGGTTTAATGGGTTAGTACATTTATTTTTACTTTTTAATTATATCTAATATTTATATAAAACAAATTTCATAGTTATGTTTCTAAAATTTATATGAGAAACAATTGATTAGAAATATGGTATTTTTACTTGAGTTTCGTTACTTTGACAACAATTGAAATAGAAATTAAGCAAAAGGGGAAAAAAAACATATTTAAGAAAACATTCAATCAAGAATATAAAAAAAATTATTGTGTACTTCACATAGTAGAAATAAATTAAATATTTTTCAATTCACTTAAGAAATAAGTTCATATTCCTAATTATAATAACAATAAAATTTACATTTATCTTCTTTGCAAGGCATGTTGTATAATTAGGATTAATTTCCTAAATATATTATAACTTGTAATGAGTATTATACCTAAGTAGTAAAGTATTTTTTTATAAAAATCTTTGAAATGAATTTATAGTGTATACATGCATCACGCGAGACATTGGCCAGTTGGTTGAATGGAATAGATTGTGTGCTAAGAAAGCTTTAGTGTTCTGTGCGTGCAAGTTATACACTAAGAAATTGTCTTTTCTTTGTGGATTTAATGTCTAACAAACAAAACAATATGTTTTAGTATACACTAAGAAATTGTATGTCTTTTCTTTGTGGATTTTAATGGCTAACAAACAAAACAATATGTTTTAGTATACACTATTGTTTGTTAGCCATTAAAATCCACAAAGAAAAGACAATTTCTTGGTATACACTTTTTAAGTTTTAATAACTTGCAAACGCTTTGAAGTATACACTTTATAAGTTTTAGTATACACTAGTGTATATTAGTTCTAGAAAACGCTTCAAGGGTTATATTAATGGCTAATATAACCTTTGCAGTGTTTGTTAGCCATTAAAATCTTTTGGACAACCCCATCAGGAATATGTTAGGTATTTTTAACATTATATATAGTTGTAGTCTAAAAATTGCCTAGCTAAAGAAAGCAAAGATGAGTTCTGAAACATTCTTTTTCTTTTTTGAAAAAAAGTTCTGAAACATTCTTGATAGTATTAGTTTGTATATCAATTCTAGAAGGCAAAAACTCTCAATATTGGATTGGAGTTCATGCGTATATAATACTGACAAAGTTTCCTCTGTCATGGATAACATTAAACTTGAGCATGGATATAAAGTGTGTAAATAAAAGTTTAGCCAAACAAATAATTAGCATGACTAACTTTTTTTTTTTCCTGGTCCAGTTCAAAACCGGTTTTGATTATTCAATCTCAAGTTAATTTAAAACCCTTGTCATGTGGTCTAAAAATTGCCATGGAGCTCAAATGTACCGGGGTAGCTGAATAAACTTATAAACTTTTAAAAAAGGAATAAGCTATAGTAACCAAAGCCCATCATGTGATTTTTATAGCTTGTGATCACAGCAAATTTTCTAGAGCTGGGATGGTCAACATGGAATGGAAAAGCTAATTACCTTTTGAGGTACTATGGCTATGGGTCCGTGTGGTTTTTGGCCAATTGTCAATTGCCTTTTTCGTTCCTTTTTTTTTTTTTGTTGGCTAGCACTACAAAAAAGATTTCTATTTGTGACGAAACTTTTTCAACGATTACAAAAAGCCATCATAAAAACTAGCTTTTTCGACGGCAAGTCTCTTCCATCGACAATGACTCATCAAATATCAACACATTTGTGACGGCAAAATGAGTTTTGTCAAAAATGCCTATTATTTTTGTCGAAAATGTGATTTTTTTTTGGAGGGAAATGTTCCCGCCTAACCTTTTACGACGGCATAAAAATGTTTGTCGCTAGTAAGGTATTATTTATGACGACTAAACAAAAAACCGTCGAAACTATTAACACTTGTGATGACTTTGGTACATCGAAAATACAAAATATATATTTTTTATGGTATTAGTATTTGTGACAAACCATCTTCCATCGTAAATATAAAAGAGGGTATTATTTACGATGACAGAAGAAACACCGTTGGCACTATTAACACTTGTGATGGCCTTTGTGCGTCGAAAATACAAAATATGTATTTTTTATGGTGTTATTATTTGCGACAAATATGATTCTATCGTAAATATAAAAAAAGGTATTAGTGACAGACATGAAGCCATCGAAAATGGTAAAATATTTTGGAGGGAAAATTGCCCCCTTACTTTTCACATTTGTGACAACATTTATCCATCGCAATTGATTTTTTTTTTTTTTTTCTAATTGAGTTTGTATTTACGACAAACATGCTAACTATCGTAAATAGTTAATTTGCTTTAAAAGAAAGAATGTATACTTTATAATTTGGCAGCAAAAATTTTTTTTTCTTTACCGCCACCCCCTCCCTCCTACCTCCACCCCTCTCAAAATTTAGAATTTGGCAGAAAAAAAATTTAAAATTCAAATCATCCAAAAAAAATTTAATTTATACTTTAAAATTTTATAATTGACCCTTATAAATTTGTCGAAAAAAATTCAAAAAATAAAATAAACTTGGTACAACAATGGGAACAAACCCATCCTCTCAAAAAAAAAGGGTTAAAAAACCCAAAAATATAGGAAATTCCTTTCAGGTAAACAAATCCCTAATTACAAAACAAAACAAAAAAAGCCCAAATCTATCTTCCTCAACAAATCCCTAATTCTCAGTACAAAAACCAAAAAATAGAAAAATAAAAAACACAACGCTGTTTTATGGTTACTCTCTTGTGCCGTCAGTATCTTTGCTTATCTCTACACCATCGTTCTCCATACTAGCTAGAATCCAATTGCCTTGCTGAGCCACTGGTATCACTTACTCTCTCTCACTCTCTTTGTCTACACTTTAGTTTTTTGTACAGTTTTAAGTTATATTGCACGTTCTGGTTAAATGAATCCAATAGATAGTCTGCTTGAACTTATTTTTGCTGAAACTAAAAACTGAAAACTGAAAACACTGTAGCAAATAAGTAAAAAAACGTGGATGATTTATTTGGCTGAAAGTACTGTAGCTCAGCTGAAAGTACTGTAGCAAATAAATACCAACGTTTTACTCTGATTTTTTTTTTCCACGCCCACCAGAGATTGATGAAGGAAGACCTACATCGGTCCGACGCCGGCGAAGAGCCCAGGTGAGAAATCCATCTTGGAAGACAACCCCAGTCCGACACCGGCGTCTTCTCTTCCTTCCAGAAACCCATTTCACCCTCTTCCCCACCGTCCCTCGAGCTCCGACCCATGACACCTCTCTTCCCATAAATATATGTTCCTATAAATTGTTCGATTTTTCTATTTTTGGTTTTATCTGCAAATGGATGTCATATTACCCAATACTCAAGGTATTTTTTTCCCCTTTCCAATCAATTTTTAAAATTCCATAAATGTTGCTCGGTTTTTTTTTTTTTTTTTTTAAATTCTCCCAGTGATAATATCCATTGGTTTTGTTTTTTGCAGTGCCCACACTTTTCCAAGTTTCAATTAACCATTGAAAGTGTTCATAGGGCTAACAATGGTTGCTCATAAAATGTAATGTTTCTTTGAATCTCTCTGTTTTCTTTGACAAAAATGATACATCCTGTAACCCAGAAATCTATTGTCTCACCACTCTCCTACACATGCCAAGAGGGATTAGTGTGTACTTGTTGGTCATCCATTAATGATTCGTTGGTGCATAAGTACATCTGAGTATTAATATTTTGCTAATATGGGGGGAGTTTTTGTCTAAAGTTGTCCTTGTTTTAGGTTTTTCTTTTAATTTTATTTTTGACATATACTGTGATCCCAAATATTCTCAACAAAGATGTTAGAATTGTGAATGCCCTCTCTTTATCTTATTTTCAATTGTGGTGTTCTTCATTCTGTGCTTCAAATGAAGAAGAGTTTTGCACTTTGATAAAAATGCACTTTCCAAGTAACAGAGTATTGCCCGACTTTGTTGAGTGAGTTGGCGATGGAAACTCTCATTGAATTCAAGTCCTTGAACTACAATGATTTATGTAGTGTCATTGCTTTGTGTCCATATGTCATTTTCAGGCAGTGATCTCTATTATTGCTGTAATAAGTCAGTTGACTCCTCTAGCTTAGAGGTAACCAATTAAATCATTTGTGTTATTTCCTGTGATCCTAGGAAAGCGTATAATATTGTGTGACTTGATTTCTTGTTTTTGTCCTGAAATTTGTAGTAGCTGACATTTAGTTTCTTTGTGAAGGTTGGACACTATTGGTTCATATATATCTATTGATGTGTTCAGGAGATCCTCAGAGAAGGTGATGTCAACTTTTGCTAAAAATTAATTTGTTTGCTATGCTGCCTCCTCATGTTCTCACTTTAAAGATCCTTTTCATTGACATTTCTGCTAGGTTTATAGGTGATATATTGCATTGGGCTATATCCATTTTTGGCCTTAAACCTACAATCGATAGAGCAGTCTATTGTTGGAAAAATTGCAGTGTAAAATTCTTTCTTTGTTATGCATATTTATTGCATCCTCTTACTTTATGATCTATCTGTGAAGATGCTGGGGTGTCAATGGATTGGGTGGCCTGCTGGTCCAACCCCGTGCACCTTGAAAATAGTTGGACAAGGTCCAAGGGGATATGGTAGATGTATTTCAATTTGTTGTATTATAGTGAAGATGTGTCAGAAAACAACAATGGCTACTGATCGTTTAGTCATATAACGAGTTTCAGTTTTGGCATTCTCACTTGTATGTCAATTCCTCAATTGTTTGCTTCTTTATATTTATTGATGAACAGAATATTAAAATAATAATAATAATAATAATAATAATAATAATAATAATAATAATAATAACCATAGAATTAGAGACCAGTGTCTCTCACTTGACTATAGCGTGTCCTCTCACTGGCTACACAATGTGCAGTTCTTGATTTGTGGCTTTAAGACTCCGACCCCAACTCAAAAAAAATCTCTCCGATAATTCTTTTTACTAAACTGTTAAAAACGAACAAAGAAAACCAGTTTCCTTTTTGGCTTTTGCTGGTCTATAACTATAAAAGCCGGGAAAGGAAACTGAATAATCGTTTAAAGCAGTTAGCTGACACCACAAGTAACAATGTTGGCTTGTTCTTGGAGTGTCACTTCACTTGCACCATACTTGTCTAACAAGAGATATGGAACTGGGTTTTGTTGTAAAGCTATTGATCTTCAAAGCCATACAAATGGAAACCAAGATAATGAGATAAAGAAAAAGAAGAAGAAGAAGAAGGAGGTAGTCATTGTTGGCTCTGGTTGGGCTGGCCTTGGTGCTGCTCATCACCTCTGCAACCAGGTCATCTCTCTATCTCTCTCTTTGCCCGTTTGTTTGTTTATTTTATGATATATTTTTTTGTAGATTGTTTCTTAATGATTTCATTAGTAACTTGTATTTTAAGGATTAATTGATAAATTACGATTTTTTAACATTTCACGTGCTCTTATACCATGTTAAATTTGGATTGTCGTTATAAAAATTTAAGTTATTAGGAAATTATAAATTTAATTATTTAACCAATATTCTAACATGATTTACTTTCAGGGTTTTCATGTTACTGTTCTTGAAGGCAGTCCAGAAGATGTTGGTATACGTGGTAATGAAACTTGTTTTCCATTTAAGTTTAATGGAAATGGGAATTTGGGATTTGCTGATGCCAAGAATTTTCGAACCCAAATTGTATACAAAGATTTAAAACTAAATATGATAATTTTACCATTGGTATTGCTCTTAATTGATCAAAATGGCTTCAAGAAAATGATTTTGTTGTAATTTGAACCTCAATATATATCCTGTTGTCTATAGCTATATCATTGCTGAACGCTTCTAATCTACTAAGAAGCTTTTACAAGTAAATAGGGGTACCTCTAGACTCCTAATAGTCATGTCCAATTTTGGGTGAAAGTAGATGAGCTGATTTGGATTTTTTTTTTTTTTTAGGCCAAGCTATAATTTTGGTCCCTCTCCATTTGTCATAGCTTCAATTTTATCCTTATACAATAAATTGTCTTAATCTCATACGCCAACTTTCAAAATCAAAGTCCCTAAACTATTACTTGGGTCATTCATCCATCAAATTTCAACATCAAGTAAATTCCATCACTTAATTTTAAAGATCAAGTCAAATTTATTGTTAGAACTTAACTTAATAAGGAAAAAATTGACTTTATTTTAAAAAGTTGAGAGATGAAATTGACAAAATTAAATCTAGGAGGACAGAATTGAAATTACAGGCATTGTTGGAGCACCAAAAGTGTAGTTTGGTCTCTCTCTCTCTCTCTTACTCTGTCTTTTAAATTATGTTCAAATGTATGTTTTGTATGAGGTCATATGATCATGAAATCAGATTCTACTTTGCAGGTTATTGGTATCCTCACCGAAACATATTTAGCCTTGTTGATGAACTGGGAATCAAGCCATTTAAAAAACTGGATAAAATCTGCACAGTATTCAAGAGAGGGGTTAGAGGTAATCACCAGCTTTCTTTTCTCTTGTTGTTTGAAGGAGATTTGATATGCAGATTTTAATCCCATAGTTCCTATTTTATTGCATCAGTAAACTCAATTTTATTGAGATGAGCAAAGCTTGCAGTCAGTTAGTTACTTAGCCCATGTGCATAAATTAGTTAATCAGGTGTTCAAATAGGTGCAGGAAATTGGTGCTTTGCCTTATGGTTTTCCTGATGGTTTTTCTAATGTCATCCCTGCCCGTTTTAACTTTCTTGGACATCAGTGTGAATTTGCTCGATATATGCAATGCTTTTAGCTCTGAAATCTTAAGGATGAACTAGGGCCATCTCTTGCTTCAATGTGTGCTGCACAATTTGGATTACAGCTCTTCAAAGCAGTTTATCAAGGCTCGATCTTCACTTGATGCATGGAGACAACATATTAGTTCAAAGAACCCTAGAGTTGAAAACAGTTCCACCCATTTTGAACAAGCTTGTGGAATCACTAGATCTTCCCAAGGTTAAGAACTCAGCCAAAGGGAAGGTTTTAATGCATGCTATGTATGGGGTTAAGGTGGAGACGGTATTTATTTGCAGTGTCTTTGCTTCAGCCTTCTCTGGTTCTGCAAGAAAGTTGTTTGATTTGAATGTTGATGACAAATATTTGTGGGCTCAAGCTTTAATCGGTTTGCAAACTAGCATTAATAGTGAAATTAGAAATTTATATTCAATTGGAAGATTTACAATTTTGAAAGAGCTCGAAGTAGTTGATACAAGGGTAAAGAAATTGTATCCCATGATCCAAGATGGTGTGGACCCTATTGAAGTGGAAGCATTCTAGAATTCGTTTCAGATTTGGCAAGGAGAACCGAAGGACTTTCATAGGGACTAGATCTTCCTACAAACTAATATGATGGCTTTTTTCATGTAGTTTTAACTGGGCATGATGCTTTGCTCTATAATGTTAGAGAGAGTGGTACTATCTCTGACCCAAAGCTAGGTTGCAAAGTAGTAGAAAGAGTACAATCTTAATTATTAGGGGTAGCTAAAATTTGTTTGGGGTTTGATGTAGATTCTTTTGTATTTGATATTATTCTGTTGATTCTTTTGTATTTGATATTATTCTAGCTAAATGGCACTTAAATAAATCACATTTGTGAATTATGTCATTTATTTGGATTATTTTACAATCTATTTGAAGAAAAACTATTTGTTTTTGCCTTTATTATGCAAATTTATTTTACAAGTCATTCGAAATGTGTTTTGAGTGTTCAATAAATCTTTTAACACTAAAAGTATCATAAATTTGAGATGCGAGCAATCTAGTATGAAAGTGATAATTGGCCTTAATTCCACTTGTGAAAATAAACACTCTATGCCAACAACAAAACACTCTTTTGTGTGAATTTGGATATGCCTATCAAGTGTCCTGAAAGTTTCTAAGATACAAATTTAACACTTGAACCTTATGCCTCACAACAAAAGAAATCCACAAGTTAATGTGAGATGTATCAAGTTTTGTGAGCCCTCAGTTCTACTTACCAACAATACAACAACAAATGCATTTACATTATTGAAGTTTGTGAACCATCAGTTATGGTCCCCACAAAAATCAGTTATCGTCCGCACATATTGATGTTGTGATATCAATACGAACCTGTTTCATCTCAGGTTCATCCAAGATTGAGATTGCTTCTACCACGGCATCGTAATGACCTCTCTCACTACCAAATGATGTGCCCCCTGTAGATCTGGAACATTCAACGTCATTGTTTATCTCATGTGCTCTAACGAAATTATGAAGAACCATTGTAGCAACAATGATCAAGGATTGAGTGCGTATATGAAAACATGGCATATGTCTCAAAAATTTCCATTTATTCTTCCAAACTCCAAAAGTTCGTTCTATGACTAAACGGAGTGATGAATGGAGATAATTAAATCTCTCCTCTGGATGATGCAGCACTTCAGAAGGCCAAAATTCTCCAATGTGGTACCTCTCCCCCTTATATGGTGCAAGGAACCCTTTCCTCATAGGGTATCTTGAATCAACCAGATAATACTTTCCTGCAAATGAATACGTTTATTACATTAGCATTTTCACTACATTAATACATACTTTAATACTATAATTAAACTACATATTTACAAACCAGCTGGAGCTTTTGGGAAGTTGTAACTCTTATTATTGAGGCAGCTTAAAAAAATCCTCATGTGAACTTCATGTCAAAGTCACATGCGCACATGCAATTTGTTGTGGTGGTCCCCTTCCTGCCATAGTATGGGAGCTGCTTATCAATTGGTACGACCACGGGGACGTGGACCCCATCAATCGCACCAATGCAACCCTAACCATTGCCACAAAAATACCATGTAAAATGAAATACGTGGTATGATCATAAAGATAATTTGAATAAAATCAAGTCAAGATACCAAATTCACAAAGTACCTTGAAATGTGGCCAATATCAATCTGAATGCTGAATATGTTTTGGCACGTCCCGAAATGTACAATCAGCAGGTTGGATAATGTCTGGTGCCATAACGGTGGCTAACAATGTAACTACCGTGGCCATGTGTCGATGCACTATCTCACCCGAGTGCTGAAATCTTTCCTGCACCATTCTGTTACCCTCGGCATGACCAAGTACCATCAATGTCATTGCCAGAGCTCTTCCACGCAAACACTTCTGGTACCGTAATATCCATACTGGTGCAGTGTATTACACAATTGTCCAAACACATAGCTTGACATTCTAAAATTTCTTCGACATTTCTTCTCATTTCCAGTTAATATATACTGTACCCATTCTAAGCCTGTTTGTATATTTGTATGCAATGGTACTTTGGTCATATAGGTATCCACGTAAGCTAGACATGTACACCCGGTTAGATATGCTGCGAGTACAATGTCGTCGTTCAGGTCGAAGTCTATGTCCCTGCATATGTTACCGACTTTAATTGCATGTACATTTATTCATGTGATACTATAATATGTAGGCTAAAAACAAGTTGTTAAATTTTATTGAACCTTTATTAATACTAGGCTCAAACTATGGTCGTACCAATAAATTAACAATCCTAAGCATATGCTTTCACGATTTCATCCAATATTTCTCAAAATTGTAGATTCACATCTAGAGGAGAAAGTATAGAAACTCACTGGTGCTAGGAATCAGATGAGTCGTTTAGCAAATCCATCCTTTTGTATACCTTGAGGCTGCTTTATAGCTATTGAACAATGATCTAAAAGATATCGAGCTTAAAATTCAGAGCCTTGAAATACGGATGATATCTAATGCTACACATCAGCTAGTTACAACCACTTCATTAGATAGCCAAACCACGAGCAGAAGGTATTTCTATACTAAACGAGTTGTATTACCTGTGGCCTTTTCAAGTTTTTCAGCTATTTAGGCAGTAGTTATGAAGTCCACTAAACAAGCTCACAGATAGCAAATAAGTCTCAAGACCTTGAGCAAATTTTGAATTTCCTGCAACTATTGAAAAAGATTCTATAGAGAAACGTAAGATAACAACAAAGAAAGACAATAATGATATAATCCACAAAACTTCAAATCATACTCTCTGTGTAATATGTTGTTGTTGACTTATAAATATGTATTCCCTTGATACTCCCTGTGTACGAACCATTACTTTTTAATACATATCAAATTGGAATATATCTCATGTGGGGCTTTCTTTTAATCAGGGACAGGATAAGAAGCTAAAGGAAATGTAGATTCTTTTGGTGGAATAAACAAGTTGTTTATGAAAGTGTGGAAAAGGGTTGGCTTCTAAGAAAATGAAGCAAAAGGGTGGACCACACTGGGTCAAAACTCGTAAAGATTTTGCTACCAATCTTTTCTAGTTTAGGCTAAATTTAGCCAATGGCCCCTATCCTGCTCTGAAAACGTTTTATATCATGTTTATGTGTGAATCATTTAGCACATACGCCTATATAGGTTGGGAGTAAACTTTGGTGTAAAACCAAAAAATTTCACAATTTATAGGATACTGCTTTTATTATGATTAAGTAAATTTCATTGCTTTTATTATAACTATGGCTAACTTGAGACAAAAACGTTTAAAACCACTTTAGTTTTACTTTTGGCCTTATTGAACTATACAAATTTGCAGACACGAGTTCTGCTATCATGCTAAATTCTAAAAAGTACTTTGAGGTCATAGACTAAATGGGACGGTGCATGCATGAGAAAGATAAAAGAAACAGAAGTTAAAGGGGGGGTCACACAAGAGATTACTGTAATTATATGGTCCGCACGGAACAATCGAATAAACAAATTCAAGAATTCAAGAAATAGTCAGATGCTCGAAAAGATTTAGACACTCGTCATAGAAAGAAGAAAGAAGAAAAGTTAACAAGAATCTAGGTACTCATATAATTTTCATGAAGTCTTTACCTCTCTTCTTCATCTTAGAAGGCACTGCTTCCATTGGAACTGTACTTGGGAATAGGAACAAGACCAGACTCAATATGCCTGAGATCCTCTAAAAGGATTTCATAGTGTCTTTTCACTTCCTCAACTGTTTTATTCCCACCCACAGCCTTGGCTACATTCTGCCACTGGTCAGGGGTCTCCTTATCATACAATGCTAGTGCTTTTTCAAGCCTTTTGCTCTGCTCTGGTGTCCAAGAGGAGCTAGAGTTGAATGTCAGGGCAGATGGCCCCTCTTTGTTTTTTTGTTTTTTTTGTTTTTGTTATAGTTGCTTCATAATAAATACTTTTTTGAACGTTATGATACAGTCTTAAGTTGGCTATGTTGTGAAGAAGCTGGCTGCCATGAAAAAGAGTATTATCAAAATTCAAAGATTCTTGCATGTTTCAATTAGCTAAGTAGTAAAGTCTATCATCTCAAAGAAAAACTAATAAAATCTCTTGTAGTCAAACAAGTGACTTGGGTGGTTGGGTTCAAATTCCACCAACACCAAAAATAAATTCATAGTGTCTTAGTCTAATAATAATGAGCAATCATTATGAAGCAAATGTCATATGTTATCAAATCTAAAAAAAAAAAAAAATCAAGGATTTCTTCTTACAATAAGTAGGGGAGGGGTATTCAAACCCAGGTTTTCCAGATAGAGAGAGCCAAGAAATGCCACCAAACTGAAACACTTTTGAAAAATTCGAAGATTTATGATTGGCTAATTAGCAGTCTAATTTCTTAAAAAACTTTTAATAGCTTTAGCAGAAGCCACAAGGATAAACTTATCAACTTATGCCTAGTGCACCAAAACACTTTTTTTTCCTTGAGTTGCATAGAGAATTTCATTGTGAAAATTTAACTATGATTACAATTTTTGTTTTTATGAATTTAGCAAGATCAGTCTTTAGCTTCTTTATTCCCTTCCTCGCCACTTTTAATTGATCCACAACAACTGTGTTCTCAGTTTCAGACTTATTCAACTTCTTAAGGGCTACCTTAGCTGCCTTAGCATAATAAGAACAATCCTCATCAGCTCATTGTAAGCTGTTTGAAGATCCTTCTTACCTTTGGATTCATCTTCCAATCCCTCACTAGCCTTAAACTCAAAGTATCATTCATAGCTTTATGTTTGGACTTGATATAATAATTTGGTCACTTTTTTACGGATGTGTCTATTGACATTGCACTCAAAGCACTTTAAAACTTGATATTACAACTCTTTCACTGTCTTTTACTTAGTCTTTCTTAACTCTAGAACTCCCACTGGACTCTTTCCTAAACTATTTACCCTTTAGTTCCTTAGATCACCTTTGATTCTTCTTTAACCTCAGAAAATTTTTTAAGTTCTTTGCTAACAGTGTAGGGAAATTTAACCAAAATCCCAACCTGTGAGAAACAAAACAAATAGAGAAAACACACACCAAAGAAAAACAATCACACGCACAAGACAATATTTACGTGGTTCGGCAATTTGCCTACGTCCACGGAGTTGCAGGGATTTCACTATTATCAAGGAAAATACAATAGTGCACAAGAACACTCTCAAGAAACCCAAATCCCAATTACACCCTAGCACTCTCTCACAGAAAAAATAAAAATAGAAGCTGGCTGCCTCTGTTTACTCTATTTTTCTCTCATGCGGCTGCTCACTAGGTTAATTAGAATTTCTCTTGCTCACGGCTTGCACTACTCTCAAACCTAATATATATATATATATATATATATCAAATTCGGCTGAAGAGGTTCCTATTACAAATAGGATTCGATCAAAGCAAGGTGACTTAGACTTGACTTGGGCTTATGGCAATTCAAGCCACACACGGGCCCACTTCAACAAATCTCCACCTTGGCTTGAATTGATCAAGCTACACTAGCAAACTCCTCCATCAGCTCCACCTTAGCCCTTAAGGGCTCACAAGCTGCAAACATCAACTACAATCCTACATAACACAATCCCTCATCCCTGCAACTCATCCTCCTGTCCTCAAACTAGAAGACCAATTGAAGCTGTGCACAGCTTCAACTTCTCAATAGTGACACCCTTAGTCAACATGTCTGCCGGGTTCTTAGATCCACAAATCTTCTTAAGTATTACCAGCTTATCTTTAGCAAGATAACGGATAAAGTGGTATTTTATCTGTATGTGCTTCGACTTTGAATGAAAAGCCGAATTTTTGGCAAGAAAGATTACACTCTGACTGTCACTGTGTAGAATGCCCATCTCCTGCTTCTTACCCAATTCATCTAAGAAACCATGTAGCCAAATCATCTCCTTTCCAGCTTCAATTGTTACAACATACTCAGCTTCTGTAGTAGACAAAGTGACAATCTTTTGCAGATTTGAAGCCCATGATATAGCTGTACCACCCAGAGTGAAAACAAACCCTGTAGTACTCTTTCTACTATCAATATCACCAGCAAAATCAGCATCTACATAACCCTGCAGTTTCAAACTTGCACCTGTGAAGCAAAGACATGTATCTGATGAACCCTTCAGATATCTCAGAATCCACTTGACTGCCTCCCAATGCTGCTTTCCATGCCTACTCATGAATCTGCTCACAACTCCCACTGCATGTGCAATGTCTGGCTTTGTACACACCATAGCATACATCAAGCTGCCAATAGCTGAGGCATAGGGCACCTTGCTCATATGGTCCCTTTCTTCTTCTGTCTTCGGTGATTGTTCTTTACTTAGTTTGAAATGACTACCCAAGGGTGTGCTCACTGGTTTAGCTTCATTCATGTTGAACCTGCTGAGAACTTTCTTCACATACTCTAACTGTGAAAGCTTCAATGTACCATTAGCCTTGTCTCTAATGATTCTCATACCAAGGATTTGCTTTGTAGCTCCCAAATCCTTCATTGCAAACTGTTTGGACAATTGCTTCTTCAGATTATTAATCTCCTCAATGCTAGACCCTGCAATAAGCATATCATCCACATACAACAGTAATATGATGTAAGAATTGTCAAAAGACTTAACATAGTAATAGTTATCAGCTTCACATCTCTTGAACCCAATTCTATGCATAAAACTGTCAAATTTCTTGTACCACTGTCTAGGAGCTTATTTTAGGCCATACAAGCTCTTTCTCAGTTTGCAGACTAAATTCTCTTGTCCCTGAACAATGAACCCTGCTGGCTGAATCATGTAAAGATCTTCCTCTAAGTCACCATGAAGGAATGCTGTCTTCACATCTAACTACTCAAGATGTAAGTTTTCTGCAACCACCATTCCCAGTACCAGTCTGATTGTTGACATCTTCACAACTGGAGAAAATATCTCTGTGTAGTCAATGCCCTCCTTCTGCTGGAATCCTTTAACAACTAATCTGGCCTTGTAACGTTTGCTACCATCATGCTCATTCTTTATTATGTATACCCACTTGTTGTGCAAAGCCTTCTTTCTTACTAGCAATTCAGTCAATTCCCATGTCTGATTCCCCAACAAGGAATCCATCTCATCCTTAATGGCTAACTCCCACTTGCTTGAATTCTCATCTTGCAATGCTTCATCATAACACTCTGGCTCACCACCATCAGTCAACAGGAGATAATTTAGAGTGGGTGAATAACGCTGTGGAGGTCTAATGTTCCTGGAAGATCTGCGGACTTCAGCTACAGGTGTACTTAGATCTACCTATGAATTTACATTCTCCTTATCTTCTTCACCCCTTTTCTAGACAGTACCTTCAGTCAATTCATCTAAATTGACAAACTCAGATTTCTTCTGATCTATCTTTGTAACATCTGACACTACAGTTGACCTGTCCTTATACATAACCTGTTCATTAAATATCACATTTCTACTTCTGATGATTTTCCTGTTTTGTTCATCCCAAAACCTATAGCCAAATTTCTCATCACCATAGCCAATGAAAAAACATATTTTATACTTTGCATCAAGTTTACTACGAGCATCAGAATCAATATGAACATAAGAAACACAACCAAAAACTTTAAGTGTGAAAACTTTACCTCTTTACCGCTCCAAACCTCCTCAGGAAGTTTGAACTCCATGGGAACTGAAGGTCCTCGGTTTATCAGGTAAGCTGCAGTGCTAACAGCATCAGCCCAAAAAGTTTTTGGTAGTCCAGCATGCAACCTCATACTCCTAGCACGCTCATTGAGAGTTCTGTTCATGCGCTCAGCTACACCATTCTGCTGTGGTGTCCCAGGAATGGTCTTCTCCATCCTAATTCCATGTGCAACACAATACTCACTGAACCCTCCATCTATGTACTCTCCTCCTCCTCGGTTTATCAGGTAAGCTGCAGTACTAACAGCATCAGCCCAAAAAGTTTTTGGTAGTCCAGCATGCAACCTCATACTCCTAGCACGCTCATTGAGAGTTCTGTTCATGCGCTCAGCTACACCATTCTGCTGTGGTGTCCCAGGAATGGTCTTCTCCATCCTAATTCCCTATGCAACACAATACTCACTGAACCCTCCATCTATGTACTCTCCTCCATTATCTGACCTCAAACATTTTACTTTCAAACCTGTTTCTGTCTCAACCATGGCCTTCCACTTCTTAAAGGTTTCAAATACATCGAATTTATTTTTCAGAAAATAAACCCATACCTTTCTGCTTGAGTCATCAATAAAAGTGATGTAGTACCTTGAACCTCCAAGGGATGCAACTGGAGAAGGCCCCCACAAATCAGTGTGTACTAACTCCAATTTTTCAGCCTTCGGTGTCTTGCTAGTTTTCAAGAAGCTCACCTTTTTTTGCTTTCCTAAGATGCAACTTTCACACATGTCAAAATCATGGACTTCAATTCTGGTAGTTTTCCTTTTGACAGCAGCATCTTCATCCATTTCTCACTCATGTGACCAAGTCTACAGTGCCATAGGCTTGTATCAGTACTTGTATCAGCAACTGCAATTGTGTCTCTTGGACTTGAGGTCATATACAAAGTACCAGTTTTCTTTCCACGAGCCAATACCCTAGCTCCCTTTGTAACCTTCCAAGTACCACCAACAAATAGTATTGCATGCCCTTCATCATCAAGTTGTCCAACAGAAATCAGATTCCTCCTTAGGTCAGGAATATGTCGAACCTTCTCTAGTAACCAAACAGATCCATTAGGCAACAATATCCGGACGTCTCTTATACCTACAACATCCAAGGCTGAACCATCAGCCAAATACACCTTACCAAAATCACTTGCAATATAATTCTGTATGATTTCTCGGTGTAGAGTGGTATGAAACGAAGCTCCTGAATCCAAAACCCAATCATCAAGTGGATTGTCTACTGCAAGAAGTAATGCATCCTGTACCTCTTCTGTTACAGCATTAGCAGAATCAGCTCCATTCTTCTTCTTAGGACTTTTGCATTAATTCCTAAAGTGACCTGTTTTTCCACAGTTCCAGTATTGTATTTGTTGGCCTGATCTAGATTTACTTCTGTTCCAATTAGAATTTTTGGATTTTGATCTGCCCCGGTTTGAATTTCTATCATTACCTCTGCCTCTTGTCTCAAGGTTTAGGGCAGAACCAGATCCTGAGGTTTTGCCTGCATCTCTTCGGCGAATCTCCTCAGCCAAAATTAAATCTCGTATATCATTATACTTGAGCTTTTCTTTTCCTGTAGAATTGCTTACTGCCATCCTCATTGCCTCCTAACTGTTTGGCAAAGAAGCCAAGACGATCAGAGCACGAATCTCATCATCAAAATCAATTTCTACAGACGACAATTGATTTGTGATAGTGTTAAATTCATTCAGATGTTGTGCTACTGATGCATTCTCTGTCATCTTCAAATTGAACAATTTCTTCATCAGATGCACCTTGTTGTTTGCAGACGGCTTTTCATACATACCGGACAAAGCCTTCATTAAATCTGCTGTGGTCTTCTCCTTTACAACATTATATGCAACAGACCTAGACAGAGTTAACTTAATAACTCCCAATACCTGTCTGTCAAGAAGAGCCCATTCCTCAGCCTTCATAGCCTCAGGTTTTTCCCCTAGAAGCGGCAGATGCAACTTCCTCCCATAAAGGTAATCCTCGATTTGCATCCTCCAAAATCTAAAGTCTGTGCCATCAAACTTTTCTATTCCAGACGCTTTTCCTGCTTCCTCTGCCATTGCTCCCACTCAAACCTAACCCTAGGCTCTAATACTAGTTGTAGGGAAATTTAACCAAAATCCCAACCTGTGATAAACAAAACAAATAGAGAAAACACACGCCAAAGAAAAACAATCACACGCACAAGACAATATTTACGTGGTTCGGCAATTTGCCTATGTCCACGGAGTTGCAGGGATTTCACTATTATCAGGGAAAATACAATAGTGCACAAGAACACTCTCAAGAAACCCAAATCCCAATTACACCCTAGCACTCTCTCACAGAAAAAATAAGAATAGAAGTTGGCTGCCTCTGTTTACTCTATTTTTCTCTCATGCGGCTGCTCACTAGGTTAATTAGAATTTCTCTTGCTCACGGCTTGCACTACTCTCAAACCTAATATATATATATATATATATATATCAAAGTCGGCTGAAGAGGTTCCTATTACAAATAGGATTCGGTCAAAGCAAGGTGACTTAGACTTGACTTGGGCTTGTGGCAATTCAAGCCACACACGGGCCCACTTCAACAAACAGAACTATGTTTTCACCAACATCATCATCATTGGATGAGTAGGAGTCTTCTTTTTTAACAGTTTTTACGACCATGTTCTTATTTTTCTTATTTTTCATAGGTTTGCAAAGACCCTACAAGTTCATCTATCTTATTTTGATTGTAAGTATTTGCTCTCTTTTAATTCAAATTCATACTTCTCCTTTGTACATAGCAAGCTCACGTAAAGTTTCATTTCACAAGGTCCTTTTAATTAGGCTGAGAAGTGGACTTGGAAAGTGAACGAATGTAAGGATAAAACATCTAGCAGACATTCTTGACTTGTTTGCTTACTACCATCTAGCAAACATCTAGCAGACACTCTAGGATAACCTTTGTCTGCCAAAATATCAGGGCAGCTTGGGATTGAGAAAAACTGAAACTCTTTTTTAACCAAACCATGGGAGCTAAACAATTTTGGCACCTAAAACACATACCAAATTCATTACTAGCTAGCAGTGACCCTCACTGTTCAATTGTAAGTTTGTAACTTTGTAAGGTAGCAACCAATGCAACATGGGCTGGAGAAGTATTATGGCTTGTATATATTTTTTTTTGGAAACGGTAATATGGCAAGTAGATGATCTGTATTAACATACTCAACTTGGTTAGTTGGAATGGTTCATCAATCCCTCTGAGGCATGATCATTGGAACTCAAACTGGAAATTAAATATGCCTTTCAAGGTTATTACTTTCTTTTGGATGCGCCTGAATAATAGCTTCCCACTGAGAAAGCATGGAAAGAAGACTAGTTACTGATGCAACTTACCCCTTCTATTCCAAGGCAGAGCAAACACTTGATCATTATTTTATTTCTTGTGATGTTGTGCATGCAGTATGATTTGGCTCCCCATTAAAAATTAAGAATGAATGTTTGGAACCAAAGCCATCACAGATTGGATGGTTAGTTGGCTTAAGAGAGTGAGAAAGGATAAAAACCAATAGAATCATTTCATTGCTATAGTGGCCAACACTCACTAGACTAATTTGGCTTCATAAAAATAAAGTACTATATCAAGAGGTGCAAGTAAACATTAACACCATTCTGTAACACAGTGCCCAACTTCTTGCTCTATATAGGGATGCTCAAGTAGCAGGAGGTATCTAGAGCTCTTTATGGTAGACACTCGTACCAACACCATTCAATGTTCAAGAGTAATATGACATGATCCAATCCCACCATTGATAACACCAGTCTCTCATCAATTAACAATACAACACACAATTTATACCAATTCAAAACAAAGCACCTAGTAGATTTACATAACTACAACAATTTAAAAAAATAGGAAGATCGTACCTTGATATTAGGCTTCACAGCAACAATGATCCCATCCTTCACATAAACATCATCAACCTCCTCTCTATGAGCATTCACAACAGTTCCCCCTTTAATCAATATCTTCGACAATGAAGACGAAACCCCACATGACGATTCACCATACTCAATCCCAGCATTACAAAACTAAAGCATTTTTTTTTTAAATAATAAAAATTACATAACATAATACTCCAGCTTGGTTAAAAAAGAAAAACCTAGAAAGTAAAAAAAATACAAAAAAGTCAGATAAACAACCATCATAACAGTGCATAACCATCAAAAATACAAAAAAGTCAGATAAAAGAAGCATTGGACAAACATATATAAATATAGCTCAAACACATAGGAATGATGAGCATTGTCTTACATACATACCCATAACAAGCATTAGTTTCTACCAAAAAAAAAAAAAAAAAAAGATAATAGTGCAACAGGTACAACACTGAAAGTTTGATTACTACACCAATCCTACACAACCTTATCGAGACAATCTATTGTTCCTTCACTAAAAATGATAATCAGGGTGCCTTTGGTACTCTTTTTCTAGCCACTTCAGCTGGACGTCCATGTCATCGGAAAGTGCTGCAAACATGTGCCTACCCAGCTCTTTTTCCATGAAGTAGATGGTGCTGAACATATGAAGGTAATGACCCGAGTACACCCCAGGAAGACTCAACACCATGTCTAGAATTGCTTTAACCTGAGCAGTTGCTGTGGGAGCAGATGGTGTACGGGCACTTAGACTAGATCTTTCAACAATAACATTTGAGATGCTCTTCAAAGAGTCGGATATCTCTTGCGCAGCTGAACGCTTTTTTTTTGGTTTCTTGCAAATTGGCTTGAAAATGTGGACACTGGTTGCCAAGCCTTTCCCCTTATTCACTGTTGGTCCTGCCCTCAACGATGATGGACCTTCAACCTCCATTGCGTCAACATTCACAGTGGGTTCACATTGGGGGTCAACAAATTCTATGTTATCAGCGGAGTCCCCAGACCCTTCGGTGGTTTCCATTGGTATTGGACCACTCGTGCAGAATGCATTTTTCCCTATTGAAACCGTGCCTCCAAACATGATGTTCAAGAGCTCACGATTCGGCAAACCATACGTTTTAAAGGTTTTTGCATTGAGACATGCCTACATGTGGACAACCAGTAATTAGAACACAAGAATATAGTTTTAGACAGTAAAGTTTTTCACAATTATGTATTGATCAGAACTAACCGCAATCTTTCGGTTCCACCACTCATCAGGTGCGTCAAACATCCCAGTTCCAGGATCATAACCCAACCCAGTCTCATTCTCCAAACACTTGTTATAATTCTTCCACCTTTTTCTCAGATGATCCCATTTGTTTTTAACCTGCAACCAAGTCACCACTTTTCCCATCTCACCCAACTGTCGAATCACCTCATTAACCCCAATTTTGGACAAAAATCCAGTGGCCTTCCTCTGGCCCTCCATGACTTGAACAGCACAGAACCAACAAAAAGGTTCTAATTCCTTAGGGTCTTTCCAGTCAGCCCTTTCATCATTACTACCACTGTCCATCGATTTCTTCTACTTAACCATTTTTGCTACAACTTCCTTCTATACTAATTGAGGTATTTAAACAAACAGTTCGAGTGCATTTTACAATCAGTTAGGCATTCCCACATGAAAAATGCAAAGTAAACTCACATATATCCAAATACAATAGAGGTAGTAAGAGAAACAATGGTATTACACGAAGGATCAATAAACATACATGCTAGTGTCATGGAAAACACAACAGAGAACCACACACAGACGTTGAATACAAAAACCACACACAAACGGTTAAACACAAAAAACCACAGATTGATGAAGCTTCATGGAAAACAACTTACCTGTGAATGCAGAGACCTACAGTGGCGGCAACGATGACCCAAGCAGAGAGAAGATGAACTCGAGCATTTGTTGAACAGAGGGGATCTTTTCTTTTGGTTCTGCGTACTGGGTTTGCTTTCATCAACTGGTGTGCTCTGTTTTGATAGCTTTGTGGTTGGTGGGTAGGTGAAAGACATTGAAGAGGATTCGGATAGAGCATTGAAGGGAATTGAAAGCATTCTGTCACCAATAGTTGAGAGAAAAAGCAGAAAGGTAAAGAGAATGGAAATAGCCGTTAGTATGAACTGCGTACCATTTTGATGATCTGATTCTCCAAGCTTCTTGTGCGATGAACAGCACACGTAAGGTTTTCAGCAGGAGTTGAGCGCATCGTTTTCCTCAGCACACTCCCAAAGCCATGAACAGTACATGCAAGAGGCTTGTGCGTTTATTGTTTCAGCTCTTGCATTGAAACAATGCGTAGAGATTATAAATGAAACGGTGCGTAGAGATTAAATGAAACGGTGTCCATAAACAGTGTTTCACACGTGTTTGGATAAATGAAATGGTGCGTATAGGAGAAAACTTGTGTTTCAGCCTTGCGTTTCCTCAACTTCAGTGTGCGCGTGGGTCCCAGCAAAACGTAAACGCAGATATGAAAATGTCGGATTAAGTTGAATCCAAACGGGTACATAGTGATAATGGATGGTTGGGTGCTAAGCCAAAAAGCTAATGAATGAATGGCTGAAATTTTTTTTATTAAACAAATATATTTGAATGAATGGTTGGTGCTTATGTATTTGTGTGGTAGATATATAATAATATAATATTGATTAGTGTACCATTTGAATAATTTTTTGTCTGTGAAACTACAGGGGAGACTTGATGAATAGTACTATTGACCACTCTTCAATAATATAAGTATTTGTTGAAGCTTTAATAATAGTATTATAATAATAGTATTTGAGTTGTGAATATATAATAATATATGTGTACCAGTAAAAGTAACTTTAGCCTTCCTCTTTTTTTTTCTTTTTTTTTTCTTTTTTTTTGGCGCTAAACTTTAGCAATTTGTTAAGAAAAATTTGCGGTTTCTCTCCACGCTTAACGCACAAAGGAATAGAAAAAGATTAAAGTCCTGTTTGATAGAGGAATTTGAATAATATTGTTTTTTTTTTTTAAATATATATAAGTGAAAAAGTGTGTAAAAAAATGTGTAATGTTATTTAAAAACTAAAAATATGTGTTTAAGATGCTTTACTAAACCGCCTAAGTTACTAACCATAGAAAAATCTGCAGTAATAATGCCGAAGTAGGGGACTTGATGAAAAAGAAAAAACCTTTTGCACCTAGGCTTTGAGTTCTGACATGCCATCAAGAAAAAGAAAAATTAAAAGAAAAGAAAAGAAATAATGGTTGTTTTTCCCATAAGGCCATTTGCCTAACTGTACTTGGAGTTATCATCTCAAAAGATGATAATGGTGGCAGGTGGTAGGGGAAAAAAAAAAAATTATATATATATATATATATATATATATATATATATATAAAATGCTATCCATAGAAGCTTAGGTGATTTGATGTAGGTGATTATCTAGTTTTGTCCTTATCTCAAAAGTGAACTAAGGGTGGTAGGTGGCAGAAAGTAAAGTATGTATATATATATATATATATATATATATATATATATATATATATGTTTTGAATATGTGGATTTTTTGTGTGAGTTAATAATGAAGAAATTATTAGTTTCTTTTAGAAGTCTCTCTTTTGGTCCGGTACTGTTATCTGTGTATGTTATTTGTATATAATTATTTAATTAAATTAGTGGACCTCTAAAATTTAATTAAGTTTTTCATGTTAGTTAGTATACAATATATTCAGAGGTGGTGTTGTTAATTTAGTACCTTTTTTTTTTAACTTTTATAATAAGTTTATCTATCACAATTTAGACAAGAATAATTGTTAATATTTATGTCATTTTTGAAGGGTGTAGATATAATGCAAGTTGATAAATCTTGGATCAATCTTTCTAGTAGGTCATGTAAGGAATATATAAATGGAGTAATAGAGTTTGTTGATTATGCATTTCAACATATCAAAGATGAAGATATGAAGATAAAATGTCCTTGTAATGATTGTAACAATAGATATAGAAGAACACGAGTTGAGGTTACAAGAGACCTCTTATGGGAAGGGATGAGGGGTGATTATGCTAGATGGCATCTCCATGGAGAGGGAAATAGTGATGAGGATGAGGAAGGTAGTGATGAGGATGAGGATAATAGTAGTGATGATGAACAAAATATTGATGATATCCATAATATGATATGGGATGCTTATCCTCATATGAGAGATGTTGAGTAAACAAGTGGGAGTAAATCGCAAGATCCAAATGAAGAAGCAAAGGAGTTTTATAGATTGGTTAAAGAGGCAAACCAACCACTTTATTTGGGATGTAAAAAGTATCCAATTTGTCCTTTATTGTCAAATTAATGCACATAAAGTGCAAGAATTCATGGAGCAACAACTCATTCACAATTTTGTTGGAGCTACTGAAGGATGCATTTCCAATGTGCGAAAAATTGCCCATATCCCACTATAGGGCAAAGAAGATTGTGAGTGATCTTGGTCTAAACTATGAAAAGATTGATGCATGCAAAAATGATTGTATGCTATATTACAAGGAGCATTCAGAAGCAGATAAGTGCTCAGTTTGTCAGATCTGAAGATGGAAGTTGAATAGCAAGGGCGGTAAAAGGGATGCTAAAAAGTCCCATGGAAGGTATTGTGATATTTTCCTCTTAAGCCGAGGCTACAAAGATTATTTATGTCATCAAAAACAGCTCCAGACATGAGATGGCACCATGAGAATCGTTCTAATGATGAAGTACTAAGGCATCCCACAGACGCTGAGGCTTGGAAATCATTTGATCGAACTCATGAGTCCTTTTCCTCAGATCCTCGCAATGTAAGGCTTGGGTAAGCTACCGATGGCTTTAATCCTTTTGGAAACATGAGTGTTAGCTATAGTTGTTGGCCTGTTGTCGTATTCCCTTACAATATTCCCCCGTGGATGTGTATGAAAGAGCCTTACCTATTCATGTCTATACTTATTCAGAGCCAAAAGGGTCCTAGCAATGATATCGATGTATTTTTAAGGCCATTAATTGATGAGTTAAAAGAATTATGGGAAAAGGGTGTTGAAACCTATGATGCTTCAACATAGGAAAACTTTCAAATGAGAGTTGCATTAATGTGGACTATCAATGACTTTCTTACGTACGCTTATACCTCGGGTTGGAGTACACAAGGGAATCTTGCATGCCCTTGCACTGGTAGTGAGACTTCTTATCGTATGTTACAGCATGGTAGCAAAATGTGTTATATGGGTCATTGTCGATTTCTTCCTCCTGACCATAAATGGCGATCACAGAAAGCACAATTTGATGGTAAGAGAGAGAGAAAAGGGGCACCAAAACGATTATCTGGTGATGATGTGCTGAATCAACTTGGTACTCTGCCACCAGTAACACTAGGCAAGGCTGTTAAAAGGAAAAGGTTACCTGAGCGTGGAAAGTGCCACAATTGGAAGAAGCATAGTATTTTCTTTGATTTGCCGTATTGGAGAACATTGTTATTGCATCATAATTTAGATGTGATGCACATTGAGAAAAATATATGTGATAGTGTGATGGGGACAGTATTAGATATTGATAAGAAAAGTAAAGATTCCTTAAATGCTAGGCTCGATCTAAAAATGATGGGTATACGAAAGGAACTTCATCCTGAAGATGGAAGATTACTCTTCCTCGTGCTTGTTATACACTCTCAAAAGATGAGAAAAAGGCTGTGTTTCAGTGGTTGCAAAATGTGAAGGTTCCAGATGGTTACTCCGCAAATTTGTCTCGATGTGTGAATGTAGGAGAACAGAAGATTTTTGGTATGAAAACTCATGACTGTCATGTCTTCATGGAGAGATTACTCCCTCTTCTAGTGCGTGAATTATTACCTAAAAAGGTATCTGATACTTTGATCGAGCTTAGCATCAAATACCTTTTTAGGTAATCGATGCTATAAAGTGCTTTACAACCAAATGATTTGGTTGAACAATGCTACATACACAACAAATTTCACTGTTATCATTATTTTATGGCACACCAATTACAAACTATCACATCATCACGTGTGAAATTTGTTATTAAATTCTTTTTATAGTTATACTTTTTTGCATTTGGTTACCTTTTGCACTTGATCACTTTAAATTCATTGCATTTTATGTGTCCTTCAATATGAAAGGCGATGGTATGACCCAATAAAAGTAATAAAAAAAAAGGGTACCTTTTGCATGGTATTTATTAAAAAAATTAATAAAAATGAATAACTTTAAAGTTAAATGTATGGCAAAAACTAAAATCTAACTTATTTTTAAAAAAAAAAAAAAATTTGAAAGTTAGATTATTTATAAAATAAAATGAAATAAAACTTTAGATAAAAAATAAATAAATAAATAAAAAGTAAAAGGCCTTTTATCTTTATCACATTTAGTACCTTGGATAGGTACCACTTGAACTAAAGAGATCAAGTGGGACATAAATGATAGTAGTATTTTTATGATTTTCTAATTTTGTATAACAATTATACCCGATTGGTGTCTGATTCCAGGTATAACCAGGCGGTCTAATTTTTAAAATCATGCATATATGTGGCAGTTTTCAAATTTAGTAGTAGTACATAAAATCATCAAAACAACCCTAGAAGTTACAGGCAACAACAAGAATCACACCAAGTCCTAGAAGTTACAACCTACAAGCAACAACAAGAATCAAACCAAGCGTCATTCAAGTCTAAAGAGAGAGACACAAGTGATGAAATAACTGCCGGTAACCATTAAGAATCTCAAGTATAAATAGAGGAATTTACAAGAAATGGACACCACTCTCTACTAATAAACTTGCTTATACAAAAATCATTCCCTTTTAATTGTAGTTCATTAGTAATTAAATTCTCTTACTTTGTAGGGCTTTAGAAAATGACCGTGCCAATAAGTTACTCCTTATAATATGTTACTTTAATTAATCTTTTTTATACAAGTTTCATTTAGTTTTTAGTACATAATCATTTTATTTTTGTTGATGATCATTTTTGGAAGCCCAATAGAAAGAAGAAGCCCAGCAACGTGGGCAGAAAAGAGTTAGTAAGTGGATAGAAAAATCATTAAGCCCAAATGGCAGGAATGATGGATTGCAGGCCCATAAAATAAGCAAATGGACCTTGAGGAAGTAGATGGGCCTAAAGGAGCCCGAAAAGAGAGAAAAAGCAAACCTATGGACAGTATGTGATGTAGAAAAGTGAGAATGGGCCACAGCAAGCCCGAAGTAATGAAAATAAAGAAAGTAAGGGGTTGATGGAAAGTCCATAAACCCCAAAGATGAAGGATAAGGTAATTGGGTCAAGAAAGCCCAAAGGAGTTAGTAAAAGCCCATGGGAATGCAAAACTAGGAAAATGGCCAAAAGGGCCCAAGGAAAGTAAATGGGCCAAGGATGCCCAACGTAACCAAAAAGGCTCAAATAACTATAGTGAGTCATTAAGGGAAAATAAGCCACAAGCGCAAAGAGGCCCAGCAAGCTTGGGTCAAATAACGCCACAGCAGGAATGGCAGAGCAGTACGGCAAGACACATAAAGATTGCAGAAAAGAACAAGAGAATGGGCCGAATGAGCAAAAGCCCAGCCCCGAAAGGAGCAAGCTTTAAAGCACAGGAAGCCAGAAAATGGTTCACGCCATAAGAAGCCAAGGATGGGCAGCAAGATGTGCAGACAAGTCTTCAGACCATGGCAGAGGTGTGAGCAGCTAGTAGATTTCGAACCTAGACATCACCAGCCTATACCCAGCCAATACAGAAGGTGATGAGGTCATGGGTTAGAGGTAAGAGGGTATGGTCTGGCGGTGGAGAGAGGGGAAAACCTATTCTAGGGTTCCTGCTCGGGCTCTTTTGGGAGATACATCCTACTGGGATGACATACCACCCAAAGGAAGCAAGGATGAGCTGGGACCACTAGGTGCATGCCATGAGGGATAGGAAGAGAGAGAGCACTTACTATAGTACGGCAGGTAAACAAACAAAATAGCCTTATTTGTCTAGTGTCACAGCCAGCGCAGGTAAGTGGTAGTGGCTAGCAAACCAGTAAGTGGTCAGCAAGAACACCCAGACCAGACAAATGTTGTTAAAGGCTAAAATAGTAAAATCCGGTCACAACAGGCACTATAAAAAAGGCTTTGCCGTGCACAGTAAAGGGGGCATGTCAGGATCACAATCACAAAAAATATTGTAATAACAACCTCCAGGAGAGTATCCCAACAAAAGAATAAGAGAACACGGAGAAAGAAAAGGAAGAAAAAAAGAAAGAAAAGAAAAACTAGGAAGGATAGAGAATAAAGAGTATAGAATGGCAGGCATGCACCAATAGTTTGATCTCCTCTCTCCCTCTAAGGCCCTGCTCTCTATAAAAAAGACAGAGGATTACCCATTAAACATAAAACCATTCAGGCCCATTCCCTCAAAGCAATTAATTTCTTCCCCTTAAGAGATTAGTCGCATTGAGGAAGTGGTTTACCTTTTTGGTTTCAACTCTGCAGCATTACTTAGCATGGCAGATTGATTTTCCCCTCTTTAATACAATAACCCCATTATTATTATTCCTCATTTATTTCTCTATTTTCGGCCTATGTATTGCCTCTTGTCGCTCCCTTTTATTCATTTTGTCTATCATTTTCTTGTATTGTGTTTATCATATTTGCCTGTCATAACTTACCCGCAGTAGTTCTGCCTGCCATGGGCCTGTGATCAAAACCTGGCAAACAGGGCATAATTTGTGCACAAGCCGAATCAAAGTGAGTTGCAGTTGGACCGGTCCCGACTCCCTTACTCAGAACATTTGGGCCTAATACCACAGGAGGTAGCCCAGCCCAACATTGTAAAGAAGGCCCACTACAATTTTATTTTATCTTTAATGCATTATCATTGGGCTCATTTCATGTTTAGTATGTTTACTTAGCCATCAATCTAATTATTGCCTATTGTTTAGGCGTCAATTTGTTTTATTAACAAAAAATCTTAGCATAATTATCAATTACTTAATTTCCTGGAACTAAGTAGCATTGGATTTCACTTGGACTTTAGCCATTTAGGTTTGGTACATGTTAACTTTGAATTTTAATTCTCTTGCTTTGGCATAGTTCACAATTACTAGCATCTTCTCCATTGATCTTAAAATTCATCTTAATTAAGGCAATACCAAACCACATTGTTTAAGAAACAAAGTCAAATAGCTGATCCAAATCCACGATACACCAAATCAAAACTTGGCAAAAGTCATCAATCAACCTGTAATCACATCAAGTAGGAAAAAAGTTAAAATCATATCAAACAAGTGCAATTGTTTGACTCAACTTGATTGTTCTTTGGAATTGGGTAGGCTGAGCTAGGTAATCCCAGGTGGACTTGTGGTTGGGCCGAGTAAGTGTTAGAAGTTGGACTAGTGCCAACTATATCCATGTCAATATCCAACTTAAAGCCCATATCAAGCACACTCTCGGCTAGTCTTGGCTTCACTAATTTCAGAAGAAACTTGGGCCTACCATCATTTTCATTACAAAAAGGCCCAAATATATACTAGCTTGTCTTAAGCATTTTAGGCCCTGTCAAAGAGCCTTCTTGGGCCCAAACAGAAAAAGAACCTTGCGAATTCATTACAAAGCAAGTCTGGAAATCTTGGGCTGTTATTTTATTTTATTTTTTTTTCAAGAGATAGTTCCAACCTATTATGTCTGTTCTTAATAATTACTTTTTATTATCATACTAAGATATCAATTAGTTTTTTTGAATTTTGAACTGTTATTTATTTCAATAGATTCTAGAATTTTTGCAAGCAAAAAAAGAAAAATTAAGAATTAGGTGCAGGTAGGCTAGGGGATTTCTCAAGTCCTTGCTAGGGAGATAAATAACATTATATGCGGACTCTAAATTTAGGCTTTGCCAATAGCCCATTAAAAAACACTGGCTCAGCCCATTCAGAGCTTGATTTGGGCCAATCTCGGCCTACATGAAAATCGAAAAAATTTCCTATTATAAACAACCATAATTAGCACAATTCTTTATCATCTATTATGTTGGATTTTTGGGCTTTAAGAGTTACGCATCAACCCATAAAGTATCCTTTTGGGAACAGTTTATTTAACTAAAACTGAAAACTTTTTACTAAAATTACTGTAGATAAATGTAAAAATTAGCTGAATAGTGCAGTGAGACTCATGAATAGTACCAAAAAATATAGTGGGACAAATAAATAGTAGCAAAAATAAGCTGAAAGTAAAGATAAACTGAAAAATTCAGCTCATCCCAAACGCACACTAAGTAGCCTCTTTGTTTTTGTTTTGTTTTTTTGTTTTTTGTTTTTTTAGGAAGTAGCCTCTTTGTTAGACATGCATATATCATGTTAAAAAACACCAGTAAATCCAAAAGTTTAAATCATAAGTTCCCGTTCAATTATATTATATTAACCACTCAATCTTATCTTTATCATCTAATGTGAATTCTAGTTAGTTTAACTGTTAAAGTTTTTTATGGTTGAATAGGAAATCTAAGATTCAATCCCCACTTACAGTAAAAATTGATTAGTGTTTTGGTGATGATAAAAAGTAATGTAAAGTCTCACTCTATTTTTTTTTTTTTTTCTACGGTACTTTTAGCATGCCAAAAAAAAATCAACATATTTTATTTAAATTTTTACTTTTATCTACAATATTTTTAACAAAAAAGTAAATAAGTTGTTCCCAAACGAATACCTAAATTTTTTCACACATTTAACATGAAAATTACCAAAAATTATATTTTTTTAATAAATACTATGCAAATAAGTTACTGAATATTATGAGGTACCCAAAGAAACACTAAATGTGTCACTGACTTTTTCACAAATATGATGTATTTTTTAGCTGTGGTGGATCCCAATAAAATAAAATAAAATAAAAAGAGTAAAATTTTCTGTGAAAAAATTGGTATATGCATGTAGCATAAGTGCATAACTCATTTTCATGTTAGGAATTATTTTTTGGGGGTAATTATTGTTACATACACACTCTTGCACACAACTGTATACAAGTAATATTTGTATTGAAATTGTACCACCGCACACCTTTGGTATGATGGTCACTCCATATACACTTAGATTAGGCTAGAATAAAATTTTATCTTGTATCAAAATATTTGTATTGAAATCGTGACTTCACTATTTTTGTATTTCAGAGCAAATTTCGCATATGTATACAATTCTGTGCATTATTACTACGTGTGTATCAAATATCAGTCTTTTATTTTTTAGATGAATTTATATATTAGGAGCAAAACGTCACATATTTAAAACATAATCATTTCTTTGTGCTGAAATAACATGTTTATTTAGTGCAGAAAAAAACTAGGACACACCAACGCCTATGGCGCATTTGAAAGGGTCTTCACTACGACGACCATTACATCAGAAATATTCATATTTCACATGCATGCACTATCAAAGTGCCATACACAGCTGCATGAAAAAATTAAAGACAATTAAGCACACACAGAAAATGATTAAGTGGCCGTGACACCCTAAGCTCAAGGCATCGGCTTCTTCCCAGCATCTTCAGCTGCAGCCTCAGCAGGTTTGGTACTAGTCTCCGGTTTGTCATCTTCCAAAGTCATCATCTATTACCAAAGAACAGTTTACTTTAGCATCATCATCTATAAAACAAAACGATATCTACGTACCCAAGAGTTGCATGGTGCTTATAATTAGCAATAATTTTCTTAACATGATCTATATAAGTTTCACAATAGTAGCAAGAGAGAGAGATGTAAAAACGTAACGAGGATAGTGTGATACTGTGATGTTCTCAAATTTTGCAGTAAAACAATAATTTTACTTCTTAATTTGCTCCAAACTCTCATTCTAACCAAACCAAAACCGTAGTGAATACTTACTGGGGGCAGCTCGTTCTTCTGCATGTATGCAATTAAAGCTGCAGCCTGCAAATGAATAATGATGGTGTTAGCCTTGAACAACAACTTCGCCAAAGAATACAAAGCAAGCACGAAAGAAAAGAAAAAACGGTAATAGTTATCTCACATTTGTTGATATACATTTTATATGCACAACGTTCATAATTTCACGAGTAATTTTTATGTTTAAAACGTAAAATGTGTGGAGTGTATATAATATGGAGCGCGAGAGAATCAATGCCCTGAACCAAAAATATCATAACAAAGAGGGCGAAAATGGTTAAAGATACCCGAGCTATCTCATACTGCTCTTTGGTCAGGGTTTTGGGTTCCCCCTCAACAGAAGTCAAGTGAAGGTTGTGCTTCATGGTAGGCTTCTTATCCATCTCCTTAGGAACACAGATTGGAAAATATGAAGAGAGGCTAGCAAGCGTATAAGTGAAACTATGTTTCTTGTGTGTGAGGGTTAAGGGAGTCCATGGCCTCTAATAAATAATAGGTGAGGAAGTGAGTGCGTGTATGCGTTTATGTTATGAATTCAAGGTGATATGGAGCCATGCAAGAACGTGGCAGCCATGGCCGTGTGCAGAGACAGAGATGCGAACATTTGGCAAAATCACTTTGTCTCAGATGTAACCGCCTCCTTTATTACTTTTGAGCCGTTGCTGATTTGACTCTACCTAATTATAATTTGAATGGTTATACATATAAATATATATACACTCCATAATCTTCTACAATTACCTTCCATGATTTTACAGTACCTCATTTGTTAAGAATTCTTTTTCAATTGGAAAGTTGTCTAATGATGAACACAATGCAAGAGATATATACTTGAAACCATATATTGAAGGGATAATATGAATTATAACATTGTATTTCTACAACTAAAAATGTTATTCAAATATGGCCATATGGCCAAAACCCTTTAAGACATGGACATATGCCTCAGTCAGTTCCTTGTACCATTTTTCTTTACAAGATTTAAATTTTGGAGTTTTAACCAAAGTTCTCATATTCTATATTTTAACCATTCCTAAAATTTTCTATAATTATTGCTTCCCTTAATCCCCCTCTTAAAGAAGCACCAATAGCTATTATAAACTACTCACATTTACCATTTTGCATTGGATGATAACAATTAAAGTTAACTAATGGTGAAAATTATGATAAAACGATGTGAAATCTCATTCATCCTTTTTGATAGCAAAAGTGATAAATTATGCTTAACCTATTGATGACAAGGTGACAACTTAATATAGAAGATAAAATATTCAGAAAGAGAAAGATCGACAATAAATTCGTATATATTGTTAATACAATTTTGTTGTACATTGTCGGTATGGAAAATTTTTAAATTCAATGGTTGTACACTAACGAAACAATTTTTTCATACATTGTCAAGATGACGAGCTTTCCTTTAATTATAAAAGTAAAAAACCGTTAGTTCATTTTAAATTGTTGATATGATGACAATGTGCGACAATAATTATCACTTAAGATCATGGTCAAGATTATGCAAAATAAGAATAAAAGAAAGAATTTTACACATATTATCATAATTAATTATTACGTCTTTTTTATACTTCTTACAAGCATGTATCAATGTATCATTAGTTCAGATGAGTAAAGCTTTATGAAATTTGACAAAGTATCTTATTTTTAGAAATTTTCATTTGAGGAATAATGGTGTAGTAAGAACATGATGTTTTATTATCAAGAATTGGGTTTGATTAGTCCAATGACGAGGAGGACACAAAAGGGCTAGTCCTCCCCATACCCTTAAAACTCCAGAGTCTGGTGAAGGCGAGTTCCAATCTTTTTTGTTTTGATTACCAAAATAAAGCAATTAAGAGAGAGAGAGAGATCAAATTCTCAGAAAAAATTACGGTCAAAACCAGTCCAAGATTCCTATGCTATCCAAAAAAATAGCATTACAATATAACCCCCTCTAGGAACTTGGTAGTGGAGAAGACCACCCAATGCTTAAGATATCCATCCTTAAAATTCAACATTTTTGTGTTAAATAAGCTCAAATTCGAATCGGCCCAAGTTAAATCTAAGCTGAAAACTCCCTCTAGGGGCTTTAGCGGGCAGCTCAACTGATCTAGGCCGGCAAAGGTTAGTGAGAGAGACCCAAGAGGGGGATTGAAAAGGCCCTATAAAAAGGTAGAGGGAGGCTCACGTAATTAAAGAGTGGCAATCACAGCGAAATCGGAGATCATAGGCACACGTTAGCACAAAGGAGTTCCAAAAATTCTTTCCAATACTAGCTCTTTACTGTTTAGTTAGATGCCATGGGATGGGACCATATATCAATTTCATCCTTGAAAAGCTAGGATGCTCATCTATATTTAATGTTAACACAAGGCATTGAACCTAGCTAGCTTGACAAGGTCTCGCCCATAAGCATTACATGATACCTACTGCTAACTAGATTACATTGTTCATGGTTTCATGTAATTACTAGTGTATACACAACTTCATGAGACACCAAGACAACCGCTCGCTACTAGCAAAGCCATTCGTTATGCTAGCTGGTAGCTGCAGCCCACCCATCCTTCAGGTATTGGGTGTGATTATAGACATGAAGTTATTAACAAGCGTCTATATTGAGTCATATTAATTGCTTCTTCGTTAATGTTCTGGTCTCATATTAATTACATGATAGTCTTCCTATCAAGTTACTTAGCAGGCTGCTGGCTTTCTATAGTTTCTATATATGTATTAACAACGGCTATAGATTAGACTGATTGAGAAAGTAACAATGCGTAGAGAGAGATATTGATGCGCCATAGGAGCACACAACATTAATGTGTTAATGTGGCTGCCATGGGATAAAGGTATAAGTAGTGCACCTAATTAGACTCCCTAATTAAATTCAATCTACTACATTGACTAATGAACCATATGGTTGAATTTAATTATCATTGGAAAAGACGATAATATTTTTGCTTTAATCATTACTACCACAAGAAAAATGCTTAAGTTCAATTTAAACCTTGAATGTTTTCATTGAATATATTAGGAAATGTCAGCCTTTACCCCTCTTGTGCTTGTGGATTGACCATTACATCAAGGATGCGTTGTAATATCAAATTGTAAGTTTCACATAATAAAGTTTGTAATATTCCTAACATCACTCTTAATACAATAATCAGGTGATCACTACAAAAAATGGGGCTATCCCAGCGTTTGCAAAACCGCTGAGATAGCCCTAGAATGCATCGGAATAGGGTCAAAATGCCTATCCTGGTGTTTTTTTCCCTGGCGTTTCAAATTGCCACGCAATGACAGTCGGGATAGGTCCCAGCGCTTTTTAGACCTTGTTCTGGCATTTTTACTTATGTCGGAACAGCTCTTACCAATAGCTTTGAAGACTTGTATCGACGGATTTCAGGGCCTATACCGGAGCTTTTTTTATTAGAAAGTGCCAGTATAGGTCTATCTATACCAGCAGTTTTATAACCGCCCCTATAGGGTACTCATGGAAATATGAATACAACCTATACCAGCGCTTTTGAAAACGCTGGCATAGGCAGTAGCTATTTTAGCATTCTCAAAAGCGCTGGTATAGGTCTTCAATAAATATAATTAAAAAGGCCTATACCAGTGCTTTTGAAAGCACTGGCATAAGCAATACATATTCCAGTGTTCTCGAAAGTGCTGGTATAGGGCATAACAGCCTTGCCTACACCCATATCCTATTCCACCGGTTTTTAAAGCGCTGCAATAGGGCCTTTTTTTAAATAAAAAATAAATAAAATTAAAATTTTATAGCACTGAAATGTACCTACAATACATATTTTCCAATACATATTTTATAGCACCTGTAATGAACTACAATTCATATTTTCCATTAGCAATACAATACTACATTAAACCAACAAACTTTTTTTTTTTTGATAGGTAATAAGAGTATTATTAAACAAACTTTAAAACTAAATAAAGTAAATACAAGGTGTTCATGATGGTGAACACAAGGAAATGCAACAAACAAACAAACAGCATCAAACAACAGGGAAAAACTTAAATTGCACTACTAAGAGAAGAAATGAATTCCAAGATAGTAGAACAATCCGAGAAGCCCCAACACTTAGACCAATCAAATAAGATCTTCTGGCATAGAGCTTGTAATTGAACCAAAGATTTCTCAGTATCCTCAAAAGAACGATGGTTTCTTTCTATCCAAACAATCCACATCAAACAGCTAGGAACCATATTCCATATGTCTGAATTAAATTTTCCCAACCAATAGCTCCAACAATACACCAAGCTTTCCATAGAGCCTGGCATGACCCATTGGATCCCAAAGATTTGATACATGTATACCCACAGTGAGTGAGCTACAGGACAATGGAGGAAGAGATGATTCACAGTTTCCTCATTACGATGGCACATACAACACCGATTCACCAAAATGCGCCCCCTAAGCATAAGATTATCCAATGTAAGGATCTGCCCACGAACCGCTGTCCACACAAAAAATGCCACCCTCTTAGGAATCTTAACTTTCCAAACACCCTTCCACGGAAAATTGGAGGCAGATGCATCCCGAGACACCAATGAGACATGTCACTCCCAACACCCCTAAGGATCCGAGATTGAATGAACTCAAGGAAAGAGAAGGCAGCCTCTAATTCCCTTTCATGAAAATCCCTATAAAATCTCACATTCCAAATTCTATCATTTCCACCCTCTCGGTAGCACCAATATTTATTGCCAAAGATATCTATCTTCCTTTTTAAGTTCTAACACGTGGGATATGAGACAACTGAAAGAGATAATTAGGTTTTAAAGCGCACTATGAAAAGAGAGCACAACTAAACTAAGCCTACATAATTGTTATTGCATATAGTAAACCCAATGCTTCCTGCATAAGAGTTGCATCAGGCCCAACATCATATCATGCAAAATGTTAATAAACCTTTTATGAACAAAGAAAGAGATAAATTTAAAATATATAATCAAGATGACTATTAGTGAATACAAATGCTTTATCCCAATATTTTATATTCGTCTTTATGTTACACGAATCACAAATTGCGATGCATTCTTTTTTCTTTTTTTTTTTACTTTCTTTGTAAAATAACTAGAGTTCAAAGTTTAAAATGGAAAAAAAAAATTAAAAATTAAAAAGACATCACATATCATAATTGATAGAGAATAAAGTAAAATACAAAAAGTTGGACAAAAGATTTTTATTCACCATTAGTGTGGGAAAATTATTATATACACTAAATAATTACTCATCCCTATGAGTGCTAAATGTAACATTTTTTTTTCACAACCAATTAAACTATAGGGCTCTAATTCACAATTATAAAATATTTTCTTCTTAATGTTGACTTCACCACTTACACCGGTCAATGCTTACATATTGATTCAGTAAATTCAGTGTGGCCCAATTTAAGCTTTTTTTTTCGGAGGTTGAAGAAGTCATTACTTGGAACCATGGTGCAAGTACGCCAAGCAGTCATGAGCTCTTGCAGAAAATCTAAAATGTGATCCTGTCCCAATTCCACTATGAAGTAACAGTACAATTTTCTCCACCAACCTAGAGGTAGCAAGTAGTACACCAGCGCCTTGCAGTAGGAAAAGAGGAGAGAAAAGAAGTGGCAGTGGCATATTTTTAGCACTGGCAGGTGTTCCCTGATATCAGAAACCATCATAAGATATCCCAAAAACTTACCATTACCATAACTCAAAAATACATACCTCTAAGCGCATACAAAAAAGGATTTGAAAACCAATTTCTGGAATTTTCATGATATGGCCACCAATGTCTTGCAAACCGCACATTCTTTCTTCCTGCAGATCCTCCTCTGGAGAAACTACTAAGCCACTATTCTAGTCAAGATATCTAATAGTTGTAGAAGATGAACTAGCTTCCCTTGTAGGAGAGTTTCTATGAATCACCGAATTAGACAACTTTGTACAAACAAGAATTGCAAAGCATTCCGCAATACTGTTGTTAACAAAAAAAAAATGTTTGGAATTTATTTGTCATTCAACACCTTGAATATAAACATCGATGTTTCAATATCACAGGGGGCAAGGGCAACACTATTTTAAAAAGTAAATTTTAAAGAATACAAATAGCATTAGAGTAAATTAATCATACCCAAAATTTATAAACAAGTCCCACCAGCCAAGAGCACCTACATCACCTTTTACATCATGTGTGCATGAGTACAACGGATCAATAAAATAATATCCAAATTAAGTAAAACTATTGAAGGTGAAAGAATGGATTCCTTCATTTTTTTAATTTCTTTTTTTCCTTTTTGTATAAGTAAAAATTTATTGAAGAAGGAAAATAGGCTAACACACAGGATGTGCTCAGTCCCATTTCAAGGAATACAAATTTTATATACATACATATATATATATAGAGAGAGAGAGAGAGAGAGAGAGAGAGAGAGAGAGATAGATAGTGAAAATCAACAAAAGACATGGAAGGAATGCCACTATGGGCCCTCATCCAGTCATACAAGGACCGCAAAATACACTCCATATTAGAAAGGTATGAAATTCAACTCCATCAAAGACCGTCTTGTTTCTTTCATGCCACAAATTCCACATGACACAGGCGTAGCTTGCCAAACCTAAGCTACTCTATGGCGATGAAAACACCCTTGCCAGCACATTCCAAAAGATCAATCACAGATTTGGGCATCAACTGGGTCATCCCAAACAATGCAAAGACAAATTACCATATATCGGTTGCCAAGGAACAATGGAGTAGCAAGGTTTAGTCAATGAAGTATTATATTTTAAATGATGTTTTGAAGCTCTGCAAACTTAGTTGTCCCAGCCAAGAAGATAGTTCTCAGCTTCTCTATGACGCAGGTGCAGGACACATATACAATATGGACATGTCAATACAATGAATTTTATAAACACACCAAACACTCAAGCCTCTCTCTTTGAGAAGACCACATTACATACTTTGCCTTATTTGACTGGGTGGTGTTTAATTCATCGGCCTTACATTTCCTAAAGAAGTCATATTGAATTTTTCCTAAAAACATTTTCTAGGTAACATAAAGCTTATGCAAATAAAAGTTTTAGTCTTTACTTAATATATGAATTTTATCATAATTAACTTTGATAATTATGGTGAGGAAGAGAAATTATCATATCAAAATCCCAAAACAAAACGAAGTACCATATCAAAATCCCACAAATCCAAAGTACTAAATTTAAGTTTCCCCAATTCAATTCACCTCCATCATGATACTAAAATTTTTCCAACAGACTATTACAAATTACAATCCAACACCAGGGACGGCTCAACAAATTCGGGGGCCCTAAGCGAAAGCTTTAAACGGGGCCTTTTCTACTAACAAATCTCTTAATTTTATATCAATAGTTTTCCATTGACTTGGATTAAAAATATTTGTAGGAATATAATTAGGTTGATCATTAATATTTTCACTCTCCTCTAAATTATTTTGAGCTTCATTATCAAGAATGGTGACATTACATGTTTGAACATTATCATGACCACCTTCGTTATTATCATTTTGTTGGATATTTTCATTATCTTCTAACTCTTTTTGATGAATTTCTTGTTCATTTATGAAACCTTCACTCAAATTTTCTGCAAGATTTTGTTTTTTACTAGTAATAAATTTGTCTATAGCTCCTTTTTGAGATTCAATTAGTTCTTCTCTTTGTCTTTTTTTTTTTAGTTTTTCATATCCAGATGGATATTTTCTAGTAGACATTTGTAATTAAAAAATATTTACGAATAAATGAAATACAATCTATAATAAATAAAAAATTACAATTTAACTAGAATAATATAAATTTAATGTATAAAACAATAGAACCTGGTTTATCAAAAGCACAATTGTAGCTTTACTTAATATGATCACTTTACACTTTAAACCTGCACAAAAAAATTAAAATTAATATTAATACAAAGTAAATTATTCTAAATTTATAATTTTGTTATCAATACTCTTTTTTTTTTTTGTAGCAATAAACCTTTTTTTTTAGCAAAATATGTAGGACTTAACTTGATTGGATCTACTAAGACTAACCCACTAGCAAAATAGGTAGAACTCAACTTGATTCACTTATTCACTAAGACTAAAAGTCCATCACACTAAATCTGATTCTTAAAAAAAAAAACAAAAAAAACAAAAAACAAAAAACAAAAAACAAAAACAAAAACAAAAGCAAAATGTGTAAGGCTGTCTAAAATGTGTAAGAGTAAAAGACTAAAACGTGTAAACTCTTTTTCACTTTAAAAGACTAAAACAGTAAGAGTTTAAGTGGCTTCTAGAATCTAGAGAAATCTAAAGCAATCCAAGAGTCTAAAGAGTCTAGAGAAATGAGAAATCTAAGGGTCCGGATCATGGCTTCTAGAGAAATCTAAGGTTCTCTTTTTCACTTTTTGTAAAGTAAATTCTTTAAGTCTTTTTGTTTGTTCTCTTGCCGGCACTGTTTGTACTCTTTACTCAGCAGCAATGAGCAATAGCAAAGCAAACTCCTCTTCAACAAAAAAAAAAAAAAAAAAAAAAAAACCTAGACACCCAGCAGCAAACCAACGACCATGAAGAAGACGAAAGAGCCAAAGAGGCAGAGGAGAAAACAAAAAAAGAACCTGAAATGAAGATCTGTGAACACACCAAGTCTATTGCCAACACCAATTAATGAGTAAGTGAACTAAAAAGAGTGTTTTTTTTTTTTTTTTTTGAATCAAGATGGAGACTGGAGAGAGTCAGAGAGTGGGCGATTTTTTTCTTCTTTCTGCCTTTTGTAATATTTTCTTCTACAAACTAAAGATTTCTGCTTTTTGTAATCTTTTCTTCTGCAAGTTAAAGATTTGGTGATGGGATTTCATGTCACTTCAGTGTAAGAAACGGGCCTGGCTTTTTTTTTTTTTTTTCAAGATGAGAAACGGGCTTTTTGTAATCTTTTCTTCTGCAGATATGGTGATTGCATTAGCCTTCATGTCACTTCAGTGTGAGAAACGGGCCTCTCTTTTTTTTCTTTTTTTTTAAGATGAGAAAAGGGCCTTTTGTAATCTTTTCTTCTGCAAACTAAAGATATGGTGATGGTATTAGTCTTCATGTTACTTCAGTGTGAGAAACAGTTTTTTTTTTTTTTCAGTTTCAGACGAGAAAACAAATTTTTTTTTTCCAGACAAGAAAACAATATTATATACTATATTATTACTACTTGGGGGCCTCTTACAACTGGGGGCCTTAGGCGGCCGCCTAAGTCGCCTATAGCTTCAGCCGGCCCTGTTCAACACTAACATTAATTCAATTCTAATTTCCATAGCAATTAAATCAGAAAATTCCATTAGCTTTTTAATAATAATTGAAAAAAAAAATTCCAATTTCAAACCTCAATGATGAGCAATCTAAGGAGAGTCAAATTAGCTTTTTTTTCAATCTTCTGTTTTCAGAAGAGTTTTCCTTATTATTGCATTTATCTTCTTGGCTTGAATCCAAACTATTAAGGTCCACACTTGATTTACTGAGCCGCTCTCTTATATAGTCCACTCTCTAACAAATATATTGTGTTGGGCTTGTTGGGCCATCATCCATTGTTGATGGGCTGAGGGTCAAACTCTATTCCTTATAATAATAATAACAACAGGCGTTTTTGGTCTCATTTTAGTCATCGAGGGTATTTTGGTTTTTTTTAGGCATGGGGGTATTTTGGTCGTTTTCTATGTTTCAAGGGTATTTTGGTCATTTTTAGGTTTTGGGGAGTGTTTCGGTTGTTATAATTTACTAATTAATAACAATATAACTAATACTTCCAATTATGTAAATATATTTTAATACTACAAATTAATTGATTATAATTTAATAATTAATAAGAGTTAATATAATACTGCAAATTAATAAAATATAATTTAACACTACAAATTAATAAAATGAAATATATTAATTAATAAAAATATATTTGAATAATTCAATTTAACAAAATTTAATTGAATTTAATACTTCAAACTAATTTAATATATTTTTATTTAATACTTCAAATTAATAAAATATAATTCCTCGCTACAAATTACTAAAATATAATGATAACTAAAACAAATGTAAGATGAGACTGGTGGACCAAAAAATTAAAATATAATTTAATATTACTTTGGAATGACTAAAATACCCCTAAAACTAAAAGAAGGCCAACTTACCTCCGTAACCATAAAAAATTACTGAAACACCCCCACCACCCAAAAAATGGTTGAAACACCCCAGAAGCAAGAAAAATAGCTCAAATACCTTTGAAGCCTAAAAAAATACTACAATACCCTTGAATCCTAAGAAAACACCAAAATTGGAGGAAATATAATGTATTATTCAGTGAAAACAACTAAAATACCCCTACGACAAAAAGAAGGCCAACCTACCCCACAAACTCAAAAATGGTTGAGACACCCCTACCACCCAAAAAATGGTTGAAATACCCCCGAAACAAGAAAAATAACTGAAATACCATTGAAGCCTATAAAAAGACCACAATACCCTTGAATCATAAGAAAAAACCAAAATTGGAAGAAATATAATTCATTATTCATTTGAAAACGACTGAAATACTCATAAAACTAAAAGCAGGCCAACCTACCCCACAAACTAAAAAAATGGTTGAGACACCCAAATACCCTTGACAACTGAAAATGAACCAAATACCCCATACGCATTAAAAATGTCCACTATACACCCTAAGCCAAAAGGTGACCAAAATACCCTGGAAACTTTGAAAAGGACCAAAGTACCCCTAAACCCTAAAAATGACCAAAAATACACTCTAAGACTAAAAAAATGACCCAAATACCCTCATAAATGCAAAAAATGACCAAATACCCCCTATGCATTAAAAATTTTACACAGATACATCCTAAGCCTAAAAAATGACATAAATGCCCTTGGAACTTAAAAATTTATTGAAATGTTTAAAGGGTATGAGATCATTTTCTTATGTTTTGTGGGGTGTTTCAGTCATGCTATAACATTTCTCTAATTTTTCTATCATTATAACGTTGCCTTCACAGGTTCTTCGATCATTTTATACGCTTTAGGGGTGTATCGGTTATTTTTTAGGTTCCGAGTGTGTTTTAGACAGCTCTAACGATTACGGGGGTGTTGTGATCGTTTTTTTATTTATATGGGTATATTGGTCTTATTTTAGTCATCGAGGGGTATTTTGGTCTTTTTCAAACATAGAATGATGTTTATGGTCAGTTTCCATGTTTCGGGGGGTATTTTGGTAATTTTATGCACTTTTTTGGGGGGGGGGGGGGGGGAGGGGTTTGGTCATTTTTTAAAGTTTCAAGAGTGTTTCAATCATTATTTAGGTTTCAGAGGTAATAATATCTTCTTCTTCTTCTATTTGTTTCTGCAGTGCATTGGTCTTTTTTTCGATATCGGGTGTATGTTGGACATTTTTTGTGGTTACAAGGGCATTGTGGTCATTTTTTCGATTTATAGGGCTATTTTGGTATTATTCAGTAATTGAGGGTTTTTCCACCTTTTTCAGGCATGGGGGTACTTTTGTCATTTTCTAGCTTTTAGGAGGTATTTCGGTCATTTTTTTATGTTTCAGGGGTGTATCAGTCTTTTTCTGGGTGTCAGGTGTGTTTTGGACATTTTTTGTCTTTTTTAGGGGCATTTTGGTCATTTACCAAACTTATAGGGGTATTTTGGTCTTATTCAAGTAATCGAGGGTATTTTGGCTTGTTTTAGGCATAAGGGGTACTTCGGTCATTTTTAATGTCTTAGGGGGTGCTTGGGTCATTTTTGATGCTTTAGGGATATTTCAGTCATTTACTAGGTTTCAAGGGTATATCGGTATTTTTCTAGGTATCGGGGGTGTTTTTGCTCTTTTTCGATGTTTTGGAGGGTACTTTGGTCTTTTACCAGGTTTAAGGGAGTATTGGTCATTTGTTAATTAACAAATCCCTATAGGTGACCTATTCCAGCGCTCCAAAAGTACTGGGATAGGTCTCTATCCATAAGGGAATGGAGTGATCCTATCCCAGCACTTTTGGAGCGCTGGGATAGGTCTCTCTCCATAAAAGAATGGTGTGATCCTATCTTAGCGCTTTTGGAGGGCTAGAATAGGTGGACCCTATTCCAACGCTTCCAAAAGCGCTGGGATAGGTCTCTCTCCATAAGGGAATGGAGTGATCCTATCTTAGCACTTTTGGAGCGCTAGAATAGGTAGACCATATTCCAGTGCTTCCCAAAGCGCTGAGATAGGTCTTTCCCATAAGGGAAATCAGTAACCCTATTTCAGCGCTTTTGAAGCACCAAAATAGGATAGTTTCAAAAATTAAATTAATTATTAAAAAAAATAAAAATAAAAAAAAAACAATAAACCTAACCTATAGCGGCAGTTATAAAACGCTGCAATAGGGCTTCCTATACCAGCGTTTTTGGAAACCGCCTCTATAAGCCTCCTATTGTAGCGATTTATAAAGCGCTGGTTTTGAGCTGCCGTAATAGGGTTTCATATACCAGTGGTTTCAAAAATTTCTGGTACAAACTTCTCTATTACAACGGTTTTTAAAAGCGTCGGGAAAAAAACGCTGCAATAGGGTGATTTTTTGTAGTGGATGGAATTCAATTGAGAACCTAAGTTATTACAACTTATTAGGAATTTTATCTATGTTTAGCCTTTTTGACCATGAAATGTAATTGTGTCTATTCCAACCACTAGTATAAAGGCAAAGTATAGTTTTTTGAGCTTTATTACCTACCTTGTTTTAAATCATTATTTTTAATTAAAACCACTCTCTTATAATTAACAGTGCTGATCATTCAGACTCAAATTCCACTAAACTTTTTTTTTTTTAAAAGCAAATTACAAAGTCAAGAGGAAGAGAAATATATATATATATATATATATTCTTTTTTTTTTTTTTTTTTTTGCTTTGAGAAGATTTCACATTTCCTTTTCCTTTTCCTTTTCCTTTTCTTTTTTTCGCCTTCAGATAACAGTATTATGCTTTGGTATTTGCCTCAATCTCACATAAGATTAGCCAGGTCTAAGTATATATTATTTAAGACTTAAGTATTTTGTTTGATTTTGTTCAAGATCATACATAAAAATTCTAGCTGTAGATTTTTATTTTTTATTTTTGTGAGTTTTTCCAATGGCTTTTTAATTTAAAACTATATATATGTTATAGTTTGTTTAGGCGGTTATAATTTTCTTTAGGAAATTGGTTCTTGCACATTCTTTGTTGTATATTGTGTATAAATTACATATTTCACGTTTTAAATGTAAACATTAATAATAATAAAAAATGCGGATACCACCTGTGAAATTATGGATGTTGGGTATACAAAGTATACATTAATCAATGTGAGAGAACAAGTATCGTTATCTATAGTTAATGTTTGTTGGAAACTAGTTATAAGATAAGAAAATGCTAAAATTACCACCGCGTACTTTTGATGTGATGGTCACTTAACAAGTATAAGTGCTTGTAAAATGTGAGGGGCCAAGGGTCAGGATTCAAGTCTCTAAGAGGGAACTTCATACACATACACACTTAGATTAGGCTAAATTCAAATTTCTATCTTGTATATAAAAAAAAAATGCTAAAATTACGTTAGTGCTACTTAAACAACATAATAAATAAATGTTTGAATTACTTTTTTAGCATCATGTCAAATTGTCAAATTTGTAGTATCACTAAGGGCCTAAAATGGAGAGCAAGTGTCTCTATCTCTAGTCCGAATTTAATATGGAATCTGTGTATATATGGAAATAAAATTGTTTTCATCATTTAGTAACCATTTGGCATGATTAATTTTGCCAACTTATTTTACTATTTAGCTTATTTTTGGTACTATTCATGAATCTCACTGCACTTTTTAGTACTATTCATGGGTTTCACTCTACTATATATCAGTTAACTTTTACATTTATCTGCAGTACTTTCAGCAAAAAGTTTTCAGTTTTAACAAAATAAGCGGATCCCAAATATATCCTTAATCTCAATTTATATAATTTTTTAAAACAAGCTAACTGTTTTTTCATTATTTTCTATTTTCAAGCAATTATTATATTTTAGTCAAGAACTGAATATTCAGCAAAAACATTCAAATCTACAAACGGTATAAAACCACCAATCTTAAAGTGCTATTAGGTAAAAGGACTTCAACCATGATCAACCAGCTACATAAAAACATGACTTCCCTTGTGGTCGGATAAGTGATCAAATGACTCAAATATTAGCATGGAGAATCCCTCATAGGATATGGAAATACTATTTATAATGGATAATTAAAACCTTAGACAACAGGCCAAACTCGAATGATGTGCAGTCTGCAACCTATATATATGGCATAGTGATAGTGAATCAATTGTCGTATTCTTCATCATCTTTATCATCATCAGAATCCGGCAGCGGATCAGCCACTTTTAGCTTCATCAAACTCTCAATAGGAGCCAAACCCTAAAACCATGATCAATAACTTTTCACATCAAATATATTAAATTAGAAATATTACATAGGTTTCTGCAAGATTACAGTACGAGTTGATGACAAAGATTTAGCTCAAATTGGAGGGTGGAGACAATACATGTTACAACTTAAAATGATAAGAAGAATGACTTACAATATTTCAAATAGTACATTACATTTATCTGTATGTTGATTATGCCACATTGCCACATTCATACTAGAACAAAGACACAAACTTTATAACCAAATAATAAACATTTAACTTGAATACCAGAAATGAGAACTTGATATGCTAGATATAAGATGGTTATGCTAAATTTATGTATAGCCTAAACATCAAAAACTGATGACATAAACTAGATATATTATTTGAATTTACCTCAAGAAATAATCTTAGTGCTTCTTCTTTGGTATGGTTATTTATTATTTCCAGGGCTGCCTTCTGCATTTATCAAACTTTCCAGTTAATATGAAACGACAAAAATCATCACATTATCAAAAGAAAAAATGAGAAAAAAGAGTGGCATTTTCAAACCCTGGCTGAGCCCAGTTCCTCTTGAAGCAAGGTTTTTGGTTCAGTATCAATGGAGGACTTCCTCTCAAGCTTATTATTAGTAGATGAAAGTGGTGGTCTTGATGGTTTTTGATCCATTCTAGGTCCTTTTACACACTTAAACAAAGAGTGAAGTGTATAGAGAATAGTACTTGTGTTTGTATAATTAAATAATATAGGGCTTGGGCTGACTGTTGTAATTAAGGGGTCATTAATAGACGAACAACCCCAGCTGTTCTCTAAACATAATAATGAAGGATGAACGTGGCAGCCATGGCGGGAGAGGTACAGAAAATGGTATCCAAATGGCAATTAAACAGCTAAAAGAGTATGTGACAGTGACAGTGACAGTACAACCAGGGCCGGCTCAACAAATTTGGGGACCCTAGGCGAAAGCTTTAAACGGGGTCTTTTCTACTAACAAATCTCTTAATTTTATATCAATAGTTTTCTATTGACTTGGATCAAAAATATTTGTAGGAATCTAATTAGGTTGATCATTAATATTTTCACTCTCCTCTAAATTATTTTGAGCTTCATTATCAAGAATGGTGACATTACATGTTTGAACATTATCATGACCACCTTCATTATTATCATTTTGTTGGATATTTTCATTATCTTTTAACTCTTTTTGATGAATTTCTTGTTCATTTATGAAACCTTCACTCAAATTTTCTGCAAAATTTTGTTTTTTACTAGTAATAAATTTGTCTATAGCTCCTTTTTGAGATTCAATTAGTTCTTCTCTTTGTCTTTTTTTTTTTTTTAGTTTTCATATTCAGATGGATATTTTCTAGTAGACATTTGTAATTAAAAAATATTTATGAATAAATGAAATACAATCTATAATAAAAAAAAATTACAATTTAACTAGAATAATATAAATTTAATGTATAAAACAATAGAACCTGGTTTATCAAAAGCACAATTGTAGCTTTACTTAATATGATCACTTTACACTTTAAACCTGCACAAAAAAATTAAAATTAATATTAATACAAAGTAAATTATTCTAAATTTATAATTTTGTTATCAATACTCTTTTTTTTTTGTGTAGCAATAAACCTTTTTTTTTTAGCAAAATATGTAGGACTTAACTTGATTGGATCTACTAAGACTAACCCACTAGCAAAATAGGTAGAACTCAACTTGATTCACTCATTCACTAAGACTAAAAGTCCATCACACTAAATCTGATTCTTAAAAAAAAAAAACAAAAAACAAAAAAAAAAAACAAAAAACAAAAACAAAAACAAAAGCAAAACGTGTAAGGCTGTCTAAAACGTGTAAGAGTAAAAGACTAAAACGTGTAAACTCTTTTTCACTTTAAAAGACTAAAACAGTAAGAGTTTAAGTGGCTTCTAGAATCTAGAGAAATCTAAAGCAATCTAAGAGTCTAAAGAGTCTAGAGAAATGAGAAATCTAAGGGTCCGGATCATGGCTTCTAGAGAAATCTAAGGTTCTCTTTTTCACTTTTTGTAAAGTAAATTCTTTAAGTCTTTTTGTTTGTTCTCTTGCCGGCACTGTTTGTACTCTTTACTCAGCAACAATGAGCAATAGCAAAGCAAACTCCTCTTCAACAAAAAAAAAAAAAAAAAAAAAAAAAAAACCTAGACACCCAGCAACAAACCAATGACCATGAAGAAGACGAAAGAGCCAAAGAGGCAAAGGAGGAGAAAACAAAAAACGAACCTGAAATGAAGATCTGTGAACACAGCAAGTCTATTGCCAACACCAATTGATGAGTAAGTGAACTAAAAAGAGTGTTTTTTTTTTTTGAATCAAGATGGAGACTGGAGAGAGTCAGAGAGTGGGCGATTTTTTTCTTCTTTCTGCCTTTTGTAATATTTTCTTCTACAAACTAAAGATTTCTGCTTTTTGTAATCTTTTCTTCTGCAAGTTAAAGATTTGGTGATGGGATTTCATGTCACTTCAGTGTAAGAAATGGGCCTCTCTCTTTTTTCTTTTTTTTTTCTTTTTTTAAGATGAGAAAAGGGCCTTTTGTAATCTTTTCTTCTGCAAACTAAAGATATGGTGATGGTGTTAGCCTTCATGTCACTTCAGTGTGAGAAACAGTTTTTTTTTTTTTTTTTTTTCAGTTTCAGACGAGAAAACAAAAATTTTTTTTTTCCAGACAAGAAAACAATATTATATACTATATTATTACTACTTGGGGGCCTCTTACAAGTGGGGGCCTTAGGCGGCCGCCTAAGTCGCCTATAGCTTCAGCCGGCCCTGTACAACCGTAAAAGGTGCGCTAGATTATAGTTTCTAAGAGCTTAGTATAGTTTGGGGAGTAGACGTATGTCTTTTCGTGTTTATGTGTGTGTCAATCACTTGCATTGCCAATTGCCATTGCCTTGCAAGCTGGGCTCGGTGCCTCTCTCATTGCCAAAAACCGAGGGGATATCCATTCAGAAATACGTTTAACCCTTTACTCTTTCTTTCTCTCTTTGATCATTGTCTATTTTTTTTTATAGCCTCTCTTAATTACCAAACATTCACTTATAAACTATTCTAAATTTTCTTGGTAGAAACTCTATGAACTTGAGATGGGGTGGCTCAAATTGTTGAAATATAAAAAATATTAAGAATAAATAAAGAGCATGTGAAATAGAGATCATAGAAAATTAGAATAATTCGGCTTGTATCTATAATATAAAGTCGAAAAGGAAGACAAATGTGGTAACCATGAAACCTAGCACATGGTATTACAAAAATTTCGAAATGTCATGGTATTATATACAAAACCATGACTGAAAGTATTTATGGTAATTTCATAATATATTAAGGTTATGCTTGATAACTGTTTTTGTTTTCTATTTTCAAAAACTTGTTTTGGGGATTATAAAGAAAAAACAATTTTCTTATATTTTTTAAATCAAAAACATGTTTAGTTAGTTGAAATTAAAAAGATAGTTTTTTTGAAGAAAAAAATAGAAAATACTAAAATACGTTGTTACTATGATTTGAACACTAATGCTAACTCATTAAATGAGACAGATTCATTAAATTAAATGCATGTTTTCATTGACTTTTAAAAATTAGAAACTGAAAACAGGAATTTGTATATTTTCAGTTTCCTTCACAAATTGAGTTTTGAGAACAGTTTTTATTTTTGTCTATTTTGGGTTACCAAACAAGTTTTTTAGTCTCAAAAATATAGAATATTGTTTTTGGAAACAAAAAATAAAAAGAAAAAATAGTTACCAAATATACCCTAATATTTCTGCCAAACTCAAGGTGAATATTTCAAAACAAGCCGTAAATCTAGAGTTGAAATCACCAATAAAAACCTGCGACCAAGCTATCACCCAAAAGGACACACTACTAAAGACGGGAGTTGGGATGAGGCAACTTATGTGACGGTAAAATCACCAATTAGGAAAGAAATTGTTAGGGAGGATGCTGAGGTTCAAGAAAGAAAAATAGGGTTTTTAATTCTCTGATACCATATCAAAATATAAATATATTAAGAACAAATAAGAAAGAAAAAAATATAGAGCTTCAACTTTAATTAATACCCCATCCACAACATAAAGCCTAGAATAATATATATTTACTATTTAGTCTGTTTCTTAGGTCATTCACAATGAGCTCAACAAATCTCTAATTTTCCAAATCTTGGTATGCGAAACCGAATTTAGTACCACTGTTGTAAATGATATTACAAAACCATGTTAGTTTATAGCTTTACACAAAATATAGTTCATAAAATATTTGATATTCCTATTGTAATACAAATTTAATCTATTTAGGTTGCGTTTGACATTGGCTTAAAAAATTAGCTTTTTTTATTATTTAGCTTATTTTTGCTACTATTCAGTTTATTTTTGTTACTATTTATAAGTTTCATTACACTTTTTATCTACAGTACTTTCAACAACAAAATTTCAGTTTTAGTTAAATAAATTATTTCTAAACAGACTATTAGTCCCAAGTCTAGTCACCAATTCAAACAGATCTAGTCCTTATACTTCTACCTAAAGTTTAGCTTTGACTTAATTAGATTGAGTCTAGTTTTCTACTATATTCTAAATTCAGTAAACCTAGCCAAAAGTATACTTGCAAGGAATTACACTAGGAGAAGACCTATGTTAGTTTCTTTATGGGTTTTTTTTCTTTTTTCTTTTTTCTTTTTTTGAAAGAAAATAACATCAAACATAAGTTAACTTCCTTCCTTCAATTCCTTGGCGAGGAGGTTCGAATAATGGTTAATATCACGGTGAGTAAATGCTTAAGACTTTTCATCAATCAAAAAGAGAAAAGAAAATTGAGTGCTAATAATTAGTTGAATCCATGCGTCAGTACTAACGGGCCCAAGGCCCAAAGTGCATGTGTGGGGCTGGATTTGAACCCAATGGTTCTCTTCTTGCCGTCTTTGTTTCGTTTGTACTTTCACTTTGAAGTGGCTTGTTGGGGAAGGGTGTAATATATACTTGTTTAATTCCTTAACTGATTTATATAGCTTCAACTTTTAAGCAACTTCTATTAACCAAGGGATTGAATTCCGTTAGGATCCTATGATTCCTACTATCTCATACTCACTTTATAAATTCCTATGATTCCTATCTCATAGTCATAATTCCTTTCCTTCTACTCATGGCTTTATAAAAAAGAAGATTACTTTCTTTATGTCGGCTTTGTGTGAAGGCACATTAAAATGGGCTTTCATAACCTTGATTTGGGCTTTTTTTTAAGATCACTTGTGTTGTGTGGATTTTGTGGGCTTCACTGGTGGAATGCACAATATAGTGTTAGCTAGTAGTCTAGTACACACACCATGTCCTGGTTTCAATTACGAATAGGACTTTGATGACAACCGCTTTACTCTCACTGTTTCACAAAAGTCTGAACATATGGGTTTGCATCCGATTATATTCTAGTATTAACTTAACATAATCAAATTACCAAAATACTAGGGAGTATTTGACTGGCCTAATCACATATTGCGTTTACTTGGACTTAATTAAATGTTGTAAGATTATAAATAGTCAATAGCTGAGACTTTTTCTTTGAGGGCAGGAGAGGAAGTGTTGTTTTTAAGAGTCTTGAGACTTGAGACTTGAGAACCAAACAACAATCATGTCATATTCAACTTGATACTATTTTTTTTTTTTTTTGATGTCCGACTTGATACTATTAATTCAAAGTAGTTTTTTTGACACTTGCTGCAAGCCTGGAATGGAATATTTCATAGATTTGACAAATCTAGACTTGAATTGGCTTATGGGGTAAACCTTGGCGTGCCATTTACCCATTCTTGTAGGCAATAATTACTGCTCTATGAATTTTCAGCCTGGGCCTAGATGCTAGAATGAATTTCAATTTAGCCTCCATTTGGATCCAATTATAAATGAAAATTATTTTAATATTCAGCTTATTTTTCCTATTATTTATAGGTCCTATTGTATTTTTTGATATTATTTATGGGCTTCACTGTACTATTTTAACTAATTTTTATATTTATTTACAGTACTTTCAGCAATAAGTTTTCAGTTTTAGCAAAATAAGCAATATACAAACAGACCTTTAGTCCAATTTTTAAAGATTTAGAATCTGTTTGGGAACATCTTATTTAGTTGAAACTAAAAATTTTTTGCTAAAAGTACTGTAAATAAGATTAAAAAGCAGCTGAAATAGTATAGTGAGATTCATTAATAGTACTAAAAAGTGCAATAGAGCCATAAATAATAACAAAAATAAGTCAAATTAAAAAAAAAAAAAAAAAAAAAAAAGGGGGCTATTTAAGCCAACGTTAAACACAACCGTACGTAGTATAATCTTTTTCATTTTCTTTTCATAATCCCAAGAGAATAGCCTGTGTGTTTGGTAATTAAAAAATGAAGAAAGAAAGAAAGAAAGGATTGTGACCAAACCATAAAACAAATCTTGACCCAACCCTCCACCATGAACCTAGAGGCTGATTGGGCAGAACTCCATTTTCCTACCTGGGATACTAATGTGAGATCAATAACAATACAATATTGTATTCAGTAACAGGATGGAGGTACAATTTTTAATGATAATAAAATTAAATAAATACATGAACAATGCACTTTTGAAAATTAAAATAAAGAACCCTAAGTAACTAGTTGAGCTGTCTTGAGAAATATATATATGTTGAGATTTGGGATCAGTTTGCTATATCGTGACTATATATATAAAGAATTATTATGGAAAATTTGAAAAACAAATAGGTTTTTTTTTTTTTTTTTGATAAAGTTTGGTTACGAAATTGTTTGTGATCTAAGGCTACAAATTCACTCAATATCTTTTTATTGAATGTGGATTTTAACAAATCCACCGTTAGATTATTACATTTTCTTCTTATATCCTCCATTCTTACAAAATTTCTAAAAGATCAATAATTATGCTATCAATCAATTGTTTAAATTGCAAGTTTTGTAATCTAAAATTATGCAAAATAAGCTTATGGATCATATAGTAAATAACATTTAATTGGTACAAAACTTGACTTGTGTGTTAAAAGTGTAAAGAATATGCAATCTAACGGTTAAATTTTCAAAATATGTAGTAGTGTTAATTTTTTTAAAGGAAGTTGTAGTCTTGGCTATTAATCTATAATAACCAAACTTTGTCCTTTTTTATTATTATATAAATGCAATAGAATTTCAAACTATGGCATCCGCTCCATGAGGATGATTCTTTATTATCAAACTAAGATACCGATCAATTTTTAATATAAACAAGATTTAAACCTCAAATCTCTTATCTGACAACCAGATTAGTTAAGCTAGCTGTAACCCACAAAATATAATTAGTTTTAATTTAACCATTTTAAACAATAAAGTATGAAGAGCCGGCATCCTGCAATCCATATGGTAGCTTTGAAAAGCAATCTCTGACTTGACTGCTTCTCAATTATCTGTGAGAAAACAATTGCTTCCTAGTAAGCAGCCTGGCTTGATTTTTTCCAAATACATTGTGATGAATACGTCAATTTAGGTATTTTTGCCATAAGATACTTAGGGTGTGTCTGGATACCACTTATTTTGTTGAAAACTAAAAACTCTGTAGTAAAATAATTTTTAAATATGTAAATAGTGTCGTGAGACCCATTTTTAATGAAAGTTTAGTTGAAAAAGGAGGTTTGTGGGTCTCGTGAACAGTGTACGGGAACCACCAGAAAAGCAGAATAGTTGTTGAAACGCACTTCTCAAAAAAAAAAAAAAAAAAAAAACTGAAAAAGGCATACGCTGGAGCAAATCATCAGTATCCTAAAGGGTACTAAGTTTTATCAAAGAAGCTTAAAACTAGTAGGTTACTCTAAGAGCCTGACAATACCATGTCAAAAGCAAGAAATTAAGTAAATAATGAAACATTTACGTCAACCAATAATGGTGAAGGTGTTTTAATTCAAATTCAGACAAACGAGTACAAACTTACCTAAGATTATCGATTTCTTCTTCCATTTCGGTTGAGAAGATTTTCATAGTAGATTGGATTCTGTCTGATGTTTCTCCTTTGGTTCATTGGAGATAATCTGGAGACCAATGGATTATGCATTATAAAGTAACTCTATCCTACCCCAAAATAATAAATAATAAAAAATAAATAAAAAAGTCTGGTCACATGGTATAATTGGTAACTATATCTGAGTGCATTTTCTATATGTAAAATAAGATAAGACAATTTGGATCTACTCACTTTTGTATCTCTGCTTTTACCATAAAGGAGACAAATTCTACTTTCTAAATTATTTACCCATAACAAGTTGAATTTTTATTTGAACATATTAGGACTTATTTAGGATATCTATTTCATAATAATTGAATCTTATCTTGAGGTCCATGCACTCCTAACACACAGGAGCGGTTTGATGCATTTGGGGGCCTAAGGTAAAAATTACTTATCTTATTTTAGATGCAAAATTACTACTAATTAACATGAAATATGTAGAATTTTTTCTTTTTTTAGAAACTTTATAGACAAAAAAAATTTGACAAAATTTTTCATACTTGTTGCTGTGGTAGATTGATAGTAATAAGTAAAAGAGTGGTGTTAGTGGTAGACTTAGATGAGAACTAGTAAAAGTTTGCTAACTAAACTCTTATTATTATTCTTATTTTTTTATAGAAGTTCAACATCTATAATATTTTTTACAACAAATCCTCGGTTTTAAGTTGCTTTTTACTTTCTATTTGAAAATATCACTATAATTATTTTTTTGCCATCAATAACAGGCTGTAACAACTTGCTACTTAGCATTAGTTATAAAAGTGTTGTGAAAATATTGTGAACGTTGCATTTTTCTCTATTTTTTATTTGTTTTTCATCTGGTAAAAAAAATATTATTTTATTTATTTATTATAAATAACCCTATTGGTTAAAATTTGGGGGCCTTTTTTTTACTTGGGGCCTTAGGCGACTGCATCTCTTGCTCCACCATTCAGCCGGCCCTGCTAACACAGAAAATTACTAGGTATTCCTAAAAAACTGTAATGTAATATTCTCCTCTCGCATAAATAGAAGATCTTACCTTAAACTTAATCAATAAAATTTATATTGTGTGAGATAAGAGATAATCATGTCATTTTATACTCTTAAATTCTAAACAATTGGTTTTGCTAGCTCATCTATTTCTCTGTTTTATTTGTACTATAGGATGTGCTGGGTATAGTTTAGAAGTTGACTTATTTTTTAAGTTAGTTTATATACAATTTTTCAAACTTTCACCTTTTTAGGTAAAATTATATTTTTATCTAGATTAATTTGTAAACAAAGTAAATTAATGAAAATAAGCCATTTCAAACACACAGTTAAATTTAGTAGTATATTCAACGTTAGATAGTTTAACTTTTTTTTTTTTTGTGGATAAATCAACAAATTTTATTGGAAAACAAAGGGAATACAAACTGCACCCCTTCAGCCAGAGGGAAGAATCAAGGTTTATTATATACCAGATCAACCTAATCTGATTACAAACAAAGCACTAATGTATGAGAATTAACTAGCTTGATATCCTAATTCGCTTGGTTTAAATAATGGCTAACCATATTGAGAATTGAGTCGCAGTTACCACCAATAAATTTTAATTTACCTTTGACATCCTCTTGATACTCTTATTTCATTTCCTTATGGCAATAGGTAGGATTGTGCGCAGGTCCGCCATTGGTAGGTTAGAAAAATTGCAAACCGATGCTGATCCACCAACCTTAAAAAATAACAGGTTCGATTGAAAATTTAAGCAATTTCAACTCGGTGGATTCAGCGGGTTAGTTTTAATTACGTGTCATATGCTAAACTTTAAAATTAATTTTGTCATTTATAGATAATTTTAAGTCGTATTTCTTCTAAAATAAACCATTGAGGGGAACCATAAGAATTAACCCACTTTCCCTTAGATCAAAGTACCTATAGCTATTTATCAACAAAAAAAAAAAGATACACACATTTTAAGCTATGAGTACTTTCTAAATGTTTCTATTCAAAAATAAATAAATAAGTTATGAGTACCATATATATATCATTATGTATTCTTATGAAATAAGTTGAGAAAGTATTATTCATTATTCATATTAACAAGTGTACTTCATTCATGCGAGGTAGAAAATGTCGGACGGTGTGGGTGGATTAACCAAGTTATTGCACAAGCCCAGCCATAAGTGATAGAGAAAATCCCACCAAGCTAGTTCACTCAAGGTAGCTCATGTTTTTTGCCTTTGAAATTTGTGATGCCCCAACCAACAAGATCTGTTCAATTTGAGTGATGGCCTGAAATTAGACATAAACTCATTGATCATTTAAATATATATATATATATATATATATGATAATGCATCTTTACAATACACACATGTATTAGAGCATCCAAAGTAATGGAGCTAAAAATTTAGCTTTTTAGCTTCACCAAAAGTTACTTTATCTATTTTATCTACACACATGCTGCAGCAGTGAATCTATTTTAGTTTTCAACACAATAAAATAATATAAACATCACAATAAAATAATATATCTCTTACAATAAAATAATATATACCACTACTCAAAAAACATCCACAGCACCAACCACAACCACCTCTACCATCAGCCACAGCCACAACCACCACCACCACCACCACCACCATTCATCAACCAGAGAAACCCAGCCACCATTCATCAACCATCAACAAACCCCATTCATCAACCATGAACCATCAACAAAATCAAAACCCATTCATCAAAATAAAAATAGAACCCATCAACATAAAACCCAATCACGGCGACAACGCTGTTTTGTCAATCACGGCAACAAAATCAAAACCCAGCACCGGCGATCATGGGTCTTGGTGTTTGAGACGAAGAAAGATTGAGAGACAGAGTAGAGGAAAAATGAGATAGCAGAGAGATAGGGGCGGAGAACGAAGAGATCAATCGGCGTTGTCGACGCTAGGCAGGGGCTTGGGTCGGCGGCGAGTGGAGGAATTGAAGCTTGCAATGGGAAGAAATGAAGAGTGTGAGGACCAACTGAGGGGAGAGAGGAGCAACGGGTAGAAATGAGGGAGGAGGAGAAAGAAAAAAAAAATTAAAATATTTTAACCATAGTGTGAATACAAAATAAAATAATATTTTTTTTTTTACCTTTGAGCTACAGTGCATATCTATCTTTAGATGTGCATTGTAGCTGAGAAGCAAAAAAATTTGGCTATAGCTCTACTTTTGTGATCAGTGGTGCTAAAAAATAGCAATATAGCTATTTAGCAACACTGCTGTGAGTGCTCTAACCAGAGTATCCCCAATTCAACTTTCTTTCTCTAGTAGGTAATCTATTATTCAGTGCCAGCCAACTAATGAATTGAGATAGCAACTTTGAACCAAATTAATATCCACCAAGGCAACTCTTCTTGCTCTGCTCTCAGTTGTTCTAGAAATGTTTTTATGCTATTAGCTAGTTTGTTCGTTGCTTCAATGGAGGCCAAGAGCGTGATTAGATGAAAAAAAAAAAAAAAAAGAACGTAAGTCATCTGTATCAAGTGATACTAGAATTGCTCAGTCAAGATATTGCACAATTTTATTGATTTATAGGTAGACCAAAGGGTTCTATTTATATTTGTTAGCTCTATTGATACCATATTTTGTTTGTTCTCAGTTTACATGCACAAATTTCAATTCGAGTCTAGTAAAATTCATAATTTTTTTTTTTAAATTATTCCAATGCCAAGGGAATCATAAGTATTGAATTAATTTGTTCCAATTGAATAGTGGATTAACCAATTTCATGAATCATATGTATTGAATTAATTTTTCTTTTTTTGGTATTTTAGGTATGTTCTTTTTAACTTAAAACAGGTTGTAATATGTGTTTATAGACATGACACAAGATTAGACTACAATTAGGAGTGGTGATGAGAAGGAGGTTTTACTTAAGTGAATAAGGAAGCCATCTCAGCACCAAAATTAAGAAAATTAAACTGGACATTTTGACAAAAATTAGAGTACAATTAAAAACTAATTTGAATTTAATTTGGATTCTAATTATGATTTGAATTTAATATAATACGAGTTGGTAATCGTGCAATACATGAGAAAGTTTAAAATAACCTGTCAAAAAAGAAAGTTTAAAATAATATAATTTTTTTTTTATATATGAAATTTGATAATTAAAAGTAGTAATAAATAAGCAAAACATGATTGTGTTTATATATGGAATTATGTTTTCTTTTTTTTTTTTCTTTTTTTGAGGAATTGGAATTATGTATTCTAGTATTAGACATTTAGATGATTGTGTTTGTATATGAAATTTTAATTAAAGATTTAAAAATAAAATAGAATTTAGACTCAATTAATATTTTATATATATAATATAACATAATATAATATAATGGCATGTAAAGTTATGAAACCTATAAAATTTAAGTGACATAATATTATAAAATGAAGCAAAATTCAAATATCTTTGATTTTATATATATTATTAAATTATAAATTATAGATATAATGTCAATTTATTTTTACCTTTTGTTATATAGCTTTTTATAAGTTCACTTTTTCTAAATACAACTACAACTACATTTTTACAAATCTTACTTCTTTTAACAGAGTAAATTTAATAAAAATAAGTCTATTTAAACACACTCTTCATCTCATACACGTTTTAATATCTTAGTCTGATTCAAAAAAAAAAAACCCCTCATCTATCTTATCCTCTTCAAAAACTCAAATAAAAAATAAATAAATAAAAATGTAAAACTCCTATGCAATTCCTTAAATACTTTAGGTACTTTCCTTAGTAATGAATAATTACTTTTTATCATTATGTTAATTACAAATCTTACTTCTTTTAACAAAATAAATTTAATAAAAATAAGTCTATTTAAACACACTCTTCATCTTATACACGTTTTAATATCTTAGTCTGATTCAAAAAAAAAAAAAAAAAAAACCCTCGTCTATCTTATCCTCTTCAAAAAACCAAAAAAAAAAGGAGGTAAAACTCCTATGCAATTCCTTAAATACTTTAGGTACTTTCCTTAATAATGAATAATTACTTTTTATCATTATGTTAAGATATAAATTGATTTTTCCTTTTTTTTTTTTTTTTAAGAAAGAAATCGATTTTTTCTTAGTAATGAATAATTACTTTTTATTATTATGTCAAAATACGAATTGATTTTTACGTGTGTGAAATTTAAATACAAATCCATAAATCCATGAAAATACACTTTACCTAACCCACAATTCAATTATTATGTGACCCCGACAATTGTAATTATACACAAGTACGTGGCAATAAACCCATACATAAATCACTTGGTTGAGCTATTTTTTGGTTAATAAACCAAGTAATTGAATTTGATTGAACAAACATAAAATACAATCATCAATTAGCTTCTCTTAAAAAAAAAAAAAAAAAAAACAAAACAATAATAACTTCGTGTCCTTGCCTCGCAAGCCAGGGGATAAAAGACAAACGTTTAAGTTGATAACAGTGGTTTCTCAAAAAAAAAAAAAAAAAAGTTGATAACAGTGGACTGCTCAGAGTACCTTTCTTCTGCCTCCCAGACCACAGCAACTGCTAGAGCTAGAGACTAAAATCTAGGTGCCACTATTTTATAGTACACCCAACAGAGTGTGCAATTTATTGCTGTACTTCCAATACACAGAATTGGAACTCAAAAAAAAATATATATTATTATTATTATTATAATACTACAAATTTTTCCATACTTTTTTCACAATTATTTTACGTAATAATAACTTGACTTATTGTTTATCACTTTCACATTGATATATCATTTTTTTCTCCACCACTCCCGTTTAGTCATGTAGCAAATAGTTGTGACAAGTTTTTAATGCCACAATTTAGCCTCTAAGCCCCCTAGATTGTTTTGCATGTTTTGAATGCAAATCTCTTTTGTTGGTAAGCTACCAAAAATTATTATATATAATATTTTTTATAATTTATTAAAAAAATAAATGACAAATAATAGTTCAACCTCTATTTAAACTCAAAAACCTTGAATTTTTCTCTTTTTCAATTCTATAAATAGTCCGAAACTCAAAATCATCTGGTCAATAAAAACTTTTCAATTTAAATTTGTGAAATTTGTTACAGGTAACATTGCTCATAAGTAGTATATTACTATTATTATATAATGAAAGATACTAGGACCACAACTTGATCTTGTAGCAAATCTATTGCTCACGACTTGCCACGTAAGTAAATTACGGCAAAAATTGTGATCTTAGCATTAGTGACAAGCAAATTATGGTAAAAATTGTTATCTTAGCATTAGTCCAACTAACAAGAGACAGTGAGAGAGAAAAAAGAATCTTCTTTTGAAGCACTTAAGGTGAGGGTACAACTGTCAGCTTATAAGCAGAGAGTATTACAGTATTAGTTACTATTAGCTTTAAACGGCCGTTATGCCTTTTCTTTCTCTCTCTCTCTCTCTATCTCTCACACAAAAACATAACGGTGCCTTTCCGTCAATTCGCGTAACACGTGAGCCAATCCCACGCGTACCATGACTTCATGGCATGATACACTACATGACATGACTATGTACAACATCCATGCATTGCATGTTATGTACTGTTATGCAAGTTATATATGTATGACCTTCATTATGTATGTTTCGTTCTAGATTTAGGGTTTCTTGTTGCCCAGCTCCATCTGTCGTCACTTACGTCAACCTTGGGAAATTCTATATGAAGTTACATTTATAACCTCACTTAAAACCATAAATACCCTTCTCTATTTTTTTAATCAAGGACTTTTTTTTCTTAATTTTTGGAGGCAAGTGCTTTTTTAATAATAAATCCCCCAATACATAGGGGTGTGTTTGGGACAGACTATGAATGAGTAACACTTTATAACTATTTCTTTTTAGTTATCACTCGTAGTTGACCACTCATAGTGTATTTTCAAATTGAATGCGAAATTGGATTTGAGAAAATTTATAGACACCTATTAATATGGAAGATCGTTAGTGTGTGTTTGAGGCTGTTTATAAGTTTTTTTTTTTTTTTTTTAGCTTTTATGTTAATTTTTTACATTTTTATTTTGTCTTACATTTTCAAATTACAACTATACTTCAGTACATTTTCAAAAAAAATCCAGTAAAAAACTAGATAAATTGTTCTCATACTGAACCAATACAAGCTTTGCTAACTTAGCAAAATTTTCAATTTTTAGTGGTTAATAATAAAAAAATGATGTCAATAATGAGCTCAAATCAGGGCCGGCTCAATGAATTTGGGGGTCCTAGGCGAAATCTTTAAATGAGGCCTTTTATTATATTTAATTATAAATTCATATATTTTTTTCAATTAAAATTTATTTTTCTTGCTTTTTGAGAGGCAAAATTACTAATTAAATTTTTGCATTCAAGTTCCGCTAACATTTCCTTTTCAATTGGTAATATGGCTAATCCACTTAATCTTTCTTGTGACATAGTTGATCTTAAATAGGATTTTATTAATTTTAATTTTGAAAAACTTTTTTATGCGGAAGCAACCGTAATAGGTATAGTTAGTAATATTCTGAAAGCAATATATGCATTTGGAAAAGATTCTAGCCTCTTTATATAATTTAGTACATTAATTGGAGAGTTTTCATTTATTTGCAAAACTTCTTTTAAAACTTTTAGTTCTGAAAATAAATCTAAGCCATCAATATCGGAATAAGTTTCATGTGTTAGAAAATATTCAAGATTAAGACAATTTTTTTTCAAACTATACAATTTTTTGATGAGATATTATATAATATTATATAATACATTATTTCTATTTGGGGGCCTCTTTATCAGTGGGGGCCTTAGACCATTGCCTAAGTGGCCTATCTATAGCTTCAGCCGGCCCTGGCTCAAATAAAAATCAATACAAGCTTGCTAACTTAATTGATATAAAAATATTGTCAAACTTTTTGGGTAAGTAGCATTCTAGAACACTATAAATATATGAACTCAAATTTTGACATATGGCAAGGTACAAATGGCTAGAAATATGCAAAAAATGAAATTAAAGAATTAAGAAATGGTAACAGGTTGAAAATGGAAGCAACCAGACCTTTGTCCACATAAGACATGCTATATTGCTAGTAGGAATTAGAGTGGGGCCATTGCTGATCTACGTGGTAAGGCATGACTATGGCAATGGTGATGATCCATTGGATGAATACACGGTTTTTGGTTTTTTTAGAGTGTAGGGCCATTTTAGGTATTGGGGCAAAAAAAAGTGGGTTCCCTAAAATGAGATGTGCTAGAATTCTTTAGGTTGTGCTGATTTTGGGTCGTCAAAAAGGTACGTAGGGAGTAGGGACACTTTGGGGTCTCAAAAGTAAACTTAACTGTGTCTGTGACTCTGCTCCTATTCACTGTCACAAACTTGAACTGTATCATTAACAAAACTTTCCATGAACAACGAAACATAAATATTTTTTAAATTCTTTTACTGTTTTTTTTTTCTTGAAAATTTTGTAACAACTATCAACGAACAAGGAATAAAATTGTAATTTTTTTTTTTATTGGGATCATTAGGGGCTGTTTGGCTTCACTTTTTTGATCACTCCATTTCCATCACTCATCACTCATCACTCAATTTTTCACACCCGTTTGGCATCATCACTCAATTTCCTTCACTCAATATTTTTCACACTATTTGTGGGCCATACCTGTCAGCCAGTGCAACTTTTTCTCTTCTTTTTTTTTTTCTTTTTTTTTTTTAAGTACCCAAACTCACCGAAGCTAAAAAAAAAAAAAAAAAAAAAGTCAAAAGGTGGTCAAAAGTTGCGGTTGTGGGTCCCTCCATGTGTATTTATTTACGGAAATGTCATTGAGTTATGAGTTATGGAAACTGAAAACAGCCAAAATGTGTTTTCAATTTCCATAACTCATAACTCAAAAATCAGAGAATTGAGTGATGAAAACAGAGTTATCGTTTGCCAAACAACCCTTTTAGTCATTACTTTTATGTCTATATATAAAAAGCGCGAATGTGCAAACAGTGATTTGCTACAAGTGTTTAGTTTGTTCAACCAGTACTGTTCATCGGCCTTTCTTTGGTTTTTTTTTTTTTTTCTTCGTCAGTTTTGTTTTTTCTTTTTCGTCTTTTCTTTTATTTCTTTTAAATATTTATTACTTAAGTGTACGTTTGGATACCGCTTATTTTGCTGAAAACTGAAAATAATAAAAAAATAATTTCTGATTATTGTTTATTACTATTCACCACTGTTCATTGGCCTAAATACACTGTTCATGTCCCATGAATAGTGCATTAAGTGCTGGTCAAAAAAAAAAAAGCCAAAAACACTAGAGGCGTGAACGCGGACGCGCAAACCAAACGGACACTAAATGTGCATATATAGCTACACCGACTTAACAAATTCTTACAATTTTTTCACAATCTACACTGCTCATTGGCCTCTTTTTTCTTTTCTTTTTTTCACAGTACGCCCAGTTTTGCTTGTGCTCTTTTTGTCTTTTCTTTTAAATATTTATATGTGCATATACAGTTACATTGACACAACATATTCTTACAATATTTTCACAATTATTAAGGTGTCAATTTTTTAAAGGTCAAAATAAAATAATAAAATAAGAGACTGAGAATTACTACCATCTAAAACTCAAAATATGTAAAGAAATTTTTTGGGATGTTAAAATTTAGTGAGAGTATTTTAGACATTACATAATAAATACTTTAAGAATCATAAGTTTTCATTACAATTTAACTGAGAGAATAATAATATGACATATTTGCTATTTTCCAAAATATTAAGGAAAAAATTGCTTGATTTTAAAGTTTAAGAAGTAATGTTATGTCCACAATCTTTTCACAATAATTTCACAACAAATTTTATGTAGCAATGAATTTTTAATGGATAAAAAAATGATATCAGTAGTGAGCTTAGTTGAAACCAATAACAACTTGTCATTTAGAAATTGTTCTAAAAATGTTATGGATGTAGCATTTCTCTCTAAAAAAATATATATCTATTTGGATCCTAAAAATGAAGGTATTGTGAAAATGTTGTGATATTTTATTGTATTCTTAGACTTCTTTTTTAGTATAGTCAAATTGGGAGAGCCAAAATTCACGGTTTCACGCATAATTTTTTTGTGTTGTCTTTTTTTTTTTTTTTTAATGCATAATTTTAAAACCGGTAATAATTTTTCATTTAAAATTTGTTGTGGAGATGCTGTGGACGTAAAAAATAAAATAATAAAATATCAAACTAAGACCTACCACAGCTGGAAATAAAAAATATTGCGAAAATGTTGTAACATTTTGTTGTGTTCCTAGGATTCTTTTTTGTGTGACATTTTGTTGTGTTCCTAGGCTTCTTTTTTTGTTTAGTCAAATTTGGCGAGCCAAAATTCATTGTTTTAGGCACAATTTTCTTCAATTGGCTTTTTATTTATTTATTTTCAAATGCACGATTAGAAGTGGTTAGCCTAATTTAAAACCAGTAACAATTTACCACCTAAAATTTATTACGAAAATATTGTGGATGTAACATTACTCTAAAATAAAATAATAAAATATCAGACCAAAACCCACCATAGTTAGAAATAAAGGTATTGTAAAAATATTATGACATTTTGTTGTGTTCCTAAACTTCTTTTTTGGTTTTAGTCAATTTGTTGAACAAAAATTCATTGTTTTATGCACAGGTTTTTTAGATTGATTTTTTTTTACACGACGTTTCAAGTTTAAAAAAAAAAAAAAAAAAAAAAAAAAAAAAAAACACACACACACACACACACACACACACAAAAATTGACGAAGTAGCACTTTTCTCCTTTATGTTTGGGGTAGTTTCATTCCCCCCTAAACTAAAGTTGAATAACTCCCTCCTTTATATTTTGTAAATGAGCATATACTCCTATGGTTACTCTCTTAGTTAAACCGTAATGAAATCTTATAATTCCTAAAATATTTCATTATGCAATATCTAAAATATTCCTACTAAATTTTAATGTCCCAAAAAAAATTCTTATTTTGAATATTATGTTGTAGACTGGTAGTCATGCTTGAAAAGTTAGAATGATGATATATAGTGTCTATTTGTTACCTAGAGAATACTAATTTATTAGGTTTAAATCTTCTGGACTTGTAATTTTATCTAATAGAAACTTTCATAATAGATGTCTTTTGTAATTTTATCATTATTTTTTTAATTTCTTTTCCTACTTAAAAGAGTGTTCATTAAAAATAAATAAGCTAAACATCGTAGTTAGACTCATGAAATAAGATGATAAAGAATGAAGTATGAATAACAAAATCTTCATTGTAGATGGTTGCAAGTATTTAATTTGATGAAGATCTTAAAAAAAAAATGTAGCATATATCATCATTCATTGCGAAAATTTAAATATTGTGAAAAGATTATAACATTCGTTATCATTCTTTGTAACATTTTTTAGTGAGTAAATATTACATTTAGTAAATAGGTTCTAAGAAATTGTCATAGTAAATAGATATTTAAATAACTATTTTAAAGTTAAATACATGATTTCATACTTTTTCAACAAAAAAAAAAATTTATATTAATTTTCTCACTAAAGGGGCAACACGTGCCTTGCACATGCAACCCACACTGGTACTAATTATAATAGGGGATAGTATACCAACAGTTTTGAAAAAAAAAAAAATTGTGTCATTAGATTTATTGTAAACAAGATAAGTGAATTTTGTATTTATCTTGGAATTTTCGTTTCAATATATAATTACCAAATATTTTGAAATTTGAAATCAAGTACTTATTGAAAATAATAGAGTTAATTGCAAATTAAACCACTAAAGTTTAGGGGTGTTTGGATTTTACATCTTAAAATTACAAAATTTAAAATTTACTCCCTGAAGTTTGGGTGTATTTAGATTTTACATCCTAACGTTTTAAAATTTGGATTTTATCCTCTAAATTTTAAGAGTGTTTGAATTTTATTCCCTAAAGTTTGGAAGTATTTGGATTTTACACCTAAAGTTTCAGAATATAGGGGTGTAAAATTTAGGGAGTAAAATCCAAATTCTGAAATGTCAGGATGTAAAATCCAATTACTCTCAAATTTCAGGCGGTAAATTCCAAGTTCTGAAACTTCCAAATGTAAAATCCAAACACCCCTTAATTTTAAGGGTAATATGCAATTTACCCAAAATATTAGTCTTTAACTCTTTTGTTAAGGCTCTGGTATAAGTATTATTGCTATCTGGTGTAGTGTATTGCTGTTGTAGTTAGGTGCAATGGATGCTTGTACAGAGGTGCAGGGGATGCTTGTACAAAGTTAGTTGAGTAATGCATTAGAAGTTTGTACTTGGTTAGTTAAGTGACTAAGCTACAATGTATGGTACTCTGTTAGTTAGTGAGTGGGGTATAATACTAAACACTGATTGTAATGTGAATTCATTGAAGAATGATACATTGAATAGATCTCTTTGAGATGCTATTGGGGGTTGATTCCCTCAGAGAATCATTGGAGGCCTAGTTCCCTCGAAGAACTACTAGATTGAGAGTAAAAGAGACCAAGGATCATTTGATTTCTATCATTGATCATTTGATTCCTATCATCTTTATTGACTTTTTCTAATATTGTTAGAGTATTTATATCGACTTTTCAAAATAGAATTTTCTCCCAATATTGACTTCTATTTTTTTTTTTTTTTTTTTTACATTATGATTGGTGATGGTGAATAATTATGGAAATATTATATTTTGATTAGGTAATTGAGAAGCTTTGGACAAATTTTTTTATTTTATTTTTGGGTGATATTATGCATTTGATTTAATGCCAATTTAGGATGTTAATTTGGAGGTCCATATATACCTTTGGTCATAAATCTGTGAGGAAATAAATAGGGATGGCAATGGAGCGGGGCAGGTCCGAAGGATGGGGTCTTCGCCCCTACCTCGGATGGTTTTTTCTTACCCCATCCTCACCCCGCCCCGCATGATAGGGAAAATTTTCTTACCCCATCCCCACCCCTTGGGGTCTTGCGAAGACCCGCTCCACCCCGTAAAACTCTACTTCTTGTTTATTTGCCCATTACTATTACAATTGTTTTTTAATATAACCTGTTTCATTAATAAAAATATACTTGAAATTACAAATAAATTTATCCTATCAAATCAAACTAATTTTTAGCAAAAATTGAATAATATTATTGAAGTGTTTAACAAGACAATATCCAAAAAAAAAAAAAAATCTCATAATACAAAATCAATGATTCAATTGTATATAAGTTTTTTTATAATAAAGACAAAAGAAAATGTTAAAATTGGTACCTTATTTCCAACCTTGCTAGAGAGAGAGAGAGAGAGAGAGAGAGGGCAGAAAACCTTGTTGGGTAGAATAAAATAAGTTAATAATACGTTTGTTAAATAGTATGGTTTTAGGGTATGAAAAATTTACAATTTAACCTTATCAATACAGGGCGGGGCGGGGTGGGTTGGGTCTAAAAAGTCTAACCCATCCCCTCCTCACCTCGTGGTGCGGGGCTAAAATCCTGCCCCATCCCCGCCCCACCACCCTTGCGGGGTGGGGAAAACCCGCGCGGGGTGAACGGGGAGGAGCGGGTCTAGCGAGACGGGGCAAAATTGTCATCCCTAGAAATAAATATTTTTTGGGTTTTTGTTTATTTATTATTTAGAGAAGAGAGAAAGGTTAATAAAAAAATAGGGGCCAACCAACTGAGTCCTCCATGGCTTTGTCGCAATCGTTGCTCCTGACATGAGCCCTCCTCAACTGTTTTACCAGACTTTTCAAGTCTCCTCATGATCTCTCACCACCTTTAGCATGTGTTTGTTTGGAGGTTGAAAGTTTAATTAGTGTAAAAACACCCTTGAACGTTTAGACCCCCAATTTACAAATTAACCAATTCAAGCTTTATATCAAACAACTAGTGTGCGGAAAATGAACAAAAGCTATAAACCAAAATTGGAAAAACTATCTAAGCCAAATTAAAATCACAACCCACAGCAGATAATAAAAGGCAAAGATAAAAGGGAAGGAAGATGCAAACACAAAGACAACACGCAATGTGTTATCGAAGAGGAAACTGAAGCCATCGACGTAAAACCTCTCCGCCGCCCTCCAAGTGGTAAACAATCCACTAAAAAATGTAGTTGGGATACATGGACAGCAATAGACCCTCCAAGCCTAATCTACCCAGTGCACCTAAGCCTTCCAAGTTTCTTACTCCAACGAGGTTGCGCCAAACCTTTTTCTTTTCTAACTTCCCGGATTCCGCTACTAGACCATAGCTTCAACTAATGAAGATTGGTTCCTTCCTAACTGCTTCTCAGAACACCAAACAGCCCTTTCATAGTAATTGATATGGTGAGAATAAGGTTTTGGTAAAATGCCTCTCAAGGGTTTGACAATGGAGAGGAAGAGAGTTGAGAAATTTGAAGAGACTCTTATGTAAAGATTGTAGATGAATCAATCTTGTTTTACTTTAGGGTTTCTCTCTCAAAATTCTCTCTAGAAGCTCTCTTTCATTTGTGGGTATAAGGGGTATTTATACTGGGGTGAGAGGAGAATGTGAAACGTCAGGTTTTTCAAAACAGGGGTGGCTCGCGACTTGACTGAGTCGCGAGATCCAGTCGCGAGATAATCGTATGGCCAGTTGTCCTGTTTTGTCCTGTAGTACTCCAGCTAGCATGACTGTTCACCTTCTGGCATGCTTGGCACGTGTGCTGCATCTGGTGGCTTGCAGCCACAAGTCACCCACGAGATCCAGCCGTGAGTCTCTGTTTTCTTGCACACTCTTGGGCAATCTATACTCTATCTTACTCACTACTCTTACAACAAACCCACCTAAATACAGGGTTACTAAATGCTGAAATACAAGCAAATTTGGCACGGAATAAAGCTAATTAAATGGTTGATTAAATTCAACCTTACAGAGGTGAAATAAGGTGTATGGAAAATTTTGGAGAGAAAATGGAAAAAAAAAACTTCTTTGGAGTGTGTTTGGTTGGGTGAGGAGGAAGGAAAATAAATGGTGGGGATCAGGTGTTTTCTCTCTTTACCCACAAAAAAGTTTTCTCTTCAGAATGGAGAGAAAACTGAAGGGAGAAATTGGGCATCATTTTTGGATGAAAATGCCCATGTGCAATTGCACATGGGTTTCATTCACGTTGCTTTTCTTCATACTTTTTTTTTCCTCTTGGACGTTGCCTGCCTTTTTTTTTTTTTTTTGTGGACATTGCCTGCCTCTTCTTCACTTTTCTTTTTCTTTTTTCTTTTGATTTACTGGGCAGATGTTGCTTGCCTCTTCTTCTTCTTCTTCTTCTTTTTTTTAATTATTTTTTTTTAATTTACTAGGCAGGCTTGTCCAGTATTTTTTTTTTCTTTTGCTTTCTTTTATGTTTTTTGTTTGTTTGTTTGTTTGTTTAGATGTGATTTTTTTTTATGGACATGATTTTTATTTTTTAATAAATTTGGGTGATTTTTTTTTATTGTTTATTGTTTATCACTTTTTTGGTTTTAATTGGGCATTATTTTTTAACAAAGGTATATGCGTAAATTTATATAAACTTACTTTTTCTATCCCTCCCTTTTTACACTTCCAACCAAACAAAAATGAGAAAAATTAAAATCTTTTCTATCCTCCCACTTTTTCATACTCTCACAATTTTCTATTCTCTCACTTTTCTACCCCTTCAACCAAACGGACCCTTAATGATGTTTTTCGTCATCCATGTCCTCAGTATCGCATTAGTCAAGATAAGTTGCATTTCCTCCGTTGGTGGCAACTGGGGCACCCTCTAAAGCCCCTAGAGGGAGTCTTCAAACCAGATTTGACTTGAACTAGTCCATATATGAGCTTTTTTAGCACCAAATCTTTGGATCTTTGCATGGATTCTCTAGTACCAATGATTTCCTACTCTTGGCACCAAGCCCCATTACCATCACAATGGGGTGGGTCTTCTCTTCTAGATATGGTTTTTATGTCTGCGGGGTGGGTTAAATTGTAATGTTCTTCTTGGAGAGTATGAATATCTACTAGATTGTATCTGCTTTCTCACAGAGCATGGGAATGTTTGCCATATCATATAAGATTTTTCCTAATCCATCTTGGATTGGTTTTGGTTGTAAATTTCCTTTTTTTTTTTTTTTTTTTTTTTTTAAGTTTCTATCTCTCCCAACATTTATTGTTGTACTATTTTTATTTATTTTTTCCTATAATTATTTTATTAAGTGTCTATGCTATATTTGTTTCAATTGAAAACTGTATAAATATAGTTTTTCGTGTTTTCTAGTCTAGTGTTTAATAACATCAGGAAAAAAAAAAAAAAAAAAAAAGAGTCAATGGACAATTATCTTTGGTCAATATAAAAAAGTATGATTTATTTTTAGAGATTGTTTTACATTAATTTTTTTTGGAAAATAACTCTATTTCATTGCAAGTTAAATAAGAGAAGTTAGGAGATTTTTTTTAACTTATTTAAGGTTATTATCAAACATAGGAGAATGAAATAGTTTTATAGAAAGTAATTTTTTTTTGAAAAATAACTCATTTTCTAAAAAACATTATAATCAAAACAAAATGTAAAAAAAAGTACGATCTTAATCCTCATAAAAAAAAAAAAAAAATTTTTTTACTTCAACACTATCATTACTCTGTGAGTAGTAGAGAAAAATAATAGACAACCATTTATCATCAGCCTAATCAGAGTTATTTTAAGCCAAAAAAAAAAAAAAAAAAAAAAAAAAAAAAGGTGGTGGTCAAGTCTATTTAAAATCAAGACGAGTATGAAGAGTATGATAAATATACTCGAAATTTGGTTGGGTGAAACTAAAATGTTTCAATCATATTTTAATTGTGGCTATTTATATAAGTGGCCGACCTTATAGTTATAGACTTATAGTAGATGAGTTGGTATGCTGCAGGGTTGCCCTGAAGCATGATCTGTGTAGGACTTTCATTATTCCCTTCTACCGACTCTACCCCCTTAATATAATATTACTATAATAATATTTTATTTAGATTTTTTAAACCTGTCTACCTCATAGGGGCATTGTTGTCAATCTAAAAAGGTAAGCTAAGATATGGTTGATTTGTGGTGTGGGCTATATTCATCATTGGAAATGATTTTTAGTTGAGAGAGAGAGAGAGAGAGAGAGAAAAAGCACTATATATTTTTTTTTGGTTTCCCAACCGGTATTCGAACCCACTGGGCCGACTAATCCGGTTTCGGAGCGGGTCCCGGGGCTAAGGTTTTAAACTCCTCCCAACGGGCTTGCGGGGGATCGAACCTTAGTTCGCCCTACCAAGTCTAGAAAAAAAAAAAAAAAAAAAAAAGCACTATATTAGCTATAGCAGTATCCATACCGAGCCAACGTACCTGTCACTTTTTTTGTCAGCGGTAGGGCATTTTCGTCATTTCACCACCACGTACTACATGCTACTTCTAAACTTAAAGCATTTTTTAAGGCACAGTGGCACAGAGATCTTTCACCAACGGCAGTGCCGCTAGCATCTCCCGTATAGTCCATTAGTCCCCATGCGTTTGATAGATTTGCAGTTTGTGCTTGCCTGTCATCTTTCAATGGATTTTTTTAGTGTCTATGTGCTCGTATTATATTATTATAATATATCAAAATATCTAGTACAATTCAAAGAAATAGAAGTGCTACATTCATAATATTTTTACAATATTTTCATAACAAATCATACGTGGTTAGTTGTTATTGATTCAAATTTGAACCTATTACTAAGATTACTTTTTTGCCTCAACAATAACAACCACTGATAACCTGTCACTTAAGATTTGTTGTGAAAATGTTATAGACATAACATTTTTCTTAAAAAAAATGCACAACTTTTACTATAATTGTCTATGTGATAGATTTTGAGTGATGGAGAAAAAGTGGTGATCCATGTGTAACAATGTAAGTGATAGTCTGCTACATAAAATAGTTTTAATTTTTTATATTATGGTACTTAAATTTATGATTATATATTCGAATTCATGCACTAGCATGCTACATAGTACATAGCCTACATTCTACTTCATTCTCTCTTTATTTAAATCTTTTTTTTTTCTTTTTAAGAATAAGGGTGATTGATTCCCTATAAAAATAAAATAAAATAAAATAAAAAGGAGAAGAAAAGAATAAGTATAATTCAAGAATTATCCATTGATTGGATATTCTTAGAAGATGATTACCATTCTTGAATTATTGATAAAAAAGTGTTCAAATTTAATAACAAAAACAAACTGTTGGAGAATCCCACTAGATTAGGTATTCTAATTCAAGTTGGTCTCTCTATTACTACTAAAATTTTCAAAACTATTAAGATGACAAATTGTTAATAGTAGCTAATAAAGTGATGTGTGTGAAAATTATTCGATATGTATTAACTCTTTTGGTCCCATGTACTTAATATATCTTTCCTTGTACTTCCTTGTATAGCTGTATTATTGTACTACACTACTAAGCTATCTTAATTCTTACCTCTCTACATTCTCCCAAAAAAAAAAAAAAATCTTACCTCTCTAAATATATGGGCCCGGTATAGTATAATTCATCCAGCAAAGTATTGAATTGTATTTCCCAATTTGTACAGAAATGTTATAAATGTGTGAGAAGTTTTAATAAAATGCAAAATCTTATTGGTTGTTTTCACTATATATATTATAATTCTGAAAACTAAAGTTTATTGAATGATATTTTAAGAATTTCCAATTCATGGTTGAAATTTAGCGATGCATTGATGAATGGAGCAATGAACTAGACAGAAGTTCATAGTTTTGTTTTTATAAAGCTGTTGTGGGGATATTTTATATGCATGAAAAGGAAAGGAAATAAAATTTTTAAAGTGATATACACAATTCCAATTGATGACCTAAGAGTCCACTGTCTTCTGAATAATGCAAATCATCTCATGACCAATGAAAGCCTTTTTCTCTAATTTTTCATGATAATAAAAACTACCATGAATAATAATAAATTATTAATGTAAAATTTGATTAATTGCCATGTATGGTGTAATTTTCTTTTTTCACCAACATGGTTGAAGTTTAGGGTAAAATGGATAGTGGGCCGAAGACCTTTCAACGGCCATGACTAAGACCCTCAAACGAACAAAAGAATGTCTAGGCACATCAGTCCAATTAAAATTCAACACTTTGCGTTTAAATTATCTAACAAATGGTTTGACTATTGGTGCGTAATTTGGCTTACTACTACGTCTTTACCGTTACTTTTTTTAACGCAGTCAAATCAATGTTTGCTCAACTTTGTATTATGAAGAAGAAGACGAAAAAAATGTAATTTAAAAAAAAAAATGTGACAAGTAAAAAGGGGTAATACATTGTATAAAGGAATCTAATAATAAAGTAATTAGCTGAAATAATTGATCCAAGGAAAGAAACAGTAAAACCCAATGAAACTGTTTTAATTTTTGCAGCTTTATATGCTTTTTTGTTTAGAGAAAGGTGAGGGGGTTTTTTTTTTTTTTGCAGCTTTATGATTAATGACCATAAACACTTTTTTTTTAATAATTAAATAATTGGGAGAATAAGAATTTAAAACTTGTATAGTTATAAACACAAGGGCTATTTGGTACATCATTTTAAATACATGTTTTCAGTTTTTAAACAATATTACACGTATTTTTACACACTTTTTTATCCACATATATTTATAAAAAAACTGAAAACTGTTGTTTAAACACACGTACCAAACGAGCTCTAGGCAATACCAATTAACCTACAAGGATCTTGGTATAAAATGCTTATATTTTCAACTACCAACCTTTTTTTTTTTTTTTTAATTTGTTTGTTTCCATTTCTTTTTTTTTTACTCCGAATATAATAATAAAATAGAGACCACACATGCTACTTATGAAATTAATTGGCATTCATTTTTTTTTCTTTTTTCTATATGTTACAATAAATTACATAATATAAATTATCTATCACTTTATAATCTAATGATAATATAATTGCGTCTTGCCTTGTCTCATTGTCATCCTTTGTTTCACCTTAAAATTCCAAATCATTAATTATAAAGGTCACAAGCCTTTTGCATAGGAGGGGAGCTTTTTTCTATCTATAATTATTTGTTGAAAAAATAAAATAATTATTATTTCATTTCTAAAGCTCCATTTGAGAAGCTTAGAAAGATTATTTACTAATTTTATTTTGTCTATTTATAAGATTTCAATACCTATGTGAACAAGGGTAATCTAGTTACTTCTTTCTTCCCTACAAAGAAAATTCGAACCAAATAAAAGTAGGAATTTAAGTCAATCTTTAAAAAACAAGAATAGGAATTTGAGTCAAATTCTAACAAATCTCCACCTACACTCAAAATCTAGTAACCAAGAATCAAATTTTACCAAAAAGAAAAGAATTAAAAATTGACCGAAACTCTATAACCGTACCAATTATACAAGTATATGCAAACTTTCCTATATGAGATCTTTTATTCTCTTTGATCTTAGCCAAAAGGCCGAGAAATGTTTTTTTTTTTTTTTTTTTTAAATTCTTTTTCTCTTTGATGGTATATTATCTTTTGAGTTATTTGATTATATCAATTGAAATTTGATATATATGCCAAAGTCCAGTAATTTTAAACGATAAATGCTTTTCTTGTTTTTTTTTTTTTTTGGCAATTCTCTTATGATAAATTTATAAATCATTTTTTTTATAATTTTATGGAAAGTATAAATCATGGTTAAGTCCGTGTGAAGTACACAATCACATCATTATGTTAAATGTTTAATCTTTAAAAAAAAAAAATTGTAATAGTAATTTTGCTCTTGTATGGTTTTACTCGTGCATAAGAGTAAATTGATGACCATAAAATTGATGTTTCGTTGAAAATAAATATCTTTTTAATAGACGAGGATCTTTTTTTTTGGCTAGCTTAATAGATGAACATTTGTATCATATAGCATAGGGTATGCTTTTATAATGGTTAATTACCTTACCATCAAGCAAAAACAAAAAGAAAAAGTGTTTTTTTTTTTTTTTTTTTGAGAATGAAAAAAAAGAAAAAGTTGAAGACGCTTGTGAAGAAGATTTAAATATTACAATTCTTAATACGTAAATAAATCCACTTACAAGGCCGTCCAATTTTTTTTGCTTTTTATCTCATACTTATCCTCACAATCTTGATGACACGGCACGTTTCATCATAGATTAATCCCAATATCAATTTGATACAATTTGGGTAATGTAGTGTAAGGTTTTCATCTCAATATCTACTTCACAAAACTTAGGTACAGTTGCAACTTAATTTCTTTGATTAAATTGAATTATGTAATTTATAAGTAAATGCAAAATCATGTGATTTATATATTTGTCAATATAAATACCATGAAGTTGAATTTAATTAGGGTTTTTCTTATAAAATAATTTCAATAATTACACGGAGGGAAGGAGATTTTTTAACTCTAAATATCTTTATTGAAAAGTGAAAACACAAAGAGATGTGAATTAACCCTTGGTTAGGGAATACATGGCATAACATCTAAGAAACTGTGTATATAATATATATGTTGCATAAATAATATATGTTGTTATAACAAATTATTATACATATTGCCAAAAGTTTTGTAACTCAACTATTTAGCATCTTTTGGTATTTCCAACGGAGATATTCAAATTCAAATTCCTCGCCCCCAACTATCAGTCTATATAAAAATAAAAATAAAAAGTTACTATATTGGCTAATAGAAATAAAGAATGATAGCTTACATAAAGAATGTCCACCCTAATAACAAGTTGCTATATAACTTTTACCATTTTAAATATGTAGTTGTAAAGTATGATATGTTGCATAAAGAATAACGAGTTACTATAGCTGCCAAGAGTTTTGTAGCTCAACTATTTGACATCCGTTGGTGTTTCCAACAAAAATATTTAGGATTCAAATCGGTTGCATATAGAATATCTACCCTAATAACAAGTTGCTATATTAGATATTTAGGATTCAAATCGGTTGCATAAAGAATGTCCACCCTAATTAACAAGTTGCTATATTAGCTAAAAATAAAAAGCTCATCCAAACCACAATAATATAATTAGTTAATATTAAATAATTATCTAGTACTAATTTCATTCTCTAAAAAACACTTAAAAGAGTTTTATGGTTCAGCAAGTTGATACTTAGGGTTCGTTTGAGATTCACTTATTTTACTGAAACTGAAATTTTTTTGCTGAAAGTATTGTAGATAAAGGTAAAAGTTAACTGAAATAGTACAGTGGGACCCATGAATAGTACAAAAAAGTACAGTGAGACCCATGAATAGTAGGAAAAGATAAATGTTATAGTTAACTGAAATAGTACAGTGGGATCCATGAATAATACTAAAATGTGCAGTGAAACTCATCAATAGTAGCAAAAATAAGCTGAATAGTAAAACAAGTTGACAAAAATAATTTTTGCCAAACAAATTTCTTTGTTTCTAAAGAATACATCTAAAATTTAAATCTTCCCTTTCCTAATTATCCGATTATTTAAATAAATAAATAAATAAATAAAACTCTGCAAAAAACGTTTACAGCCATCTTATAGTTGGTCAAGTACAGATGGCAAGTGATGAAACAACTATTAAACACCATGATATATTTTTTTTGATGAACAAACACCATGATAAGGTAAGAGCAGATACACAAAAGAAAGTCCAAACCAAACCAAATCTGGGTAGTTCCGTAATAATATACAACTCTAGTGTCAATTCCCAAGTACAAAACAAATACTATTAAAAACTCAGCATATAACATCATGCATGATGATAATGATAATCATGAATGATGATAAATGATAATATGCATTCACATAAAGCCTTTTAGAGAGAGAAACATGAGAGAAAGAACAGCATTTGACTTCATTTCTCACAAACAGTGAAAGAGGAGAGAGAGAGAAAGAATGAAGAAAATTCAATCGGATCGAATACAATTTTGACGTCCGCAAGGACACACGCACACTCTTTTCTTTCTCACTCTAAAAAACTTTCTCTCTCTACAAAGTGTAGTTTTTTCTCTCTTCCTTTCTCTCTCTAGAATACAGCGAGGTACAGGGCGTCGTGTACTGAAGCTTCTTCAGACTGTTGTTTGTGAGAGAAGAAGAAGGAGAAGAAGAAGAAGAAGAGATGAAACCCTAAAGCAAAAAAAAAAGCTTTCTTTTTTCAACTCCGACTCTGTTTCTTGTTTTTTCTTTCTTAGCACTTTGAATTCACATATATAGATATTTATGTAAAAGAAAGAGAAAAAAAGAGTTGGGTATTTTTTTTTTCTTTTGGAATGGTATTTTGATCAGTGAGTATTGAAGACTTTCACTGTTCAATTTGCAACTCTGGTGAGTTCTCTTTGGTAGTCTTTGACTCTGACCCTTTTGAGTTCTGCCTTTTTTTGGGCTTGTGAGTTAGTTTTTGGACTCTGTTTTTTACTCATTTGAAGTTCTGGATCGTTGATTTGTGGAATATGGGGCTCGATCGAGAAGGGTTTAGTATAAGCAGTGTTTGTGTTGTAGTTTGATAAAGTTTAAAATTTTTTTGGTTTTTTTGGTTTTTTTTTGGTTTTTTTGGGGTTGTGTGTGTTTGAAGTTTGAGCTAAAAGGGTGTGGGGGAAAAGGGTTTTTCTTTGATGGGTTTTTGTTACTTGTATTGATTTTTTGTGGGTTTTTGGTGATGTGGGTTTGTTTGTAGCTGTTTTGTTAGGTGGCTTTTTATGAGGGTTTTTGGTTGATAGTGTGAGGAAAATGAGATTTGGAATCTGGGTTTGTGTGAGTGAATGTCTGATTGTGAATTGGTTAGTTTCTGTACAATGGTTGAAGCTATAGTAGATCTAAAAATTTGTTTATTGTTGTTGTACAGAGATTCATGCGGGAGCAGCTCGGTGATTGCTGGTTGTGCAGAGACAGTACAATTCTAGAATGTTCAGAATTGATACTTGTGGCTTGGTCTTGGTTTTTATCAGTATCTGGCTTGCCTTTGGAAGACGTGAACTTCATAGACACAAAGCTTACCCGTTTGGATTGGAGCACAATAAGGGTTTTGAACCTTATAGCCTTGGATGTGGGGCTGAAGTGCTATCTGGTTTGAGTTATTTGTCTGGATTTTCACACTTTCTTGTGTAACTTTAGTTTGTTCAATTCATGTTCTTTTAAGATAGTTTTAGTACTTAGGTGAGTGCTTGTAGATTGTGATTTTTTGAAAAATGGTGCCTTCCGGGCAACCCAATCCGATCGGTAGTGCCCAGTCGGTTACACCTTCACTCTTGAGATCAAATTCTGGGTTATTGGGAGCTCAAGGAGGTCCCATGCCTCCTCAGTCAGCTTTTCCTGCGCTTGTGTCGCCTCGTACCCCGTTTAATAACGTGAATATGCTTGGAAACATGCCTAATGTTTCGTCTCTTCTAAATCAGTCTTTTGGAAATGGAGGTCAGAATCCTGGGCTTTCTGGTCCTGGGAGTAGCCAGCGTGGAGGTATTGATACTGGCGTTGAGTCGGATCCACTTTCTAGTATTGGCAATGGTTTGGGTTTTAATACTTCTTCATCTTCACTTGTAGCTTCAAACATGGCAAACCCTGGTTCATCCGGTCAAGGACAGGGTCAGCAATTCTCCAACCCTTCTGGTAGCCAGCTAATGTTGGATCAACAGCAGTCCCAGCAACTTGAATCCCAGAATTTCCAACATGGTCAGCAGCCAATGCAACAGTTCTCTGCTCCTCACAGCACCCAGCAGCAGCAGCAGCAATATCAATCAATGCGAGGAGGCTTGGGTGGTGTTGGACCTGTAAAATTGGAGCCTCAGGTGACAAATGATCAGCACCAACAGCAGCAGCAGCAGATGCATACATTGAGAAATCTTGGTCAAGTGAAAATGGAACCACAGCAAATGCAGGCAATAAGAAGTTTGGCGCCAGTAAAAATGGAACCCCAACATTCTGATCATTCGTTATATCTGCATCAACAGCAGCAACAACAACAGCAGCAGCAGCAGCAGCAGCAGCAACAGCAACAACAGCAGCAGCAGCAGCAGCAGCAGCAACAACAGCAACAGCAACAGCAGCAGCAACAACAATTCCTCCACATGTCGAGGCAGACCTCTCAGGCTGCTGCTGCCCAGATTAATCTTTTGCATCAACAAAGACTCTTGCAGTTACAGCAACACCAACAGCAGCAACTATTAAAGGCAATGCCTCAGCAGCGGACCCAATTACCGCAGCAATTTCAACAGCAGAATTTGCCTTTGAGACCTCCTGTAAAACCTGTCTATGAGCCTGGAATGTGTGCCCGGCGTCTAACACATTACATGTATCACCAACAACACAGACCCGAAGTAAGATTTTCTTACCATTTAGTCTTTTGTATGTGTATGGGGTGTGTGTGCTTATGAACAGTAATAATGCATTGTTTTTTTTAATGTAGGACAACAATATTGAATTCTGGAGGAAATTTGTTGCTGAGTACTTTGCTCCCAATGCTAAAAAGAAGTGGTGTGTTTCTATGTATGGAAGTGGTCGGCAAACAACTGGAGTTTTTCCTCAGGTCTGGTGCTAAATGACATTAAATTATTGCTAATGACATGCAAATCTACTAGAACTCATCTTTAGTTGGTATCTTGTATTTATTTTTATATTCATTGATATTTAATATCTTCTTCATCCTATTTTGAAGTAAACCATCTTAATAGTCTCTCAAAATGTTATTGGCCCTTCGGATTTCTTTGTATACGTAACGATTGATCTTGTAAATTTTGCAGGATGTATGGCACTGTGAAATATGCAATCGCAAGCCTGGCCGTGGTTTCGGTATGTTTCATTGTTAGTTTTTCCAAGTTTTGTACTTTTCTGCATCTTCTTGTAGGCCATTGTGTCCACTGCTACTCTAAATTGGTGTCCCCTCTTAAATATCTCGTCATGCCACGGGTTCTTTAGCATCTTTGCTTTTCTAATGAATATTAATGTTAATTAGTTAAGTACTTATGCTATATGTAAATGTTGTAAGGGTTAAGTTTACTATGTCTAACTGGCTTGTGAATTCTGCTGACTGTAAATTTTCAGAAGCAACTGTTGAGGTTCTTCCCAGGCTTTTCAAAATCAAGTATGAAAGTGGTACTTTGGAAGAACTTCTTTATGTTGATATGCCTCGTGAATATCAGAATTCATCTGGTCAGATTGTCCTGGACTATGCAAAAGCAATACAGGAAAGCGTTTTTGAGCAACTTCGTGTTGTTCGTGATGGTCAACTTCGGATAGTTTTCTCTCCAGACCTAAAGGTTATGCAGAAAATAAATTGGCTTCTTTACCTCAATGCCTTACAAGGTGTCATTCATTGACATTCTGTCTTGTCCTTCATTTATTATACCAGATATGCTCTTGGGAGTTTTGTGCACGGCGGCATGAAGAGCTTATCCCTCGAAGATTGTTGATACCTCAGGTAAATGATGAAAAATTTTCTCCTTATAACAAGAGAAGCTCTTTTGTTTTATTGTTGATTCCTGCAAAATATGTTGTCCCTTGTGCCATGCTGGGGGCAACCAAATTAACTGCCTGATTGTATTTTATACAATTTGTTCGGCAACAATTGGACTCTTAAAAAAGAAAAAAATTTCTTGAAGTATTTGAAGGTGCCGATTTCTCTTCCTGTAAATAAAGTATTCGTACAAGGAGGTTAAGTGGTTTATAACTATGCCTTCTTGCTAATACACTTGTAATACTAATCCTTTTCTTCAAGACTTCCTTGAGGAGATCTAGTTTCTTTAACATACAGATTAACAATAGAAGTTTATCCATTTGGTTATCCCTTTTTGGGTAGCTAGTAACATGCGCTTTATTCAGAGGAACTATGTCTTGGATTTATATGATAATTGAGATCATTATCTTCAGTGCTTTGATAATGACCTTTTTTTTCTTGATTGTCTGCGTGTGTTTTCCTTTCCCTTATTTTTGTCTATTATGGTATGACTTAGGCAAATATGATCCATTAAGCTTGTATGTGTGAATTTTTATGATTTTTCTTTATTTGATTTTTTTACCCCTCTTTTGCCTGATCGATCTGAAACCATCCCAGGCCATTATATGTACCAAGTGAAATGCATTTAGTTTGTCTTTCTGCATCATTTGGAGTGAGTTAATCATGTGTGATAAATGGAATCAGTTTTGGATTTGAGAAATTAAATCATTCATAGTTCATTTTTTTTTTTTTTTGATAAGTAATAAAGATTCATTGATATCAAAAAGAGAGAGACACCCAAGTACACAGGGAGTATATAGGGGTGAACAAATCAAAAACGAACATTACAAAAGTCAAGTAAATCCAAAATAGAAGGAAAAGGTTGGTTTCTCCACACACAGAACCAGTCAAGTAAGGTTCGGAAAAATAGAAGCTTGGTGTAACTCCATTTGGAGTGTTGTGCTACACAAAGATATTCAAAAAGATCTCTATTTAAGCATGTCAATAAATCTGGAAACCAAATTGACTGGATTTGGAAGTACCATGAATCCTATGAGGGTTCTTCTAGAACATCATGGCTCCTAATATATTAATGCTTTACCAGAACAAATGCAGATCTACAAAACCAAGTTTCCTATTTGTCAAAGGGGTTTATTACTTGGAGAAGAAATTGGAAATAATTTTGTCTTGTTTATATTCTTGTTCTGGGTTGCACTGTCATCATTTTTTCAATTTTCATGATTATCTTTATTTTACATATACTTTTGAAGCATATCCTGGATTTCTAAACTGGATACCTGTTTGCCATTGATTGAAATAATATCCATGGGATGTATACGATTTTTGGATTCAATGTCCATCATAGCTTGGTCAGTTTGTTTTGGATGTACCATTAGAGTATGTATCTTACGGGTTCTGTGACCCAGTTACTTTTCCATGAAATGTTCAAAAGACGCCTTGATCAAATATTGTTGTCCAATATTGGTGTCAAAATGTTGATTGTTGAAATGTATGTGTGGGAGCATTAAGTATTTTTGCCACTATTGGATATTGTGCGTATTTAGCAGTTGTAATTTTTGCTTCTCAGGTTAGTCAACTTGGAGCTGCGGCCCAAAAATACCAGGCTGCTACTCAAAATGCACCATCCAATTTATCCGTTTCAGAGTTGCAAAATAATTGTAATATGTAAGTCCTTGATCGTATGTTTCCTTGTTTGTGTGCTATCTCTGAGCATTTTTCCTGTGCTTTATTTTTGTCCAGATTGAAATTTGGTGGTTCAATTAGTTCCTCTAAGAAAAAAAAAAAAAAAAAAAAAGATAAAACATTCCATTGGTTCCTCCTTGTCTCATTCAGAATGTTTCAATATCTACAATGCAGCAAAAGTTCATAGATTAGTTATTTTTCTCTGCATTTACCATATATTTATTTTCTTCACTTATGCTCTGTTTATGCACTTGAGCAATGGTGTTAGGGAAAGTATCTGTTTTTACACTGTTCCTGTTGATGCATACTGCAAGTTTTCATAAAGTTTAGGTTGCACAAGTTATTAAGTTTGGCAGTATATAGAGGTTAAAATTTAAGGTTTTTCTGAGAACCTGCAAAGGACACAGGACATTGGATTCTCAAATTTGCTTTGTTTATGACATATGGTTTCTATTCTCAAAAAATTAATTAGGCAAGGCTGTTAGACAGCCTAACACTATTATATTTTATTGCAACTAGTTGGTTCTTTGATTATTTATGGATTATCATGACATGCAGGGAAAGTATTCCATTTTTGTTGCCCCCCCCCCCCCCCCCCTTCCTCTATTCTCCCCCCATTGGCCAGGTGGTTACGGGTGTATTTATGTGTGAATTGTTGCTGTGACACTCTGATTTTTTATTGTATTTCCTTGGTTTTTATCCACGTTGTATGATGTGTGAACTGTATGACCATTGAGGCCTTATTCTTTTTTACTGTAATTTTTCTTTAGGTTCGTAGCATCGGCTCGACAATTAGCAAAAGCTTTGGAAGTTCCATTGGTAAATGACTTAGGATATACCAAGAGATATGTGCGCTGCCTTCAGGTAATGCCCCTTTTTTGTTTAATGGGCTTTTTAGTATCCTGGCTTCTGTGTTATTCCCTATGTATTAAAAAGTTGAATGTTGTTGGTATTTTCTGCATTTAAAAGCTGCAGAGCATCTTACCATGACAAAAGAAAAAAAAAAGGTGAAAAGAAAAGGCAGTTTAGGAGTTTGGGGATAAATTCTTGAGGTCACTGCAACAGAGTTTGTATTTTGCTTTTGAGTACTGTTGTATTTGGAGTGTCAGCGGTATTTTCTTTGATGTAGAACAATGTTCACATTACTGATACTTATTTGTCGAGTCTTCTCTCAAATTGGCATGTAACATTATCTTATTACTGTAGTACCCTTTCTGTTTTTCTTTATTCATTTTGGTGGGGGGTTGGGGGGAAAAGTATTCTTATTGTACCTTGCTAGTGGATAGTGAAACTCTCTTCCAATGCCTTCCTAGAGAAAAATTTGTGATTTAAATGTCTCTTGTACACATCCCCTGTACTAGGGTTCCACACTTTTTTTTTTTTAAAGATACTTTGTTTGACACATTTCTTTCTCCTCTACCATATCTGTTAAAAATATATTCCATTTCTGATATTAGGTTGAATATGCTCTTCTTAGGTCAACTACATCATGGGTTGGACCAGATGATTCTCTCCATTGATTGAGCTTAACAGTTATCATTTTTTCTCCCTATGCAAGTACATTAAATTAAGTCTCATTAAATCTAGCAGTTCCAATGCAATGCCATAGTCATACTTTCAAAATATTCCTTATGTGCTTGGGAAATTTTTATTCCTATTCTATTGGCTTTTCCACCTTACTCATGAACCCAATACGCAGCACTGAACCCTTAAAGTTTCTTATCTCTCTTTGAACCACAATAGTATACTCTAATTTAAATGCTCATCTGTAGATAATTTGAAGGCTCAATTTGGAAATTTCTGTAGAATTATATGTTAATTCTTAATTGGTATAAAAGGTTTTGGCTTCTATGCAGTGCTTAAAGTGTATTAGATATTTCAAATGCTTAGAGATTTGCTTGCAGCATTGAGTTTTTGTTATAAGTTTTTTATTTTTATTTTTTATTTATTGTAAATTGATGTTATGATTATGGTCCCTATGTGGAATGCTTCCATCTCCACTGCTGTTGCATTACGTATGTGGTGTTGTTAAAGATTATAACTAATTATATGCCAGATAAATGAGGCTTCTCTTGGCTTCGCTCTATATGAACTATATATAATTTTATAAGTAATAATCTATGAAGAACTATATTAATGAGACTTGCGTGCAGTGTGATTGATCACCTAGTTTTTTCTCCCATTCTTGGGCGTGCAGATATCGGAAGTGGTTAATAGTATGAAAGACTTGATTGATTATAGCCGAAATACAAAAACAGGACCTATGGGTAAGTTTGATGTGAATTTTCTTTCAGTTAAACTTTTACCTTTACATACATATGCCACATTTGTGGTCTCTTTTCCAAGGTGGAGTGGAATGTTAGATCTGAGAAATGGAGCATGGGAAAATATGGTGTTCACAGTTATATTGCTATACTATCATACTAACGTTGTTAATGTGATTTTATGAGGCGAATAGCCATTCAATATATTAGAATTTGATTTATTGTAGAAATTAAGGGAAGTTGATTTTTCTACATTTTATGCAATAGAAGACTATAGTGAGAGGTTTTTTTCAATCTAGTCTTGATATTCAACCCCCTCCTCCACCCAACAAAAAAAGAGTAATAAAAGAAATTGTGATATATATATAATTTAATTGTTACAATAATTGGGGAGGGGACTTTGAACTTTGGTTTTCCTCTTAAGGAAACTAGGCAATGCTATTGAGCTACAGGGCTTGTCACATATATACTTGTCAAAAATAAAAAAGGGTTGAGTAGGTTCATAAACACCAAATCATTTGAAAATTTGGAAAGACAATAACACTCTTTTGTCTAGAGGCTGAATATTTGGGCTTCCAAGATATCCTTCTGGTGGCGATGTAATTGTCAGTAATCTAGAGAAGTGCCTGGTCAAGAGGTGTTAGAAAGTTGTCTGATCTTTCAAGAGAAGAAAAGGATATTTTTGATGATGAGTATTGTGGTACCTGTCATACCCTATGTAAGTCTGATGTATTGTGGTACATTCTTGCAAAACAAGGCACTTAGAGGGATTGATCAAATGGACATGCCATCATAGAATATTTTTGTTTAGTAGCTCAATGCTTGTTGGCATAATGTGCCCAAACTTGTTTCTTTTAAAGCTTTCTAATGATATTTGCAAGAGGCATCAGGCTTTCAGACCTTTTTAGTTTGAGGGGCTTTTTTTGTGTGAAAATATTAGATCTGCAAATACTTGTTTATGATTTCTCAACAAGGTTGTCTAATTTGAAATGTGAGAAACAAGGGTTTATGCGATGTGAATGTGAAGCAAACCTCTGGTGGCAGTTTTCAACACACACACACACACAAGTAATTGATTTAATTAAGATAGCAGCAGCAGTTTTCAACATTTAAGGACCTGATTCTGACAAATGAAGAGCTGCTCCCTTCTATCCTAAACTATTTTGCTGACAGTCTTCTGGTGGAACATGGATTTTTTTTTTTCTCCCGTGTATTTGCATGTGAAATGGCTATCAAAATCTTTGTAGTTAATATATGGAAAAATGTGCAAGTGCATTGTTATTCCAATTCCCTCAGATTTATTTGTGCTAGTGATTTTTGCATGTTAGCAGCATCACAACTCTATCCTGGATATCAAATGCCACAGGGTAACTCATTTTTTGTCTGTTTCTTCTCAGAAAGCTTGGCCAAGTATCCTAGGAGGACAAGTACGTCATCTGGGTTTCATGGTCATTCTCAACAGCCAGAGGAACAGCAACAACAGCAGCAAACAATGGCACAGAACTCAAGCAGTGAACAAGGCTCTGTCCAAACCGGTGCTATGCCACTTGCTGTTAGCAATGGTGTACCTAGCGTAAATAATTCCCTCAACATGGGATCCACATCAACCTCAACAAGCACCATTGTTGGGCTTCTCCATCAAAACTCCATGAACTCCAGACAACAAAATTCTATGAACAATGCAAGCAGTCCTTATGGAGGAAGTTCTGTTCAGATTCCGTCCCCTGGTTCCTCCAGTACTATTCCGCAGGCACAACCCAACCCTTCCCCATTCCAATCACCAACACCCTCCTCATCTAACAATCCCCCACAAACGTCTCACAGCGCCTTGACAACCGCCAATCACACGAGTACCTCAAATTCATCCATGTCCTTGCAACAGCCAGTTCTTTCCGGTGAGGCTGACCCAACTGATTCGCAGAGCTCAGTCCAGAAAATCTTACATGACATGATGATGTCCAACCAGCTTAATGGCACAGGTGGTATGGTTGGTGTTGGTTCTCTGGGGAATGATTTGAAAAATGTTAATGGGATTTTGCCAACAAGCAATAACACAGGTCTCAATGGTGGCAACTGCTTTGTGGGGAATGGGACAATCAACAGTAATTCAGGTATGGGGGGTGGTGGATTTGGCAGTATGGGTGGACTTGGTCAATCTGCCATGGTTAATGGAATCAGAGCGGCAATGGGAAATAACTCCATAATGAATGGAAGGGTAGGAATGACATCAATGGCTCAAGACCGAAGTATGAATCATCAACAACAGGATATGGGAAACCAGCTGCTTAGTGGGCTGGGAGCAGTTAACGGCTTTAATAATCTTCAGTTTGATTGGAAACCGTCCCCATGAAAGGCTTAATTGATCACGCCTATGGTTCCAGTTCTTAACTATAGCTGCTTATGCAGCATGAGAAATGGCAGAATTGCCGGAGGCCCTGCGAAGATGGTTGTATACGGTGAAATATTATTACAGGGCTTTGCTCCCACTCTGTACGAATCTGTTATTTATATATAGAAAGGAAAATTTAGTGGCTGGTGGTGGCTGGTTGTGTGGCAAAAGGGGCTAATTCGCTGTGATTTATAATGTACGTTTATATATATATTTTTTGTTTCTAAATTTCATATTTTCTTTACATATAATACCCCTTTTTATTTTTCTCCTTTCCCTTTTTTTTTTTTGGGGTGGATGATGAAGGTTTTGCGCATGACCAAGTAGATAATCTAGCAAGCACACTAACAACGAACCATAAAATCAGAAATTAAAGCAAAAAATGAATGAAGAAGGTGATGCATTAGGAAAACTGAATCAGCTATACCTATTGTGGTAGCATCTTTTCTTTATGAGAGAAAGTACAGGGCACAACAAAATTTTACATTCTCGCAGCACCTTTGTTTTGAGCAATTTTACATTTTCGCAGCGCCTTTGTTTTGAGCAGTGGTGGATCCCATTATAATTTTTATATATTTTGACCTATGATGGGTTGAGCGGTTGACAACTTAGCTTGTGAGATTCGGTTGTGTCCGTAGTAGAAGTAGAACTCATTCTTTATTCTCATCGTTGACTCTCTCAACTCTCAAGCAACCATAACCTATAAACCTTTATTTACGTCCCTGATTTGAAGCTATCTGTAGATAAAAATGGTTATCCTATTTGCATTGGCTGTCCAATTATTAGAGCTTTTGGGACGAATTTTCTTTGCCTGCCGATGTGGCCATGTGGGTATGGTAGTCTGGAAACTTTGCTCCAGAATTAGCAGACATAATTAGGCCTACTAAGTAAGCCTCTATGGTCTGAAAGAAAGATTATCCAGTTGTGGAGGGATTAATAAAGGGTTGAAGAACCAATAATGAAAAAAACAATTCAATTGTTATGTTACTGAATAACTTGGGGAGAAAATTCGAGGTTGGAAAAAAGATTCAGGGACAGAGAAATTAAAAAGGCATTCTTCAACACATTGAGCTAAGCAAACATGAAAATGAATAGGCACTCTTGATATCTACCCTCACTTATGCTTTTGAGAAAATGCATGGATACATAATTGGAGTTTCTGGAAGAGAATGAGAAACTGAAGGCATTCTTGAATGCAGAAAAGGTTATTTAACATAACATGTACCAAATGAAGGAGATAATGAGTATGGTGTTAACATTTACATACGAAAATGCTCTTGAATACTGGAATAGTGCCTTCTGAATCAACAATAAATTCATTGACACAATATTAGTGTCCTTATGCCTAAAGGTAATGTTTCTCATTTCTCTCTTCAAGCTTCAAGCCTCAACATATTTCTCAACAGTAGCAGATAAGGTGGACTTGGGCACTGCACCAATTACACTCTCTTTCTTCTCTCCATTCTTGAAAAACAGCACAGTTGGAATGCTCCTGATTCCATACTGAGTGGCAATGTTGGGGCAGTCATCGGTGTTGAGCTTGAGGCACAGGATCTTTCCTGCATATTCTTTTGCTAGTTCCTCAATCACAGGGGCAATCATCCTACAAGGTCCGCACCATGGTGCCCAAAACTCCACCAGAACTGGGTTTTCACTAGCAATCACAAGGTTATTCCAGTTTGAATCTGTCACCACTTGAACTGCAGATTTCAAGCATTTCCATAAATTAGCAGTGAGAAACTTTTTGAGAGAATCATATTTACTGCAACTCAAACTACTTTCTGTAGTCTTTCTCAAAATTCATCAATTATGATATATAGAAGGCAATAGTATCATATCCAACTTAACGTTTCTTCCTTAGAACTTTTAAGTTTTAGGGTAAAATTTTGGTACAGTTCTTTAGGTGTTATATCTTAGGTTCTCCAAATAAATTCAACCAAGCAGTTGCATTGACCAATGAGCCACCTGGTTATATTTTTAACTGTTTTTGAAAAAAGATAACACTCTTTTTGTTTTATTGATCAATACAGACATATGGTTAAATGCAATTGGAAAACCTAAGCTACAATACCTAAGGAAGTATACTAAGTTTTTCCCCAAGTCTTAACAGCAAAATCACAAGGTTATTCTAGTTTAAACCTGACACCACTAGAACTTTAGATTTCAAGCATTTGCATAAATTAAGTAAGCAGCTTTTTGAGAAAAAAATCAAATTTACTGAACTCAAACTCCTTTCTGTTGTCTTTCTTAGAATTCACCAACTATGGGATATGGAAGGCAATAGCAGCACTTTCCAACTGTTTTTTTTCTTTAAGAACTTTTAAGTTTGAACAGAAAATCCCAAGAAGTAATTATGAGAAGTTTAGCCAAGCTAGAAAAGATAAAAATAAGTAATAACAAGACCAAAGCAACAACAACAACATCTTTAAGATCTTGGCACTTAGGCTTAGGAGTTTCATTCATATGTTTCCTCATTTTAATTACTACTAAGCAGAAATTGATATAAAACAAAACAAAAAAAAGCCAGGACTTAAGTCTTCTCTTTTGAAGTTGCTTTAAGCCTTCAACAAACCCTTCAGTTGTTTGATAGACTAAGATGAGAATATAAAATGTTCAAGTTAGCTCTACTACCATTTTTTGCTTAGATTTATAAATACTTAAAAGACCATAAACGAAAGGGGATATAATTTTTACAAGCCACCTTGTAATCTACTATCAATAAATAAATTATGGTATAGAGTGAGTACTGAGTAGCTAACCTTCATCCACAGCTTCACGAGCTTTGCAGACAATGCTTGGTTTTCTGGGTTTGACACTGATTGAATGAGGGTACGATGAAGATGATGAAGAGCATGTGACCGATGTGAGTAATGACTTCTTCAATGCATTACATGTCGGAAAATTAAGCCTTTCCTTTGAAGAAAATGGATGGTAACATTGTAGAGCAGCAGTTCTAGTAGTGCACACTGTGCTCAGTTGAAAACAGTTTTCCAAAGCCATATCCCTTTTTTCTTAACAGTTGTGTATGTTTTTTTTGGTATTTTAAGAGTGATGAAAAATGAAAAGAGACTGTATTCCTTTTTTTTTTTTTTTTTAGGTCTACACAAGTTTTTCTATTGATTCTTTTTATTTTATTCTTTTAGATTTTATATTTTTCGGATTTCTTTAAAAATTTGTAAGTGGATATTATTACAAGATTCTAAGGTGCTAAGAGCGCTCAAATTCGTGTGGATTACATTTATGTACTGGACTCTCAACTTGTGCCACTCAAATGTATGATACTCTCTATATTTTTATGGAAAAGTCCAAACCACATTTTCCAGGATTTATTGACCTGTTATTGGTGGACCATAAACTTCTCATCCTTTTGGTAGCTTTGGCTTCTTGCTTTTTAGGGATGGTTTTTTCAATTCAGTAATGCTATGCAAATAATTTTTTTTTCCAACAAATTTGACAATTGTTAAAGCGATGAATTTGAGTGATGGACACATCAAGGGCTGGTACTAGACATTTTGGGGCCTTATGTGAGAACTAAAATGATGTTTTTTTATTATATTTATGTATGAATTAAATTAATATTTATTTAATATTTTTATATTATAATATATTTCATTTAAAATCTATTTTTTTTTGCCTTTTGAGATATAAATTGACTAATTAAATTTTTGTATTCAAGTTCTTCTAACATCTCATTTTTAATCGATAATATATCTAATCTACTTAATCTTTCTTGAGACATTGTCAATCTTAGATATGACTTTATTAATTTTAATTTTGAAAAACTTGTTTTTGTAGAAGCAACTGTAACATGTATTATTAGTAAAATTTTATAAGCAATGCATGTATTTGGAAATGAATCTAACCTTTTTATATAATTTAGTATGTCAATTGGAGTATATGATTTTATTTGTAAAATTTCTTTTAAAACTTTTAACTTTGAAAATAAATATAAACCATCAATATCATAATAAACATCATGTTTGAGAAAAGATTCAAGTTTAAGATAGTATTTTTGAAAACTATCATCATCTAGCTGAGAGAGAGAGGCAGAAAGCAAGAGTGAGAGAGAGAAAAGGTATGAGTAATGTAGGGACACGATTTTCAGCCCAGGCCCAAAATGTATGGGATACTGGCCCGGTGAACCCAGTACAATAAATTTGTAGAGAGTGGGTAGAAGAACTAGACTTTAGTGAATAAGATAACAGTTATAACGAATTTACAAGACAATCAGATAGAAACGAACCAAATTTGTACAAGAAAGTTAGTCCTCGGCACAATCAGAGGAGCTCTGTTCTAGTATTTATTGGATGATAATGGTTGCAGGGGTCCTTGAGATTGTGACAGTATTTTTCCTCCCCCCCTCTCCCTTGGTTCTCTTTCCCTTTTATACTAGCATTTACCCCCCTTCTAGTGTCCACGTGTAAGCTCTATTTTCTGGGGTTGAGACTTATCCTATCAGCCCATACCTGGAGTGGTTGGGAGTGGTTGTAAAAGCTGAATAGCATGGTCCAAGGTATGGACCTGTCAGACGCAGAGTCCTTTATTGCTGTATTGGCAGCTTTTTTACTTGGCCTGCTCCTGCACTTAGCTTGTCCCCTCTTTTAGGCGTTCTATGGGATGCTGAGTATAAGATTGTCCTCGGCCATATCCTTGGGCCTTTTTTGGGCTTTCATTCTGCGTTCTCGGCAATAGGTCTCCTCGGCTTAGGCCTTGGGCCCTAATGTAGAGTGGGCCGGCGCCACAAATTCTTCGGCCCCACAAGTAAATTTTAGGGTTTTGAGATTTTTGATTTGTTTTGTGGGTAATTTTTTAGACCGGATTTGCATTTTATCCAGTTGATTTTTTATTCATCTAGAGGTTAATGATGATATTTTTGGGATAATTGATTTTGTTTAGACCAAAGAATGTTTTGGGGTACCAATGTTTACAAGGATGTTCTAGTTTTTTTTGTTCTTTCGTCATAAGGATATATCAGATTTTTGGAAATTTTATCTAAAACTATATTTTTTATTTTTTTATTTTTTTTCTACCCATTCTTTTTCAAAATTTTGGTGCCCCCATTCACTTTGGGGCCTTAGGCAATGGCCTAATTGGCCTAGTGGAAGGGCTGGCCCTGGACACATCATGAATTAACTACTCTTTCTCCATCGCTCATACTAACTGAGTTCCCGCATGATGTGCGGTACAACTTATTATTAGTTTTTTTTTCCAATATTTCAAAAAGTTTTGCCAAAAATCTTGTAATTTAACTGATTAATTTTAATGAATTCACAAATATTAATTATTTTTTTTTATGGCTTTTGTGAAAATTTTTGTCAAAACAACTAAACATGAGTAAGAATGTCTTATTCTAAATTTATTATTATTATTCCAACTAAAAATTATTTTCTATATAGAGTTTATAAAATAATCATATAAATTCATTTAATATAAATAATTAATGCACAACAATAGATAATTAATATATGCATATACTCTATTGGTTAATTCAATGAACTAATACTTTAATATAAATACAAACTTCGTTGAAGTAAAAAACTAAATAAAGAGAATTTCAAGAAATGCGCCACATGACAAAACCTTATACTCTCCAATATAAGGTCTCTGCTTTTATATAAATATATATATATATATATTTGATATATTGATTTGATCACTGCAGCAATTATGAAATTTATTATAATAAAGTTGTGTTTGCAAACATTATTGTTGAAAACCAAATTATGGAATAAGACTTGAATCCTACAAATTGATTTGACTAGTGAAAATAATGGAATAACTAATGCCAATTTGCGGCAGAAATTAAGATAGCTAGTGATGCCCCATATCATTTTTTAATTGGAATTTTGGCGAAGCCTAGCGTTTCTAATTATGAATTGCCTTTAGCTATGCTTAAAACCATAGGTAATTCTAGGATGAGAAGTTTGCCTGACAAGTACCATCACTTGGGTGTAGAAGATTCAAACCGCCACCAACCGAAAAGGGTTCAGATTATTGACCTAGATTCCTCTTTAGGTCTGCGATCGGATTGCATGGTATCATGGAGCATGGTTAGTGAAGTGGCAAAGGGATGAGGTGGGCAAAGCCAACAAGGGGAGGGGAGGTGAAAGTCTAGTGAGGGGTGGCAAGGGGTAAGGCAAAAGAGTGGAGAGTGGAGAGTGGAGAGTGGAGAGTGGGGGAGGGGGGGGGGGGGGGGGGGTCAGTTTCATAAAGTTCCTCTCGCACTTATCCAAATGTTGTCCACGATCAATCGGGCTTTGGGATACGAGTCCAAATCTTCTGTCTCATTTTTTCTACTTCATTTTATACTCTACCAATAAAATCTTGACATGTGTACACCCATTTAATTCAAATCTAATTTTCAGCATTTTCTTATTTAGTTTCATAAAATGAATAAAAATCTAAACCACCCTACCAGCCACCACCACTGCCGCCACCCACCTTCACTGACGTCATCAACAGTCAGCCACCACGTCACTAATCACGGCCACCACTTTCGCCTGATTTACACACCGCTGGAAACCCAAGCCAATCCCACCGCCCCTCTCAATCCCATCAACCACCATCACTCCACCATAAATTAAAAAATAAAAAACCCATCAATGTCAGTCACGATGCCATTCTCTCTAGATCTGAAGTAGCACCACCAAGGTCAGTCATGCTGGATCTGAAGCACCAGCACCACAACCACAAGACATTACTATCGTTCTCTCTCTTTAAGCTCAACCACCAAGCAAAACAGTAACAACTATAGCCAGCAAAAATCCAACCAAAATAAATCTAAGAGGAGTGAATGAGAGAAACAGAGGGTGAGAGCAAATCTGCCGCATGTTGTTTGGTTAGAGCTCAGGAATATATATATATATATACACACACACATAAGCGTTTTTAAAATTTCCAATTTCTTGAATTGCCATAAATTACCGGGGGTTGAGGGTGGTGATGATGTTTGTGCTGGCAACGGAATGGCCATGTTGGTGGCGGCAGAGTTCGGTGGTGGTGCTAAGATGTGTGAGGAATTTTATTTTTATTATTTTAGGTAAGTGAAATAAGAAAAAGCATAAAATAGGGAGTTAATTAAATTGGTGTACACATGGCAGATTTTTATTCGTAGTATATAAAGTGGTATAGAGAAAGTGGTACAGAAGATTTAGACTCTTGGGATACAAAACCCAATTCAACCTAGTATTTTGGCAAATCCGTGATGGACTGCTTTGGTTTGGATTAGATGAATTCAGTCAAGTTACCGGTTATCTACTCACCATTAGGATGTTATTACTATTCAATTAATAAAGTCATTCTTTATGCATAATTTTAAAATACAAAAAACTTGAAATTCAAACATTTAATAGATGAGATAGTTATTGATCACAAATAATCTTGAAATTTTGCAAACATAGTATAAGAAGAAAATGTAATCCAACGATGGATTATCAAAATTCATATCTAATAAAAAAATATTGAGTAGTGCAACTTGAATCTTATTCTGTATTTTTATATATTATGATTTTATGAGAATAGCATAAAACTTAAGGCTAACTATTGGCTCGCACTCTCGGATGTGAAATGTTTTAGATAATGTTCATATTTTTACACATAATATAAAAGATTATAAACATGGTATGAAAGAGTATGACCACAGTTAAACGTGAACTTAAGATATCATGTCAACCTTATAAAGACATGTACCGATATATTAAAAAGAAAGAAAAAAAAGTCTACCGCATTAGATTTTTCCATTATATTGAAAAATTTAAAATTTCAAAACCAAAATGAAAATAATTGATATTCTCAGAATTAGATAGGATTCTTTTTGCTTTGTATAAAATTCCATAAACAAAATGGTAATTTGACAATTAAGATATTACCAAGCCACTTGCCAAAGTTGCTTCCTTTAGATAACCCTTTTGCTTTATCATATCTCCAGCAAATCTGTATGAATTAACATCAATCAAATTATTCCCATTTTTAGCTTTTAGGAAGCTTTTTTTTTTTTTTTTTTTGAGAAGCTAAAAGCATAAAAAAGAAAATGGATAATAAAGCCCAAGTTGCTTTAAAGTTGAAACCCAATGATTTTGTGAGACCCATAAATATAACTGCACTCCTCAACATTGTGGGCTTCATTATAGGAGGTCATTTCATGATCAAGTGGAGTCCGTGGACTTCTACTCTTGCAAGAAAGAAATTGATCAGTACTACACATTTCTTTGCCCATGTCAAAGGAATCAGTCCGTATTAGCATCTGTTTTAACCAGTTGATTTATATATTGTGTAGTTGCCGTTGTACTAGCTGTTACACTAGTTTTGTATTTGTTAAGTTTATAATTTACACTCACTCTTTTTCCAGCTTGTATCCTACCTTTTTTTTAAAATTTTTTTTTTATCATTATTAAAACTTTCCATCTTTTATCTCAAGAAAAAAGAAAAAAAAAAAAAAAGAGAGTAGTACATGTCTTTCCATTTGGTTGAAATGGTAAAAAAGTAGAAGGATAAAAAATTGGGAAGAAAAGACGCTAAAAAAAAAAAAAAAAAAAACCCAACGTGAACATAACTCAAAGCACAAACACAATGAAATGGGGGGGGCAAATTTGGTCTTTGACTGGCATAGTATTTTCTCTTCAATTTTCTCTCAAATTTGGAGAGAAAACATTTTGGTGGGTTCGGAGAGAAAGTACTTGAACACCACCAGTTTTCCTTTCACAAATCCACCCAACCAAATACCCCAATAAATTTCTTCCCCCCCCCCCCCCCTTATCTCTTCATTTTTTTATTTTTTTATTTTTTTTTTATCTTCTCTAAAATCCACCCAACCAAACGGAGCCTTAAATTTTAAATGCATAATAACTCACTTATTTCGATGCTTCCATTACTTATAAACAATTCAGTGCCAACACGGTCCAAAATGTTTTAAAATTAGCCAAGGTCTCTAACCTTCTTTTTCTTCTTCTTTTTTTAATGTGGATGTCTGAGGTTTTTACTAATTCACATGTATGTAGTGAACCAGTTCCTATTTCTTCCTTGCTCCTCTGATTACTTAGGACTTGTTTGGTAGGGCATTTCAAACACATATTTTCAATTTTTAAATAATATTACACATATTTTTATACACTTTTTTACCTACACGTATTTCAAAAAATTACAAACAACACTACTTTACCAAACAGGCCCTTAGGCTTTAGAAAGAGATGGATTTAGGCCCTCTTTTGTTGTATTCTTTTGTGTGGGGTTTAATAAAGCATTTATTCAGCAAAAAAAAAAAAAACCCTCATGCATGTAGATTATAAGAGCACCCACAGCAGATGTGGGATATGTGCCAAATGCTAAATATTTGGCACATATCCCACACCAAACACCATTTAACTCATTTATCAGATGTGTCATATCTCATATTTTTTGCAACATGCTATAGTACCATCACTAATTTGCCACGGTACGGAATGCGTGTGGCATATTATATATTCTTTGTTTATTCCTCTTTCTCTCTCATCTCTCCGTCAGTCTCACCTCTCTCACCCCAATCCTCTCCTCTCTCTCTCACCCCAATCCTCATTGCTCTTCCACACCCACGCCAACGCCCATATCGACGATCACTTCCACGCTGACGCCGATCTCTCTCTAGCAATGGTTTTTCTGTTTTTTTTTTTTTTTTGGCTGTGGTTTGATGGGTTCGGTTCTGACGGAGGTGGGTGGGTTCGGATGGGCTAGGCTATGGGTCTGCGATGTCGGTGTGGGTCTGTTGTGTGGGTCGGCGATGACGATGACGGCGATGAAGATGGTGGGTTTGGAGTCTGGGTTATGAAGGTTTTGGGTTTGGAAGTGGGTGTGGGTGAGGGTGTGGAGGCGATGGGTTTGTCGGGGTTTGTGGTTGAGGTGGTGGTGGTGGTAGGGCTTCCGATTTGGTGTTGGTGGGCTATGGGTTGTGGGTCAAGGTTTTGGGTCGGCGGCATTGTGGGTCGAGGTTGGTTGCGGCAGTGTTGTGGGTTTTGGTCCGGTGGTTACTTGAGTTTGTTTGTTGATGGGTTGGTTGGGTTGGGGTTTTGGGTCGGTGATTGGTTGAGGCAGTTGATGGGTGGCAGAGGATTTGGCTGGATTTGTTTGGGTTGGGGTTTGGCTGGGATTTGTTTGGGTCGTGAAGGATTTGGCTGGGATTTGATGAGTTGTTTGGGTTGGGGTTATAGTTGTTTGTTGTGGAATTTGGCTGGATTTGCTTAGGTTTGCTTTGAGTTGTGTTTTTGGTTGTGGAGGATGTGGTGGTGGCTGTTGGTTGTTGGCAGATGGCCGTTGATTGTGTTGATGAGTGTAAATATTATTTTAATGTGTAGTAAATATTATTTTAATGTATAGAGTGGAATTATAAAACATCTGATAAATGAGATGTTGTAAAATGATGTGGTAAAATAATAAAGTAGGCCTTTGGTGTGGTAAAATGGCATAATTTTTACAACATCTACTACGGATGCTCTAAGGGTGATCCTTTTGCTCTACACATTAAATAATCATATAAATAAATTCCTCAACAAGATGAACCCAACGTATCTATTAATATACTATTTTTTTTTTTTTACTGGTTAGAAATATCATATTCTAAAAATATCTGTGGGAATTGTTGAGAACCATTTGGATTTTGCAAGTAGGTCCAAATCCAAAATGCATAACGTGCACACAAAATGAAATGAACAAAAATCCATCTTGGGTATGCATGCAAATGCAATAGATATCTGTCAGAGTCTTGAAGCAACACGCAATGTCATTTCAATAAATAAATGACGCGTAACATTTAATGTAGTAGCTAGTAAGAGACGAGTTAAGTTTCAGCGACACAATCCAAACAAGTTGATATTTGAATATGATTGACAAAAACAGTATGTGTCGGTGTGTACGTTTCATATCCCCCTCCTTTAATCAATCCATGGCGGCACAACTTATATCCCCTATTTACCTCAATTAAGCTTTGTGTGGCAGTAAGAGAAAATAAAATGTAAAGAATATGGAAAAAATAAAAATAAATATCTTGCATAAGTATCTAGTAGGAGGGATTGAAAAGTCTGATATATATATATATATATATATATATAAAATTTTTTTTTTAAAAAAAAAACTGTTATACAAATATGCGGATTCACAAACACTGTTCTTATTTTTTTAGACTTTAAAGAGGTTTAGGTTGGTAACTTGGCATTGAAAATAATAATTCTCTCTCTTTTATCTTTTGACTTTTCTACTTCATCTTTGATTTTCTTTCCGTATTTTGTTTTTCAATTTTTTTAATATATTTTCTCACTTTCCACTTAACCAAACGCATTTAAACACTGGAAATATCAACAATTCAAAACCAAGGCTAATTAAGTTGTATGTTAGCTAGAAATCACAAAAGTGAGTAATTAATATACAATAATTGGACTCAAATTAAAAGTTTAAACTTTTAGATTAAGGTAGTCTCTTAAAAATGACATTTCCAATAGAGTTGTCCAAAATTTGAATCCTCTCCATTTTTTTTTTAGCTTTTGAATCCTCCCCATTAAATCACCACTTTGTACCAATAAATTATTCTTATACTCAAAAACCCAATTTGAAGGGGAAACGTTGAAAAATTTTAGTTTTATATAAATTACTGATGGAAAGCTTTGAAGATATTTGACATCATATGTCTTTTATGTAAACTTAATTAATTATTAAAAGAAAAAACAAAAGTAGCTTTAAACAAATAAACTAGTAGAAAATACAACATGCCAAACGCATTAGCAGTTATGCTTACAACTATCGGAAAAAATTTACCAAAGACGAAATATGATATCATGGATTACCAGAATACTCCCCTAGTTACATGTTTATTGTGTATGTGCGTTTGGTATCGGTTTATTTAGTTTTTTGCTAAATTAGAAAAGACAAAGTTTTTAAAAACTATATATAAAAGCTTAAAATTGAACAAAAAAATTAATGCCAAACAAACACTTATTTTGTTTTTTTGGTAAATTACAGCAGCCTCTTTTGAGGTTTCATGAAATAATACTCATTTCTAAACATTTCAATAAATAACACCCCCCTTGGTGTTTGCAAAGTATAAGTGCAACATAAAATCCATTTCACAATTTGACTTCTCTAATGGATATTCTATTTTTTTTAAAGATTATTGTGCAAACTATGAATGAATCAATGAAATGTCATTCCGTTTGGTCCTTGAGGTTTGTGGATGATTGACACTCCTCATTGAGATTTGTATAAATGAGTAGAAATATGTTTTAAAAGCATAATATAATATAATAATATTTTGTTAATTCGGAGAATCATGGTATAAATGTGCGGGCCTAAATTTATTGGTGGCATGGTAAAATCTCATAGAAAAGATAGTATAACATCACATACACCAATATTAAATTTTATAAATGTTTGATATAAAATTTCTTATACAACTATATTAAAAGATTAATGTTATGTCGATAATATTTTATGTAAGAAAAATGGCGGATGAAAATAAAGAACAAGAAACACATGGATTTACATAACATCTTTCTTTGGAATGCAGCAGGGGAAAAAAGAAGCACCGCTGCCCCATTAAAACGACCCAATCCTTCTTCAACATGCAGCTAAGCAGCTATATATCTGTCGGGGTCCCATGCTGATGCAACCACACGCAATATAATGATGAGCGCTGTCTTCTCAGTTTTCAGTGATGATGGGTACCATTTAATCCAAAACTTGCAGAGACAACCTTTAAACAGATTGCATGGTAATGATGAAGCCAATTAATAACGCATGGATAAGTTATCACAATCCTGAAAAATGCATGGCTATAGGCAAATCCAGCACCTAACTAGTAATGGTATTTGGAGATATGCTTGTTTCATATCCTCATTTCCCATGGCCTCCAATGCGGCTGAACCCAACCTTTTTTGCTTTTATTAGAAGCGCCCCCACACTACAATTGGATGATCAATTTGCACATTCACAGCACAGTACGTAGTGTACGTGATAGACCCATGTTCATTGCAAATCAGTTTACATTTCTCCACCATACTACACTAGGACAGTCCCACCATTTATTGAACATTTAGTATGTGGTAGTCCCATATTCATAGAGACGAAGAGCTATGTGATTTCCATGATCGATGGGATCTAGCTAGAGCTTTCAAATTTCCATGATCAAGACCTAGAGCTATGAAATTGGGTTTGAGATTTCTGAGTTTTGTGAGAGAGAGAGAGAGAGAGAGAGAGAGTTTGTGGTAGTCACATTTTTTAGTGTTAGGATGCATGGCTAATTACCCTTGCTTGAGACACTAGTCCTACGAAGTCAGCTTTACTACTAGCTAATGTACTAATAGAATTTTGCTCAATTTTGTAGGCCAATCGAGTGATTTTCACTTAGTCATGTTCATTCAACCCCATTTGAAACTTCCAACTTACTTCACTCAATCGAGGTTGAGCTCCTAAGTTTTATTGCTAAACAATCTTATCTTGGTAGTTGCTGCATTAAGAAGAGAGTGGAGTTTCGTATTCAATCTTACCATTCACTATATTGAACATTTTTTCCCCTTTCTATCCCTTCCTGTAAAGCTGACAATTATCTCTCTGGTTCTTAATTTATCATGTTTGGATGTAATTGAGGGTTAAATCAAAATTTTTAAGATGAATAGATAATTATGGGGCCATCTAACAAGTAAGCTTAGGATATATATCATAATTCTTATGCAATGAAAATTGGATGTGTTTGAGTCTCATTTAATTTATGGAAATAAATGGAAGGGCACCCATTTGCCAATTGCCAAAAGACTGAAAAGAGAGTGTTTATGTAGAAAATTGATTCACTGATTGAGACCAACCAACAACATAAGGCCCATGTCTCTTATAGGAATGGAACCATATTTCCACATCAAATATCTCATGAATATGAAGACATCAACTCTACAAAACCATTCCCTGCAAGTAAATGCACTACTACCTTGATATTGAAGATAAATTGCTTCATAATTCTGTGTACCATCCTTGTTTGAATTTTCAAATTTCCAACACAATACTTAAAAAAGAACTATACTCTTAAATTGGCTGGTATACGAGGGAAATCACAATCCATGACATTGTCATCCACCACATAGACAGCTATGGATATTAATGATGAAGCTACAAATATGGAATAGGTAACGCAAATATGGTGGGGCATATATAACGCATTAGTGTATAACACTGTTAAAGATAAGAAAGCCCAAAGAAAGAATGATGAAGAAAAACTTGTCAATTTATAATTTAAGAATGGAGCTATTTGGATTGGAATTGTGAAACAAACTGAAGATATATGGGAGTATATAATTAGTGTATGTGTAACTGTATAAGGCTCAATTTTATTGAGTTGATTAGATTATAAAACTAGTTAGCTATTATAGTTACTTTTGCTATGTTCTAGCGATCCATGACAAAAAATTTGTGAATCCTAATAAACTCAATAGGTAAAATCACTTATTATCGAATGAAAAAAAAAAAAATCCACTAGTAAGTGCAAAAAATTGTAGTCAAACCCAAATTTTTTGTTTTTTGTTGTTCTAGTTATTAATCGTGTGAAGGTTGACATATCAGGAGGCATATGTACTATCAACACAGGTTGATTTTCAAACAAAAAACTGAAATAACCGAATATGGGTTATTAAAATTAGTTGTTAATATCTTGCTAGACTTGTTTTGGATTAGCTTTTTTGAAACTTTTATGTGTTTATTTAATTGGCAAAAATATATCATAATTAAAAAAAAAAAAGAGGTTTTGAAAATTTTATATAAATAAATAAATAAACATAAAAAAGTTAATCCAAACATGCATATAATTCACCAACCTTCTATTCAATACAAAAAGTAGACATACACCTAGAGATATTACAAGTGGAAGGTAGGAAGCTCAAGTTTACTAACATGTACATGTAAGTAAATGAAAGAACTTCAAGTCTCATGTTCAATTATTCTAGAACCACATCATTTGTCATAATTTTTATAACAACTTGATAGGTAAGTCATTATGATTGGTGAACTATTACTTTCACGTAGATTTATCATTTTTTCTCTACGAGTCGCACATATCACGATTGTGACAATAATTAGGGTACAAAAGTTATGTCTACTAACTTTCTCTTTCACATCATGTCTAAGTTTAGTTCTAATTCTCAGCTAAAACACCTACATATGAGGGGTTTTGAGCACCCAAGCTTCCACTTTCAATATCTCTATATGCCTACTTTATGTATTGAATCAATATAATTAATTTATATCATACGCCAATGCTTGATTCTGTACGTTTGGGTTACCATTATTTCCCCACTTTAGGTTATTAGTACCATATCCCTACCCTAGGCATAAATCACTTCATGCAATTCAGCTGCATGTCTAAATTGCTAAGGTATATATCAATCACTCTTAGGATCATTTTCTTGTTGCCGTAACCTTTAAGAAATTAACTGATGTGGTAAAACATGCTGTACATGCAAATTAATGCATGAGAATTCATGACAAAGACGTATATATATTACAAGGTTATTGGAAACCTTACTTAGTCCAAAACAGCAACTTCTGCTCTGCTTTGCTCTGCTTCTGACTCTCTCCCTCAAAATGCCATCTTGGTGGGCAAGAAACTCAAAAGGTAATGCACAACAAGGTCACAGGAAACAAGTTGAAGAAGCCAGGAAGAGCCAAGCTTCAACTTCTACTAATTACAACAACAAGAGGAATCTGAACAGAGAGAAGCAAAAGAGCTTGGATGAAGCAATCTTCTTTGCTCGGAATTCTAGGAGAACAAGTCAAGAATTCATAGATTCTTCCATTTCTGCAAATGGGTTCTCTGTGTTTCTTGGTTTTGATTCGGATATAGGAAGCCTGACTGTGGAGAAGAAAGCATATCCTCTTCCTCAACCTCCTATAAGCGTTAATAGGTTTTATTCTGAGACGGTGTCACTTTCAGGTTCCAGTGAGAGTTCATCTTGGTGTTCTTCTTGTGATAAGTGTAATGAAAACAATGGTGATCATGGGGAATTTTGTTCGTTTAGGTTTGTTTCTTCCTTCCCCTATTCTGTCTTTTTAGTTTCTGAACTTCTGTAGTTCTGTTTTAAATTCAGGTTCTTTTTTTTATGATATAGAACTTACAGAAAAAAAAAAAAAAAAAAATACAAAAGTAGGAGTTTGTTTTATAAAGAAGGTTAGAAGGATGTACAAAACTGTTTTCTTTGCTAGTTTGTAAATATGGATTTTTTGTAAGTTATTTTGGAGCAAAAAGTCTGCCCTTTACTGCAAGTTGTGTCACTCTTGTAGATCAAAACAGCAAAGATTTTCTGTATTTGAATAAAAATCATTAACATATGTTGCTCTTAAGGATTTCTTTGAATATAATACTTTTCCATAAAACATAATAATTGGAAAACCATTATAAAAACTTACCAAAACATCAAAAGCAAAGCCAACTTCCTCTGATTTGTCGTGTTCCTAATTGTCACCAAACTTAAACCGGTCATAACTGCAAAGCAATGGAACAAAACAAAATCATAATAGAGTAAACAAATTTTGAACACAATTGTCCAGAAGAAAACAAGCAAAATACTCACACAAAAAAACAAGCAGAATACTCATAATTAAAACACCATTTTCCAACCAAGTTTACCAACCGCAATGAGATGTTGAGAATAGAAGTGGTAAGGGCATTTTTGGTGGTGGTTATGGTGATTTGGTTTTGTTGGAAGTAGCCACTACGATGGCTATTTGGGCTAAAAATTCATTAATCAGAAGGTGATCGAGAGCCACACATTCTCTATAGTCTATTCTTGGAGGTTAGTTTAGCAATTGTTGGAATTGATTTCTATCTACTCTCTATGCTTTGGCTTTTTGAGGTTTGAGTCTGATTCTAAGATATTTTATGGAGTTATATATGATGTAATGAGTTTTTGATTGAAGTAGCAAATTGCTACGGAAGTTAAACATCAAGAATTCATCCATGATTTTGACAGTAATTGTGTAATCTTCCACTTTTTAACAAAAGAAATGCTACATGGTTATCACAGACTATTTGAAGAATCGTGGTACAAATCATGGTCAAGAATTTCATGCCTGGAATCCAAAACTTTAATAGCTTGCACATTTCCTCAGGATCTGCTCTTATGTGATACAAGTTTGGAGTCTCCATCTGTAAAGCTTGAAAGTAGAAGGCATCCATGTCATGCTCTTCCCCTTCCTCCAGGTTCTCCACCTTCAGAGAAACTTCAGTCGAAGTGGAGAAAAGGAAAGCTTCTAGGAAGAGGAACATTTGGGCATGTTTATGAAGGATTCAATAGGTAGCATAATTTCCTCCCTCTTTTCGACTTCACAGCTTTCTTGTTGGGCTTCAATACTAGTGAAATGCAAAAGATATGGAGGAGTGGAAAAAAAAAACTATAGTTACTTGGATATTGATGTAATTTAATGTTGTAAATACAGTGAAAATGGACAAATGTGTGCAATAAAGGAAGTAAGGGTCATTTCTGATGATCAGGCCTCAAAAGAATGTCTCAAGCAACTGAACCAGGTGTGTCTCTCATATTTTTCTGCAAAAATGAAGGATTGCATCTGCATTGTATGGCTGCTTTTTGTTCTTTATTAAACCGATTTTGATATTTGTATCTAAAACACTGAATTTGAAGCATCATGACAGGGGTATTAGACTTGTAACTCATTCTACATGTGTGAACAGGAGATAGCATTGCTTAGTCAGCTGTCACATCCAAACATTGTCCAATTTTATGGAAGCAAACTGGTACGCAAACTTCAATAATTTGAAATCATTTTTCTACTGTGAAATCCATGTTATTCTCAGCTTTGAATCTATCTTTTGGGTTTGAAACTCAAAAAAGTTGCTTAGCAATTCAGCGGGATTAACTACCACACAGCGGTATAAAAATCTCTTGATTGATTCAACTGAAGTGAGTTTGATGACAAATTATGTTTATACCATATGTCCGATCCTTAGGAAGTGTATATACTATCTTCTTTGGATCCATTTCCAGATTTGAGATAGTACAGTGTTTTACATTGTACCCTAAAAAAAGCATTTGTTCATGTGCATATAATCCTCTATGTTTTGCTAGAAAATATAATGGATAATGATGGAGAAACAGTTAATTTATGACTTCTGGAGTTAAATCCGCCAAACTACTGGGAAAGGAACGTGTAACTGGTATAGCAATTTACATTCCTTATAATAACTCTGAATTCTTGATGCAGGGTAGAGAAAAACTTTCAGTTTATTTGGAGTACGTTTCTGGGGCCTCAATTGATAAATTACTGCTGGAATATGGTCCATTTGAGGAACCTGTTATCCAAAGTTACACCAGGCAAATTCTTTCTGGGCTAGCTTATTTACATGGAAGAAATACAGTGCACAGGTTATGGATGTTCTAAAATTTTGGTTGTTATGGTTATTGTGGCATATACTTACATGGAAGAAATACAGTGCACATGTTATTGGATGTTTCAGTAGTTTTAGCTGTTATGGTTGTTCTGGTATATAGTATGTAGTTTTAGGAAATGAAACTTGTATTTCCTTTGGCAGAGACATCAAAGGCGCAAACATATTAATAGATCGTAATGGTGAAGCTAGACTCATCGACTTTGGCATGGCTAAACATGTATCTTTCTTCTATATTTCTTTTGAATAATTCCACAGTTATTGTGTTTCTTTCCTAAACAAATCATCTCTGATCTCCTATTTATTTCTTTACATCAGACAACATCCTGCTCTTCAATGCTTTCTTTTAGAGGCAGCCCTTATTGGATGGCGCCTGAGGTAGTAGTTTCTTCAAAATTTCTCTCCTTCCATATCATTCTCACTTCCTTCTTCTTACCTTCGATGTTTATAGTTTGGCAATGATTGTCTTTCGTAAATAATTTCTCCAGGTGATAACAAATCTGGGTGGTTATGGTCCTGCGGTTGATATCTGGAGCATAGGTTGTACTGTTCTTGAAATGGCTACTTCAAAGCCACCTTGGAGCCAGTATGAAGGGGTATGTCATTGTAGATTTATAATTTGCATCTCTTTGGTTTTAGGACCAATCTCATATTATTTTATCTTTCACTAGGTAGCTGCAATATTTAAAATCGCAAACAGCAAAGGTTTTCCTGAAATCCCTTGTCACCTTTCAGAGAATGCACATAGTTTCCTTAAACTTTGCTTGCAGAGGGACCCCTTGGCACGTCCTAAGGCTGCACAACTACTACATCACCCCTTTTTCCAAGATCAAGCGACAACAAAGTTATGAAAGTTGATAATTTCTAAAGTCATGAGTGAACTTGCCTGATGAGGTGCAAAAGTTTGGTTTTGTATAGAATTTATGTACAAATAACTGTCCAGAAGCAACTCGGTTCTATGTGCTATGCAAATGATGGAAGTTGGCTTTTCTGACTTATGAGGGTTTGGCACTTGCAGAAATTCTCTATTTCTGCAATTTCCTTCATGGTTAAATGTTCAAGACCAACTTTTGCTAAAATTTCATAGAATCTGTTGGCCAATTGCATAAAAATTTGTATCATAAGAAATTTTCAGTAGCAGAGATGGACATACTAATAGAGGTCAGGAGTTTAAGCTGCCTTCACAGTTCTTTTAATATGTAAAAAAGCTGTATATATCTTGTCTTATGTTTTCCATAAAGATAAGGGCACAACTGCTCTGTATGTAACAACAAAAGAAATGATTTCTGTTAATATCACTATGATAATAATACCAGAGCTACATGCCATATTTTTCCTCAAGAATATTAGTGTAAGAATCACAAATGTCTACCTTACCATATTGATCGGATATAAATCCGGTTATTAAACTAGTTTCCAAGAGTCAAGACTAAGCTTGACTTGACTGTTTCTCATACTCCATTATGCTCATTTATTTTATTTTTATTTTTTTTGGGGGGGGGGGGGGGGTTGTGGGGGGCATATTATAGTTTCAAGTTTCAACAATATGATGGAGGTTAGCAGGATGGCAAGAAGTGAAGGAATTATCAGCCATATAATTTAAACTCATGTATAAACTGTAGCGGGTATGACAACAAGAAAAGTGGAGAGAGATTGAGAGGTGGCGAAAAAACCAGGTGCACCAGGTAGTATAAACATAGTTGGATATCCTTATTGTCCTGCTATTATCTTTAAACGTATGGCACATCCTTTGCCCATAAAAATAAAATAATGGTTGATTGGATTACTGAGATCAAGAAACAGCTGAATTAAAAACAGATTCACTACAAAAATAATCATGTGTTCAAAAATCTGCTGTCAAACACTGACTCAACACACTTCACATACAAAAATGCCTGAGAGAGAGAGAGAGTAAATTCAAATCCTTGTGAGCTTTGATTACGCAATCATCTTTTGATTTAAGGGAGTTCTACACAACAGCACAAACACCTTTTATTAGTAAATTGAATGCAGTATGTCCTTGTCAAAATTGGCCTAAAAGTACTACATAGGATCATGTAATCTATATGTGGACATTGATCAACCTGCACAAGCTCTCAAAGCATAAGGTCCATCCTAAAATGAATAATCCTTTAAATCTGACTTTAGGTCCTCCACTTCTATGTCAGCCATGCACTCATCTTCAGTAAGGGGAGGGAGTTGCCTTGTCTTACGCTTTACGTTATGCTTGTGCCAATCACTCTTAAAGTGATCCCTGAATCCGCTGGCATCCTCGAAAAATGCATTGCATGTGCTGCACTTGTTTTGCTTTCCCTCCACCTTGGCATTCCCATTTCCGCCAGAGATAGTAGTCTGCTTTTGTAAATTTTCGCTCAGTTGGGACACAGAGTCAGCAGATTCCTTGGGTAGGCGTGATGGGCCTGATGGTGCATCATCATAATCATCATAATGATCCACATGGGTGTCCTCCTCCACATGCACAGAGTATGCAAGGACTTCAAACCTTCCTTGCAAACTGCTTACAAATTCACTACAGTCCCGATATAAACCAGGATCCACTTCACAAATCTGCACAACATTTAAACAAACATAGAATACATAAGTAAACAGAGTTACCTCGTTTCAGAAATCTGCTTACCAACAAATAAACAACAAAAACAACACAAACTGCTAAAAAGAGATTAATGATCATATGTAAGTGTATGAGACTCCACTAAGCTAACTAGCATGCTGGAAGTGTACCAACTGATATTGTATTGTACTTTAGGAAAAGGAAACAAAATTTTCATCTTACAATGCAAAATACTCTTTACAGGAAAATTAAAATTTAACAATTATAAACTGCTTTTTTTGTTTTCTACATCAGAGTATAAAGGACTTCAGATGCATCTTGAATCGTAATTTTTTTGGGGAGTTAAAAACCCCCCCAAGTAACATGCTGCTTTATGTGGGTTAATTGGAGACCACTTGGGCCTATGAAGGTAGTATTTGATTCTAGGTCTGAGGAATAACACCAATAGAATTTATTAGCTAAATTGAGTGATAGTGCATAAAACTACAAAACTTCAACTATCAAACACTAGGAGCACAAGCCTGAGAGTAATAGTGAACTAACGCTAACCTAAGCAAACTGATCTGGGATAAGAATTTTTTTTTTTTTTTTTTTTGGGATAAGTAATAAGATTTATTGATATAAAAAAAGAGACACCCTAGTACGCAGGAAGTGTACAGGGGTCAAAAAATCAAGTACAAAAATTACATAAATCAAGAAAATCAAGAAAAGATGAAAATGATTGGTTTCGCAAAGCTAACAACCAATCCAATAAGGTTCTACAGAAAAATAACTTGAAGTCTGGCATAGATCTCTCATTATCTTCAAAACACCTGCAATTTCTTTCTCTTCAAAGACACCACATTAAACAACGGTGAACAATTATCCATATATGTCCATTATAGTTAACAGTAAAAGACATTTGTACATTGATAACATAGGACCCGAACTTACAACAGATGGATGACTTCCAGACTCATCTTTTGAAGTGATGCTAGCATTCCAGACATTCAGTTTCTCCAGAAGTGAAGCAAAATCCTTTTCCGGAACACCAATTCGTAATCTCATTGGTGACCGTTTTATTGGAAAGTGCTTCTGAAGCTCATGTATAACTTCCAAAGCCTGAATAAGATACATCAATAGTTCAAAACACCTGAGAGTAAAATCACCGTAACAAATGACAAATTCCATGATCATCACCCACTCATTATTACACACTCATTGAAAATCGTGCTTTCAGTGTGTAACAAGATTTTCCCATTTCATAAAACCATGTAGTGATCAAAATAAAGCATATAATTATTTATTAATACCTGCTTCTTAGAGTTGCTATGAGGATCAACAGCGAAATGGATATCGCGCATAAGCCGCTCAATCATGCCAATGGTGTAAGGACGCTGAGTTTCGGTATTGAATGTCTTCTGCATAACAATGGTGGCGATGTCGCGAAACTGATTGGACAACTGAGATTCCCTCTCCTTCCCAGCAACTTGAAGCTCTCCTTTATCCAAAATCTGCCCAATCAAACAAGCACAATAAGCGAGTCCCGTTTGGGATGCGATTCTAAGCCAGGTTACTGCAGTGGCGGAGCCACACACAAAGGTGGGGGGGCCAAGGCCCCCCCAAAATTTTAAATAATTAATTTATAGTATGTATATTATTTACATTTTAAAAAATATAGCATGTAAAAATTGAAATTGGCCCCCTCAAATTTTGAGTTATTTCAATGGTACTCTTAAAAGAAAGAGAAATTATATTAAAATCATATAATTTAAGAGGTTTAACAAATTAAAGTATGTAGAAAATGATAAATTTTTGTACATGTCTAATAAAAGAAATACATGACTTTTATATACTTATTAAAATTTAGAAAATGATAAATTCTCTTAGTAAATTAATTTATATACATGTGTGTGTAGAGATTTGTCTTAACTAATATATTGGCATTACAACTTGGCCCCCCCAAACCAAAATTTCTGGCTCCGCCCCTGGGTTACTGCTTATTTTTCCTACTATTTGCAGTCCCACATGAGTCAGTATTTTCAGTAAAAAGCAAAATAAGCCGTTCGCAAACGCACATATATCTCAATACAAAATGAAGCTAACCTAAAACATTTAAAAAAAAAAAAAAAATTGAGTCTATGTACAACAAATAAAGATAAAAGATAAAACAGACCTCCAAGCAAATTTGAGTCTGGTCATCAGTTCCAAAAGCTTGAAGCAATTCTTTGGACTTGGAAAGAACTCCTTTGGAGACATTAGAATAAACGGTGTGTGATTGCAACACTTCATCCAAGTCTTTCTCTCTGTTCCAAAAATTACAATAATAATAATAATAATAAACAGTAAGTGATTGCAAAACTGAAAATTTTCAGGTTCCATTATTAGGTTTAAATTACAAAAAAAAAAATTGAACAGTTAAAAAAGAAAATGGGAAAGAGAGAGAGAGAGAGAGACGTACACGCCAGAGCGCCAAGAGAGGACCTTGTTTTTGTAGCAAGCGATCTCGAAGCGAGTGCCGTGCTTTTTGAGGCGGACCACTGCAACGTTGGTAAGCCTCTTTTGCCCTACCGGCTGCACCAGCGTCCGCGACATGATTCGCTATTCCTCAGACGATGAATATGGAACTCGCTTCTTTCTTTTTTTCGGAGTGGTATTGATTGTTGCGTTTTCTAGTCGATGGGTATATTTTTGCTTTGTTTGATAAGGGATTGTTTTTATAAATACTAGTAATAGGGGCAAAATACAAAATCAGTTTATCCTTAACTTTGGGCTAATGCTGGCAATTACCAATTCCTATTTCTATTACCTATATTAAACAGCGCGAATGCACATCTGAATAGTGCTTTTGTCGATCACCTTGTCTGCTATTTGTTTATTATTTCAGCACATTTTTTTGTTTTTTTGACCGACTTTATCCAATACCTTCTTGACTTTTTTACCCTTAATATACAAGCAGGTTGAAAGGGTTTGTTTTGTCTTTTGCTTCTATTTTGTTTGATTTTATCTCTTTGTTAACCATTTTGGTCAGCCCGAACACAAATAAGAGCATCCACAACAGATGTTTTATGAAAAAATGTTATTTTGACACATTAAAAACCTACTTTATTCTTTTATCACATTATTTTACAGCATCCCATTTATCAGATATTTTATCATTCAATTCTATACATTAAAATAATATTTACTATACATTAAAATAAGGACAAAGTTTAGCTACAAAATTTGTTGTAACCTTAGACTACAAACTTACTTAATATCTTTTTATTGGATGTGAATTTTGACAAATCCACCATTGGATTACATTTTCTTCTTATATCCTCCATGCTTGCAAAATTTCAAGAAAATTAAAGATCAATAGTTATGCCATCAATAAATTTTTTAAATTGCAAGTTTTTGTAATTTAAAATTATGCACAAAATTTAAGGGCGTAAATTTTGATCTTTAACTATTGATGGCATAGTTAAAGAACTATTGATATCCAATTGACACAAAATTTAAGGGCGTAAATTTAAGGGCACAAAATTTATGCCATCAATAGTTCTTTAACTATTGATCTTTAATTTTCTTGAAATTTTGCAACCAGATTGATCTTTACGCCCTTATTGATCTTTAATTTTCTTGAAATTTTGCAAGCATGGAGGATATAAGAAGAAGATGTAATCCAATGGCGTAAAGAACATGCAATTCAACGGTTAGATTTTCAAAATATGTTGTAATATTTATTTTATTGAGTGAGTTTGTAGCCTTAAGGTACAACCAATTTTGTAGCTAAACTTTGTTCTTAAAATAATATATTAACTCCTCCCACCAAACACCAAGAAAGAGAGAGAAGAGAGAGAGTTAAAAAGGATGAGAGAGAAATGAATAAAAAGCTTTTTTTTTTATTTTAGCATTCTTGTCCGCACCGTTCCAAAATGGAACGATACTATTCACATGTGGCAAAAATTATGAGATTTGAAACATTTCATAAAGGAGGTTTTTTGGTATTTGGTATGCCAAATGTGCCAAATATTTGGCATTTGACACATTTGGCACATCTGCTGTGGATGTTCTAATTAGACTTCTCTCTATGGATGAACACAAATATAGGATCTAGGTCAGAGATAAGAAACACAAAAAAAAAAAAAAAAAAAAAAAATCAAATCAGCCATGACCAAATTGATAGAGAAAGAAAAGAAAGAAGGAAAAGAAGAAGCTAGGGAGAAAGAAAAGGCTGTCGTTGAACCTAGGCATGTACACTATCAAAAATATAACCCTTCTTTTGGTCAATAATTCTATAAATAACTCTTACTATTGGAATGCTTATTTATTACGTTTTTCATTTTAGGTGTCGAATTGAGGTTGATTTATGTTATGAAACTGGATCATTGCTAGCTATCATGTTTGGAAACAATGCAGAAAATTTCTTAAATTGCACATCAAAAACTTTGATGCTAGCAACCACTGAGGTATAATACAAGCACACTTATAAAATTCTATTTATTTGTTTGTTAAACTCATGAAGATATTGTTTAATAGTTCATAAATCTCTTGTTTTGAATATGTTTGAAAATATATGAAATTCTCACATTATTGCTCTAATGGTAGGATGGAATACAAAATTTAGAAAACATTGCAAGGCTTTCTTCCGACCAAGAGTTCATTATTCATCTCAAATCTGCAAGCTATGACGTTCGTGGAGAAACGCACAATAGATTTAATACTGTTTCCATCTTTGATGTGCCAAATGAAAGTGAATGAATACAAGCTACTATAACAAGTAAATTAATATGTATATGTGTTTGAAAACTTCACTAGAGATCAGAAAAAAAAAAGAAATTTTGAAGATTATGGAAGCCAGATAAAGACATAATTATTACTCAATTATGTATCAATTTGTCTTCCCTTTTGTAGATCCAAGGTGTAGATATGGATACATTCGTTTTTTTTAGACCTCATTTTGTACACAATATATACTCATCTTTATAAACTACGCTTGTGATATTGAAACTCTTTTTTGTATAAAGTCTAATATGATCTACATTATTATTATAGTTAATTTATATATAAAAAAATTTCCTGTACTTAGATTTTTGACATAAAATATAGCATAAAAAATTATATTATCTGCATAATATAACAAATACTACATTTTTTTATTTTTTATTTTTTATGTATGTGATCTTTGACAGTAAAATATAAAAAATAGCATTTACAAGAAAAGTGCTAAAGTATTGATATCTGAATATTTTGAAACATTTAATTGTATAATTTCTAGGCAATTCAATAATTAAATAACTATAAATAAATTCTATTTATATCCATAATTGTAATCTTTTTACTGACTAGCACGTGCTTCAAAAAACTAGTGATATACAAAATACCCAATTTGGTTTTAACCACAAATGTTACTTTTTTTTTTTTAGAATACTAAATATTTTAACACACATGGGGAGAAAGGAGAAGATTTTCAAGAAGCTGACAGTAGTGTATATCCAAAAGGGTTTAAACACAAACATTTATTAAGAATTATCATTTATCAAGCTACCTAGACATATAATTGCCCTTACACATATAATAATTGCTATAAAGCAGTTATAGAATGGAGTATCTAAGGGACAAAGACTGGCACCCCCATTTAATATAATTTAAAGTTTAAACTTTTAAAATTTTCGTTTAATTCTCCTTGAGAATAAAGTTGGTTAAAAAAGACCTCATGGTTAAAAAAGACCTCATAATTAAAAACGACCAACTAGCTTAAGCATATGCATATGCCCCCTCTTACCACAAAAATAAAAAGGCTTTCTACTCAATAAACACCTAAACTTGTTTTCACCCGAAAAAAAAAAAAAAAATGTTATGTCCACAACACTTTCACAACAAATCTTAAGTAATAGGTTGTTATTAGTTGTTATAGGTGGACAAAAAAGTAAATTAAGTTGTGAATTCAAATTATAACCAATAACAACTCACCACCTATAATTTGTTGTGAAAGTGTTATGTATGTAACACTTCTTAAACTTAAACGGAATTATGGCATTGAAGGTTTTAAGTACCTAATGAAATGTTGCCAACTCATCCAAAGACTAGAAATATTGATTAGGGTAATGGCTCTCATTCTCATTCCTTCCCCCATATTTTGGAACTTAAAAGATTGAAAATTATATTATTTCTTTTCATATTTTTTTAGTTTATTAACTAAATTAAGTAATGTGGGGCCTAAGAATTTGACAATCCCGTCCCGCTTTATACTAAACCCAAGGCCCAGGCCGAGGAGGAGAAAATGGTCGAGGATGAATGAAGAAAGCCCAAATAGCCCAAAATCATCGCCGAGGACAGCCCAATCCTCGGTCAACCCGGATCCCAAAAGGGAAGAACTGCACGCCATCAAAGGTAGCCTCCTAGAGCATCCCAGGAGAAGGGGCAAGTACAAGGGGTTAGGCTTGAGAGCATGGTGGAGGAGCAATTCAAGGAGAAACTGTCACCTCCGCATTAAGTGCCCACAACTAACATTCTGGCCGCATTAATGAGGAAATGACCCCTAAACAGTGTTCCCTTGGTTGCTGCAACTCACAGAAGGTTGAGGAAGGCGGCTGATGGGACAAACACTCGAGTAGTGACATGCATAATCAACAAATGGAGGGCCAAGATCAATTGAAAAAGGGTTATATAATGTAATAGATCCTCCATGAATGGGGGATCAAGAAAAAAAAGGAGAAAGAGAGAAGACAGTAGCCGTTTGTATCATCTCTGGAACTCTTGTAACTAAGTATTGAAGAAATAATAAGAACCACAAGTTCCTCGGATAGGGCCGAGGACAGAAGTTCATACTTTAGTTCGAGTCTTTGCCATTCAATCCTCTCATAACTATGTCTAGTTGTTGTAACCCTCACTAAGACCTAGCTCTTGAATCCATTTCTCTATAAATTTATTGTGTTGGGCTAGTTGGGCTTGAGTCCATACATCTGATAGCAGAAGTACTCAAACCCAGTCCCTACAAGTAATAAGAATAATTTATATTTTTAAAAAATGAAGAAAATGTAGATTAACTATATCTATATGTTTTGGTATTGATATAACTAACTTCATAAAAAAAAGTATTGATATAACTAAAAGAATGGAGAACAAATTATGTTTTGAAAATCATCTTTGTCTTTTTTCAATGTAGCTTTGGTGAGTATTTATAATATAATGTTAAGTAATTAAGATAGCATCGAAATTGAATGCATTTTTTTTGTATCAAATTGTTTGGATTTTGTGTTTTCTTAAAGTTAGATTTTTCTCTCATCATCATAGTTGTGGGAGCTAGGGTGAACTCAAGGAATTGTGGGCCTAGATTGGACCCAGAGATGGCCTGTATGAAAATTAGTAAAAAGGGTCCGGGTCCAAACCAAGTGATCTAAAGAAGGTACAAATCCAAAGTCCAAGCCGAGGAGAAGGGAAAGCTCGAAAGCTTAGGCAAATGACTGAAGATTGTCAAGTCATGCTTAGGATAGTGTCTAACAGAAGGAATACTAATTTGCCCGAATGAAGGTTGGAGGAAGTTTCCTAACTAAGCCACTATCTCCTCCACATTAAATTCATTGCACCAACCAGCCATGCTGCATTTTATGACTAAATGACGTTCTGAATAGTGTCCCAATAGCTTGTTACCTACTCAACTCAGCCTCAAAAGGAGGGGAATGGGAAGATGTGACAAATATCTCACCAAGAGGATCTTTCAACATACAAATGGACGGCTAAGATTGCAGCAATGAAACTATAAATAGGAAAAGACCCCACGTGTAAAGGGGATTTGAAAAATATTAAACCTAAGAAAGAGAGATTATTGTAAACACTTGAGTATTTGTATTGCTATCACACCATAGTGTTCCTTGGCCAGCCCAAGGAGAGTTAATAAACAGTAAAACATTGTTCATTTGTCCTTTATCTTAATCTTCAAGTCTTTCCTTGTTGAGTCTCTTTCCATTACCTAATTGTTAGCTTTAAAGTCCACTTCTACAAATTAATTGTTTCAAATAGAGGCCCAACCCGAGAGGGTTAATCAGTTTTTACCCCATACAATAGTTATCAATTTATCATTTTTAAAAAAAATAGTTCTTGAAATTGATTTTTGTTATTTGTCCTCAAAGCTTCTTCTCTTTTTGTGTGTGTTTGAAATTAGATGCCAAATAGGATATGAACAACATAGTTTTATTTATATATGGAAATTAATTGTAACCTCTAGCTTTAGAATAATGAAAATTACTATAAAACTTAATATACTTCGATAGATAATAAACTTGAAATTTATTAAGAAATAGTAATTATCTTTTTAAAATATATTTATATTTGTTAACACTTAACAGACATGAGTTTTTTTTATTTTTATTTTTATATTTATTAATTAATGGTGAATCTTTTATTCATACTCTAGACTCCTAAAAGAGAAATCCTGGCTCTGTCTTTGGTTGTGAAACTTGTATAGTTAATACAAACTGTTCAAAAGAAATAAGGACTTGATGGAGCAAGAACTTTCAAATTATGGTAAGTGCTATTTGTACTTACAGAGAAAATTAAAAATAAAAAGTGTTTTTTTTTTTGAGAAGGAAAAATAAATAGTGTTGATATAAATTATTACACACAAAGGTGCAAAGGTGTGTTTGTGTGTGTATATATATATATATATATATGTATGTATGTATGTATATTTATTATTGGTATTTCACCCTTATTCACATTTCCACCAATAAAACTTCAGCCCAGAAAATTAATGTTAGAATCCCAAAGCAGAAGCTTGACCCAAAAAACCCTAACCCCGAAATTATCATATAATCGGCATTGGGCTGGCCCATGCAATTCATCATCCCATAAAAGGGTTTATGTTGCCGTAGCTTCGAAGCTCTCTGTTTCCCTCTGTGTATCTAAAAGTGTAATTTCCATTGACTCAGAGAGAGAGACACACAAAGTCCCAACTATGCTCTCTCAAAACCAAAAGTGCAAAGCTTCTTCAGCTTCCGAAGAAGATAATCCCACCACCAATAACCAGCGCTCCGATTTCCTCGATATCTATGGACCTCAAGTACTACAATTCTCTCCCTTACTTTTTCACCTTTTCTTTCTTTCTTAATTCGAGTGCTGTGCTTCTTTTTCACTACGTTATTTATTTATTTATTTTTTTGTCATTATAGTAATATAGAAATCCTAATTGATAATGTACATGTTTATCAAGTTGTTAGCTCAATCTTTCTTTAGTATTATGTTTTTTTATTTTATGATTGGTTTTTTTGAATTGAAATGATTTATTTACTAATGGGTTTTATTCAAAAAACTGATATATGTTGCATATCAAGCTGAAACTTTTTTTTTTTTTGGCTGTAAATTATGAAACTTCGAATTTGACACATGACAAATGTTCATTTTCTTACTCTTATCTAATAAAAAACAAAACAAAATGTCTATTTGTCTAGGTTGTGGGTTCGAGTTTGAGAATCTTAGAGTGCCTGCCAACTACCTTTCCGCCTTGTGCATTGGGATTGGGAAAGGGCTACTCGACCCGTCATGGTGCAGCCTAGTGGTTGGAGGCTTGGGATGAACTGTAGACCCAAACATCCTAGGTTTGATCCCCACTAGGAGTTCCCTTGGATTACCTGATATAGAGTTCTAGCGGGTGGGGTCGTGTATCTGTGGTTTATTCCCAAGGGTTGGAGGTTCCGTTTCGTTAAAATAAATAAACTTGTACTCATTTTAATCACTCCCTCTATTTTTTAGTTATTGTCTCTACCAAAATAGTGGTCGTAATGTTTCACACAGCATGTTAATAGGAACAGACATAGTGTTTGCTAATTTGGGTTCTAGAGTTTCATACTTGATAGAGGGAGATCTTACCGCTCGACTGCAGTCCATTATTTTTCTTGCTGAAGGGACCCTTATGGTGAATATGTGGATTTGAGGAAACTACTTATAAAGCTATCTTCTCTTTAGAAGTAATCATGTAAAATTTTGGGATGGTGTTTTGATAATCTGCAACAATACTTGATAAAAGCCGTTGTCTTTAAACAACTTTGTCTGATGTAAAAGAGATGCCTTTTCTTTGTACCAAGCATGCTGGTCCGGTGGGCGGTGGCTCTTATTGAATCATATTCATTTGTAGAAGACTCATCCTATTGCAAAATTAGCTTGTCAAATGTGTGACAACACAATACTCATGCACTTGGTTCTGACAAAGTTATTACCTTAAAAGCATGCAAAACTGAAGCATGTTACACATTTTGTCTGTGTCAAGAACTTACATAATAATTGTTGTAAAGATTCCTTCACTATCATTATTGATAGTTTTGCCAAATTTTAACATATATATATATATATATATATATATGGTCTGGATTTTTGCAAGTTGCTATGTCTGACATGCCATGTCCAAGCTGGAAACATGACACTTTTGTCTGGTCCAAATATCATAAATCTAATTCGATGTGCCTTTACAGGGTAAGGCAGAAATTATTTTCAAGACGCCAGATGCTAACTCAACTTTAAATTTCCAAGTAGGTCTCTGCAAACAACCAAATTTATTGAAATCAATTTTTGCCAAGGAGCAAGAAAAATTTGATCAGTGTTTAATTTATGATACAGGATGTTCAAGGGCTTGTAACTTGGGTGCTTGCTGAAGGATTCTTGCCATCATGGGTTTTTATTAAGGTAAAGAAAAAAAATACAGCTGAACCCGATTAGTTTGTTGATGATCCATAGCTAACCCAAAATTTTTGGAACTTAGACTTTGTTGTTGTTTTAAAGAAAAAAATTTACATATCCATACAACACTATCATAGTTGCATATGCTCCTGTTGTTTATTACTAGTGAGCTCAAAACTATATGTGATTCAACTAATTGCTTAGGTTAGAGATTGTCTTTATTCTCTAGCAAGATTTTCTCATATTTCTTGTGCTTGTGACCAAAATAATAGTGCACTTTTACTTCATACGAGGCCTATAACTTGGCTGTTTTTTGCTTGTGGTTGTCTCATTACTGTTGGTATTGGTGGAAAATATGAGAGAGTGCTATTAAAGAGCTAAATATCAAAAGAGGACACATGCTGAAGGTGGCTTTTCTTGTAAATAATAGATCATGTGGCACTTGCCTATGGAGCCCTCTTGAAAATTTTAATATCTTTTGCTTCATCACAAGCACATATTCTTGAAATTTGATTTTTCAGCTCTCTAAATATATGAATGCTTTGCATCTCATAGATTTTTTTTCCGACTTCTTTTGGTCGTGGTTTTTAAAATAACATACAAGTCAATAACTACAACCCCTATTAATTGAGGTTGGCATCCTAACTAACATAGGGTAGACCTGTAGTTACTGATACAACAATCTTATGAACTGCAGAACAAGCCTCTTATTCCAAAAGTGGTTATGCTTTATGTCCCGGGCCTGGATGCAGCTTTGTACTTATCACAATCTAAAATACTTCGTAGTTTTAAAGAATGCTGTGGCAATCCGAGGGCAGTGTTGGCTCTTAGGTTAGTAATGAATGTCTTTTCTTTTGCCCTTTCAAAATATTATTGTGTATCTTTCTCTTCTGTACAGTCCTTATGGTTTATGTTTTTTTTTTTTGGCTAGTTGTGTATCAGATGGAATGCAGACAATAGATGCACTCCTAACTTGCAAGCGGAAAAGAAAGAGAGATGAAATTGATTCAGTATCAAAAAAACTTAATCTGGCTTCTGAAAAAGGTCTTTAGTCATTATTCTGTCTTGAAATCATCATTTTGCATAATGAAATTAGGTGTTCAATAATTTTGTATCTGAGGAATTTCTATTCAAACTAGTATGAGATGGTATTTCAGTAATTTGTATGAGCTATAAAGAAGGCATGAAAAGGGTTGCATGGTTATTGGCAGTGGTGCAATTGCTTGCTTTACTACTTTTTGGATAAGTAATTGTTTGCTTTACTACTTGCTCCAGTTGGCTAGTGGTCTGTTTGAAAATTGCACTTCGTAGCTGGGCAGTTTCGTTATTGCTAAATTAATAATGCAAGAGCAGGAAACATGCAAGTAGATAATTGAGCCTGCCCGGGTGGGGGGGTGTCTCTTGCATTAAAACCTTAATACCATGTATGTTTGGAGGGATTAAAACCTTAACACTATTTTTATTTGGAGGGATCGGAGGAGGGTTGGAAAGGGTTTGGAGAGAAATGAGAAGGTAGAATAAATCCCTCCATTTGGTAAAAGGAAAAAAATGGAAGGAGAAGGGGAGGGAGCAGGAGGCAAACGCCCCTGGCCCACCAAAATCCTTCCAAAATGGGCAGATTGGAGGAGGGAGAGATGGCCTCTTGAGAAAAGTGTGTGAATTTTCAATTTCATCCTCACTTTAAACTGGTAAAATTATGTCTTTTATTTGCTCATTCCTTTCTCTTTTCTTTCCATCCTTCCAAACAACAAGAGTGGGAGGTGGACTCCCCTCACTTCCCTTCTTCCCCTTCTGCCGCTCTTCATCTTTACTACTTTGCATCTCTCCTACCAAACTTGGTGTAAAGACAAATATGTACAAGATTGTGATGATCATATATCAAACAATGTATGCTGCTTCAATAGAAGTGTTTGTGGCTTTCTTCACGCTGTCAACCATTTGCGTTATTAATTAACCACTCTCACCCTCATCTAGAAAGAATAGTTTCTACACCTGCCAGGTCAAGCAAACTGCAAGTGGTTTAGCAGTTTCTGGTTCAACCACCAGTTCCGATGTGTCAAAAGTGGTTTACTATGAAGACGATCATAGAGAATAATGACGGCCGGTCCTGAGACCAGTCAACAGTAACAGCCCATCCAGTCAGACCAACTGGTCCAAACTAGATTTTAAATGAAGTGCACAGATGTGTGTTCATTACTTTGTCCAAAGAGAAATGTATTAACTTCTTCTCAACACAATCATTTGATGAAATGGCATTGTCATTATGCAGAACGATGTGATACCAGTACAGATGTTCCATCCTGTCTCGAACTCATGAAAGATTTACCTTTCCCTGTTACATATTACACACTTACAGAGAAAGAACTAGAAGACAATGGATATTGTCTCAATCAGCCAGGTGAAATAAATATACAACTCTGATTTATCTTTAGCTATACTTATTTTGCTAGTGGATTTTTTTTTTTCAAAATATGTTAGATGGTTCTTTAACTTCTACTTTGATTAAACACAGGTTTTCTTTCTACTCTTCCGGCTCCTTCAGGATGTTCTTTCTATGATATGTTGGCACTTGATTGTGAGATGGTAAGTCCACAGATGTCAATTTGAGTTAATAATGAGGAAATGCTTTATCATATAATAATTAGCACTGAGATAATTGTAAACTAATGTTAAATTTGAGCTTAAAAGAATTCAGTGACAGAAAAATTAGCACAATCTTCTATTCATATCATAGAATACTTGTTAGTGGCTCCTCGATTGGTAGAGTTTCCATTTATTGTATCCTATGGGAGTCAATAGTAGCGTTGCTTGTTGGCATGAAAGCAAACAGGTGAAAAAGTGATCTTGTCAGTATTGTTAATTTTTTGAGTGAGGATTATGACCTATAATTGCTTAATTTGATGGCGATTCACTATTGAGTGCAAAACAAGATTTTAGAAGTTGACGTCATGATGCCATTATGTGTATATTTGATGCTTTTGTCGATTTCTTTTTGCCATTTTGTCCCACTTGAAGTGAGAAGTAAGATGTCCTCTGTCTTATATTATAAAACCTTCAGCTACATTGCTGATTCTTTCTCTTTGAGTGAGGTATTGATGATTACTTTCTACCTTCACATTTCTAATTGTGCTCATTGACGTTAAACTCTTTTTCTTCAAGGTGTCCTGAGGGTAATTTTTACCCTTAATGACCTATATTGATATATATTAGAAAGCGCTTTGATCATTTGATAAACTCATGTTATGGCATTTTTCCCTGTAGCACCTATTTAGTTTCCTTCCTATCTTCTCATTTGGTTTTTCCTTTAACGGCAAATTCCAATCTGTCTGTAAGTAAACTTGGCTCACTTTATAGGTCATTAAGCTGAGTCAGGTTTTTTGTTATTTAATATTAAAATCCTGTTGTATTTGTATTAAACATTATCTACATGAAAACCTAATTTACAAAAAAGGGGAAAAATTGAGGTAACCTCTTGACGCATGAATTTCTTTCCATCATTATTTTTTTGTGCTTGAACTTGCTTTGCTTTTTCCTCCCTTTTAATTCAGTGACCTTTGAATTTGTAATTACCTTTTGTAGTTAGGTTCTTGCATGATATATGTGAGCAATTGTCATTTTTTTTTTTTGGTCTTTATGTTTTATTTATATTATGTAAAACTCGAGCAACTTTCCTTCTAGCATCATAATTTCTCAGAATGCCTAATTGATTTTTTATTTTTTTATTTTATAGGCTCAGTGCATTAATGTCTTTACTTTTTTCGGGTTTATTCATTCTATAAAATTATACTGCAGAAGACATGCAAAACAAAATTTGGTCTGCTTTTGTGGAATTTCCTACTAGAGAGTAACATATGTTTGAACTTCAAAATTCAAATTTAGGATGGTTATCTGCTGAATGTTGTCTTTTGAAAGCATGTTTTTTACTGCCCTGCTTAAAAATTGAATATAATATTTTTTTTCTACTTTCTAGTTAAGAGTCACTGTGCTATTTTAAATGTGTCTTCTCTTCATGTGACTTGTTGGCACTTGATAGTCACAGTTCAGCCTTTTCTTCCATTGCAGATAGGTCATTTGTGCACTTACATTTTCCTGATCTTTTTTTTTTTTTTTTTTTAGTGTATCACAAGTGAGGGTTTTGAGCTTACAAGAGTGACCTTGGTGGATATCAGAGGAGAGGTATGCTCTATCTAATTTTGTTTTTATCCCTTTTTTGCAAAAGGAATTGGATTATCATAAACGGATTTTGAATGTAGACTATCTTTCTGTTGATTTCAGTCTCATTTTTGTTACCCTAAAAAGTTGCATTTAGTTGCCTAAATGTTCATTTGTCTTGTGTGATATGCTTGCGTAAGTTTGTGTGAATGAAATTCATCCTTATCATGTTCCATTGCCCAATGTGGTATGCCATTGATATTTCACATTTTCAATTTACACTAGGCTTCTCTCAGTCTCACCTTACTAATACATTTATGTTTCATTGTTTTGTACTGAAGTTTGTAAAAATGGAAAAAGCTGGTTTTTTGAGGTACCTTGTATCTTGATGATCCTCCCTAAATAGCAGCTGCATTTTGTTATTGATATATAGTTTTGAAGATATTGGGTTTATGTAAAATGGCCCAATATATTGTAAGCCCATGTAGGGCATATATATACCCTACTATAGTTCATTGTAATCAACACTTGAGAATACAATAAAGATATAGCCACCACGGTTTTATCCCGTGGATGTTGGCCATTGGCCAAACCATGTAATCCCTTGTGTTCTTCTCTCTTTCTTGCTTCCGCTTTTCTATATTATTTTATTCTCGTCTTTAACATAAAGCATGCTTGTATCTTGTAACCCTTTCAATACTGGTATATTATTACTAATAAAAAAATATCATCATCACTGACATCATCAATGACTTATATCGCAACATGGGGTTCACAGTGTGTCAAAGTATTGTATTCAAATTTCAAATACATTGAGATACAGCTCGTCCAAAATTTTGACTGTCCATTCTTCATTAAATTTTAGTGTAAATACTAAATACCTAATTTTTGTTTTCTTTTTAATTTTATAATTAAAAAGCAGTATCACTTGGTGTTAAACATTTGGATGGGAATCAACGTTATTTTTCTTGGATGTCTAATTAGCCATGACTGAATATTTGCAGGTTGTGCTAGATAAATTGGTTAAACCATCAAACACTATCATTGACTACAACACCAGGTACACTTTCGTTTGAGCTTCTAGTAGACATTTATACACTTTTGTTTGAGCTTTTGGTAGACATTTATTTGGATATTTTTGAGCTGATTTTTAAGAAATGAACTCAACAGAAATATTTGGGTTTTTGGATATCTTGTGTTTTCATCATTAAAGCAAGCTGTAATGCTAAGCAACTTTGTTGGAGTTTTAGCAACTTCCCATGATACATATTGATGTTCCCAGTATGTATCATCAATACTGTCTTTTTATTTATTTATTTATTTTTTTAAGTAGGACTGTTTTCTTATTTTATATATCATATACTATATAATAAAAGTTGAGTCCTACACGCTGTGACTCTGCCAATTGGATGTCCTCTCTCTCTCTGCATGTATGTTATCAGTTTTCATGTCCTGAGTGTTCATCATCATGAACACGATGTTCATTTTATTCAATAAAATTTTTATTTCCTATTTAAAAAAAAGCATATATATTATCAGTGTCAAAAGTGATTTGACTTGACTATTTTCCATTGATAATAATTCATTGTGGATATTCAGGTTTAGTGGAATCACATGTGAATTGCTAAATGGGGTGACTACAACTCTTAAGGAAATTCAGGTTTGTTACTTGGGTGTATGCTTTCTTGATTAACATGATTGTATGCTGTTGCTTCACTGATTGATTGCATGTTAAGACTACTTTATTTATTTATTTACAGTTGCTTCCATGTTCAGGAAGATTTTCTAAAGCTGGTTTACAAAGAGACCATCCTTGTTGGGCATTCCTTGGAGAATGACTTGTTAGCATTAAAGATCTCTCATGGTTTGGTGATAGATACTGCAGTATTGTACAAGCACCCCCGTGGTGCATCTTACAAAACTGCTCTAAGAGTTCTTGCCAGGAAATTTCTTTCTCAGGAGATACAGCAGTCAGGCAATGGTCATGATAGTATTGAAGATGCAAAAGCTACTATGGAACTAGCACTTTTAAAGATTCGATATGGCAAGTACTTCTTTTCCATTGAACCATTAGCAAATGGAAATTTGGGCAATAGTGGAGATTTGGAGAATTAATAGTTTGATTATTTGATAGTTCCAACTTGGAAGATCTTTAAGAAAAAAATAGCTTATATATACACACACACACACATTCATTAAGAAAAGCAGGTGGAAGATATTAATTATCATCTTTGCAAGATTTTTGCTACTTTAAAACAAAATTGGGCTCATTACACCAAACATAGTCCTTGTGAAGAGCCATATCTCAATTACATGTGGTTCCCTATTAATTGAGGCAGGGAATGGAGCCACTATGTAGAAGTTTCCAGTGTCATGGAGGATACTGGTGGAGATATAAATGTAGATGTCATTGTCATTGTGGCTATATAATACTCATATCTTGTCTTTAACAACCTGTGTTCTGAGTAACTTATTATGAAACATAGGGAAAATATTTATCTGTTAAAATATATTTAATTTTCTTTTGTAACCCCTTTAGAGGTTATAGTTTACACTTGTACTTGCTCTTATTTTCTTTTCTTTTGGAATTAGGACCTGAATTTGGTTCACCTCCATCTTACATGCGGGAAAAGCTCCTTACAATTTTGAGTCAGTCTGGCAAATCCTCTTCTTTTATTGATGATATCTCCATAGTGAAGCGATACACCTCTGAGTTATCCCATGCATTTCCTGTGTCTTCTGATGAAGAAGCTCTAGCAAAGGCCAGAAAGGAGGTAGATCTTTATAACGGGTTGTAAATGTCCCTTTCTCCTTATGTGTTAACCATCTACATAACAAACTTGTTACATCTCTTGTTACTTCCAGGTGAAGAATGAACGGGTGCACTTTGTCTGGACTCAGTTCTCAGAACTTAATTCCTATTTTAGAAAACAAGCAGAGGATGCAGAGAAATTAAATGGAAGACTTGCAGAGATGATGTCATTGCTTACATGTCATAAGAAGTCTGCTAACAGAAAAGGTGTCAAATGCAGCATCAAGCCTGAACTAAAGGAAATTCTAACCCGCTTGGATGCTAGAATCCGCAGCCTCTATGCCACGTTACCCACTAATGCTATGCTTATAATTTGCACTGGCCATGGTGACACAGCAATCGTCCATAGGTAATGCTTGTTGGAACTGTTTTATGCATTTACTATGCCATGTTTCCTTTTTTTGCACTCCAAAAAAATATAACTTTTTATTTAAATGCCAATAGCCAAGTAATTGACAACATATTTGGACCAATATTTCCTTATACCCACATTCAGATGGTTTTTGATATGTTTGGAATCCATACATTATCTAGAGGAAGTCAGCCTTGTATTCTTCTCTTGCTTTAAAAAAAAACACACACACACACACAACTATCATGTTTAATTTGGTGCCACTGCTACCAGCTTAGAAGAATGATTATCAACTTAAACACAACAAAATGCTACCACTTTTGTATTGTTTAGCTTCTTTTCTTAAGTAATGAACACATTTGTTAGTGGTAGTGGTACAATTTGCTCATTCTCAGCCGGATGTTTTAATATTATTTATTGGTAAAATTACATTTGCAGGTCCTGAAGTTGAGAAAATGAAATATAGTTTATGCCAATAATGAAATCTAACTACAAAAATATCATTAGACATGTTATCAAATTATGGCACTCATGGCAAGTTCTACACTATAACTTCACGTCATCTTCCTCAACCTCCTTTATTAGTAAATAAACATGTATTAAAACAAAAAAAATTCTGAATCCCGATTCCTGCAACCATCCCCTAAAAGCCAAGCTTTGTGAAAGTTTGCCAATGCCACCTCCCAATCTACCATTCTAAAAACTCAGCCCACAACCACAATACTGCACAAATTTCAATACTTTCGAACTCAGCATGCCATTCATCACATCAAGAAACCAAACTTTGCCAAACTGAAATTCTGTCCACCTTTGGTTTTGTTTCTAAAAGTGTTTGAGAAATCAGAATAAAAGATGGTAGTGTTCTTTAACCTTATTGTGAGCTCTATTTCAGTGTTTCTCCACCTACGAGTTTCAGCGTCTCTTTTTTATTTTTAAATCTTATTTTGATCTGTCAGATTATCGACAATCCATGACCTGGACAATGATTGAGTATTTTAGGTGATGAATCTAGTGATAGGTTCTGCTAGTGTGGTGGAATTGGATCTGGGTCGCAGCTTTTGCCAATCACCTCTCTCTCTCTGTGACCTGCCGAACTTTGGTGGGTTATTGAATATAATGGAGAGTGTCTGTGAATTTCACTTATTTCCTCACCACCAAAGTTCATTTACTGTTTTAGTGGCGAGCAAATTGAGAGATGAAGTTCCCCCTTGCCCCCTTTCTTTTTTTAATAGACTTTATCTTCATTTAAATTTGAAGAGGTTGGAAGGAGATCGTGTAAAGTTGATTTTGTAAAACTTGACTTGGATTGGCATGATGTGATTTTTAACGTGTTGAGTGACTTTTGTGGCCTAAGTTACATTAATGCTGTGAGCTCTTTACCCCTATTTCCTCAACTTCATAGGGTGGGGGGGTGCAAGTCATAAACTGGAACTACAAGGGGTGACTGTTTTAGGGCCTAGCCAAGATAGGTTTAAATATAAGTTCCCCTTATAAATATACTGTTACAGGGAAATCCGATAAATTCATACACCCTTGGTAAATCAAAACTGCATTTGTTTTTACTATGAAAATCAAATTGGCCTAAACATGCAGTGACTTAATTTTAGGCATAAAATTAGGTCCGTATAAGAAGGATGTCATTAGATCTCAAATATTGAGGAAAGATGTTTCTATTTGTCTTCAAGTGGCCACTACCCCATAGATTGGCTGGTCTTGCACCTCCATTCAGCTCATAGTATCTATTACTTCAGTTATAATAGGGTTGAGCACACTTATGGTCCTTGTGCATTGTAATGCATGCCTCCCATAAATGCTACATCTATGGTGTGTGCACATCATAAAAGCATTGTCATCTAGGAAAATTCTGTAACCTGAATTTTACTGCCATCAGGAATTGTATTATATATATTTGATGGCAAAAATCAGTTACACATTGACTAAATTGAAACCATCAAAAAACTTTAGGGCATACATGTATATAGCCCATAGTAGTAGCATAATGATAAGAAAAGTTTTTTCACTTTCAATGAGAGAGGGAGCGTGCTCATTCGAAGTGCACAGATAATACAGGGGTAGATATTGATGAAATCATATAGATTTTGAATAGTTGCATAGCATTTCATAGTAAATATATTTCAATTTTCCTTCTACTAATTGCAGTTACTCTCCATCTGATGTTTGTTCATCTTTTCTCTCCCATGGATGAAGATTGAGGAAAATGCTTGCAGAGAAGAGTGAAACCAGTCTATGCCGTGAGAAGCTGGTAAAGGTATTGGAAGAGCTCCAGGCCCAAGCTGAGGTGGCTTTGTGTTTTGTAGGCGTGAAGAATTGAACATAAAATATATGCACGTCTTAAATTTGTTCTCATGATCTTGTATTTTAGCTAGCATTTACCCTAGGAGTGAGGCTTTCAAAATTTTGATAGAAATAGGACATGAATACAATTGTTGGAAAAAATTGTAAAATTTAGTCGTGACAGGACCAGTATTTGATGTTCTGTCGGTGTCAACAGTGCAAGTGATAAAAAAGTGTGTCCAATCTCATTTTTGCCTTCAAAGAGCAGGTATTCTACTGACTTTTCATTCTAGATTCTTTGACAAACTATTCGTGTTAAACCTATGTAATTGAATATCCTTATCTTGACACGATAACACCTATGTAATCGAATATCCTTATCTTGACACGATAATATCGCGATCCACCAATACAAATTGTCACTCTTATTTGTTATTTTACCCATATCGACTTCCATTTCTTGTGGAAAGTTTTGAGTTGATAATATCTACCTCCATTAACCACCCTTAGAAACAAACAATCTTTGTTGAAGCATCATTGGGCCCCCAAAACAGCGTCTCTAGTTTTCACATGAGCAAATTTGAATAGGAATAAATCTTTTTGTCCATTTGAGAATACTCGGACTACACCATATAGGATTCATAGAGCCTTTACCGACATCTTCGTCAGGAGGTATGGCATTGAGTTTTCTAGAAATTGCCCCACAAAGATTCAAATTTCACTTAGCATTAATTTCTTCCACAACTTTAGGATTTAGCCGGAGGTTTCACAACTAGCCCTCCATTCACACTAGTGTGAGAGCAAAGCAAAATAGTCAAGCTTTGTAGGCTCTGAATGTTCCTCGTGGCAGAGTTGCCCCCAATTCTTCTTTTCATCAATTCTGGGCTTACTTTCAAAACAGCCAACTTGATGTCCAAGTCCAATTCTTGGCTTACACGTCCATACATATTTTTCTTTATTTTATCTTAAAAAAAAAAAAAACTTGTTTTTTTATTTTTTGAGAAGTAAAAAAAAAAAAAAAAAAAAAGTTTTCTATAGTATAAAACACGTATTAAACGCATGTTGTATTATACTTGTATGACAATTAAATTATCAAAAAATTGTTTTAAAACTTTATTGACATTATAATTGTTTATTTTGTTTAGGTGTGTTATTATAATGACAATCAAATTATCAAAATTAATATTTTTAGTTCCATATTTTTCTATTTATATTAAAATCAACATTTTCATAATTTTATTATAACCTTGATTTTTAATTTATGATGATATTTCTCTAATTTGAATGATTAGGTAATATCATAATATGTACGTATGTTAATTAGATTTAAAATAAAATAATTTTAAATTATAATGATATGAGACAATAAATACTTTTTTTTTTCTTGCTAAATAAGTGAATGGAGGAATAAATGTTTCCTTTAGTAACTGGTTATATATTTTTCCTGAAAACATAACTAAAAATTGAACAGATAAGTATACTAAATACATTAATGCTCAATTAGTTGTTTTTATTTTTTATTTTTTATAATCTCTTATAAAATTATATTAAGATAACATAAATGTACTATTAAATTGTAATATAATATAAGAAATAACTTAACATATATTTATTCAAATTTATAAATATCTGTACCTACATTTATTTATTTATTTTGTGTGTCTTTTTTTAAATTTCTTTTTTCTATAAAATATCGAATATTTGGGGTTTCTTTTTGTATATTATATTGATGATCCAATCCGCAAGGCCCATCATTGGGAATTGTTTGATTGTCTTTCTATGCAAAAAAAGAAAAATAAAATCAACTTGAATTCAGGACAACTATTTGAAATGTTGGTGTGGGTTCTTGTTTTGGACAGTACCTAGGCCCAAATGATGATAAAGATCTTGGGCCTCCAAAGAAATAATGTTTGATGGTTGGTGGACTGGGCTTGGTTCACTACAGCTATGTTGGGCTGATTACGAACCAATTTGTGCACAAAACATGGGTCCTACAACACATATACACTCACACACACACACACACACACACACACACACACACACACACACACACATATTGTAAAATAAGCAACTGAGGAACAATAAAGGAATTATCAAGAAAAATGACAATGCGAGCAGGAACGTTAGGGATTCTCACAAAATAGAGCAATAGTTCATTATGTTAAGTTTTTGGGTACATTGGACCCTATTTCTCACTAGGATGTGCCACGAGGTTCAAGTAAGTTCAAAAGTCACAGACTTGGATAGCTCTTTCCAGGCTTCCAAGACTTGTGAGGTTTGAATCCCCTTGAATCCAAGTGTATCCTCAAGCAATTGCTGCAGGATCCTTCACAATGCCTTTCTTTTCTCTCTATTTTTTTGAAGCTTAGTGAATCTCTTTGATGCTCTTTTTATGCTCTGATTAATAGTTGCTGAATGCCTTTTGTTGATGACTTAATCCTCCTTCTATGGTACATTTCTAGGGTTTTTGGCATGCCATTGATTCTCTCCTTTTACTGTCTTGGGTACCAGAACCAATGTTGTGTCAGCAACATTGGTGGTTGGTTCTTTCCTTATTTTCTCATTGCATTCTTCTTTTGAGGTTTTCCTTCCAAAAGTTCCCAGCTGACCTTCCTCTTTTGGGGGTTCCTGATGAGGCAGGCTTCTAATCCTTTTTCCAAAGTTTTTATAGAGACTTTTCAAAGCCTATTTTTGACTGCCTCACCCTTTATCATTTTCCTTCAAATAGGTAGATATCTCCTTGTCATGTTGAAAGATCCCCAGCCACCTTCCTTCATGATCCACTCTTTCCTGCTCTGCCCAAGGTTCTGGTTCTTCCTATTAGGTATTGGTCCCTAGCCATTATCTGCTGCATAGCCTTCTTCTAGGCTATGGGTGGCTGATGGGACATGACCCTTTTGTTTTCCGTGTCCAATGGCATGCCTCCTTGTGCTATCCACATCCTAGTTAGCTTCCTTCAGCTCTTCCTGAGGATCCCCCCTGGCTTTGGTAGTCCTAAGGTATCCTGATTCAGTCCTTTTGGGCTCCCCTAGGGATCCCTTTTTACATAGGGTTGGGCCAAACTTCCTTTGCTTTCTTCTTTCCTCTCTAAGGCCCAAGGCTTACCCTATCATGGGCTTGGGCTCCCTCTTGCCTATTCTTAATGGGCCAAACCTTGGCTCATGGATTGGGCCTTCGTTGGTTTTGAGGGCCCATTTGCTTTGGATCTTATAACATTTTGAACCTCAACAGTTGATAAAAAACTGGATTAGTTATCTTATTTTTGCTTTTCGTGAAAAAAAATACCAATTGAAGTGGAGGGTTTCTTCAAACAAATAACTGGGTCAACCAAATTTTACAACAGTTATCTATATTCTGTCTCGTATATTATTATATTACTAACTATGGTTAGAAGTTTCGTGAATAAAAGAAATTGTGCTATTGTACTTGCTGATGAATGTTTGGCTAGTGGATAAGGCTCATCTTAATTGGCAGCATAATAAGATTTTTTTTCCCCTAAAAAAAAAAAAATTAGCAATCATTGATTTGTAAGGCTAGTTGTCATCACTGATACAAACAATAATTGTAATCATAGCCATTAAGTTGAACTCGATTAAGAAATTGAGAAATGAGGAGGATACTTAGACTAGTCAAAGTTCAAGCAGACTTTTGAAAATATTAATGGTGATTAAGCACTATGTTTACTTTAAGTCTTTCCTGTCTTGTCCATCAAGGAATTCCATTAATTCTATGGACTTGAGTGGTTGGTTGAAGTGTTGTTTTTCTTAATCTTTCTTTTCAATTCATTGCTATGGATTCAGGGTCTTTCAAAATGTAGCCATATGGAAATTTACCTAAATATCATAGTCTTGACTTATCTAGATGGTTCAAACACGGATCCATAATTAGGCTTGTAAGCATTTAGTTTGGTTCAAAGGAATAAACAGTAATAATAATAATAAAATGATGATAAACAAAGTTACAAAGCCGTAAGATGAAATTCCTTTATGAATGTTAGATAAACAGCAATCCCATAATCATCCTCGGACAATTCACTTCTTAATGACATTAACAAAATACTTATTTCTAACTAAGATAATACATCAGCTTGCATCTTGATCTCACACAATATTACAAATACCACAAGCAACAAACATGCTATTAGTAACTCAAATGATGTATACATATCACCTCCATGCTGAAGCAACAATCAAGTTTTTGTCTTCCCACCCAAAATGAAGTGCACCCATTTCCTTCTTCACCTTGTACCTATCACAATACTCCCTAATTAGATTTTGGATTGTATCAATCACTTTTGGTCCCATGGGACAAGAAGTGAAACCAGCCATTGTCATCCTTGCCCTCCATTTGCCTGCTACCTCATACCGCTCTATCCTCTCCTCTCCTTCACATGCAACGATGTTTACAATGTCCCGCGCCAGGCACTGCCTTTCAACATTCATTCTATCTTGACTCTCCCTTGGGAGAGTTGCTTCAAGAGACTCAAAAACAGCTGAATAGTAATTGTATGCTTCAACGAATCTAGGCAAAAATGGAGCCGTGTTTGTGTTCACATCTTGTTCAACAACAGTAACAAGTTTTGGATTTAGGCTCTTAACCATCCGAAGGAGCTGGTCTCGCTGGTTTACTGTTGACACGCTCTCATCTGGCATGTGGTGAAGTTGAAAGGCAAAGTTCACCAAAAGTGCTTCTCCTGGTCGACAATTGAGCATTGATGGAGTTATTATTGAAGTTTTTGATGCCACAGCTCGGAACTCAAATGGTACCTTAAGTGCTTCTGCTAGCTTCTCCAGTCTTTGTCCAATAATTTTTAGGCCTCCAACGGAACGTTGAACTGATTCAGGGTCATCTACCCCAGTTAATCTCACATGGGGTGGCTTCCCTGGGTTATTGGCAATTGTTTGTATCAATGTTATATATTGACTCCCTTGGTTGATATCGAAATCTACTATATGGACTCTTTTCTCATCTTTAAATGCCTCTATCATTGCACCATTTGCTGCCATATATCCAAATTTAAAACAAGGGCACACCTCGAAGAGGATCTGCATGGCTGCAAGCCGGTCAGAAGAGGGGGGCTCTTTGCATTTTAGAGCTTTATAAAGACATTTGCCAGAGGAAGCCATGCGAGCTGCAAGACCTTCCACCATGTAGGCTGCAATCCTCTGAGGAGGATCCCCCTGGATTGAGACCATGTTTCGGAGGTTATTTATCATAGCTGATGCTTCCATGAAGTTTCCATCTGCAAGTGCACCAGCACAATCAAGTAGCATTTGTCTGGGAGTACGAGGAGATACTTGTGATACTTCCTTGTTGCTGCTGATGCTACTGAGGTTCGAATCTGTAGATGAAGATTCCTTAGGAGAGTCATGGAGCAATGTGTTGTGAACTGGGTCAGCCCATTCACCATCAATTTCCATGCTGTGATCTGTACCAAAAATGTCATCGTCATCATCATCATCATCATCATCATTATCTTCAAGCAGTGCTCTTTCCAATTCTTGAAGCTTCAGTCTCATCTTACCTTCATCATAGTCTATTGGATCCGGGCTTTGGCTTTCCAAGTAATCTGATTCAAAATTGGATTGATAGGCATCACGATGCCTCATTGACATCAAAGAAATGTCAAATGGGTTTCGAGTGCCCACGGAGATGCCATCTGGATGAAATGAATTTCCAGAGATGCCAGAACTAGATGGCTGTATAAGTTCTTCTGTTGGGGAGTCAAGGAAATACTTCTCATAACTTTCACTGGAGTAAGAATCAGTCACATATATAGTCTTATGCTTATCAGAACCTAATATTTGGGTGGACAAGCTGGGGCTGTCATCACTCCCCTTTAGCGAATAGAGCTTGGAATTTCTATATGATGGCGCAGATAGCCCTGCAGACCTAACTAAAGACATGGCTTTCTTCTAACTTGCTGAGTGTTAGAGGAAGGCTGCTTCTACATAGAACGAGCCCTGTGTCATGAACTGTCACATAATTAGAGAGAGAGAAATTCTGATAAAACTGTTAAACTTTTGAAACTTGCAATTTTTTGTTTTCTTGTAAAGAAAACAGTACATAAAGCATTTGGGTAAGGTTAGCTACTCACCGTTTAAAACTCTGATGCTTTTGGGAAGCCTGCATTCAGCCAGAGCAAAGAAGAATAGTTTAGCAGTGATAGCAGAAACTGTACAAATCAGTCAATATGAGTGTGTACACATGGAAACATGGAAGAGAGAGAGAGAAAGAGAACATTGTGCAATCAACAATCTGAAGCATGACTATTGAGTCTATGAGCTTCATAGTTTGGTAACACCATAGTAAAGAACTAGCAATTGAAGGCACTATGTAGCAGCTGGCTGCATGAAATGTAAACTTAAGATTGCCCTTTGAAGCATAACTGGTTACACTCAAGTGCAAGTAATAGTCCCTAAATTGAAATTTTCACATCATTGATCAATCAATGAAAAGGGCTACCTAGAGAAGTGTGTCTTAGATGAGGGTCCCTTCTTTAGTTCCTGATGAAAGAAAAGGAGAATGTCTGGTATGAGACAACAACCTTTTAAACCCAACCAGGTTTGTCTCCTCCTCCCCCACAAAAGGAAAAAAAAAAAAGTTCTGATATTTCAAAATTTTCCAACATGCAGTCCCTAGCTGTACAAGACATCATTTATGAGTAGAAGAAAAGTGTTTTAATACTTGGAATATTATCAGGAAGCCCACACATTGTGCTTTTGTAAATTTAATTAGATAATAAATGAAGTAATTTAGAAAGTGAGTTGGGGAATGAACTCTTGAGGTCTTTATTTATTTAGTTCTCAATTGTTATTTGCTCAAATTTTGTGTAGAAGTAAAGACTTTAAAGAATAATAATTCCTAAATTGGTAACAACATATCATAAACTATTATTCATTGCTTTCCCATTATGATGTTGGTTTTGAAGTTTAATCAAGAAATGGATATATTTTACAAAAGTTTGTCTCTTTACAGGAAAGGCCATAAAGCAGAGGTCATAAGAAACTGATTTTAAAGAATTAGGAACTAAGACACTTGTATGCTTCACTTCAGCCTAAAAGAATTTCATGTAAATAGTTAGTTGGTGCTTGGAACTCCACTAAATTTCAATGAAGTGTTTCTGACATTTCAAATTGAGAAAACCTATAACGGAACTTAAGAATTCCAAATTAGTGTGGCTAGATTGAAACATTCCTCCAGTGTGTTTGAGAGTTTATAATGGAAAAGGAGCAGAAAGGGAAGAGATGCTCCAATTCCTTTGTTTAGATGTTAAAGACAATAAGAAGGAATGGAAAGGAGAGAAACATGTTATATCACTTACTTTTTATTCATGCTTTTATTAAATTGGAGTGAAATTGATATTTCCTCTCAATTAATGAGGGGAGTGCAGCACTCACACAAAAGTAGGCTGAACGCAAAACTGAGGAAGGAATGGAACGGTTCCCTCCATCCTTTGGGATCCACAGTTTCCTTGCATTCCAACCCTTTGGAAGTCCCTCCATCCAAACAATATGTATGGAAAACATTTTCTCTTTTGCATTTTTTGGATTTATGTCACAAGATTGTAAAAAAATTCAGTCAATCAAACATTGTAAATATGCATGAGAATGTAATTCTTGTTGAGTTTCAATCTACCATAGTTAAATTCAGATTCAGGTAACAAAGTACACATTTAAAAAAAGAAAAAAAAAAGATGTCATATAAAAGACAATTGAGGGACTACACACTGCAGCAAAAGATTTGGTTCCCTTTTATTATATGTAGATCAATTTCAAGAATATTATATTTAGAAGCAGAGACTACCTAGATGAAATACTATTATAAGATTTCATTTATTTACCAAAAACAGAACATAAGTATAAACTAAATCAATCATCAGCTGACATTTCTGATGAGGGAGAGGGGAAAGATTCCAAGTTCTATGAATATTCAATTAACAACAAAAAGCAGCATATTGCCTATGTTTTGTCAATCAATTTCTAGATTACAACATAAAAAAGTATGCTGTCAGAAAGAGAGCCACAGCTAGCAGCATAGATAAACTATCTGGAAAGAATTCATGCAAATACAAGGGAATTCAATCCCTGTTGAAGAAATTCAAGAACAAAAGATTAAAAAAAAGGAAAATTGAAGAAGAAGAAACTAAAAGCATATACCTGATGAAAGAGGAAGACCTCAAGAGTCAAGAGGAAGCAAGATAGATCTTATCAGAAGTCAAATTCTGCGAATTAAGTTTACACCCATATGTAGATGAAACCCAGAATTGGCTTTGAAGGTAGAGAAAAGCTTCGGTTGACTATGTGTTATGGTTTTAAGGACAAACCAAAGAGGCAAAATATATATTTATTGGCATATCTACACTAAACAATTGTAGAAATTGAGGTTAGGTAGGCTTAGAAGCAACTCACCTATAACAAAATCAAACAAAGCAGCAAAAACAAAAAAACAAACTTGACAAATAATATAAATAAATAAATAAATAAAAAAAGCAACACAACCCCAGATGACACAAATGAATTATCATAAAAATAATTATATATTTGTTGGGAGGGATATGAACTACCCTATTTAGAAGCTGAAGTGATGAACAAGACAAGACCCAATACTTATAAAACTATATGGTATGAACATCCAATCTTCTGGAATTTGAGAAACTATGACAACTAAGAAACTCACCTTAGATTTCCTTCAAAGATACATGTTAGCTTCAACACAGGTTCTTGTTTTTTGCTTTTTGTTTTTTATTAATCTCTGCTCAGTTCTTTTACTTTTTCTTTTGTGTGTTTATGTGTGTCTGCATGTTTATACCAACTGTCTGACTGAGGTTGTCTGACAGTACAATGTTAACATGTCATGCACATATGGTGTGCTTCTAGAGGCCACAGTAGAGGGTTTTATCATTTTCATCAGTCAATCCTAGCCGCCCAATTTGTTGACCAATTCATCAAAAAAGTTGATCTACGCGTTGGTGATTTGCGAATGGTGTGATTTGCATTTTTTTCTGTAGTTTTGGGACATGGGAATGAAGTTATTGGACTGGTGGTAACATCAGTGACAATTGTACGGTAATGTTTCAAAAGTTAAGGTGGTGCTTTGTGACATTTGGGTGAACATAATTGCCTAAATGAATGGGGACTGAAGAATCCTAGCACTTTGTGACAAAGTCAAAGGTTTTGCAGGTCATCTTTTCTAATAGCCTTAAAGACAGTTATTTCATAATACAAATTTTGTCACAGCTTGTACTCGTTTGTCAATTTTTTATTTTATTTTATTGTATTACATTAGTTACACATTATATTACATAAACAAAATCAATTTAATCTCGGTTTAATACGAGAAAGTTGTGTTAAAGTATGTGGCAAAGCTGGTATCCTAGACCTTTTACCTTACAAAAACCGATCTTTCTAGAGATACCACTTTTCTTTTGCGTGTAGAATCTAATGTTCAAAAGCGTGTATGAGTGGAAACTAGAAACACAGACAAGTCTCTGAGAATTTTCGTGGGTGTAGCGCAAAGGGAGTATGTGGGATCTAAAGGAACAGTAAAAAATGAATGTGAAAGTCAAGATGTCTATAATTACCAAGAGAAGAAAATACAAGGGTTTGGTTTAGTAACTGTCTAGTGGGATCAAAATTTCTCATTAATTATTGGCTTGAATTTGAATTTTCAGTGATTCGTGAGGAAATTACATAAAAGGTCAAAAATTTATATCATGTTTCATAATAGGCCTTAAGGTTTTTAATTATGTAAGTCCCACCATTGCGTACCCTTAGTGCGGTGATCACCCCACAAGTATAAATGTTTGTGGAGTGTGGGGGAGAAGGGTTGTGGTTCAAGTCTCCATAAAGGAGTTTCACACACATATATACTGAATAAAAATTCTATTTTGTATATAAAAAAAAAATTATGTAAGTCCCAAACTTAAGAAACCATTCCAATTTTGAAGTCCTTGTCTGTCTCATTTATTTATTTTCATTATTTTGGGTAGTAGCAAGACAGAGAAGAACGAGAAACTATTAAGGTATGTTTGGTAGACTGTAATAGACTTATTCCTTCGGTATTCAGTAGTTTGATTATATTTTTATTACAAGGAATAACCATTCCTTATGAACAACTATTCTTTAAAATGAGGAATAATTATTCATCTTTAAAAGGGATGTAATAGCTGATAAAAAAAAAAGATGCAATAGATATTCCTTAGTAGGTATATTAATTTCTACAATTAATATATTTCTAAATAAACAAACTTTTCATATGTATATAACAATTTTGAAAATAAAAAATAACTAATCTCTCTTTCAAATTAAAAAAAAAAATTATTTTTAGGAAATATAATTATATTAGTAAGATATTTTCTAAAATATATCTTAAGTTTGATTTAAAATGTTTTCATTTCATTGTCTTCAAAGTTCTATTATTATGTTGTCATCAAACAAATGAATAGTAATAAACATCACATTACAGCATTTTGTATTCCTTGTAATATTTATTCCTATTCCTATGTATTTACCGTTACAATCTACCAAACGTACCCTTAATAAATTTTTTCTAATTTACATAGGTAACCAATGTCAATTTCCTAAAAATATGTCTTGCTCTAAGTGAAACTTTCTCTATCTATCCATTTTGCTTATTAACTACCAAATTATTTTATAAACAAGGTTAAATTGAAATGCGGATACCAAATTAAATTTATAAACAAGGTTTTTCTTTTTTGAGAGAGAATTTTAACCTATAGCGTCCGTTTGTGACGATAACTTTTTATTATTAAACCAAGACATTAGTTGGTTTTTTGTGTAGGCGGGGATTGAACCTCAAATCTCTTATTTAAATATCAGAAATTTTACCAGTTGAGTTAACTGGAACCTACAAATTTATAAACAATGTTAAATCAATTTCCTAATCTCATTTAACCTATGGCGTCCGCTTGTGACGATAACTCTTTATTATCAAACTAAGATATTAGTCGGTTTTTTGTGTAGGCGGGGATTGAACCTCAAATCTCTTATTTAACCATCAGAAATTTTATCAGTTGAGTTAACCCCAAATCTCATTTTTCTTTGATTCGTTACTATAATGGAAATGAATGCGGATAGGGACAAACTACAAAGACTTCAAAGTGGAAGGATTCCATACATTTGGGATATTAATTGACAAAATTATAGACCCGGAACTTAATCTAAAATATAAAACAAAATCTAGGCCTTTCATGTAATTTCTCCTCTAATTCTTTTAATGGTCACTTTCAAGAGATTTATCTAAAAATATATGGGATTGTGGGACTGCAGAATTCATAACCAAGAAATCTGGAAAAACCATGAGAAGGGTGATGGTTTTACCAAGAACAGCAGAAAACGAAGACTGTTTAAACCCATTTTGCAAATCTAAGTGGGAAATGAATCTCAGGTGTCAAAAATCAAAGTTAGGGAAGTAGAAGAATTATTACGCTTAGGAAAATTTTTCCAGGACCAGGAGATCGATATCATGACACAAACTCCAATATTCTAATGTTAAGTCCTAATCATCCTTCCCTTATCTTATCCAAATTGAGTGTGTCGGAGTGTATATTCATAAATGATTACTATGTAAAAAGAGAATTTGGCGGTGATAAATAGGGGGAAAAATATTTATTTAACAGACACGATGGCATTTTAGGCGTAGAAAGAAAGATTGAAAGATACATTGGCCAACTTCTTTTTGTCATGTTGGATGGTTGCATGATGAGAACAACTAAGTGAGTTTGGCATCAAGGTAGATGTTTTCAGCTTTTTTAACTTATTAGATCATGTACAGATTTTAAATTCTTAATTTTTTTTATAAAAAAGTATAATTATATTTTAATAAACTTTCAATATATAAGTTATAAACAATCACAAAAAAGAAAAGAAAAGAAAAGAGAGTTTCACACTTTAGACCCTGATTTTACAGCTTATGTCAATTTAAGCTAATTACAAAATTAAGTTGAATTGTTAATCTGATTAGTCAATTAACACACGCATGGATAGGCAATTGTAATAGAAAATCCCAGTCAACAACACAATCACCCAAACACCGTGAATTGTTTCTGAAAAGAAAAACCCAAAATTGGGCAAAAAAACTTCTACGTGGCCTATAGCATCAAAACCAATTTCACTAAAAAGAATGGTTGCAATACACCTTACTTAAAAACCCTCCGAGTTAGTAAATGGCAATGTATTTGAGCTCTTTGCTCTTGCTAGCAACTAATTCCACGAATCTTTTTTCCTTGCTAGACATTAGTTCTACAAATTGAGCTATCAATCCTTGGCCACTCCAGGGCCTCTTGAAGATTTTGGGATTGTTCCAATGGTTCTCAGCACCCAACAACAAACAATGATCACTCAAGGCTACTATGTGTGCATTGGTTTTAGCCTCCTCTCAAAGAATTTGACAATTGGAGAGGAGATATATAAAGAGAACAAATGGCATTTGGCTCTAGGGTAAAAGGGTTGCTCTCTAGCTCTTCAATATGGGAATTGGGTATTGAATCTCTTGGGATAGAGAAATATATGAGAGGGCTTGATTGAATAGGTACTATAGAGAAAAGTGACAAAATTCTCCCAGGTCCTGCTAATCTCACTCGATTGAGAGAAAGGCAAGAGAGAGGTGAGATTGTTGGTTCAATAATAAGAAAAAAAAAATTGAAATAATTTAAACATTTATAGATAAGACAGTGTTTTTATTTATGATTATCTTAATATTTTGCAGACAAAGAGAGTATAATGAGACAATATAATCGAATGTTGGATTTTTCAAGAAAAATCTAATAAAAAGCTTTTTTTTTTTTGGGGTGGCAATTCAAGAGTTAGGAGAGAGAGTGTTTGAACTTTGAACCCTAGACATTTTCATTGAAAATACTAGGAAGTGTCAGTTGAGTTACAAGTCTCTTGGAAATTTAATAAAAAGTCATTTAATGTGTAACATTTTTAAAAGTTATAATTAGCATGTGTACTTGTAACGTAATGTAAACAATAAAAGATAATAAAAAGGCTAATTAGTGGAGGATAGTTGGATGGCATCAGAGAATGTGCCATCATCCTCATCCTCCCTCTCTAGGTTCCAACACTGCCTAGTTTTTTTAACGGATAAAATCATTAACTAGAATAAACACCATTTCAGCAATTTATTCCATCGAAAGACCCATCTCTTAGCTAGACTTCGAGGTATCTAGAATACATTAACTAGAAAACCCTTAGCTTTTCTATACTCGTTGGAGTAATAGCTCATCCAAGAGTATAATACCACCCTCCACCAAGAATATCTCTATTGGCAACTCAAATCTCAGATCATGTGGCTTAATTATGGAGATACCAATACGAAATACTTTCATCTGAAAACTTTACAGCAATGTAGCCATTCTCGGATTGTGATTCTAAATGATGGGACAGGGTTATGGCTCTTTGGGGAAGCTTTAACCACTCACATTATTGATGCATTTAAAAACTTGTTTATGGCCACCTCGGCTCATCTGAGGACAAAGACTAGTTTAGGACAGCCTGTTAGCTCTAATAGCCCCTTTTTAGATCATTATCAATCACTATTAAGTATCCCCCCATCAGCAGAGATTTCTAAGATTGTCCTCTCTCTCTCTCTCTCCCCCCCCCCCCCCTGAAGGCCCTCGGGTCGAATGGTTACCACGCTCTCTTTTTCCAAATGATTTGGCACATTCTTGGGCCAAGTGTAGTTCAGGTCATTTAAGAGATTTTTGAAAAGTCATCTATTCCTCCTAATTGAGGAATAACCAATCTTGTCCTTATCTTGAAAGTAGCCCACCCAAACCTGATTACTCAGTTTTGACTGATTAGTTCATGTAACACTCTTTATAAAGTGGCATCTCGTATTATCTTGCAGTGTCTTAAACCCCACATCGCAAATGTTATAAATCCTTGTCAGGCAGTATTTGTGCCGGGGTGTCGGACGAGTGATAATATTATCCTAGTCCAGGAGATTTTTAGGATGCTAACACACAAAAGAGGTGGACAAGGTTACGTAGCATTAAAATTGGACCTTGATAAAGCCTACGATCACTTAGAATGGCCTTTTATTAAGTAATCATTAGAATTTTTTCAAGTCCCGCCAAACCTTATCATGCTTATCATGAACATGATATCTTCCACCCGTTATCAAATACAATGGAATGGGGCCCCGCTTCCAGAAGTGATTCCAAGTGATCGTAGCCTATAGGGTTCAGGGGACAGGTTTGAATCTCACATTTATTTTTTGCGGATGATATCTTTCTATTTACCAAAGCCAAGGTCATGGCCTGCCAGAACCTAAGTAGAATCATACAGCAATTCTGTCATTGTTCGGGCCAAATCATGAATACTCATAAATCCCAAATATAGTTTTCTCCTAACACCCCTTGGCGAACAAAAGATTAGGTGGTAGGAATTTTTGCCATCCCAACCATGGAGCATGTAGGCCCTTACTTAGGGACCCCTATTTTCACCACCTGTCAAACGCCTAATGCCTACCAGTATTTAGTTGACAAAATTCAAAAGAAAATAGAAGGATGGCAAGCCAAATGTCTTACTATGACTGGCTGAGCCACTCTAGTTAAATCATCGATGGCTTCCATTCCCATTTATGCTATGCAAACGACGTTAATTCCTCAAAAAGTTAGTCGGCAACTAGACAAATTAAGTTGCCAGTTCTTATGGGGGGATACAAACTAGCACCGGTGTTGTCATACGATTAGCTAGGATACGATAACCTTACCAAAGGACGTAAGAGGGTTGGGGATCCAATCAATCTGACACAAAAATAGGGCAATCCTTATGACCAGGCCTGGTGCCTGTATCATAATCCTAATACGCTATGGGCCCAAGTCTTAAAAGCCAAATATTTCCCTCGTATGAGCCTGTTTGAGAGTGCTAGAACCCTTTGAGGGTCACATATTTGGAAATCCTTGTTTGACGGAATTCAGTGGTTATGATATGGTATGAAATGGATAGAAGGGGATGGGCAGACTATTAGGGTTTGGGATGATCATTGGCTCCCTGGAGGTACCCTCCGTAGTCGCATTGAAGGACCACTCATGCAAAATGACGAAAACAACTGAGTTAGCTCATTACGAGCTAATCATAATTGGACCTTCCACTTTCTCCACGTTCCTCTCCCACCACAACTTGAGCAACTTATTTGAGGTATCCCCGTGGCACGAGTTGCAAGGCTATCTGATACCTTTGTTTAGCCCCATAATAATGGGACTTGCTCGGTTAGTTCCGCTTCAAAATTTTTATACCAACAAAAACATGTATCTTTGGATAAATAGTTGTGAAATTGGATCTAGAAATTACAATACCCCAAGAAGATCCAATTTTACCTTTGGAAATCTATGCATAAGCGGTTTCCCACGAGGCAGTATTTAGCCTTTTCTCGCCCACACATTAACAACCTCTGCCCTAGGTGCAACTCTCCGGAAACAACAATTCATATCTTACGCGATTGCCCTTGGGCTAAGGAGGTTTAGGGTTAATCCTCGGGGGTCTTGCCTCTCTCCTTTTTCCACACGCCCTTACAAGCTTGGTTGAGGAGCAATGCGACTGCAGAGAGTAATTCTGCATCAGCATCTCCCTTGGAAAATATATTTTCCATTCCTATGTTGGAATCTATGGTTAGCTCGAAATGAACGAATTTTTAAGAACCAATCTCGTCCCAGCATAGCCTAGTATACACAAAGGTGCAAGTGGCAACATAATACTTTTTCTTAGCTCTGATAGACTAATTCAAGTTAGGACCCCGCATCTTATTAAATGGACCGCGCCAAGTGAACCCTACATTACGCTTAATACGGATGGTAGTTCCATAGGTAACCTAGGGATGGTTGGTGTAGGTGGGCTATTGATAGTTCTATATTCTGGATATCAGGATTCTCTCTAAATTTGGGTATAGCAACAAATAATGTGGCTGAATTAGCAGCCGTTAGACAAGGTCTCTTGTTAGCATGGGAGTTGGGATTCAAGTTTATTTAACTTGAGATCGATTCGGTTACAGTGTTATCTTGGTTATCTAATATAAATTCTACTTACCCCCCCTGATGTGATGTCTTTAATATGTGATTGCAGGAGCATCATGGAGCAAGCATGGGAGGTGCAAGTGCGTCATATATACCATGAAGCAAACGGATGCACACTAGCGAAATGGGGAATCCATTAACAACATCTTTTGTCTGTTATACTACTTGTCCTAGTTTTGTATACCATTGTTTAGTAAGGGATTTGGTTGGCCTCGGGAGTAATAGATTGTGTGCCTGAAGGTCGGATAATGATGTTGTTGTATGAACCTTTTGTTTAATTAATTAAATAAGACCTCCCGTTTCTATCAAAAAAATAAAACAAAATAAAAAGGCTAATTTTGTAAGACTTGGGTCCCTTAGCCCACTAGGCCAATAGGAAAGGGATGCCCGTTGCCTAAGATTTCTAAACTTCTTAAAGTGCTGTCAGTCGATATGGGACTTCACCACCCTCCTACAGACGTGCACCCTCGCACTTGTGACCCATGACGTGGCATGGCTTATGACATGTGTGGCCCCACCAATGAGTAGGTGACATGTGCATAAGAATTACACAAAAAATTGATAAATGATATCAAAGCCAACCTAGTAATGTCTCAAGAGTATTGCAATACAACGTAGTGATAGACAAGAGTATTGTGCAAACATGGTTAAGTTCCATATCAGGTATTTATTAAGTCAGACTATATTATACAAATTATATATGAAAAACCATAATTGCAACTTAATTAGTCATTTTGAGGTAGGGCTGACCCTGGGCCTAGGCCACTTAGGCCATTGCCTAAGCCCCCTACTAGAAAAAGGCCCAAATTTGGGGGGCAAAAATTGTTTGTTTAAAAACAAAAAAAAAAATTTTTGGGAGATATTAAAAAAAAATTAGTTTACATTTTTTTTACTATTAAGAAGGCCCAAAGAATTAAGTAATGCTAGAGATAGAGATAAGATAAATTTAAATAATAGGTCTTAGAAATAGATGTATTACTAATCACAAGTAATTCAAATAGTAAAATGTTAAAAATACTATAAATTTTACTACACAACTTTTATAATTTGGTGTGATAATGAATATGATAGGTGAACTTTAACAAATTATTAAATATTTTTTTGAATGAATTTTTGTGATTGGTGATATACCTTTGTAATTCTCATGTTGTAAATTTTATAATATCTCTAGCATTTTTGTAAGCCTCATGTCACTGATCACATTCATTACAATATCAGTTTGTAGCAAAATTTGTTATAACTTTAGTATTTTCTCCAAAAAAAAAAAGATCATATTAAAAAGTAAAAAGAATGGATTTAAAAAAAAAATTATTATATAAAATTTTAGTTAAATATTATTTAAGTGATAACATAAAGGCTCATTTGAAGATTTCGATTTCACCTTATGCCTCCGAAACAAATATGACAGTGCGCTTTCCTTAGGTTGTGGCAAATAGTATCAAAATCAACCTAGTAGCCCTACATTGTTCAATAGCATTGTGTAGCACAACGTGGTGATACCTTGAATTTATGGATTGGAGCAGATTAAGTGTCCGTTTAAGATCCGCTTATTTTGATAAAACTGAAATTTTTTTCTGAAAGTATAAAGCTAAAAGTTAGCTGAAATGGTACAGTAAGTCCCATAAATAGTACCAAAAAGTGCAGTAAAACATATAAATAGTATTAAAAATAAACTGAATAGTAAAATAAATTAACAAAAATAATTCATGTCAAACATCCGCTAAGTAAGTCTGTGTCGTGCAAACGTATAAGAGACTCGTATCAAGTATTTATTAGGCGGAAGTCAAATTGAGCTATATAATCCACATCCGCTAGGTGGAATGTTAATTGCAATTGACTAGTTTTATTGGGAAACATAGTAAATATGGCCCACGCTTCTTTATACAGTAGCAAATATTTTGAAGAATTTCAAATTTTTTTTTTTTTTTTGAAGGCAACAAAACTTTATGGGTAAAAAAGAAGAAGTCATGTCCAATGCTAAAGCACCTTTCCACATTTAATTTGCAATCGTCCGTGCTAACTTTGAGGCCAAACTTGCGATGCGTTGTTTGCAAATGATTGCTAGTCTCATGTGAAATTGGATTTTATGAACAGGCCAGGTAGGCATGTTTTAAAAGGAAAGGCTTAGATATAGTAGTTATGTGATGATGCTTTAGGTTTCCTCTTAAAATTTTATAATGTGGTTTTTTTTTTTTTATGATATGAAAGTTTATTTTTAGTTGAGTGGTCATATGACAGAATTTTAAGAGGAGAACCTAAGGAATAATACCTAAGATACTGTACATAAATTTTGTCATATTTTAAATATAATTTTGTGAAAATATGTATGTGTGAATGTCAATTTTAAAGTTTGATTTTAATATGAGTATGCATGTAAAAATAACAAAATTTAAAAATTTGATTAGGGAGGAATGTGTATTTGAAGGAATCAAATTTAAAAAAGCAAACTATTTTTCATATGAAAAATATTAGTCTCATTTTGAAAACATTCTTTTAACCAAAAAAAAAAAAAAGGGACCAAATTGAAAACAACAAAAACAAAGTATATTGTACACACAGGGACAAAACCACTTACTAGGGGGAACGGGTATGCAGCCAACCCGCCAAAATTGACCCAACATGACCCAACTCACCGGGTTGGGTCAGTTTTTAAGAGTTGGTGGGTTGGGTTGAGTTATGATTTTTTTTTTTTAATTTTTATAGTGGGTCAGGTTAGGTTCGGGTTATGAGATTTACAAATTCGGTTTATCCGATCCGACCCACCTATATTTAATATATTTTCAAATTTAAAAAATATATTATATAATTTTGTTATTTACTTTTTTGCCCCTCTTCCTAAATAAAACCCAAACCCTAAGCTCTTCTCATATAGGTTGTGTTTGTTTGGTGTTATGCTCATAATTATTTGGTTATATATTTACTCTTATTTGTGGTGATGTTATTCTAATACTCAATTTAATAATAATAATAGTAATTAAAAAAAAAATGTCCAACCCGACCTAATCTGATCCACGTGGGTTGGGTTGGACCCCTGTGATGGGTTAGGTTGTTGGATTTTTTTAACCCACCATGGTGGAGTTGAGTTGAAAAAACTCTTCAACCTGATCCAATTCGACCCATGAACACTCCTAGGGAAAGAGCATGACCCCATGAGTTTTATTTTTATAATATGTAGTAAATCATTTTAATATATATTTAATTAAAATTAGAAGTTTAGACTTCAGATTTTTTATTTTATTTTTATTTTTTTATTTTATCTAAGTCCTCTTAAGAATTAAGCTAGAACAAAGAGACCCCAAAAATGAACAAGACCACATGCTTTACTCCTATGACCTCCTACAAAACTTGTGAGTTGTGCTCTCCCTTACAAACAGAGGTTGCATTTATCGTATGGGCTCTTCAAATTGCTCTTGAAAAAGTTGGGCATGAATTATTATAGAGGGGATGCAAAAATCTATTTTGACTATCTAGTACCTATGAGCTCGAAGGGAAAGCAAGTGGACTGGTCAATCTCCACCTTGCTCATAGATAGTTTAGTTAATAAATACTTAAACTCAAGTGGTACTGTTAATAAATACTTAAACTCAAGTGGTACTAGTATATTAGGGTACTTTAAGAAGTGTTGCCAATTTGTCTATGGACCACTAGTGTCTCAAGGTTCTCAATGCTATCCATGTCATTGGCTGGAGTAAGGGCTCTCACCCCAACCCATCTAGTTTCTCTCCCTCTTCTAGAATTAATTTTAAAATTACATTTAATTTTAGCAATCTTATTAATGATTTTGTTTTTTTACCACAACATACTTAAACTTTGAGATTTAAAAAAAAAAGAAAAAAAAGAAAAAAAAAAAGAGCGTAAAAATAGAAGTTTGGCGTAAATGCACTTTTAGTCCCTATATTTTGACGTTTTTCCATTTTAGTCCCTACATTTTATTTTTTCCACTTTTAGTCCCTAAAACCAATTTACGCTTTCCGTTTTAGTCCTTGAAGCACTATTCCGTCACCAAACTAACGGGGAAACTGGACGTGGCTGACGTGAGTATTAAAATATTATTAAAAAAATTATTTGACATTTTTTAAATGCCAAAATTAAAAAAAAAAATTTTAATTACTCAATTTTCTTTTCATTATTTGTGTTCTTCCCTATAATCAATCTCCAGCAAAATACAAACCCTAAACCCAGATCCTAACCAAACCCCAAACCCATATCCTAGTAAAGCAAACCTTAGCCTTCAAACCCATAAATTTTCTTGGCAAACAAACACAAAAAAAACCCGCTGGAAAAAAAAACCCCAAATCACCACCACCGAATCAAAGAACATGAAGATCATACCCAAGCAAAAGAATAGAAACCCAGCAACCAGCAAAGCACCACCATCGAATCAAATCATCCACTACCACATCAACAAAACCACTCCCAGACCAAACCATCCAAAGAATAGAAACCCAGCAAAGCACCCAACTCATCCACTCCCAAACCAAACCATAATCAAAGAGGCTGAGATCGGGTGCGATGGGTTTGAGATAGAAAGAGGCTGAGATCGGCTTGATCTGGGTTAGAGAGATGCTGTGATCGGTTGGTACCTGGTGAGAGCGAGCACCGAAAACGGGAAGTGGAGAGGCCATGACCTGAGCGAGGCGCTGAGCGGCGGCTTTGGTGGTGAAGTTCTGAGTGCGCTTGACGGTGGAGAAGGCGGTGAGCAAAATCTGGGTTTGGGTTTTTTTTTTTTTTTTTTTTTTTTTTTTTTGTGAGCCTCATCGTGATCCGTTGATTGTCTTTGTGTCGTGTATCAGAGCCATCAATTATCTTCTTTTTCTTGTTCTGTTTTGTTGATGAAACTTGTACAGAGAAATGAAACACTTGTGGAGTAGCAATAATTTATAATTTGTTCAAACAAGTTAGTACAGACTACAGAGGAGCTTGACTAATACGTGGTCTCACACTCTCCACAAAATAAAATAGCAATATCTCACTGGTGTGTCTCTCCATCTCTCACTCACACTCGCTCACAGAGTTTCTCAGTCTCTCTCTGTGCGTTTGAGATATTTTTAAAAAATTTGAAATTTTCAGATCGATAAAAAAATATCTTGGATGGTGTAAAAATGTTGTCCACCAAACTTATTATTATTTTTTGCCATTTGGTTGCTGGGTTTCTATTCTTTTGCTTGGGTTTGATCTTCATGTTCTTTGATTTGATGGTGGTGATTTGGGGTTTTTTTTTTTCCAGTGGGTTTTTTTTTGTGTTTGTTTGCCAAGAAAATTTATGGGTTTGAAGGCTAAGGTTTGCTTTACTGGGATATGGGTTTGGGGTTTGGTTAGGATCTGGGTTTAGGGTTTGTTTTTTGCTAGAGATTGATTATAGGGAAGAACGGGAAGAACACAAATAATGAAAAGAAAATTGAGTAATTAAATTTTTTTTTTTTAAATTTTGGCATTTAAAAAATGTCAAATAATTTTTTTAATGATATTTTAATACTCACGTCAGCCACGTCCAGTTTTCCCGTTAGTTTCGTGACAGAATAGTGCTTCAAGGACTAAAACGGAAAGCGTAAATTGGTTTTAGGGACTAAAAGTGGAAAAAATAAAATGTAGGGACTAAAATGGAAAAACGTCAAAATATAGGGACTAAAAGTGCATTTACGCCTAGAAGTTTTGTATAAATAGGAGAGAGGATTAACTGTTGGATGATTGATGGCTAATTATTTGCTATCACATGTCCACAGTGCAAAATTAATCTTTTGTAGAATTAATTTTTTTTAAAATTTTAATTTTTGGATCAATCCATTGCTTCCAATACAAAAATTGATCTTGATTTTTTTGAATAACTCTCATTCTTAAAGGTAATTTTTTTTTTTTTTTTTTTTTTTTTGTTTATAACCACAGTGCAAAATTAATCTTTTGTAGAATTAATTTTTAAAAAATTATAATTTTTGGATCAATCCATTGCTTCCAATACAAAAATTGATCTTGATTTTTTGAATAACTCTCATTCTTAAAGGTATTTTTTTTGTTTTGTTTTGTTTATATTCTGGCCACTCTGAGATGAAATCCTTGTTTTTTTTCTCATGAGTATACATACATACTATTTTTGACAGGTATAATTTATAGTTTCCAAACACACGTAAAACCCACATAGTTTAACATCTCTCAAATCAATTAAGCTTGTTAGTTTATAGATAGCAGCTTATGCTAAGTTGTCTTCATCATGATACTTAGAAAATCCAAGATTCATACAACTTAACCAATTAAGCTTGTTAGTTCATAGAATCATAGATAGTTGTTCTCCATTATACTAGACAACCCATGTCTTCTGGCATTGGATTCCATTTAGATAAAAATAGGTAGTGAAATGAACCATTTTGGATAAAATTAAATGGATTATATACTCATAAAAAAGAAGTTAATTAATGTTGGGTACACTAGACTAATCGAAATGGTAGCTGGTCTACACCTGTGAAATGGTCAATCTTCTTGACCCCTTTTTGTGCTAACAAGCTGTGAATTTATAAATTAATTATTGAGTTAACAATCTTTGCCAGTAAGATCTGTTGGGCAATCAACTTATTATCTCTGAAGAAAAAGGGGAAAAGGAAAAGAGAGAGTTGGTGTTGATCAGGTTAGTGGGTCAACCTTGGTTGTCTTCATATAACTAAGGCGACCACAGAGAACTTTCGATACTTCGTAGTATGCAAGTATTGAATTTCACCTAACAAAAGAAGAAAAGAAGCCGGGGAGGTGGGGGTGGTGGAACTTTCTTTAATGAGAAACTGTAGGGACCAAAAAAAAATTGTGTCACAGTTATTGTCAAAATTCTTCTTCTCTTTTTTTTTTTTTTTTTTGGGAGAAACCGTTATTGTCAAAATTCTGAAATGGTAGATAATGAGCAGTGGAAAAATTAAGCGATGGGTTCATGTGAAATAATTTTACACTATTCACAATCGACCATTTCAACAAATTGACAAATAGTATTGTCATAAAAGGAACTATTACTTAATATTGGAGCTTTCTTCGTCATTGACAATATAAGAGGTGGGGTGGGGGGTGTTGATAACAACTTGTGATGTCTTCCAATTTCCAAGTAATACACTAAAGTTATAAATAACTTAAATTTACATTACTTTTTCTCTTTCCTTAGACTCGTGTAAAAGAAAACTTTTCTCTTAAGGTTTGTGCTCAAATGACACACAATTCCTAACTTTTGTCCGAAATTCAAGCTAACAAAATCTATTGAATTTAGATTTTTTTTTTCTTCTTTTTGGTGTGTCTTTTTGAAAAGGTACATCCACCTTGAATCATATTTGATAATCCAAAAATTATATATAAAAGAAATCTGTCACTTACAATGTTTATGTGAGTTGGGGTTATGGGCCACTCGACATTTGATTTTGGTATACACTGTGCCCATATCATAGATAGGGGAACAAGGATCCAGTGACTGGGCAACCCAACCCTAGGACTAGGGGCTAGGGAATTCTGGATTAGGGTGTCGAATAACATACCGATCTAGACTAAGATTTGGTGCAATAGTCCCATGCAATTGTGAGAGGAAAAAGTTAAGAAGGTAAAATGATAAAAAAAAGTTAAAAAGTTTTGACCCAAAGATTAAGATTAAATGAAAACTTTTCCCTTATGTGGCGTTTGGTATGGGGTAATGTTTTAGGATTCCTAGGAATGTTTAAAGATTCCCATGTTTGGTTGTAAATTACGTCAGGGAATCAGATGCTAGGGGAATCTGGATTCCCCCCTTAAACCCCTCTCAGTAGGAATGTGATTCCCTTTAAAACATGTGGGTATCTAGATTCCCAAGCTTAAAGGAAATTGTATTTTTTTATAAATTGACAATTTTAACCCCTTTTCCTTATCATTTAAGCAATTAAGATAAAATATAAAACAAATCATCAATATCTTTTCTCCTATCTTTATCTTTTCCTGCCAAACCAACATAAACATGATAGACAACTCTATTAATATATACTTTTAACAAAGTTCTATTTATATTTTACGTGTGGAAAAAAAAGTTTGAAGAGGACCCTTCATTATTGCTAGGTATTTACTTTTACTCTTGGTTTTGTTTAGTTGCTAGAAATATAGTTCTGGATTGGTGGCTTCATTTGTTTTTTTATTTTTTTATTTATATATATATATATATATATATTTTTTTTTTTTTTATTATAGATTAATGGCTTTGTTTCTAGGTTCATATGTTAGACTACAGTTTTAATGAATGTGTTGCTAATTAATAGTTTATATTTTGTTTTTCATTATTTATTTAGAGGAATATATTTTTTTAAAGGACTAATTAATAGTTTATATTTTTTTTCATTATTTATTTAGAGGAATATTTTTTTTTAAGGACTTGGTAATTCACGTTCAAATCTAAGGATAGAATGAGAAAAATAAATAATTCATTTAAAATTCTTGGGAATAAACCAAACATTATCATCTCACATTCTTAGAAATCTTAAGAGATTCCCAATGAAACCAAACATAGGAATAGCTACATTTCTAGGAATGTGATTCCTAGGAATCACATTCCTAAAAATCTAGATGCCAGGAGTAATGTGGATTCCCTCGTACCAAACGCCACCTTAAGGTTTGTGCTCAAATGACACACAATTCCTAACTTTTGTCCGAATTTCAAGCTAACAGAATCTGATTGAATTTAGATTTTTTTTTTTTTTTTTCTTTTTGGTGTGTGTCTTTTTGAAAAGGTGCATCCACCTTGAATCATATCTGATAATCCAAAAATTATATATAAAAGAAATCTATCACTTACAATGTTTGTATGAGATGGGGTTATGGGCCACTTGACATTTGATTTTGGCATACGCTGTGCCCATATCATAGATAGGATCCAGTGATTGGGCAACCCAACCCTAGGACTAGGGGCTAGGGAATTTTGGGTTAGGGTGTTGAATAACATACTGATCTAGATTGAGATTTGGTGCAATAGTCCCATGCAATTGTGAGAGGAAAAAGTTGAGAAGGTAAAATGATAAAAAATGTTAAAAAGTTTAGATCCAAAGGTTAAGATTAAAAGTAAGTTTTCGACTTTCATTCTTAGCCATCAAAAGTGCTACTTGATTCTAATCCGACAGATCTAAATGGCGTCCGTAGGCATACTGCTTCCTTTTCCAACCATAGCTTGGAGATTGCAGCATCACATTGATAATGTTTCTCTTTTGGGTGGAATCAATTGGGTAATGTTGTTTACGTGTGCCTTGTGGAATCCCTTTTGCAGCCATTACTTATTAATATTCAATTTATACTACTTGGTGTCAAGAGTCTTGTAACTTAAGTAATACTTACTAATATATATATTTTTATTCTAAAAAGAATAATATTTCCAACAGAAACATATAGGGTTCAAATCCTCTTTTCACTTGTTATAAATATCAAATTATATATATAAAATACCATTTATCAATTTTCATTTTTATCTTTAAAACTTTTTAGTTTTGTTTGTTTTAGTCTTAGAATTTTCATTTATTGTCTAAATGATCATTTCCTCAACTTTCTTTTAAAAATAAAAAATGCCCTTAACTTCCTACAAAATAATGTATGTTTTTAAAAAAGAAAGAGGAGTGGTGGAGAAAAATAGAAGGCTAAAATATATTATTGATCTCTGAAATTTACTGACTGAGCACATTTGATCTCAGAAATTTCAAGTGAGTACTATTAGTCTCTTCATCAACTTTTGTTATTTTCCTTACCTATGTGTTTGATGAAGCAATGATGTGTCATTTTTTAAAGTGACATGGCAACTCTTTTAATATTAAGAAAATTACACATCAGCCCCATACAAACCTGGAGCAACCCATTTTTTTTAACGTGCCAATTCAAACCTTTTTCAATTGGTTTCTCTTTCCCCAAATCAAACCCAAATCTCTCTTTCCTTGAATCAAATCCAATTTGAACCCTAAGCACATAGTCCCTAAATCTCATTTTTAAAACCATTGGGAAAAAGTATTTAAAACCATACCTGTATAAAATACAAATTTTAAATCTCATTTTTTAAGGTATAGCTTTTCAAATAATTTATTTTTAAAAAGGTGAAAAATAAGAAGTACTAAATGAGTACAAATGAAAATTCTTGTATTTTAACAAAAAATGGAAAAGTTAACGAATGCTCTAAGTGAATTGATTTATGATGTACATTTTTAGAAACTTTATATGAGAAAAGATTTTTTTTTTTGATTTTTTGACAACTTTTTATAATAAAACTTTCGTAAAATAATCCATTAATAAATACTCTAAAAACACCCATTAGCTGGTCCTAAAAAAAAGTGAGTTTTCTCTCTAAATGTAATCCTTCCAAATACCTAGTGAAAGAAATGGAAACTTTTAACCCGTTTGGTAATGTTGTTTTAGTAACGTTGTTTGTATTTTTGGGAAATACGTGTGGGTGAAAAAGCATGTGAAAATATATGTAATATTGTTTAAACACTAAAAATTATTGTTCAAAATACACTACAAAACAGCTCCTCAATGTTTGTGTGTACGAGTGTATCTGGTATTGGATCAACAATTCATAGAGTTGTTTTGTGTGTGTACACAAATTTGTTGTAAAAAATTGTAGACGTAGCTTTACTTTCAACAGATATGTTAATCCTTGTTTTGAGCTTGCCAAAGGCCCCAAACAATTCTAGTCCAGACCCCAGCTAAGGTTTCCATACTCCCCGGTGTATATTATAGATTAATGGGCCCATCAAACTGATGTTGGACAAATGTAGAGGCCACAGACGGGCCCGTGACCCATTAAAAAACAATCATGGGCTTAATAGAAAGAGTTCGAAAGACAGCATGGGCTAATTGTTTGACACTGCGCACTACTATGTTGATTAAATCCGGAGGTTTCAAAGAAAAAACAATTTCAAAACACAAGGCCAGTGAAAAAAAATCACTTTTTCCTAACAATGCCATTTATGTTTGAAATTGACAGAATTTAGTAATTTACCTCCAAACTTAAAAGGAAAATTTCTCTAGCGACAATTAAGGTTGTGTTTGTTTCGAGTGTAAAAAGAATATGAAAAATATTTTACACCATGAGGAGTGTTTGAGTTTGCTGGAAAACTCAGTCAAACGAAAAATCATTTTTGTTGATTGTAAAATATCAAGGCCTGAAGTATAAAATAGATTACACTTCTATTTTGTTTTCAAACCATTTTCAGTTCTACACACACACACAGAGAGAGAGAGAGAGAGAGAGAGAGAGAGAGAGAGAGAGAGAGAGAGAGAGAGAGAGAGAGAGAGAGAGAGAGAGAGAGAGAGAGAGAGAGAGAGAGAGAGAGAGAGAGAGAGAGAGAGAGAGAGAGCTTGAACGAGAGCTTGACTCCACCGCCATCTGTGGCCGTACTTGTCACCGTCAATCAAGGTAAATTCCTCCTCCCTCTTCCTCTCTCTTCCTACTTCGTTCTCCCTCTTCCTCCCTCTGCCTCCTTCCTTCCCCCTCTTCCTCCCTCACCGATCTAACCTCTCTCTCCCCACCGATCTGTCTTCCCTCTCTCTCCACCAATTTTTCTTCCCTTCAATGTTAATGGTGGCTAATTAAGGGTGGGTTTAAATTTGATCTCTGATTTTGTTGTTGTTGTGATGATGTGGTCGTGTGGGTGGTGGTGTTTTAGTTGCTGGATTTTGGTGACAACAGAGCAGTGGTGGTTGTTTTTTTCCAACTTCTCGATTTGGATTTTGGATGGTTGGTGGTGGGTTGTGCTTGTCTTGGTGGTGGTGGTGGCTGGTTTGTGCTTACATTTTCTGGAAATAAGTTTTTACATGTAAGACCAAACACTGAAAACTATTATCTAGCATATATCCAGAAAGTAATAAAAAAACTGAAAATATTTTCCTTTATGTAAAATAATTTCACCTGAAAATATTTTACACTCCGAATATGTTTTACATAGAGCCAAACATAGCCTAAGTCATGTGATTCAATACATGTAGATAGTTTTAATGTTTTATGAATTGCTACGTAATGGAGATGTTTGAAATTGATAAATATACTTCTAAAGTAGTTTAAAGGAAAATTTCTCTAGCAACGATTAAGTTGTGTGATTTAATACATGTAGATAGTTTTATGAATTACTACATAATGAGGAGAGAGAGAGAGAGAGAGAGAGAGAGAGAGAGAGAGAGAGAGAGAGAGAGAGAGAGAGAGAGAGAGAGAGAGAGAGAGTCAACGTTTCCACATAATCATTTTATTATAAAAAATGACTTTTAAATAAAATTCAATAAAAAATCGTTATAATTTTTCATATGATTGTTTGAAAAAAAAAATTCCTTAAAGTTGAATTTAATAATTGAAAAAAAAGTACTCATTTTGTTCTAATTTGTTTGTCCTGTTTCCAATACCCAACTTTTTATGTGAATATCATTTATTGTTTTGTCTTCCTTATAAAAATGTATAAGTTTCCAAAACTACCTTTAAATAAATTTATCAAAAAATTGGAATATTAAATCTGAAATTACACGCACAAAAATTTGCTCCTTACCAATGTTAGCATTTTTGAAATTACATGTACAAATTGTAACTTATCCTCTCAATTAAATTTGAAAAATCTTCAACTACCACAATACAAACACTATTGGCTCCAAGCATTTTGGATTGCCTCAAATACAAATTCTAGTTTATCTTTTTAATCAAATCTTAAACACCCAATACTTCTAAAATACAGATTCTATTGTCTCCAAGTTAGGAATTTTATTGGCGCCAATTCAAACACGATTTTTTTTTTTTTAAATTTATTTTTATGATGGCAGCAAAAAAGAATTACTAAGTGAAAATTATTTGCAATATTTCTCATACGTAAATAGATCTAGAGTAATCCTAATCTCAACTAAAAAAAGAAAGAAAAGAGAATGGCATGTAAGATGCAAAGTCTAATTGATTCTTGTGCAATGATAAACTTGATTTTGTGGTAATGTGTTCCTTTTTTTTTTTTTTTTTTTTGCGAAGGAAAATTTGGAATTTTTATTAACTTAAGCCATCTAAATCAGCTTGAACAATAGAAAGAAATTGTGGTGGAACATCCTCCATCCACACTAAGTAATTTGGTATGTTTATAGCATATCTAGTCAGACTATAAGCAACAAAGTTAGCTTCTCTCCTTGTATGAGAGTAAAGTAATTGATCAAAATTTCTAGAGAGCACCTTAGCATCGTTAACCAGCAAGCCATATGGAGTTAGAGCAGGTTCATCATCTGTCAAAGCTTTGAAAAGTTCCCATGAATCGCTGATGCGGGAGATGAGAGAAAATTATTATTTAATATTATTTATGTTCGCAAGTCAATTGTATTTTTATGTTTTAGGTCCTAGTAGTTTATTGGGCTATTAGTATTTTAATTTGGGAAGCAAGATTATTTTTGTAATAAGGCAATTAGGGTTTCTTAGCCAATTAGAATTAGGGTTTAGCAATCCTTTATAAGCAACTTATTGTACTCCTTAAGGAAGTAGTTGATATTATGATGAATGAAAAAATGGCCGTTTGGTCTTTCTTTGGTCTGGTGCTGACTCTAGGTCTACCCTAGGTGCTGACTCCTAGGTCATATCCCTTTATTTTTCTGTTGTTTCAATTTTGTTCTGGTTGTCCTGCGTCATATTTGGTATCAGAGCAAACTTCCGGTTCATACAACACAATCGTAGACAACCAATAGAAAGCAAAACCATCAAAAGAGCAAGCTAGCCAAATATGACAGTACCTTTCAAGTTTTTGCCCCATGAGATCTTGAACAAGCCCAAACCAGTCCCGGCAATCCGTGTATACCCCGTAGCCCCACATGAGTTTTTCATCCCCAAGCCAACAGAGAAGCCAGTGACGCCTCCCAAACCAGTGACCACCATCCGTGCCCGCCTCTGATCACAGAACCCACACCACCAAACCCAAAAAAAAAAAAAAAAAAAAACCCACGCAAGCCATCAGCCACCAACCGAGACCCACAAATCAACCTTCAGCCGCCGCATCCCATTAACCACCAACTGCAGACCCATCAACCACTGCCGCTGACACCATCTTCGCCCCTGACCATTGCCGCTGAGGACGTTAGCCACCGCCGATGCAAGCCCCGAGACAGGCAGCTGCCACTCCGTCGCCGTCTTCCCCGTCTTGCGCCGCCGCAATCGTTGACCACTAGCACCGCCGTTCATCGCCGAGCCGACGAAAAAATGGTTGTTTGGTCTTTCTTTGGTCTGGTACTGACTCCAGGTCTACCCTAAGTGCTGACTCCTAGTGGTTTCCCCGCTTAGTGCTGACTCCAAGCAAGGCCTAGGTGCTGACTCCTAGGTCATATCCCTTTATTTTTCTGTTCTTTCAATTTTGTTCTGGTTGTCCTGCGTCAGTTGGTTTATTATTTCTTCATTTTTTTTTAGCAACCAAAGACCACTATAAACCTCCCACACAACCTCTCTCTCAACATAAGAAACTATTAAATTACCAATTTTTCCAAAAGTTTAAACTATTAAGAAATGATGAATTTAATCGCTTAAACATAATTCTAACACTTTCCCTCACTCGTGAGCCTAAACTTCCCCATTAATGTCCCAAAAGTTTAAACTATTAGGAAATGATGAATTTAATTACTTAACCATAATTCCAACATTCTCCCTCTTGTGGGCCTAAACTTCCCCTTAATAAGTGGGAGTCTAACAAGTGAGAATTTAATATTTTAAATGGGAGGTAGAGTGAAGACAAAGATTGAACTCAGGATCTTCTTCTCTGATACCATGTTAAATTACTGATTGTTCCAAAAGTTTAAGTAATTGAGATATGATAAATTTAATTATTTAACCACACAATTCTAACACTCTCCTTCACATGTGGCTCGAAAATACCTTTTAATAGGTGAGGCCCAACACGTGAGAATCTAAATGGGAGGTAGAGTGGAGGAGACAACGATGGAACTCAGGACCTCTTAAGAAATAATAAATTTAATCATTTAATCATAATTCTAATAGAAACATTGCAACCACTTTGAACCACCATCAATACCATTTTATAGCCATTACCTTCCCCAATCATACACAGACTAAAAACTTCATTGCCTTCAACCAAACCGCCATTTTTAAAGAAAAGTTGTTTTATTAACCAATTTTATTAGTTAGAGTTAGTGTTTTTTTCCCTTACCAAATATAAATTTAGAAAGGATATTTTAATTAAAGTTTATTTTAAAACAGTTTTAATAATTTTTTAAATAATTTTTTTAATTTTATTAAAAATTAAAATTAGTCTATACTCACAAAATCTTTATAGTCTTAGACAATTTTTAACCTTAGCAAATGACTCATTCACCCCTCATTTCAATGGCCCCAGAACTCTAAAATTCTTCTACAAAAATCTCCTCCACAATCGCACTCATCCACACTAGTGAATTCATTGGTAAGGATTAAAAACTTACGTGGCTTGAATGAGAAATCCACTAAAAGAAACTTTGGAAGGAACTCACAAGGAGAATACTTGGGATTTTTTATTTTAAATTTGTTATTTATGATTATTTTGGCTTAAGAAGGTTTGCTCTTAAAAGGATAGTAGTATGACAACCCCTCTCCTCTAAAAGTGTGCAACAAGAGGGTTGGTTTTATATAAGAAATCATCAGGTTAATTTAGAAAACCTTCAAAGTCGATTTGCTATTTGCTGTAGTTTTGGTTGAGTGGGAATGTAGTAAGGGACTAAGGGTTGAGACTTGAGAGAACTCTCGAAAACATGTAGGATATCTATAGCAGCGGTTTAAAAAGTGCTGACTTTAAATTGCTGTAATAGGTCAATCTATTGTGATAGTTTCTAAAAGCGCTGCTGTAGGTTTCCTATAGTGGCAGTTTTCAAAACCGTTCGGAAAAAAACGCGGTCGTAGAACCAGTTTTTGGTAGTAACAACACAGTTGTGTGAACTTCAAATGGACAAATCTCATTCATTTCAAATCCAAATTAGGTGAAATTTATATTTGTTTTGAATCCCTAATTGTCTAGTTTTTAATGAACAAAATTTTCACTAAATAATTCATTATGGTGTAAAAAATATAAGAAAAGATCATCAATTCATTATCCTTGAGTAGCTCATAAATTCATCATCTTTAAGGATCTTTTGACATAGACTCAAACCTAACACAATTTAATTGATACAATCCAAATTTGGAATGTTTTGACACTAGAATTTGCCAATTCAATTATTAACCCTAACAATATAATATTTTTTTATGCATTCATTTTCTTGTATTTTGAATGTGAACCAAACAAAAATTTAAGTGAACAAAATTATAAAGAAAATGATAATAATTAATTTGCAGGATATCCAGAGCATCTTGTACCCAAAAGATAATAGTCCAAACTATACATCTGCATTAGTTCCTTCCTTTAAGTAGTTGAAAATTTTAGGGTGTGTTTGGTACATGTGTTTGAAAAAATGTGTTTTGTTATTTGAAAATATGTGTGGAAATATGTGTGGGTAAAAAAGTGTGTAAAAATGCGTGTAATGTTGTTTAAAAACTAAAAACATGTGTTTAAACATGTCTACCAAATAGCCCCTTATTTTCGATCGTCTATTTCAGTTTTGGCAACAATACTGGTTTTGACAATATCCATCTTCTAGCCTCAAATATTAGTCAATGCAATTTTTAACAAATCTATAAGATTAATGGGGAAAGTCTCAATAAATCATTTGACCCTTATTATATAGTGCCAAAAAAAAAGAAAAAAAACAAAAGAAAAAGTGTATATCTATGACCGACGCACATATGTGAGAGAGAGAGAGAGAGAGAGAGAGAGTGAGGGTGGGCTCCACAGAGGCAGCGGGGTGGAGGAAAAAGTAAAGATTATTATGAAATATTCTTAGCTATTATTTTAAACATGATTAGGAAAGTCCAAAGTTATGGTTTATATATATTGATATTTTGGGTCCAAATATGCGATAATTGCATTGTTAATTGGCTCCTGGAACTGGTAGGTAGGATGTCACTCGAATGATAACTGTCCCGACTTCCTTTTGTATTATTATGACCAAAATAATATTGCCAATAAACGTGACATATATATAGATTGGAGCAAGCAACCATGACAAATAATAATAAAAATTTACCATTTGTAAAAAATAGTGAGAAATTAATGAAACTATATGTGAGAGTTGAGAGACGTCTTCCATTGCTCCACTGTGATGTAATTGAACAATATTACCTACTTTTGATTTGAAATGTTAATGTTGACATCCTATCACAGTGCACAGATGGCTAATGGAAATTGATTAAATGCATAGTTGGGTTTGGGATAGGAATTAGGATTTACTATTTAGTTGATAGAGCATCCGATCGAAGTGAGCCCAGAATATATAAAGCAACTTTAAGCATGATAAAGTGATAATAACTTGGTGTTTTGGCTTGTCTAAGCATGGATGGAATGTAATTGATGTCAAAGTTTTGTAGATTCAGACTGGTTTTTGGATTTCTTATTTGTATTAATTAGCACCTAATTAAATTCCAACTAGAACCCATCTCAAAAAACTTGGGCGCCTTTAAGCTTGTTTAGGACTTTGTTATTAAGAGTAGTTGGTATTAAACAAATTAGATAAAGCTTAGGGAATGTTTTATGAGGTACCTTCAAGGTAGCTAAACTGTCATTATCTTAAAGCACTAACAATAGTTAGAGACACCTCTCAATGGAGAATGGGGACTTTGTTTTCTGAAATGAGAGATTAGACAAGCAAAGAAAAGACAACTAACTGTACTTGATCCGACTAAAAAGACAATATTTTAGTCATGTTTAATTTGAGCTAGTTTCTGTAAACATGTATAAACGAGAAAAGTCCAACAAACAAAGCCTTACGGGTTACTTCACCGTTGTGTTGGATAACACGTCACAGTATTTATAGAACCTTCATATTGTTTGTATGAGAAAATGAGAATATATATTCTTTTCCATCTAAACTACCTGATACTGTATAACAATAATCAATGTTAGGTACATAAAAATTTTCAGTCTCTTTCATAAACAAAGGACGAGTTTTGATTGAAACATTACTTTTATATAGATTAATTATTTTTATTTTTATATTTATTTTGTACTAATCCTAACAAATCATGTTAATAATTATGAAAAATTTTGTATCGCTAGATCTATTTTATAATAATTTGCGTTGAGTTCATGACGTTTTATTAGTTTTGTGTCATCTATTGTCCCATGCAATAACTCTAAGAACTAACCTTGTAAGGGGTTGACTTAATGATTCTTAAGGTCTCATGATATCTATGAGATTCTAAGTTTGAAACCTCTTGCCAGTATCTTGGACCACTCTAAGGGATTCTTCCTTGTAATAACCAAGTGTGTGTGGGATGCCAAGACCACACATGCTCAAGAGAATAGTCTGATACTCGAAGAGGTTTAGATACATTTGTTTGTTAAAAAAAAAAAAAAAAAATTTAAGGACTCAAATTTGTTCACCCTATTAGTATATTTGTTATAAATAGTTGAGATGACAGATTGTGATTGGTGTTAATAAAAATGATATTAATGGTGGGTGTATGTGGTAGTAATGTGGCTCTAATAATAACTTACCATTTTGGCAGTTGTGAAAAATAATTGTGATAATTTTGAGTGATGCTAGAAATTTTACAAATTTTTATTACACAAGTCTTTCAAATTGATGTATCGCCAATTACATAAAGATAATCCAATCATATTTATAAAATTATTCATATTCTGAGGTTTGGTGTCTACTTATAAGACGGTCTTAAATAACCCTATGTTTTAGTTGTGTTGGTTTTTCTTCAAAAGAAAGTGAATAACAAAGTAAAAACTATTTAACCAATATTCCACCACAACTCAACGCTGCAATTTTAGTAAACTGGGATGATTTTTCATAATAAAATTCACACTTTTCTTCTCAAAAAGAAAAAAAGAAAAAAAAAGAAAGAAAGTAAAAACTATTTAAGTGCAGCAATGTTACTTATAATTGAAAGGATAAAGTTTAATTCCAAACCAATTTGGAGTTATCTCCTCCAACCTACTACAAGATAATTTAAAAGACTTTCCATATATATAATTTAAACAAGTCACATGAATCATTAGAAAATTCACTAGACTAAAATTACACATAAATAATCTCTTCCGTCACCATATAGTTGATATGCAAAATCTCTTTTAAGTTTTAACTACAAAACTCATATCCCTCTCAAAGAAAGTGAAAATAACAAGAAAAATTTATTTAAGTGTAAAAATATTACATGTAATTGAAAAGGGGGCTAGATATGCAAAATATTTTTTACCGACAAAGTACAAACTTCATGACCTAGTTTGCAATAGCATTAACATCCGTAGTGGCAAAACTGCAACCCGTGAACAAACTCGAGGATAGGAAGACTACCATCATCACCACTACCGTCAACAACAATAAAGAAAAGGAATAACGGGTCAATGAACTTCGTTTTCTTAATTGATTTCCTTTTCCTCTGCTTCATTCTTTTCAAGATTGTTGGGATTTGATTCCTAAAGATTAACCCGCACTTCTTCTAGTGAGGTTCTCCCCGCAAATCATATGAGTTTTTTTTTTTGGTTTTTGTTTGTGTGTGTGAGAGATTTATATGATGGCCAAACCCTTGTCTATATTTGTCTTTTTGGGTAAATATGAATGATTTTTTGAGAATTTGATTGCGGGAGAAGATAAATCCCAGTTAAAATTGAGGTAGTTATATTTATGATTTTGTTTATTTAGTCCGTGGCGGCTTCAGGAATTTTGTTTAAAGGGTTCATTAAAAAACTTAAATTAAAAAAATAGAACTTGAATATATCAAGTTATCGACCAAAACAAAAAAAAAGTTTTACAATTTCCTTCTACAAGTTTTCAAATTTTGAATTGTTACATGATAGTTTATTATGAGTATTTATTGCCAATGTGAGTAGCTCTGACAATTTTATTTTGTAAAGTTTGTCTAACATTTTTATTTTTATGCAGTTGTTATTATCTATTAATTTGTCATTGTTGTGGTGTGTCTTTGTGTTAGAACCACTTTCCCTCTCCCCTGTGTATGTGTGTGTGTGTTTGTTTCTAAAAAAAAAAAGAATGGATAATTGTCCCACATTGTTTAAGAGAGTGTATTGTGTGTAGTATAACTTACCCCACCATCTCTTAAAAGTTATCATGACTTTTGAGTGGAGTTGTGGTGTGCCTTTATATTAGAACCTCTTTTCCTCTCCCCTGTGTATGTGTGTGTGTGTGTTTGTTTCTCAAAAAAAAAAAAAAAAAAAAAAAAATATTTGTCATTGTTTTTATAAAAATATTTTAAACTAAATGAATAAACTTAACTCATTGGCTCTGTATTAATTATTGACGCATACAACCACACTCATTCATACATAAGATAATACACTGCGTGTTTACTTAACCTAACGGGAAAGTAGTATATGTTGGGTTGAAGTTCCCTTAATCTTTACTGTAGAGAAAACAAATTAAAAAGAATGAACAAAAAATTGTGTAATCCTCTTTAAGAGAAGATATTTTATGTATCAGATAAATATATACATCTTCCATCTCTCAAATATATGAGTTCCAAACATACTGTGAGTGGGTACATATATCTGACACATAAGATTATTATTATGCTTTTAGACATGGAGAAGATAACGCCAAAGAAATATTCTTACGTAAGCATCTATGATACTTGAGACCCTCAAAGACTTGTTAGTAGTTTTTTGAATTGTTTTTGTTTTGCTAATTTGAAGGGCAGGGAGAAGGGTGTCACCGGATTTTAAGCTTATTGGTAAGAGTTGTTGGACTTTCATGTTTATGTATTATTACTTAATTTCTTAATTGGTCTATAATTATTACTTAATTTCTTTATTTTACGTATTATTACCAGGAAAAAAAAAAGAAGATAAAAAATGTTTTTTATTATTACAAGACAGTAAAAGGACAACAAATTAAAAATGATGATGAGACATTTTCATGAAAACAAAAGATAAAACTTGGAGTTATAAAGAAAACATAACATAAAGAAAATGCAATCTAACTTGTCTTTCAATAGGAAAATCAAATACGCCTTAGATTTCAGTTATCTTGGTTCCCAAAAAAAAAAAAAAAAGATTTCATGTTATCTCTCACATGAAATTTGCCAAGTCATTTCAATACTCAAAATTTTCCCTTCTTTTTTTGTGGGTAAGTACGGACAAACAGGTTACAGCTAGAGTTTGTGAGAGCATTTTTGTGCGGATATTTATGAAGCCAGCATCGTTACCAACTACCATGCAACAAAACTCATCTATTGAGAGAATAACAAAAGTGAAAAAGTTTTGCAAATTAAAGATAGAGTACAGAAATAGGTATTGTTTTGAGTGGGTGCGTTCGTGTAGTCGTGTATGAGAAAGGTGGGACGTGAAGAGTCAAAGTAGTTTGTTGCATATTTTCAGTGCCTGTTGATGTAAAAGGTGAGGTTATGACTTATGAAGAGAAGAGAAGAGATGGTTACTTATATGTGTTTCTTATTGGGAAGGTGAGAGAAAAAGGTATATTATGGTTTTCATATAAGGACATCTCAAAGGAATTATGGATGTTTGGCTCTGCAAGTAACAGAAATGCTTTGCAATTACTGTTTGAAAGCTATTTCAAACCCTACTATTTTTGCAGCTTGTTTCACACACACCCACATTAACATATATACATGGAGAGAGAAGGCTTCCATTTCTGTGTTGGAGACAAATGGGAGATAGAGAAAAATTGGTATATATGCAGCTCAAAATAGCGAGGCATGTCATCATAAATGACTTTTCTTGACCGATGTAACAATTCCAACAAAGAACTTCTAATGTCACATTAATAATTTCTATAACTCTATTGACATTTTTTTCCAAAGTTTTTTGTTTAAAGAATTAATTCAACATTGTAACTTATGCAAGTTTCATAGCAATCCTTCTAAGTCTAAACGTTACTTTACGGCTTTAATATTAAAATGAAGAGGACAATATTGTGGTTTAGGGGTCATTATAGCTGTCATTAGTCATTACTTCTTGAAGTTGCTTTAGAAAACACAGTTTTAATTATGTAATCAGGTTAATGTTTACTTTGCCTGAGGTTCATTGGTTCAGTGATAAGTTGATATCATACCCTAAATTCTCAAGTGTGAGAAAGGAAATAATTGGTGGTTTAAAGTTTAAACTCACAGTAGTAAGAAATTATCATGTTGTTTCAAATACGATATGCATGTGAATTATTCATATATATGTACAAGTCAATAAAAGCATGTTGCTTCCATATACGATATTAATTATGGGTTTGAAAAGTCCCATATGTCTTTCTCATTGGGCAGTTTGGTTTTGCCAAAAGAATAAAGTGCAAATTCCATATAACATATCTTCATTTCATTTCTGTTGCCGTCATTTTCATGTTAGAGATATCATCATCTCATCTTGGCCACTTCCTCAAATAGTTTATTTTAACAAGTAATCCTCTCCTTACATATATTAGTTTAGATAGGTGATCTTAATTTGATTGAAGTGGGATATTAGTCAATTTGCTAACTTTCGTAGCTAGCTAAATTTTTTGTATTTCTTATATTTCATTTTTCTTTTTCTTACCAATCTGAAAAATTGCAAAAAAAAAAAAAAAAAAAAAAAAAAAAAAAAAAAAAAAACAGTCTTGAAATAGATTGAGATAATATGTCTAAGGGAAAACACAAACCTATTTTACATATTTCTATATAAGTTCTTTTGGCATAAGAACATTCCCATTAGGCTCAATAAACCCCGCTTTTACTAAATGTAGCTAAACTTAGCTAAAGGCAAAAATACTCCTACATCATACTCAACAAACTATGGACCAAAATAATTTATGAATAATACCTCAATACACTTATTGAGATACTATTATCAACGGACTTTATTTGATTTGGGAAGGTCATGTCATTTTAATGCATAATTGACTTAATAGACATATTAATCTTATTTTCTTTTTAATTAACTTATATATATATATATATATATATATATATATATATATATATATGAGATGGGTTCAAGTTACACCTGGTATAACTTTGAAAGAGTTACAACTTTTATAAGCCATTGATTTGTAATAAATCTAATGGTAGAAATACTCTAATAGCCATATAACTTTGAAAGAGTTACAACTTTTATAAGCCATTGATTTGTAATAAATCTAATGGTAGAAATACTCTAATAGCCATGTCATCAACCTTCTACAAATAAGTGATCTAATAGCTTTAATTATCTCCAACTATATCAATAAATGTTTTGTACCCTTATAGAAAACTTATTATTGTTGAACATTGAAGTTTATTATCTTTAGTCTAATTTTTCACACCACAATATCCTCATTTTCCTATAATTCATTCTACACAAAAGAATCGTATATCACCCATCTCACCTGATCTCCATAGCAAATGGCAAACACCAAAAATTAGTCTAAAATATATATGCTGGTATAGCACTTTTCCAAATCCTAAGCTCTGTCCAGGGTTTGTATCTTTGAATTGCTTGGTGAGCTCCCATGTAAAATCTAAATTCTTAAAAAACTAAGGACAGTAGTGAGATTTTTTTTTTTAACAATTAAATTGTTTGGTGAATCCCAAATCCATCCTAAGCTCTCTCCTGTGTTTGTATTTTTTTATTTATTTTTTATTTTTTGTAAAACTCAGTGGCGGGATTTTATAGTGGGGAGATATATGTTTATGTTGGCAAAAAGAGACAAAATCAGTTATACGAAAATGTGGTGAGATAATTATAGTAAAGAAAGGAAAGTTTATGAATTTTCTATAAGGGGACAAAACATTTAATAAATTGACTAGAGGGAGTTAATGACATGACCACTACTTTTTATCTACCATTAGAGATTTAATAAGAATCAATGATTTAAAAATGGTGTAACTATTACAAAGTTATGGGTGATTATTAGGTATTTCGAGAGTATACTCTCGGAGTATCTAATAAATTTCCCAAAATTACACTTAGTGTAACTTGAACCCATGCATCTATATATATGAGATGAGTTTAAATTACACTTGGTGTAACTCTTGTAAAGTTACACATTTTTTATACCGTAGATTTATAAGTGATCTAATGGCTAAAAAAATATCATTAAATGCTATTATTTTCCATCTCATTCATAATTAATACTAGCTCTCTCTCTCTCTCTCTCTCTCTCTCTCTCTCTCTCTCTCTCTCTCTCTCTCTCTCTCTCTCTCTCTCTCTCTCTCTCTCTCTCTCTCTCTCTCTCTCTCTCTCTCTCTCTCTCTCTCTCTCTCTCTTTATTTATTGTTTTTCACTTGATTAAAGGGCATACTGCCATTTTTAACAACTTTCATTTCTATACTTGAAAAAAAAAAAAAAAAAAACTATACAAGAAAAATATCTGAGATAGATAATTAGTGAGTAATAGAATGGTCAAGTAACTTCAGTTAAGTACTTGGAAATAGTAGTTCATGTTCATTTTTTATTTGATGGAGAAGAACAAGTTCATTTTCAATTAATACTGTTATGATCCGAAGCAGTTGCAACTCTGTAAGAAGTATGAGCTTATTCTCCATTATAGTTGCTTCCTTATGTAGATCCATATAAGACTTGTGAGGCTGTGCTTTGACACAATATATTTTTGTTTTCCTATGGACATCTATTATTAGAACTTAATTGTTTGGTTAACAAAACTTCCACACCAAAATATGAAGGCAAAAACACAACAATAGAGATAGAGGCACTGACCTAATTATGTGAAAAGGAGCCTCAAGATATTTGTCTCGTGTGTATATATATATATATATATTTTTTTTTTTTTTTCCAAGAATAAAAATGCAAGTAGTTAAAAATGGCAGTGTACCCTTTAATTAAGTGAAAAAAAAAAATAAGTAGAGAGAAAATGCTAGTATTAATTATGAATGAAGTGAAAACTAATAGCATTTAATGATATTTTTTTAGTTGTTAGATCTCTTATGAATCTATGGTGTAAAAAATGTGTAACTTTACAAGAGTTATATATATATATAGACACACACACACAACAACAACTACTACAACTACTAGTAGTTAGTAACTTATGTCTCTTTAAAAAAGAAAAAAATGAAAAAAAGAAGCAAGTAGCTTATGTAATGAACAGGATAATTTAACTCTCTCTCTTTCTCTCTCTCTCTCAAAAGATGAAATTTGATAATTATAGTAACTATTAATAGGAATTTATTATAATTGTATTTGTGTGTGTGTATATATATTATAGACACACACGCAACCACTACTACTAGTAGTAGTTAGTAACTTATGTCTCTTTAAAAAAGAAAAAATGAAAAGAGAAGCTAGTAGCTTATTAATGAACAGAAAAATTTAACAAAATATAAACTCTCTCTCTCTCTCAAAAGATGAAATTTGATCATTATAGGAATTATTAATAGGAATTTATTATAATTGTATTTGTATATGAAACTATCTATTAATTCTACCTCTTAAAATGAATATGATATGAAAAGGTTCTTATTTTATTATTTATTTTTTGCAACCGATATGACAATATTCTAATGGATGGTATAAATATAGAATAAAAGTTAAAATCAAATAAATAACAACAACAACAACAACAACAACAACAACAACAACAACAATAATAATAATAATAATAATAATAATAATAATAATAATAATAATAATAATAATGACATGTAGAAGTGTAAGGCTGCAAAAGCTTAAGATGCAAAATTTTATGAGGTGAAGCAAACGTCATACATCTTCAATTTTATATATATACTAGTCGTTAAATTGTGCAATGCATGCAAGCAAAAGTTTAACAAAATATGATTTTTTTTGCTATTTTTTTAATCTAAACATGAAATTTGATGCTTATGATAGTTATTAATTGTAAAAAAATTCTAATGAAATTTTAAATAAAAAAATTAAAAAATAGAATAATGATATATAAAATTAAGAGGCTTCAGAAACTTACATGAAAAAATATTATGAGGTTAATTAAAAGTCAAATATCTTCATATATATATATATATATATATATATATATTATAAACTAGTCAATACGCTATGCAAAGTTATTTTTTTTTTCTCTCCTTTATTTTTTATTATCTAAATATGAAATTGATAATTATAGTATTTTATTAAAACAAATTTATTATAATTATATTTTTATATGAAAGTATCTATATACTATTTAAAGAAAATATGATTATGATAATTTTTAATAGCCATTTATTACGATTTTATTTGTATATATACATATATATTATATTATACCATTTAGAGAAAATATAGTGTGGCAATATTCTAATGGAGTGTTTAAATATAGAAAAAAAATTTAAAATCAATTAATATATATTATATACACTAAGATAATGACATGAAAATTGTTAAGTTTCAAAAGTTTACATGGTAAAATCTTATCAGGTTAACCAAAAGTCAAATATTTCGATTTATATATATATATATATATATATATATATATATATATATATATATATATATATATATATATATATAATAGATAGAGATTATAGACAAGCTCGTGTATTGCATGACAAAGTTTAATACTATGATTTTTTTTTTTCACTTTTTATTTTATTTTATTTTGTCTAAATATAAAATTTGATAATTATTAATAGGTATTTATTTTAACTATATTTGTATATTGAATGGAACTATTTATTCTACCATTTAAATAAATCATGATGAGGCAAGAATATAATGGAATGTTTAAATATATAATAGAGTTTTAAAATCAATTAAAAAAAACTGAATAATGATGTTTTAAAATTGTGAAATCTCAAAAGCTTATATGACACAATATTATGAGATTAACTAAACATCAAATGTTATGGTTTTGATTTTTGATGTGATACCCTGTAATAGTTTGTTTGTGATTAAATTATATGAGTGTGTGTTGTGCAAGTCTGTCAAGGTCTGCATTAAGTATGTGAAATAGTATGTATATCTTAATATGTTGATAAAAAATAATTATTATAAAACAGACATAATAAGTTCAAATTCCACTATTTCTATTAAAAAAAAAAAAATTACATCATTCCTTCTCCTAATGTGGCTTCCCACCAAAATATTGCTACTTTCTTAATATATAAAATTTCAACAGCCCCCAACAGAAAAAAAGAAAAAGAAAAAGAAAAAATATATATTATGTGAAATCAATCCTAATTAGTTTAAAAATATTTCAAATAATATACATAGTGCCCTAAACTCATGACTGATGGAGGCGGCTAACCCAAAACCGTACTAGTTAATAATGAGGGTCAAAGGGGATCGCAAACAATCAAACCTAACAAATCAAGAGCCAGTAGTGATCCAAAATCAAATGATCTAGACGGACAAATCAAGGTGCAGATCAACCTTATATTGTGTCACCCAAGACCCAACTACAAATTCCTGAAAGAATTAAACAAAGGGCAAAAAAAAAATTCCGTTTGATATAGGATGGACCCGTTGGATTGGCACATCCACCGGTTACAATTAGATACTGATTTTATACCAACTAGGCCAGTGATGTATAGTTAAACTGGTTCATGGTGATGTTAATAGATAAGCTATTTTAAGCATATGTAGATGGGAAGAAAGGTCTTTGATTTCGTGGGGTATCAAATCTCAATCAGTTAAGAAACACTATTAAAAAAAAAAACATATATATATATATAATACTAATATTCATAAATGTTTTTCCAAATTTTTTTTTGACATGCCATCTGCATGGAAGTATGGAAAATGGCAGACGGTCTACCCATACTTTTCTTGATGCTGTAATTGCACGGCATTTGGTTAAAACCTGAGGTCCGAACCTGACAGATTTTCCTTCTAGCCATGGAGAAATCCAGCAAATATGTACTGTAAATTAACTAACATGCATTTATTGACCTTTTGAATTTTCGCCCTTTAATTTGTGCATTTCTTTTCTTTTATAGTGTTTTTTATATTTAGGATTTTTCTGTTTTTTTTGTTCTATTGCATTGTGATTGTGTCGCTTTTACAATAACAACTATCTCATATATCAAATATATACATCATTTCTCTTATAGTGTATGAATCTTATATCTCTATTGGACTTTCACGCGGTTAGATGGAAAATCTATAAGTTCGATCAATGCATGGAATACTTTCTTCTCTTAACTTTAAGAAATGAAGGTAATTGGTAATGGACAAGAGATCTAATTGAATTTGTGCAATGTTAATTTGTTGTTATTATCAAGTTAATTTTATGTAATTTTGGATTTCCCTCAAAACATCATACGATTTTTAATTAGGAGACAATTAGGATACAAAAAGGTTTATATTTATTTATTTTTAAATTTTTTAAATTCATTTTTAAGTAGAGAGATTCAAACCATAGACGTCTCTGTTCTGCTAGAAACACCAAAAAAATATCACTCGATCTAAAGGTCATTGGCCAAGATACCCAATTTATTATTTGATTTAAGCTCAAATTCATGAGATGGATACTTTTATAACTTAATGAAAATGGCTACCAAGATATTCAAGTGATAACTTAGTAGTAATAACATCTTTTATGATAATTCATGTCTTTAATTCGAACCCTACCTCTCCCTCTCTCAATATCTATCTATTACCACACAAAAAAAAAAAAAAAAAGCTATTTTTTTTTTAATAGAAGAAAATTGCTACTTAGCACAAGCCTATGAATTTAGGGTTATGGGTTTCAAAAGTTAGTTCCTTACTCATTTACTATTACCTAAAACAAAATTGTGCATTTACCATGTTATTCTTACCTTTTGAGGCCAAAAAAGAGGAAAAAAAGTCCGATCCTTCTTGGAATCAAATTGATTATCTTGAAACAAATTCCTTTATTTAAGGACTACCTTTTTTTTTAGCTTGACTTCATGGCACTTGTGAATATATCAATAACTTGCAATTATAGCAATATGTTCTTGACAACTTGAGGTAAGACAACCTTTAAGATTACCAAAGTTCTTCTAATCTAATTGATGCAGGATTGTTTGGTCCAGCTGCAGATAATTAAACTGCTTCCACTGAGAACTTGATGAACTAAATAGAGCAAAGTATAATTAATGGATTAACTTGTTCGGATAAATACCTCTATTTATACCCAAAAAAAATTCATACTCAGCATTGACTAAATATACCCCAACTTTTATGTGGTCTACTAAGGTGAGTTCATCTCATTTCTCTATTTACTAACATACATGGAGTGTGCAACCACTGACCCAATGTTTCGAGTGGGGCACACATAGCAACCAAGGATCTCTTCGAGGTATGCATGGCCTCCTCCTCATCATTTTTGCTATTTCCTAGAAACTATTCAATTTGATTAAGAGCCCATAATGATTAAGTCTTAATTAAGTCTTAATTAAGCCACATTGTTTGATAAATAAGATACACACCTTTTAAATGAAAGAAATTAGGAAACCTATTTAATTTTGCACTATAGGAGAAATGTCCCTTTAACAAAAATTATAAGGTGCCTAATTGGCTAGGTTTGATTTAACGTGGTACCATGGCTTAAGATAGAGAGAGAAGAAACGAAAACAGTTGGGAAAATAAGAGAGAGAAGGTCGTGGTCCAATGAGAATAGGTGTACGCATAAGACACATATATATACATAATACATAGATATATTACATAGGCAAGGCAGGCTTAATGTGTCGTGTAAAACCAACAAAAGTGACTTCTCATCCACAACCCTAAACCAACCCTCCCCCACTTTTCTTATTCTCTGTTGGTGGTCATTTCCTTCTACTTCTTCTATATATCTTCTTGTGGACTTCTCTTTGGTGTATTTGATGTCCAACAATTCTATAGCTCGGCCTGCCATGGAAGATTCTGCTGGAGCTGCTGGGTCTAGTGATGATGCTAAGAGTACTAGTTGTCCCCGAGGACACTGGAGGCCAGCTGAGGATGAAAAACTCAGACAACTTGTGGAACAATATGGTGCTCAAAATTGGAACTCAATTGCTGAGAAGCTTCAAGGAAGATCAGGTATAGATATTTATCATCATCTATATCAATAATATTAATTAACCCCCCCTCTCTCTCTCTCTGGGAATCTTGGATCTTACTATAGATTAGAGTATTTAGCTTGAAATTGAATATTCACTTGGACTAGCTTGACCATCTTTCTGACCCACTAATCTGATCAAAATATTTTAGGACTTGATGTTTGTTACATCATGACACAGAAGAAAATTATTAAACTAAATCTAAGAGAATCTAACAAATGGGGTTTTTTACAATTTTTTTAATTAAAAAAAATTATGAATGTGTAGGAAAGAGTTGCAGATTGAGGTGGTTTAATCAACTAGACCCTAGAATCAACAGGCGGCCATTTTCGGAGGAAGAAGAAGATAGACTGCTTGCAGCTCATCGCATTCATGGGAACAAGTGGGCTCTCATAGCAAGGCTATTCCCAGGTCGAACTGATAACGCTGTGAAGAATCATTGGCATGTTATTATGGCAAGGAAGCAAAGAGAACAATCCAAGCTATGTGGAAAGAGAACTTATCAAGAAGTTAATTACAATTACTCCAAAACCTCTAGTACTAATTTTCTTGGAAGGAAACCTATATCTCAAGGTGATCATCTAAGCTCATCATCAAGAGCTGGGTCTGAGAGTACTAGCAGAATCTTTGAGTTCCGAAACCCCACTAAAGAAAGGATATTTGCAGATTCACCCTCTAGTTCTTCGCTTTCTTGGAACTTTGCTTCATTGCCAACAGTATCAAGCAACTCATCTTCGTTGGAATTATTCATGAGAAGACAAGGAAGAGCCTGCTTCAATTCTAGTTCTAATAATTTCATTAATTCGGAGTGCTCAAAACGGTCTGATCAATATCTTCATAGATATCATCCAAATTCTTCAGTTCATCATGGCAGCTATCAGGGTTCCACAACTTACGGACTAGTTCCAAACTACACCAAGGTTGTTCCTAGTCCCTTTGGCTGCTTCAACCTTGGCAGTGATTATGAAACAAACGGAAGGAATAGGAGAGAGTTAGTGAGTTTTTGCAATAACTCACCCACATTAACGAAGTTGAGGGCAACCGCAGAGCATGAGCAAGGAGATGAATCCATTGAACACAAGGATATTCCCTTCATTGATTTCCTTGGTGTGGGAATCTCTTCTTGATCACAAAAGTACATCTTTTTTTTCTTTTCTTTTTTTTATTTAACTTTTTCTTAATATATTAATTATAGTTCTAGTTTCATTTCTTCATCTTAATTACCGGACTAATTATTGATGGCATCATGAGGTTTGGCAATTTCATATGTTTCATTTAGGTACCAGTTGCCTTATTCTAATTATGCATGAGGTTTGGCATCACAGAAGTTCTAGGTTTCATTTTGTTTTTCTACTCTAATCAATGCATCAAAGTGTGGGAGAAATAAGTATACAATTTTAGTAACTTGGTGCAAGTAAGCTGACACATGAATTATGATTCTTGTGGTCTAATTCAGAAAGTTTTGAAGGAAATATAGAAAGCTGATGAAAATTAATTTGTAGCTTTTCACTTAATTCTTCAACTTGATGTGCAATAGGCAGGTATGTTTTTTCTCTCTAAATTTCCATATATATATATATATATATAAATATTTTCTAGAAAATTACATGAGAGAAATTGGTGCATAAGTCCATTTCAAAGTCTGGCTGAGAGATATCATCTTTTGTTTGAAGCTTCTTTTATCTATGCATAATTCCATTTAAGGTCAGGTTAATAGCCATTACTTTTTTTTTTTAAAATTTTATTTTATTTATTTATTTTTTATCTGCACCCTTAAGCGTTCGCCTGATTACTGTGTTCGGTTAAGCTTATTTGCTTGAAGGTGTGATAAAAAGTAGACTTAAAAAATTGTAATTAGTTTTTTTCACAATTCCAAATGTACAATGTTTCACATAATATCTACACTTTCATTGCAAAATATCCCCATTTTGCACATAATATGAAAAATGTGAATATAATGTAAAAGTGCGTGGACACTGTTGGATGTGGAACAATAAAAAATAGTTTTTTTTTTTTTTTTTTTTTTTTTCAAATAAACCAACCAATTTTTTTTTTTTTTTTTTTTTTTTTTTTTTTTTTTTTTTTTTTTTCACTTTCCACCTATTTTTCCATATACTTTTGCATGGAATTTTCATTTGTATATGTTTCATTTTTTCTAGGATTAATTTGTCCTCCCTTACAAGGTTTCCATAGGAAAACAAATTATATATGTTACTATCTATTTGAGTATATGTTGTGGAATACTGGAATGATCAGTTTAAGCTGTCCAGTCAATTGGGCAAACTAACTATTACAAGAAACTTCTCTTCGTAAGCTTAACATTTGTATTCTACCAAAGTATTATTAGATGGGTGACATGTTATTCTAGAGTTGCAACTACTCCTATTTTTATATTTGTAAGAATTCCAATGAAGAAAGAAATTAAAATGGTCAATTACAATCAAGGTAGCAAACATTGACATCATAACTGTAAGGGTATTTTATTGTCTCATGTGTTTTATAAGTTTCAACCTTCAATGCATGCATGCCATAAGAATTATACCAAGAATGCAACTCTAAGTGGTTAATGCGGATATGGAAAAAAAAAAAAAACTATATTGCTTTGACGTGTGGCGTCAAACTTTTTGAAATCGACACTGCAACATTTGCACAAAATCACAGTATGATAAACCAATATAATAGTTAAACTACCACTTCCAGATAAAGTTTCAAACAATCCCTTTTAATGTACTCAGAAGATATAGGTAATATCAAGCAAACAATATGGCGCGACTATTCAAAATATGAAGTCTGCAAAACCTATTCTATGGCTGCTGTATTTTTTTCTTAGTTTAGAATTGCGTTCAATCGTTCAAGTTGTTTTCTTTGTTTTTACAAGTTTTTTTTTTTCCTACTTTAATGGCTTTCGTCATGGATTGCATTGCTTGAAGAAATCAAAGAAAGGGACACTTACACAAGCAATATTGAGCTTTTGCATAATCATGTTCGCGGCTTTCTGTTAATGCCATATTCATTGTATCACACGCATGGCCGCTATATTTGAATTCACAAGAAAGAGAACTAGAGTAAACGTTTGTAGAGACAGTTGATTAACTTGTGTAACTTACAGTTTGTTTCCCTTGGAATTTTTTTGTTGAAATAATGAAGAATCTTAAGCTCTAAGCCACTGAGAAAAAACCCAACCTGTTGAAATTTTTTTACAGTTAAAGATATATTAGGTCAATAGTTTAGATTCAAGTCCAATTTTAATTTGTGTGTAAGCCAAGTTTTATACTTGTACTAGAAGTCTATTGACCATAATTAATGTATTGTTACTTTAGGATTTAGCCTCTTATATATACTCATGTTGGGTTCATTATAAATTAATAATGTAGGATATACTATATTTTCATATAACACAATACTTGTATTATACTATCATTGTAATACAATATTTGTACTACGTGAGTATATATAGGAGACTAAATCCTAGAATAATCATACACTAACTACCCACCATCCCTTAAAAGTTACCATAACTTTTGAGTGGAGTTGTGGTGTGTTTTTGTGTTAGAACCCCTTTCCCTTTCTCTTGTATGTGTGTGTTTGTTTCTCAAAAAAGAAGAAGAAAGAATGGATAATTGTCTCACATTGCTTAAGAGAGTGTGTTGTGTGTAGTATAATTTGCCACACCCTCCCTTAAAAGTTACCATGACTTTTGAGTAGAGTTGTGGTGTGTTTTTATGTTAGAACTCATTTCTCTCTCCCTTGTGTTTGTGTGTGTGTTTGTTTCTCAAAAAAAAAAAAAAAAAAAAAAAATCATACACTAACTACGATTAATAGACTTCTAGTACAAGTAAGAGACTAAGTTTGCACATGAAATAAAATAGGCTTGAGCCTATACTATTGAGCTAATATATCTCTAGCATTTACTTACAGTTTGTCTATGTAACCAAAAAAATTGAAAACGTTTTCATTGTCATCGATGTTTAAAGAAAAAAAAACTTGTTTTGGTCAATGAATTGTAAAAAAGGGGGGCAATTTTCAACTTTCAACTTTCAACTTTGGCATAAGCCTCAATCACATTTAATTTTGTACCTTCTATGTCACGTGCAGAAGAAATATATCCATGCAAGGGTTAAAGTTTATACATGACTTGATTTGCTCATTATGTCAATCATCTTTACGTAATTTCAATTAAAAGAACACGTCCCTAAATTTTAAGAGTATGTATGTACAGTTGGTCTTTTTTTTTTAAAAAAAATTCTTCAAATTTTGATGGGAGGCATCATGCCCTAAGAGTGCGTATAACCACATAATACACATTATTTAGGCTTCAAATTAATCATCACCCATCTTTACAAGTTGATGGTTTTGACCTTAACATATATTTTTGAAAGTTATGAAGAGAAAAATTGATAATATTCATGTAAATATGTAATTGAATAGTGATATATAATGAGTGATCATTAATAGTGTTAGGAATTAAATTGACAATGTAATATGGAAAAGAAAGGGTTGTAAACTAAGTGTTTGTCATGTGTTAAAGACCAATTCAAATTGGAAACTGCTAAAAGGAGTGCAAATTTGTGAGTGCTTGCTCGAGCTAACTTATTCTCACTTGAGTGATACATTAATCCAATCTATGAACTTGTATATCCCAGGCTTTGCTCCAACGAGAGTTGAAAATCTTGTTTCTCGAATTTGATTTGAAACAGTTTATACATCTATTTATTAGCTCTCTCTCTCTCTCTCTCTCTCTCTCTATATATATATATATATATATATATATTTAAGTTACGAGTTTTAAGTTAAGAGAGAAGCAGCCATATCGATCACTGAATATCATGAGAACCTTTTCTTTGTTTCAAATCTATAAATCCCATTCTTTCTAGTTCTAGACTTTACACCTTTATGACATATCCTTGATCAAGAATATTGAAAAATGTACCGTTGAAACCACAGACATCTCAACCTTGCATAAGTGCATGCGATGTGATCCTAGAGTTTCATAGTGAAGCAGGCGCTTCTTTCTTGATGGGTTCATATAAAATAAGTCCAATGGTTTTGAAGTTGCTGTGATGATATCAAAGACTTGTCTGTTGGGTTAGTGGGGTCTAATCACAAAGGTTTTGTGAGTAGTTTGTAAACTCCCTTTATAGTGAATTGTCTTGTTGGTACATTACTCTATCTGTATGGATTTTTCGTTAAGAAGCTCTTCATTGGTATTCCACTTGGTTTCCAAATTGTTGTGTTATTTGCTTGATCTCTTTACTGATATTCTGAATTCTGATTGATTTGGTAATTGAGATTAAATTTTGGGATTAAAAAAATTTCAAATAAAATATCTATTTGCTTGGCTTAGATTTTTTTTTTTTGAAAGTTTATTTTTCTTAATTGTTTATATACAACTTGTTAAAGTTTTATTTTATTTTATTTTATTTATTTATTATTTTTTATTGTGTGCGCACGCACACACACTCAATTTAGAATTCACCATCTTTTTGGACAAAAATGACCCTAATTAAATTAACCAATTACCCTAACGTGATAATTTTACCACATGCAATAATAATTAACTAACTTCATTCTCTCTTAATAATTAAATTAATCAATTATCAAGTTAGTTAATTAGTCAAATTATATATGAAATGGTCCAATCCAATTTACAATGGGCACATCCATATTACCAAAACTAAACTAAATGCTGTAGAAAAAAAAATTGCACACAGGCAATATGGTCACAATGGGAAACCTTGGCAAGAAAAACCCAACACGTGGTTTGAAGCTTACTAGCAACTTGAATAATTCACTATGTAGAATGAAAATTTACTATACAAAATATCCCAAATTCTAGCATTGCTACTTACAGTAGTAACTTACTTATGTGATCACACGCAACTCTAACGTGGTTGGACTCTTCTACAGTGAATCTTTTCAATGCATGGATATCTAATTTGTGTTTAACTTACCACGGCATCTCTTTCATGTAGTCTTAGTGCAATCATCTCCACATGAACACTCTGGATTTCAATGAACTCCAGAGATGCAGCTTGGTTCAAAACCCTTGACGCATAATCATTGCAACAACTTCAACTTCCACAGTGTTCTTTCTTATTTTATGATAAATTAAAGAAGCTTTTTGTATGTCTAAGAACCCTAGTGCACAAATTCTTAGGTCACTTGGTCATCATAGACCGCAACCCTAGAAAATAGAAATCCCAAAGCTTGATAGGTTGACCGAAGTTAAGGTTGCAATTGAGATGCAATCAAGGTTGCAATAATTGTCAATTCTGAGCAATTTTTTGAGCTGTTTCTTCTTGTCTTCAATGTAGAACTTTAACCACTATTTAAGACACTAAACTATTACAACTCAATTACATTGAAAAATGGATTTGAATATGAGTGGATTTGACAACACTAAACATAATTAAACCTAGCATGTAGTAAGATGTGCGGTAAGTTATGATTGTTAGGATACAATTTTTTTTTTAGACATACACATAAAGGAGAGAAAATGAGGTTTTAACACAAAGAACACACTTAATAGATTATGAGGTAAAATATTCAAAGTAGAACAGATGAATTTTATTCATGTGATCTCTATCTTGTCTAGTCTACTTAGGCATTATTTCTATGTATTATTATATGCTAAAGTTTAGGTAAGGTTTTCCATTTTCCACAACCGACAGTTTCTAACTTTTTAAAGGAAAAAAAAAATAACAATAATAATAATAATAATAATAATAATAATGGAAAGCATGTATCCTTTGTGGGTCAAATTATTTCATTTTCTTTCTTAAAAAAAAAAAAAAAAATTCTCTGTCTCTCTCTCTCTCTCCAACCTATTGAATTGAAACTAAACATGCGGTCAATGACCATTGTCACGGATCCAAACGTAGCTCTTGGCAATTTGGGGCGAAACCCTGCAATAAGGCTTTGATTGTCTCCTACTCTTTTTAGTACACATCATGGATGATTAACTGATTATATGTTTTTATTTTTTTAGAATACGTCTAATTATAGAAAACGTGTATTTTTCAGAGTATTTTTATTTTGTACATTACACGGGAGACAATTAACCATGGTTTCCTAGTTTAGTTGGATTATAGCACTGGAGGCAATTAGAATAGAATTATTAGTTTCTTAATCTCTAGATGATCTTACATGGATTAAATTTTTATTACCTTTTATTTAATTTTAAGCAAACTTGCCATTACTGTTGACTTTTCTCTGTAACAGCATTAGTATTACAGCATTCACGGTAGGCTCTCTATCTATATCCCTTTTATCCAAATTTTAGATAAACTCACCCTAGAAACCATTCCATAAAACTCAACACACCCTAATCAAAGATTAAAAGAATATTTAAATGAGAATATTAAAAGAATATGTACATTTGAGCAATGCCCTTAATCTGTCCCCATTGATATGAGGTGCATCTAGATATAATATAAGGGCTTCTGAAGTATTATAATATTATTTTCTCTAGCACTTCTTCATCATGACTAAGGGTCTGTTTGGTTGGAAGAATTTTAGGGAGGAAGAAAAAGAAAAAAACGAAAAGGGGAGTGAAAATGGTTTTTACGTATGTTTGGTTGGAGAGATGAGAAAAAGGAAAATTAGAATGGGAAGGAGTAAAGGGAAAATGACTCATCTACCCTTTACTGTGCCCATGGTTAGATGGTTAAAAAAAAAAAAAAAATCAAACTGTCAGGCTTTGTTTTTTTGTTTTATTAGTCTTTGTTTGTTTACATCCTACTATCCTGTGAGTCTGACGTTATTTTGCTTCCTCTTTCTTTTATTTTTGTTCCTTCATATCAGCCGACAACTTTTTTTTCTTTATTATTAGTTTTTCTTTTGCTAGATGTTTTATTAGTTGCGTTTTTTTTTTTTTGGTATAATACAAAAACACCCTTTGAACTTTGGGTCAAAATTAAATCGACCCCTGATCTTCTAATTTGAAAATAGAAACCTTTCACATTGAGAATACCCAAATTGATCCTTTTGTCAAAATTTGCACCTCCCAAAATTTCATTTTTATTAAAAATCATTTTAGAGTATATTTTAATAAAAAAATGTTTAAATTAAAATTTAATTTAAGGTTTTTTTTCCCCTAATGTTTCGGTCAATGGAATGAAATGGAAATTTAGACAAAATGTTCGATATATGTATTTCTCAAAGTTTAGGAGTTGCGTTTCTTTTTTTGGTATAATACAAAAACACCCTTTGAACTTTGGGTCAAAATTAAATCGACCCCTGATCTTCTAATTTGAAAATAGAAACCTTTCACATTGAGAATACCCAAATTGATCCTTTTGTCAAAATTTGCACCTCCCAAAATTTCATTTTTATTAAAAATCATTTTAGAGTATATTTTAATAAAAAAATGTTTAAATTAAAATTTAATTTAAGGTTTTTTTTCCCCTAATGTTTCTGTCAATGGAATGAAATGGAAATTTAGACAAAATGTTCGATATATGTATTTCTCAAAGTTTAGGAGTTTCAAATTTCAAATTAGAAAATCAAGAGGGTTAGTTTGATTTTGACCCAAAGTTCCAAACGTGTTTTTACATTTTAGCATTTCTTTTTGGTTGATTGAGCCAAGTTAGATTTGAGTAAGCAAAATTTTCAACTCAAGTAACCCAACTTAACCCACAGTGCCACACTATTAGTCATGTAAATAAATAAATAAATAAATAAATATATATATATATATGTATGTATGTATGTATGTATCTCAAAATGTGTCCAACTAGACACATACACAACTCAAACTCCAATTAACTAAAAAAAGAAAAAGAAAGAAAAATATGAAAAGTTGAACCCATGTTCTAGAGTTCATCAACCATGCCGAAGTGCAACGTAACGATGATGCTATGTGACCTATAGCCCCTCTAATTTCAAAAGTTTAGAAACTTTTTCTATATTAGCCTCCCATCTTTGGCATTTCTGTGTACACATAAATTAAAATGACATAATGAAAAAGCAGGGCCTGTGGTCCAGTAAGAGTTCACGGGTCGGCTATATAAACTACGCGTGAAGTTGCAGTCAAAAATATATCTGTGGTAGTGCAATCAATTCTCTTTTTTATAGCACTACCATGTTTTGCCCCAAAATCTCCGCATAAATTATATAGCTACCCACTTTAATAACTAATAACTATTCCTTTGAAAGCCACTAAACAATCTCATCCTTTTCCTAAATTTCCTTTCTTTTTGCCCCGTGATAATGTAATCAACAGTAGAATTTTCAACCTGGTGGTTATGGTGGAGTTGTTGGGACAAATTTTTTAATCAATAAAGGTTCACTAATTTGTCTTTAGCTTTGTCCCATTTTTTCCAAACAAATTGGACCCCACGTCTTACTTTAGATTCCTTAACACAATAAAAAGGGTTATTAGAGCCTCAGTTCTAGGCACTCTCACTCTCAAGTAGCTTTCTCACACTTAAACTTCAGCCTTCCTCAGTAACGTACTCTACAGCTCTGCTTCAAGATGTCTCTGGGAAGAGGCAGTGCAAGTCAAGCCATGGTCATGGTGGTTGTGCTTTTGTGCCTACTTGTTCACTTTGAACACGTTCATGCAGCAACTTACACAGTTGGAGACTCTGGTGGTTGGACCTTTAACACTGATAGTTGGCCCAAGGGAAAGCGTTTTAGAGCTGGAGATGTGCTCGGTAAGTTTGTCACTAGCTTTGTCCCTACTTTCAAATCTAGTTTGTCTACAACATTTATGTCAGAATGAAGAAACTCTAAAACCAATGTCATACAATGCATAAAGTTAACACTTTTTCCGGGGTCTAGGAAATGTCATAGTATGCAATCTTACTCTCATTTTTGTTTGAAGTGGTTGATTCTCGAACTCAAATTTGCTACCTGTCATCTTTTGTGGAAGGCATTTGTTATTGGACTAGGCCCGACCTGTCTGTAAATATAGAAAATTAACTGAAATAACAAATATTGAGGAATCCACATATATGCAATTCTTAGCATATGCGCTTAAAACTTTTATAAATGCAAGGAAAACACAACTCATTCTAAAGAATATACAGCCAAAACCTTTTTTATGATAATGTATTCTTACTACAGAATTATGGGAAAAAAAAATACACATGTGGCAAACCGTGACTAGTCTATTGATTATCTATAACCAATTCTAAATTTTAAGACAAAGCCATGGCTGTCACGTTGTTTTGTATTGTTTTTGGTAAAACAATCCTACATAATTAATAATTTGTACATGTATGTTGCAGTATTCAATTATGATTCAACAACTCACAATGTTGTAGCTGTGGACCGGGCCGGTTACAGTAGTTGCACATCTCCGGCGGGTGCGAAAGTGTACAATTCTGGGAAGGACCAAATAAAGCTGGCGAAGGGACAGAACTACTTCATCTGCAACTTTTCTGGGCACTGTGCGTCCGGGATGAAGGTTGCTATTAATGCAGTGTGATGTGTTATGTGAGACAAGTACTAATAGAACTTACAGTGGTAATGTTCCTATTAGATGTGTAATATTACATGTGAGAGTGTGTATTTAAGTAGTATTTGGCTTGAGTGTGACTATTACAAAAAGTGGGTACTATAAACTGGCTAGACGCTAGAGTAACTACAAAATAAGTTTAATGTCTCTTGCTGTTATATTGTCACTATTAATTTATGGTTAAAATCTGTGGTTTCTTAAGTTTTGGAATTTGCTTTGACGTAGGTCCACCAAGATCACGGACTTGTGTTAATACTTGTTTTCTTTTTACATTGAACAACAAGCCTACAAGTGCTATGGCTGTCAATGAGGCCCAAAGGATTTTTTTTTAGAAGGGCAATTATTGTGGTTCCATTTCTAATTTTCAACCATCAAATGGTCCTTATAAACTGACATGAAGAGCAATTGGCCGGTTCGTTAAAAGCAAGTTAGATTGAGGGTTAGGCATTCAGATGAAATCATACACCAAATATTCCCGTAGTCAAGTCATGTTACTTTTCCTTGTTTTTCAATAGGGTGATATGGGATTTATTTCTTTGCAAGTACAAGGATTTGGGACTTGGTTTGGGTCTAGTGCATTCTTAGCACTGAACTCGTTGGGATGATGACACAAGAAAAAATTGAGACGTGTCACCATCATGACAAATTCAACGTTAATGGACATTAGACCCAAGGTTTGCTCTAGAATTTGTAATTTAAACTTTCGTGGAAATAAGATTCAAGCGTCTTCACAAAAGAAAAAAACAGCACAAGATCAAAGGTTAAGTCATTAAGTTTCTATTTCGATTGCTTATTTTTATCAATTTGTTTTATTTATTGTGTAAAAATACAGTTATACATAAAATAAATAAATAAAAGCTTTAGAAATCTACATTAAATAAAATAGGTTGATGAAAGTAACTTCACACAAAGAAGTATTAGCAAAAATCAAGTCGATATAATAAATTTGGCAAATCCCATTATTACCATATTTGACCTTAGTCAACTGGGGTGTGGTCTCATATGTTGTGCGAGAGTGATATCATGAGAGAGCAATTCTTAGGTAGTTTCGAAGCAGTGTTCTAGAGCTATCTAAGTTTTTTTTTTTTTTTTTTTTTCCTCATGAGATGTACTTGTTAGAGTCATATTTTATGTAATTGACTAATCTTTTGACAAAATGTACTTTACTTGTAATTTGGTAGATCTAAGATGAGTTTAATACATCAAGAAATATGTTGTTTAAGCATATCAGGTGTCCGTAGTAAAAGACATGGAGATTGGTACAAAAAACAAGTGAAGAAAAGCTGTTCATTAAGTCTCAACAGATGCCTGCTATTGAGACTTAATGTGAAGCTTGATAGATGGCTCGACAGCAGCTCAATCTATCGAGAATTACGATTCTCAATTTTCCAGATTTGAAATTCGATCCAGGCTTATGTATTTGTTTAGGGTTTTTTTTTTTTTTTCTCACAACCCTAGACATATACAGAGACGAAGAGATTTATTTTCTCTGTGAGAAGCTATTGCATTTGTATGCCATAGGGTTTTGTAACCAAGTGCTTCCTAATCTTCATTGTTGATGAAGTGAAGAACTTTGCAACCAACAACATCGTTCAAAGTCACTAAAGTTAGTCACGTACTGGGATCCGTGCAAAGGGTTAGTCACAGATTGGAGATTTGTGCATCAAAGGAAAGAAGGCTACTACAAGATCAAGTTCACTTGAGTATTGAAACGAAGTTTCAATGTAGATTGGCATTTTGGGATAGGCCAAGGTAGTGGTAAGATTCCTTATACTTGTAACCACTTGGTTGTTGATTAGTGGATTCTTGGGAGTGGTAACCTTAAAATCACTCGGTGGGATTTTTGCCTTGTGAGAGGTTTTCCCCATTTGTCAACAAATCATCGTGTCAATTAAATTTCTGTTGCATTTAGTTTATTTGGTGATTTGTTGGTGACTTCATGATTTGCATGCAATTGAACCTAATTAATCAACTTGAGTAATTGAATTAATTAACCGGGGTCAAGCTATCTTAACCTAACAAGTGGTATTAGAGCAGGCACACTCTAATTAGGTTTTAATCGTTGCTATGTGATCCATTGACCCCTGTTGTTATGGATCGTGGGCAATCCTTGATTATTCCTCCTTTATTTGATGGTACTAACTGTGCATACTGGAAAGTATGCATGAGAGCCTTTTTGCAGTCTTTAGATGAGAAAGTATGGCTTGCAGTTGAAGTAGGTTGAAAGAAACCTGAAGAGCCACCAACATTGTGGGATGATACTAAGATCAAAACTACAAATTTTAATAGTAGAGCACTAAATGCCCTGTTTAGTGCTGTGACCAATGAGGAATTCAAGAAGATCTGTTCCATTGACAATGCAAAGGAAACATGGACTATTCTTCAGAATACCTACGAGGGCACAAAAGTTGTTAAAAACTCCAAAGGATCACTACCAGCTTTGAGGAAATAAGGATGGATGAAGATGAGTCATTCGATGAATTCTATGCCAAGCTCAAGGACATAGTGAATTCAGCCTTTAATCTTAGACAACAGATTCCAGAGCCCAAGGTTGTCAGAAAGATTCTCAGATCTCTTCCAGAAAAATTCCATGCCAAGATCATTGCCATAAAAGAATCAAAGGATCTTGACTCTATTCCTTTGATAGAATTGACTGGGAATTTGCAAACCTATGAACTAGGTTTAGTAAGGGTTGGCAAGGGTAGCAAAAGCAAGAACATGGCTTTGAAGGTTAAAAATGATGATAACGATGAGTCTTATAAAGATGAGGACACCAAGTTCAAATCATATATCACCAGACAATTCAAGAAGTTCATCAAGAATGCGAATGTCAAGGCTAGTGACAAGGAAACAATTTGGATTCTCTCAATTCAAGTCCCAAGACAAAGGCAAGAGAGATATCAAGGATGCTAGTCAAAGCAACAATGTTCCTGCTGGGCCAAAGTGCTATGGATGTCAAGAATTTGGACATATGAAGCAAGAATGTCCCACATATCTCAAATCCATTGGCAAAAGCAAAGCCCTAGTTGCCACATTGAGTAATACAGACTGATCAAGAAGGGATTGTGAGTACTTTCACAGCTACCGTTGAATCCCCTGAAGAAGTAATAGAACTGATTGATGAGGAAGAAGATCTGATGGAATCAAATTTTGAGAAGATGGATGAACAAGATGACATCCACACTGCCTACTCTATGTTGTACAAGGTCTCCGAGAAGCATGGTTAGCTACGAGAAAGCTTAGTGAAGTGGAGTTGGAATGAGAGGAACTCTCCACCAAGGTTGATGAGGCTAATCAAACCATCGGAGCACTGAGGTTTGAAAACAACTTTCTTGTTGAAATGACCAAGAAACTAGATGCTGAATTGTTTCAAGTAAGAGCACAATTGGAAAGGACTTCAAGTGCCAAGCTGGATGAAATGCTCAACTTCCAGAAGTCTGCATCTGACAAAACAGGTCTTAGGTATGATCGTTCTCTCTCTTTTTGTAGTACGTCTTCTAATGCTTTAAATAGATTCATCTTTGTTCCCCCTGCTAATAGTGATAATTGTGAGGTAATTGAACCTAAGACTGAGAATGTGAGTGAGGATAAAAATGATATGGGAAAATCCATTCTAGGAGCACCCCCTAAGGTTGGTAAGAAAGAGACTAAACAGAATAATCATTGCTCCACCAACAAGAAGTTTCAACCAAAGAAGCTTCACTTCTGCCATTATTGTGAAGCATTTGGGCACAATCGTCCAAATTGCTATAAGTGACTAGCCACTCAACAAAGCAATAGTGTGTCATCTTTTGGGAGCCAAAATCAACTCCAACTCTCTTTAGCCCCTCTTGGAGAACTTCTTAAGGCTGTCATGTTACTCTCTAATTTCAATGGATTTAACTCTCCTCCTTATCCATCTGAACAAAGTATCATGCAAAAGAAATGTTCTCCATCTAGGTCTCCCATCTGGAAGGAAAAAGATTCCAAGTGATTCCTTCACCTTCTTAATCACATGCATGGTTGGTGTTGTGGTTTGAGTCAGTCTAGTTTTTGCTGCTTTGTTTGTTTGCTTTGTTTTTATGTTTTTTAATTTAAAAAAAAAAAAGCAAAATTTTTGAAAAATATAAAAATAGTGTGTGTTTGTGTATACTGGTACTTGTGCTAGTACTTGTGTACTTTGGATGGCCTTTAAAACAAAGTTTCTCAACTTTGTATCTCTTATAGCTTAGATGAGCATCTTCGTGCACAATTAAGCAATGTGAGCTTTGTGGCTCTTTTATGTGATTTGGTTGATCTTTTACCATTCATATCTTAATCACTCCTTTTGACGGGAAGGACTAAAAAATCCTAAGAGAAAGACATAAATAACCATCTCACCACTAAAACTCGTTAATCATACAACATCTGTGTGCAATTCATAAAAGCCGTGCTCGATAAGGTGTAGCACTTGCACAACAAAGAGAAGATGTTTGGCTTTCATAATTGGGTAATTCTTTTCTCTCTAATTTACCCATGCATGTTATGTCATTTTATGTTTAAAAAGAAAAATATGCAAATAATATGTAAAGCATAAAGAATCAAAATGCTTTCAAAAATGGTTGCAAGTGTGTTTTTAGGAGATGTGGGAGTTATATGATGTACCTCAAAGGTGATGGTCTCCATCAAACAGTTATGATTGTGTGTGGATGTATTTGATCTTCCTATATTTTTACTTTTCATATAATGATTTACTTATGCTCTCTTGCAAAAGTTTCACACACAACACACATACTCTTTGCTACTCTTGATACTATTGTATAGGTACAATGTGTTTTGGCCGTTACAAGGAATACATGTGGTAGTATATGCTCTCTAAGAGCAACCACATCAGCTCGTGAAAAAAATTCTATCTATTTTACACAAAAAATCTACTTTTTCTATTTTATACTATCACTTTTACAAAACACTTACATCAGTTTATCTATTTTACAAGACTTCTCAATAAAATATTTATTCTTCATCAATTTTTTATTATTTTCCCTAATACTTAGTGAGAGGAGAGAGAAAAAAGAGAGCCAAAAAGTCTTTTTATATTGTACAAAATAATATTAAAATAATTATAAACGGTGAACAGTAACCGTTTATATATAAACGGTTATTGTTCATTTTTAAGAGAATGGTGTATATTTAGACATTTTTACACAAGCTGGTGTGGGGAGTTTTTGGGTTAAAATGTGTAAAATTGAGCACTTTTTGTATTTTAGAAGACTTTACACGAGCTGGTGTGGATGCTCTAAACTGTCTAAACTTGTTTTTTTAAATAAAATTAGTTAGACTTGTTTAGTGTGTTTTTTTATCTAGGAATGCTTTGCATCTAGAGTTGATGATGTGTTTGAATGCTTAACATGCTTCTTGGTTGCTTGTTTTGGTGTCTATCTTGATTGCATTCATCACGTGTTGTTTCTCCTCCTTGAAAAACCTTGTTTTAGGCTTCTCGATAGATGCTCAATGCCTTCTCGATAGAAGCTCGATAGCATCTCAACACATGCCATTTCTATCAAGATTTCTAGGCCTGTTCTCGATACCTCTCGATAGATTGCTCGATCCATCGAGCCAATTCTTTGGAGTCTCTATTCGTTTGATACCTCCTCGATCTATTGAGATCTTTTTGCCGTCGATACCTTCTTGATACCTCTCGATCTATCGAGATTTTGTTCTCGATACCTTTTTGATCTATCGAGATACGTTTTTCTATATGTGTGTGTGTGTGTGTGAGGTCCAACCTGGTTTTACTCAAACTCAAATATCTCAATCTCTCTCTCTTCTTTCTTGATCCAAACAATTTCTTTTCACCAAAAACCTTCTCCCACTCAAGATTTCGGCCTAATCCAAGCCTCAATCCCTTGGTAAGTGTTCTAAATCTCTTTCCTCTCTCATTCTTCATGCATTTCATGCATTTAGACCTAGATTTTCAAGTTTTTGGGAAAGTTTTGGGTTTTTGAGTTATTTATGAAATTTTTGGGTTAGGTGTTGTTGATTTGTTCTCACATGCTCATGCATTGCATTCTCTAGCATTATAATCATGTTTTCATGTATTCTAGGTTGTGTGCTTGATTAACCAATGTGAATGTTGTAGTTTGGATTGGGTTTTTGCCCATAATGCAAATTTCTTTTGCACGTAACATGCTCATGCATTGCATTTCGTTCTTTTCTTCTTTCCCGTGCCTTATCTTTTGCTATGTTTCTCTGTTTCTTTTCTTCTCTCTTAGTTTAGTTTCCTTCTTATGGCACCTAAAAAGTCTGTTCCTTCTAAGAACCTGATCAGACATCGTGGTTCTTCTTTTTCTATTCCTGATTCTATGAGGTTCCATGATGAGAAGGCCAAAGATGACTTCTATGAGAACTTCTCTGACCAGGCAATTGATTCGGAATGCCAGGTCATTTTGTTTGATTTCCTAAAACTCCTTTACCCGGTGCATTTAGCTCTCGGGGTTGGGCTTCTCTATGTGAGATACCCAAGAGGTGTCCCGGTGTGTTCATTCGGGAGTTCTACTCCAACATGCACGCCATTGATACCCCTGTGCCTAGGTTTACTATGGTATTTCGAGGTATATGTATCGTAGTCACCTGAAGTTCATTTGTGAGGTATTACATGTTCCTGGGGTTGATTGTCATGATTACCATAGTCATACTCATCTCAGTTTTGTCTCTCGAGACGAGATGACCTCACTCTTCTGTGAGAAGGCTATGGTGTGGGAAGAAACTCTAAAATTTCTCCACCACTGAGTTTGCTAAGGGTCCAAGAATCCTTAATATGGTGATGACATTTGTTCTCACACCACGATCTCACTATAACCCTATCACTGAACCTCGTGCTCATTTCCTTCTTTCTCTTTTGGAAGATCTTTTTATAGATTTTCCTTCACACATGATAGAATCTATGATAGATATCTAACGAGACGTTGCTACACGTGATAAGCTCATCTTTCCTTCGGCTATCACACGTGCACATCACCATTCCTCTCTCTTTTCCTTTCTATGCCATGGTTGCCATTAGTAAGGACTCTATTTGGAGGAGTGAGGCACAGCTGGTTGCAAAGCGGCCTCGTGTGGAGTCTACTTCGACGGATGCTGCTCTTGCCTCTACACCTTCTTCCTCATCTACCCCTCCCTCTTCTTCTTCTGGAGCCAAGGTCTTTCTTGCCGCCATCATGGACTAGCTTCAGCTCATGCGTGTTGATTTTGATAGTTGTCTTAACCATCTTTCTGATGAGATGTGTTAGATGAACACCAAGATTGGTCACATCGCTCGCCGCCAGTCTCACCTTGGTGGTTTTGCTTCTTCTCCCACACCCGAGCCTGCTGAGGAGTCTTCTTTGGATGGTGGAGATAATGATGATGATGATGCTTCTTGCTGCGAGACTGATGATGAGAAGGCTTCCCCTCATTGATTCACCCTTTGTCACTCGTGATAAAAAGGGAGAGTGGTTTTGTATATGAGAGTAGTCTTGTTGTTAGGGGGAGAGCTAGCATAGGGATAGACTAGTTAGGGGGAGAGTGTTTTGAGAGATGTAGTGAGGTTTTGATATATCTTTCTCATTACATGTACCATGGTCTTATGACCACTTTTACATACATTGTATTCTTTTGATATATATATATATGATGATGTATGTTTCTTCACCTTTGTCTTACATGTGTTGGTTCTTTTCTCTCTTTATACACATGTTTCTTCTGTTATACAACTTGTATATGTTTCACACTTGATGCCTTGATGAATTTTGTTTAAGTGTTTTAGATAAGATAGGTTGCAAGTCTATCATGCCATGATCTTTTTTCTTGCAAAGTTTTTCAAGAGCTCATCGTAGTTGTTAGGCTTGTGTAGTTTTGTTTTTTTGTTTTTTTGTTTTTTTTTTTGTAATAATTATGGAGTTGTTGCTTTATACTTCTCTCATAATTATACTAGTGGTTTTGTCACAGATTGCCAAAGGGGGAGAAAATTAGGGTCATATTTTATGTAGTTAGATAATCCTTTGACAAAATGCACTTTACTTGTAATTGGGTAGATTTAAGATGGGTTTAATACATCAAGAAATATGTTGTTCAAGCATATCAAGTGTTCGTTGTAGACATCGCATTTTGTACCCTTTACGACTCGGGCCCCCATTCCCTAATGATGCCCGAACTCTAAGTCCCAAGGCCAGTTTAGAGCTTAATCAGATATCAATTTGACTTGAGGAGTGTTAAAATGGAAAATATAACTTTTTAAATGATTAAAAATTTATTTTTGGAAATAAAATGACCAAAGGTGCCCTCGGCCCACGTACATGGCCAGCAGCTTGCGTACGCAGGCACACTCCTGCGTATGCAACTTGGGTTTCAGAAATATAAAAAAGACAAGTTTTCTGCAATAATGATTGAGGTTTGGAATGAATCCCACATCATCTGGGATGTGGGATTCATTCCCACGTTCCAAACCCCGTTTTTTCCATTGTATAAAGCCTTAGATGGTACATTTTCAAAAGACACAAAATCCTAAGGAAAAACCTAAGATTCGCTAGAAAATAGTGAATCAAAAGGGAGTTTTTCACAACACGCCCTCAAGTCATTTTTTATCTGATTGAGACCTTTTCTGGCCCCAATTCTTTTAGTTTAAAGTTGTTAATCACATTTTTATTGACTTGTGATAGATTTGATTGAGGGGAACGGTCAAAATCAAAGCTTGGGAACTCCTTTTTGAGGTATCAAGCTTCAACCTTTCTCTTTCTTTTTAGCCTTTCTTTTACTGTTTTAATCTTGTTTCCTTGCTTTGTTTGTGCTTATATATGTTTTTGTAGTTTAGTTTTATGCTCTCTTTTTGTTTGTAAACATGTTTGGTTGTTGGAATTAGGGTTTTAGTTCATGCTCTATTTTCTGCTTAGTTTGTTTCTGGGTTAGGGTTTTGAATGACCCTACGTGTGTGTGCCATGAGCATGCATGCACAAATCAAATCCTGCGAACGTGGGATTTGGCCTACATACATAGGCCTTTGTATGCGTACGTAGGTCATTGCCCCAGAAACCCTAATTCTTCTATTTCATTCTTTGCTTCATATAACATGTTTCTGTTTTGGATTTCTTTTCACATGTTTTATACTTTATAAGTTTCCGTTTGCTTTGTTCACATGCTTGTTTGTCCTAAACATGTTTAGATTAGGGTTTATCTTTTTTGTTTCTTAGTTTTAATGTCATGCCATTCATTCACATATCCATGCATTGATGCCATAGGTGCTGAGACGTTGCAAGGTGAGTAAGGTAAGTCATGCATTCACATGAACATGCATGTTGTTTGTTAACCTTTCCTTGATATACGTGCATAAAGTTGACGCCATGTTTTTGATCCATGATATGATTTGTTTGCTGCCATGTTGATGCTTATGTTTTGCTGCCATGATTTGTTGCTGCCTTGTTTGAGATGAATGGTATGATAGGGTTTCACATGCTAGGGTTTTTATGTGCGTATGGGCTTGGCTCTCTTTTGTCTAAAGGTAGACATGTATGTGTTTTGAGATGAATGATGCCATGATTGTATGCTTAGATGTATGCTAGTTTGTGTGTGAGTATAGATACAAGTGTTGAACATGTTTTTAATAAGATTAAGACGTAAGACACAATTATGGGAGGCCAACTTTAGGGTTGGGTGATCTTGGGTGCCGAATACCTTCCCAAGAACGTACCTAAACTCCGAACCCATATCTCTGGTAGTAAGATCAAAAGGTCCTTCCTCGAAAGGACGCTATATATATGGTTCCTAGACCATTGCAAAAACTAGGTGGCAACTCCTCCATTGTGTCCATTATTAGCCATTGTGAATTTAATAATAATTATAGTGTTGGATTATTTAAAGAAAGTAATGCAAAAGCGTTGTGGTGCCACTAAATAGTTTTTATTTTTTAATTATTGGTTTAATTAGCCATCTTTTTTTTGTGGAACTTCTTTTTTTTTGGGTAATTATTGGGTAGTCCATTGTCAAAGGAACATTTTAGTATTTATTTTTTTGTTTGTAATTCTTAGTTATTATGCCTTTAATGTTAATAACTGAATGGTATTATTGTAGGAAATTAATTCTAATGTATTATAATGTCACTAATTTTCCTTTAATTTATATGTTAAAAGCTGAAAAGTTTCATTCTTATTTCATTGACCTTTTGAGCTCATTTGAGATGTGATGCAAACTTCAGCTTATTTAAGTTGTTAATTTCTTTTTGGTACTATTCATAGGTTCCATTGCACTTTTTGTTACTATTCATAGGTCTCATTGTATTATTCAGCTAGCTTTTAACTTTCATTCTACAATTTTAACAAAAAAATTTCAATTTCAGTTAAATAAGTTGTTCCCAGACGGACCCGCATATATATCATAAAAGCTCCATTAATTATGCTAACTGCTTATTATTATTTTTTTTTTAAAGAATATGCTAATGTTAATACCAAATGCTAAGGTTATTATTATTTTAATTATTTTTTATATTAAAAAAAGGGAGATGATCACCATTTTTCCTAAGAAAGAAGGAAAAAAAAATTGTAATTCTCTTTTGAGAGGGAAAGCCACGTGGTGCAAAGCTCAAAAGTTAAAAGTTTGGAAATTTCATATGCCATTAAATTTTGTATCGTATTAATAATGCATTAATGCTCACAAATAATAATTTAAATCAATGCATTTATTTCTTTATGTTGTAATTTCTTTAGCCATGTCATTGCCATATGTATTGACAAATGTTGAACGTGTAAGTTATGAACAAATTGCTATTTGTCATGTGACACTATTTGTCATTATCACTCTAAATATATAGAATATTGTGCCACTTGTCATAATTGTGTGTATCCATCAATTGTGAGATCTAACTTTTATAATATATTAGTGTTTAACCCGCGCAATGCGCGAGGTTGTTTTACATATTAATGAACTTTGCATCTAATGTAAACTTAGTTATCATACTTCTACTACATATATTCAAACTTTAATAACGTAGTATATTTAAGCATATTGTGTCCAATATCCCCTAAAATTTTTAAAAATTAGTTTATTCAAATCACTTCTTGTGTGTACTTTCCTGCTATGAGAGACTAAAAAAAAAAAAAAAAAAAATCTGACTTTAGGCAATTAAAACTTACATGACAATTTCAAATAGAAAATCTGTTATTCCTAGGAACCACAATGAATCACACCGAACTAAAACTTGCAAGACAATTTCAATTTTACAACCAAAATGTTTAAAAGAAAATAATGGCTACAGGTTTATGAAAGTCATTCTCCAAAACTAATGTTTGGAGTGAAGTTTCAATATCATAACCAACTAATGATATTTTTTTTTTATTCTGCTTATTCTTGTAAGATTTAATTGTGTAGAGTAGTATTGATGTCATAGCCAGCTGATGACATAGAGGGTAATTTGAGAATGCTGTTGTTGGTCTTGACCGAGAGAAAACTCATGGATTTACAACTAAGAATAAATTGTGGCAAGGCAAAGTGTTCAGTTTCAGAGAGTTTAGGTTGAATTCTTTGTATGCTTGAATTTACTGTATGGGACAACCATGTGTCAACTCTGTTTGCCTTGTCTACAAGGAGTAGTTCGAAACACCAATGGAGAATAAAGGTGTGTAACTTAGCGCTATGCCAATTGTGGCTAGACATGAAACCATTGACAAATTTATTGAAGTCAAATCACTTCTTGTGTGTACTTCCCTGCTATGAGAGACTAAAAAAAGAATCTAACTTCAACCGATTAAAACTTACAGGACAATTTCAAATAGCAACTAAGAAAAATATTAGTCAAATAATAATGCATAATTAATAGTACTTGGAAATTTCAAATTCTAAAGCCAAAACAATACATAACCCTTAAAAGGGACATTGAATCCAACTTTTTAATCGTAAAAGAAAAAAGAAAAAGCTGTAATGCATCCTGAATCCACAATTTCAAAAAGCTGCAATGGTACACATAAATCTAAAAACAAAACAACCCTCAACCCACAATATATAATCAATATAGAATTCCACTTGTCACATATAAAATGCATTATCAATAGTAGATGGGAAGCTCAAATTCTACAACTAAACCAATTCATAAACCTTCACTAAAATTCATGGCAATATGTACAAAGAAAATGACATACAATAACTTAACAATATATTTACTTTACTCTTCTAAAAAAAAAAAAAAAACTTAACAATACAATGAAATACATTAAAATTAATAGGGTAATCTAGTACATCCATTTGTTTATCTTGCTTGTAAGAGTATGTTATTTATAAAATACATTGAGATGCATTAGACTTCAAATTTTTTTTCTTCTTTGATGCAATCTGCTTAGTACCCTTTTGACATTTTTGAAGCATTTGGAGCGGCATAGTTTTATCTTCAGTTTCTTCAACTTCTGTAGTTAAAGTAGCAGTTAATTGAGGTCTTTCACAAATGTTTGTCCTATTTCTATTTTTTGACTGGCGATGGACTTGCCCTTCCTTGATTTCCTTACAATTTCCTCTATTGTGTCCTTCAATAATTTGCACTTTTATTAAATGCTATTTGAAATAATGAAAGAATATATGCATGTTGCTTAAAATTTAAAGTGCTTTCATTGTATTATACTGACATTGATGGTATCATACAAAATTTAAAATCATATAGCAAGCAAGGTGGATTGTGTATGCTTCAATTTCAACGAACAGTATATAAAGCATATTGGAAATACCATGTAAAGAGTAGTTATGAATCCTATGGTACTTATGTGTGATAAATATACTGGAAATAGATTTCAACTTTATTATTACCTGATGTCTTTCAACTTTATGTGAGATTTCTGTTTCTAAAATCTTTGAAACGTTGTAATTTTCTCTTCCATATTTCAAATTATATTCATCAAGATACAATTGGAAGAAAAATTCATTGTCAATTATCCTCTGAATCTCCCTTGGTAGGACATTGTCATCCAATTTCAAATTCTGTATAAATAAAGAGTCAGACAATTAGCAAAATATATATACATGCATGCATCATGTCCTGTGCAATTAGTTTTTTTTTTTTTTTTAATATTTTTTAATTTTTTATTTTTAACTCAAAATTGAAATTCCTCTTCATAATGCGTAGTAATGTTACTTGAGTTGTTGTATTATTGATATTAAGCATGAGTTTAATATTGTGAAACCTATAGTTGGTACACTCCTCCATGGATCTCAATCAAAAAATACCTTTGAGCAGTTCAAGGTATTCTAAATATTGCAAGAATTAATTAGCCAGACTTAATAGAGCAAGCCTCCCCTGAGCATGCTGCCAAGGCCAGAGCATGCAATAGCCAAGGCTAAGGCAGCCCCCCATGGGCATGCTTCCAAGGCTAGGGCATGCAGCAACCAAGGCAGGCCCTATAGGTAGGCAGCAAAGGCCAAGGCATGCAACAGCCAAGGCTATATAACCCCTCCTTTTGATTCAAAATGTTGTATTGGTAAAGCACATCCCTAAGAATTCCATTACTCATCTCAAAAACCAACAAAATGTTCTCATTGAGATAGTCTGAATAGTAAAGCCTCACAAACACAAATAAGTTGAATTGATTACAAAGCATAGTGAACAAAAATTTGAGGGGAATTCCAACCATCCATAAGGCTGCTGGAAATAGGGTAAAAAAACTTAAAGCAATTCCTAATTTCCAACAATTTTACTAATTAATCTATAAAAATAAAATGATACAACATAAATCCATGTTACAAATATGATTATTAAAATCAAGGGTTGTTTCCATTTGAAAGGTAATTCAACAGTTCAATTTTTTTTTTTTTTTTTTTTTTTTTTTTTTTTTTTTTTTTTTTTTTTTGAGAATCGTTGTTAGGATTAGTATGCATAGTATGTGATTTATGTGATTTAGTCAAAGAAGATATAAATCACAAGTTCTTTGTAAACTTAAAATTTTAGTTCGTGGTTGGTGATGAAATTGTGCATTTCATTTACGAAGACTATAACATGTCAATCAAGATGATTTGTCTTAATCAGGGAAGTGGAGACTTCTAGTTGATATGTTAATATATTTTAAGTGTATAAAAAATATTGAATTAAACCGCTGTGAGATTTATTATTCTATCAACAACTGTTAAACGAATAATAAATTTCACGACATTTCATTTACATAAACTCTTAATCCTAAGGGAATAGTGAACTCGATCATGAAATGTAGGTTACTTTAATAAATCAGGAGTGAGATCTAGACAAACAGTCAAAACCTCAATATGTTGGGCAACCACACATAATGTTGAAAGAACACATATTCTCAAAATGGAATTCATAGTCTCTTTATAGAGATATAAAATATTCCCTTGAGATAATTTAATGGGATTGGTTATTCAAAGTGTTAGGCCTAACCATTTTAGTAAAGAGTTACTAAAGTTTATATTTTATGAAATTAGATTTCATAAAATATATATGAATAACTTAAAAGATTAAACCGGGTACTCAAGGATCAAGAGGTAATAATTTACAAAGTGACAATTAAACATTATGACTTTGTATTACTACGAATATTTTCATGAAGGGGTTAAATGTTTAATAAAGTTTTGGGATATAATTTATTAATAAGGCCTAGAGTACAATTATATTTATATGGTGGTATTAAATATAATTAATGGTAACTTTGGGCTTGCCAAGAGTTGACAGATAAGTCCAAAGCCCATTGGAGCTATAGCTTTATTTGTCCCTTTTGGTCCCACTCCAAGCCACACACTAAAACCCAATTGGGCTGGCCCAAAAGGCTAACCCAATTAGATAATAAGTTATTTATTTAATAAGAGTTATTAAATAAATGTAATAGCCTAAGTGCAGAAATATATGTTTGATTAAAAAGAAGAAAGAATGAGAGTTCTTCTCAAAGGAGACACTTGATTATTCTCTTGAAAGATCACATATAGAACTGATTGGGAAACCACACATTTTGGGCACACTATGGAATTGGAGTGAAGATTGAAAGGCATCTCAAGATCAATCTTCATTTGTTTTGAATTTCACTGCATCAAGGTATGCTTTCTCATTCTTTGTATCCAAAACTCAGATGTTACATGCTATCTCACATGAATGAAGTAGATCCGTTCATATTCCGCTGCATGTTTTTGTATGAGATACAAAACTGTATTTTCCATGTGTTTTTCGACAAATGGTATCAGAGCGGTCTTCAATCTCATGTTTGCATAACATGTTGAGTGAGTTTTAGATTTTTTTTTTTAAAAAAAAAAAAAAAATTGGTTTCATGATTTTGAAAACTCTGCAATAGATTTTTCTGCATTTTAGTTTTATAACTATGGTTTGATAAAACTGATATTGATGTTATGATGTTGTTTAAGTTTGATTTTAACCATGCCATATTAAAATTTAAGACTATAGCATCAATGAAATTCAATTTTAATCTCAATCTCATTCTGATATGATCAAGAAACTATGTTTTGTTCAAGTGAAACATTAAAAAAAAAAAAGTTTACCAGAAAAACTGAAAGAAATTTAGTTTCACGATTTTCGATCGATCAAGAATTCCTATCGACCGATCGGATTTGCTTTTCAATCGATCGAACAGGAATCGATAATCGATCGAGTTATCCAGAAACTTTATGATGAATTTCTTCAGTTTTTCGATCGATTGAGAATTCCTTTTGACCAATCGGATTTGCCTTTCGATTGATCGAACAGGAATCAAGAGTTGATTGAGTCATCCAGAAACTTCGAAATGGATTTATTGAATATTTTGATCAATCGAGAACTACCTTTGACTGATCGAATGAACTGTTTTTTGAAATTTCACTAAGTGTTAAAATATAGATGAAGTGCAAAGCTGTGTGTGATGAGATTACACATGTTTTCCAAATAAAAACCTTTCTTTTAAAATTTCTAGTGGGAGAGAGATTCAAAGGTTGAACCTCACAGCCTCCATTACCGGTTTATAGTAGTGTGATTAAGCACCTCGCCTTGGCGTATATGCCTTACTCCCAACGGAGGGTGTTTAATTCATGGTACTGCAGGTTAAACCTCTTAATGATGGATGATATGTGTTTTTACATTAAGAACAACCACACTATCGTGGAGTTACTTGATGACTCACATAGATTTAAGGCAATGGTGTACACTAGACTGAGTTTAATGTTAACCTCCCTACAGAGCTATGTCATTAATACTTAGAGGCTAAAGGGAAAACTGCATATTATTAGTGGTTGATAAGAGTTATCATGACAGCACTAATAATGAGAATAGTTCTCAATCAATCATAGTGTTTATAATTTACTTGCTACCAAGGAATTTCGAACATGGGATTGGGTTGTCGTTGCATATTTTATATTATGGTTTTATTAAGGTTCCATACTATATGTTTATATGCTAAATTGATAATATCCAGTTTACTTATTATATTCATGTTTATTGTTTTCAGATTTAATCATGGCATCCTTTAGCCCACTTGTTACTATTCTTAATCAAAACAAACTGACTGGATCCAACTATGTTGACTGGAAAAGAAACTTAGACATTGTTCTTACTGCTGAAGAGCACAAATTTGTGCTTAGTCAACCATGTCCAAACTTTCCTTCATTAGATGCTCATTCCGAGGAAAAACAACGATATGATCATTGGCAGAAATCTAATGAGATGGCTAAGTGTTATATCCTAGTATCTATTTCAAATGTTCTACAGCATCAAATGCAGGATGTGGAACTAGCTTCAGACATTATGTTAAGTTTGAAATAGATGTTTGGTGAGCAAGGCCATTCAGCTAGGCAAGATACCATGAGGCTTATCCTGAATACCAAAATGGCTCAAGGAACTTCAGTAAGAGAGCATTGTCTTAAAATGATCTCTTACTGGAGGTTTTAGGTGTTGACATTGATGGAGAATCCCAAGCAGATATGATACTCCAATCCTTGCCAGAATCATTCAAAGAATTTAGACTTAATTATAATATGAACAAAAAGATTTATACCTTGTCTGAATTAATGAATGAATTAGTGGCAGTGGAAGGCATCCTTGGTACAACTAGTGTTGATGCTAATATGGCTAAAGCTTCATTTTCTAAGCCTAAGTCGAAAGGCAAGGGTGGTAAGAAGAAGAAGGACTTCACCAAACAAGATGGTAAACAGCTTGCCTTCAGTGTTGATAATAAGGGAAAGAAAAAGAAAAAGGACTACACCAAAGGAAAATGTTTCCATTGTGGTGAGAAAGGTCATTGGAAGAGGAACTGTCCAAATTTCATAGCTGACAAGAATAAAGGTGTGATGAGATCATTCCTTCTTGAAATTTTTTTACTACGTAATCTCATGGATTCCTGGTGTGTGGATTCAGGTTGTACTAATCATATTTGCAATACTTTGCAGGGGTTCCATGAAACCAGAAAGTTGAATGAAGGGGAACTGTTTCTTACTTTGGCTGATGGGAGCAAAATTCCAATTGTAGCTGTTGGAGTGTTTAATTTATGCTTTGATTCTAGGATTTTAATATTGGAAGACTGTTTATATGTACCTAATGTTCGTAGGAATTTAATTTCTGCAACTTATTTAGGTAAACATGGATATTGTGTTATCTTGAAAGATCTGTTCTGGCTTTATTGTTGATGGTCTTTATATTATAAATCTTGATAAGCATGAATTATACAATTCTGAATTAGATAATAATTCACATGTAAGATCATTAAAGAGAAAGTTTCCTTCTACTAGTGATGCATATCTTTGGCATTTACGTTTGGGTCATATTAATTCAAATAGGATCCAAAGACTGGTGAAATATGGGCTTTTAGAACCATTAGATTTTAATGAATTCCCAGTCTGCGAATCCTGCTTGGAAGGTAAAATGATGAAGAGACTTTTTAATGGAAAATGATATAGAGCCAAAGACTTTCTAGAACTAGTACATTCAAATGTATTTGGTCCTATGTCTATCCAAGCAAGAGGTGGCTATGAGTATTTCATTACTTTCACTAATGATTACTCTAGATTTGGTTATGTGTCCCTAATGAAACGGAAGTCTGAAACTTTTGAAAAGTTTAAAGAGTTTAGGGTTGAAGTTGAGAATCAATTAGGTAAATGCATAAAGGCCATTCAATCTAATTGTGGTGGCGAATACCTTCTTGGGGATTTCAAGGATTACTTAACTAAAAATGGGATTATATCCCAGTTGACTGCACCTAGAACACCACAACAAAATGGTGTAGCAAAAGAAGGAATAGGACTCTTTTAGATATGGTTAGATCCATGTTGAGTTATTCAACTCTACCAATTTATTTTTGGGGGTATGTCTTAGGTACAACAATGCATCTTTTAAATTTAGTTCCATTAAAACCTGTTCCCAAAACACCCATGGAATTGTGGAGTGGGCACAAGCCTAGTATGAGATATCTTCACATTTGGGGTTATCCAGCACACGTGCTTAAAGGGAAGCCTGATAAATTGGAACCAAAGTTAGAAGTACGTTTGCTTGTGGGTTATCCAAAAGAAACTAGGGGTTATTTATTCTATAGTCGTAATGATAACAAAGTGTTTGTTAGTACAAATGCCAAATTTTTGGAAAATGATTATATGAATAATTACACTCCTAAGAGTAGAGTTGTCCTAGCTGAAATGAATGAACCTGTAATTGAACAATCAATGGACGAAACTAGGAATAATGTGGTTGTATCAGATGCACCACAACATATTACTCACAAGATGACTAGTACACAAGAGCCTCGTCGTAGTGGGAGGATTATAAGGCCACCTATAAGATTTATAGGTCTAGGAGAAACTTATGAAGTTATCTTAGAAGAGGCTGAATCTGATCCTTACACTTATGAAGAGGCAATGAAAGATATAGATGCACATTATTGGGTCAAAGCTATGAAATCTGAATTGGATTCTATGTATTCCAATTAAGTTTAGGATCTTGTAAAGGTGCCTAATGGCATTAAACCTATTGGTTGCAAATGGGTTTACAAGAGGAAGAGAGGGATAGATGGAAATATTGAAACCTTTAAGGCAAGACTAGTGGCGAAAGGGTATACACAAAAGGAAGGTATTGACTATGAGGAAATTTTTTCGCCAGTAGCTATGCTTAAATCTATCAGAATTCTCTTATCCATTGCTGCTCATTATGATTATGAGACTTGGCAAATGGATGTCAAGATTGCATTTCTAAATGAAAATCTTGATGAAGAAATCTATATGATGCAACCAGAAGGTTTCATAGCAAAGAACCAAGAGCATATGGTATGCAAGTTGAAAAGGTCCATTTATGGACTTGAGCAAGCATCTAGATCATGGAACATCAGATTTGATCAAGCAATCAAGTCATTTGGTCTTGAACAAAATTTAGATGAACCATGTGTGTACAAAAGACATCAAGATAAAGTAGTAATGTTCCTAGTACTTTATGTTGATGATATTCTACTCATTGGAAATGATGTAGGGGTAATGTCATCAGTAAAGATTTGGTTGTCAAGCCAATTTGATATGAAGGACTTAGGCGAAGCTAACTATATTCTAGCGATCAAACTTTGGCGAGATAGAATGAATAGAATGTTAGGCTTATCACAAGCTAGATATATAGATAAGATTCTAGCAAGGTTTAGAATGCGAAACTCCAAGAAAGGATTACTTCCTTTTAGACATGGATTTCCTCTGTCTGATGACCAAAGGACTAAGACTCTTGAAGAGGAAAAGACAATGAGACAAGTTCCTTATGCTTCAGCAGTGGGAAGTCTCATGTATGCCATGCTATGTACTAGGTTGGATATTTGTTATTTAGTTGGCATAGTCAGCTGATATCAACCAAATCCAGGACCAAAACATTGCGAGGCTGTAAAGCATATTCTCAAGTATCTAAGGAGAATGAGGGACCATATGCTAGTTTATCGATGTGAGGATTTGATACCTATTGGTTACACAGATTCTAATTTTCAGTCAAATCATGATTTCAGAAAGTCCACTTCAGGTTGTGTGTTCACCTTGGGAGGTGGAGCCATAAGTTGGAGGAGTTTTAAGTAATCTTGTATTGCCAACTCCAACATGGAAGCTGAATATGTTGCTACTTGTGAAGCAGCAAAAGAAGCTGTTTGGCTCAAGAAATTCCTTTCTGATCTTGGTGTCATGAGAATGGAGCAAGTTCCAATAACTTTGTTCTGTGATAATAGTAGAGTAGTTGCACAATCCAAAGATCCAAGGAATCACAAGAAAGGAAAGCACATAGAAAGAAAGTAACATATCATTCAAGACATTGTGGCTTGAGGAGATGTGATAGTAGCAAAAATTGATAGTGCAAATAATCTGGCAAATCCCTTTACCAAAACTTTGCCCCAGAAGACTTATGAGTCACACCTGGAGGGAATAAGAGTTAGATTAGTGCGCAATAGTCTTTAAGGGCAAGTGGGAGATTGTTAGGATTAGTGCCCTAAAATCCTATTGTATGTATGCCATGTATGACATTATGTATGACATCATGTATGACATTTTGTTCTATGTAATAATATTGTTTTATTATTATCTAAAATAATGGTAGCATGAATGTTTGGACATTATCATATAGTCCTTGAGATACATAGTATGTGATTTATGTGATTTAGTCATAGAAGATGAAATTGGGCATTTCATCTGTGAAGACTATAATATATCAATTAAGATGATTTGTCTTGATCATGGAAGTGGAGACTTCTAGTTGATATGTTAATATGTTTTAAGTGTACAAAACATATTGAACTAGACCGCCGTGAGATTTATTATTCTATCAACAACTGTCAAACAAATAATAAATCTCACGACTTTTCATTTACATAAACTTTCAATCTTGAGGGAATAGTGAACCCGATCATGAAATGTAGGTTGCTTCAATATATTAGGAGTGAGATCTAGACAAATGGTCAAAACCTCAATATGTTGGGCAACCACACATAATGTTGAAGGAACATATATTCTCAAGATGGAATTCATAGTCTCTTTATAGAGATATAAAATATTCCCTTGAGATAAGTTTAATGGGATTGGTTATTTAGAGTGTTAGGCCTAACCACTTTAGTAAAAAGTTACTAAAGTTTTATTTTTTGAAATTAGATTTTATAAAATATACATGAATAACTTAAAGGATTAAACCGGATACTCAAGGATCAAGAGGTAGTAATTTATAAAGTGACAGTTAAATATTATGACTTTGTATTACTACAAATATTTTCATGAAGGGGTTAAATGTTTAATAAAGTCTTGGGATATAATTTATTAATAAGGCCTAGAGTGCAATTATATTTATATAGTGGTATTAAATATAATTAATGGTAACTTTGGGCTTGTCAAGAGTTGACAGGTAAGTCCAAAGCCCATTGGAGCTAGAGTTTTATTTGTCCCTTTTGGTCCCACTCCAAGCCACACACTAAAACCCAATTAGGCTGGCCCAAAAGGCTAACCCAATTAGATAATCAATTATTTATTTAATAAGAGTTATTAAATAAATGTAACAGCCTAAGTGTAGAAATATTTGTGTGATTAAAAAGAAGAAATAATAAGAGAAGAAGAAATAATAAGAGTTCTTCTCAAAGGAGACACTTGATTATTCTCTTGAAAGATCACATATAGAACTGTTTGAGAGACCACACATCTTGGGCACACTGTGAAATTGGAGTGAAGATTGAAGGCATCTCTAGATCAATCTTCATTTGTTTTGAATTTCACTGCATCAAGGTACGCTCTCTCATTTTTTGTATCCAAAACTCAGATGTTACATGCTATCTCACATGAATGAAGTAGATCCGTTCATATTCCGTTGCGTGTTTTTGCATGAGATACAAAACTGTATTTTCCATGTGTTTTTCCATCAACTGTTAGGTTCTAAAATTTAGAACAACTAGCAAACCGTGAGCATAAACTTGTCTAGATATAGATTCCTAGATCTATAGGTTTGATTAGACAATGCTCAAGGTGTTACAAGTCAGAATACAAGAAAAATACAAGCTGCAGAAAGAACAGTTCAAATTTAGTGAAATTTGATCCAGCCGATCGAAATTCAAAGAATTCAAATTCAGTGAAATCCAACCGATCGAAAATTAGATCCGACCGATTAAAAATCACAGACATGAAATTTCTGCATAATTCTATTTCAGCCCAAACTCTGCTTAAACGTTTTGGGTTTCAAGTGAAACACTTCTAGTATATAAAGGAAAATCCTAACTACGTTTTTAGAGCTTTGAGAGAGAGAAAAGAGTGCATCTTGTGCCTCTAATTGTAGATCTAGGGTTTTTGTACCCAAACCTCTCTAAAGTCTTCTACTGACAATATTCCTTGAAGAATGTCAAAAGATCCGGCGTTGTAGAAGTTGCTGCATACAAGATCAACATCTACTGATGATCTGAAACCTTTGAGTGGGATCTCAAGGTCACAAGCAAGGTGGCTTTTGTTGCTGTAAATCCCAGAAGAGAAGGAGTCCATCGATTCGGAGCTTGCACGTGGTCGTGTCATTAAGTTACTACTGGAGGTAGCAGTAGATTTAGGGTTAAATCTGATTGTAAAAAGTTCAATAATCTTTTAGTGGATTTGGTTTACCTTGAGGATAGCTAAGTTAAATCCTCTCCAAGTTTTTACCTTGAAATGGTTCGTTTTATTGGTTTTCCTAGGTCATCATATCGTGTGTTATTTGCTTTTCTGCATCTTTGCATGATATGATTTATTTGTATTTAACCTATATTTGAATAATTAATCTAAGTAATCACTTGGTTAATATATTATGTTAAACAATCTAGTTTAAGAGATCTAAACGAACAAACAAGAATGATTCAATAATTAACCCCTAATTGATTCTCCAAATAAAAACCAAAAACCATAAAATCTTTAAAGTTTTTATCATTTTCTTTTGAAATCGTTTTGTATGTGATATTTACACAAATTGTTTATATGCAAAATACCACAGATGATGAGTGCCTTCTACAAAATATTTTTTTAAAAAAACAGAAAATGTTGTGTGTGTATATATGTGTGTGTGTGTGTGTGTGTGTGTGTGTGTGTAAAATGATACAACATAAATTAAGCCAGAAGGTGCAAAATGATGAAAATATATATCAATAGAGGCATATATCAATAGAGAAATAATAATAAAATTAAATATCAAGAAGAAAAACAACAAAGGCGATTGTACTCTCCGAACATTCATATTTTAAACCATCGATGTTACAAATATGAGTATTAAAATCAATGGTTGTTTCCATTTGAAAGGTAATTAACAGTTCAATGTCTTTTTTTTTTTTTTTGTTTTTTTTTTTTCCTTTTGAGAACGATTCAACAAAACATAGATCTGCACAAATTTGAGGGGCAAACCAAAAAAAGCACAAACCTAACAAAAATGCCAAACAAAAACAAAATTTAATCAATACAACAACTGAACAAAACAGAACTCAAGAAATTGTAAAAATAAATGGGAGATTAAGGAAAAAGGTAGCCAAACCTTAAACCTTGATTGAGTAATGTGGCAAAACAGTATTTAACAAAATCTTTGTTATCTATCTATTTGTTTCTATTAAAAAAATGTAGTAAATAATTTCAAGAAAACCATAATTCATCAATAAATCTACACTCTACAGTAATTGACAAAACATGAAGGCAAACAAAAAAAAAAATGCAAACCTAACAAAAATATGCCAAACAAAACTAAAATCTAACCAATACAACAATCGAAGAAAACAGAACTCAATAAACTGAGCAAAATAATGGGAAATTAGGGTAACAGGCAGCCAAACCTTAAACCTTGATTGAGAGATTCTTTTTGTGGAAGACCTAATGGGTAGGGAATTAGTAATCTACAATTAGAGAAAAAGATGGAAGAGAAAGAGGGAACTAGTTGAGAAGATAAAATATGGCTGTATAAACTACTAAACCCATATATTTTTCAATAGGGATAAAAGAAGAACCCTAGAAAATTACATTCAGTAGAGGGAAAAAGGATCTGCCAATAATTTTATACAATTTGAAACGGTAATTGAATAGGAAAAAAAAAGGGGGGGAAAAAAAACCATGCCTACCTTCTGAATTGTCTGTTGTTGCAGAAAACGAACAAAGTTTTTAAGTTTCTGATAAGTGTAATTTTTACATGATTTTTATTATCCTCTTATTTATTAAAATTGTTAGTTTTCCTTTATTTCTTTTGATTTGATTTGATTTTTATTTATATTTATCTATTCATTTGTGCTTTAAAGGAATGAGAAGATTTCAGAATAATCTACATCTTAAACTTTCAAACTAAAAGAAATGGTGCAAGTTTATATTCATGAAGAGTGTTTTATTTCAATGGACCACAATCTGCACTTCAACTTGGGAGATTCCTTGATGTTTGACTCCTTTATTCAGCAGCACATTTATTTCATATGGAGCCCAACAATAGCTGTATGACCATTAGCAAGATTCGGCCTGGCCCACAAAAGCACATGAAGCCGAAAGACAAAAATAAGGTCGCACAGAGAGGAGTTTGAAAAGGGTAGGACAATTGGGCTTTTAGTTGGTGAGGGACATCTGCACTGTTCCTATAAATAGAGAGATTAGAAACCTGAAAAAGGGGCGCCGCATGGAAGAATTTTTTTCTGGAGTCTTATTGAGGAAAAAGGCGAGAGCTTGATCAACCAATTCCGATGAAACAGATAATTTTTATTTGTTTTCTTTTCAGTTTGATTATGAACTAAATTTTATTTTCTAGAGTGTTGATGTAGTCTAGCAATGAACACACAATTTATATTCTGAGTTATTTTATTTTTAATATTTCCATGATTGAGTGTTTAATTCTTATTCTTAATGCTTAATATTTCTTTTTACGAATTATTGATTGATCAATTGAATGACAATGAGACCGAGAGGTGATTTGTTATTTTAGTTCTAGAATTAAACACCATTAGTTGAGCGAAAGTAGAGATGCTTTATCGCGATTAGTGTGATTTTTCTTTGAAAATTCAAAGTACATAATGAGTCTCCAGTTAATTAAATTCACATAGAGATATGGAATTGTTAGTTGAAGATATTTTTGATATTATTCGAGAGAAGATATTGAATAGTTGAGGAATTTTTAATCATCAACTGGAGATTATTAGAATTTAATAATTAGGAAGAATAAATTGCGTGGGATTTGTTAGGTGAAATCAATTGCTCTAGATCCATTCTTATCATATTTTTTTTACACTTTTAGATTTTTACGCTTTGTTATTTTTTTTTTATTAGTAGATTTTTTTTTATTAAATAGTTTAATTAAATTTAGATAGTAGAACGTTCCTTTTATATTTGATTTTCCAAATAGTAATTGATTTAGTGAATTTCGGTATTCAATAACATAGTTAATCCCTGTGGGTTCGACATTCGTTTTCTAAAAACACTTTACTACTTGTTACGATTCTGTGCGCTTGCAGATTATTTTACACGAACAGTTTTCACCTTTTTTTTTTTTTTTTTGGTTCCTTTTGGATTTTCTTTTGTCATTTGTTTGTTGGTTTGGAACACGCTATTCTGACCTGTGTGTATATGGAGTTGCAAAGAAGAGACAGAAGTTAGAGTGAGTCTAAATTGATTGGGAATACGACGTTTGGGTTTTTTATTTTATTTATTTATTTTTTTTTTTTAAGTGGGTTGTGTTTTTATAAATACGTTTGATGAAAAGAAGACTCTCCAAATGGTGCACCGTACCTTTTTTTTAAAGTTTAAACTCTTTACGTGGTTGTTTTTAAAGTGGTCTTTATTTCTAACGTGGCAGCACCTCCTTAATTGCAGGGAAATGCACCTACTTTTATATATTGTATTAGATTAGATTATAGATAAATGGTGGTTTGTATTTACAGGGCTTATGGTAAAAAAAACCTTTAAATTATTTTGATGAAAATTAACTATTAGCATAAAAGGCTAATTTACTTTGCCTATTATTGCAAATTAGTTATAGAAATTATTCTATACTAGTAACCATAGTTTTCAGAACCGGACCGGACCGGGAGGTCGGACCATGAAAATCGGAAATCGGGATGAAAACCGGTTTTTTAAGCCTAAAGAACCGGATTTTTTGTTAATTTCGTGAACTGCTAAAACCGGGGTTGGACCGCATGAACCGGTGAGAAACGTGCAGTCCAACCCCTTAGCAATTTTTTTTTTTTTTAAAACAACTTAACACAATTTTATTCTACTTAATTAAATTATCTATCTCTTACAAGGAATAAAAAAAAAATTATAATTAAAATCCTTCAAAGATATTCAACTTTACTTCAAAAATTAATCATAAATTTTAATGTTTTCATGGTTATTATTTTATTTTATTAACTTTCTTATTTAATTATTAAATATATGCTTGAAAATCATTAAATTTCCCTCACATATATAGATATATTGTCAATTTTGCTAGTTTTATAAATTTAATATCTATATTTAGACTTTAATTAATTATGACGTCATCACAGTTTGACCCCGATTCGACCTCGGTTCGACCTCAAAAACTTTGAACCTCTCCCTTTTACGGTTCAATGAACGGTCCGGGTCTGAAAACCTTACTAGTAACTTACATATAAAGCTTCGTTAAAATGAAACCAACGGTCATATACCCTTTCATATGCCAGTTGTGTTTTACAACCAAAATCGTTTCCTTTACAAAAACATAAATACAAAATGTTTAATAAGGAAAGACCAACATATAATTTATAGCATTTGAGAAAGAACCATTTTTTTTTTTATGTTACCAAACACTAGAAAATGTGGAAAACTATCTTTATAGAAGGTTTTCCTGCAAAACAAACAGAGCATTACATATTTGGTCCCTAACCTTTACGCTGAATGTCAATTTGGTTCCTAACCTTTTAAATGTGTCAATTTAGTCCATAACATTTTAGTCTTATGTTATAAATTTATAATGGTCTCTGTCATTAAGTGATGGATGAAAAATGCTAACATGACTAATGGCTAAAATAAAATAAAATATTTTTTTGATAGGAAAATAAAATGTAAATTTATTAACACATAAATTGCCATTTGGATTGACATGTGATCTAAAAAAAAAAAAAAAAGAAGAAGAAGAAGAAAGAGAGCAAGTGCATGTGTAAACACATCTTAAATATCATTTTTTTTTTCTTTTTGCACTTTCTCATCTTTCTTGTAAACTTTCCTTGGAAACAAACACATACTATAAAAACTCAAAACCAAAGATTAAACCCCAACCACTAAGAGAAAATCTCATTTTATTGGCATCCAAACAGAAAACTCTCATAGTAATAGTCATAGATGCAACCTTAAAGCATCAAGTAGGTAGAGGAGGCCCTAATCCCAATTGTATCTCACTCTCATATGCAAGATGATCTTTCATCTTCTGTAAATGTTGAATCCATCATTACTAGTCTTGAAAAGTATACCAACTGGTCGGGGCAAGCTATAAATCTTTCAAAATCCATTCATTTTACCTCAGTGTAGGTAAAAAATGTTGCTTCCTTGATTTTAATCTCAATAAAATCTCTTTTCAGTAGGTAATGGGGAAGGAGTGGTTGGAGAGAGAGGGTGATGTGGTGGCCTTTGATTATGCCTTTTTTGGGGGAGAGAGTGAAGGGGATGGGTGTATGGGATTGAGGGTCATGGATGGTGAGAAAGGGGGCCAATGTGGATGGTAGATGGTGGAGGATGGGAAGTCCAAGTAGAGAGAGAGAGGGAGATGTGGGTGGGTTGGGTTGAGTTCACGAAGGAGTGTGGGTCTATGGGTGCAATTATGGGGAGTAGAGAGTATGGGTTTGGGATTTAAGGGTGCAAAGGCTTGAGAGTTTGGGTTTGGGTTTGGGTTTGAGTTTTTAATTTTTTTTTTATATGTTTGTTTCCAAGAAAAGTTTACCGAGAAGATGAGAAAGTGCAAAAAGGAAAAAAATTAATGAGATTGAAGTTTTATATATTTATTTATTAGTATTATTTAGTTTAGGACTCGTGGTAGTCCAAGTGGCAATAAATTTATATTTTATTTTGTCTGTTAGTCACGTCAGTATTTTCCATCCATTACTTAACGGTAGAGACCATTTTAATACAAAATCAAAAGGTTAATGACCAAATTGACACATATAAAAGGTTAGGGATCAAATTGAAATTTGGCATAAAGGTTAGAAACTAAATATATAGTTTACCCTAAAAAAAAATATTGCATTTTATAAAAATATTCCAAGAGCTTTGAAGTAGTACCTCCAAGATCACAGACTTGTCTTAACACTTTGTTTTCTTCTCACAAACAACAAGCCTACAAGTGCTATGGCTTTCAATGAGGCCCAAAGGATTTTGATTTTGATTTTGTAGTGCAATAATTGCGGTTCAATTTTACATTTTCAACCATCAAATACAAATTGACATGAAGGGGAATTGGACGGTCCATTGAAATTTGTAAGGAAGCTAGAGACAGAGGCCTTCCAGCCACTCCCACTGTAGTCCCATAATTGTGGTCGTGGGACACATCACACATCCATCAGGTTTGGTGGATTTTAGAATTACACATTTTTTAACCGACTAGCCCTTCCATTCTTTGGACTTGTCCCGTCCTATGATGTCTTTTGACACTATCTCTTTTTTTTTTCAGAGATAGTTTTAACCTGTGGTATTTGTGTATGATGATTGTTATTACAAGAAATTTTACCAACTAAACTAACTAAAACTCACATAGATGAGTTTATTCCCATTTGTTTTCACTATAATTTTAATGACTTATTTATAGTTATAGTGAAATTGTTTATATTGTTTAAAATTATTTTCTATTCTCAGTTTTTTTATATTATTTTTTTAATTTTAAAATGAGTTATTTTTTAAAAGGTATTTTCTAAAAAATGATTTGATTTTGTGTGTGTTTGGTAGCGACCTTGAAAATGAGTTTAAAAATGTTGAATCTTTACTCTTTTGTTTCAGGATGTATGAGATAAAGTTGTTTTTCCAAAAAAATAAAATAAAATAAAAATAAAGGAAAACAACCTTTAAAAATATATCGTGAGTTTTCCATTGACTAATTTTTTTATTCTCGAAAACGCGAAAAACTATCTTCACTATCTTCATATCATACATACCATTGGGATACTGTTTATGAATTTGACTTGACACGTAAAACATTCAATTAGTGCATGGTAGAGCCAGGATTTTTTGTTTAGGGGGGTCAAATTGTGGTACTCAAATATTAGACAATAGTCAAGAGAGACAATCACATACATGCATAAACACACATATATAAACATTAATATTTTAATATTACAGTAGGTCATAATTTACAAATATATTACATACAAAAATATCAACTTTGACATGTATATAAAATATTTGTTTTAATTTGGGCACCACCGCAGCATGTTTTGTTGTCCAAAGTGCAGAAACGATGGATGGTTAGACTTTAGAGATTAAGTTGGGTGAGTTTTACAATGAGGGAGGAGAAGAGGATGAACTGCAGGTTATACTTACGGAGGTAGAAGCTGGTACCAAGAAGTTTAGCCTTATTGTTGAACGGATCCAGATCAGGCCAAAGGGTTGATAAAAATCATTCTTTGTTATCACTAAGTGGCATTGATACACTAAATTGCAATACTGTCCAACTTATATTGTCTCAATTTTTTGCTTTATTAACAAAATTTTGAACATAAATAACTTCAAGTTTACTACGGTAAACCAATTTGAGGATTATTTGACTCCAGTTGTCATGATTCTCCTAATTCGGCCTAAGCTTATTTTCTCATTTAACCATTTGAGTGTGTCGGGGGCGGTTTTTTGCTAATAGCCATGTGCCTTTGGAGGTGTGACTTTGCTAGGCCCGGATTTGTTTTGGGGAGGTCAACCCGGAACTCAACATTGGGCCGCATAGACCAATGGCTACCGGTGTATTTTTAAGCCTACAAAATAGATAAAACCCAAAGTCTTAGAATCATGATAATGGTTGAAATAAATAAATAATATGCTTAGCATAATAGCTTTGATTAAATGGTGAGTTGATATGTTATTATTATGTATATTGAGTGATGTCCAATATTAGAAAATAATTAATTAGGTGTCAAATGTCCAATAATGGGATGAGTCCAATATTCCATGTCTAGTTGCGGTTCATGGTTCATGTTCATCATAATAAGGTATGTCTAGCAATGGTCCATGTCCAAATAATATATGTCCGGCAATGGTTTATGTCCAAATAATATATGTCCATTGGTGATATATCAATTTATTAATATGTATGTTTATTATTAGTGAGACCATATTTATTAAATGGTGAGATAATGGTAAAGTGATAATGAGTTAACATATACTCAATAATGTAATTTCAAAGATGGAGAAAACATTGACTTATCTTTTATGTTTCTGACTCCGGCCGTGTAGCATCACTTTGTTCTTCATGTGATTTGTGGCTCCAGCCGTATAATGTTGGTGAGCTTCATAGTTTGTGGCTCTAGCCTTATAGTGTTAATGAGCTAATAAGATCCCAGCAGTATAATGACATTAGTTGAGTGGTATAATAATAATGAACAAAATATACTTGATAATATAAGTTTGAAGGCAAAATATAATGACTTATCTTCATAGTTTGGAGCTCCAGCCGTAGGACAGCAGTGGACTTAGACATTTTAGCAGCGTGATAGAATGAGTCCAGTGGTACAATATGATATTATGAATCCTTCCATGGCAACTTCATGATTGAAGGGGAAAAATAGGTGCAACTAGAGGGAGAGAGAGTATGTCCAGCCGTGTGCATAGGTTGATTAAGTTTATCCCCTTTTATCATACACTTAAATGACTTTTCCCATGTAATACTCTTTTAGTTTTTAGTCAAATATGAGTGATATTACCTTCCATAAGAAGGGCTTTTGATTTTATGAGTTTTTGCCTTTCATAAGAAGGGCTTTTAGCATTATAAATATATGTCTTCCATAAGAAAGAGCTTTTGTAATGTGTTCTTGGAAGAGTGTTTGATATATTTTTAAGATGTGTGGAGATGGTAAGAAATTTGTATATATTGTGAGATATGGTGTTTGTAATATGTATGAGAATTATATGTAGATACTTTGTTGGACATGGATCTTGTATATGTATACTTTGTGAGACATGGAGTTTAGAGATATATGAGAAGTATGTATGGGTATTTTGTGAGGAATGTGTTTTGTAAAATAAATGAAAGTATGAGATAGATAAATGAAGGTTAAATGTAGTAAAGGCTGCTACTGGGATTGTTTTTTGTATTATGACATTGGTTATGTTGCTTTCTAAGAAGGAAGATTTTGTATGAGAAATAAAGAATGAGATGGAGATGTGTTTTTGGGCAACAAAAATGATGAAGTTTCAGAATAATGGAGTGTGGGAAAGATGGGTAATGGATAATGGTATGTTGTAACATGTGTGTTGTGTTGTTATCTATGAAGAGGGAATTTGTAAGAGAGATGAGGAAGTGTGAAAATGTGTATTTTGCAGCAAAATGAGTGAAGTTTCTGCATAAAAGAGTGAGAGAGGGATGAATTTGAGAGAGAGGATCAGAGAGGGAGATCAAAGAGGAGGGTCAGAGAGGAGCCAGAAAGGAGCCCCTTAGTGTGTAGCTTGGTCCTCTTTATATAGAGCTAAGCTATGTAACTAGATCAGAATTAGTTGAAGGGAAACTTAGCAAATTAGGAAAAAAATTTGACAAAGTAAGTGGTCTTTTGTTTTTTGGCCAAAAGAAGAAAGTTTGAGACTTTAAGGCTGAAGTTATAGCTGTAACAGCTGTCAATCACAGCTGTTACAGCTGGATGATGTCATCCGAATGACATTATTTGCTTGGAGGAAAGTATTTGGCATTAAATTCATGATTTGACTAAAGATGTTGAGATATGCTTTATGAGATTTTTCTGGTACCACAACTGGAGCCACTGCAGAATGTGCTGGAACTGTTTCAGCTTCTGCAGAAGTTGTTTCTGCTTTTCATGGAGCTATCTGCAGCTTCCGCTGGAGCTGTTTCTGCAAAACAGCTTCTGCTAGGGCTGTTACAGCTTGTGCGGAAGCTGTTGTAGCTTCCGTTGGAGCCGTTTTTGGTGTTTTCGGCTAGGTTTCCTCTCTTGGAAAAAATTATATATTTAGTCCATATATAATTTTGGTAAGTAATAGACTAGTTGATTGATTTTTGATGAAGTTTTAGAGATGTAATTATGGTTTTTTTGTGTCTTAACTAAATCTTGGAGAGTAAGGAGAGCATTTTAATGCTAGATATGAGATATTAATATATATTTAGCCATGTGCCTGAAATTGATTTAGATGATAATAATATAATTGATATGAAATACTACAATTACATCTTTAAATTTATATTATATGATGACATTAATTTTTATGTAAAGAGCATGGGGAGTTTTATCATTTTAAATGTTATGTGATATAAGAGACTTACCCAAATGTTACCTATTGCACACTGACCCGTCAGAGTTTAAGGAATTGGGGAAGACACGCCAAGCAACATGCTTTCCTTTATCAACTTTGAACCACTGGAGCTTTACTGAACATACTTCTTGGCCCTCCAAACCACGACTCCCAAAATTCCCCCAATGAGACTCATGAGCTTGGATCATGAGCCAAAATTGAGATGATGTGCCATGAGCTTGAACCATGGGCTTTGACACCTTTTTGTATAAATATGGGCTCTTTGGGGCTTTAAAAGAGGTTTTCCCAAAATCCGTGATAATGTTGATGTGGTGCGGGTCGCTAATGAAATAAAACCATGTAGTGTGAAAAATTTGTCCTCAACAGAGTGTTATCACGAATCATTCTGCCTACACCAAAAACTAATTGGTGTTTTGATTTGATGATAGATAGGAATCATATGAGTAGACCCCATAAGTTGAAATATTATCCTATCTAAAACAATAAAATAAAAAACTCTTAACCGTTTAAAATTCATTTTTATTTTTATTTACTCATTAAAAAAAAAAGTACTATGACTATTTTTTCTCTATACCAACTTTTTAATAGATATTGATAATGGTCGATCTTCAATAATTATTATGGAAGTGGTGGTGATCTCGTACAATCATTTTAGAAGAATATTCCCTGCTAAAAAGGAGTTGTCATTTGGTGTAACAAGAATATATAACATCTACCTTACATGGGGTTGAGTTTCATACTTGTGGGGTCTATCTCCCATGTGAGAGAGATGTTGTATATAACCGTTATTTAAAATAAAATTTCAATCAAGTTGCAATTTACAAACATAAAGTGTGGGGTAGTTTTAATTTTACCCCTCAAAGTTTCAAATTTTGGAAATGTACCTTTAATGTTACATATTGTTTGAATTTAAGCCCTTCTGACCATGTGCTATAATAAGGTGTTCGTTAAATGCCATCTCAACTCAAAATAACATAGTTTTGTGAATCCAAAATTTGAAAATTTAGGGGATAGAATCAAAATTACCCTATACTTTAAGGGTGTAAATCACAATAAATTCCAAATAATATATGACATGGCTTTAATAAGATTCAAAATGACATAGTTTTGAATAAAAAACGATGTCGTTTCAAGCTTAGTTGGCACTTAACGAACACTTCATCACAACGGATTGATAGACCGACTTAAATTTGAAAAACATGTAACATTAGGGGTATAAATCAAAATTTTGAAACTTTAGGGGCCAAAATCAAATTTATACCAAAATTTAAGAAGGGGGGGGGGGGGGGGGGGAAGTCAATCCAAACATATTATGCATTCAATGTATTAGAAATAAATCAGCAAAATAAATAAATAAATAAATAAAACACAATTGGAAATAGTTGGATAAAAAACCAAATAAATCTTATCTAAAATTACCAAAGAAAATGATAGGTTTGAGAACTTTCTTTTTGTTGTTGCGGTAAACACAGATTTGAGAATAAGAGTTCCGTGACACCTTCTAATTATTTAAGTGAATTTAAAAACATACCATAAAAAATTTAATGGCCCTAGGAAAAATCAAACCATACTTAACCATTAAGCAATTAAAGAAACGTTCCTTTTTAGGAGTGTATTGTTAAAGAAATATTCATAAAAAAAAAAAGTATTGTTAAAGAAACGTTCCTTAATAGGAGTGTATAAATGGAATGTACGAGAGAGACACCGTCAGATAAACCGAGAGAATAGAAGATGATGGAAAAAGAAAATGAAAGAAATGATCTACCCTGCGTTGCAGACATATCAGTATTACCAGAGGGATGCATATCGGACATAGTTTCACTGACAACTCCTAAGGATGCGTGCACCGCATGTGCGGTTTCTCCCATATTCCGTGCGGCTGCCGAGTCCAACGCAGTCTGGGAGAGGTTCTTGCCGTCCGATTATCAAGCCATCATTGCTCAATCATCATCATCATTGGATTCCTTGAACTTCTCTTCAAAGAAACATCTCTACCTCAGTCTCTCCGATAACCCCATCTTAATCGACGACAATAAAAAGGTACTATATTTTAACAAACAATTCCCACAATATTAATAATTAATATGGCTGGTTTCAAATTCATACTTGTTTATAACCTTGGGGGTTGGGCACTTGGGCTGGTGGTTTCCAATTTAAACATGTACAAGATTGGGTACGTGGGTTGATTTCACTGTGGGCTCACAAAATTGTGTTTTTGGTTAAATTGGTCTGAATTAGTTATATGAGCATGCTTGAATTTAGGCAAACACGGGAAGAGAAGAAAGGAATAAATAAAAACAAAGAACAAAAGGAGCTGCTAACGATGAGATATCCAATTCCAAGGTCGTTTAATGTGTGCTTGTGGCCAGGGAAAGAAGCACAATATATCCTCAATAACTAAAACCATATTTTCGATAAATTAACTCCCACTTAGTGAACTTTTTAATATTTTAAAAGGGAGATAGAGTGGATACATGTTTGATAAATTACTTATTGTCTAAAAAGTTTGAACGATTAAGAAATGATAAATTTTATCATTCAACCACTATAATTCCAACCTTTTGTGCTCATCTTTTTTTTCCCCCTCTTCTAGCAGTGCTTTTTCTTGGACAAATTGAGTGGTAAGAAATGTTACCTTCTTTCTGCAAGGGACTTGTGCATTATATGGGGTGACACTCCTCAGTATTGGAGATGGGTTTCTCAATCTGAATCCAGGTCTCTACCTATTCTACTTTATACTCCTTTTTCTTTTAAGAAAAAAAAGGGTTTTTTATTTAATTCTTAATTATGTACATGTTAAAACCAATCAGGTTCCCGGAGGTAGCTGAACTTAATTATGTGTGGTGGTTTGACATTCGTGGCAAGATGAGTACTTCCATGCTGTCTCCAAAAACAAACTATGCTGCTTACCTTGTGTTCAAGTTGAGGAGGAGAGCCTCTGGATTCAACCCTCCTCCAAAGGCTTCAGTTGGTACTACTGGAGGAGTTGAAGATTACAAACAAACTGTTTGTTTGGGCCTGCCTGCCAGGGAGCCAAGGCAGCAACACCAGATTGTACCGTCGCTGCCACAGCAGCACAATTCGCATCCAAAGCAAAGAAAAGATGGATGGTTAGAAATTAAGTTGGGTGAGTTTTTCAATGAGGGAGGAGAAGATGATCAACTGCAGATTAGACTTATGGAGGTAGAAGCTGGTACCGTGAAGTCTGGCCTTATTGTTGAAGGGATCGAGATCAGGCCAACAAAGGGTTGATCAAAATAGTTTTCTTTAAAAAAAAAAAAAAAAAAGTTGCATTGATACATTAAGCGTCTGTTTGGATATTGCTTATTGATGAAAACTGAAAACTTATTGTTGAAAACATTGTAGCAAAATAATTTTTAAACTATGAATAGTGCCCGTGGGACCCAGTTTTAAAGTTATTGCTGCGTTTTTCCATACTTGCTGGTCCATGAATAGTGCACGGGACACAGGAAAAAAACGCAGAATGCGCATGCCTGCCACTACACAAACGCACACTTAGAGTTTCTGAACTCTTTCCTTCCTCCTTATGTAAAATTCCTATGTCATATGTAACAACCCTTCAATCTAATAATATCAGTAAGTTTGTTGTATATAATTTCCTATTCTATTCCACATCTTCCAATAATATTTTATGTATTGTTAGCTGCTTACATTCTCAACCAACTCCCATAATCTTCTTACACCCCTTTTCAATCTGTGTGTCTTCCCGTATGTCCTCTATATTTGGTATTAGAGCCATATAACGTTTTCATCTCCTTTGATTAGTATACTTAGATTATTGGCTTGATTAGTATGCTCTGTGATTTAGAGTTGCCACAATACGTGGATCCTCTGTACTAATCAAATTAGAACACTAGACTATATAACCAAGTAGAACACTAAGTAGTCTGTTTCTAGTGAACCAAAGAAGCTAGTTTTCCATAGTCACCTTGTGGACCCTTTAGCCAAAGTTGGTAGTGTTGTCTTGTTAGGTTTGTGGAAAACAACTCTTTCTATCGAAAACCATTATGGCTAACACATCTTCTGCAGAGATTGATACCTCCAAATTCCCTTTTGATCCTTCCCTTCGTAGATCCATAGCAAATAGACTAGACTATTTATATGAAATCTCTCATGTACCAGAAGACAGTAAAATCCCTATTACTGATTTTTCTATTGTAAATCCCTACACTATATCAAATAAACCTCAATCTTCTCTCAAAAAACAACAATAAAAAAATATATTGGCCCTTCTCATCCTTCTAATGTAAAAGAATATGTTCAAGCCTCTAAATTTGACCAGTTCAATATTCCAGCAAATGATGGTGAAAACTTCATTACTCTTTCCCTTCCTAGGGAATTTGTCAACCCATGGCAAAGGCAAGGGTACACTTATCTCCACTTTGGTGCTGTAAGGTTGGCATTAACCTTCCATGGAAGAAAGGGACTCCCTGTAGTCTCCAGAATGGCACTCCTTGACTCCAGATTTTTGGAGTACCAACATGCAGTTAGGAACTGTCCAGACAACTCTGAATGCTGGAACTGTTTTTGTCACACTCTTCCCAAATTTCAATATGCCTTTGAAAGATCCCTATCTTTGTGATGCTCTCAAAGTTCAAGTCCAGATTACTGGAGCTTCTCAAGTACAAGATACTTATGCAACCACACTCCATTACTAGCTCACTTATAGGCTCCAAAATCATGCCTTTTGATAGGTCAAGAATGTATTGACCCCTTTGGTAACTTAATCATTTAATTTAGTTAAGTGAAATTAATTAGATTCAATTACATGCAATAAGCGTGGTAGCACAAACAAATCACCAACTAAGTTAAATGCAGCGGAAAATAAATTTGACATAGGTGATTTGTTTACAAATAGGGAAAACCACCAAGGCAAAACCCCACCGGGTGAGTTTAAGGTCATCACTCCCGAGAATTCACTATTATAAAAACAAGTGGTTACAAGTAAAAGGAATCCCAGTACCTAATACCAACCTACAGTTGAACTCTTACCCCAATACCCAATTGGACTTGTAATGTAGCGGTAATCTCTCCTTTCAATGCACGGCTCCCAGTACGTGACTAACCAATTGATGCACATATCCAAGTACGTGACTAACACACCAACTTGAGGAAGATGTTACTGCAAAGTTCTTTAATTCATCCAATGATGAAGATCAAGAAGCTCCTTGGTTACAAAACCCTTAGTACAAAGACGCAGTAGCTTCTACAAGGAATATAATGAACTAAGGCAAATTCAATCTCCGTCACAATTTGCATGCACAATTAATTTGCATTGAGTTGCATCACTTTACATCACCTTTGATGGCCCTTAAAATAATCTTTATATATGTCTAGGGTTTTGAGAAAAGAAACCCTACACACATACACATGGATATGCGTGAAATCAGATCTGGAAATCTAAATTTTGTAATTCTCGACAGATACAGCTTCTGTCGAGCTACTGTCGAGCATTAACATTAAACCTCGATGGATATAGATCTGTTGAGATATCTGTCGAGTTTTAATGAATAGTACTTCTTCACTTGTTTCTTGAACAGATTTGCATGACTTTAATACTAAACTTGAACTCTTGTTCCTTGAAGTAATAAACCCTGTTAGGACATATGTGATTCAATGATAAGAACATATGTCACTATTTTATGTAATTGACTAATCCTTTGGCAAAACGCACTTTACTTGTAATTGGGTAGATCTAGGATGTGTTTAATGCTTCAAGAAACAAGGTTTTAAGTTCCAGTGTTAAAGCCATGCAAGTCTGTCCAAGAATCAAGTTAGAAAGTGCAGGATTTTAAAGCTCAACAGCTAGCATCTATCAAGATTTAAAGAGAGCTGTTTCAGCCCAAGGCTCGACAGCTGCTCGACAGATAGGGTATCTGTTGAGATTTATGAAGTTCAGATTTTCAATTCTAATTTTCATCCAATCTGTGAATGTATGTTTGGGATTTCTTTTCTCACAACCCTAAACATATATAAGGATTATTTTAAGGGCTGTAAAAGGTGGCATAAGTTGCACAAGAGCACAATTCCATAGTGTGAAGAAGAATGTGACCGGAAACCTAGTTTTTCCTAATTTTTGAAGAAGCTGCTGTGTTTGTGCACCATAGGGTTTTGTGACAAAGAAACTTCATGATCTTCATCGTGTGATGAACTGAAGAACTTTGCAACCAACATCCTTCTCAAGTTGGTGATCAAGTCGCGTACTGGGATTTGCGCAATTGGTTAGTCACATACTGGGAGCCGTGCATTGAAAAAGAGAGATTGTCATTACAGAACAAGTCCAATTAGATATTAGGGTAAGGGTTCAATTGTAGGTTGGTATAAGATACTGAGATTCCTTTACTTGTAACCGCTTGTTTTGATAATAATGGATTCTCGGGAGTGGTGATCTTAAAATCACCCGGTAGGGTTTTTGCCATGTAGGTTTTTCCCATTCGTAAATAAATCACTGTGTCAATTTATTTTTCGCTGCATACTTTAGTTAATTGGTGATTTGTTTGTGCTACCACGCGCTTTGTAGGTCAATTTGATTAATTAATAAACTTGGCTAATTAATCAATTAATTCATCATAAGGGGTCAATACACTCTTGGCCTATCAAACCCATCCTAGATCCACCCAATTATAAGTAAAGTGCATTTTGTCAAAGGACTAGCCAATTTACATAACATATGTCTCTAACAATATCCATATATGTCCTAACACCTTTAATGTGGTGGTTCCAGAAATGGCTCAAAATGATGATGCATTGCTTATTCAAGTTAACCTAGGATTAACTCCAACGTGTACATTTGTCCCTAGATAGCTTACAAGGGACCAAATGATTTCCCTTTTCCAAGAATCATGGATCACGAAGTACTAGTCACTTCACCAAGCAGTCCAGCCGATCCAATCTAAAAATCCTTTCTTTATTAGGAAAATGGAGAAGTAGAGACAAGATTTCTGAAGGCTCCACCAGAAAAGAAGGAAATAACGGTCTTTCCAACCTAGATGGCAATGTTGCAGCTCGTACCATACATTGCTGAAAAAGGTCTTGTAATTAAAGCAATTTGTGATGATGGAAAACCTTGTTATGAAGGAAAATCATCCTCTTGCCATATATGGTGGGATATTTGTGATTGCGATGAATGCAAAGAAGAAACATTTGATGATGATGATCAACCAAGAAGAAGAAAGAAAAAATCGCTCCAACAAAACTTGAAAGAGAGGTATGAAGCTGGTAATCCTGAAGTAGATCTTCTGGGAGAACCTTCTGGAAAATTTGACTATTATGTCTTTTATCCTAAAACCATAAAATAGAAACCTCAGTCTTCTCCACCTCCATGCAAAGAACCCAAGCCTAAACAAGATACTAACCATGACCCTAAACCTCCATTCATTCCATACTACCAGAATATCCTTCCCCAATTACATAGATATCATCCTACTCCTTTCACACAAACCTAAGCACAAAAACTTTTACCCTGTTACACGTTCTATAGACACTCATCCTCTTATGATCAAGATTTTCCTCCACTAGAAAATTTTGACCACCCTCAGGCCAACACAAGACATGTTTGGAAAATCAAAACTCCTGTTGGAATTAATTCAGATGGAACCCGAAAACAAGTTTCGTCAGCAGAGGTGGCTTTAAATTGGAAAGCAGAAAATGCTGTGGCCCAAAACCTAGCTCTTTTAAAGATTCTTGAGAACCAGCAAAAATTGGCAGAAGCAGTCACAAAGACATTTTCATCATTTGAATCTCTTACCAATGATTTGAAGAAGAAAATCAAGAAAGTAGAACAAGAGCTTGCAAAAATTGCATCCACAGTCAAGGATATGTTAGTTTCCTTCCCCCTTTTGGGACAGAAAGAAAAAGAAAGAAACATATATTGACACAACTCCAGTTTATAGAGAAATCCTAGAAGACAGAAACACAGGCTTGCCCAATGTTTGTCTATATCCCTCACCAATCTAGACAATCATTGTACAAAGATTTGTCTATACCCTTAACCTCTTTATTTTTATCTAACTCCACAAGTCAAAACTTCTAGCCCTTAACCACAATACACCCTAATCATAACCCTCTCAAGAGTAGTGGAATCCTTCCAGCCATAACGTATCCACTACAATCCAAAACAGAGTCTCAAAGCCAATCATAAATAAACCCTCCCCAGATAAATACCCATTATCCCAACCCTCAGATCCAATTGTTGGTGCATCCTCAAAACCTCCGGATATGAACATGTTAACCATAGATCCTGATCCTCCAAACCCAATTTCATCTTTCCTAAAAGCCATCACTTTAGAAGATTCAAATAGCCCACCTGTGCTCCCAATCATTACTGATACTAATTTGGATCTTTCTGATCTAGGTCTTGAAGGTATATTCATGTATCAACATGATGACCAACCAATAGTAGAAGAAGATGATGTTCTTCATCCTCCACCTCCACCACCCATTTTTCCACCTCCACTTTTTGTCCCTGACAACTAGACTCGTCTCACCTATTCATCAATGATAGATTTGAAGCATTTATTCACCATTGATGATGCTCCTTCTTCCAAGTGGCATGAAAAGTTTTTTGACATGCACTCATGGTGTACTGCTGAACTCCATGTTCCGAACTCCACAGTTGCCCAAGTAATTGCTAAATTCATTGCAAGGCTTACAGGAAGAATAAGAGAATGGTGGATTTCCTTAGGAGAATTTCGGCAAAGGCATGCAGCCCAATCTCAAACATTGGAAGATTTCTTTACAATTATTCATAATGAATTCCTTGGGGAACCAACACACTATACAGAAGTTGCATGAGAAGAATTTCTTGCCATGAAATATTGTTCATTTGAAAGGAGAAATTTAGAAAGACACTTTGATAGGATGTCAAGGCGATTTTATACTATCAATGGCATGGATGATGTGAATATCAAGAGGACTTTCCTCAATTCTCTTCCAGAACCATTGGGAGACGAGACCCTTCAAATGATGAATATCCAAAGAATAACTTTGAACCAAGCCTCATTAGGAGAAATTTATCAACGTATGCTTATTGCCCTTGAAAAGCTCTACAACCAAAGGAAATTCCTTTCAGAAATGGAGAAGATTCACAATAAACTCAAGGATAGCTGCAAGAGGAAAGATTTGCAGATAAAATGCCATGAAAAAAGTTGTGATTGTTTGATACAAAAGAAAAGCCACTTCAAGAAGTATTCTTTAAAAAAGAGATACCATGCAGAACCAAAGAAAAAGTTTTTCAGGAAAAAGGAATGGAGATTCCTTAAGAAGAAGCAATTCGGAGGAAAGACCTCCAAAGTCTGCTTTGTATGCAGAAAACCAAGACATTTTGCAAAAAATTGCCCGAAGAGAGAAAAGGTAGCAAAGCTCCTTGAGTAAGCCCATATTCATGGAGAATACACTCCCTTTTCTGATGTAGAATCACTCTATTCGTTAGATGACGAATATTCTCCTCAAGCACTAGTAGTCATGGGATACTCTACAACAGAAGAAGACTCAGACTCTGAATCAATGGCTTCAGACCCAGAAATTCAAGCCATCTATACTTCCCAGCCTACTTTGGTCTCTTTCGCAAGCCCCATTCCTTTTGCCCAAGTTCACATTCTCCTTGACTCATATTCCAGACCTACCCTTGTCATTGCCTTTTTTATATTGGACCAGCAACAACAATCATTTATCCCAAAATATTACCTAAGGAATTCTGGTTATCTCATTACTAGATGTTCCATGCAGCAAATGGAGAAACATTCCTAATCACACACACACACACACACACACACACACACATAAAAAAAAAAAAAAAAAAAAAAAAAAAAAAAAAAAACCCATACTCATTAGAATTTTCCCAACCCTCACCATAAAACACCAAGTCCTTGGATCGCCTCTCATTGGTAGATACCTTCTCATAGGCTTTGATATCCTTCACCATATACCTAGCCTTAGATTGTTTTCAAAAGGACTTTCACATAAGCAACACCTCCTTACTTGGACCCAAGTCCCTTACTTGTTTGTTGTTGATCCTTATGACTCCTTAAGATTCTAGGTCATTAATGATTTTTGTGCAAATAGTCATTCTGAGTTCTTACTAAAAAATCCAAATCCTTTGTGGATGAACCCAGATTTTTTCATACACCTTCCCTTTAAAAAGAATGAAGATGTCAATTCTACAAAAGCAAGCCACAGAGGAATGAATCCAGAACATTTAGCTCTAGCCAAACAAGAGATTTCCACACTCCTCACTGAACGACTCATTGAACTCACTTCTTCCTTGTGGGCTTGTGAAGCCTTTTATGTTAACAAGCATGCTGAGCAAATCCAAGGAAAACTCAGATTGGAAATCAACTACCAAGATCTCAATCATTTTTTAGCAGATGATAAGTTTCCTTTGCCAAACAAAAGTGCTCTCTTTCAGCATCTTTCAAATGCAAAAGTGTTCTTAAAGTTTGATCTTAAAGCTGGGTTTTGCCAGCTAGGAATTTATCTAGAAGACAGATACAAAACAGCATTTTGTATCCCAGATCATTATTACCAATGGACAGTTATGCCCTTTGGACTAAAAAATGCTCCATCTCAGTTCCAAAAGGCAATGGTGACCTTGTTTCAACCTCTTTTGGCAAATGCTTTAATCTATGTAGATGATATTCTCCTCTTCTCAAAAGATGCAGATTCCCATGAAAAATTGCTCACTGAATTTTATAATTTAGTGAAATCTTAAGGGATTATGCTCTCAGAGAAAAAAATGGTCATTGGGCAAACATCAATATAGTTTTTGGGAATGACTATCTTAGATGGAAAGTACACTCTACAACCACATATTGCTACATCTCTCAAAGAATTTCCAGACAAGCTTTCTACTGCCAAACAAATACAACAGTTTCTTGGAATTGTTAATTATATGTCTGATTTTTATACCAAAGATTTCCAAGTACAGAAACTGTCTAGCTCAACTCTTGAAGAAGAACCCCCCAGAATGGGATTCACATCACACAAAAGCAATCCAGCAATTGAAGAAATTGGCAGAAAGGCTTCCTCCATTGCAAATTCCAAGACCAAGCAAGCAAGTACCACAAATAGAAGCTAGTGATGAATACTATGCAGTAGCTCTTTTTGAAGAAACTAATGGAAAGAGGAATGTTTATGGATATAAAAGCGGTGCATTCAAGACCTCAGAACTCCATTACCATTCCACGTTTAAGGAAATACTTGCAGTAAAGAATGGAATTGAAAAGTTCCAATTTCATCTCCTTGGGCATAATTTTCTAGTCGAAATGGACATGTCTTCCTTTCCAAAAATGCTTCAGTTCAAAAGAAAGATGCTCCCTCATCCCCAATTGCTCAGATGGTCAAATTGGTTTTCATAGTGGTCTTTCCAAGTCAGGCATATCAAAGGAAAAGATAATTTGATCACTGACTATCTTTCTAGAAAATCCCCAACTATTAATACCATAGTCATTTCTTCACCTTTGTGTGTATACCCTATCACAAACCCATCCTCATCCTCACATCCATATTCCATAACTAATATGATAGAAAGCCTTCCCTCAGATATTAAAGACCACATAAAAAACCTGACCCTTGAAGCTAGATCAAAAGAATCATCAGAATTCTCCATGATTACCTTAAACAACATTACAACCATTTTCTTGCTATCTATCTTGACCCTGACCAGCCATGGAAAACACCTTTTGCCTTTTGGATATCTAATTGGATTATTTTCCATTATCTTTACATGTGGTATCTGCTCAATGAGTATTATTTGTGCATTCATTTTGAACCAGGATTTTACAAGCTCCTTTTTCTAAACAATAATAGATATTTTGAAAAAATTTGGTTTGAAATCCTAAAAAATGATGCTTATAATGGAGATTGGAAACAATATACCACTGTAGTTCATCCAAGATTTGGACACAGAATTACTGTAGGATCCATGATTGTCAAGTTTAATTCAAAAAATGATGTTCAAGCAGAAGGAATTTTCCACCCGCCAGAAGTCCATTGGCTCATCAATTCAAATAATTCTTTCCATGTGCATGTGGACCCCTCTTGGTCATGTTGCCAGAAAGCACTCAGGTGGACAGAAACTCTTAACACAGGAATTGAAAATCCGAATGAATCAGGCCCAAGTACTCCAGAAGTCTATCACCAGCAATTGCCACATGTTGATGCTTGGAAGCTACCCAATCCCTTTCTAGCTGGCCACCATTTTATAAACAATGGCCCTTATTATGACAATCATGACCCAGATCTGGATATTGATGATGATTGGTTCCAAGCAAGAGATGGATAGGACTAATAGTGTTCAACACTTAAAAAAAAATAATAATAAAATAAAAATAAAAAGAAGAAGAAGAAGAAGATTTCATCCTTATCTATCGGCAGCATTTATTCCTACATATGGCAGCAGCTTTTATCATTCCCACTGATAATAGAAGCTTTTATCATTACCCATAAATCCTACTAGAAGACATTATGGTACTCTGAAGGAGATTTGTCCATTACCAAGCCCATGCATTCTACTGTATTGCCGACAAAAGAACTGTTTATAAAATATGTTGAATTTTAGTTTGAGTTCCGGGTTCTATAAATAGAAGATTAGTGTATGAAGGAAGGATATAGAGCCTTAGAGTTTCTAAACTCCTCCCTTCCTCTTTATGTAAAATTCCTATATGTAACAACCCTTTTCAATCTAATAATATCAGTAAGTTTGTTGTATATAGTTTCCTGTTCCTTTCCACATCTTCCAATAATATTCCATGTATTGTTAGCTGCTTACATTCTCAACCAACTCCCATAATCTTCTTACACCCCCTTTCAATTTGCGTTTTTCCATACTTGCATGCTTGTCGCAATAACTTTAAAACTGGGTCCCACGGGCACTATTCATAGTTTAAAAATTATTTTGCTACAGTGTTTTCAGCAATAAGTTTTCAGTTTTCAGTTTTCAGTAATAAGCGGTATCAAAACAGACCCTAAATTGCAATACTGTCAAACTTATATTGTCTCAATTTTTTGCTTTATTGACACAATTTTGAACATAAAAAACGTCAAGCTTACTTCAAACAAGTAGTCATATGGTTCTCCTAATTCTAGCTGCCCTATTTTTCTATATTAACTCCTCCAACATTTCTTAGTCATTGTTCTTGACTTTTGGTTACTGTTTGAGCTATCATTAAGCCGCAAAACTGTTTGTCTCACTATAAACTAGATATTTATGCTCTCTGTTTATTGATAGAACCATTAGTCACAAATTTCAACAAATCTACTGGTATAATCAATAATGGTAAAAACAAAAGCATTAGACTATAACCAATGACTCTAAAGGCACAAAAATTTTTAGGAAATATTTCTCAGCTGTCAAGATGGCAATATTATTATTGGTAGATAATATAATGATATTAATAATTAATCAAAATGATATTAATAAAAAGAAATTTCTCAAAAAAAATCAAAATGAAACTTATTAATACTTGCCAACTCAATTGTTGTGAAAATTATTGTTGTAGCATTACTCAACTGTAACTCACCTACTAATCAATCTAATCTCCACATCAACGCCAGCATGAGCATCTTAATATTCAGAGCATCTTAATATTAAGAGCCATTAGTAAACTATCTACCAAAAAAAATAGCCATAAATTGTGGCTCCACATGCATCTTAATATTAAGAGCCATAGAAATAGTTGAAATCAATTATTTTTTTTGATAGGAAGAGTGACCCCTATGCGTGCTAAGGCCATTTAAAAAAAAAAAAAAAAAAATTTACCAACTTCTTAGATAGATTTTGATGACGGTCCATCTACCTTAATTTTTTTTTTTTTAAATTATTTTTTGATAAGATACCTTAATTGTTATGGAAGAGGTGGTGATTGCATACAATTATTTTAGAAGATGATTCTTTCTTTTCTTTTCTTTTTTTTGATAAGAAGAAGATGATTCTTTTTTTTGATGGGAAGAAGAAGATGATTCTTTGTTATAGAGGAAGTGTATTTGATGTAACCGGATGTGTGATTTTTATCTCACACGTGATTGGGTCCTATGGTCATATAAAATAATAATAAAAAAAATTGCAAATTACACCCATCTTTCTAAGTTTCAAATTTTGGATCCTTACCTTAAGTCTTTTAGAGTAATATATCATTTGAATTAAAGCTCTTCTGTTAATGAGGTATTCCTTAAGTACCTTCTTAACTCAAAACAACCTAGGTTTATGGATCCAAATTTTAAAACTTTAGGGAATAAAATTAAAATTACCATAAACTTTAAGGGTGTAAATCACAATATAGACTAAATAATATATGACAGAACTTCAATAGGATTCAAAACAACATAGTTTTGAATGAAAAATGATGTTGTTTTAAGCTTATTTGACATTTGACAAACACTTCATCATGACACATTGACAAAATGACAAATTTACACCAAACTTTAAGGGTGTAGATTACAATTTAGTCTAAAAAATAACCATGGAGACCTAAAGGATTTAAATAGTATAAGTTTATTTTTAAAATATAACCCCTAATATGCCCTTAATTGATTTTTTGTTGTTTAATAAATACGTTATTACTCAACCCGAAATAGGAGAGATACAATAGAATTGGGCCGAATTTCATGTCTATCCAAAGCCTGCAAGTAGAAGAAGGAAAATTTGAGATGTGAACTAGTCTAGTCCAGCTTACAAGAGCTGCCCATTAGGCCAAATGATAGGCAAAGACATTGCCCTTCTTACAAACAAAAGAAAATTTTACATTGGTAAAAAACTTTACAAAATACAAAATGTCATCACATAAAGCTTTAATACTCCAATGGAGATCAACATCTTCATTACGAAATGGCTCAATAACATTCCAAGCATCTCCCTCTAGTATAATATTCTCATAGCCTTTATTGGTAACAAGTTAAATGGCACTCCTTTCTGCTCTAGCTTCCCCCACCAAAGAATTACTGGGAACAAACTGATTAGACCATGCTTGCAAGGTATTGCTCATTGAATCTCTACTTACAACTGCTACTATGGTTTTTTCCTCCCTTATTGCTTCATCAATGTTTAGTTTAATCCAACTGGATGGAGACGGAGATCAAGACACATCTTTATTGGGCCTCATGGACTGCTCACTCCAAACCCGCTTGATGTTTAATTGATGTTTTTTTTTTTTTTTTGATGAATGATGTTTAATTGATGTTTTTGTGCAACTACGGTGGCAAGATTCTCATTATACGTGCAATGCAATATAAAAATATACACCGAATTCTCTTCGATGATTTCAACATGTCAAACTAAGTTAATTGCTATACGTACCTATCATTCGGATTCTATTCATAATTTGACAAGTAAAACATTCCCCCCCCCCCCTTTTTTTTTTATTTTTTTGTGGGCCGAATGACAAGTAAAACATTCGGCCCAAAAAAAATAAATAAAAAAGTACGTGCCAACTGCCAAATATCGTTCTATTACACGTGGATCATAAGGCTCGGTAATTTTTAAACACAGATGGAACAAGTTAGATAAAAACCAAATAATTTATATCTACTATAAGATATTGCAACTGATGTAATATATATATATATATATATATATATATATATATATATATATATATATCATATTATATATAATAAAAGTTGGGCTTTGACGTCGTGGTTGCGCTAAGTGGTTTTACTATATTGCAGAAACTTATACAGATTTTAAGAAAAAATAGGTATAGTTTTTCTTCTCTTATAATGTCTAAGTTGATAAAAATCTTACTTTGATTTCAATTTATTAAAAAAAATTTAATTAGAAAAAAAACAACAACAACAACATACCACACGTGCAGAAATTTATAGATAAAATTTTGTTATTATCGACTCTTCTTCTATGATTTTATCATTTTTTTGGATAAAGTTAGATTAAGTTTAACTTCTTCTTCTTTGGATGACTTTAAACTTCTAAACTGATTATAACTTTAAAAATAAATAAATAAATAAATTAGAGAAGAAAAGAGTTTCGGAAAGAGCATGAAAAATTATTTGTAGGACCTAACTCACAGCAACAGGCTGTTTACAATGCTGTGATGGATTCAGTATTATAAAAAAGGGGAGGGACTATTTTTTGTTTATGGACATGGAGGAACTGGAAAGACCTATCTCTATAAAACAATTATTGCCAGTCTACGTTCAAAGAAACATATAGTTTTGGTTGTTGCATCTTCAGGAATATCTGCACTCTTACTACCCGAAGGACGTACAGCTCACTCAAGATTTCGAATACCCATAAAACCTCTAGAGAATGCAACATGTGACTACACAACTTGCAGAGTTTAGGTCTTTATCAAATCTACCATCCAAACTATTATAAGTATGTATTTCTCTTCTTTGTTTTTGTTTTTGAAAGTTCAAATAGCATGTAAAACACCAATGAACGTTTAGACCCCCAACTCAAAAATTACCAACACAAGCTTATAATCAAACAAAATATGTGCGGAAAATGAAATATAAGCTATAACCAAATTGGTAACACACTCTAAACCATAATTAATCACAAACACATCAATAATTAAAAGGTAAAGAGAAAGGGAAGAAAGATGCAAACACAAAGATAACACGGCGATGTGTTATCGAAGAGGAAACCGAAGTACTAGACGAAAAACCTCTCCGCCGCCCTCCAAGCGGTCAATAATCCACTAGAGAATGAAGTTGGGATACATGAATAGCAAAAGACCCTCCAAGCCTAATCTACCCAGTACACCTAAGCCCTCCAAGCTTCTTGTTCCAACAGGGTTACGCTGAACCTTGTCTTCTCTAGCTTACCAGATCCCACAATCGCCCATTGCATCAACCAAAATGAATTAGTCCCTTCTGAACTGTTTCCTAAGCACCAAAATACCTTCTCACTAATATGAGTATGGTGAGATATGGATTTGGCTAAATGTACCTCTCAAGGATATGTAAATGGAGAGGATGAGAGTAGAGGAATTTGGAGAATTAAAGGATGAAGATTGTGGATGAGTCAATCTTGTTTTTCTTTAGGGTTTCTCCCTCAAAATTCTCTCTAGAAGCTCTCTACATTTCGTGGGTTTAAGGGTATTTATAGTAGGGTGTATGAGGAATGCGAAGAGTCAGTTACAACCAAACAGGGCATTTTGGTGACTCAACCTCGCGACTGGAACGAGTAGCGAGTTTAAGTCGCGAGCTAACTACTTGGCCAAACTGGAAGTTTTGTCCTATAGTGAAACAGCTGGCGTGACCCTTCATCTCCCCCTGCATGCTTCACACATGTGCCATTCTGGCGACTTGCTAGTCGTGAGATCTAGTCGCGAGGCTTTTCTTGAGTGCACACTTCTTGAGCTTTATTCACACTCTCTCACATACTACCCTTACATAATTCTCATCAAAATACAGGGTATCTAATTGCTAAATTACAAGCAAATTTAGCACAGAATAAAGCCAACACATGATTGAATAAATTCAACCTTACAGTTTTGTTTTGTTTTTTTGTTTTTTTTTTTTTTTAAGGTTTTTCTTATGAGTCATAAATGCAATTTTAAATCCATGAAATCTATTATATAAACCTCTATAAATATTGTTTCTCAAAAAAAAAAAAAAAAAAAAAAAAAAACCTCTATAAATATTATTTAAGAATTATCAAATTTTATATTCTCTCCTTCCATTTGTTTTTGTGATATGTTTATATGTGTGTTATTAGATTAAAAGTAAAATTTTTATGTTATTGTTTCTCAATTTTATTTTTGTTGCTAATGATATTATATGTGTGCGAAAGAAATTGTCTAACATTATGAGCATGTAACTTTTTTTTTTTTTTTTTAAATTTCACTGTAATTAATTTTTATTTTGGTTTTTACAAATATCAATATCCATACCTATATATATCACCCACAAAAAATTTGAATAGTATTCATGGAATTATTTTTTTTAACATAGCATGTTATAAATATCAACAACATTTTCCTTCACAAGGTTGCTATTAGCAAGTAATATTAAATCTACATCATGAAAAGGAATTCACATCTTAATATGATCATGCAACCATTTGCTTGAACTAATAATTTTTTCTAACTCTTTAATAATAATAATAATAATAATAATTTTTTCTAACAACTGTTTTTATCCTTTTTATCAATTAAGACTCCTTTAATATTAAATCTTCATAACTCTCCACTCATTTTTTAGGAGATCCTCTTTAGATAAAAGAGGCCATTAGTGTATCAATACGTAACTCTAAATAAAGGTTTAAAAAATCAAAATACCATGTAGTCCATACTCTTCAAGTGCATAACACATTTTAGATGTACTACAAATATTTTGGCAGATGAAAAACCTCTGGTTATGTTTCTTTAGGTTTTTAATTATTAAATTCAAGATTTTGTTTTCATATAACTATGTTGTGTGCTTGTATATAGGTAAAGTTTAGAGAAAATTTAATTAGATTCTACAATTGAAGTCCAATTTTGTGCCACGTGTCCTAAATTATTTACTTCTATAAAGAGTTTTATTTCTTAATTTTGAAGTCAAATGTGAGATCAAATCATAAATATCGATCCAAGTGAGTTATTGTGTACAAAAACCAAAGAGTTTAGAATTAATGAACGTAAAAATAAATAAATAAATTTAAAAATGAACAATTTACATTTTCTACCTAATAATATTCTTACAAGACTTTTTAAAGAGTTAAAATAAAATATAAGAATGACTCTCAATAATATTCAAATTATATATGTAAGAATTATACTATGCATTTTAATGTATATCTTTTAAGTATATCCATGTGATGAGTCGAAAATAACACGGGATCATCATTCCATATCTATAACGATCCAAACAAGCATTACGCATTTATTGCGTGCGATGATGATAAAAAGTAACGGACGGAGCAATGACAACGAGTGAGCTGTGTACCTCAGAGCTCCCATTCATTACACACTACTCATTGCCCATAAATTCTAGAATTCATTATCCATAAAGACGGGAAAGCAACTATAAAAGAAGGGGACAACACAATCCAAAGGTACATACAAATACTCACCCAAAAACCACTCAGAGTCATTTTTCTCTCTGAACCATTTTTCTCCTTTTCTGACTTAAGCATTAGAGTGTTTTTGGAAAATACCACACCAGTGTATTACACTTCTTTCTCAAGTTTTCTTGCAGGCTTGGACCATAGACACGAAACATCGCGGGATTGTCCATTCGGTGAGATAAGGTCCTCAACTTGGTGATTTTTTGCATCATCAGTTTGGTGCCGTCTGCGGGAAACACTAATCATTCAAAGCCATCTCCCCTAAATGACAAAAGAGAACCTCCTAGCATGAGATGGATGCTGAACAAGCTGCACAACAAATCCAAGCCTTAACAACCATCTTGGAAGAAGTGACTAGCCAGAATGAAGAATTGAGGAAAGTTGTTGAATCCTAGAACGAGGAATGACAGCAGATCTTGGAGAACCAGAATGAAGAAAAGCGTTAGTCGATCAAAGGAAACCACAATAAGGAAGGATTGGATAGCCAGGCAAACAGAAAGACAAGAACGCCAAAAGAAAACTTGTCCAGGATGGAGAGCGAGCTTTGCAACATAAGGAGGGAGATGGACGAACTCAGGAATGTAGTAAAAGATAGAGCCGTGGAGAACTTGGACAGAATGATCCGAAGGACGAACTCACCATTCACCACGGAAGTGTTGAATCATCCACTCCTACCAAAGTTTCATCTTCCCTAATTGGAGTCCTTTGATGGCTCAAGAGATCCCTTGGATCACATTGAGTCGTTCAAGACTTTGATGCTCTTATAGATGACCCCAGACGTTGAAATGCACAGCTAGGCTGTGGTTTGGAAAACTGCCTTTAGGCACCATTGCAAACTTTAATCAGCTCAGCAAAGGTTTTTGTTCGTTACTTCATTGGTGGACAATGACACAAGAAGCCAACTGGGCATCTTCTCAACATACCCCAAGTAGAGGGAGAATCACTAAAACAATACGTAACGCGCTTCAATAAAGAGTTGCTGCAGGTGGATGAAGCGGAAGACCAAATGATCTTGACGACCTTCCAAGCAGGACTGCTACCAGGAGATTTCTTCTTCTCAATCACCAAGAGTCCGCTGAAAACAGTAGCAGAATTACTTCACAAGGTCCAAAAGTATATGAATGCAGAGGATGCGGTAATAGCTAAAAGGAAAAGAGATGAAGGAACTAGTCACAACCCTAATAGGAAGAGGGAAACACGGGGTGCTGGGCATGCATTGGATAAAAGGAAGAACCTTCTGGATTGAAGACTCAAGTTTACCAGTTTCACTCCTCTAGTGATGCCTATCAAGCAAGTACTGATGCAAATAAAGGACGAACCCTCTCTGCAATGGCCCAAAACCATTCACGCTCTAGCAGAAGTAAGAGAAAAAAGCAAGTATTGCAGATTCCACGAAGACCACAGGCATTGCACTGGTGAATGTAAACATCTGAAGGACCAAGTAGAAACATTAATCTATCAAGGAAAGTTGCAAAAGTTTGTACGAAGAACGAAGTCGTATAGAAGACCATAGAGGGACGAGTAGGAAAAGGAGTTAGAGACAGGGGACAATAAAGCCCCCATAAGAGAAATAAGGATGATCTCAAGAGGATTGGTAGCAGGAGGATCCTCCAAATCATTGATGAAGGCGTATGCCAGAGAGGTAAACAGCATACACTCACGGTTCCCACCTTAAAAAATGCTTAGACACAGCGAACCAGGCATCGTCTTTTCTAAGAAGGACGCTCGTGGCATTAGACAGCCCCATGATGATCCGCTAGTTATAATACTCAGGATGGAAGAGTTCAACATGCATTGGCTACTGATAGATAATGGAAGCTCAGCAGACATCATCTATCTGCCAGCCTTCCAACAAATGAAGTTGAACAAGGAAAGGTTACAACCATTCACTTCCCTGTTGGTAAGTTTCACCGGGGTTAGGGTTATTCCCAAAGGCATTATTAAGCTAACCATAATTGCAAGAACTTATCTAGCACAAGTCTTCAAGGAGATTGATTTCCTTAAGGTAGATTGCCCATTAATATACAATGTCATCCTTGGACGACCAATGCTCAACAAGTTGAAAGCGGTAACGTCGACCTATTATCTAAAGGTTAAATTCCCTATAGATCACAACATAGGGGAAATCAAGGGAGACCAAGTCCTTGCAAGAGAGTGCCATCAAGTCGCCCTAGCATTAGGGGAAAACCACACTTGGATGATAGACGAGTCTGAACTAGTCCCTGAGCCAACAGAAGTGCCATAAGAGGTTGAAGTCGTCCCTGGAGATCTGTCCAAAGTCGTGAAGATAGGATTAGCACTTTCAGCCTCAGAAAAGATGAAGATAACAAACTTCCTAAGAGAGAACCAGGATGTTTTCACTTGGAAGCACGAGGATATGCTAGGAATCGATAGAGGAGTCATCCAGCATCGTCTCAATGTTAATCCGAAGTGCAGACTAGTGCAGCAGAGATGAAGAATATTTGTGCTTGAACGAAATAAGGCAATAGTAGAGGAGGTTGAGAAACTCCTAGAGGCAGGCTTCATAAGGGAAGTGTTCTACCCTGAGTGGCTAGCCAACATAGTGATGGTAAAGAAGAACAATGGCAAGTGGAAAATGTATGTCGACTTCACAGATCTCAACAAGGCATGCCCAAAGGATAGCTTCCCCATACCCAGGATTGACCAACTAATGGATTCAACTGTTGGACGCCTTCTCCGGCTACAATCAAATCATGATGGACGAGGAAGATCAAGAAAAGACCTCATTCATCACTAGCCAAGGGTTATACTGCTACAAGGTGATGCCTTTTAGACTGAAGAATGTGGGGGCCACATACTAGAAGTTGGTGAACCGCATGTTCTCTCATTAGATAGTAAGAACTGTGGAAGTGTACGTAGATGATAAATTGGTGAAAAGTAATGACGAAGTGGACCACTTGGATGACCTAAAGGAAACCTTCGACACACTACGTAAGTACAAGATAAAACTAAACCCTTCAAAATGTGTCTTTGCTGTCTCATTAGGGAAATTCTTGGGATTCATGGTATCTCAACGAGGCATAGAGGCTAATCCAGACAAGAAAAAGGCAATAATGGAGGTAAAGTGCCCTAAAACAGTAAAGGAAGTACATAACTTATTAGGAAAAGTTGCAGCGTTAAACAGATTCTTCTCTTGAGCGATAGACAAGTGCCTATCCTTCTTCAAGGTCTTGAAGAAGGCCTTTTCAGTGGACAGACAAATGTGAGGAAGTATTAATGAAGCTAAAAGAGTACCTAATGCAGTCGCCATTGTTCAGCCCTTCAATAACAGGAGAAAAGCTGCAACTCTTTTTGGCAGTATCCAACACAGCAGTAAGCTCAGAACTGATCAGAGAAGCGGAAGACATACAAAGGCCGGTATACTACACCAGCCAAGCATTTCAGGGAGCTGAAGCAAATTAACCAAGGTCGGAAAAAATCACTTTCGCCTTAGTAGTTGCTTCCAAAAAACTACGCCACTACTTTCAGGCACATCCTATCGTTGTCATGATAGACCAACCAATAAGGAAGACAATGAATAAGATAGATGCAGCAGGGTGCCTCGTCCAATGGGCTATAGAGCTTGGCTAGTTTGACATAGAATATCAACCTCAAGTAGCAATCAAAGCCCAGGTCCTTGCTAGTTTTATTGCAGAATTCACTTATCCTCAAGAAGAATAGCCTCAAAAGAAGTCATGGACGGTCCAGACAGATGGGTCCGCCACCAAGAAGGCCAAAGGAGCAGGTGTGGTCCTCATAACACCTGAAGGAGAAATTCTGAAGTACATAGTCAGATTGCAATTCCCAGCAACCAACAATGAAGTCGAGTATGAAGTAATTTTAATAGGATTGAGTCTTGAAAGAGTCCTCGAAGCCAAGAAGCTTATCGTCCAAGCTGATTCTTAGCTTGTAGTTGGCCAGGTAAAAGGAGATTATGAAGCAAATGAGGAAAGAATGCAGAAGTATTTGAAGATCGCCAAAGAACTCCTACAACACTTTGACAATGTCGAGTTCCAGCAGATCCCTCATGCAAAGAATACTAAAGCTAATTTCTTAGCACGTCTAGCCTTGTCAGATGAACATGGCATATCTCTAGAGTTGTGCATGGAAACACGGGGGCAGCCCAGCACAGAGGGAGAGTAGGTGATGAAGATACAAGAATAGGACGAATGGATGACTCCCATCATTCATTACTTGAAAGAAGGCCAACTCCCTAAAGACAGGAAAGAAGCGCGAAAGGTACAGATCAGAGCTGCTCATTTCGTCCTTATTGACGACGCCCTCTACAAACAAGGATACTCTCTCCCTTATCTCCGTTGTGTCAACAAGGAAGAAGCCAACTACGTACTTCGAGAGATACATGAAGGGGTTTATGATAACCACGCAGGAGCAAGATCTTTGGCGGGAAAAGCACTTAGAGCAGGATATTACTGGCCAACGTTACAAAAAGATGCATATGACCTCATTAAAGCATGTGACCAATGCCAATGCTTCATGAACGTCCAAATGAGACTAGGTGAGCCAATGACATCGATAACCGCTTCATGGCCATTCGCCCAATGGGGGATTGACATAATGGGACCACTCCCCATAGGAAGAAAGCAGTAAAAGTTCCTCATTGTTGCAATCAACTACTTTACGAAGTGGGTCGAAGTCAAGCCAATAGTGACGATCACAAAAGCCAAGATTACTAGCTTTGTATGAAAGAACGTAGTCTGCAGGTTCAGCATTCCAAACATAATCATATCAGACAATGGTAAGCAGTTTGACAATCCCAAGTTTCAAAAATTTTGCCAAGATTTAGGTATAAAAAACCACTACTCTTCTCCAAGACACACTCAAGCTAATGGCCAGACAAAAGTGACGAACAGAAGTCTGCTCAAAATTATCAAAACTCAGCTTAAGGGGGCATGGCCAGAAGAGCTGCCTAACGTTCTATAGGCATACAGGACGACCGCAAGAGTGCCAATAGGAGAAACACCATTCAGATTGACATTTAGAACTGAAGCCGTCATACTAGTGGAAATAGGACTGACGAACATCCGAGTTAAAGCATACAAAGAGCAGAGGAACTACCAAGAACTCAACAATAATTTGGATTTGATTGATGAGGTGAGAGATGAAGATTTGAAATGGATGGAAAACTACAGGGGAGCAATGGCCAGATACTACAACAAGAAGGTGAACGTGAGAAGATTCAACATAAGCGATCTTGTCCTTAGGAAATTCTTGCAAGCAACAAAGGACTCATCCCAAAGGAAGCTAGGACCAGCATGGGAAGGACCCTACCAGGTCATTCGTCACTCCAGAGAAGGATCACACTACTTGAAGACACTTAAAGAGATACTATCAATAAGAACAGTCCCCAGGTATTCTAAAATGTTTACAATATTTACTTTTATTTTTCCTTCTCTTTGTTGTTATCTGCTTTACATAGACGAAGGAATGTTTTGTCTCTATATCAATGGAACATACGCAGAAGTACTACTCAGGAATTATACATAGCAGATTCTTCCATCACGATCTATTGGCCAAATCGTCATTAACACATGACGTTGAAAAATATTAATACGTATTAACAAACACTAATCATGCATGAAATAAAGTTATTAATACATAACAATATCGTCATTCATACATGACTAAAATAATGTTATTAATACATAACAAGGTCGTCATTCATACATGACTTAAAATAAATTATTAATACATGACAAGATCCTCATTCATACATGACTTAAAATAATGTTATTAATACATAACAAAATCGCCATTCATACATGACTTAAATAAAGTTATTAATACATAACAAGATCGTCATTCATACATGACTTAATATAAAGTTATTAATACATAACAAAATCGTCATTCATACATGACTTAAAATAAAGTTATTAATACATGACAATATCGTCATTCATGCATGACTTAAAATAATGTTATTAATACATAACAAGATCGTCATTCATACATGACTTAGAATAATGCTATTAAAACATCATAAGATTGTCATTCATACATGACTTAATAAAACTATTTACGTATAACAACATCGTCATCCAACAAAGTTATTAGCACATTACAAATTTGTCATTCATACATGATTCAAAATAAAGTCGTTAATATGAAACAAGTTCGTCATTTACACATGACCTAATAATACATACAACTTCGTTAGGAAATTATTTAGCACGTAGCCATGCCGTCATTCATAAAGACAGTTGCCAGATGGATTCAAGGATAAAGATATTCATAAAGTATGCTCAAAACAGACGAGCCCGAAAGATTATTTAAAAAAAAAAAAAACGTTTAAAGAAGAACTCCCTTTCCACCTCTTCCATGTCTAGCATGGAGAAGTCCAACTCTGGATGGTGTTTTGCTAAGTACTTACGGAAAAGATCGAAGCCTTCTACGTAATAGTCGCAAAGCTTATCTGAGTACTCGTCTGAAGTTTCGAACTTCTCCACTACCTTTGAGCTAGCCTTCTCAACCTTCAGAAGGGCCTCGTCAATCTGCTTGTCCTTTAACCTTGAAAAGGCCCTCTTCTCTAGAGTTTTCAAACGCTCTTCGTCCTTCCTAGACTCCTCAGCAAGGGCAGAAATTTGGCTCTTGAGTGATTCATTCTCCACAGAAAGGGACTCCACCTTGGACTTCACCACCACATACTTCTCCTCATAATCTAAGCACTTCCTAGAAATGTATAAAGACTTTCCCAACACCTGTAAAGAACGAAGAGAGATGTTAAAACAGGGAATACATTGAAAAAAGTAGAAAAGCCCCATTCGCAATTCATACCTGCATAACTTTATGCACATGAGAAGACATCAACTCATGAGACGGCCTCACCCCCAGAGGTTTAAGATCGTCAACTAATATCACTTCATGGGCTTTTAACACCACAGTCCCTGCATCGTCCCAGAAAGAACCATTATCCTTTCCTTTGAGCTTGGAGGCATCGTCAGTGATCAACTCCAAAGAGGAAGTAGACGAGGATGGACGCTGAGGGAAAACCTTTGCAATAAGCGAAGTCACCATAGGGTCGTCCTTAGGTGGCTCATTGTCCCGTTGACGTTTCCTCGTCAAAAGGCCACCTATCAAACCAACCTTTGCCTTCTTCTTTCGGATCTTAGTTAACTTCGCCTTGCTAAATCTAGACGTCATCCCTATATATATATATAAAGGAGAAGGGTGAAGAGAAATAAGTACAAGTATGTGAAGTCTACCCAAACGACGATTCAACAAACTTACTCTTCTTAACGATCTTAACATTCCTTCAGACGTGCTGGGAAGGTTTTGGCCCAAGGAAATGCAAAAAAAGAGACTAAGGAGAAATGTGCTAATCAAAATCCCTGACCATCTCAAGATACTCTCTAACTTTCTCAACACGGACGCGATACCTCCTTTTCAAATGAGGGTGAGTGGAAGTTGCAAAAAACGAAAATAATTACATCAGCATCACGAACATCTAGAGCATTAAGTGTGTACGAATAAAATAAACTAGAGGACACAACAGACATAAGAGTTCCCCAACTACGAAGCAGCTTGGGGGCATCGTCTAATCCTTCACCCAAAATAAACTCCCAACAATCGCCAGAGACGAAGAAGAAATTGGTTTTCCAATTTCAGAGAGAAGAGGGGGAGTCATGAACCAACCTTGAGCTATTATCCCATGGCTTAAACTCCCAATAGCCCAGGTCCTTGGATTTTTGAAGACGATGAAAGTGTAAAAACTCGTCTATCCTAATGATGTCTCCATCATTAGCAGACATCCATATCACCATGCAACATATCACTATCCTCCATGAATTTGGTACTAACTGGGCTGGGGCAAGTTGCAAAAGGAAGAAAAGCTCCCTGATGAATGGATGAACTAGAAGACGGAGCCCACTAACTAAGTTAGCTTCGTAGAAACACACTTCGTCAGCATAAGAGTGACAGGCCCTATCGTCACTATCTGGTATCCTAATTTTTACAAAGGATGGGAATTGAAACCTATCCCTAATCCTCTTCTAGTCTTTCTCCTTGAGAGAACAACATTTACCCCAAGCCTTATGTGGAGTAGAAGGAGAAATAACTTCGAGGACACCACGATCCTCGGATGAAGACAAACCCGTCTCGAGCTCGCTAGACCTAACCTCACCTCCCTCTGACATTGTAAAAGATTGAGCTATTCCTACTGAACAATAAACTAAGGGAAATAGGAAAAGCATAATAGACCTATAAGGACAACTTTTTACTATAAAAAGCCCAACCCTAGGATGTTTCCTACCTATAACCCCAAGCGAACCACACAAATGAGCAAAGAAAAAAGAAACTGAAGGGCAATCCAACCTAACTGAAGAATAATCTACCATGAAAGAACAAAAGCAGGGGAAGGAGCACAAAAAACTTACCAGAAAAATGGAGAGGAAACGAGGAAAATTCAAAAGAGCTCCAAAGCAGGTGAAACGCCAAAGAAGAGAAAAGAAAACTAAACCAAAAATGAAAATAAAAGGAGGGAAAAGACATCAAATGAGTGGGGATCATGTGTGGGAAAACCGAGGAAAACTGACACGACGAGGACATCTTGACCATACACGAAGCGCGCAGCAGACAAGACATCATTTCACAATAAATGCGTTGAACACGGAACACGAAGCGACGGACGAATATGTTCTCATCTCATCCTAAAGACGAGGACATGAACAGTGGGGCAGCTGATGAGTCGAAAATAACACGGGATCGTCATTCCGTGTCTATGACGATCCAAACAAGCGTTATGCATTTATTGTGTACGTTGATGATAAAAAGTAACGGACGGAGCAACGGTAATGAGTGAGCTATGTACCTCGGAGCTCCCATTCATTACACACTAGCCATTGCACATAAATGCTAGAATTCATTATCCATAAAGACGGGAAAACAACTATAAAAGAAGGGGATAGCACAATCCAAAGGTACACACAAATACTCACCCAAAAACCACTCTGAGTCATTTTTCTCTCTGAACCATTTTTCTCCATTTCTGACTTAAGCATCAAAGTGTTTTTGGCAAACACCACATTGGTGTATTACACTTCTTTCTCAAGTTTTATTGCAGGCTTGGACCATAGACCCAACACACCGCGGGATCGTCCATCCGGTGAGACGAGGTCCTCAACTTGGTGATTTTTTGCATTATCACCATGCATATGCATGGGTTACAAGCTAGTAGCTCTTAATCGCTAAGATTGAGAATTGAAAAAGAAAAAATTTCAACTATTGAATAAATAAAAGTGAAAGTGGAAAAAAAAAAAAAAAATTGTGAGTTAGGTGGTAATTGAACCAGGAGTATTGCACCCGATCTTAATCCTTAGGCTAGAGTTACTTTGAAAAGTTTATCAGTTCCTTGAAGCCTTTTTATATTATTTAAATTAATTTAAAAACATACGACAACAAGATTGAAGGCCCTAGAACATTTAATCAAACCGACTGTTCTTCTCCCCCCAACCCCCCCCCCCCCAAAAAAAAAAAAAAAAAAAAATCAAATCAAATCGACCGGTGATAGGGTGGGCTGCCTTTGCAATTTGGCCCAAATTTTCTTATCTTAAATTAAAGGAAATGAAATTAAGATTTCCATTGGGTCGTCAATCTAGTTTACTTGGATTCCCAAAAAACGGAGAAGGCCTACTTTATTTGTTTTGCAAGGTATATAAGTGGTTTAGCTCAACTGGTAAAGTCTCTGATGGTTGTATAAGAGATCTGGGGTTCAATCCCCGCCTACACCAAAAACTGATTGGTGTCTTAGTCTAATGATAAAGAGCTATCATTAGGAGCGGACGCCATAGGTTGAAACTCTCTCAAAAAAAAAAAAAAAAGGTATATAAGTGGTTTTAAATAAAAGGAACTTCGCTTGCTGGCCAAGGGCTAATTCTAAACAAATCATGAGGAAGCAGGTGTTTTGCTTTTCTCATTGAAACAACTTTTTTTTATTTTTTTCAAACTCTGTATTTAAAAATTCATTTTTCTAGTTAATAAAAAAATATTGAGAATTTATTTGTATAATTCTAAATTTTTTGATTGATAACAACGTAATAAGCTTTTTTTTTTTTAATTTAATTTTTTTATTTAGTTTAGCCGTTTGCTTAGCTATCATGTCTGTCGAAAAACATATATATTACTTGAATTTTTTTGGTTTTATTTAAAGATTTGAGATTTTCAATCATTATTGAGTTTATTATAAACTAGTATTATGCCCGTGCAATGCACGGCTTAATAAAAAATATTTTGATAATATAATTAAATTTAATAACAAATAAAATGAAAAAAGAATTAATTCAAACTTTAAGATTAAAAATTAAATTGTACTTGTACACTTAAAAGAAATTTAATTTTTTTTTCTTATTTTGATATTTAAATCATTTTTTTTAGTGTTGATTTTTTTTAAAATGGTTATAAGTTATATCAACCCTAAACCAGCATCTGTATCCATATGTAACATTCTAAATTAATAATAAATAAAAATATAATACTCTAACTTAATGTAACATTCTAACTTACTAATAAATAAACATAACACCCTAACTTAAAGTAATGTTTGTAATTGTATTGTGTTTTAGCCTTTAAGAACACATATATTATTTTTTTATCATAAAAAAAACACAGATATTAATATTACACATGAAAAAATAATGAATTCAATAATTGAAACGGTTGAAAAAAAAATTAAGCGAAAACCTCAATTCATTAATGAAAAAATATCCAAAATTTTGAACTTTAAAAAAAAAAAAAAAAAAAAACGGAGTTAAGTAGAGAAAGACAGCAAATTTTGCTTTTAATTAAAAATATAGATTACATGGAACAAAGCACCAAAAAAAACCATAATAAATTAAATCCATTATAAAATATTAATGTCAACAACAAATAATCATGTAATAAGAAATTAAAAAAATACAAATATATTGCTTGCTATATTGACTTCTAAAAAAAACACTAAAAGGTGTGATCAAACATAGAATTTTAGCCTATCTATAAAACTTGTTCATAAAAATCATATTATATATAATAAAAAGGCAACAAATACACAAAATTTATTCAATTTGATGAAAGAAAAAAAAATTACCTGCAAGCTTGTAGGTAGGGTAGAGAAGAGAAAGGAAGAATACTGCAAATAATTGCAAAGTACATAGTAAAAATAATGAAACACCAAAAAACTGTGTATATATAATGAGAATTTTAGGTTGTGAAGAAGATGATATGAACAAAAAGAAGTAGTTTAGGTGAAACTCAAATACTTTTTTTTAAAAACTTTATTATTAGGAAAAAGATCACATAAGATGCAAATTTATCCCCAAAAAAAATGCAAGTTCTAGTAGCAAGCCCAAAAATAAAACATAAGAGTTTCCAGCATTAGAGGCAAAAACAATGTAGTTGAGTTGCCTCTGGGAGAGAGGAGTTGTTATCTACCTAAAATAGCCGTGACAATTGTGGGAGTGCTCTGGTTTCTAGAGAAATTACATATTCGTTGTTATCTGCCTTAAACAGTTGTGACAATTCTATCCTTAGGTAATTCTATTCTATTGATTTTAGGTTTTGTTGATAATATTTTAGATAGACACAACTATTATAGTTGTAAATCAAATACTACTTTCTTTCGTTACTTGATTTGTCATATTTATCCAAAAAATATGTATATATATATTCTTAATATCTAAAAATTTATTAAAATTTCTGCAATTTGGTGAAGACACGTGGCGCAACCACACTGTCTAAGCCCAACTTTCATTATATATAATATGATTTATCTAAGGATTTTCTAGATTATAGAAATCTCTTTTATTTTTGAATAGTCTTATTTATAACTTTTTTTGGAATAAATATTTGTCAATTCCATAACACACTAGCTTGGGATAAAATTAAAAGCTATCTTATTGATTATTAATGCTACTGTTTGTGGGTCCACCAAGTAGAAGCCTTTTTTGGGCTTAAGTTAGCTTAATTGCTCAATTTGCTCGACAAGTTTTGACTTTTGGGTGTTCCGCTACAACTTTTTAGTAAAAAAAGGAAAAAAATTAGGGGAATAATATGTCGAGAATATTTTTATAATACTTTCACAATAAATTAGTTGTGGCAAGTTATTATGGATTGTCATTTGTAAGTAAAACCTATTTTCAATAGTATGTGTAAATTAAAACTAATAATAACTTACTACCTATTAGTTGTTGTGAAGGAATAATGCTAGAGATATTAATAGTTGTTCCAGATGAAAACCAATAGAGGTTGACCACATCAACATTTTGTAAAAATTGTGTAAAATAGTTTGTAACTGTGGCATTACTCATTGTATAAATATTGTAGAGGTAATATTTCTAAAAAAAGAGTGGTATAAGATTAACTTTTGTAAGTTTTTTTGCACAAAAATTTTAAGTTTTCTTTATTGTTATTATGGATCTCATTCTAATTTTTTGTTGCAGTACTTTAAGAAAAAAATCAACTTTCAAAAAGAAAAAATAAAAAGTATATTCCACTAACATCTCCTAAGGTTTGATCTAATGCAAACCAGTGTAAGGATTAGTGCCCTTAAATCCTATTGTATGATGCTATGTATGACTTAATGTATGATTAATAAAGTTGTTTTATTATTATCTGAAATAATGGTAACATGAATATTCAGACATTATCATATAGTCCATGAGATGCATAGTATGTGATTTAGTCACAGAAGATATAAGTCACAAGTTCTTTATAAATTCAGAATTTTAGTTTGTAGTCGGTGATGAAATTGGGCATTTCATATGTGAAGACTATAACATATCAATTAAGATGATTTGTCTTGATCATGGAAGTGGAGACTCCTAGTTGATGTGTTGATATGTTTTAAGAGTTAAGACATATTAAACTGGACCGTTATAAGATTTATTATTCTCCTAACGATTGTCAAATGAAAAATAAATCTCACGACTTCTATTTACATGAACTCTAAATCCTGAGAGAATAATGGACCTGATCCTGAAGTGTAGGTTGCTTTGATATATCAGGAGTGAGATATATAGTAACGGTCAAAATCACAATATGTTGGGTAGCCACATTTAGTGTTGATGGAACATATATTCTCAAGATGGAATTCATAGTCTCTTAACAGAGATATAAAATATTCACTTGAGATAAATTTAATGGGTTCAGTTATTCAGAGAGTTAGGTCTAACCACTTTAGTAAGAAATTACTAAAGTATATATTTATGAAATTGGATTTCATAAATATATGATGAATAACTTAAAAGGATTAAACCGGGTACTTAAGGATTAAGATGTAGTGATCTACAAAGTGGCAGTCTTCATTCATGACTTTGTATTACTATGAATACTTTATGAAGGGGTTGCATGTACAATAAAGTCTTGGGATATAACTTATTAATAAGGCCTAGAGTACAATTATATTTATATAGTGGTATTAAATATAATTAATGGTAACTTTGGACTTGTTAAGAGTTGACAGAAAAGCTCAAGGCCCATTGGAGCTAGAGTCTTATTTGTTCCCTTTTGGTCCCACTCCAAGCCACACACTAAAACCCAATTGGAAAGGCCCAAAAGACTAGCCTAATTAGATAATCAATTATGTGGAGAGAAACATACAGAATTTTTGTAACAACATCAAATGGTATGTATATGAATGTTAGACATTCATTCATTCTCTCTAGAACATACACATATAATTGATTGAGAGACCACACTTCTTGGGCATTAAGTGGAATTGGAGTGAAGATTAAAAGTGTTCCCAAGTGCTTTTCATTTTTGATTTTGAATTTCACTGCATTAAGATACACTCTCTTGTTCTTGTAGTCTAAAACTTATATAGCACATGTTATCAATTGTGAATGAAGTAGATCCGTTAATTTTTCCGTTGCGTACATTCATATTTCCAACAAATGGTATCAAAGAGGTTTTCAATTTCCAATCTGAATAACATGTTTTGTGAGTTTTGGAATTAGAGATAATAGTTTCATGATGTTAGAAGATTATAGGTATTTAATTTTCTGCATGGTTATTGAAACTATGGTTTGATGAAAAATAATATTGATGTTATGATGTTGCTTAAATTTGAATTTAAGTATGTTAAATTGAACTTTAAGGCTATTGCATCAATGGAATTCAGTTTTGATATCAAATTCTAACTATCATGTTCATATGGTGGTTGTTTATTCATGAAAACCGTTGAAAACTGTTCAAATCTTTCCTTTAAAAACTAAAAACACAGGTTTTTCACGGGTTAGCTTCTCAAGAAGTTACTTACGAAAAATGCCTCTGAAGCACAAAACTTTTCGCGGGTATGCTTTACTAGTGAAACAGTCGCGAGACAGTGCGAAAGTTTCTGTCTAAATTTTGTGTTTTCACAAAACTTTTCATGGGTAAGCTTTACTAGCGAAATAGTCGCGAGATAGTCGCGAAAGTTTCTGTTTGAATTTTGTGTTTTCACTATTTTGCCTTAACTCATTTTCGCAGGAAGAGCTTAGTCGCGAGATTCTAGCGAAAATGCCACTAAAGGGAATTTTGAACTTTTTCTATGTGTTTTCAAGTGTTTAAAGTGCAAGGCTATTTGTGATTAGATTCACTTGTTTACAAAATAAAAACCTTTATTTTAAAACATCTAGTGGGAGAGAGATACAAGTGTTGGATCTCACGGCCTCCATTATCGGTTCATAGTAGTGTGGGTAAGTACCTTGTCTTGGTGTATATGCCTCACGATCCCAAAGGAGGGTGTTTTGTTCCATGGAACTACAAGTTTAAACATTATAAGGGAGATGAAATGTGGCTACACATGATTCTAGATAATGGTGTATACTAGACTAAGCGTAATGTTAACCTCCCAAAGGAGCTATGTCATTATTACTTAGAGGCTAAAGATAATATGGCATATTATTAGTGTATGATAAGAGTTATCATGATAACACTAATAATGAGAATAGTTCTCAATCAATTAATGTGTTTATAATAAACTTGCTACCAAGGAATTATAGACATGGATTGGGTTGTCGTTGCATATACTATTTTATGGGTTTATTAAGGTTCCATATTATATGCTTATATGCTAAATTGATAATGTCTAGTTTACTTATTATATTCATGTTTATTATTTTCAGATTTGAACATGACATCATTTAGCCCACTTGTTACTATTCTTAATCAAAACAAACTGACTGGATCCAATTATGTTGATTGGAAAAGAAATTTGGACATTGCTCTTACAGTTAAAGAGCACAAATATGTGCTTACTCGACCATGTCCCAGCTTTCCTTCATTAGATGCTCCTCTAGAGGAAAAACAACGATATGATCGTTGGCAAAAATCTAATGAGATGGCCAAGTGCTACATCCTAGCATCTATCTCAAATGTTCTACAACATCAAATGCAGGATGTAGAACTAGCTTCGGACATTATGCTAAGTCTGAAGGAGATGTTTGGTGAGCAAGGTCGTTCTGCAAGGCAAGAAACTACGAGGAAAATTTATAATACCAAAATGACTGAAGGTAGTTTAGTGAGGGAGCATTGTCTTACAATGATCTCTAACCTGAATACACTGGAAGTTTTAGGTGCCGATATTGATGGAGAATCCCAAGTGGATATGTTACTCCAGTCACTACCGGAATCATTCAAGGAATTTAGACTCAATTATAATATGAACAAAAAGATTTATTCTTTGTCTGAATTAATGAATGAATAGGCAGCAGCGGAAGGCATTCTTGGTACTTCTAGTGTTGATGCTAATATAGTTGAAGTTTCTACTTCTCAACCTAAGTCGAAAGGCAAGGGTAAGAAGAAGAAGAAGAAGGACTTCATCAAGCAAGATGGTAAACAAATTGCCTTAGGAGTTGTTGACAAAGGAAAGAAGATCAAAGGAAAATGTTTCCATTGTGGTGAGAAAGGACATTGGAAGAGGAATTGTCCAAAATTCAAAACTGCCAATAATAAAGGTATGAAAAGTTCATTCCTTCTTGAAATATGTTTAGTACAAAATCCCACAGATTCCTGGTGTGTGGACTCAGGTTGTACTAATTATATCTGCAATTCTTTGCAGGGGTTCCAGGAGACCAGAAAGCTTAATGAAGGGGAATTGTTTCTTACTTTGGCTGATGGAAGCAAAATTCTGGTTATAGCTGTTGGAGTTTTCAATTTATGTTTTGAGTCTAGAGTTTTAATATTGGAAGACTGTCTATATGTACCTAATGTTCATAAGAATTTAATTTCTGCAACTTATTTAGGTAAACATGGATATTGTGTTATCTTGAAAGACAATGTTGTAATAAAGAAGGGTAAAGTGTTTATCTGTTCTGGCAATATTGTTGATGGTCTTTATATTTTAACTCCTGATAAGCATGAATTATATAATTCTGAATTAGATAATAACTCTCATGTAAAATCATTAAAGAGAAAGTTTCCTTTTACTAATGAAGCATATCTTTGGCACTTGCGTTTGGGTCATATTAATCTAAACAGAATTCAAAGACTGATCAAAGATGGACTCTTAGAGCCTTTGGACTTTGATGAATTTCCAGTTTGTGAATCTTGTTTGGAAGGCAGAATGACCTTTTAATGCAAAAGGTAGAAGAGCCCAAGAGTTGCTTGAATTAGTTCATACCGATATACGTGGTCCTATGTCAACCCAAGCAAAAGGAGGTTATGAGTACTTCATCACTTTTACCGATGATTACTCAAGATATGGTTATGTGTACTCAATGAGACGGAAGTTCGAAGCCTTTGAAAAGTTCAAAGAGTTTAAGGCTGAAGTTGAGAATCAATTAGGAAAACGCATAAAAGCCATTCGATCTGATCATGGTGACGAATACCTTCTTGGGGATTTCAAGGATTACTTAACTCAAAATGGGATTGTATCCCAATTGACTGCACTTGGAACTTCCCAATAGAATGGTGTAGCAGAAAGAAGGAATAGGACTCTTTTGAAAATAGTTAGGTCCATGATGAGTTACTCAACTTTACTAGTTTCTATTTGGGGATATGCACTAAAAACTGCAATGCATATTTTGAATTTAGTTCCATCAAAATCTGTTCCCAACACACCTAAGGAATTGTGGAGTGGGCGTAAGCCTAGTATGAAATATCTCCACATCTGGGGATGTCTTGCACATGTGTTGAAAAGGAAGTCTGATAAGTTGGAAGCTAAAATCGAAGTATGCATGTTTTTAGGGTATTCAAAAGAAACAAAGGGTTATATATTCTATAATCATAAAGATAACAAAGTGTTTGTTAGCACACATGCCAAATTTTTGGAGGATGATTATGTGAATAATTTTAATCCTAGAAATAAAGTTGTTTGGCTGAAATGAATGAACCTGTAAATGAACAACCAATGGATGAAACTAGGGATGATGTGGCTGTATTAGATACACCACAAGATACTATTCATAAGATGACTAGTACACAGGTGCCTTATCGTAGTGGAAGAATTTTTTGGCATCCTATAAGATTTATAAGTTTGGGAGAAACTTATGAAGCTATCTCAGAAAATGCTGAATTAGATCCCTACACTTATGAAAAGGCAATGAATGATATAGATACACATCATTGAGTCAAAGTTATGAAATCTGAATTAGATTCTATGTATTCCAATCAAGTTTGGGATCTTGTAAAGGCACCTAACTGCATTAAATCTGTTGGTTGCAAATGGGTTTACAAGAGGAAGAGAGGGATAGATGGAAAGGTTGAAACCTTTAAAGCAAGGCTAGTGGCGAAAGGGTATACAAAAAAAGGAGATATTGATTATGAAGAAACCTTTTCACCAGTAGCAATGCTTAAATCTATCAAAATTCTCTTATCCATTGCTGCTCATTACGATTATGAGATTTGGCAAATGGATGTCAAGATTGCTTTTCTAAATGGCAATCTTGAAGAAGAAATCTATATGATGCAACCGGAAGGTTTCATAGCAAAGAACCAAGAGCACATGGTATGCAAGTTGAAAAAGTCCATTTATGGACTTAAGCAAGCATCTAGGTCATGGAACATCAGATTTGATCAAGCAATCAAGTCATTTGGTTTTCAAAAAAATCTTGATGAACCATATGTGTACGAAAGACATCGAGATAAAGTAGTAATGTTCCTAGTGCTTTACATTGATGATATTCTACTTATTGGAAATGATGTAGGAGTAATGTCATCAGTAAAGGTTTAGTTGTCAAGCCAATTTGATATGAAGGACTTGGGTGAGGCTAACTTTATTTTAGGGATCAAGTTTTGGCAAGATCGCAAGAATAAGATGTTGGGCTTATCACAAGCTGGATATATAGATAAGGTTCTAGAACGGTTTAGCATGCAAAACTTCAAGAAAGGGTTGCTTCCTTTCAGACATGGAGTTTCTCTGTCTGATGACCAAAGGCATAAGACTCAAGAGGAAGAAAATATGATGAGACAAGTCCCTTATGCTTCTGTAGTAGTAAGTTTCATGTATGCCATGCTTTGTACTAGACCAGATATCTGTTATTCAGTTGGCATGGTAATCCGATATCAATCAAATCCAGGACCAAAACATTGGCAAGTTGTAAAGCATATTCTCAAGTATCTACGGAGAACGAGAGATTATATGCTTGTTTACCGGTATGATGATTTGATTCCCATTGGCTATACAGATTCAGACTTTCAATCGGATCTAGATTTCAGAAAATCCACTTCAGGATGTGTTTTCACCTTAGGAGGTGGAGCCATAAGTTGGAAGAGTGTTAAGTAATCTTGTATTACAAACTCAACCATGGAAGCTGAGTACGTTGCTGCTTGTGAGGTAGTAAAGGAAGCTTTATGGCTCAAGAAATTCCTTTCTGATTTTGGTGTAGTGAGAATGGAGCAAGTACCCTTTACATTGTTTTGCGACAATAGTGGAGTGGTTGCACAATCCAAAGATCCAAGGAATCATAAGAAAGGAAAGCACATTGAGAGAAAATACCACATCATTCGAGACATCATTGCTCGTGGAGATGTAGTAGTTGCAAAGATTGAAAGTGCAAATAATCTAGCAGATCCCTTCACCAAAGTCTTGCCTCAAAGGACTTTCGAGTCACATTTAGAGGGAATGGGAGTTAGATTAGTGCACAATAGTCTTTAGGGCAAGTGGGAGATTGTTAAGATTAGTGCCCTTAAATTCTATTGTATGATGCTATGTATGACATTATGTATGACTTAATGTATGATTAATAAAGTTGTTTTATTATTATCTGAAATAATGGTAACATGAATATTTGGACATTATCATGTAGTTCATGAAATGCATAGTATGTGATTTATGTGATTTAGTCACAGAAGATATAAGTCACAAGTTCTTTGTAAACTCAGAATTTTAGTTCGTAGTCAGTGATGAAATTGGGTATTTCATCTGCGAAGACTATAACATATCAACTAAGATGATTTGACTTAATTATGGAGCTGGAAACTTCTAGTTGATGTGTTGATATGTTTTAAAAGTTAAGACATATTGAACTGGACCACTGTGAGATTTATTATTCTCCTAACAATTGTCAAATGAAAAATAAATCTCACGACTTCTATTTACATGAACTTTAAATCCTGAGAGAATAATGGACCTGATCGTGAAGTGTAGTTTGCTTTGATATATCAGGAGTGAGATCTATAGTAACGGTTAAAACCTCAGTATGTTGGGTAGCCACATTTAGTGTTAATGGAACATATATTCTCAAGATGGAATTCATAGTCTCTTAACGGAGATATAAAATATTTCCTTGAGATAAGTTTAATGGGTTCAGTTATTCAGAGAGTTAGGTCTAACCACTTTAGTAAGAAATTACTAAAGTATATATTTATGAAATTGGATTTCATAAATATATGATGAATAACTTAAAAGGATTAAACCGGGTACTCAAGGATTAAGATGTAATGATCTACAAAGTAGCAGTCTTCATGCATGACTTTGTATCACTACGAATATTTTATGAAGGGGTTGTATGTACAATAAAGTCTTGGGATATAATTTATTAATAAGGCCTAGAGTACAATTATATTTATATAGTGGTATTAAATATAATTAATGGTAACTTTGGACTTGTCAAGAGTTGACAGAAAAGCCCAAGGCCCATTGGAGCTAGAGTCTTATTTGTTTCCTTTTGATCCCACTCCAAGCCACACACTAAAACTCAATTGGAAAGGCCCAAAAGGCTAGTCCAATTAGATAATCAGTTATGTGGAGAGAAACATACAGAATTTTTGTAACAACATCAAATGGTATGTATATGAATGTTAGACATTCATTCATTCTCTCTAGAACATACACATATAATTGATTGAGAGACCACACTTCTAGGGGCATTAAGTGGAATTGGAGTGAAGATTAAAAGTGTTCCCAAGTGCTTTTCATCTTTGATTTTGAATTTCACTGCATTAAGGTACACTCTCTTGTTCTTATATTCTGAAACTTACATAGCACATGTTATCAATTACGAATGAAGTAGATTCGTTAATTTTTTCGCTGCGTACATTCATATTTCCAACAACCAGGTCCAAGACTTTTCAAAACTAGCCAATTTGGTCCCTAAAACCAATATAGTTCTTAAATAGTTAAGGGATGTTTGGATTTTGTGTTTTCAATCACTCATCACTCAAAATCTGTAGGTCCCACACGTGCATGGCTTGTTTGGATGAGTTTTCATTTTTTGTTTCCATCACTCATATCTCACCAAATTGAGTTATGAGTTAGTCAAAATGAAAACAAAGTTTTGGTGTTTATGAGTTATGGAAATAGAGTTACAATGACATTTTTGTAAATATATTCATATTGTGGGGTCCATGTCTGTGTCTTGTCTTTTCCTTGCCAGACCAGCTCTTTTCGTTTCTTTTTTCTTTTTTTCCTCTCCTCTTCCTCTTCTCTTCCCACGCTACTCTCTTCTCTCCACACCCATTTGCCATTAACAAAACTCATTAGCTCTCCGTCCCGATTTGCCACTCCAGCTAAAGCTCAAGTCTTCCTTCTTCTTCGTTTCCGTCTCCATCTCGACAGTGGGTCTCGTGATTCCGAGTTGTGGGTCGTCATCTCGATAGCACAGATGGTGGAATTTGCCGAGCTCTCTCTCCATCTCCTCGGAAAGATCAATTTTTTTTTTCTTTCTATCTTGTGGGTGTGGAGTTCGGATTTGAGATGTGGGTGTGGGGTTTGGATTTTTGAGATATTGGTGTGGGGGTGTGAGGTTTGGATCTGTGGTGTGGTTGTGGAAAATGAAATTTTGATTTGGGTCCAGCTAGAGAGAAAGAGTCTGAGATTAGAGAAAGAGCAAAGAAATGAGAAGAACCAGTCCAACTAGTGAGAGAGTATGAAGATTAGAGAAAAAGAAGTGAAATGAGAAGAAGACTGAACTTAGTTAGTCCAGGGATCCCACATAAAGTGAAAATACTTGAGTTTTGGGAATGAAAACTATACCAGGTTGTAGTGCCAAACATACTAGGGCTGTAACTTGGGGATTTTTAAGTGATAAGTGATGATTTTTTAGTGATGTGTGATAGTGTTTCCACCATCCAAACAGGGCCTTAGTTTTTTTTTTTTTTTTTTCAACTGTTTTAGGAACTAAATTAGTTTTAGGGACCAAATTAGTTAGTTTTGAAAAGTTTTGAATTTGATTGACATTTACCTAAACCTCTTACAATAGAATTTAGCTAATATATATATATATATAAAATGAGTAAAAAGTTAGATAAGCTATCCTACTCAGATAGCCTGTTTCTAGTGTAGAACTATATGTAAAAAAAAAAAAACTTAACCATTAAGTTCCAAAAAGAAAAGGAAAAAAACAAAAACTTCATCAAGGACAAAGCAATAAAGCTATTAAAGTAGCGCTCCTTCATATAAAAAATTGGAGAATATACGTAAGACTGAGAGAGAGAGAGAGAGAGAGAGAGAGAAAAGAAGATCATGGAAAAAGAGAAAGAAGGAGAAAGGAATGGTCCTACCTCCTGCGATGCGGACGTTTCAGTATTACCAGTGGAATGCATATCGAACATAGTATCATTGACGAGTCCTAAGGATGCTTGTACAGCTTGTGCGGTTTCTCCTATATTCCGTGCGGCTGCCGAGTCCAACGTTGTCTGGAATAGGTTCTTGCCGTCCGATTATGAAGCCATCATTGCTCGATCATCAACATCATTGGATTCCTTGAACTTCTCTTCTAAGAAGCAGCTCTACCTCAGCCTCTCCGATAACCCCATCTTGATCGACGACAATAAAAAGGTACTCTGTTGACAAACAATCCCATTATATTAATATTAATAACTTTGTGTGATAGGTAATAGCGCACTTATTATTACTGCTTCACTTTATTAGACTTTCAAATGAGTAAAGTTGTGTATAATAATGTGTCTTTTTGGGAGTTACTCAATTACTGTCTTACTGAACAATTAATCCAGCTGAGATGTTTTGTCTTTTTGTTTAAAATATCAAACTCTATAGCGTGTTTGGTAACAAGAGAAATAGAGGGGGTGTTTTCCACCAGGGGCCACAAAAAACAATTCACCCATAATGCTTCTTGTTCTTGTTCATACTTTATAAAGTCCGTTTTTCCCAAAATTTCACTCTCACAGTAAGCAACGCATGATTTTATTTTTCTTTTCTTAACACTAGAGTACCAGCTTAGTTAGTAGCTTACCATGAACCTTTCTTCTCCAAAAAAAAAAAAAGAGTTTACCATGAATCAATGCTTTTTCCCCTCGTAAACGGGAAATTATATGGTCTTCATGATGTAGCGTGTCACTTGTTCACCATTCCACTAAAATTTCCACCGGTTTAAAATAGCCGACTCAGTTGAACAATTTTTTTTTTTTTTTTTTTAAATTATAAGTTAACTCAACAATTTTAAACAAGTGAAAGACTTTTAGTAGAATGATGGATAAATGATATGATCCATTGTAAAGACAGTATAATTTATTTTTATAAACATTTGGGTCCGTTTAATACGTGTGTTTAAACAATAGTTTTCAATTTTTTTGGAAATACGTATGAGTGAAAAAGTGTGTGAAAATACGTGTAATGTTGTTTAAAAAGTGAAAACTTGTGTTTAAACTTGTGTACCAAACGGGGCCTTAATACCAGTCCACCAAAAAATAGCCACCATTGAGTCTTGCTATATGGGTTTTCAATAATAATTAAGTAAAAAATTATGTTAATGAGTAATATAATAAAAAAGGATTATAATGTTTTATGTAACAGTATTAGAGTAAATTTGTACAAACTATTTTTTCCATCCTTTCACCTTTCTTCTCAAATCTCAATCAAACAAAAAAGTTTTTCATCCCTTCACATTTTCACCCACAATTAAACACAAATATAGGAAACTAAAATCTCTTATATCTTTTCACTTTTTCATTATTCATTTTCTATCCTCCCATTTTTTCATCTTTCTAACAAAATGGTCCCTCATAGTTACTTAATGGAATGGCTACTGGTATGCTTAACAAGTAGATAATTCAAAAAATAATAATAATAATAATAATAATAAGGGTGCGTTTAGATCCCGCTTATTTTGCTGAAAACTGAAAACAATAAAAAAAATAATTTCTAGTTACTGTTCACACTAAAAAACACTGTTCATATGCCTTGATGCACTGTTCATGGGACATGAACAGTGCACCAGGCGCTGGTCAAAAAAAAAAAAAAAAAAAAGGCTGAAATGCAAAACGTCCAAACGTGGACGTGATCCAAACGCTCACTAAGATTAAAAATGTCACACCCACGGGAGTCATGACACATTACACATTACACATTGTTGAATGGATGATACGAATAGACACTATTTGGTTAATGTCATAGTGAGATTTTCTATTTATAAGGAAGTGGTGTCAAAACCTTTGCCCAAACTATTATAAAGTGATATCAAAATTTTTCTAAAATGATCCATTATCAAATGTCCTAAAGGCAGCATTAACGAGACCCTTTAACTGAATAGCTTAAAGCTTTGATTCTTTTATCTATTTGTTTTATTGAGTGGCCTGATCTTACTATTTTTATTTTGTAAGTGTCTATTTGCTGCAGCTTTTAGTTATGATGATTTTCAAGATTTAAAAGAATGCTAACTTCCTTTTTGATAGATGACTGTTTCATAATGTATCAAAAAATAGTTATTTGTGTCTTTTCATTTGTTGACAATTTTTTATAAAATTAAAATGGCAAACCATTTTTTATTCTAAATGGATGTTAGTTTGGATTTTTAAGAATTTTTTGGTTCATATTTTGGCTCCCTCGTAGAACTTTGGCTCTATCCCTGCACACACTTAGGAAATAGTTAGCCCCAAAAAAGCAATGAACACCCTCTTTAGTAATAAAAAAAGAAAAAGAAAAAAAAAAAAAAATAGAAAATTCAAACATGTTGGGGGTGCTTCATTTCAATAGCTATAAAGAAGATTAATAACCAGGTAAGCTTGATCCACATGGACGGAGTGAGATTGGGTAGGTTGGTTTCACTATGAACTCTCAAAATTGTGTTTGGTTTGAATATGTTACGTGAGCATGCTTTAATTTAGTAAATTAAATAAGCGAACATAAGAAAGGAATCAAAAACAAAGAACAAAAGGAGCTGCTAACTCTTGAGATCAAATTTTGAAAGATTCCATTGAATGTATGCTAGTGGCAGTGAAAGCAACACCATGTTGAATAGATACAAATATATTTTTCATAAATTAATGATTGTCCCAAAAGTGTAAGCTATTAATAAATGATAAATTTAATTGTTTAGCCATAGTTCCAACACCTATCTCACGCGCGAGCCTAGACTTCGACTTATTAAATGGGGTTTAACACGTGAGATTTTTAACATTTTAAAGGCGAGATTGAGTGGGGACAGGATTCAATTACTTGATAAATTACTCATTGTTTCAAAAGTTTGAACTCTTAAGAAATGATGAATTTAATATTAATTTCAACCTTCTGTGCTCGTCTTCTTTCTTTCTTTCTTTCTTTCTAGCAGAGCTTTTTCTTGGAGAAATTGAGTGGAAAGAAATGTTATCTTCTCTCTGCAAGGGACCTGTCCATTGCAGCGGGTCACAATAATATGCATTGGCTATGGTTTTCTCTAGCCGAATCCAGGTCTCTACCTAAACCCAAGCCTGTCCCCTATGTATGTTATATTTTTTTTTATTTTTTTATTTAAGGCTTTTTATTTAATTCTTATTATGTACATGTAAAAATCAAACAGGTTTCGAAAGGTAGCTGAACTTCATCATGTGCGGTTGTTTGATATCTGTGGCAAGATGAATACTTCAATGCTGTCTCCGAAAACAAACTATGTTGCTTACCTTGTGTACAAGTTGAGGAGGAATACTCATGGGTTTCATCGATTTCCTCCAATGGCTTCAGTTGGAACTACTGGAGGAGTTGAAGATTGTAAACAAACTGTTTGTTTGAGCAGGCCTAAAAGGGAGCCAAGGAAGCAGCACCCTTTTTATCCGAAGTGGAGAAAAGATGGATGGTTTGAGAGTAAGTTGGGTGAATATTTCAATGAGGGAGGAAAAAATGATGAACTGCAGATTAGACTTATGGAGGTAGAAGCTGGTACCGTTAAGTCTGGCCTCATTGTTGAAGGGATCGAGATTAGGCCTACAAAGGGTTGATAAAAATTGTTCTTTTTTTTATCACTTTTAGTGGCAGCGATACACTAAATTTCAATACTTTCTAACTTTTATTGTGTCTTAATTTTGTGCTAAACTTCAACCTTACTATTAAAACCAATTTAGTGTCTTAATTGTGTGCTTTATAGACTCCAGTAGCCATATAATTCTCCTAATTCGGGCCTGCACTTCTTTTCTATTTTATTTCCTCGAACTCTTCTTAGCCATTGTTCTTGAGTTTTGGTTACTATTCGAGTTATCATTAAGCCTCAAAACCGTTTGCCTCATAGTGAACTATATATTTAATTATTTATGCTCTTCTGTTTATTGGTAGAACCATTAGTCCCAAATTTCTACCAATCTAGTAGTATAATGGTAAAAACAAAGCATTAGACTACAGCCAATGAATCTAAAGCCACAAAATTTTTTTACTAAATATTTCCCAGCAGTTGAAGTGGCAAGTTGATAATGATAGATGACAAAGTATTGTCATTGCTAAAAGAGAGTCCAGATCAAAACTTATCAGCTTAATTGTTGTGAAAAATTGTTATTATAGCATTACTCCGCTGTACCTCACCTGCTAATCTCCACATCAGCATCAACATAATCATCTAAGTATTCAGAGACACAAAAAGTAATTGCACATCAGCATATTAATATTAAGAGCAATTAGTGACTATCTACCAAAAAAGAGCCAGAAATTGTGGCTCCACAGCAGCTGCATCTCAATATTAATAGCCACTAAAATAGTTGAAATCAACTATAATATTAGGTTAAATTAATTCGATACTAAACATGTTCCTATTAAAAGCTAGTTGAATTATGTTTTTCTTCTGAAAACATTTCTCTTTCTCTGCAATTCTTTGATTTAACATTTTATTTGTGTTAACATTGGATTTTTATTTGTTTACATTTTGGGATGTAAGAGGAAAGATGACATGCTACTCTGTAGACAATAATGAAACTAATTTTATGTGATTTAAACATTTGAAACCATATAATTTTAGAACTTAATTACAAATTTCTGTGTATTGCAAAGGTTAACAACTAGTTATGTATCTTTACTTAATGGTAAAAGGTTGCTAAATTTATCATATCTTAACAATTTAAGTTTTTAGAACAATTGACAATTTATTATTGTAATAGAGCAAGAAGTCTTGGGTTCAAACTATATCTCTACCTTAACAGGAAAAGCAGCAATTTATTAGTGGCTTGATGGAAAGGATTGTGACCAACCCACATTTACTTCCTCAAATCTTCTAATTAGACAGCACTTCTTGAGAGATATACAGTCTCTCACTTTTTGCATGTCATTACACATTGGCTTCTTAGTGATTTGTTTCATTGTTGCACGTCTTCATTGTCAAACTTATCTTTTCCTCTGTCCCATAGAAATTTTTGCAGCTAGCTCTCTGTCAGGAGTAGTTTCATCCACGATCATGTTAACTTGCGATTCACGCTGTTTCAATGTTCGACCAAACTTTTGCTCCAAAAAAAAAAAACATGTTCGACCAAACTTGCATTCCTTTTTGGTGTGGCCCCTGGGCCACAAGCGAAAAATCTGTGACCTTTCATTCAATCATTCCAGCAGATAATTCTAGACCTGTAAAAATTGGACTAGTTCATAAACCTGAAGAAAAATTCTTCACCCAAATCCAAGCTTTTGACCCAAAGTAAAAATGGACTCATGACCTGACCCGTTATGTCAAGTCAACTTGCATAACCTGTGAGGCTGTGACATAGCCAGTTTTTTAAACTTTCTTTTGTTGTTATCATGCCATTCACACGCATAATTTTTCATGTATTGAAAACTGTGGACGATTCCAATTTGTTTTCATTCCATTATACTCACTTTGTCAAAGACTTGGATCTGTATGCATTTATGAATACATTAATGAGGAAAAATCTAAAATAAAGTTGCTTAATACCCATTAAAGTTCCAAAATCAAGAAAGAATATCAACAACAAATGCAAAAAGAAATGCTCAAATTAGATTTAGCTGCCCTATCTAAAATTATAAGTTTGACATAATTTTTTTTTTTTTTTTGAGAAACAAAGTTTGACATAAGTTGGTTGCAAGTTTTGTAAGCTGCAGTTTAGATTAATGCTTTTGAATTTTACTTGGCCTTTATTTATTTATTTATTGGCCTCTCTGTTTGTGAAAAAAAAAAAAGTTTTATGGGCCCCCAGTTTGACAGTCCCCGTCATACCCACCCACAGTATCTTCATATTTTTAGTGGGTATGGTACCCACTTACATCTTAACCGTTAATTTAATTTTAATGAGACACACTAGTTAATTTAAATCAATATTTTTTTTAAAAGAAAAAATCGAAAAATTATAGGCTTCGAGAGTTCGAGCATTTGGAGTTGCTGTGGTGTCTGTCAGTAGTAACACTTCTGCCTTGGAAGGTTGTCAACTTTGTCTTGATCACCAGAGGTCTAAATTCTAAATTTCATCACTGATATTAAAACGGTGAGTTTTGGGGGTCAGCAATGATATTAAAACGGTACGTATTGGCTAGTGATTAAATGGACTTGAATGGGTTGGGTTTAGTTGGAACTATTTGAAAAGGATACGAAATTTAACTACAAAATTGATTGTAACTTAAGACTACAACTTTATCCAATATCATTAACATTATTATATATTGCGAAAATCTAATCGTTGAATTACATATTCTTTACGCTTTTAATACATATGTCAAATTTTGTGCCAATTGGATATTTACAATATGACCTATAAGATTATATTTTATGCATAATTTTAAACTACAAAAACTTCCAATTTAAACAATTTATTGATGACATAGTTATTGATCTTTAATTTTCTAGAAATTTTGCAAGCATGAAGAATATAAGAAGAAAATGTAATTCAATGATAAATTTGTCAAAATTTACCTCTAATAAAAAGATATTGAGTAAGGCTATTGTAGTATTAGGCTACAACCAATTTTGTAGCTAAACTTTGTCCTTAAAATATGGTCTGCCATGAAGCCAAGCCAGCAAGACCTGATTGTACCGCTGCAGCATCACAGTCCTCTTCCCAAACAGAGAAAAGATATGGATGGTTGGAGATTGAGTTGGGTGAATTTTTCAACGAGGGAAGAGAAGATGATGGACTACGTATTAGTCTTAAGGAGGCAGAACCTGGTAGGTGGAAGGCTGGCCTAGTTGTTGAAGGGTGGCATTATGAGACACCAAATTTCAATTCTGTCAAATTTGTATCGTATCAGTATTATGCTTTATTGTCAAAATTTTTGAACATCTAGAGTATGGTATTAGTGGATCTCTGCGTTTGGTACTACATTTTAAATAACAGTTTTCAAGGCACTTATTGGGGGAAAAAAGTAAAGAAGTAAAGAAGTTGAAAAATTGGTAGCGACGGCCTAGAATTTAGGAACCTGTCTTCTTCATAATGATTTTGTTAATTACCTGAAGAAATAACAATCATTGATTTATTTTATTTGTAGCTCTGGTAAAGCTTGAATTTCACTAAATCCATCTAGACTCAATAATACATTGTCCAACCAGGATGTATATAAATGGTAAAAAAAAAAAAAAATGTTTTAGATAATTAAGTTAAGTTGTGTAGAGCATGTTGGGGAGACAAACACAGTGGAGATTTTTGAATAATTAATATAACATGTCTAAGCCCAAAAGGCTGACCTTTTGGGGTACACATTTTAATCCAAAAAGCTTAAATTCAATGAGTATTTGCTTAATTATGTTATATAAATTACTAATTTTTATCATCTTTATTCAATATGGAACTTCACTATAAAATTATTTAAAAAGTCTATCAAGATCTATGGCAGTGCAAAATGGGGGTGGAGCCGTGTGTTATGTGTATGCTTTGGCACAGCGTTTGTTTAATATTTCCTAATATTCATGTAAATCTTACTGTTTGGATTTTTGGAATGTAGTAGAGATCACAAGTCCTTCAGGGTGATAGGTTGCTATCACCAATTACGATAACTTCAGGCTTTACCGATCACAATTTTTTCATAATTTTTTTTTTCACTTTCATTTTTGTGTAGCATCCATGATTGTTCAATTATATAATCCGACGACCATGCTAATATAATTAGCCTCAGCCCAAATTAATCAATCTATAATCAATAACATATACTGTATAATCCGACGACCATGGACTCTTTTTTCTTTTTCTTTTTTTCTAAGTTAATTTAACTCTAGGTGTAATTCTCTTACTAAATTACAAGTTTAAATTACTATTTTGATTAAAATTCTATTAATAATGCTTGAAAGAATTTTAAAAATTGTTATTATTTTTTCTAAATTATTTTAATTAATATTTACCATAATATTTAGTTTTAAAAAAAAAAAAATTGTTTTACATGATAGGTTTTTGTAGGAGCTTCGGCCTAAGTGACCAAGAACGGCCCATGTGGCCAAAGCCAAACACTGAGGGGACAGGATCAGTCCACTGAAAACTATGCAGGAGTCTAAGGATTAGTGTTCGAGGGAACCATATTGTGTTCAGGTCAGGTTGGGCCCAATACTAATTAATAAGTTAGAGGGAAGCTGGCGAGGGGACTGTCAAATTCAGGTCGGCAATCGAACACTGTCAATGCCTTTGGGAAACTCGCTACCGAACACTATTTGGCGTCTGGAACAAGTTCCAAGAGAATCCTTAGAAGGTGTGATGATTCTCTTGAGATTCTGGCTGAAGTGGAAATGTGTGTGAAGTGGTGAAATGGTAATGATGAGTACTTCACTAATGGGATACTATAAAAAGGAATGGGGAGGTAAACAAGAGAGGCTGGTTGAAAAACATTGAGAAAAACATTGGGGAATAGAGGGAAACATCAGGAAAAAGGGGTAGATACCAAGAAAGGGGGAATTACAGGCGAAGGGAGAGGGAGTGTAAGTGAGGAAGGAGGGAGAAGGATACAGCTTGCACTATCTAGGTGAAACTTGGAGCTCTACTTGTAGGATTGCAAGAAAGCCCACAAATAAACAAATTGGGACCCAAACACTTCATGTAGTGTTACAGCCTAAGGAGGTTGGGGACAGGGACGGAACTAAGCTTGGGCTTTGGGGGGCAATGCCCCCCCCCCCCCCCCGGTTTTTTTTTTTTTTCCTAAAAAATATTAGTATATATATATTGGTATTAATTTTAGCAATTTTGTTTTATAAAATTACACTTCGCCCCCCTAACAATATCATTGATTTTTTAAAGTGTAATAATATAGTCACAAACTTTTCTACAATATTTTTACAAAGTGTTGAGATAGCAAATTCTTATTGATTTGTATCTGAGCTCACCATTTATATCATTTTTTTTTACTTAGTAATAACATTCACCACATCATTAATTTATAAAACAAGTTTGTATCCTTCACATTTTTCTATTTTTAAAGTTCATAAAAAAAAATTATAGATCTAAAATCTAAAACAAAATATACAAGCCCAAAAACATTTGTGCAATAACAAAAATTACTAATAGCAAAACTAAAAAAAATTAAGTCCAACCAACAAATTTTACCCAAAACAAACAACCTGGCCCTTAAAAAAAATTTGGTAGAATAATTTTGTCCTTACCTAGCAACAAACATACACATCAAAGACCAAAAAAAAAAAACCCTCAACGTCTAAGCAGCAAAGCTGGAGGCTGGAGTTACCGCACGTAACTAGAGTTGCTCCCCCTAACTCTAAGTCCTAGCTCCGTCCCTAGTTGGAGACCACAATTTCTATTATATAACTTAATGAAATTTTCTTTTATTTATATTCATTATTTTATTATTCAACTTTGAATATATTTATGAAAAATTCCTTATGTTTTATATATAAAATTTAATTGGTTCGTATATGGAAAAGTTATACATATTGTTTTTTTATAGGGAAAAGTTATACATATTGTATTTAAGCATGTCATGTAATATTTCAATATGTAGAATATTAATTTTAACATTAAAATTATAAAATTACATAAATTCAATGAATCTTAAATCTACTACCTCATATTGACAAAAAGGATAGAAATTTAATTGTTAAATTCATAGTTTTCTTAATGATAAAGGCTCTTGAAAAATCATTTTACCATGAAGTAGTCATTTTCTTATATATACAGACCAATAATTTAGTTTTGGATTAAGATCAGACGCTATCAATGATTGAGATTGAAAAAAAAAAAAAAAAATTCAATCCCAACCCTTAAGAAAAAGTTTTTAAAAAGTGAATAAGTAAAAAAAAAATAGTGAGAGAAATAAGAGTAATAATCAGAGTGATAATAACGTAATTCCGTGAAATTTGGTGACAAAAAGGGAAATGATGTCATTGGGAACAACTCATGCCTTCTAGGGATGACCAATGCCACCTTTGGGCCAAATTCCTTTATTTAGGCCCCAAAAATCTCCTTTTTGCCTTTTTATTTTTTATTATAGTAATTTTCGTTTCCTTTATAACTTTTAATTTAAAAGTTTGAATACAATCCTGCCTGTTCTAAGGCGTCTCTTAGAGACATTAGTTTTAATTTTGCAATTATCTTAATATTACTCATTTTTAGGACGTTTTGCTAGCTGCCTTAGAATTTCTTTTACTATTTAAAAGCACGGTAGATTTCAAGACAATTTAGATTCCATTTTAAAAAAATATAAATGTTTTGTTTTTCTTTTCTCATGGATTCTAGAACTTATCACCTTGTGGATTTAAAGAACTCCTCCTCATGGGTTTGAGACGAGGCTCTTGAAAAATCATTTTACCAAGAAGTAGTCATTTTCTTATATATACAGACCAATAATTTAGTTTTGGATTAAGATCAGACGCTATCAATGATTGAGATTGAAAAAAAAAATAAAAAAAATAAAAAAAAATTCAATCCCAACCCTTAAGAAAAAGTTTTTAAAAAGTGAATAAGTAAAAAAAAAAAATTTGTGAGAGAAATAAGAGTAATAATCAAAGTGATAATGACGTAATTGCGTGAAATTTGGTGACAAAAAGGGAAATGATGTCATTGGGAACAACTCATGCCTTATGGGGATGACCAATGCCACCTTTGGGCCAAATTCCTTCATTTAGGCCCCAAAAATCTCCTTTTTGCCTTTTTAGTTTTTATTATAGTAATTTTTGTTTCCTTTATAACTTTTAATTTAAAAGTTTGAATACAGTCCTGTCTGTTCTAAGGCGTCTCTTAGAGACATTAGCTTTAATTTTGCAATTATCTTAATATTACTCATTTTTAGGACGTTTTGCTAGCTGCCTTAGAATTTCTTTTACTATTTAAAAGCATGGTAGATTTCAAGACAATTTAGATTCCATTTTAAAAAATATAAATGTTTTGTTTTTCTTTTCTCATGGATTCTAGAACTTATCACCTTGTGAATTTAAAGAACTCCTCCTCATGGGTTTGAGACTATCTTCTTGAAGTAGATATGTTTGACTTTTTTTCCTTTTTGTGGCTTCCATGCCGCATCATTTATAATTATAAAATTAGTTATAAATCTTAAATCTTCCACCTCATATTGTCAAGAAAGTTAGAAATTTAATTGTTAATTTTTATGAAAATTTTGAAATTTAATTGTTAAATTTGTGGTTTTCTTGATGATAGAGGATCATGAAAAGGCATTTGAGTATAGACTAGAGTAGTCATTTTCTAATCTTTTCCTAGTTCCCAAGCCAATAATTTTTTTTCCTCTATTGTTGCAATTTTTCCATCTTAATAGTAATTTTTTTTAAGAATTTTTGAATTATATTACTCATTTTAAAGTGTTTAAACATTGAATTTAAAAAACTTTTCATACCAATTTTCAATTATCAACGTTGCTCAATAGCATAATCGTAAATATCTTTAAAAAGTGGGACCCATGGATTTGACAATACCAAACTTTGCTTTCTCTCTCCAAACTTTTCTTTTTTTCTTTTTCTCAGATTTGACAATACCCACAGATTTATTCTTCTTCTTTTTTTTCTTTTATCTTTTACTCTTTCTCTTCGCTTTCTCTTGCACGCTACCACTCTCTCTTCTTCTTCTCTTTCTTTTTTCACTTTTTTTTTTTCCTCTTTCTCTCTGGTATGCTATCTTCTCCTTTCTTTTCTTTTCTTTTTTTTAAATATCCTAGTTGATGGGTTTATGTTTCGGTCTTCTTCTTCTTCTTCTTCTTCTTCTTTCTTTCTTTTTTTTTTTTTTTTTAATATCCTAGTTGATGAGTTTTTGTTTTTTGATCTTCTCTTATTTTCTTTTTTCTGGGTTTAGATGACCAGTTTTCTCGTTGTAATTTTTTTTTCTTTTGCTTCTTTCTTGTTTGGAGAACGGGCTTGCTTCTTTCTTTTCTTTTGCTTCTTTATTCTTTGATTCATTAATACAATTTTTGTCTAAACTAAAAAAAAAAAAAAAAAAGTAATTTGGCTTTGATTCAGTTGGGTTTGGGTTTGCATTGATTCAGTGAATTGTTCAAACTTGGACTTGCAGAAGAGAGAGATGGGACGAAGAGGGAAAATAAATAAATAATTAAATTTTAATGTTTATGTTAGAAAAATTACACATTTTTCAAAAAAATATTTATACATACTAAACACACAATTATGATATTTCATTTAAAAAAAATGTTATTAGAAATATGATACCAAACCAGTTATAAGGTTCTTGACATGATTGTGTTGTTTGACAAATCCAATATGAGAAAACATTGAGTCCGGAACTGGTGTAAAACCAGTGTTTTACGCCAGCCAATGAGACCACGCCACGTACACGTTTAGCTTAAAGAAACATTTCACACCTTATAAAAAAAAAATGTTACGTCTACAACATTTTTACAATAAATCACATGTGGATTAATTGTTATTGGTTCAAATTTCAAAGTAACGCTAAAATTACTTTTTTGCCCCAACAATAACAACTAGTAACAATTTGACACTTAGGATTTGTTGAAAAATGTTATAAAAATATTGTAAACATATTATTTCTAAAAAAAAAAAAAACATTTCACGCTCACCCGCTCACCCACCTTTGCAAGTTCAACAACCCCAACACCACCAAAATAAATAATAACAAAAACCCAGAACACAAAGGCACAAAGAATGAAAAAAAAAAAGTCAAAATTTTGCAATACAAGAGCAAGAAAAAAAAAAAAAAAAAAAAAAAAAAAAGTAAGCAAGCACAGAAGGGACACTCACAATGTGGTCCATGTGGGCATGGGAGATACAGAGAAAGTCTTACTGTATAGCTTGGTGGGGACAGCGACCAATATCAAAGGCTATATTGAGAGAAGGGAAAATTATGCGGGTTTCATGGCCTGCAATTGACAAACCCTTTACTGGGTACCCTTGTATATTCATAATACACTTGATTTTGTTCGAGCTCTCTTTGTCTTCGGCCTGCCCAGAATCTTTGGTTCCAGTTTCCATGGCTTCGACAAACTTACTCACGGTCTTGGTCCACAAGCCGAGGAGCTGTCTGGGTTGCAGAGTCGAGGAGGTGGTCTGGGTTCATGGGGGTTTAGATTTGTGGAGCCCACTGTACTGCTATTTCTCTCTCAACCAAACCTGAATCAGCAACTCACCTCCCTTGACAAACCCACCATACCACCAACAAGTTCCCATGGCAGACCCAAAGTGACCACAAACCCATCTTCCTTTTCTTTGATTTAACTCATTCTTTAGAATTTTTTTTTCTCAACAACACACAGAACACCCACAATCACAACCCTCAAAAACACCAATTACAACCTACAAAGATCTCAACAACACAAATACACAACTCAAGAACCATATTGTGTTCTGGGTTTTTGTTATTATTTATTTTGGTGGTGTTAGGGCTGTTGAACTTGCAGAGGTGGGTGAGTGTGTGAGCGTGAAATGTTTTTTTTTTTAAGGTGTGAAATGTTTCTTTAAGCTGAGCGTGTACGTGGCGTTGTCTCATTGGCTGGCGTAAAACACTGGTTTTACGCCAGTTCCAGACCCAATGTTTTCTCATCCAATATTAGTCCAAGTTTTCTACAAAATTAGTAGTATAATAGTAAAAATAAAGAATGTCAAAGGCTTCTTTTAGTATTAATGCTTTATTTTATTTTTATTATTATTTATTTCAACTAAACATGTTTTGATTAAAATTCTGATTGAATTATTTTTTTAATCTTTTTAAACGAATACTAATTACTTTACATATGGCGTTCTCTACAAATTCAATGATTTAACATTTTATTAGTACCATTAAATCGGTGTTAGCATTTGATTTTTCATATTTACCATGCCACTATATATGCAAGCAATAATGAAAATAATTTTTTTTTGTGATTCAAACGCATTAAGAAATTTTATTTTAGAACCTAATTATTGGGTTAAGATAGCTTGACTCTAGTTAATTAATTCAATTATCCAAGTTGATTAATTAGGTTCAATTACATGTAAATCGTGGAGGCATCAACAAATCACCAATTAAACTAAATGCAGTGGAAAATAAATTGACATGATGATTTGTTAACAAATGGGGAAAACATCACAAGGCAAAAATCCCACTGGGTGATTTTAAGGTCACCACTCCCAAAAATCCACTAATCAACAATCAAGCGGTTACAAGTATAAGGAATCTTACCAACTACCCTTGGCCTATCCTGAAATGCCAACCTACAGTTGAATCTTTGCTCCAATACCCAATTGGACTTGATCTTGTAATAGCCTTCTTTCCCTTGATGCACAAACCTTAAATTTGTGACTAACCTTTTGCACGGATCCCAAGTACATGACTAACTCCAGCAACTTGAACAAATGTTGTTGGCTGCAAAGTTCTTCACTTCTTCAACAATGAAGATCTGGAAGTACTCGGTTACAAAACCCTCCGGCGTACAAACGCAATAGTTTCACATAGAGAATATAAGTCTCTTGGTCTCTGTATCCGTGTGTGACGGCCTTTAAAATAAGCCTTATATATATCTAGGGTTGTGAGAAAAGAAACCCCAAACAAATATACAAGTCTAGGCCGATATTCAGATCTGGAAATTCTGAAATCGTAATTCTCAATAGATCGTGCTGTTGTTGACCTATCTATCGAGTTTCACATTAAGTTTTATTTTTACAAAACTTGTACATGCAAGTTAGATTTGTAAAACTTGTATGAAAAGTGTATGAGATATCTAATAGTACATTTTGCTGAAAAAGCTTAAAAACAATAAAAATGGAAGTTTTAATATCATAACATCGAGAGAAAAAGAAAGTAGTGCAAGGAAAGTAAAGATGACAATGGGATGTACGTGGAAAACCCTTTGAAATGAATGAAAAACCACGGGTGAGCAAGGGTGAATGTCCCTTGCCCTTTCAAGTTTTCTATTATATGAAAATGGAGGTTTCCCTTGTACAGTAGTAGTGTTCTTACTAAAGAAGAGGCCTTTTCTCTACCTCACTTCCTTACAAACTTTCTACCATTTTCTCTATTGTTCTATCCTGGTTCTTGCCCTAATAGTCCAAGAACATGTTCCTCTTATAGCCCGAGGAATGTTGCTAGGTACACAAGACAGATGTCACATTGTGATTCCCCCATTTGAACCCTAATACAGCTACTATATTATGTAGTGGTTGGAGGAGAGAGAGTGAGCACATCGAGGTCAATATAGCGGCGTGAAAGGTGACCCTACCACTACGTGGGGAGCAATCCTTAGACAAGGAAAGGGACATTAGGGGCATTGAGAGTAATGCACATGTCCCCAACAATGGCCTAACACAAGCACAGCCAATGGGAGGGAAGGATTTCATAACCTCTGACCAAAAAGAGTCACTATCTCCCTTTTGTGAATATTGGGTGTCCATATCAGGTGCAAATCTCACTTTTACCCAAGATGGTCACGCCATCGACACGGACCAAAAATCCCTTCTCTCAGCTAACGTTCCTTTTCCTTGCTCACGGCCATTCCACGTGTAGAGTCCAGATCCAGCTACGTCAGCATTCCCCATGCCTTGGCTGGTGTACTTTACAAAACTCTAACTTTTTGATCTTGTTTTCCGTTATTTTTTTTTATATTTTTTATTTTTTAGGAGGAGAGAGATATAAACTGGGAGAAAAATATATATATTTACCCAATTTTTTAACAGAAGTGGATTCCATGACCCTAACCAAGCTAACCTTAAGTGTGTAAAGTGCCAAATTTTAAACAACGGGTAGGTAACTTAAATTTCGGCCAAACCATAAGTGGGTAAGTTGTAATTAGCCCAAAAACTTAAGAACTTGTGGACACCCCTATTGAAATAAATTTAAGAACATATTTAACAAGATCAAGGCCAACAAAGTTTGTCTCCAAACTTGTTTGGTAGTATCTTTTCTAATTAATTACGTGGCCGATTTACAGGATTATCAATGTATATTATTTAAATAAGTCATATAATTCATTATAAAAAAAATGCTAAAAATGTGGATTCTAATTAGCTTAATTGGTAAAATCTCTGATAGTTGAATAAGAGATTTGGAGTTCAATCCCTGTCTACACCAAAAATTAATTGATGTTTTGGTCTAATGATAAAATGCTATTATTAGGAGTGGACGCCATAGGTTAAAACTCTCTTTTTTAAAAAAGAAAAAAGAAAAAAAAGAAAAAAGAAAAGCTAAGTGTGACCTAGCAACAGGTATCAGAGCCATGGGTGGTAGATAAACTACCCAGGAGAAAGCACAGCAGTAATATGGAAGCATAAACAATGATAAAATAGATGATAAAGAAGAAAATAGCAAAATAGATATATTCAAAATAGGTTAAAACGGAATATAGAATATGAAAACATAAACTAGTAAAATCTTACTTGAATAAAAACTTCTGTCTTTGATAAAACTTGAAAACAAACTTTTGTTTTTGATACAAGCTTTGAGAATAAAACTTTCTGAAGAGTTACAAGATTACAAAATAAAATTTGTCTTTGAAACCAAAAGGTTACAAGATTCTGTCTGAAGAGAAGGGTTACGAGATTACAAGAGAGGAAGGATTACAAAAGTCTTTCTAAGGGAGAGAGGGCGTTCCCATCCTAGGAGTATGAGATGTCTGATTAGGGAGAGGGTATCTATTATGTCCTGGTATTCTGGTTCAATCCATAGAATAAAATTTCAGGAATCTTTTGGGAGTTCAATATTGTGGTCTTCTTTTAGGGCTTGGGCTTCCTGAAGGGTAAAGGATCTGTACTTTGGTTGATTGGAGGGAGAGGCTAAAGGGGGAAAAGAGGATGCAACTATGTTAAATGGTTTTTTTAAGGGAGGAGTTGAGGGAGTTGAGGGCGAGGCATATGTCTGTTTGGTTGTTGGAGTGGGGCTTAGGGAGAGTGGTTCAAAGGGGTTTGGGCTACATGTTAATGGGGATCTTTCTTGGGATCTGTTCGAAGAGAAAGTAGGTGAGGTGAAAGAGGGACAAGGGAGAAATCTGCTAGAGGGAATCGAAGGAACAACATAAGATTGTCTAGTTCTAGGTTTTGGGGAGTTGCTATTATCTGCAGGGGAACTCATCTTCCCTGTAGGAATTCACGGGTTAGGAAATCAGGAATCGAGTTATTTTCTCCTTTAATATATTCGATATCAAAATCAAAAACACTTAAAATAGCCTGCCATCTAGTAAAACTCTGTTTGGAAACAAGATTATGAACATCTTTCTGTAAAACTTCTTTAGCACTTTTACAATCAACTTTGATTAAAAACTTTTGATTAAAAAGATCATTTTGAAATTTTGAAACGCATAATATAATAGATAAAATTTCTTTCTTAATAGTGTTGTAATTTTGCTGGGTAGCTGACCTGGAGCCAGAATGGAATCTAGCAATCTATTCTTTGGCATCATTTTTTGCTACCTATTTTAGAATTCCACCATAACCTATGTCAGAAGCATCTGTCTCAACAATTTTAAAAGTATTGGGGGAACGAATAACAATGCAAGGGAGTTGCTTAACATATTTTTTTATCTGTCTGATTATCATAGTATGTCTGTCTATCTATGGAGGAAGATTCTTTTCTAATCTTTTATACAAGGGTTTGCATATCTTTCTTAATCCTTGAAAGCAATCTGAAACATAATTTAGGTTGCCAAGAAATCTCTGTAACTAGTTTTTATCTTTTATTTCATATGGGAATTTATCAGGGAGTTGCTTAACATATTTTTTATCTGTCTAATTATCATATTATGTCTATCTGTCCATGGAGGAGGATTCTTTTCTAGCCTTTTATACAAGGGTTTGCATATCTTTCTTAATCCTTGAAAGTAATTTGAAACATAATTTAGGCTGCCAAGAAATCTTTGTAACTAGTTTTTATCTTTTATTTCATTAGAGAATTTATCTGCAAATTGAATGGCTCTGTCAATGGGGCTTAAGGTTCCTTTATAAATATTATGACCTAAAAATCGAATTTTATCTTGAAACAAATTTATCTTAGTGGCTGAGACAACTAATCCATTGTGTTTAATTACTTTGACAAATATATCTAAATGATTCCAATGGTCATCGATTGATTTAGAAAAAATTAAGACATCATCTATATAAACAATTAAAAATCTATAAAAGGTGTAAATATATCATTCATTAGGTTTTGAAATTCACTAGGTGCATTTTTGAAACCAAAAGGCATGACATTCCATTCATAATGAACAAAAGGAACTGTAAAGGCAATTTTATATTTGTCTTTCTCGTCTATCTGTATCTGCCAAAAACCACTTTTCATATCAAATTTGGAAAATATGGTTGCTTCATGAAGTTTGTCAAGTAAATCTTTCTTATTGGAAATAGGATATCTTATCCATTGTAATGCTATATTTAAAGGTTTGTAATTTATAACTAATCTTGGAACTCCTTGTTCCAATTCTGCCTATTTATTAACATAAAAAGCAGCACAGCTCCAAGGAGACTTGTTTTTCCTGATTAAACCTTTAATTAAAAGATCTTCAATTTCTTTTTTACAGTGTTCTAATAATTCATTGTTCATTTGTATTGGTCTAGCTTTAGTAGGTATCTGTCTTTCATTAAAGTCTTTTTCATAGGGTAATTGTACTATATGTCGATGCCTATGCCAAAAAGCATAAGGGAGATTAGAACAAATTTCTGTCTCAATCTGTTGTTTAAATACTTTTATTTTATGATTTAATATGGGATCTGTCAATTGACCAATAATTCTTTCATATATTATTTCTGACTTTAAAGATAACAAATTGATAGGCCAAGAATGTATTGACCCTTTGTGATAAATTAACCAATTAATTAGTCAAGTTAATTAATTAATTCAATTAACATGCAATACGTGTGGTAGTACAAACAAATCACCAACTAAATTAATATGTAGCGGAAAATAAAGTTGACATGATGATTTGTTTACGAATGGGGAAAACCTCCAAGGCAAAACCCCACCAAGTGATTTTAAGGTCCCGAGAATCCACTATTATCACAACAAGCAGTTTCAAGTAAAAGAATCCTAGTACCTTATATCAACCTATAGTTAAACCCTTACCCCAATATCCAATTGGACTTGTTCTATAGTGACAATCTCTCCTTTTCAATGCACGGCTCCCAGTACGTGACTAACCACCAACTTGAGAAGGATGTTGGCTGCAAAGTTCTTCAATTCATCAACACAATGAAGATCACAAAACTCCTTGGTTACAAAACCTCAACTTCTTCAAGAGAAAGATGAACTAGGGCATATGTCTCCGGTCACAATATGCTTGTGAAAAACTTTTGCATTAAGTTGCATTAGCTGTGACAGCGCTTAAAATAATTCTTATATATGTTTAGGGTTGTAAGAAAAGAAAGCCTAAAAAAATATACACGGATTGGAGTGAAATCAAAACTGAAAATTTGATTTTCGTAAATCTCAATAGATAGCTTATCTATCGAGCAGCTGTCAAGCATCGAGCTTACACAGCCTTTTAAACCTCGATAGATGCTATCTGTCAAGCTAGCTGTCGAGTTTTAAAATCCAGCACTTCTTCACTTGATTCTTGGATAGATTTGCATGGCTTTAACCCTTAGACTAGAAACCTTGTTCCTTGAAATATTAAACACATCCTAGATTTACCCAATTACGAGTAAAGTACGTCTTGTCAAAGGATTAACTAATTCTAAATGACATATGTTCCTAACATGATTCACATATGTCCTAACACAAATGCCAGTTTTTCCTGTAAATTCTTACTTTATCAACTTCTTTTATTATAGAAGAATTATCTAGTGAATAGATTTCTTTTGGGATCAGTGGTAAAATAAATTTAAAAATTATGTCTTTTCCTAACACTTTAGTTTTAATTCCTTCGTCTGTTGTTAAGAAGGGATAAAGTAAGGCCATAAAGGAATTTCCTAAAATGATTTTAGAAGAAAGGTCTTTAATTAAAACAAAAACAGTTTCAAAACATATTCCATCGTTACATATGTGAACATTAGGTATTTTGTAATTAATTATGAGCTTTTCTCCATTAGCCTGAGTTAATCTTTCAAATGATTTTTCATAATACTTTAAAAGTATTAGTCCTTCTTGTATACAATTCATGTCAGCACCTGAGTATATTAAAGCAATTCTGTCAAAGAAAACTCTTTATTAATTATTAAAGTGATTTCTGTATGCCATTTTTGAAAATCTCTCTGTCAATTAAACTCAAAAAATTCTGCTTATTGTGAGCATCTTTTTCTAATGAAGGGGTGTCTATCAAGGGTTTAGACAATTCTTTCAAATTTATTATTTCTACAATATTTTGTTCATCTATGTCTGTTGAATTATCTTCTTTAATTTCTTATTTTACCATTTTTGCTTTTGTCATTAAGTCTTGTAGAGTTACTGGTTTTATATCTACTCCATCGTTTTTCATTTTTGTCTTTTCTTTCTTAGCTATTTCTCTTTTTCTACATTCCGTAACATGGTGTTCATATTTCCTACACTTAATACAAGCAATAGGTATGTCTATAGAATCTTTCAATTTTAGTAAATAGCCTTTTTTTATCTTTTAGGTGATTGGGTAGATTATCTATCAATTTCATTATTATGTCTTTTTGTTTCCTTTTTCTTTTATTGACTTTAAGTGGGTTGGTTGATTTTAGTTCTTCCTTTTTCTTTACTTGGTCTATCTCTTTTTGCTTAACGTCAAACCTTTCCATTAATTCATTTATTACATCTTTCTCAAACTCTAATTTATTGATTTGTTTAACAATTTTATTATGTCTATCACTTTGTTTCTTAGTATGCCCATATTGTTTACATTTATAACAAATAGTATTTTAATATGTCTGTCAGTATTCTCATTATCTGATGACTCAGTAGTATTTAAAATTGTTATGTCTCTTTTTCTGTCTATATCTAAAGGTGAATTTAAAATTTCTATCTTTTTAGTTAATTCTGTCAAACTATCATTTTGGGTATATATCATGGATCTTTCAATTGATTTTAGTCTTTCATCAATTTTTTCTTTTAAACTATCATTATTCCTAGGACTATTATTTGTCCATCCTTTATTGACTAGTTCTACTAAAGTACTCCTTTATCTTTCTTTTTCTATCTCTTCTTTTATATCTAACTTCTTACATATAGCTTCTATCTTTACATCATTTTGTCTTTCAATTTTTTCTAACATCTCTTTTACTATGCCTTTTCTTATCATTCCTTTTTCTTTGTCTTCATCAATAATGTCTAGCTTCTTCTTTTGTATTATTTCTATAGCACTAGGATTCTTTTGTATTGTTTCTATACGTGTTGTTCTTTCCATTATTATGCCCTCTATTTTATTATTATTCTCTTGTCTTTCTATGTTATATTCTTCTTGCATTATTTCTATAGGACTTCTTTCTTTCTCTATTTCTGACTTCATTTGCACTATGTGCCTATCTTTTTTACTATCTGTCAAAGTTGTTTTTAGTATCTTTACGTCATTTCTTTCATCAATTGTCTCTATTAGGCTATCTTTTTTACTATTTTTAATATCTGTCATGTTTATAGATATCTCAATAAAAAAGCTTGTTTTGACCATTTTTATGGTATAAGTTTAAGGGAAGTGGGTTATGGTATAAGTTCAGGGAATTTGAACTTATTTAGCCCATTTTTTAATTGAAGTGGGTTCCAAGACCCTAACCAAGCTAACCTCAAGTGTGTAAAGTGCCAAATTTCAAACAATGGGTAGATAACTTAAATTTCGGTCAAATCATAAGTGAGTAAGTTGTAATTAGCCCAAAAACTTAAGAACTTGTGGACACCCCTATTGAAATAAATTTAAGAACATACTTTAACAAGATCAAAGCCGACAAAGTTTGTCTCCAAACTTGTTTGGTACTATCTTTTCTAATCGATTACGTTGCCGATTTACAGGATTATCAATGTATATTATTTAAATAAGTCATATAATTCACTATAAAAAAATGCTAAAAATATGGATTCCAGTTAGCTCAACTAGTAAAATCTCTGATAGTTGAATAAGAGATTTGGGGTTCAATCCTTGTCTACACCAAAAATCGATTGGTGTCTTGATCTAATGATAAAAAGCTATTATTAGAAGTGGATAACATAGGTTAAAACTCTCTTAAAAAAAAAAAATGCTAAAATGTAAAACTCCCCCTTTAAGTTTCACTAAAATTTGTTTTAGTCATCTAATTTTGCTTTCTTTCATTTTAGATGCTAAAATGTAAAACTCCCCCTTTAAGTTTCACTAGAATTTATTTTAGTCATCTAATTTTGCTTTCTTTTATTTTAGTTCTCTAAGTTTCAAGTCTATTTTCTTCTCCAAAAAAAAAAAAAAAAGTTTCAAGTCTATTTAATTAACTCATAACAAAAAAAGTCTATTTAATTTAGGTCTCTTTGTCAAATCCTATTCAGTTTTGAATAAAAAAAATTTGAAAAATATTTTTCAATCACTAATTAGATTTTTTTAATTAAGAAAATTTGAAGAAAAGTATTAAAAATTCAGATAATTAATCACAACATTTAACAACAGTAGATAGAGAGGGCTTAATTAAATAAACTAAACTGAATCGAACGAACGAAAAGTTAATGAATTGAAATGATTTTTTTTTTTTTTTTTTAAATTTGTGGGTTTTGCATTTTAATAAAAAAAAATTAATGTAACTAAAATTACAGTACTCGTAATTCGTATCACGAGAAAAAACCAAGATAATTTCAAGCGAGTTTGTAAATATCAATCTGTTTCCATCGAAGACCCTACAACATTTAATTTTAATATCAAACCTACCTGTGGAGTGAGAGAGAGAGAGAGAGAAAAGAAGAAGATGGAAAAGAGAAGGAAGGGAATGGAACAATCCAGCGGTACAGAGATATCGGCATTACCAGAGGGATGCATAGCGAACATAGTATCATTCACCACTCCTAAGGATGCGGGCAGAGCGTGTTACTGATTAGTTCTATTCAGCATGGTGCTACAACTAATGTTACTGATTAGTTCTATTCAGCATGGTGCTACAACTAATGTTACTGAGTTAGCTATTGAGCTTTCTGCATCTTTCTCCAATTTTGTGTGAGGCTCTGGTTCAAATATATCAGACATACTTTTTGTATGCTATGCTAGCCTCCTTGAAACTCAAAAGTTAATCTAACAGCTTTGAAATTTTTTAACCTGGAAAGTCTGATCCACATGGAAGCTGCAATATTGGGTGGGTTGGTTTCTCCATGGACTAGAAATTGTGTTTGATTTGAATTAGTTATGTGATCCTGCATTAATTGAGGTATAGCACAAACAGCGAATAGAAGAACGGAATCAAAAACAAAATCCTCAAAAAAGGAGCTTCTAACTCTGAGATCAAATTATGAAAATTTTCATTATATGTATGCTTGTGGCCAGTAAAAGCAGCACCATTCTGAATAGAACCATATCTGTGCTCATCTACTTTCTGTCTTTCTACAGAGCTTTTTCTTGGACAAATTTAGTGGTAAGAAATGTTACCTTCTTGCTGCAAGGGACCTTTCCATCGTTTGGGGTAGCACTCCTAAGTATTGGAGTTGGGTTTCTCTACCTGAATCCAGGTATGGTCCTCTCTCACTCCCTCACTTTTAGTACCCCCCCCTTTTTTTTTTTTTTTTTTTAATTAATTTTGAGGCTTTTCATTTAGCTATTAATTATGTACATTTAAAAATCAAACAGGTTCCCAGAGGTTGCTGAACTTCTTGATGTGTGTTATTTTAAAATCTGTGGCAAGATAAGTACTTCCATGCTGTCTCTGAAAACAAACTATGCTGCTTACCTTGTGTTTAAGTTCAGGAGTAGAGCCTATGGATTTGATGACCCTCCTTTCAAGGCTTCAGTTGGAACTACTGGAGGAGGTGAAGTTTATGAACAATCTGTTTGTTTGGACCTGGTGGAGCCAAGCCTGGATGACCAGATTCTACTTCCGGAGCTGCCGCACATTTCATGTCCCAAACGGAGAAAAGATGGGTGGTTAGAGATTGAGTTGGGTGAGTTTTTCAATGAGGGAGGACAAGATGATGAACTGCAGATTAGACTTATGGAGGTAGAAGATGGTGGGTGGAAGTCTGGCCTCATTGTTGAAGGGATCGAGATCAGGCCAACAATGGGTTAATTAAATTTGTGCTTTATCATCACTAAGTGGCATTAATGTACTATCAAACTTATATTGTATTAATATTTTCCTTTATTGACAAAATTTTGAACATCTAAAATTACAAGCTTATCGATAAAACCATATTTATACCCTTCCAACTGTGTTCTTTGCCATTGTTCTTGATTTTGGATCAATAATTGAGCCTAAAAACCCTTAGGCACACTTTAAATTAGATATTAGTGCAGTTCTGTTTGTTGTGTTGTTGTTGTGTTCTTTTTTTTCTGCCTTGGCTTCCATTAAGTGAAGAGGGTTGATTTGAACCAAAGTCTCTAGGGGAGAGAATAATGGAATGCCCATGAGCTACAAGTTATAGGAGAATAGAGGAATGCTCGTGTTGTGACATGCTCTTCTGTTGATTGACACAACTTTTAGTCCAATTTTTCTTCAAATCTAGTAGAGTATAATAATAAAAATAAAGCATTAGACTACACCATCTGTTAATCTCCATATCAGCAACATCATCTAAATATTAAGAGCCATTGGTATTCAGAGCCACAAAAAGTATTTTCCACATCAACATCTTATTAAGGAAAATGTATCTTATAAGGCTGTTTCATAATATACGCGTAAAAAGTAGTTGAAACTTGAAATCAATTATGATATTAGGTTAAGATAATTCAATACACAATACTAACCATGTTTTTATTAAAAATTCTGTCTGAGTTATGTCTGATCTTCTTTAAAACAAATACTAATTACATTACGTTTGGTGTTCTCTACAAATTCATTGATTTAACATTTTATTTGTTCCATTGTATTTATGTTAATATTTGATTTTTCTTTTATTTACCTTTTTGGATGTATGAGAAAGAATATATTAAAAATATATAACAATTTAACAATATTTAATATTATATTAATATATTAAAAATATACTTATATAGACTTAAGATTTTATTTTGTGTGGGTTCCAGTTAGCTCAACTAGTAAAGTTCCTGATGATTATATAAGAGATATGGGGTTCAATCCTCCGCCTACATGGTCTATATGATTTCATATTATTATTTGTAGTATATTCATAATGTAAACAATCCATTTATAGCAAAAATTCATAGATTTGTGAAGGGGTAAAAAAAATTTAGTCATAGTTTTACTACATAATAGAAAGAATAAGTTAATTAAGTAGCTTGTAAATAAGCTCAAACTTATTCAACAAAAAAATGAACAAAGTTGGAATATGTAATCTCGTTTGGTAATAAACTTGAGCTCAACTTATATTCAAAATAAAATTTTATACACAAGTCTATTCTTTACAACCCTAATAAAATTCAAACTCATTAGACTTCAAACACGTGGCCGGTGGCCCCACATTCATTAATACACATACCACTTCTTGGTTTCTACATAAAAAAATCTAATACAACAAATAAATTCATAACTTTTGCACACAGTTCTCCGGTTCTCCTGCATGACTAATTGTGAGCTGTAGAGAAAAAAAAGAAAAAGGGTTCCAATCAAAAGTTTATGGATTTGTTTGGGATACCAGAAAACTCTTTTTGCCTCCCATATAGTTCACACGTGAGACATGCATTCTCTCACTTTTTGCATCTCATTACACATTGGCTTCGACATTGTTGCTTCTTTTCCTAGAGACACATCTCCTTTTTGACATGGAGACAGCCATTTCCGTTTGTCCCACTAGCGTTGTTAAGTAAGTACTTGAGTTCACTCTCAATCACATGCATTTTGAATCAAAATTCAACATTTCTTCACTGTCTAACTTCTCTTTTTCTCTGTCACATAGAAATTTTTGCAGCTCTATGTCAGGAGTAGTTTCATCCATGATCATGTCCTCAACTTGCAATTCACGCTGCATCTAAGTTCGACCAAACTTGCATTCTTTTTCTGTGTAGCCCAGGCGGCCACAAGCGAAACAAGAATCTGAGACCCTTTCATACTTCAATTCTAGCCAAAGATCATCTTGGGGTTTCCTATCCAAATAGATGCCACTTCTTAGTGGTTTGTTTCATTTCACTAGAAGTATACTTTCTCCTAATTTTTGTGACAATTTGATGATATGTGTATCCACGTGATTGGTGAACTATTACTTTCACACTCACTACTTTTTTCCAAATTCATAATTGCATAAATTATATTGTGGAAAGAGTTGTGCACAAAACAACTTAAGAACTTGTGGACACCCCTATTGAAATAAATTTAAGATCATACTTTAACAAGATCAAGGCTGACAAAGTTTGTCTCCAAACTTGTTTGGTACTATCTTTTCTAATCGATTATGTGGCCGATTTATAGGATTATCAATGTATATCATTTAAATAAGTCATATATTCATTAAAAAAAAAAAAATGCTAAAATGTGGGTTCTAGTTAGCTCAACTGGTAAAGTGTTTGATAGTTGAATAAGAGATCTGGGGTTCAATCCCCACCTACACCAAAAATCGATTGGTGTCTTGGTCTGAAAATCAAGAGTTAGGAGCGAATGCCATAGATTAAAACTTTAGAAAAAAAATATGCTAAAATGTAAAACTCCCCTTTCATTTTAGTTCTCTAAGTTTCAAGTCTATTTTCTTCTTAAAAAAAAAAAAAAAAAATTCAAGTCTATTTAATTAACTCAAAAAAAAAAAAAAGTCTATTTAATTAAGGCCTCTTGAAACTCTCAAAAAAAAAAAAGCACTAAAATGTAAGGAGTTGTTTGGTAAGAGTATTTAAATATAGTTTTTTGTTTTGCAATTTATAAAATGGTGGGTCCTATACTTGAATTTATTATTTGGCTAATATTTTCTAAATATATTTTTCAAAAAACTGTATCCCATTTTCCTAATTTAAAACAAGATTTTGAAAACGGCTTAGGGGGAGTTTTCAGAATACAGAAAATGTTTTTAATGACATAGTTGTAAATATATTGAAAACAATAGACTCCACATATTTGTCCAAACTCTTTTATCTCTTAAATTTAGGAGTTTAGCTTTATCACAAAAAGGATTCTCACACTTCAAATTTGAAACTTATCATTAAATATAAAATAAAAAACATGATGAGCTCTATTCCCTTATCATTATCCACAAAAAAAAAAAAAAAAAAAAAAAGGTAATCTACGGATTACTTTTTGTAAATATATATATATATATATATATATATATTTTAAATCTCAAAAATAGAAATGGTCTCCCAAACAATTATTTTTCTTTTTAGTATTTTGAAAATTGTTCTTAAAAGTGGGAGCCAAACACATAAAATATAAAAATTATTATCTGAAAACAAAAACAAAAATCCTCCTACCAATCAGGCCCTAAAACTCCCTCTTTCATTTTAATTCTCTAAGTTTCAAGTCTATTTTCTTCTCAAAAAAGAAAAAGTTTCAAGTCTATTTAATCAAATCATGAAAAAAAAAAGTCTATTTAATTAAGGTCTCTTTATCAAATTCTATTCAGTTTTTAATTAAAAAATTTGGAAAATATTTTTCAATCATTAATTAAATTTTTTTTTAATTAAAAAGATTTGAAGAAAAATATTAAAAATTTAGACAGTTAATCACAACATTTAACAATTGGGACAAAACTTAGGTACAGTACCTTAAGTGCTGTTCCTTAGGTTCCTCTTTTAAAATTTAGCCATGTGGCTACTGTTGGGGTACATTTCTTTACATCTAATGTTATTTAAATAACACCTATTTATTTTCAAATGTCACAAACAAATTATTGTGCATGGCTAAATATTTTCTGACTTTCACTATGACTAGCCCACAACTTTTCTCCTCTCTATCACAAAACTGGGCTGCAAATACAAAACGCTATGAGACCCCAATATTTCTCGTAAAAACCCAAATTATTTAGTAAGTGAGATAAAAACTAATCTTTTCTAAAGCCCAAGAATACTCATACTTGGCAATCTTTGAAAAGCCCATGATTCAAATCCATGGCAAAACAATTTTATCAATGGAATTCAAATTCATAATCAAAGCCCATAGTTTAAACCCATGTCAATTTATTTATCCAAAAGCCCAATTCTCATTGGGAATATTTAAAGCCCAATTTTCATTGGCAATATCAAAACTCAGTTCTCGTTGGCAATATTCAAAACCCAATTTTCATTGGCGACATCAAAACCCAATTCTCATTGGCAATATCAAAACCCAGTTCTCGTTGGCAATATTTAAAACCCAATTCTCATTAGCAACATCAAAACTCAGTTCTCGTTAGCAATATTTAAAACCCAATTCTCATTGACACTATTTTGTCAAAAGAGCCCAAGATTATTAACCCTTGGCAAAGAAAAAAATATATCATGGTATAATCATTGCTCAAATATTGCTATGACAATTATCTTATAAAAAACCCATGAAGTGCATGATCACCATTTGTGTCACAAAGTTCAACATTTACATTATGATGTGGTTATTAGAAACCATGAGAATTATTTACATTGTAGAATTCACGGTGAACGATTTACAAAAGCATTTTGAAGCTTGTTCTATTGTTTTAAATGTTACAACTAATTGCCCAAAGGCCCATTGCAAGTATCTATGAAAAACTCCAAAGTATTCACTAACAAAAGTCCATGAGGAATGAAAGCCCATGGCAAACATGTGTTGTTAATGTCCATTTTGTAAGATGCACACAGCCTAGCCTAAACAAACCAACCCATGTATGCAAGCCCAATGCAAAAGACACCAACAAGAGGCAAAGGATTGAGAGTGGACAACTAGCCCTTGTTCATCCATAACCAAAAAAACAACTAAAGACCCCTACAAGAGAACCAAGACTTTGAGGATGAACTAGGGGCTGCCCCATCAATTTTCTGCCACCCTCTGCCTGACGTGAATAGTACCTAAGGGCTGTCATATCAGTTGAAGTCTAAAGAATGATGGAACTCCATCATCTTCCCCAAGACTGCACCTCCAGCGGAAGGGGAGCTGAAACCAAATTATCCAAACTCCAACAAATTAATGCTAAAAATGTTAAAAATGTTAAAGACGTGATTCATGTGCCAAGCCCATGAATCCTAAAGGGGAAAAATTGGGAACATGTGGTTTGGAGGACATAAAGGGATCCAATGGAACCCCCTAAAGTAGACTAGAGCTTGACACCTAGTTTGGGGTGTTAAATCTTACTTCTCAGGGGTCCGAATCTTGGTTGCAGCATTAGGATTCGCTCTTGATACTCGCCTCAATCACAATAATTAAGCTCAGCCCCAGAAATCCTAGCATTTAATGCAAAACACTCTAGAATCTCATCACTACCCAAAGAAGCAAGGCAGCCCCTAAAGTAGATTTTCATACTTTTGATAAAAAATCGTAGGAAAGATAACCTTGATTCACTAGCTCTAACTAGTCATACGTTTTTGGATTCTTGTTAATTAATGCTTCTCTAAAGCTCCATTATAAAAATATACACACCTCAGCCCACAAGGGGGACAACGACCCTCTCTGAAATTCTAAGTTTGTTTGCTATCTTGCTCGTGGTTTAGCCTCCCTCAAACTCACCACTCCTCATACTGAGCCCACACTTATCTAATCTCAGATGTTCTCTTCCCTCTTTCACACAAACACAGCCCATAAATGTCTCTCAACTAGTCATAAACAAATCACCACACACAAAAAGCCTTAATCTTAGTATCAATCCCATCCCACTCACTAAAAAATAGCTCACATTCATCTCATTCATGTCATATAAATATACACCCACTAAAATTTTAGCTTAATATTTGCTGCACTGAGCTGGAGATCTTTCTCTCCCTTCACATCATGCCAATTAATCCTCCTTTTCTTTTTCCTATGGAACCTTTGATGTTTACTTTTTATTTTACTGTAGAAATCCACATGGCTAATCTAAGTGTATATGTTTGTAAAGCTTCCAAGAGTATCTATTGCACTAAGGATATACGGTCGTTGTTGTTGTTGTTTTTTCTTTTTTTCTTTTTTTTTTTATTTTGTGGGTTTTGCATTTTAATAAAAAAAAAATTAATGTAACTAAAATTACAGTACTCGTAAGTCGTATCACGAGAAAAACCAAGATAAATTTCAAGCGAGTTTGTAAATATCAAACTGTTTCCATCGAAGATAAAAGAAGGAGATGGAAAAAGAGAAGGAAGGGAATGGAACAACCCAGCGGTGCAGAGATGTCAGCGTTACCAGAGGGATGCATAGCGAACATAGTATCATTCACCACTCCTAAGGATGCGTGCAAAGCGTGTGCGGTTTCGCCCATATTCCATGCGGCTGCCGAGTCCAACGCTGTCTGGGAGAGGTTCTTGCCGTCCGATTATCAAGCCATCATCGCTCGATCATCATCATCATCATCATCGGATTCCTTGAATTTGTGTTCTAAGAAACAGATCTACCTTAGTCTCTCCGATAACCCCATCTTGATCGATGACAATAAAAAGGTACTCCTTTACCAAACAATCCCATAATATTAATATGTTAAATTGATTGGTTTATTATTTAATTGTTTGATTTGTTACTCTTATTTTATTTGCTTCTGTAATTTATATATGGGTCAATTCAATTTCAAACATTTTAAAGTTGCTTCATTTTAATTTTTTAGGTTCAAGCAGTGACCTTTAATATATAAAATTAAAAAATTAAAAAAAAAAAATAGGACAGCTTTATTGTTTTCAACTTCTAGAACTCTTAATTTTTTTTTTTTGTTGGGGTTGAATTCTAGAACACTTAATTCTGTTTCTGAATTCGGTGATTGAAAAGAAGCAAAGTAAGCTCTTTTTTTTTTTTTTTCCTGGAGAATAGAGAGAGAGGAATAAGGGGTCAGTTCTTGATTGTTGGTCCTAATTGTGGATGGCAGTGATCACGGTAATGTTTATGTGATATTTATAGGCAAGCTTGCACTCCTTGGGAATATAGATACAACCTGTATAAACATATGAACACCAAGATTAACTGTGTGAAGCAACACCATCCACTAAGTGGGGTTCTTGCGAATGTGAGTGTGAAACATATTAGGGTGTGATCACCCGGCACAATCGCTCACTGATATTGAACATATGATATGATTAGTTCTTGATCTAATGTTACTGATTAGTTCTATTCAGCATGGTGCTACAACTAATGTTACTGAGTTAGCTATTGAGCTTTCTGCATCTTTCTCCAATTTTGTGTGAGGCTCTGGTTCACATATATCAGACATACTTATTGTATGCTATGCTAGCCTCCTTGAAACTTGAAAGTTAATCTAACAGCTTTGAAATTTTTTAACCCGGAAAGTCTGATCCACATGGAAGCCGCAATATTGGGTGGGTTGGTTTCTCCGTGGACTCGAAATTGTGTTTGATTGGAATTAGTTATATGATCCTGCATTAATTGAGGTATAGCACAAACAGCAAATAGAAGAACGGAATCAAAAACAAAATACACAAAAAAGGAGCTTCTATATTCTGAGATCAAATGAAAACTTTCATTAAATGTATGCTTGTGGCCAGTGAAAGCAGCACCATGCTGAATAGAACCATATCCGTGGTCATCTACTTTCTGTCTTTCTACAGAGCTTTTTCTTGGACAAATTGAGTGGTAAGAAATGTTACCTCCTTGCTGCAAGGGACCTTTCCATCGTAAGGGGTAGCACTCCTGAGTATTGGAGTTGGGTTTCTCTACCTGAATCCAGGTGTGGTCCTCTCTCACTCCCTCACTTTTAGTACTACTTTTTTTAATTTTGAGGCTTTTCATTTAGTCCTTAATTATGTACATGTAAAAATCAAACAGGTTCCCTGAGGTTGCTGTATTTCTCGATGTTTGTTGGTTTGAAATCTGTGGCAAGATGAGTACTTCCATGCTGTCTCCGAAAACAAACTATGCCGCTTACCTTGTGTTGAAGTTGAGGAGAGGAGCCCGTGGATTTGATGACCCTCCTTTCAAGGCTTCAGTTGGAACTATTGGAGGAGGTGAAGTTTATGAACAATCTGTTTGTTTGGACCTGGGGGAGCCAAGCCTGGATGGCCAGATTCTACTTCCGGAGCAGCCACACATTTCATGTCCCAAACAGAGAAAAGATGGGTGGTTAGAGATTGAGTTGGGTGAGTTTTTCAATGAGGGAGGACAAGATGATGAACTGCAGATTAGACTTATGGAGGTAGAAGATGGTGGGTGGAAGTCTGGCCTCATTGTTGAAGGGATCGAGATCAAGCCAACAATGGGTTAATTAAATTTGTGCTTTATCATCACTAAGTGGCATTAATGTACTATCAAACTTATATTGTGTTAATATTTTCCTTTATTGACAAAATTTTGAACATCTAAAATTACAAGCTTATCGATAAAACCATATTTATACCCTTCCAACTGTGTTCTTTGCCATTGTTCTTGATTTTGGATCTATAATTGAGCCTAAAAACCCTTAGGCACACTTTAAATTAGATATTAGTGCAGTTCTGTTTGTTGTGTTGTTGTTGTGTTCTTTTTTTTCTGCCTTGGCTTCCATTAAGTGAAGAGGGTTGATTTGAACCAAAGGCTCTAGGGGAGAGAATAATGGAATGCCCATGAGCTACAAGTTATAGGAGAATAGAGGAATGCTCGAGTTGTGTGACATGCTCTTCTGTTGATTGACACAACTTTTAGTCCAATTTTTCTTCAAATCTAGTAGAGTATAATAATAAAAATAAAGCATTAGACTACACCATCTGTTAATCTCCATATCAGCAACATCATCTAAATATGAAGAGCCATTGGTATTAAGAGCCACAAAAAGTATTTTCCACATCAACATCTCTTATTAAGGAAAATGTATCTTATAAGGCTGTTTCATAATATACGCGTAAAAAGTAGTTGAAACTTGAAATCAATTATGATATTAGGTTAAGATAATTCAATACACAATACTAACCATGTTTTGATTAAAAATTCTGTCTGAGTTATGTCTGATCTTCTTTAAAACAAATACTAATTACATTACGTTTGGTGTTCTCTACAAATTCATTGATTTAACATTTTATTTGTTCCATTGTATTTATGTTAATATTTGATTTTTCTTTTATTTACCTTTTTGGATGTATGAGAAAGAATATATTAAAAATATATAACAATTTAACAATATTTAATATTATATTAATATATTAAAAATATACTTATATAGACTTAAGATTTTATTTTGTGTGGGTTTCAGTTAGTTCCACTAGTAAAGTCTCTGATGATTATATAAGAGATATGGGGTTCAATCTTCCACCTACATGATCTATATGATTTCATATTATTATTTGTAGTATATTCAAAATGTAAACAATCCATTTATAGCAAAAATTCATAGATTTGTGAAGGGGTAAAAAAAAATTTAGTCATAGTTTTACTACAAAATAGAAAGAATAAGTTAATTAAGTAGCTTGTAAATAAGCTCAAACTTGTTCAACAAAAAAAATGAACAAAGTTGGAATATGTAATCTCGTTTGGTAATAAACTTGAGCTCAATTTATGTTCAAAATAAAATTTTATACACAAGTCTATTCTTTACAACCCTAATAAAATTCAAACTCATTAGACTTCAAACACGTGGCCGGTGGCCCCACATTCATTAATACACATACCACTTCTTGGTTTCTACATAAAAAAATCTAATACAACAAATAAATTCATAACTTTTGCACACAGTTCTCCGGTTCTCCTGCATGACTAATTGTGAGCTGTAGAGAAAAAAAAGAAAAAGGGTTCCTATCAAAAGTTTATGGATTTGTTTGGGATACCAGAAAACTCTTTTTGCCTCCCATATAGTTCACACGTGAGACATGCATTCTCTCACTTTTTGCATCTCATTACACATTGGCTTCGACATTGTTGCTTCTTTTCCTAGAGACACATCTCCTTTTTGACATGGAGACAGCCATTTCCGTTTGTCCCGCTAGCGTTGTTAAGTAAGTACTTGAGTTCACTCTCAATCACATGCATTTTGAATCAAAATTCAACATTTCTTCACTGTCTAACTTCTCTTTTTCTCTGTCACATAGAAATTTTTGCAGCTCTATGTCAGGAGTAGTTTCATCCATGATCATGTCCTCAACTTGCAATTCACGCTGCATCTAAGTTCGACCAAACTTGCATTCTTTTTCTGTGTAGCCCAGGCGGCCACAAGCGAAACAAGAATCTGAGACTCTTTCATACTTCAATTCTAGCCAAAGATCATCTTGGGGTTTCCTATCCAAATAGATGCCACTTCTTAGTGGTTTGTTTCATTTAACTAGAAGTATACTTTCTCCTAATTTTTGTGACAATTTGATGATATGTGTATCCATGTGATTGGTGAACTATTACTTTCACACTCACTAATTTTTTTCCAAATTCATAATTGCATAACTTATATTGTGGAAAGAGTTGTGCACAAAACAACTTAAGAACTTGTGGACACCCCTATTGAAATAAATTTAAGATCATACTTTAACAAGATCAAGGCTGACAAAGTTTGTCTCCAAACTTGTTTGGTACTATCTTTTCTAATCGATTATGTGGCCGATTTACAGGATTATCAATGTATATCATTTAAATAAGTCATATATTCATTAAAAAAAAAAAATGCTAAAATGTGGGTTCTAGTTAGCTCAATTGGTAAAATCTCTGATAGTTGAATAAGAGATCTGGGGTTCAATCCCCACCTACACCAAAATTCGATTGGTGTCTTGGTCTGAAAATCAAGAGTTAGGAGCGAATGCCATAGATTAAAACTCTATAAAAAAATATGCTAAAATGTAAAACTCCCCCTTTCATTTTAGTTCTTTAAGTTTCATGTCTATTTTCTTCTTTAAAAAAAAAAAAAAAAATTAAGTCTATTTAATTAACTCCAAAAAAAAAAAAAAAAAGAAGTCTATTTAATTAAGGCCTCTTGAAACTCTCAAAAAAAAAAAAAAAATGCTAAAATGTAAGGGGTTGTTTGATAAGAGTATTTAAATATAGTTTTTTGTTTTGCAATCTATAAAATAGTGGGTCCTATACTTGAATTTATAATTTGGCTAATATTTTCTAAATATAGTTTTCAAAAAACTGTATCCTATTTTCCTGATTTAAAACAAGATTTTGAAAACGGCTTAGGGGGTGTTTTCAGATTACAGAAAATGTTTTTAATGACATAGTTGTAAATATATTGAAAACAATAGACTCCACATATTTGTCCAAACTCTTTTATCTCTTAAATTTTGGAGTTTATCTTTATCACAAAAAGGATTCTCACACTTCAAATTTGAAACTTATCATTAAATATAAAATAAAAAACATGATGAGCTCTATTCCCTTATCATTATCCAAAAAAAAAAAAAAAAAAAAGTAATCTACAGATTCTACAAATTATTTTTTGTAAATAAATATATATTTTTTAAATCTCAAAAATAGAAATGGTCTCCCAAACAGTTATTTTCCTTTTTAGTATTTTGAAAATTTTTCTTAAAAGTGGGAGCCAAACACATAAAATATAAAAATTATTATCTAAAAACAAAAACAAAAATCCTCCTACCAATCAGGCCCTAAAACTCCCTCTTTCATTTTAATTCTCTAAGTTTCAAGTCTATTTTCTTCTAAAAAAAAAAAAAAAAAATTTCAAGTCTATTTAATCAAATCATTAAAAAAAAAAAAAAAGTCTATTTAATTAAGGTCTATTTATCAAATTCTATTCAGTTTTTAATTAGAAAATTTGGAAAATATTTTTCAATCATTAATTAATTTTTTTTTAATTAAAAAGATTTGAAGAAAAATATTAAAAATTTAGACAGTTAATCACAACATTTAACAATTGGGACAAAACTTAGGTACAGTACCTTAAGTGCTGTTCCTTAGGTTCCCCTTTTAAAATTCAGCCATGTGGCTACTGTTGGGGTACATTTCTTTACACCTAATGTTATTTAAATAACACATATTTATTTTCAAATGTCATAAACAAATTATTTGGCATGCCTAAATATTTTCTGACAATCACTATGACTAGCCCACAACTTTTCTCCTCTCTATCACAAAACTGGGCTGCAAATACAAAACGCTATGAGACCCCAATATTTCTCGTAAAAACCCAAATTATTTCTAAAGCCCAAGAATACTCATACTTGGCAATCTTTGAAAAGCCCATGATTCAAATCCATGGCAAAACAATTTTATCAATGGAATTCAAATTCATAATCAAAGCCCATGGTTTAAACCCATGGCAATTTATTTATCCAAAAGCTCAATTCTCATTGGCAATATTTAAAACCCAATTTTCATTGACAATATCAAAACTCAGTTCTCGTTGGCAATATTCAAAACCCAATTTTCATTGGCAACATCAAAACCCAATTCTCATTGGCAATATCAAAGCTCAGTCCTCGCTGGCAATATTTAAAACCCAATTCTCATTAGCAACATCAAAACTCAGTTCTCGTTAGCAATATTTAAAGCCCAATTCTTATTGACACTATTTTGTCAAAAGAGTCCAAGATTATTAACCCTTGGCAAAGAAAAAATATATCATGGTATAATCGTTGCTCAAATATTGCTATGACAATTATCTTATAAAAAACCCATGAAGTGCATGATCACCATTTGTGTCACAAAGTTCAACATTTACATTATGATGTGGTTATTAGAAACCATGAGAATTATTTACATTGTAGAATTCACGGTGAACGATTTACAAAAGCATTTTGAAGCTTGTCCTATTATTTTAAATGTTACAACTAATTGCCCAAAGGCCTATTGCAAGTATCTATGAAAAAACCCAAAGTATTCACTAACAAAAGTTCATAAGGAATGAAAGCCCATGGCAAACATGTGTTGTTAATGTCCATTTTGTAAGATGCACACAGCCTAACCTAAACAAACCAGCCCATGTATGCAAGCCCAATGCAAAAGACACCAACAAGAGGCAAAGGATTGAGAGTGGACAACTAGCCCTTATTCATCCATAACCAAAAAAACAACTAGAGACCCCTACAAGAGAACCAAGCCTTTGAGGATGAATTAGGGGCTGTCCCATCAGTTTTCTGCCACCCTCTACCTGACGTGAACAGTGCCCAAGGACTGTCATATCAGTTGAAGTCTAAAGAATGATGGAACTCCATCATCTTCCCCAAGACTGCACCTTCAACGGAAGGGGAACTGAAACCAAATTATCCAAACTTCAACAAATTAATGCTAAAAATGTTAAAAATGTTCAGGACGTGATTCATGTGCCAAGTCCATGAATCCTAAAGGGGAAAAATTGGGAACATGTGGTTTGGAGGGCATAAAGGGATCCAACGGAACCCCTAAAGTAGACTAGAGCTTGACACCTAGTTTGGGGTGTTAAATCTTACTTCTCAGGGGTCTGAATCTTGGTTGCAGCAATAGGATTCGTTCTTGATACACGCCTCAATCACAATAATTAAGTTTAGTCCTAGAAATCCTAGCATTTAATGCAAAACACTCTAAAATCTCATCACTACCCAAAGAAGCAAGGCAGCCCCTAAAGTAGATTTTCATACTTTTGATAAAAAATCGTAGGAAAGATAACCTTGATTCACTAGCTCAGACTAGTCATACGTTTTTGGATTCTTGTTAATTAATGCTTCTCTAAAGCTCCATTATAAAAATATACACATCTCAACCCACAAGGGGGATAACAACCCTCTCTGAAATTCTGAGTTTGTTTGCTATCTTGCTCGTGGTTTAGCCTCCCTCAAGCTCACCACTCATCATCCTGAGCCCACACTCATCTAATCTCAGATGTTCTCTTCCCTCTTTCACACAAACACAGCCCATAAATGTCTCTCAACTAGTCATAAACAAATCACCACACACAAAAAGCCTTAATCTTAGTATCAATCCCATCCCACTCACTCAAAAATAGCTCACATTCATCTCATTCATGTCATATAAATATACACCCACTAAAATTTTAGCTTAATATTTGCTGCACTGAGCTGGAGATCTTTCTCTCCCTTCACATCATGCCAATTAATCCTCCTTTTCTTTTTTCGATGGAACCTTTGATGTTTACTTTTTATTTTACTATAGAAATCCATATGACTAATCTAAGTGTATATGTGTATAAAGCTTCCAAGAATAACCATTGCACCAAGGATGCAAGGTCGCTGTTGTTGTTGTTTTTTATTTTTTTATTATTATTTTTTATTTTGTGGGTTTTGCATTTTAATAAAAAAAAAAAATTAATGTAACTTAAATTACAGTACTCGTAAGTCGTATCACGAGAAAAACCAAGATAAATTTCAAGCGAGTTTGTAAATATTAAACTGTTTCCATCGAAGATAAAAGAAGGAGATGGAAAAAGAGAAGGAAGGGAATGGAACAACCCAGCGGTGCAGAGATGTCAGCGTTACCAGAGGGATGCATAGCGAACATAGTATCATTCACCACTCCTAAGGATGCGTGCAAAGCGTGTGCGGTATCGCCCATATTCCATGCGGCTGCCGAGTCCAACGCTGTCTGGGAGAGGTTCTTGCCGTCCGATTATCAAGCCATCATCGCTCGATCATCATCATCATCATCATCGGATTCCTTGAATTTGTGTTCTAAGAAACAGGTCTACCTTAGTCTCTCCGATAACCCCATCTTGATCGATGACCATAAAAAGGTACTCCTTTACCAAACAATCCCATAATATTAATATGTTAAACTGATTGTTTTATTATTTAATTGTTTGATTTGTTCCTCTTATTTTATTTGCTTCTGTAATTTATATATGGGTCAGTTCAATTTCAAACATTTTAAAGTTGCTTCATAGACCTTCAATATATAAAATTAAAAAAAATAAAAAATAAAAGGACACTTAATTCTGGAACACTTAATTTTATTGTTGGGGTTGAATTCTAGAACACTTAATTCTGTTTCTGAATTCGGTGATTGAAAAGGAGTAAAGTAAGCTCCACTTCTTTTTTCCTGGAGAATAGAGAGAGAGAGGAATAAGGGGTTAGTTCTTGATTGTTGGTCCTAATTGTGGATGGCAGTGATCACAGTAACGTTTATGTGATATTTATAGGAAAACTTGCACTCCTTGGGAATATAAATACAACCTGTATAAACGTACATATGAACACCAAGATTAACTGTGTGAAGCAACACCATCCACTAAGTGGGGTTCTTGCGAATGTGAGTGTGAAACATATTAGGGTGTGATCACCCGTCACAATCGCTCACTGATATTGAACATATGATATGATTAGTTCTTGATCTAATGTTACTGATTAGTTCTATTCAGCATGGTGCTACAACTAATGTTACTGAGTTAGCTATTGAGCTTTCTGCATCTTTCTCCAATTTTGTGTGAGGCTCTGGTTCACATGTATCAGACATAATTATTGTATGCTATGCTAGCCTCCTTGAAACTCAAAAGTTAATCTAACAGCTTTGAAATTTTTTAACCTGGAAAGTCTGATCCACATGGAAGCAGCAATATTGGGTGGGTTGGTTTCTCCGTGGACTCGAAAATGTGTTTGATTTGAATTAGTTATATGATCCTGCATTAATTGAGGTATAGCACAAACAGCGAATAGAAGAACGGAATCAAAAACAAAATACACAAAAAAGGAGCTTCTAATTCTGAGATCAAATGAAAACTTTCATTAAATGTATGCTTGTGGCCAGTGAAAGCAGCACCATGCTGAATAGAACCATATCCGTGCTCATCTACCTTCTGTCTTTCTACAGAGCTTTTTCTTGGACAAATTGAGTGGTAAGAAATGTTACCTCCTTGCTGTAAGGGACCTTTCCATCGTATGGGGTAGCACTCCTGAGTATTGGAGTTGGGTTTCTCTACCTGAATCCAGGTGTGGTCCTCTCTCACTCCCTCACTTTTAGTACTCCTTTTTTTTTTTTTAATTTTGAGGCTTTTCATTTAGTCCTTAATTATGTACATGTAAAAATCAAACAGGTTCCCTGAGGTTGCTGAACTTCTCGATGTTTGTTGGTTTGAAATCTGTGGCAAGATGAGTACTTCCATGCTGTCTCTGAAAACAAACTATGCCGCTTACCTTGTGTTTAAGTTGAGGAGTGGAGCCCGTGGATTTGATGACCCACCTTTCAATGCTTCAGTTGGAACTGTTGGAGGAGGTGAAGTTTATGAACAATCTGTTTGTTTGGACCTGGGGGAGCCAAGCCTGGATGGCCAGATTCTACTTCTGGAGCAGCCGCACATTTCATGTCCCAAACGGAGAAAAGATGGGTGGTTAGAGATTGAGTTGGGTGAGTTTTTCAATGAGGGAGGACAAGATGATGAACTGCAGATTAGACTTGTGGAGATAGAAGATGGTAGGTGGAAGTCTGGCCTCATTGTTGAAGGGATCGAGATCAGGCCAACAATGGGTTAATTAGATTTGTGCTTTATCATCACTAAGTGGCATTAATGTACTATCAAACTTATATTGTGTTAATATTTTCCTTTGTTGACAAAATTTTGAACATCTAAAATTACAAGCTTATTGGTAAAACCATATTTATACCCTTCCAACTGTGTTCTTTGTCATTGTTCTTGATTTTGGATCTATAATTGAGCCTAAAAACCCTTAGGCACACTTTTAATTAGATATTTGTGCAGTTCTGTTTGTTGTTGTTGTTGTTGTGTTCTTTTTTTTCTGCCTTAGCTGACATTAAGTGAAGAGGCTGGGTTTGAACCAAAGTCTCTAGGGGAGAGAATAATGGAATACCCATGAGCTACCAGTTATAGGAGAACAGAGGAAAGCTCGAGTCGTGACATGCTCTTCTGTTGATTGACACAACTTTTAGTCCAATTTTTCTTCAAATCTGGTAGAGTATAATAATAAAAATAAAGCATTAGACTACACCATCTATTAATCTCCATATCAGCAACATCATCTAAATATTAAGAGCCATTGGTATTCAGAGCCACAAAAAGTATTTCCACATCAACATCTATCTTATTAAGGAAAATGTATCGTATAAGGCTGTTTCATAATATACGCATAAAAAGTAGTTGAAACTTGAAATCAATTATGATATTAGGTTAAGATAATTCAATACACAATACTAACCATGTTTTGATTAAAAATTCTGTCTGAGTTATGTCTGATCTTCTTTAAAACAAATACTAATTACATTACGTTTGGTGTTCTCTACAAATTCATTGATTTAACATTTTATTTGTTCCATTGTATTTATGTTAATATTTGATTTTTCCTTTATTTACCTTTTTGGATGTATGAGAAAGATGCAATACATAGACTCAATTTAACAATATTTAATATTATATTAATATACTAAAAATATACTTATATAGACTTAAGATTTGATTTTGTGTGGATTCCAATTAGCTCAACTGGTAAAATCTCTGATGGTTATATAAGAGAACTGGGGTTCAATCCCCCGCTTATATGGTCTAATGATTTCATATTATTATTTGTAATATATTCATAATGTAAACAATCCATTTATAGTAAAAATTCATAGATTTGTAAAGGAGTAAAAAAAAAAATTTAGTCATAGTTTTACTACATAATAGAAAAAATAAGTTAATTAAGTAGCTTGTAAATAAGCTTAAACTTGTTCAACAAAAAATGAACAAAGTTTGAATATGTAATCTCGTTTGGGAATAAACTTGAGCTCAACTTATGTTCAAAATAAAATTTTATACACAAGTCTATTCTTTACAACCCTAATAAAATTCAAACTCATTAGACTTCAAACACGTGGCCCCACATTCATTAATACACATACCACTTCTTGGTTTCTACATAAAAAAAATCTAATATCACAAAAAAATTTATAACTTTTGCCACAGTTCTCCGGTTCTCCCACATGACTAATTGTGACTTGTAGAGAAAAAACATAGGTTCATATCAAAAGTTTATGGTTTGTTTGGGATACCAGAAAACTCTTTATGCATCCCATAGGGGTGTTCACCAAAACGCACAAACCGCCCCAAAACCGCTCGCAAAATAGCATAACCGCACTGCACCGCACCGCAAGTAATAGTGCACCGCACCGCACCACACCGCATGGTGCAGTGCGGTTTGCGGTTTTATAATAAGAAAACCGCATAAACCGCACCGCACTGCACCCTCTTTATATATTAATATATTTAATAATTTTTAATATTAAATATATTATTAATAGTTTAATAACCCTAGTTTTCAAAAAAAAAAAAAGTTTGATAACCCTAGCAAGTGTTGATTAAAAAAGCCAACCCAAAATAAAGAAAAACTAGCCCAATAGTTTAAAACTTCGACCAAAATAAAGGGAAAAATTAGTTTTGGGCTGGGTAGAAAAAGCCAAAAATTTGAAATATATACCAATTTCAAATCATTCAAACCACATCTTATACATCGCACCGCATATGTGACCACAAAAATGAGGTGCGGTGTGGTTATGGTTTTGGCTAAACTTTAAACCACACCGCACCGCACCGCACATGTGACCGTAAAAATAAGATGCGGTGCAGTTATGGTTTTAGCTAAACCGCACTGCAAAGTGCGGTGCTAAAAATGACCCAAAACCGCACCGCACCGCACCGCGAACACCCCCATTAATAGTTCACACGTGAGACATGCATTCTCTCACTTTTTGCATCTCATTACCCATTGGCTTCGACATTGTTGCTTCTTTTCCTAGAGACACATCTCCTTTTTGACATGGAGACAGCCATTTCCGTTTGTCCCGCTAGCATTGTTGAGTAAAGTAAGTACTTGAGTTCTCTCTCAATCACATGCATTTTGAATCAAAATTCAACATTTCTTCACTGTCTAACTTCTCTTTTTCTGTGTCACATAGAAATTTTTGCAGCTCTATGTCAGGAGTAGTTTCATCCATGATCATGTCCTCAACTTGCAATTCACGCTGCATCTAAGTTCAACCAAACTTGCATTCTTTTTCTGTGTGTCCCAGGCGGCCACAAGCGAAACAAGAATCTGAAACCCTTTCATACCTCAATTCTAGCCAAAGATCATCTTGGGGTGTCCTATCCAAATACATGCCACTTAGTGGTTTGTTTCATTTAACTAGAAGTATACTTTCTCCCAATTTTTGTGACAATTTGATGATATGTGTATCCATGTAATTGGTGAACTATTACTTTCACACTCACTACTTTTTTTCCACATTCATAATCGCATAAATTATATTGTAGAAAGAGTTGTTCACAAAACAAAAGTTGAGTCCATTTTTGTTTACATCAATTTCGACTTTAATTCTCAGATATTGTTAGGGGTGTCAACAGGGGCGGAGCTACTTAGCATGCCCCACACCCCCCCCCCCCCCCCCCGCCCCCCAAATTTTTAAATTTTCCCTTAGAGTATATAAAAAAAAAAAGACATAGGCCCCTCCAAGAATTAAATCCGGCCCCCCCCAAATTATTTTCAACAACCAGTCCAATACAACTTCAAATAAAATAAAAATATTTGTCCACATTAAGCCCAGTCGGCCAGCCCAAAATCCTTAATCATACAAAATTCTTCTCCTTTAAACTAAAGGCACTTCCAGCCCAACCCAACCCTAAATCTAAAATCCCTAATCCTAATCAAACAAAAATCACCTCACGCTTCTGCCTAAATTCCTAGTCTTCTTGCAGTCACGCCTTTGCGCTCTGCTTGATGGCCTCAGTTCATGCTGCCTGAATTCCCAGTCCTCACATCATGCGGTCACGCCTCTCCGGCTCGCCATGACGCTGTAGCTTCACTAGCCGCTGACCTCACCTAGCCTTCATCACTCAACCTTAAATCCTAAAACCCTCACCTCAATTCCTTAAGGTATCTCATTCAGTCATTCTCATCTCAGTTCTCTCTCTTTTTCTCTAGAACTGAAATAAATATTGATCGCACAGAATCAGTAGGTTGAACGCTCCGACTTCGGTGGGCTACTGGTGACTGTGGAAGGTCTACAAAAGTGAACACGCAATCAAAAGGGGACCGGAGTAGACCGGCCAAACACCCTCCAATGGCAAAGTTAGTCTTTCATAGGAATGGAGTTCCCACTTTTTGGGAGTAAAATATCAGAATGTTCTTACCTTCGTTTGGTTTAGACCGGTCCTTTATATAGAGACCTTGTACCTTGCTGTTCTCTGTTCTGCATCCATCCTCACCTCGTCCATAAGGTCAAGGTTAAGACGGAGCTGTTCTTCGTTTTCTTCAGCTTGATACTTCTTCACCTTGTGGCTGGCCATGTGTACTTTTGCCGGTATAACCGCCTCACTTCTATAGGCTAGTTTAAAAGGAGTTTCCCCTGTGGGAGCTCTCACTGTCGTTCTGTAAGCCCACAAAACACCCGATAACTCATCCAGCCATACTCCCTTTGCCCCTTCAAGCCGAGTCTTGATGATCTTCAATAAGGATCGGTTTGCTACTTCTACCTGGCCATTGGCCTGTGGGTGGGAGGGTGAGGAGTAATGGTTCTTGATTCCAAGTTGTTCACAAAATTCCCTGAAAGGTGTGTTGTCGAACTGTCGTCCATTATCAGACACTAGTACCCTAGGTACCCCGAATCTGCATACAATGTTCTTCCAGACGAAGTTCTTGACATTCTGTTGTGTAATTTTTGCCAAGGGTTCGACTTTCACCCATTTAGTGAAATAATCTATTCCTACCACCAAAAACTTCATTTGCCTAGTTCCAGTTGGAAAGGGCCCCAAAATATCCAATCCCCATTATGCGAAAGGCCAAGGGGCCATCATTGGCGTAAGATACTCTGCTGGCTATTTAGGAATGTTACTGAAGCGCTGACATTGATCACATACCTTAACATATGCCTTAGCATCAGCTTGGATGGTTGGCTAATATTATCCGCTACGGATGACTTTATGGACGAGTGATCTAGATCCTGAATGGTTACCATATACTCCTTCATGAACCTCCCTCAATATGTAATTCGCCTCGTCCGGAGCTAAACACCTTAGGAGAGGCTGGGAAAAACCTCTTTTGTATAACACTTCGTCCATAAGGATGTACCTGGTTGATTTAACCCTGAGCTTCCTGGCTTCGTCCTTCTCCTCTGGAAGCCTCCGTGAATGAAGTACAATACATGCCAAGTATAGACCTCCCAAAAATGTTGCAGATAGAGGGTGATGAAAATTGGATGACCGCCTACAAAAGTGAACATGCAATCAAAAGGGGATCAGAGTAGATCGGCCAAACACCCTCTGATGGCAAAGTTAGTCTCTCACAAGAATGGAGTTCCCACTTTTTGGGAGTAAAATATCAGAATGTTCTTCTAGACGAAGTTCTTGACATTCTGTTGTGTAATTTTTGCCAAGGGTTCGGCTTCCACCCATTTAGTGAAATAATCTATTCCTACCACCAAAAACTTCATTTGCCTAGTTCCAGTTGGAAAGGGCCCCAAAATATCCAATCCCCATTGTACGAAAGGCCAAGGGGCCATCATTGGTGTAAGATACTTTGCTGGCTGTCTAGGAATGTTACTGAAGCGTTGACATTGATCACATACCTTAACATATGCCTTAGCATCAGCTTGGATGGTTGGCCAATAGTATCCGCTACGGAGGACTTTATGGACGAGTGATTTGGCTCCTGAATGGTTACCACATGCTCCTTCATGAACCTCCCTCAATATGTAATTCATCTCGTCCGGAGCTAAACACCTTAGGAGAGGCTGGGAAAAACCTCTTTTGTATAACACTTCGTCCATAAGGATGTACCTGGTTGATTTAACCCTGAGCTTCTTGGCTTCGTCCTTCTCCTCTAGAAGCCTTTCGTCCTTCAAGTATGACACTATTGGGGTCATCCAATTTTCATCACCCTCTATCTGCAACATTTCTGGGAGGTCTATACTTGGAATGTGTTGTACTTCATCCAACTCGTCCATTGCTTCATTCGCGGAGGCTTCCTTTGCCAGAGTATCTGCTTCCACATTCTCTTCCCTTGGGATTTGAATGAAATCAGCTTCTTTGAATTTCTTCACAAGGCGTACTACCTTCTTTAGATATCTCTTCATTCTGTCTTCCTTGGCTTCATATGTCCCATTTACTTGGCCTATGACCAACTGAGAGTCTCCCAAGACAAGTATTGAGTTTGCTTCTACAGATTTAGCCAACTCCAACCCCTTTAAAAGGGCTTCATATTCCACTTCATTATTAGTGGTTTGGTATTGCAAACGAACCTTGTGCTTTAATTTGTCTCCTTCTGGTGACTGCAAAACAACTCCTATACCTCTAACATGCAGTGTAGACGATCCATCTACATGGACGACCCATTTTTTATTGTCCTCTCTTTCGCCTAAGTCCTCATAACTTGGAGTGAACTCTGCAATGAAATCTACCAGGGCTTGGGCCTTTATTGCATTTCTCGATTGGTATCGAATGTCAAATTCACTAAGTTCGACTGCCCATTGAATCAATCATCCTGCAGCTTCCAGCTTGTTCATTGCCTTCTTGAGCGGATGGTCCGTCATGACATTGATGACATGAACTTGGAAGTAATGTCTTAACTTTCTAGAAGCTGTTATTAGTGCAAAAGCCAACTTCTCTATCAGTGGGTACCTTCCTTTTGCTCCTCTGAGTGCTCGGCTAGTGTAATACACGGCTTTTTGCACCTTTCCTTCCTCCCTGATTAGCGCTGAACTCACGACATGTGGAGACACCACTAAATACAGATACAGTTCCTCTCCTTGCACAAACGGACTTAATAATGGAGCCATAGTGAGATAATCCTTCAAATCTTGGAAGGCCTTTTGACATTCGTCTGTCCATTCGAATGCCTTCTGAGGACTTTAAAGAATGGTAAACATTTGTCTGTGGTTTTCGAAACAAACCTGTTCAAAGCAGCAACTCGTCCAGTGAGGGATCGGACTTCCTTGATATTCTTCAGTGGTTCCATGTTCAATATGGTTTGGATCTTGTCTAGATTCACTTCAATTCCTCTTTGCGAAACCATGAACCCCAGAAACTTTCCCGATGATACTTCGTATGCACATTTACTTGGGTTCAGTTTCATCTTATATCACCTAAGTGTTTCAGAGGTTTCCTGTAGATCGTCCAAATGGCTTCCCTCGTCTAGGCTCTTCACAAGCATGTCGTCGACATAGACCTCCACATTCCGTCCTATTTGTGGACAGAACATGTGATTAACCAACCTTTGTTAAGTTGCCCCTGCATTTTTTAGACCAAAGGGCATCACCTTATAGCAAAACAAACCTTGATTGGTAATAAAGGAGGTCTTTTCCTGGTCAATCTTGTCCATCTTTATCTGATTATATCCTGAGAAGGCATCCATGAAGCTCAACAACTGATGGCCAGCTGTAGAATCCACGAATTGATCAATGCGTGGCAAAGGATAACTATCCTTAGGGCAAGCCTTGTTCAAATCAGTGAAGTTTACGCACATTCTCCACTTGCCATTTGCTTTCTTCACCATCACCACATTGTCTAACCAATCCGGGTAATAGACTTCCTTAATAAACTGTGTTGTGGTTAGTTTTTGAACCTCTTCCTTGATTGCCTTATCTCGCTCAGGAGCAAACACCCTCTTCTTCTGACGAACAGGCTTAGAAAAGGGGTACACATTCAATCGATGAGTGATTACACTTGGATCGATTCCTGGCATGTCGTCATGACTCCATGCAAAAACATCGATACTTTTTCTCAGGAACTGGATGAGGTCTTTTCTTGCCTTCTTCTTCATACTTGTTCCAATTCTGGTGAATTTTTCGGGATCATCTTCTTGCAAAAGAACATCTTCCAACATTTCAGTGGGCTCTGCAACAACCCTTCTTTCCTTAATACTCATTATCTGCACTTGCTCGTCCAAAGCCATCATGGCTAAATAACATTCTCTAGCTACCAACTGATCTCCTTGTGCTTGACATATCCCCTCCGTAGGGAATTTGACTGATAGATGGTAGGTAGATGTTATCGCCTTCCAACTGTTCAAAGTTGGTCTTCCAATAATAGCATTGTATGAGGACGAACAATCCACCACGAGGAAATTGACTTCCTTAGTTATCTGCTGCAGGTATGATCCCACCACTACAGGTAACGTAATGGTGCCTACAGGTTGTACCTTCATTCCACCAAACCCTATCAATGGTGAGAACACTGGACGAAGTTGATCCCGCCTAAGCCTTATCTGTTGGAAGGCAGGGTAGTACAATATATTTACTGAACTTCCATTATCTACCAACACTCTCCTGGTTGTATAATTTGCAATGAGCAGAGTAATGACAATTGCATTGTCATGCGAGTGATGGATCCTTTCAGCCTCTTCGTCGGTGAATGAAATAGTCGGCTCATCCATTGATCTCGTCCTTAGGGATCGTCCAAAGAGTTGGACGTTTTGCACCACTTTGAGATATGTCTTCTTTGACTTGGAAGATTGCCTCGTCGAAGTCCCTCCTATGATAATCCTTATCTCCCCTAATGGGGGCTAGGATGATTCTTCCATCTTTCCCTTCAACTTCTCATCTTTATGATCCCTTCCAACAAAGTGCCTCAACTTTTCTTGTCTAATGAGATTCTAGATTTGCTGCTTCAGGTCATAACATTCGTCCGTGTCATGCCCATGGTCCTTATGGAAGCGACAATATTTATTCTTATTACGCTTATTGGGATCTCCTTTCATCTTCTCCGGCCACTTTAAAGAAGGGTCATCTTTGATTTGCATGAGCACCTGATCGAGTGGAGCGTTTAGGGGCGTGTAGTTCTGACTTTTTCCTGAGGGACCCGTCTTCCTATTATCTCGTTCCTTCTTATCTTCCGTTCGTCCCTTCTTTAGACGAGGGCCTTGTTCCGAGTGGCGTGCAGGGTGCGCTTCCATCCTTTCAACTCTTTTCCTCTTCTTGGCTATGATCGCATCTTCTGCATTCATAAAGTTCTGGGCCAAATGGACGAGCTCAGCCATGGATTGAGGCTCCTTCTCATATAGCTTGTAGATAAATAAATCAGAATTAACCTCATTATGGAAGGTTGCCAAGAGTAGCTTGTCATCCACCTCGTCCACGGTTAAGGCTTCCCTGTTAAAATGAGTGATGAAGGAGTGCAGGCTTTCATTCTCTCCTTGTTCTATGGTTAACAGACTGGACGAAGAGTGTATGTGCCTCTGCCCTCCGATGAAATTATTGACAAAAAATTTACTTAATTCTTCAAATGAACTCACTGTGTTCGGGGGTATTTTGCTGAACCACACTCGCGTCGGTCCTTTAAGAGTGGTAGGGAAGGCTCTACACATAATCTCGTCCGGGACTCCTTGAAGGTGTATGGTAGTCTTGAAAGTTGCTATGTGGTCAAATGGGTCACGTGCTCCATTGTATGAATCCAATGAAGACATCTTGAACTTTAGGGGTAAGGGGTGACCGTTGATGGAAGCCGTGAAAGGGGAATCTGTTCGGAGGACTAGATTCTCCACTGGATTTGCCCTTCTCATGTTCTCCCTCATCTCCGCCATAACCTTTCTCATTTGATCCATTTCCCTCTCCAGTTGTGGCACCCTTCTAGATGTGGTACCCCTTGATTGGCTTCCTGGTTCAGCATTTTCCCTATCTTCCTGATTTTGGGCTTGACCTTCAATGTACCCCTTATAGCGTTGCTTCTTCAAATTAATCTCCCTGGTCAATTCTTGATTCTGTCGGGTTAACTCTACCATAGCGGCTGCCATAGAATGCATGTATTGAACAGAGGATTGTGGCATCACTAGGGCTGATTGACGGTCGCGTTGGGGATTGCTTGAAGCATCCCTACTTTCTTGATGGCCTGGGCTGGTAGCCCTTGACCTAGTTCGAATCATTCAACCTTTTATCGTAGAAAGACAAATTGCAAAGCAATTGGACTGCCTTTCCCACAGACAGTGCCAACTGATCGCACAAAATCAGTAGGTTGAGCGCTCCGGCTTCGGTGGGCTACTGGTGACTATGGAAGGCCTACAAAAGTGAACACGCAATCAAAAGGGGACCAGAGTAGACTGGCCAAACACCCTCCGATGGCAAAGTTAGTCTCTCACAGGAATGGAGTTCCCACTTTTTGGGAGTAAAATATCAGAATGTTTTTACCTTTGTTTGGTTCAGACCGGTTCTTTATATAGAGACCCTGGAGACGGTTATTTATCCAATAACTTCCCTAAGATTCGTGGAAGCCAATTAGTCCGGACATAACTTCCTCAATAGCTACAAAAGTTGTAACTGCTAACGGAAGTTAACTTATTCAAGGAATTCATGGCGATAATTATGGGTTTAGTAACCGTTCCAAAGTGTTGAAAGTTTCCTAAGTGTTGTGCGTTCGTCCGTCCATTGTATGGACGATTTGGTCGTCCCTGGTCATCGTCCATGGACAACCTATTTATCGTCCATGGGAGACTTCATCGTTCATGAGCGATATTCTCGTCCATGGACATCTTTTCTTCTCCTTGGGTGATTCCTGATCTTGTCTGCTTTATTGGCCCTAGACGATCCCTATGGACGAATTGGAGATGAACTAATTTTTCTCTATCCCATCAAATACTAAATAGCATAATAGAAATATCAAGTATGTGTATGTGATATCTTTTGCCAGTAAAGCAATTTATATTTATTTGACTTTTCTTTTTGTGTTTATTGTTATTGGATTCTTTATTCTTGACCCACTAACTCTATGACTTAGCCTTTTTGGCTTTTGTGTTGTTTGTCTCTTGAGTGGGTCTGGGTGGGGTGAGGGCCATGAGACTGTGTAAGAATGAATTTTATATAATAATTTATTATATCTGTCTTCCAAGTTAGTTTATCATTTTTTTTTTTTTTTTTGGGATTGAAATTAGGTGCCAAATAATGAGCAAATGACAAAAAATTAATGCATTTTTTAAGAAAAAGTTGTATGTCCTTCAAAACTTAGGTAATCTGTAGAAGCAGATGTTGATACTTCAATGTTTGATGAGCGTCCCTCCAAATGTTCAAGAATTCAATCTAAAGGGATCGACCATGATCCAGGATCACGTAAATAAATATATGAATTCCCTATCAACAAACAAGATGAAATTTGACTTGCTTATCTCATAATAGGTCCATATCAACCTAGAAACATAGAGTATCTATACAAAGGACCAAAAAATTATCGTCATAGTTTTCAATTTTCATGGTTTGAATCACATGAAAATTGGTTGAATTATATTTTAGTATATCTCTACTACAACCCGGCCCCCCCAAGTAATTATTCTTGGCTACGCCCCTTGGTGTCAATGTTCGATCCAACTCGCGAACACGACATGAACCCAACATGGGTTTTTGCGGGTTAGGTTTGGGTCTTAGCGGGTTTGGGTCCTAAACGGGTTGACCCGAAAGCAACATGTTAAAAAATAGGTCATAAGAGGGTCAACCCGCATTAGCTGCAATAGACATGTTTAACACACCAATTTATTTGTGTCAACCTAAAATGACCCATTTAATACAACTCGTTTAACTTGTATAACAAAAAAATATTCATTTTATTTTAGATTTGTCAAATACCTTTTATATCCAACTTATACTTTAAACTTAAAATGAAAAGTGAGTAATTACAAAAAACTTATAAGTATAATTGGAAATTAAAACTTTACAAACTTTACGTATCCTAATATAATTGGAAATTGAACTATTTATTTTGAATGGGTTAAAGACGTGAAGTGTATGCACTACATTTGGGATGTAAAAAACATTTATTTCTAGATGGATGTTATATTAAATATTAAGCAGGTTGAAATGGGTTGTGTGATTGTGTCACATTCTTGTCGACCCAATACGACCTATTTATTAAGCGTGTCAAGTGGATTAGGTCAAGTCAACCCGCCTCATTAATAGGTGGGGTTAGGATCGAAAGATTATGACACGATTATTTAATGAGTTGGGTTAGGGTTGAGTCATTTATTCGAATACTCCTACCTTGACACGACACAAACCCGACACGCTAAGCCGAATTGACCTCCCTTGATATTGTCCCCATTTAACATCCTTGTCTCCGGCTAGAAATTGATGATGTCAGGCCATCTTCTTCTTCTTCTTCTTCTTTCTTTTCTTTTTTTATTTTTTTATTTTTTTATTTTTATTTTTTTTTTATGGTTATGAAAGAGGTAATCATTACATAAAATCATTTCAAAAGATATTTCTCAGCTATGGGGATTTAAATTCTATAATTTTATTATTATTTTTTATAGAAAACAAAAATCCTTTTTTTAAGGTTAAAAGTACAACCTCTAATATGCCCTTAAATGAAGTTTTTATGCAATTAAAGGCAGCAAGACATGTCATACGTGCAATGTAATAGAAAAGGGAAAATGCATCGAATTTTTTTTTTAAGATTTCAACATTTTTTTTTTTTTTAATATAAGATAGAAATTCTACTCTAGCCTAATCTAAGTGTATATGTGTGTGAAGTTCCCTCCAAGAGACTTGAACCCCGACCTTTACCCCCTACATCTCACAAGCACTTATACTTGTGGAGTGACCATCGCGCAAAGGGTATGCGATGGTATGATTTCTACATGTTAAATTAACTTAATTCGTAGCCATATATCATATGGATTAATGAAAGCATAAAGTGGATGATGAAAAATTGGACAAAGGATTTGTATTTTTCTATTAATATATGCCAAATATCATACTATCCCACGTGCAGGGACGAACCCAAGATTTTAAGTTAGCAGGGGCTAGAATATAAAGAAAAAAAAAAACTTCAAATAGCCATCCATGTAGTATTAAAAAATTATAAATACACAAAATCGTTATTTCTAAATACATTAAGATACAATCATTTACCAACAAAGAAAAAAACTAAAACAAAATAATGTTTTCTTTAATATTAGACTAGCTAGGATTTTTTCTTTTTTTTTTTGAAATTAGAGCATTCACAGTGGTGGTGCTAAAAATTTTAGCTTTTAGCACCTCAAAAAGCTATTTTATCTATTTTACCGTCTCACTTTACAGTACACTTAATATCAAATGTTCTATTTTTTTATCACTTTATTTAAAATAATATAAACAACTCATTAAAATAATAAAGAAAGAGAGAGAATTTGAGTTTTTTAATTGAAAGAAGAGATATAATCTTAACAAAATATTGTATTTTATTTTTAATAACTTGCTACAATCAACTAGTATTTATACCAGTTTATTGTAGTTGCAAAAAATTTAGCTTTAACTTCTCCTATAACACATGACTTTTTGGTTTTTTGGTGGTAAAATAGTTTTTTTTTTTTTTTTTTTTTTTGTTGCTAAAATACAATCACTATTGTGAATCTTTTTATTGTTTTTGTTAAGTTTTTGGGTTTGACAGTTGCTATTTGAGTTAGACTAACTAGGTTGATTGGGGAAAAGGGGGATCTAAAGTTTTGGAAGGGGAGCCCAACTACAAAAATAAAATATACAATAACTATATAAAAAAAAAGGACCCAGGGGGGCCCAGGCCCCCCTTGGGCCCCTACTTGGGTTCGTCCCTGCCCACATGAGACCAAAAAGCCAATCAATTTTTGGTGTAGGCGAGGATTAAATCCCAGATTTCTTTCTTATTCAATCATTAGAGACTTTACCAATTTAACTAATTAGAACACACACGTGGACTACAAATCTATAAAACTTAATTAATTATTTTTTTCTATAGGACTTAAATAGTTCCTAACAATTTCTAACATTTACTTAAAAAATAATTTGAAATAAACTTTATTGTATGAAAAAAAAAATTGGAATAAAAAACTTTATGGTATGACTAGCTTTACTTTTTCTTTTTAAGGTACTAAAATCAAATGAATATTTGAAATTTTATATATATATATATATATATATATATATATATATATATATATATATATATAAAGTAGGGAAAACTAAGCACAAGTTGATTTTTTTTTTTTTTTTTAAGTACGCTTATACCTAGCTAAAAAGAGTTAGTATTTAAAAATTTTACATAAATAAATAAGCTAAATTAAAGGAGAAAACATTAATACAATCATTTTATACTTACATGTATTAGAAATAAAATTAAAAAAAAAAAATTGAAAACACAATTGGAATGAGTAAGATAAAAACCAAATAAATCAAACAAGTTTTGAAAACACAATTAGAATGAGTTGAATAAAAACCAAATAAATCATATATAGAATTACCAGAATCAATTACAGATGCCTTGAGCACATTAAATGCTCTCAACACCTTCTTTTCAAAAAAAAAAAAAAAAAAATCATGTATTAAATGTAGGGTTATGTGAATTAGACTTGTGAAGAGCCTTGTAGTTAAATTGGTTAACATCTCATGATACTTTAAAGAGAGACATTCAGGATTTAAATCTCTCCATCCCTAACTATCAAGTTATCAAGAAAACTTAGGTTCAGATCAAACAAAATTGCCTGATCTAGAGTCATCAAAATTGAGAGCCACAGTGTGACGATCAATGGTGGGTATAGAGCATTCAAACCAATTAATATCAATTCGAGTGGTGGTTTTCTTCTTCTAGAAAGGTAAAATTTGTTCGTCATGTTAAGCGAAGTAGAAATATTGTTGCACATGCCTTCGTAAGAAAGGCTAGATGTAGAGGACCTTTAGGTTTGGCTTTGAAGATGTTCCTCATGGGGTTTTACCTTTTGTAATTCATGATGCTTCTTAGCTTTATTTCAATAAAACAACTTCAAGTTGATTCTATAAAAAATAAATAAATAAATGAAAGACTCCAACCAACCCACCATTTCTTGTTGTCGTTCATTCTTGTATGTATTGCCACCATTTTTTTCACCGATCTGATGTGATCTCCACTGAATCTAGTGAAATTTCTACCAAATCTGTCATTATCTCTCTGACGTGCCACCAATGATAAGGAGGACAGTAACTTCGACTAATCTGACCACTTAAAATGCCAACCAAATAGGATATTCTCCTACTAATCCATGTCTTCAAAAAAAAAAACTTATACAAAATTAAAAAAAAAAAAAAGAAAGGAAATTATGACACTAATAAAAAATAAAAAATAAAGTTCCACTGCTCATACAAAGCACGTGTGATGAGGCTAGTAAGTTTATGAGATTTATATATATATATATAAATATATATATATATATATATATATTTTTTTTTTTCTATGGGACTTAAATAGTTCCTAACAGTTTCTAACATTTACTTAAAAAATAATTTGGAATAAACTTTATTTTATGGCTAGCTTTACTTTATTGTATGAAAAAAAAAAAAAAAAATTATGGTATGACTAGCTTTACTTTTTTTTTTTTTTTTAAAGGTACTAAAATCAAATGAATATTTGAAATTAAATATATATATATATAAAAAAAAATGTAGGCAAAACTAAGCACAAGCTGATTTTTTTTTTTTTTTTTTTTCAAGTACACTTTCCTAGCTAAAAAGAGTTAGTATGTTAAAAATTGTACACAAATAAATAAGCTAAATTAAAAGGAAAAAAAAAAAAACACTAATACAAACATTTTATACTTACATGTATTAGAAATAAAAATTTAAAAAAAAAAATTGAAAACACAATTGGAATGAGTGGGATAAAAACCAAATAAATCAAACAAGTTTTGAAAACACAATTAGAATGAGTTAGAAAAAAACCAAATAAATCATATATAGAATTCCAAAATAAATTACAGATGCTTTGAGCACATTAAATGCTCTCAACATCTTCTTTTGAAAAAAAAAAAAAAAAAAAAAATTCATGTAATGTAGGGTTATGCAATTTAGGCTCCCCAAGAGCCTTGTAGCTAAACTAATTAGCATCTCATAATATTTTCAAAAGAGACATCCAGGTAAATCTCTCCACTCCTAGCTATCAAATTATCAAAAAAACTTAGGTTCGAATCTAACAAAATTGCCTTATCCGTAGTCATCAAAATTGAGAGCCACAATGTGACGATCAATGGTGGGTGTAAAGCATTTAAACCAATTAATGTCAATTCGAGCCCTTTGATAATAGCTTAAAAGTACAATATTTTCTTAGTTTTGGTAGGCATTATCTATTTTTTGTTTATTCCTACACTTACACGTAAATTTGAGAGTTTGTAAGTTTTCTCTAAAATATACTTATTACGTGTATTTTTCTCTTGTAGGAGATTTAAACTAATGAGTTAAACATGCAGACATGAAGTCAAGAGAATCCAAGGGTAAAGATCAATTGAGAAGTGGCTTTTGAAGAATTTAGTGAGTCAAAGATGTGTGGAAACATAAAAGGAAAGAGAGAAATTTGTTTGAGCCAAAGATGAAAAAAATCCTGTCACGGAAATATTCTGACTAGTTTTGATATTTTGGCCATATCTTTTTATTTTAATGTCAGATTGACTTGATTCATGAGGCCATGGAAAGGAGAAATTATAGAGTCCTCTAGTGGACTACGTCACTTGTCCACCATTCCATTAAAAAACTTCCACTTGTTTAAAATTGCTGAGTCAGTAATTAATTTCTGTTTAAAAAATTTTTCTAACTAACAATTTTAAACAGGTAGAAGTTTTTTAGTGGAATGGTGGACCACGTCACTTGTCCACCATGTGGACCTTATAATTTCTCCATGGAAAGAGGATTTAAAACTTTGTAGTTTACCAAAACTTCAGAATCTGACGTATTCAAGGCCAAAACCAAGTTGACCCACTGTTGAAAAACAGAAATTGACATTTTATATTTTCCTTTTTGGGGAGCATGTGTTTTAGGGTTTTGAATGTTATAAATATTAAAGGAATACAAGGGCAGCCACATTTTTGGCTGCTAGGAAACCTTAGTTTACATCAATTTTTGAGAGTTTTGATTTTCTATGGAAGCTTAAGAACCTAAGCTAGGGTTATGGGTGAATCCCCAATGTTGTAAGTTGTCCACTATTCAATTCAAGCATGTTTTTCACGTTTTTATTATTGAAATCAATTGTTCTCTTTTCATAATTGTTTTGCTAGATTGATATTTAATTTCTAATTCTTTCATAAGTCTATTCTTGAATCTTCTTATTGTTAGAATAAGATTTTATAATCACTCTAGTAAAACGAGCTAATTTTGTTAGATATTACTTTTGCCATAGTATTGCCTCTAGGGTATGCGATGTTCTTGAGTTTTTTTAGCAAATTTATTATTTTCTAGACTAAATTGTTGGAACAATTGATGAATATAATCAACAAAAAAGAGAGTTCTATTATTAAAACTTATTTCTAAATCTTCCAATCAGATAGTTTATGTGTTTACTTACCCAATTGTGTACTAAATTGGATTGGTAGTGAATGTTTAATAGTATTGGTGGACAAACCCTAACGCCCTAATGGTTTTAATTATTGAATTTTACCAAAATTTCTTTTTCCTAAGTTTCAATCATATTATATATATATATATATATATATATATATATATATATATTATTGGTGTTTTTGACATGTTCTTGTTTTCCTTTTCTTGATGGAATGACAATCTTATCTACACTACAATTTTTGTTACAAAAATTGGACGACATCACCCTTCTAGAAAGGTAAACTATGTCGTCATGTTAAGCGAAGTGGAAATATTGTTGCACATGCCTTGGCAAGAAAGGCCAAAGATGTAGAGGACCTTTAGGTTTGGCTTGAAGACGTTCCTCATGAGGTTTTACCTTTTATAATTCATGATGCTTCTTAGCTTTATTTCAATAAAACAACATCATGTTGATTTTATATAAAATAAATAAATAAAGAATGGGTTATGTTAACAAATGTCCTTAGAGCAATTGTTAATAAACCATAATAGGAAAATTTTGAGACAATTTTCATTGGAAATATAAAAAGCTATCAACAGTATTTATTGTTTTATCATTTTCTCAATAAAATGTTTCTAAAAATAGTTCCTAAACACATTGGTTAACATTTCACAAAAAATAAAAGACTCCGACCAACCCACCATTTCTTGTTGTCGTTCATCCTTGTACGCCTTGCCACCATTTTTTCAAAGTTTAGATCTTGCCAAATCCGTCAAAAATCTCACTATATTTGACGAGATCTTCGTTGATCTAATGAGATCTATCGAATCTAGTGAAATTTCTACCAAATATGTCAATATCTCTTCAACGTGCCACCATCAATAAGGAGGAAGGACAAATAGTACACAATATTATTTATATTATAACAAAGTTTGGTCAATTGAATGTCAACGAGGGAAAAATATTTTTTCCCTTTGAGTTTGAGGTGGAGTGTCATTTTCTCTAACCTCAAGAGAGTGGAGGGGAGTGTTATTATCCCAAAATTTTATAATATACCTCAACAAATTCAAAGGACCCTATAACATTTAAAATGAAACCTATCCGGTAGCTGTTTGTAAAATAATTTATGGGTGTAGCATTACTCTTGAAATAAATTTTAAAACATAACTTGACAAATTCAAAGGGCCCTAGGACATTTAAAATCAAACCTACCTGATTCCAAAAAAAAAAAAAAAAAAAAAAAAAAATCTATGACCATAGGGAAAACAAAAACTTAACCATTAAGAAATAAGCAATTAAAGCCACAGACAAAAAAAAAAAAAAAAAAAAAAAAAAAAAAAAAAAAAAAATTGTATTTGTATGCGAGACAGAGAGAGAGAGAGAGAGACGGGAAAAGAAAATGATGGAAAAAGAGAAAGGAGGAGAAAGGAATGGTCGTCCCTGCGCCTGCGGTGTGGACATTTCAGTGTTACCAGAGGGATGCGTATCGGACATAGTAGCATTGACCACTCCCATGGATGCGTGCAGAGCTTGTGCGGTTTCTTCTATATTCCGTGCGGCTGCAGAGTCCAACGCTGTCTGGGAGAGGTTCTTGCCGTCCGATTATCAGGCCATCATTGCTCAATCATCATCATCGGATTCCTTGAATTTCTCTTCTAAGAAACAGCTCTACCTCAGTCTCTCCGATAATCCCATCTTAATCGACGGCAATAAAAAGGTATTAGCAAACAATCCCATAAATAATACTATGTTAATAACTGATCGTTTTTTGATTTGCTATAACTATTTTATTTGCTTCAGTAAGTTATATACAAGTCAATTCAATTTCAAAAATTTTAAAAGGGCAATTTTCCCCTTCTAGATCTCTTAATTCTGTTTCTGAATTTGTTGAATGAAAATAAGCATAGTAAGAAATATGGGGTCAGTTCTTGAATGCTGGTCCTACTTGTGGATGGCAGAGATCATAATCGTCCATCTTGTGCATTAATGTGTTTGTGAATCATGTGATAATTATAGAAAAGCTTGCACTCCTTTGGAATAGACACAATTTGTATAATTATACATATCAACACCAAGAGTTATAACCTTATACCCATCACAACCACTGTTAAGTGTGGAAATCTAGAAATGTATGTATCTAGCTGTATTCGAGGTTAGCTGGTCCTCCAAGAGAGAAAGAGAGAGAGAGAAAAAAAGAAGAAAAGAATTGGAATTGAATTTAGAACATTCTTATTGCTTAATCTTCATTCAATCAGTAATGCCCTCTTTATATATCACTCAGCAATTCCCTAATCCCCTACTCTAACCGATTGACACAGTAACCACTGGCCAACTGTAATGCTAAAACTACAACAAATTTCATTACAAAATGTTTACAAACTATCAAGTTAGCTTTTGAGCTTTCTATATTTTTCTCCAATTTTGTGTGAGGCTTTGGTTCACATACTTATTGTATGCTATGCTAGCCTCCGTGAAACTCAATAGTTAATCTTCACATGGCCAACAGTTTTTGAAAATTAATAACCTGGTAAGTCTGATCCACATGGAAGCAAGGAGCAAGATTGGTGGGTTGGTTTCACTATGGACTCTTGAAATTGTGTTTGGTTTAAATTAGTTATGTGATCGTGCATGAATTAAGTTGTAGCACCATCAGCGAATAGAATACCAGAATCAATAACAAAAAACACAGAAAAAGGACCTGCTATTTCTGAGATCAAATTATGAAAGATTTCATTGATGGTAGCACGATGCCGAATATAACTATATATGTGCTTCTTTCTAGCAGAGCTTTTTCTTGGACAAATTGAGTGGTAAGAAATGTTACCTTCTTCCTGCAAGGGAGCTGACCATTGCATGGGGTGACGATCCTCACTATTGGAGATGGGTTTCTCTACCTGAATCCAGGTCTCTACATAATTCCAGATTTGTTCCTGCTCTATTTTAGTACTCCTTTTTTTAATTTTATGCTTTTCATTTAGTTTTTAATTCTGTACATTGTAAAAACCAAACAGGTTCTCAGAGATAGCTGAACTTAGTTTTGTGTGTTGGTTTGACATCAATGGCAAGATGAGTACTTCCATGCTGTCTCCAAAAACAAACTATGCTGCTTACCTTGTGTACAAGTTGACGGAGGAAGCCTATGGGTTTGATGACCCTCCTCCAACGGCTTCAATTGGAACTTCTGGGGCAGGTGAAGTTTATGAACAGACTGTTAGTTTGGACCTGCCTATCGTGGAGCCAGGCCAGGAAGACCAGGTTGTACTACCGCAGCAGCAGCAGCAGCAGCAGCACACTTCACGTCCCAAACTGAGAAATGATGGGTGGTTAGAGATTGAGTTGGGTCAGTTTTTTAATGAGGGAGGAGAAGATGAACTGCAGTTTGGACTTAAGGAGGTAAAAGCTCTTTGGGGGAAGTCTGGCCTCATTGTTGAAGGGATCGAGATCAGGCCAACAATAGGTTAATAAAATTTGTGCTTTATCATCACTATGTAACATTAATAAACCGTGTGTATTATCGTCATTATATTGCGTCAATATTACGTTATTGATGAACTGTCAAACTAATATTGTGTTAGTATTCTGCTTTATGGACAAATTGTGAACATCTAAACTACAAGCTTTACCAGGACAACCAAACTTTTTTCATTATTCTTGATTTTGATCTTTGGAGCTAAAATCGAGACTCAAAACCCTTGGGCAAACTATAAATTAGATATTACATATTAGTGCTCTTCTATGGGTCTGTTTGGATACCGAATTGCTGAAAACTAAAAATGTTGTAGCAAAATAATTTTTAAATGTGTAAATAGTGCCGTAAAATCCAGTTTTAAAGTTTTTTTGGTTGAAAAAAGTACTTGCAGGTTTCAAGAACAGTGCACGAGACCCACTGTTTTTCAACAAAATGCAAGAATGCACGGAAATGTGCATTCCAAATGCACACTATGTAGGCAATTTTCTCTATAAGTTTCACATTATACATTTGCTAAAGGATATTTTAGGAGGAAAATTTCACATGGGTTACAATTGGGGGAAAATCGAAGAAAATAGCTTCAATTTCGATTCGAATCTGCCGAATAGGAAATTTCAATTCAGATTTCACAACCTTCCCAATGTTAGTGCTCCAAAATTACTATATTAAAGAAAATCTCTCAAATAGGCCCAACATAAATAATAGAGAAAAAAATGGTTAAACCCACCATCCAAAAGCACAAACCTAGAGGATAAAATTCAAGAAAATGGATGAAAAATGGTTACATGAGATTTGGGGGTAGACATGGTGAAAATCAGGGAAGAGAAGCAGAGTTGAAAGAACAAGAGAGAAAGAAAGATTTTTATTCTATTTTTAACTTATACCCTAACTTATTCTACTGGTAAATGGTAACCCACTTAAATTATTTAAATGATCAAGATTAAAAGCATTAGAATGCATGGTTTAGATTTAGGTGGGTACCCTACCCCCTATTTTTTATGGGAGTACCATAGAATGACCCATTATAAATTGTACATGCATATCTATCATAATTATTCAATTGAAGGAATGAAAAAAATAAAAAAATAAAAATTGGAGGAATATAATAGAATAAAAGTTGATATAAAATGTGTTTTCTCTTTCTCCTTAATCCTAAAACAAAATACACATTCCAAACACCCACAGTCAATCACATCATTTAAAAAACCCATAAATTCACAAAGTCTAAGCTTAATATCAAAATCGTAATTACCGTTGTCACTCAATATAAAATGCAAGCTCCCCTTACTTGGTTGTAATCAAAACATACGATTAGGATTAGATGAAATAACAATATTAGAGATAGGTAGGTATTATCAAAAAATTAAAGGTAAATGACATTGTTTTTGGTTTGTGTGTATTTGACATGGAATGGTATGAAGGGCTATGGATAAGTATATATAAAGGGGTAGAAGTGCAAGAGGTAAAAATGGTGAATTAAAATATAAAGAGTTTTGTGTGTATGTGTGAGAGATGAAGAGTCTTGAAATATTGAACTAAATGATACAAAGACTATTTACTTTTTAATTAAAAAAGTCTTAAAACATTGAACCAAATGAAACAAAAAGTCAATATTTAATTTGTTCTTATCTTTGATGTGGCACTTAAGACTATTTTAATTCTTTTTGCATAAAATGCACCACTTGACAGAACCTTATACTTTCTTACATGAGATCTCTTCTTTTATATTATATATATATATATATATATATATATATATATATTTATATATATATTGATTGATTGATTATAGATAGATAGATACCTGCCAAATATTGTACTATCCCACGTGTACTATAATATTTAAATAATTTCTTTTTCTTTTTGTTATTTTATTTTATGTAGGACTTAAATAGTTCCTAACATTTGCTAAAAAAATAAATGGCTCCTAAAAGAGAATGAAAAAAAAAAAATTGGAATAAACTTTATTGTATGACTTGCTTTACTTTTTTTAAGGTACTAAAATCAAATGAATATTTGAAATTAAATATTAAAAAAATAGACAAACTAAGCACAGTTTTTTTTTTTTTTTCCTTTTGAAAGTACACTTATATCTAAAAAGAGTTAGAATTTTAAAATTTTACATAAATAAATAAAATAAATTAAAGGAAAATATTCTTTTCTTAATGAATTATTAAATTGATAATAAAATATATTTCAATCAAATATATTAATAATGTATATTTTTTATTATTAAACTTTTTAAATTCACATGTTCAGTTGAGTTAGAAATAAATTGAAAACACAATTGGAATGAACTAGATAAAAACCAAATAAATTAGAAAAGTTTTGAAAACACAATTGGAATGAGTTGGATAAAAACCAAATAAATCATATATAAAATTACCAAAATAAATTATAGATGCTTTGAGTGTATTAAAAGCTCTCAAGACCTTCTTTTGAAAAAAAAAAAAAAAAAAAATCATTTATTAAATGTAGGGTTGTCCAACTTGGGTTCACCAAAAGCCTTATAGCTAAACTAACTAACATCTCAAGGTACTTTCAAGAGAGACATCTAGGATTTAAATCCCTCCACCATTAGCTATCAAATTATCAAAAAAAATTAGGCTCGGATCTAACAAAATCACATGTTTCAGAGTAATCTAAATTGAGAGCCACAATGTGGTAGTAAATGGTGGGTATAGAGTGTTCAAATCGACTAACATTTGAGTGCTGGTTTTCCCTTTCTAGAAAGGTAACATTTGTTCATCATGTCAAGCGAAGTGGAAATATTGTTGCTTACCCTCATGAGGTTTTACTTTTTGTAATTTGTGATGCTTCTTAGCTTTATTTTAATAAAACAACTCCATTTTGATTCTAAATAAATAAATAAATAAATAAAAGGATTCCAACCAACCCACCATTTCTTTTCGTTGTTCATCCTTGTATGTCTTGACACCATTTTTCACAATTCAAATCTTGCTAAATCCAACAAAGATCTCACTAAATTTGACGATATCTTCACCAAATTGTTGAGATCTTCATCGAATCTAGATATCTTGGAGACGTGCCACCATCGATGAGGAGGACGGCAATGTGGATTCATTTTACCATTGAAATATGAAGGCTTGCTAGTCGACAACTTGTATCCCACCAATCAGTAACATGTTTGGGTTTATAAGACTCAATAGAGTTGGACTAGTTGAGTCAAGTGACAAATTGGTGGGCAATATGACCAAACCCTACCCATGAACATCTATATATTGAAATAAGAAAAATGCTAGAGATATAAAATTTGTAATAATAATAATAATTTTTCTATTATTTACAAACGATTGATATAATAAATGGTTATTGATAATTACAAAAGTAATGTTTGTGATAAACCCAAATGAAAGCTAGTCAAAGTTGATCACAATAAACATTTATAAAATAATTTGTGGATATAGTATTACACTTGAAATAAATTTTAGAACATTCCTTAATAAATTCAAAGGGCCCTAGAGCATTTAAAATCAAACCTACCTGTTTCACAAAAAAAAAAAAAAGGGGGGGGGGGGGGGGGGGGGGGTGTCAAACCTACCTATGACCATTGAGAGAACAAAAACTTAACCATTAAGCAATAAGCAATTAAAGCCAAAAAAAAATGTGGATTGTATGTGAGAGAGCGAGACAGAGAAACAGAGGAGAAAAGAAAATGATGGAAAGAGAGAAAGAGGGAGAAAGGAGTGGTCCTCCCTGCGCCTGCGGTGTGGACATTTCAGTGTTACCAGAGGGATGCATATCGGACATAGTAGCGTTAACCACTCCTAAGGATGCCTGCAGAGCTTGTGCGGTTTCTTCTATATTCCGTGCGGCTGCTGAATCCAACGCTGTCTGGGAGAGCTTCTTGCCGTCCGATTATCAAGCCATCATTGCTCGATCATCATCGGATTCCTCGAGTTTCTCTTCTAAGAAACAGCTCTACCTCAGTCTCTCCGATAACCCCATCCTAATCGATGACGCTAAAAAGGTAGTATTAGCCAAGCAAACAATCCCATAATTATCCTGAGTTAAATAACTTTTTAAATGTTTGATTTGCTTCAGTAAGTTATATACGTAGGTTCAATTCCAGTTTCAAAGATTTTAAAAGGGACAGTTTTCCAATTCTAGAACTCTGAACTCTGTTTCTGAATTCGTTGAATGAAAATAAGCGTAGTAAGAAATAAGGGGTCAGTTCTTGAATGTTGGTCCTTATTGTATGCTATAACTATTTAAATATTTTCTTTTTCTCCAATTTTGTGTGAGGCTTTGGTTATGTGATCAAGACTCGAAATTCTGTATGGATTAAATTTGTTATGTGATATATCACTGATCACGCATGAATTAAGTTGTACCACAATCAGCGAATATTACCATATCTCTGCTCATCTTCTTTCTTTCTTTCTTTCTTTCTAGCAGAGCTTTTTCTTGGACAAATTGAGTGGTAAGAAATGTTACCTTCTTTCTGCAAGGGAGCTAACCATTGCATGGGGCGACGATTCTCGGTACTGGAGATGGGTTTCTCCACCTGAATCCAGGTCTCTACATAATTCCAGATTTGTTCCTGCTCTATTTTAGTACTCCTTTTTTTTAATTTTATGCTTTTCATTTAGTTTTTAATTCTGTACATTGTAAAAACCAAACAGGTTCTCAGAGGTAGCTGAACTTTGTTTTGTGTGGTGGTTTGACATCAATGGCAAGATGAGTACTTCCATGCTGTCTCCAAAAACAAACTATGCTGCATACCTTGTGTACAAGTTGACGAGCAGAACCCATGGATTTAATTACCATCTTCCAACGGCTTCAATTGGAACAACTGGAGGAGGTGAAGTTTATGAACAGAGTGTTTGGTTTGGGCCTGCCTGCCGTGGAGCCAGGGCAGCAAGACCAGGTTGTACTGCCGCAGCAGCAGCACACTTCACGTCCCAAGCAGAGAAATGATGGATGGTTAGAGATTGAGTTGGGTCAGTTTTTCAATGAGGGAGGAGAAGCTGATGAACTGCAGTTTGGACTTAAGGAGGTAAAATGTCTTTCAGTGAAGTCTGGCCTTATTGTTGAAGGGATTGAGATCAGGCCAACAAGGGGTCAATAAAAATTTGTGCTTCATCATCACTATGTAGCATTAATAAAATTTTGTTACCATCACTATATTGTGTCAATATCGTGGCATCTATATACTGTCAAACTTATATTGTGTTAATATTCTGCTTTATGGACAGAATTTTGAACATCTAAACAACAAGCTTATTACCAGTAAAGCCAATCTTTTTCATTGTTCTTGATTTTGATCTTTGGAGCTATAATTGAGCCTCAAAACCCTTGGCCAAACTGTAAATTAGATATAGTGCTCTTCTGTGTTGTTGTTGTTGTTGTGTTTTTTTTTTTTTTTTTTTTACAAATCAGCAGAGAAGGGATTTAAATCAAAGTTCAATTCTGTGGGTGAAATCAGGAATGCCCATGAGCTACAAGCTACACAGTTCTTGACAAGCTGTTATGTTGATTGTTGAAACCATTAGTCCAATTTTCTACAAATCTAGCAGTACTATAATGGTACAAAAGTAAATAGGAGAGTGGATCAACAATCATATAATGGTACAACCGCATATACTCCCTCAAATATTATAACTTGTTCATAAAATAAGTTGTTTGTTAAAGATATTGGACTAGATAATTATGCTCTTCTATTAATTGATACAACCATCCATTAGTCCCAAATCTAGCAGTATAATGGTAAAAACAATGCATTAGACTAACCAATGACTTTAAAAGCCACAAAAATATTTATGAAACATTTCTCAATTGTCAAAGTGACAAGTTGTGAATAATAGATGACAAAGTTATATTAGTATGTTTTTACCTTAACAAGACAATTGTAATTTATGAGAAGCTTGATGCAAAGGATTGTGGCCAACCCACATTTACTTCCTCAAAGTTTCTAGATTGTGCATTGGATGAGTTGTTGATTAACTCGTTGGAATCTAACTGTAAATGAACCAACTTCGGCTCAAGACAAAGCTTTATATATTAATCTATTTAACAAACAAGTCAAGATTAGGTTGAAGTTTAAGCTTAACTATAAAACAAGCGATGCTTAAACGTAATAATGTGTCTATGAACAAGCTCATGAATATAAGGCTATTTTAACATTAATATACTTATGTAGACTTAAGATTTGATTTTGTTCGTTTGTAAATAGATCCATATGATATCATATTATTATTTGTAGTATTGATAATGTAAACAATCCATTTATAGTAAAAATTCATAAATTTATGAAGGACAAAGTTTATGAACGACAAAGTCTAAATTTGGGATTTTTCATCTCTCTCTCTTTATATATGTGTGTGTGTGTGCGCGCGCGCGCGCATGATCATGATGATTCTGACCAAAGGAAGTAAGAGATGTTCCGGAAAAATTCAATCAAAGCATATAGTTTCTTCTTTAGGGTCCATTTGGGATCAACTTATTTTGCTGAAATTGAAAAAATTTTGCTGAAAGTACTATAGATAAAGGTAAAAGTTAGTTGAAATAGTATAGTGGGACCCATGAATAGTATCAAAAGTATAGTGAGACCCATATATAGTAGCAAAGTAAAATAAGTTGGCAAAAATAATCTTTGTCAAACGGAAACTTAATCTCTCTCTTCTTAAAATTCGTAAGTTTTGCTTTGTATTTAAAGCCAAGGAAGGTATTCTCCCTCTATAAATTTTCTATCTTGCTTCTAGTTATTAAATATATAATAATACAATTTGATCAAAATTTGATAATTTTAAATACAAAGGAATCGAGGTTGATTTGGATTTCGATTTGAGATCTTTCATTTATTTATATGTTCTATATATGTTATGTGATTGAGCATGATGATTCTGAACAAAAGAGGATGATTAGTGAAAAGAGCCAACTTTCTTTGCTTGTGGCATAGTGTTGTACTAAACAATCCCAACTATTATGGAACCAATAATGATCAAAATTATATATCTATAGCGTAAGAAAAAATAAAAGTAAATTTTATTTTATTACTAATTATATATCTAATTTAAAAAAAAGAAATAAATCCAATGCTCAAATGAAGAAAAAATTGACAATAAATAAATTAATTAGATATTTATCTAAAAAACAAAATGACATACCAGCATACATAAATACCAAATTATTTCCTTTTGTAGCAAAACTAAAATGGCCCCCAATATGGTATTGATTATTTTGCATTATACTATTGAGTAAAAAGACTACTTAGGGTCTATTTGGGATTCGCTTATTTTGCTGAAATTGAAAATTTTTTGTTGAAAGTACTGTAAGTAAAAGTAAAAATTAGCTGAAATAGTATAGTGTGACTAGGGATGGTCATACCCATTGGATAATGGATATCCAACCCTACCCGATCCAATTATTCTGGGTAATACCTATTGTCACGCCCCAAACCCGATACTCGGATTTGTGACCATGACTGGCATGCTAATATCAAGCTTAAACCTGATATTAACAAGAACCAACTTAACTTTTTCCAAAACTTTTACAAAAGCTTTCCTCTTTCTTTTCATTCTTGTTTCTTTACTTAAATGATATAACTTTCCACTTGATATTCAGAGCATCTACATTGTACCTCAAAAGATAACACAATCCACCGATTATTCAAATTATAAATTTCACATAATACATCTCTTAATACTTTAAGGTATACACTTTCATTAGATCCTAAAATACACAATGCTACAAATCTAAACATCAAATTGCTAATTTAGGATCTACACATATAAAACTAAAACCAGCTCCTTCCAAACTCAACTAAGGCTCTTTCTATTCCAAAATAAAACCTGCTAACTGAAAGAGTGGAAGGGGTGAGCTACACAGCTCAGTAAAGGTAAGATATATGAGAATTTAATAAGTATACATATAAATCAGATCATTTCATTCTATAAATATTCGAATAGGAGAACAATTTTTCATGCATAGTATTTTATACTATTCATAATAATAACTTATACGCTCTTCATAGAAAATAATTGTTCTCCTTTTTCTTATCAGGTTAATATTACCAAAACCTTTCGGATCAAACTTCTTTCATTTCCTACAAAGTCACCATATATATATTCTCATTACGAAATAATTATTTTAACTTAAATCAGATAATTGACAACTTGTATTAAATTAGAAACATCTTGACTAATAAGAAAACTTTTCTTTATAAAATTCTTCTCATAAAATATTATAATTTTCATGGTCATAAAACTTAACGTTTGATAAAAACAGATATCTGATAACTTTTAAACATAAATTTGTACTTTCATCAGAAGCTTTATCTTTATAGCATAATAGAATTTCAGAAACTCTTATCTTTAAAGAACAGCTTTTCTTTTCATCATAAACTTCTTTTCATGAAAGCTTTTAACTCTTCATAATGGATTTAAACAAAATCATTCAAATGATTAATAACATAATATAGTTGTTCATAAATAACTTGTTGGTTAGTCCATATCTGATAAGTCTGTACTTATTTGGGAGGCTTCTAGCACCACGGTGCTAGGCATCCTACATTCCCCACAATGTCAGGTATTCCCGGGATCACATCATAATACTTATCTTTCAACCATTGGAGTAGGTTGACTTCCTCTACAAGTTGGCCGTAACCAACAAGGGCGGGTACATTAGAGCCAGTCCCACTTAATGGCCAATCATATAACATTTTCCATGAAAAGCTAGTAATTAACCCCGACTGATAGAGTTCAGATCAGCAGAGGACATAACTCGAAAACATTTTATACTTTACATCATACTGGAATTTCTTATTTTGCATAACATTTCATAATAATAGCATTTTCATTCTTTTCTTTAAACATCATGTTTGTGGAAATTAGTAATGGCATCAATATGGTCAAATCACATACACAGGGTTTCGAAAGCTCACGAACATATCTTTGTCAAAATAATGATTATATGTCATATCTTTAATCAAAAACCTTTTTAATGTATAATATACTTTAAAATAACCTCATGACTTACCAAATACCGATATAACTTATCCCTTACCTGAAAGCAGAGTAACCGAGAGCCTAAAGTCGAAGGAGCTTAGATTTGGATACTGGTAACACCTAAACCAAATATCAAAACTTATTATTATCAATTACTCCTTATCATAAACTTACATATTCATCTCAAAGCCTATCTCTTATAATCAAGGAAATCCTAATCTCACCTCAACGAGATTCCCACAGACACAAAATACATTCATCATACAACATGTTGAATAAAGCAGTTTCATAAATACAACTGTTGTATGGTTTAGAATCCCTCCTTTGAGTACTAAACCTCAAACCAAGTTACACGAAATTAATCTATGATCTAAACATACCAAAAGATAAACACATTAAATTATAATTCAAAACATTCACCCTAACTTTAAAATTAAATCCTCAAAGTCAGAGTTATCATTTACTGTTTACTGCTCCTTTCAGCAGCATATGCCTCATTTGTAAAATACAAATAGGCTGTCCATACACATCCAAATGTCTTGAAAATTTACAAAACCACTCCCCTATATGTCCAGTATATACCATAAAATTTTCGAAGTCAAAACATAAAACCATGATTTCTTAAAAAGTATACAAGACAACGTACTTAAATATGTCCTGATAGAATTTCATGCAACTTAGAAATTAAACCATTATTTTTATATTGATTCAAATGCTGTGAGACCACTTCCATTACAACCATATGTGTCTTAGATTTCATAAGAAATATCCCTAACATCCAAATTTACTGTATACAATTTAATACCTAATTTACCATGTGTAAACACAGAATCTGTCACAGTGATAGCTTTATAACATTTTCTTGTAAATTCACACACAATTATCAAACGATGATATTTTCATATGGGGATTTTTATACACTCATTAGATATGTTACAAAACACTTACATATATTCATTTAACCATTTAGAGCAAAAATACACACAACAAAAATCCCAGCAGCAGCATCAAAAATACTCATCCTAACTTTTTCTTACTTCCTTAATCCTATAAAATCATTAATTAGTAAAAAATCTAATCTACCTTCAACAAATCACCAACACAATTTCAAAACTTCTTAAAACACTATAAATATATAGATTTACAAGTTCATGATTTCCTAATTTCACAAACCACAAAAACCATTACTAAAAATTCCTTGAAGAAATCATGGATTCTAAGATGAGAGTAGCTAGAATCCTTACCAAATTTATGGTTCTTGAGAGGAAATAGAAATAAATCACTCTTGCATGAAAGGATGTCCCTTTCCTAGTGGCTGGACCCAAAAGTATGAGAGGTAGAGAGCTTGAGAGAGTTTTCTTTCTTTTTGGTGTTGGACCCGTAGGATTGCAAGGGAGAGTGTTCTTGATTGTTGTAGTTGTTTTGAAAGAGTCAAAGAAGAGATAAGATGGAGACTTATCTTTCTTTTGGTGTGTGAACCCGTGGACTTGAGAGAAAGACTCAAGGGAGCTTCCTAATACTTTCCTTAAGAGAAAAAGAGAGCAAAATGAAGTAAGAAATTCAGATTTGTTGTTTACTTGTGGAAACTAGAGAGGGAGATGGCTTCTTGGATGTTCAATTTGTTTGAGAAAGTCAAGGAAGAGGTGAGGTGGAGCTTGGTGATTGCATGTCCAAGTCTTGGTCTTTGGGTTTGTTCACATGCATAAAACTTTGGTTTTACATGTGTTGAATTTCAATTGATTGCATGTGGGTGGAATTTCCACTATAACATCTCATGCATCATATGCCTAATTAAAACACCAACTATGTATCAATAACTTAAACCACTTAATATAGTTTTGTACATACTTAGTGTATGTGTGTATATATATATATAATACAAAAGGCCATTCAATTATTTATAATCTTTACAATTCTTATTCAAAGGTATTATAAAATAATGTGCTTATTAAATACTCTTCTATTAATTATAAAAAAGAAGGTTGCTTCAAATAATAATTAACCATTAAAACACATAGTTTAATTATAAAGTTGGGTCGGGGTGTTACACCTAGTTCTTAATGAGTAGAAGGTAATTCGGTAGGGTTGGGATATTACCCATTATTACACATTTAACTAATTAGATCTAACGCAAACACAACTCAACCAAATTATTATAGATAAACCTCAACCCACCCAATTACCCAATAATCAAAATTACCAAATTGCCCCTAAAACTTGAAAATGACCAAATTATTCCTAAAATCCTCTAAAATTGCCAAAATGCACTCTAAACCTAAAAAATGATCAAAATACCCCTGAAATCTAAAAATTACCAAAATATCCCCGAAACATAAAAAATGACTGAAACACCCCCCAAAACCTAAAAAATGACCAAAATACCCCTAAAAACTAAAAATTACCAACATACCCCATAAACCTAAAAAATGACTGAAAGACCATTGAAACCTAAAAATTACCAAAATACCCTCTAAACCTATAAAATGACCGAAATACCCCTAAAACATAAAAAATTACCGAAATACCCCTTGAAACCTAAAAATAACTGAAATACCCCCCCTAAACTTAAAATTACCGAAATACCCTGTAAACCTAAAAAATGACCAAAATACCCTTGGAAATTAAAAATTACCAACCCCCCCCCCCTAGAAACATTAAAAAAAAAAAAAAAATGATCGAAACACCCACGAAACTTAAAAATAACCAAAATATCCCTGAAACCTAAAAAATGACCAAAATACCCCCGAAAACTAAGGTTATGTTTGGTAATAGTTTTTGTTTTCTATTTTCAAAAACTTGTTTTTGGGAATATAAATAAAAAAACAATTTTCTTGTATTTTTGAAATAAAAACCATGTTTGGTTAGTTGAAATTAAAAAGATAGTTTTTTGAAGAAAAAAATAGAAAATATTAAAATATGTTGTTATTAAGATTTGAACTCTAATACTAACTCATTAAATGAGTTAGATTCATTAAATTAAATGTTTGTTTTCATTGACTTTTGAAAATTAGAAACTGAAAACAGCTTTTAGCATGTTTTCAATTTTCTTCACAAATTGAGTTTTGAGAACAGTTTTTGTTTTCTATCCATTTTGGGTTACCAAACAAGTTTTTTAGTTTCAAAAATAGAAAATTATTTTTGAAAACAGAAAATAAGGGGAAAAAGCAGTTACCAAACATACCCTAAAAATTACCAAAATAACCCCTAAACCTAAAAAATGACCGAAAGACCACTGAAACCTAAAAAATGACCAAAATACCCTCGGAACCTAAAAATTACCAAAATACCATCAAAACCTAAAAAATGAGCGAAATACCCCCCGAAAATAAAATTACCGAAATACCCACTGAAACCTAAAAATAACCAAAATACCCCCCATAAACTTAAAATTACCAAAATACCCTCTAAACCTAAAAAATGACTGAAATACCCCTAAAACATAAAAAATTACCAAAATACCCCTTAAAACCTAAAAATAACTTAAATACCCCCCATAAACTTAAAATTACCAAAATACCCTCTAAACCTAAAAAATGACCAAAACATTCCTAAAACTTAAAAATTACCAAAAAAACCCCCCAAAACATTAAAAAAATTATCGAAACACCCACGAAACCTAAAAACGACCAAAATACCCCTGAAACCTAAAAATGACCAAAATACCCTCGAAAACTAAAAATTACCAAAATAACCCCTAAACCTAAAAAATGACCAAAAGACCACGGAAACCTAAAAAATGACCAAAATACCCCCAAAACCTAAAGATTACCAAAATACCCTCAAAACCTAAAAAACGGCCAAAATACCCCCGAAATATTAAAAAAATTACCGAAATACCCCTTGAAACCTAAAAATGACCAAAATACCCCACATAAACTTAAAATTACCAAAATACCCTCTAAACCTAAAAAGTGACTAAGAGGCTGTTTGGATGGCCTGTTTCCGCAACTCAATTCTCAGTTTTCATAACTCATAACTCAAAAATGGTGGGACCCATAACTCAATATCTGTTTGGCGCACGATAACTCTGTTTCCATTACTCAATTCTCTAATTTTTGAGTTATGAGTTATGATAATTGAAAACACATTTTAATTGTTTTCAGTTTCCATAACTCATAACTCAATGACATTTCCGTAAATAACACTACATGAAGGGACCCACTATCAGTCAAAGCCGCAACTTTTGACCATCTTTTTTTTTTTTTTCTTCACTGGGTTTGGTGCGTGCGTTCATGTTCTTTTTTTTTTCTTTTTCCCTTCACACTAGTGGCTTCTTCACGTTCTTCATTGGGTTCAGTTTTTTTTTTTTTTTTTTTTTTCACTGGGTTCTTTTTTTGGCTGGGTTTTTCTAGGTTCAATTCTCTCTCTCTCTCTCTTTTTTTTTTTTTTTTGGGTTCTTTTTTTGGTTGGATTTTTCTGGGTTCAATTCCCTTTTTTTTTTTGGGGTTCGGTGAGTTTGGGTACTGTGAAAAAAAAAAAAAAAAAAGCTGCACCGAGTGACAGTTATGGGACCCACAAATAGTGTGAAAAATATTGAGTGATGGAAAGTGAGTGATGGTGCCAAATGAGTGTGAAAAATTAAGGGTACATTTGGTATGCTGTAATAGCTCCTATAATGGAATAGTTATTCATGTGTAATAACAATTCGGTCATTTGGTTGCATCTTTATTACATGGATTAGTTATTACATTGGAATGACTATTCTTTAAATTGAAGAATAGCTATTCCTCTTTAAAATTGATGTAATAGTTATTCCTTAGTATATATAATAGGTTTTAAAATTAATATATTTCCAAAAATATAAAGTTTCCTTATACATTATCTTTTACAAGCTTTCCATATGTAACAACCAAACTTATGAATAGTAATAGTTATTCCATTACAATGTCTTTTATTCCTAGTAATAAAGATTACTATTCGTAATGTAATCTACATTCAGTGTACCAAACGTACCCTAAGTGATGAATGATGGAAATTGAGTGACGGAAATTGAGTGATAAAAAAATTCATCCAAACAGCCTCTAAAATACCCCCGAAACCTTAAAATTACCAAAATACCCCCTAAACATATAAAATGACAAGAATACCCCCATAACATTGAAATACCAAAATAACTTCGAAATCTATAAAATTACCAAAATAACCCCAGTATATAAAAATTACCAAAATACCCCTAAAACCTAAAAAATGACAAAAATGCCCCTGTAATCTAAAAAATGACTGAAATACCCTTAGAATCTAAAAAATTACCAAAATAACCCCGAAACCTAAAAAATTACCAAAATTCCCTCAAAACCTACAAAATGACTGAAATATTCTTAGAACCTTTAATCTTGACAAAAATACCCTCGAAACATCCAAAATACCCCAAACCTCTATTTTCATAATTTTAGAGATTACAAATGTATTTTGGTCATCTTACATGTTTAGGGGTATTTTAATCACTTTAAAGGTTTCAAGGGTGTTTTGGTCATTTTAGATATTTTCTGGGGTATTTGTTTGTTTTAAAGGTTTAGGGCTATTTTGGTCGATTTATAGGGTTCGAGGTATTTTTGGTAATTTTAGAGGTTTGGGGTTATTTTTGGTCATTTAGAGGTTTTGGGCGTATTTGGTCATTTTACAGGTTTAAGGCTTATTTTGGTCATTTTACAGGTTTTAGGGGCATTTTTTTCATTTTATAAATTTTGGGGGTATTTTGGTTATTTTGTAGGTTTTGGGGGTATTTTGGTCATTTTTAGGTTTACGGGGTATTTCAGTCAATTTTTAAGTTTCAGGGGTATTTTGGTAATTTTCAAGTTTCAGGGGTGTTTTAGTAAGTTTTTAGGTTTCAGTGATATTTTGGTTATTTTTTAGGTTTAGGTGTTACTTTGGTCAATTTTAAGGTTTTAGGGGTATTTTGGTAATTTTTAAGTTTCAGGGGTATTTTAGTCAAATTTTAGGTTTCGGAAGTATTTCGGTCATTTTTTAGGTTTCGGAAGTATTTCGGTCATTTTTTAGGTTTATGGGGTATTTTGGTAATTTTTGGGTTTCGGGGGTATTTTGGACATTTTTTAGGTTTCGTGGGTATTTAGTCATTTTTTAGGTTTAGGGGGTAAAATTTTAAGTGGTTTTTGAGCATATTTGGTGATTTTGGGGTATTTTGGTCATTTTATAGATTTCATGGGTATTTTGCTCATTTTAGAGATTTTGAAATATTTTGGTCATTTAGTGGTTTTTGAGCATAGTTGGTGATTTTAGAGATATCAGGGGTATTTTGGCCATTTTAGAGGTTTCATGAGTATTATGCTCATTTTAGAGATTTTGACGATATTTTGGTCGTTTTAGTGGTTTTTGAGCATATTTGGTGTTTTTATAAAAATTGGGTTTGGGTAGGGTATGGATATCCATGGATAAACAAATTGGGTAACAATTGGATATGGATACTAATTGGGTAAGGTAATTGGGTATCCATGGATAAATTAATTGGTTTGGGTTGGGTATGGGTATACCCTACCCATACCCTATACCCATACCCTACCCATGGCCATCCATAAGTGTGATCCATGAATAGTATTAAAAAGTGTAATGAGACCCATGAATAGTAGTATAAATAAGCTGAATAATAAAATAAATTAGCAAATATAATTTTTGCCGAACACACGGTATTGCTACCATGCTCCTCAAGTACACTTAATAATTTTTTACATTTTGACATATACAGGTTATATTAATTAGAGCATTAGCATTGGAAAATTGCAATGCTATTCTATTTTACAATTCTAAAAACCACTTTATCATTTATACCATCTTATTTTACAGTACCTCCACATCCCAAACTTCTATTTTTATTAAAATATTATTTTTTAATCTTTCTTTATTATTTTTTTTCTAACCGAAACTTTTGTTTTCCTAGGCTTTCCAACAGTCTTTTTTTTCCTCTCTTTCTCCCTCAACACCTGTGTGACACACACAGACCCATCAGAACAAAAACCCAGAAAAACCCAAGCCACCACTGCCCACTGCTCACCAAAATCCCACCGGAACAAAAACCCATATTAAAAAAAAAAAAAAAACCCAGCGTCACAACAGAAGAAGAAAAAAAAAAAAGAAAAAAAAAAACCCATCAGAAACCCAGAATAACCAACCACTTCAGCCACAACCCAACCACAACAAAGCCACACACACACAAACACAAACCATCAACAGAGCCACACACACACACAAACCATCAAACCAGTTGGAGCCAACAACGGCCACCACACCCACCACCCAAGCCACCGATCAACAAACCCATGCCGCCGATTTGAAACCCAGGCCGTCGAAAATACCCAAAAATCATCACCGGAGCCACCATCGGAGCTACCGATGATCAACCCAAATGATCCACCCACCGATCAACGGATCTACCATTTCAAACCCACCGATCAATCGATCCAAACCCACCATCAACCGATCCCAGCCCAATGATCCAAACCCAGCTCGCCGATCCATGCTGATCCAACCTCCAACCTCAAAAATCCAAAACCCAGCACCGGTGCAATGAGAGAGAAGCCGTGCGATGAGAGATGAGAGGCCGTGCGATGAGAGATGAGAGAGTGGCCGTGTGAGATGGGTGAGAAATTTCGGAGATGGGTGAGAAATTTTGGCGATGAAGCTTCAGAGAGGAGAGAGCAGATGGAGAAAGAGAAGGAAGAGTGAGAAGAGCACAGAAAAATGAGAGGGATGAGAGAGAAATTTTGGGGTAAATAGGAGAATAAAATATTATTATTTTTTTGCAATTCTGTGAACAGTACAATTCTAAACATAGAATTGTAAAAAAAATTTGCAATACTACTGTTTACCATTCTCTGATGCAGGAGGTTTTTAGGTTTAAAATGTCAAATTCCTCTTAGATATGGCATTAACATTCCCCAATGCTAATGCTCTAACAAGGAGGTAAAAAAAATCATCCACATTTTAAAATAGGATTAGGTGAAATCATTATAAATACTTCTCCATATAATAATTAATATATATATATATATATATTTTTTTTAAAGATGTTTAATATAATTTTTTTTTTTAATGTGTGTGCTTACAATATTTGCAAAATTTATAAATAAAAAATAAAAAACTATGCGAAAGCACAGGTCAACGATTAGTATTTAAAATAAAAATGAACAAAAATTTAACCATTAAACAATAAGCAATTATTAAAGCCAAAGAAAGAAGAGAAAGTGGGAGCATGTGAGAGTGTGAGAAAAAGAGAGAAACACAGGAGAGAAGAAAATGATGGAAAAAGAAATGGTCCACCCTTCGTTGCAGACATATCAGTATTACCAGAGGGATGCATATTGGACATAGTTTCACTTTCATTGATGACTCCTAAGGATGCTTGCAGAGTGTGTGCGGTTTCTCCTATATTCCGTGCGGTTGCAGAGTCTAACGCTGTCTGGGAGAGGTTCTTGCCGTCAGATTATCAAGCCATCATTGCTCGATCATCATCATCATCGGATTCCTTGAATTTGTGTTCTAAGAAACAGATCTACCTGAGTCTCTCCGATAACCCCATCCTAATTGACGACTCTAAAATGGTGCTACTATCGATCCCTTAATAATTAATTACTATGTTATAAACTGTCATCCTAGGTGCGGTTTGGATTGCGCGTCTGGATCTGGCGTTTTATTTATTTATTTATTTTTTTAAGCCGCATATGTTGACTTTTAAAGACAAAATTTATTGTTTATAAACAGAATATATACCGTTTATGTACTACTTACCTATTTAAAAATATTAAAAATGGTTTATAAACAGAATATATATTGTTTATGTACTATGGCTTTTCAGTAGTTAATCTTCGATTCTTCGTATGGCTAACAGCTTTGAAAATAATAACCTGGTAGCTCTGATTTACATGGAAGCAGCAACATTGGGTGGATTGGTTTCACTATGGACTCTTGAAATTGCTTTTTGGTTATAATTAGTTATATGATCATGCATGCATTTAGTTATAGCGCCATCTGCGAATGGAAAAACAGAACAAACACACACACAGAAGGAGCTTCTATCTCTGTGTACAAATTGTGAACGATTTGGTTGTACGTATGCTTGTGGCCAGTGAAAGCAGCAGCATGCTGAATAGAACCATATCTGTACTGATCTTCTTTCTTTCTAGCAGAGCTTTTTCTTGGACAAATCGAGTGGTAAGAAATGTTACCTACTTGCTGCAAGGGAGCTGTGCATTATATGGAGTGGCTCTCCTCAGTATTGGAACTGGATTTCTCTACCTGAAGAATCCAGGTCTGTCCCTACTCTATTTTAGTACTTCTTTTTTCATTTTAGGCTTTTCATTCAGTTTTTAATTATGTGCATGCAAAAATCAAACAGGTTCCCAGAGGTAGCTGAACTTTTAAAAGTGTGTTGGCTTGATATCTTTGGCAAGATGAGCACTTCCATGCTGTCTCCGAATACAAACTATGCTGCTTACCTTGTGTACAAGTTGACGGAGGAAGCCTATGGATTTGATCACCTTCCTCCAACGGTTTCAGTTGGAACTACTGAAGGAGGTGAAGTTTGTAGGCAAACTGTTTTTTTGGATCAGCCTGCCGTGGAGCCAAACCAGCAAGACCAGATTGTACCGCCACAGCAGCAGCATCTTGTTCTCATTGCTTTGAGTGTGAGAGTGAGCCACAGAAACAGAGTAGTGAGCGATCATGGTTTCTCTTTCCCAGAGGAATGGGTTTGCAGAGTTACCAGAGGGATGCATAGCCAACATACTATCATGGACGACTCCTAAGGACGCCAGCAGAGCCTGTGCGGTTTATCCTCTGCTCCGTGCGGCTGCCGAGTCAGACACTGTCTGGAAGAGAATGTTGCCGTCTGATTGGCAAGCCATCATCGCCCGATCTGTGACTCCCTTGAATTTCTCTTCTCTGAAACACCTCTTCCTCTCTCTCTCCGATAATCCAATCCTCATTGATGGAGCTACAAAAGTACATACGGTTCAGCTGTTAATGATATCTTATGTTATTTGCTTCCAAGATACAATCTTTTTTGTTGGGTTTGGTTTGTGGGTTTTGATATTTACATCCCATTTTATGTTTTGATCTGTCGGTTTGAATATTTGGGTGGGTTGGTTTCATTATGGACTCTCGAAATTGTGTTTGGTTTGAATTTGTTATGTGTGATCATGCATGAATTTAGTTATAGATGAACAGAATCAAAAACTAAAAAAACACAAATAGGAGCTGTTATCTCTGAGATCAAATTATGAAACATTTTGTTGAATGTATGCTTGTGGCCAGTGAAAGCAGCACCATGCTGAATAGAACCATATATATCTATGCTAATCTTCTTTCTTTCTTTCTAGCAGGGCTTTTTCTTGGACAAATTGAGTGGCAAGAAATGTTACCTTCTCTCTGCCAGGGAGCTGAGCATTATATGGGGTAATGGTGACACTCCTCAGTATTGGAAGTGGATTTCTCTACCCGAAGAATCCAGGTCTGTATCTATTCTGTTTTAGTACTCCTTTATTTAATTTTATTTTTAATTTTAGGCTTTTTTCATCTAGTTCTTAATTGTGTACATGTAAAAATCAAGCAGGTTCCCAGAGGTAGCAGAACTTCGTTTTGTGTGATGGTTTGACATCAGTGGCAGGATGAGTACTTCCATGCTATCTCCGAAAACAAACTATGCTGCTTACCTTGTGTTCAAAAGGACGGATAGAGCCTATGGATTTGATGACCCTCCTCCAAGGGCTTCAGTTGGAAGTACTGGAGGTGGTGAAGTTCATCAACAAACTGTTGGTTTGGGCCTATCTGTCATGGAGCCAAACCAGCAAGACCAGATTGTACCTCCGCCGCAGCAGCATGCTTCCTGTCCCAAGCAGAGAGAAGATGGATGGTTAGAGATTGAGTTGGGTCAGTTTTTCAATGAGGGAGGAGAAAATGATGAACTGCAGATTAGACTTACGGAGGTAGAAGCTGGTAACGTGAAGACTGGCCTCATTGTTGAAGGGATCGAGATCAGTCCAACAAAGGGTTAGTAAAATTTGTGCTTTTATTAGCATTAAGTGACATTGATGGCACACTAAATTGCAATTCTATCGACTTGATATTGGTCCCGAGCCAATTGGATGAGTATAAAATTTACAGTGGAATTTCTATCTAGACCTCAAATCTGTAGGGGCGGATTTGAGTGTACTAGCTTGTATGATTTTTGTAAAATTGTAGCATTAGAATCTGGCTTTCAGAATTTTATGGCATGTGTTAGACATATAGGGTAGCATCCTTGTAAATTGGCATGACATGTTGATGTGTTTTAGTACTCAATTGAAGTTTGGAAGGAAGTTGCACATTGCTGGATAAAGCAGTAAGAATGAATTGTACCACCTAACTTTGGGGATTTATTTCTCCAGTTAGGGTGAATGGATTGAGTTGTCAATTTGTGGGAGCTCTATTTAGTATGTATAGAGTATGGATGAATGTTAATGAACCTTGGTTCTACTGTTTAGTACACAAAGGAAAAATTATAAGCCCTGCAACTATAGTTTTCAATGATTAGTGCACAGTTTTGTGTGTTTTGATGTTTAATCTGGTAACTGCATGTTTGAGTGTTTGGTTGCATATGGGATGGTTGTAGGAATTCCTAGGGGCCTAGTTAGGGTGAAGAATTAATAGGTATAGGAATTTGAGGGTGTAAGTAACGAAATTATGGATTAGAACACTCCATGAATTGAATAGTGTGCTTAATAATGAAATTGGCCGTTTTTGATTTTGAAGCAGGACAAGACCAGTAGGGGACTCCACTACGAGCAAAAGCATTGCCTTGAGGTAAGGGATTGTGATATGAGGGTCTAGCAGCCCATATTTTTGTAAACATGTGTTTCAAAACAAAGCTTTTTGATAAACATGATTATGCTTATGTTTCTTTGAAATTATGCACGTTTTTTGTCAAACTATACATATGTTTTATAGTGAGATATGGAGAGTAAATCATGTGGATATGCAAGATGTTTATTACCTTTGTTTGTGACTAATGGATTTTTCAAGGAAATGATTATCAAGGAAACTAAATACTTTTAAGAAAAGAATGTTTTTAGAAAGAAAGTGAATTTCAAACGAAAAGATATACTATTGTGGATCAAGTCAGTGTAACATTGTACTCGGCATAGGCCAAGGAGTACCTGACACAGAATTAGATGAACTGTACCCTGATGTTTGTACCTAGGGGACACATAACCAGATAAATGGCTAGCCCTAAGGGTTGGGTAGTTAAGTTTATGAAAATAATTTAAATGATTATGAACCAGTATATATATAATATGTTTGACACTATGATAGTTTTAGCTTTAGATTCATGAGTTTCACAATTTATGTACGGTTATGAGATCTGCACAAGCATTTTCAGTATGGAAGTTATGATTCTCATGAATGGTGTATGGAACCCCAGTTATATGTTGAATTGATGATGCTTTGCAAGCTAACGATCACAAGTCATGTTTTGCAGGAAATGTTTTCAAAGAAGATGTTACCTTATGTTATAAGCATGAGATCAATGTTGATGTTTCCATAATGAGATTGATATATGCTTTACATTTTTTAGAATGTTATATGTGTTTATGCAAACTCTTGAAACTGTTTATAAGGAAGTCATATCATTACTAAGTAGCATTAATAAAATTTGTGTTACCATCACCATATTGTGCCAATATCATGGCATTTATGTACTGTCACAAACTTATGTAGTGTTCATATTCTGCTTTATGGACAAAAGATTGAACATCTAAACTACAAGCTTATTACCAGTAAAGCCTATCTTTTCTTATTGTTCTTGATTTTGAGCATTGGAGCTATAATTGAGCCTCAAAACCCTTAGCCAAACTGTAAATTAAATATTAGAGCTCTTTTGTGTTATTTTTGTTTTGTGTTTTTTGTTTTGTTTTTTTTGTTTCTTAGCTGGCTTTAAGCAGAGAAGGATTTGAATCAAAGTTCAATTCTATGGGAGAAATCGGGAATGCCGATGAGCTACAAGTTACAAAGTTCTTGACAAGCTGTTATGTTGATTATTGAAACCATTAGTTCAATTTTTCTACAAGTCTTACAATACAATATGGTACAACCGTAAATAGGAGAGTGGATTAACAATCATATAATGGTATAAAATACGAGAATCACAATGATATAATTTTCACTAAAAAAAAATACGGGCTATACTGTCCTCTAACTTCAAATTTTAATAAAAACATTTAAATTTTTTAATAGCTTGGTCTCCAAAAAAAAATCAAATCCCTCCTTAAAAAATAAATTAGTCTTTTAAGGAACTTAATATATATATATATATATATATATATATATATATATATATTGTATTATCTCATAAAAATAAATAGAGAAATAAATTGTACAGATTTTATAAATGCCTTACTCAATTTCACTATTTTTGTGACAGTAATATATGATAATTATATATGTAAAGGGTTGTGGTTAAAAAAAAATCATTGTTAAATCTTAAATAAAATACCTGTATCAATAATAAAATGTTTTCTAAGGAATTTAAGATTTTATCAGCCTCGTTGCAATACATTTTATATACTATGTGTTCAATACTTAAATATTCCTAATTTTTGTAATTTGATTTGTTTATTTATTTCTAATTCCTAATTGGACACGACTCGTGAACTCGACACGATACGACACGAAATTAACAGGTTATAATTTAAGATTTAATGGGTTTGTGTTATATCCAGATTGACACATTTAATAAACGGGTTAGGTTAGTGTCCATCACATGAAACCCATTTGACCCGTCTGACCCATTTAATTAAATGACATTTTACTAATATACCCTTCAAACCCTAAGTATATAAACTTATTAGTTGTTGTGGTTTATTTTCTATGACATATTATGAATGACTATTTGTAATATTGAAATATACTTTAATTTTGAATGAATGTTTGTGATGCAGTTATTCGTTATTTTTGAATTTTATATTAAAACTTTTTTTTTTTTTTTTTAGTTTTTCATAATTCATATCAATTTGGTTCGTACTATTTTTTTTTCTTTTCATTTTGATAAAATCTGATAAATAGGTTGACATGACTAATCCGTTTAATAAATAGGTCGTGTTAGGATTGAGAAATCTTGACTCGTTTCATAAACATGTCGGGTTTGTATTGACCCATATAGTCGGATACTCATGAATCGACACAACATGAACCCGACACGCAAACAAGAATGGTCACCTCTAATTACATACCATTATAGATATTTCCCAGCTATGGAGATTTAAATTATATTTTATTAAAAAGAAACCCTTTTTTTAAGGTTTTAAAGTACAATCCCTTTCTCTCTCAAAAAAAGAAAAAAAAAAAAAAAAAAAGCACAATCCCTAATATGCCCTTAAATGAAGTTTTTGTGCAGCTAAAGGCAGTATTATACACATCATACGTGCAATGTAATAGAAAAGGGAAAAGGCTTTGAATTTTTTTCCGATGATTTCAACATGTTAAATAATTTCTTTTTATTTTTTTCTATAGTACTTAAATTGTTTCTAACAGACATTTACTTAAAAAATAAATGGCTCCTAAAAGAGAATTAAAATGAAAAAAAAAAAAAAAAATTGGAATTAACTTTATTGTATGACTGGCTATACTCTTTTTTTAAGCTACTAAAGCCAAATGAATATTTGAAATTAAATAATAATAAAAAGTAGAAAAAACGAAGCAAAATCTGAAAGTACAATTATACCTAAAGAGAGTTGGTATTTTAAAATTTTTACATAAATAAATAAGCTAAATTAAAGGAAAAATTTAATACAAATATTGTATACTTGCGGTTATTAGAAATAAATTTTTTTAAAAAAAATTGATAAGTAGAAATAAATTAAAATTTTTTGAAAACACAATTGGAATGAGTCAGATAAAAACCAAATAAATTAGAAAGTTTTGAAAACACAATTGGAATAAGTTGGAATAGGGCTGTCCACAGGTCGAGTCGAGTCGGGTTTCGGCTCAACCCGCATCTGAGCTGACCTGGTCAGGTGAAGTAGCCATCAACCCACCGCCGACCAAGAGACTGGTCGAATCGGGTAAATTAGACCTTCAACAAGTAGCAGGTGGGTCGGTCGGAGTCAGAATTCTGAGAAAAAGGCAGGTAATAGCGAGAAAACAGTGAGATTTCGCCAGATTCGGTGAAAATCTCATCTGATTCTGTGAGATTTCGCCAAATCTAGCAGAAATCTCACCGGATTCGATGAGATTTCACTAGATCCAGTCAAAATCTCACTGGATTGACCTAATATCTTGTCAAAATCTAGGTTTTGTCGCCAGGATTTGGGAATTTTTCGCCAGGATTTGGGAATTTTTCGCCAGAATCTGGGTTTTTTCGTCGAAATCTAGGTATTTTTCGCCAAAATTTGGAAATTTTTTGCTGGAAATTCTTAGTACATCGGTCAGTTCGGGTTTTTGGGGTTTTGGGGAAGGGAAACCGAAATTGACCCACCGGAGTCGATTTCTAGTGGTAAAGGCCCACCGCCCACCGCCAGAATAGTCAAGTCGGCCTGTGTTGAATCAGGTCTAGTCAGTTTCTTTAGGTGGGTCAGGTCTTCAGATGTGTTTGGACAGCCCTGAGTTGGATAAAAACCAAATAAATCATACTATATAGAATTACCAGAATAAATTATGGATGCTTTGATCTCATTAAAAGCTCCCAACACCTTCTTTTAAAAAAAAAAAAAAAAAAAAAAATCATGTATTAGATGTAGGGTTGTCCAACTTAGGCTTGCCAAGAGCTTTGTAGCTAAACTGGTTGACATCTCATCGAACTTTTAAGAGAGACATCCATCCAAGATTTAAATCCCTCCACCTCTAGCTATCAAATTATAAAAAATAAAAAATAAAAACTTAGTCTACAGTCAATGGTGAGTGCAGAGCACTCAAACTGATTAATATCACTTCGAGTGGTGGTTTTCCCCCTTCAAAGAATGTTACATTTGTTCGTCATGTTAAGCAAAGTGGAAATATTGTTAATCACGCCACAACAAGAAAGGCTAGAGATGTTGAGAACCTTCAGGTCTAGCTTGAAGATGTTCCTCATAAGGTTTTACCTTTTGTAATTCCTAATGCTTCTTAGCTTTATTTCAATAAAACAACTTTGTCTTGATTCTGAAAAAAGAAATGACTTCGACCAACCCACCATTCCTTGTTGTCATCCATCCTTGTACACCTTGTCACCATTTTTCACGGTTCAGATTTTGCTAAATCCAACAAAGATCTCACTAAATTTGAAAGGTCTTCACCAAATGTTTGGATTTATAAGACCTAATAAAGTTGGCCCAATTGGGTCAAGTAACATATTAGTGGGCAATACGCCAAATCTAACCCATGAACATCCCAATATTGAAATAAAGGAAAATGTTAGGCTTATAAATTTTTTTACAAACTATTAATGTGGTGAGTTGTTATTGGTAAGTAAAAAGAGTGATGTTAGTAGTAAACCCAAATGAAAGCTAGTAAAAATTGACTACAACATTTTTTTTTTTTTTGAGTAAACAGTAATACTTATTAAAATACACATGAAAATAGTAATACTAGTGTTTTAAACCGGGTTTATAATACATTATAGGGTAAATTGCAAAGTACATCCCTAAAGTTTGGGTTGCTTGGATTTTACACCCTAAAGTTTGAAAATTTTAATTTTACACCCTGAAGTTTGATTCCATTAGCAAAAGCACACCCTCGGTTCATTTTAGGTGTTAAGTGACAAGTCATTGCACTGACATGTTTTTTTTAGCCAAGTCAGCCCTTAAACATAGAGAATAGTTGTTGTTTTGCATGAATTTTAAAATTCTTACGATACTGTTTCGCAACTATTCCCAAACTCAAAACCCCACGAATTAGCTCAATACCAAATCGTAGAGCAAAGACCCATCGTGAACCCATCCCCTCAAAACCATCGGCTCAGCAATTGACAAATTGTTTGTTTTAGTTATTGTTAAAAGAGTTGAACTGTGCAATAAACTACTTTTCGTCAAACTATGCAGTCTTCTCATGATGTAAAAAGAGTTAGTGAAAAGGTTATTTTGTTTCCCAATTTTTTAAGGGGCATTAGATGCCTGTGGGGATCCCATTATGTTTGACGAAGCATTGAGAGAATTTCATTGTGTTTCAGTCGGCATTTGAAGTCTACTTTTCTTACATCTATATATATATATATTATCTTTTATATATAGAGAACCACTTGTTGCACAACTTCTCAACTTCCAAGATAGGGGTTCAATGCTCTAGAATGGATTTGGTATGAAATTGCTAGTGGTTTTATGAGATCTGCTATAAGTTTATGGGGTTCATGGGTTAGGGATTTGGGAATAGGTTCAATTTGGGTGAAAGGGTGTCGTGGGTTTTGATTTATGAGTTGTGTTTTCCATTTGGGTAAAATGGTGTCTTTAAAAATATGGAATTTGTGTTTTGATTTTTGGACAAAACAGTACTATTTAGAGATGCCAGCTATTCTCTATGTTTTAAGGGATTTTTTTTTTTTTTTTCAAAATAACACCATTTTTCAAAAAATTTCGTTAGTTAACACGGTTTCCAAACTATTTAGAAAACTAACACCTTGAGTTTGTTAGAGTCGATTTTGTTGTAGTAACTCGAGCATAAAGACTCGAGTTCCTTGATCTGGCCACGTTGAAATCGAGCTAAGGAGACTCGAGTTTCACACAGAATTCCTTTCGTCGCCTTCAACCAACTCCAGTAAATTCTTCCTCCTCACAAGTTCGATCTCATCCAATCAACTCCAGCAAAACCTTCCTCACAATTCTGATCCAATCAGAACAAAACCAGCAAAACCTAGGTACAATCATTCCGATCAAAACCTTCCTCACAAACCCAAACCCAACACCTCATACCGATCAAAGCCAATCAAAACCCTGAAAACTCAAACCCAAACCCAACAATCATGCCACCACCTCATACCGATCGGAACTCATAAACCCATAACCAAAAATCGCGCCACAACTTATCCCAATCGGAACCTGTAAACCAAAACCCAACAAATGCTATTCATACCCACAGAGAAGAAGAGGAGACCCATACCCACCTGTCTTCATCTCAATGGCAAATTAGGCCTGTCTCTGCTTTCTCTCTTTTTCTCCGATTCTCCCTTTTTCTTTTTTTATTCCAAGAGCCACTCTGATGCCGATGTTGAGATCATGATTTTTGAGTTGGAGAAGAAGAAGAAAGAAGGAAGTAGAGAGTGGGGTCTTTGGTTTTCAGAGCAAGAACTCGAGATTTACAAACTCGACTTCCCCCAAGAAATCGAGTTTTTAAGACATAATTTGCTAGCAAAATCGATTCTAACCAACTTGAGATGTTAGTTTCCTAAATAGTTTGAAAGCTATGTTAACTAACGAAATTGTTTGAAAAATGGTGTTATTTTGAAGAAGAAAAAAAATCTTGTTTTAAGTGAAATAACAATAGTTTAACGGCTGATTTGGCAAAAAACAAATACAAGTCAATAGGATGACATGTCACTTAACACCCAAAAATAACGGAGCATGTTTTTTTGCTAACGAAATCAAACTTCAGGGTGTAAAATTAAAATTTTCAAACTTCGGAGTGTAAAATCTAAGCAACTCCAAATTTTACAGTATACTTTACAACTTAGCCTACATCATATAATCAAAGTACAACTACAACACTTTTTTGTAAAAATACTGTAAAGGAGTAATTTATAGTCATAGCTTTACTCAAGAAATAAATTTTAGAACATTCTTTTAAAAAAATCAGACCGAAGAGAAAACAAAAACTTAACCGTTAAGCAATAAGCAATTAAAGCCAAAAAGAAATAAAGTGTGAGAGAGATAGAAACATAGGAGAAGAAAATTATGGAAAAAGAGAGAGAAGGACAAAGAAACGGTCCACCCTTCGTTGCAGACATATCAGTATTACCAGAGGGATGCATATCGGACATAGTTTCATTGACGAGTCCTAAGGATGCTTGCAGAGTGTGTGCGGTTTCTCATATATTCCGTGCGGCTGCAGAGTCCAACGCTGTCTGGGAGAGGTTCTTGCCGTCCGATTATCAAGCCATCATTGCTCGATCATCATCATCATCGGATATCTTGAATTTATCTTCTAAGAAAAAGATCTACCTCAGTCTCTCCGGTAACCCCATCCTAATTGACGACTCTAAAAAGGTGCTACTATCCCTTAATAATTAATTACTATGCCACAAACTGTCTTCCTAGTTTTCCACTTCTAGAACACTTAATTCTGTTTCTGAATTTGCTGAATGAAAAGAAGTAAAGGAGCTTCTATCTCGTTGTTCAAAATATGAAAGATTTGGTTGTATGTATGCTTGTGGCCAAATCTGTGCTGATCTTCTTTCTTTCTAGCAGAGCTTTTTCTTGGACAAATCGAGTGGTAAGAAATGTTACCTTCTTCCTGCAAGGGAACTGTCCATTATATGGGGTGGCACTCCTCAGTATTGGAGATGGATTTCTGTACCTGAAGAATCCAGGTCTGTCCCTATCATATATTAGTACTTTATTTATTTATTATTTTTAAATTTAGACTTTTTTTTTTCATCTAGTTCTTAACCGTGTACATGTAAAAATCAAACAGGTTCCCCGAGGTAGCGGAACTTCATGTTGTGTGGTGGTTTGACATCAGCGGTAAGATGAGTACTTCCATTCTGTCTCCCAAATCACACTATGCCGCTTACCTTGTGTACAAGTTGAGGAGCAGAGCCCATGGATTTGATGGCCCTCCTTTCAAGGCTTCAGTGGGAACTATTCGAGGTGAAGTTTATGAACAAACTGTTCGTTTGGGCCTATTTGTCATGGAGCCAAACCAGCAAGACCAGATTATACCGCCCAGCAGCAGCACACTTCACGTCCCAAGCAGAGAGAAGATGGATGGTTAGAGATTGAGTTGGGTCAATTTTTCAATGGGGGAGAAGAAGATGACGAACTGCAGATTAAACTTATGGAAGTAGAAGCTGGTACCCACAAGACTGGCCTCGTTGTTGAGGGGATCAAGATCAGGCCAACAAAGGGTTAGTAAAATTTGTGCTTTTATTAGCACTAAGTGACATTGATGATACACTAAATTGCAATTCTATCAAACTTGATATTGGTCCCAAGCCAATTGGATGAGTATAAAATTTATAGTGGAATTACTATCTAGACCTCAAATCTGTTGGGGCAGACTTGAGTGTACTAGCTGTATGATTTTTATTAAATTGTAGCTTTAGAATCTGGCTTTCAGAATTTTATGGCATGTGTTAGACATATAGGGTAATATCCTTGTAAATTGGCATGACATGTTGATGTGTTTTGGTGACTCAATTGAAGTTTGGAAGTAAGTTGCACATTGTTGGATAAAGCAGTAAGAATGAATTGTACCACCTAACTTTGGGGATTTATTTCTCAAGTTAGGGTGAATGGGTTGAGTTGTAAATTTGTGGGAGCTCTATTTAGTATGTATAGAGTATGGATGAATGTTCATGTACCTTAGTTCTACTGTTTAGTACACAAAGGAAAAATTATAAGCCCTGCAACTATAGTTTTTTATGATTAGTGCTCAGTTTTGTGTGTTTTGATGTTTTAAACTGGTAATTGCATGTTTGAGTGTTTGGTTGCATTTGGGATGGTTGTAGGAATTCACAGGGGCCTAGTTAGGGTGAAGAATTAATAGGTATAGGAACTTGAGGGTGTAAGTAACGAAAGTATGGATTAGAACACTCCATGAGTTGAATAGTGTGCTTAATAATGAAAGTGGCTGTTTTTTATTTAGGGGCAGGACATGAGCAGTAGGGGACTCCACTACAAGCAAAAGCATTTGCCTTGAGGTAAGGATTGTGATATGAGGGTCTAGCAGCCCATATTTTTGTAAGCATGTGTTTTAAAACAAAGCTTTTTGATAAACATGATTATGCTTATGCTTCATTGAAATTAAGCGTGTTTTTTTGTCAAACTATACATATGTTTTATAGTGAGATAATGAGTAAATCATGTGGATATGCAAGATGTTTATAACCTCTGTTTGAGACTAAAGATCAAGGAAATTATTATTATGGAAACAAATTTGTTTTAAGGAAAGAATGTTTTTAGAAAAAAAATGAATTTCAAACGAAATGATATACTATTGTAGATCAAGTCAGTGTAACATTGTACTCGGCACAGGCCGAGGAGTACCTGACATAGTCAAATGAATTGTACCTTGATTAGTGCCGGCTAAAAACTATAAGCAACTGATGCAGTCACCTAAGGCCCCAAGTAAAAAAAAAGTCCCAAAATTTTAACCAATTGGGTTATTTATAACTAATAAATAAAATAATAATTTTTAATCAGACAAAATTTAGCTACAAAATTGGTTATAACATTAGGCTGACACAGGCCGAGGAGTACCTAACACAATCAAATGAACTGTACCATGATTAGTGCCAACTGAATACTATAAGCAACTAATGTAGTCGCCTAAGGCCCCAAGTAAAAAAAAGTTTCCAAAATTTTAACCAATTGGGTTATTTATAACTAATAAATAAAATAATAATTTTTTATCAGACAAAGTTTAGTTACAAAATTGGTTGTAGCATTAGGCTATAACATTACTCAATATTTTTTTATTAGATATGAATTTTGACAAATCCATCATTGGATGACATATTCTTCTTATATTCTCCATACTTGCAAAATTTCTAGAAAATTAAAGATCAATAACTATGTCATCAATAAATTATTTAAATTGCAAATTTTTGTAGTTTAAAATTATGCATAAAATATAAACTTATAAATCATATAGTAAATAATATCCGATTGACACGAAATTTGATATGTGTATTAAGAACATAAAGAACATGCAATTCAATGGTTAGATTTTCAAAATATATAGTAATGTTTATTTTATAAAGTAAGGTTGTAGCCTAAAATTACAATCAATTTTGTAGCTAAACTTTGTCATTTTTCATCAAATAAAAAAAATAAAAAGAGAGAAAAATGTTACGTTCACAACATTTTTCAAAATACTTTTACAACAAATGCTAAGTAGCAGGTTGTTACAACCTGTTATTAATGGCAAAAAAATAATTATAGTAGTTTGTCAAATAGAAAACAAGAAGCAACTTAACACCTAGGATTTGTTATGAAAAATATTGTGAATGTTGCACTTCTTAAACAAAAAAAAAAAAAAAAAAAAAAAAAAAAAACATTACATAAAAATATATATATTTAATGTGGTTCATGTTAATTAGTAATAATTTTGCATTTAAAACAAAGGAATCAATTTTTACCTTAGGCCCCTAAATCCATCAAACCACCCCTGACCCTGATGTTTGTACCTGGGGGACGCATAACCAAATAATGGCTGGCCTTAATGGCCGGGTAGTTAAGTTTATGAAAATGATTTAAATGATTATGATCCTGTATATCTTTAATATGTTTGACACTATGATAGTTTTAGCTTTAGATTCATGAGTTTCACAATTTATATGTGGTTATGATCTGCATAGACATTTTCAGTATGGAAGTTATGATTCTCATGAATGGTGTATGGAACCCCAGTTATATGTTCAATTGATGATGCTTTCCAAGCTAATGATCACAAGTCATGTTTTACAGGAAATGTTTTCAAAAGATGTTACCTTATGTTATAAGCATGTGATCTATGTTCCAGAATGAGATTGATATATGCTTTACGTTTTCGAGAATGTTATACGTGTTTATGCAAACTCTTGAAACTATTTATAAGGAAGTCGTAACCACATGTTAACAATACTTTTTCTATCATGCAGGTTAGATATATGCTCATGTCACGCCTCCCTTACTTAGCAAGTGGTATGCTCACCCTTAACATTTTCAATGAGCAGGTATTTTCCTTTTGCAGCTCAAAGTCTCAGCAGTGGAGGAGTTTATGTAGGAGTCATGATGGAAATGTTATTGTATTTTAAGATACTGAGTACCTAGATAGTTATGATGTATGGTAGTGGGAGATGGAACAATTTTAACGATGGCTATGTAAAAATAAATTCTGTTGTGCTATGCATATTGAGGTTACCTAATCATTATGTTATTACATTTGATGGTACTCTAGATGCTCTGATTCGTCACTTCCTGTAGATGGGCAAATCGTTCATATCTTATAGATGATAAATAGAATCACTTGATAAGCATGAGTAAAAGACTAGTAACAGGAAAAGAAAAATTTTCATACACAGTTAATTGGTTTGTGTTAATATCCATTTGGGTATGACACTTGATTGATTTTCATATCTTATAGATGATTTGGGTATGACACTTGTCCAGCCCTCGATTGAGCAAGTGTCTAACGAGAGCAGAAAAACTATCAAACAAACTTTCATTAAATACTTGCCTTTTCTATTTTTTGTTTCATTTGGTATTAGGCCAAGCATGTGTTTTAAAGAATTTCAGAGTTACCATGAGTACTGGACAGTTTAGACCATCTACTAGTTACCTATAAGATTTTAATGTTCAATTATTATGAGAATATTTAATCATAGTCAATAAATCATTTTAAATAGCTCTTCTAAATTTCTTGAAAGATATGGATAGCTCTTTATGAATAAAAATCTTTAAAAATTTGAAGTTGCAGCATGATAGTTAGTATAAGCTAAGCTGGAATAAGAAAAGTGTATATTACACATTATAATACTCCGCATTACTTTTTTTGTATAGCTTGACATTGATTTTGTAGATAAAGTGGGTCGAAGAAGAAAAAAAAGACTAATTTTTCCCCAAATTTCCATTAAAATAACTACATACAGACTATACAATACACATAATTCCTTCCACAAATAAAGAATATTGCATACATTTCATAATCGAGTCATGAAATTGATTTGGATCAGACCAATAACGAAAATCTTAAAAACCTATTTGAAAGCACAAAAATTACAAAAGCAATCTTAGTTACTTCAATCTAGAATGCATGAAATTAGAAATTCATTGAAAGAGATTACATGTCCTCTGTAGATCCGTAATACGAGAGACAACACAAAATGCCCCCTTAATCATCTGGACAAACACATGCAGGTAAACCCAGGCTCAACAACTGAGAGCTAAGAGACCAAATAGCCACTCACACTCTGTAGGCCATATAACTTTTTTTAAGGACTAGTTTGACTCGTACATGCAAGGCACATGCTGCCCCTTGGGTGAGAAGTTTAAAATAGAGTTTCTATTTGAAGAAGTACAAAACCATTTACTAAAAAATGTATGTCATATAATGCTAATATCATTCATATAAGAATTTTGAGTATATAAATTTAATACTACTTATGTTCATTTTTTTTTTCTAATTTTTAATGAGATAGAAGGTGTGGTGATCTTTGTTATGTGGTAATTTTTATTGAGTATATGTGATTAGTTTTTTTTTTTTTTTTTTAATTTTATAATTCATTAATATTAGATTTCTAGTATTTTGCACTCATTAACTCACTTGGCACAAAGATTAAAAAACTTAAATGGATAATTATGATGTGGTTTTCACATAAATTTAGACATATGGCGCAAAATTGGATTCTAATTTCAAATTCTAATTGAACTTTCTCTAACACCCACTTGCAACCTATCGGTTTCTTTCCCTTTGGAAGTTCTGACAACTCTCAAGTCTTGTTCTTATTCAAGGACTCCATCTCCTCCACCATAGCTTCCATCCACTTGTCCTTTTCAGAGCTATCAATTGCTTCCTGAAAAGTGGAAGGATCCCCGCTACTGATTACTAAGCAATAAGAACCAAGATCCTCAAAACCATACCTGACCGATGGTCTTATGTTGCGTTTAGGCCATTCTGATATCATGTTGTGATCTTCTTGATCACTATTGTGAGGTTCTTTCTTTAGCTGAGACTCCACTTCATCTAGCTCCACCTACACCACTAATCTATTACTGTCACTACTGCTTCCCTTTTCTTGAGACTCTACTGAAAGTTCAAATATGTGTAAAAACACCCTTGAACGTTTAGACCCCCAATTAACAAATTACCAATTCAAGCTTTATATCAAACAATTAATGTGCGGAACATGAACTAAAGCATAACACAGAATTGGTAAACAATCTAAGCCAATTAAAATCACATCCACAGCAGACAATAAAAGGCAAAGATAAAGGGAAGGAAGATGCAAACACAAGGACAACACGCGATGTGTTATCGAAGAGGAAACCGAAGCCCTTGGCGTAAAACCTCTCCGCCGCCCTCCAAGCGGTCAATAATCCACTAGAAAATGTAGTTGGGATACATGAACAGCAATAGACCCTCCAAGCCTAATCTACCCGATGTACCTAAGCCCTCCAAGCTTCTTGCTCCAACGAGGTTGCGCCGAACCTATTTCTTTTCTAGCTTCCCGGATTCCGCTACTAGACCATAGCATCAACCAATGAATATTGGTTCCTTCCTAACTGCTTCCCAGAACACCAAACAACCCTCTCACAGTAATGGATATGGTGAGAACAAGGTTTTGGTAAAAAGGCCTCTCAAGGATTTGGCAATGGAGAGGAAGAGAGTTGAGGAATTTGAAGAGACTCTAATGTAAAGATTGTAGATGGTTCAATCTTGTTTTGCTCTAGGGTTTCTCTCTCAAAATTCTCTCTGGAAGCTCTCTCTCATTTGTGGGTAAAAGGGGTATTTATACTGAGGTGAGAGAGGAATGTGAAACGTCAGGTTTTTCAAAACAGGGCTGGCTCGCGGCTTGTCCTCGCGGCTTGACTGAGTCGCGAGATCCAGTCGCGAGTTAACCGTATGGCCAGTTGTCCTGTTTTGTCCTGTAGTGCTCCAGCTGGCATGACTGTTCACCTTCCGGCATGCTTGGCACGTGTGCTGCGTCTGGCGGCTTGCAGCCGCGAGTCACCCGCGAGACCCAGCCGCGAGTCTCTGTTTTCTTGCACACTCTTAAGCAATCTTCACTCTATCTCACTCACTACCCTTACAACAAGCCCACCTAAATACAGGGTTACTAAATGCTGAAATACAAGCAAATTTGGCACGGAATAAAGCCAATTAGATGGTTGAATAAATTTCAACCTTACAATCTCCCCCTTTGGCTATTCCGTGACAAAACCCTAAAACAGACTCTAGACTTAACATGTGAGTTGGGAACAGTTGATCAAAACTCACTCACACCTAACTCTAGAAGCTGTGAAGCACTTGAATCATATGAACAAAAGACTCCTGAAACACAACAATACACCATGATCATTGTAAGCAGAAAATCGTGAAATGCATATGAAACAGGCAATATGTGATCAAGCAAAGATGGAGTTAAGAAACAAACCATGGCTTGATCAACCAAGTAATCACTACAAGGAAGTGACCACAATGCTCATTCACACTTGGAATGAACACTAGGACATACAAGGTAACAAGCTCAATGCAAGTCACTTGCATCCCAAACACTCAACCAATGCATAATACACTACGTATATGCATCTAGGAACAATCCTACAAGGGCACAAGAGTGACAGTACTTAAAGAAAATGCAATACATTTAAATAGAAGTACTGATTTAAACAAAGCATAAAAGGCTGCATAAAGCATGATACAAACCAAAAAGCCTACAAACTATGCATAAAACATAACCCTAAAAGCTTACAAAAGCAACATGGGTACAAGACACAATATAATCCTGAATAAAATCAACAATATATATATATATAAAAGATTAAACCAAGATTATAAGTTATGAGTTAGAAACAAAAGTACACCAAAACCTCAGTGTATCAAACCCATATAAACACTAAACCAAAAAAAATAAGATATAAGATAAAGTAATGCTCCCCCTCAACATAATGCTCCCCCTCAAGGTCTGTTTCTCAAAACTTTCTCCCCCTTTTTGACCGGAATGGCCAAAGGGTCAGTTCCCATGATTTGTGGCGAAGCTGTCGAATTTTGCAGAGAGAATATCCAGCTGGTCCTGCATGGCTATCATCCTCTCAGACTGCTCTGTCTGGACCTCTCTGAGTCCATCAAGTCTGTCCAGAATTATTTGAAATGAGTCTTGAGGTACAGCTGAAGAAGTTGATACTCTAGTCCTCTTGCCACTCCTTCTGGGTGTTGAAGTTGATGCCTGGCCTGCTGCCTCTGTCTCAGTCTCCATTTGAGCACCTTCATCTTGTTCAGCCCCTTCTTCATCTACATCACCCGGAAGCCGGACTTGTATCCTTATGATGGTTTGCTTGTTGATTGCTGAGGGTATTGGCATTAGACTGAGGTCTTGAGGAATTGGAATTCCTTTTGCCCTGAAGATCCGCATGAGAAGGCTAGGAAAAATTAGCTTAGCACGGGAAGTTGTTCTGGTCTCTTCCATGATTGTATCAAATATATGAGAGCTAATGTCAATGAATGTTTTCTCCTTTAGCTCCATAAGAAAAATGGCTCTGGCATTGTTGATTGTAGTGAGTTTCGTCACAGGATACAAGTTGTGCATCATGATGATGGTGAGGCACCTCATGTCAACTGGAAAAGCTGTGGTATTGAGACACTTTCCTTCTCTCTGTCCTCCAATGCGGTTTTGAACAGATTCTAAAGACAACATTCTGTCTTTGTAGTTGGTAAACTCATGCTCCTTTAAACCCTTAAGACCAAGGACCCCATCAATATCATGGGCATCTAGAGTAAATTCATGCCCTCTGATCCAGCAATCTAGCTCATCTTCCCTAATCTTCACATTCGAGTAAAATTATCTTATCAGTGGCTCACACACACCCGGTAGACCACTTAACAACTTTTCCCAGCCTCTGCCTTCAAAGCATGTGGGAATAAATGTATCTTTGAGGTCCACTAAATCCACAAATCTTTCTTGAATTATTTTTCCCTTCATGAAAAAATCTTTGTATCTCTCAAAGTGTTGAACTGACCGAAACAGATTCGAATCCATTTTCAATCGTTTGTCAGCCTTCTTTGCAGGAGTTTTCTTCTTCGGAGGTGAGGGAGCCATCTGTGAACAATCAGAAGAGGCCACAACAACACAGTACAATACATGTGTAGACCAAATCAGTACAATGTTAGTGACAAGGACAAAAATGCCACCACTCAGATGAACTAAAATCAATTAAACTTCATGTTACTTAAGACAACCACACAGATGAACAGACTTAAAATTGGATACACAAGAACAAATTGGTATAATTCGTGGGAAAGATTTTGAAGACAACCGAAAGACAAATACATGTCAATGAGACATGCAGATTGATGTGTATGACTAAGCTCAAAGAACAAAAGACAGGTGCACACAAGAGATGGACAGGCACAATTTTAACACAGTAAACCTCACAGCCACAATAGGAACATTTTGAGACAATATAGTAGCATAATATCAGACAAGAAATGAGACCAACAACTAGCAAGCCCTAGCTAAGCACATGAAAAACAACTTAGTTAAATGCAACCTAAAACAATAGCTACACAAACTAAGCAAGGACAAAGAGCAATAGTCGAATAGAAACCCATAACAAAAACACACACAAATGCGAGAAATTAAGAGGGAAAATCACAGAATCAAGTGAAATACAGTTCAAGAAAGAAAACCCATACCTGTTACTTGAAGATTTCGAACTGAAAAGAAGCAATAATGGAGTTCGAAAATGGAGGAACAGTGTATATGGGTAAGAACATTTTAGAGAGACAATGAACAGTCACAAAAGTTCGAGGGAAAAACTGAAAAACGCTTTTAAAAACTGTCCCTAGTTTTGCCAAACACGCGTTTTTCGCGACTGAGGTGAGTCGCCAGCAAGTCGCCAGGTTGAGCCGCCAAGACACTCAAAGACAAAATTTTAAAAAAATTTCTAAGTGTTTTTCGCGACTGGAAGGTCTACCCGCGAGGGAGTTGCGAGCTGAGCCGCGAAAATCTCTGAATAACCTCGCGACTGGACCTTTCACTCGCGAACAAGTCGCCAAAATGGACCCGCGAACACGCGACTGAGGCTCGCGACTTGACATACCCGCGACTGAGTCGCCAAAACAGGGCAAAATTTTTTTTTTTTGAAATTTTCATTTTTGAAGAACAAAATACTTTCCAAAAACACCTAAAATACTCAAAAATCTTTTTGGGCTTGAAACAACAAAGATTGAGCATGTGAAAAACATATTTCATCAAGTACAATTACACAAATTATTATGGCATTCATTGAACATAAACTTGTGTGTTGTGTGTGGATATCAACAATGAGATAATCCTTAGTCTAATATGAAGCTTCAATGATCAATTCAACCAAGGCATACACAATTAGCACTAGATCATGTGATCTATCTCACTTATAGAAATATGTATATATGACCTCCCACAAAACTTGATAACATAACTTGGAGCTTTACATTTGACTCCACTTTCAATCATAACATTTGATCTTTTTGATCCTTTTGAGACAACACCTCTCATTGTGAGAGTGATATTTGATAAATCTCTTTAATGAACAAGCCTTTGGCCTTTTGAATAAACATTCTCTTTAATTTTTGGTCGCTTTCCCTTTTTCCTAGTCGAATACTAGTATGTGCAACAGGCTTTTGCAGCTCAATATCTCTTTTCATTTGGAGATTTACATTTGGTGAGCTCTTTTTATCAATAACAAAAATAAAGAGTGGGAAGATATATAGACACAAGTCTATGCATGTCTCAAGATCAACATAACCATTCACTCATCATTCATGACAAGTTTGAAGATCTATTTATAACAATCACATTGATTTCAAGATTTCTCCCACAGTGATATGAGTGCAAGGAAACAAGCAATGCTCGAAAATGCACAAAGCCATTAGCACAAAGGTACAAGGCAAAACATGTTTTGAGACAAAAGCTCAACAATGTCAATCAAACTTTTGATTTTCTAATTTTCTAATTTTTATGTGATTTTTGGATTTTTGACACATAAGAAGAAAAAGATTGATAAAAAATAAAACAAAAAACAAAAGTATGCACAAGTAGACAAGCAAACAACCAGCAACAAAAACAATAAGCAAACAAACAAACATCGTCGCAAAGCATAGGAAGTATTAATGCATGGACATGTTGTAATGCTTATGCATGAGTACCCTTCTTCACCCACACGTCACTTGCGTTTGGGGTGATTTCCTTATAGGATTGGGTACGGGGGTTAGGGCTTTCAAACCTTCGTGAGAAGCTTTCCAAGCAGTTGGTGAATGCACCAATCATCTTCATCATGTTCATCATTCCGGGATCACCATTTTGATCTCTAGATTGTTCATCTGCCCAATTTCTTCTATCAATTCTAGGTCCTCGTGACCTTTGAGGTGTTGCACTATTCTTTGCTCTCAGCTTTTGGCAATTTGGTCGAGTATGCCCTTGAAGTCCACAATGATGACACACATAAGTTGATCTAGGACCTCTTTGTGGCCGTGGACGAGATTTGGCTCGAGATTCTGACCTGTCCACAGATTGATTACGGGAATTCAACAACCGTTCGTTCCCCATATTTCTCTTCTCCTCTATCTTGGGCTTCTCAGCAGTAGGACCAACATCAACTGGATCTTTAGCCTTAACAAATTTCACTTCTTTAGTGACATTTCCAGATGAGCTACTTCCTCTGGTATATCCCAATTCGGATTTGTCTGAAAAGCTCTTTTGAGATGAAATAACATCATCTAGCTTCTTGGTGGTAACCCTCTCTATTTTAGCATTTGCTTACACAACCTCTTGCCCAAGAAATCTCACTTTTGTGTAAGCTTCTGACAGCTCACCATTCAAAGTTTCTATCTCACATTTGGCCTCCCTATATCGGATTAGGAGACTTTTATAGTCCTCCTCTGCCTTCTTCATCTTTCTCACAGCTGCCTTGGCCACCCTTGTGTACTCACCCGACTTTTCAAGGAGTGAGTTATAATTCTTTTGAAGATTGGTTGTGCTTACATCTTCTTCAACATCTGATTCCTCGACAATTCCCAATGATTCTTCATCACTATGTTCTCCAAGGTCTCGTACAAGCAGATTCAATTCATCTGAAGACTCAACATGGGCAATAGTCATAAAAGCTGAATAGTTCCCCTCTCCATCACAGCTTTCTTCTGATTCTGAGTCGGATGAATCCGAGTCACTTAATGTCGTGGCATACACCTTGCCTTTCGATTTCAAATAATTCGGACATTCTTTCTTAAAGTGTCCATACCCGTTGCATTCAAAACAAGTGACACCTTGTGTAGATTGGGATTCTTTTCCATCTTTCCTTTTGAATTCCCTTTTCTCCCTTCCTGAACTTTGGAATTTTCCTTTATCACCAAATTTTCCATTATTCTTGAATTTCAAGAATTTTCGGAAATTTTTTACAAGGTATGCAACATCTTTATCAACCACATCATCTTCCGATGAGTCATGGACTTCTACCTTCTCATTAATGGTCTTAAGAGTAAGAGATTTACTCTTCCGTTGATTGGGCAGCGACATCTCATAAGTCTGAAGAGAACCAACCAGCTCTTGGACTTTGATGTCATCGAGGTCCTTGCTCTCTTCAATCGCTGTCACTTTAGCACGAAAACTTTCCGGCAATGATCGAAGGATCTTCCTTACGATTTTAGAATCCTCCGTTTTCTCCCCCAAATTGAACTTGCTGACTACCACCTCATTCAGCTTCCCATAGAAAGAGTCGAAGAACTCATCCTCACTCATTTTGAGCTCCTCAAACCGAGTGGTCAGCATTTGCAACTTGATGTCTTTCACTTTCTTCGTGCCTTCGTAGGTGGTTTCCAATATCTCCCATGCTTCTTTGGCAACGGTGATGTGGGACATCCTGTGAAATTCGTCAGGAGACACACCACAGAAAATAGCATTTAAAGCTTTATTATTAGCATTAGATGCAGCGAGTGCTGCCTTATCCCATGTGGATTTGGCTGCCTCAGGTCTGGTCCAACCACTCTTAACTGCATCCCAAACAGATTCATCAATGGAGCACAGAAATGCTCTCATGCGAACCTTCCAAAAAGCATAATTACTACCATCAAAATATGGAGGTGCATTTAGGGATTGAGACCGATCCATCTCAAAAGGGAGTCAAGGATCACACAATGGTATTGAAACCAATAAAAGTGTACCCGCTCTGATACCAACTGAAAATTCAAATATGTGTAAAATCACCCTTGAACGTTTAGACCCCCAATTAACAAATTACCAATTCAAGCTTTATATCAAACAATTAATGTGCGGAACATGAACTAAAGCATAACACAGAATTGGTAAACAATCTAAGCCAATTAAAATCACATCCACAGCAGACAATAAAAGGCAAAGATAAAGGGAAGGAAGATGCAAACACAAGGATAACACGCGATGTGTTATCAAAGAGGAAACCGAAGCCCTCAGCGTAAAACCTCTCCGCCGCCCTCCAAGCGGTCAATAATCCACTAGAAAATGTAGTTGGGATACATGAACAGCAATAGACCCTCCAAGCCTAATCTACCCGATGTACCTAAGCCCTCCAAGCTTCTTGCTCCAACGAGGTTGCGCAGAACCTATTTCTTTTCTAGCTTCCCGGATTCCGCTACTAGACCATAGCATCAACCAATGAATATTGGTTCCTTCCTAACTGCTTCCCAGAACACCAAACAACCCTCTCACAGTTATGGATATGGTGAGAACAAGGTTTTGGTAAAAAGGCCTCTCAAGGATTTGGCAATGGAAAGGAAGAGAGTTGAGGAATTTGAAGAGACTCTAATGTAAAGATTGTAGATGGTTCAATCTTGTTTTGCTCTAGGGTTTCTCTCTCAAAATTCTCTCTGGAAGCTCTCTCTCATTTGTGGGTAAAAGGGGTATTTATACTGAGGTGAGAGAGGAATGTGAAACGTCAGGTTTTTCAAAACAGGGCTGGCTCGCGGCTTGTCCTCGCGGCTTGACTGAGTCGCGAGATCCAGTCGCGAGTTAACCGTATGGCCAGTTGTCCTGTTTTGTCCTGTAGTGCTCCAGCTGGCATGACTATTCACCTTCCGGCATGCTTGGCACGTGTGCTGCGTCTGGCGGCTTGCAGCCGCGAGTCACCCGCGAGACCCAGCCGCAAGTCTTTGTTTTCTTGCACACTCTTGAGCAATCTTCACTCTATCTCACTCACTACCCTTACAACAAGCCCACCTAAATACAAGGTTACTAAATGCTGAAATACAAGCAAATTTGGCACGGAATAAAGCCAATTAGATGGTTGAATAAATTTCAACCTTACATCTTCTTCCTTTTTGAAATCTTTTATCATGGACTTTTCGTCAAACACCACATCCCTGCTAATCACCACCTTTTGTGCCACTGGATCCCAAAGCTTGTACCTTTTTACTCCTTTCTCGAACCCAAGAAAAATACACTTCTTGGATTTTGAATCAAGCTTTAACCTTTCCTCGATAGGAATATGAATATAGGCTGGACACCTGAATATCCTCGTCAACAAGTAATCAACTTCTTTCCCTGTCCATACCTCTTCAGCAACTTTCCCATCAAGCACAGCTCTAGGCGATCGGTTAAGAATGTAACAAGCCATATTCATTGCTTCAGCCCAGAAGACTTTACGAAGCCCAGCCTTCAGTCTTATGCATCTAGCTATCTCACCGATTGTCCGGTTAAGTCTCTCAGTCATTCCATTCTGTTGAGGTGTTCTTCGTACTGTAAAGTGCCTCTTGATACCATGCTCTTCACAAAACTTCAAGAACTCCCCATCCTTGTACTCAGTGCCATTATCGGATCTTAGGCACTTGATCTTCCTTCTAGTCTGGTTTTCCACTTCAGCTTTCCACTTCTTGAACTTTGCAAATGCCTTAGACTTTTTTTCAAGAAGTAAACCCAAACCTTTCTGGAATAATCATCAATGAAACTCATAAAATACCGAGCTCCACCTTTAGAGACCACTTGTATCAGTCCCTAAATATCAGAGTGTACATAATCCAATATACCTTCTGTCTTGTGCGTGGCTATTTTGAATCGCATCCTACACTGCTTTCCCATGACACATTATTTGCAGAAATCTAACTTACATGACTTAACTCCAGCCAACAGATTTCTCTTCTGTAATTCCCTCATACCACACTCACTCATATGCCCTAGTCGCATATGCCATAAGAGTGTATCATCCTGCTCAAATTTAGTCACTGTAGCAGCTCCACCTAAAATGGTATTGCCGAGTAGCTTATAGATATTACCTTCTACTTTCTGCCCCTTCATCACAACCATAGCACCCTTTGACACCTTCATTAACCCATTCTCAGACTTATAGCAGTAGCCATTAGAGTCTAGGGTTTCCAATGAAATTAAATTCTTTTTCACCTCTGGAACATGTCGTACCTCTCCTAATGTCCTCACCACATTATCGAACATCTTTATCTTAATTGTTCCTATTCCAACAACTTTGCAAGTAGCATCGTTGCCCATTAGAACAAAACCACAATTAACTGACTTGTAAGTGTCGAACCATTCTCTGTGAGGAGTCACGTGGAAATAACATGCTAAATCCAGAACCCAAGAATCGATTAGCCTGTTGGCATTGGATGAAGCAGAAAGCATATCTCCATCTGAATCTGAATTTGCTGCCACAATGTTTTGCAGATCTTAATGACCCTTCCTTGTCTTTGTCCTTGCCTCTTTTCCATTTTGGACAATCTCGCTTAATATGCCCCTTCTTTTTGATGCCCTTCGGGTTGAAAAACGCAGGTGCAACTTAGCAACGAGCAATGACGGTCATATTTCACGATATGATGCACCAGGAACTAGAGGACTATGTGGATGACATAGTCATTAAATCAAAGAGGAGAGAAGAGCACTTCTACGTGTTGAAAAAGGTATTCGAAAGATGCAGAACCTTTAAGTTAAGAATGAATCCTCTCAAGTGCGCATTTGGGGTGTCCTTTGGGAAATTCTTGGGTTTCCTGGTTCACAGCAGGGGGATAGATGTGGACCCGGCCAAAGTCACGGCCATAGCAACTATGAGACCTCCGGTCACAGTAAAAAAGTTAAAGAGTTTCTTAGGAAAAGTTTCATATATTCGGTGATTCATCCCTGGGTTGGCATCAATCACCTCTGCTTTCACCAAGCTACTCAAGAAGGGGCAAAGTTTTGAATGGGGCGAAGCGCAGCAGACAGCCTTCAAGAGGCTACAACAAATCATGATGAATCTCCCTACGGTGCAGGCCCCTAATGGTTGAAGTAGCGACTCTCCTGGAACAAGAGAGAGCCAAAACACCTAAGGAGAGGTTTTACACATGAAGGCCTCCTTACCCACTAAAGGTGCTCAGTAAACCATACCCCGAGAGGTATGAGCCGAGGGCCTTTGCACAATACGATGGCAGGAAGGGAAGTGCAGTTGAGCACATGAGCAAGTTTATTTATACCCTTGGTCCTTACGCCATAGACGAAGACTTATGTCTTCGAGAATTTTCAAAGTCATTATGTGACCGGGCATACACCTGGTACATCGACCTAAAACCAGGATCAATCCCAACTTGGGATGACATGGTAGATGTATTTTGCACTAAGTACTTCCACGGAGAAGAAATAGTAACGCTTGCAACCCTGCAAGCGACCAAGCAAAGGAATGACGAAGATTTGATGGAATACATCAAGAGGTTCAGGGACATAGCGTTTGACTGCTATGACCATTGTGAAGAAAGAACCTTAGTAGAAATGTGTATGACTAATATGATTCGGGAATTCAGAGCAGTCCTAGAAAATCTAGAAATTTCCCAGTTTGCACAGCTGTTGCAGAAAGCCAGGAAAACGGCCCAGTCCGTAAAACCAAACTCAGAAAAAAGAAACGCCTCGCTGGCTATGGCGGTGTCCACTGGAGAGCGAAGAAGGAAAACCGAAGGGAGGGAATATGATATGCCCCCACCCATACCGTGTACTCCTAAGGAACTGGATGTGTTGCTAGATAAATGGATAGCAGACATAATCTTTAAACTTAACCAGGTTTCCAGAGAGCCCACGGAAGAAGAGAGAAGAGACCCTCGCTTCTGTCGCCTGCACAACTATGTACAACATCCCACCGCAGAATGCTGGGCGCTCCGCAGATTGGTGCACCGCAGGATTAAAGAAGGGACACTGGAGTTAACCCAACAAGAGGTCTAAAGAAACCCACTCCTGAATCACAAAGGGAAGGGTGTAGCAGTAGTAGTAATATGCACAGACCCGGGGGAAGACGAGGAGGAGAACCCAGCCTTGCCTGCCGCAGCAATTACCACCCTACAGCAAAACACCAAATTCAAAAATTTGTTTGACCAGTTGGGGCTCACAGCAAAGGAAAGAAAGATAGCCACAGAGGCTTTGGTGAGTATCGCCTCCAGGACAGGAGTAGAATGTTTATCAGCAGAAATCCCAGATGACAGAGCCCTCCTACAGGAATCAACCGAGATCACTTTTAGCAATGAAGATATGGAGGTGGGACACCTAAATCACAGAAGGCCCCTCTATTTGGCAGCATCCATAAACCAAATCCCCATCAAGAGGGCCTTGATAGATATAGGTGCTTCCGTAAACCTCATTCCATTGAGCACCTTACAAGTGGGAGGAATTTCAGAAAGAAAGATCCAAGGATGCCCAATGGAAGTGACAAGGTTCGGCGGAAGGGGCGAATACACCGCAGGCCACATCCAGCTGTGGTTGAAAGTAGGCCCCATAGCTTCTTTAGCTCGTTTCCATGTGGTAAGAACAGAAGTATCCTATCATGTGCTTTTGGGAAGGCCCTGGTTGCACAAACATCAATTGGTCTCATCCACTTATCACCAGTGTGTGAAAGGAAGATTGAATGGCAGGATGATACGTATAGCTGCAAACCCCTCGCCATTCGAGCAGGCAGAAGCTCACCCAGTGGAAACTATGTTTTACAACCAATGGGCTCCATCTGGGGAAAGCTTAGTTTCAAAGCCACGAGGTACTTTCGTACCTAAGTAGGAAGATGTCCAAAATGACCCAGAACCTGATCTAAGAGAGTTGCTGGCACAAAAGAAGAAAAGAAAAGAAGCACCTGCCGCAGAATTAGATATCACACCCCAATGCATCAGGGTCCGAGGCCTTAATGGCAGGATTGTGTACAAATTATGAAGGCGTGCAGGGCCCACAAGTGAGATACAAGCGAGCCCCACCCAAGAATGGCAGCATGGGAGTTTAGCGTGTTGTGTCGCTCAAGAAAGTTTGGGAAAAGAGGAAGAAAAGGATGGGGGAGTTGTGGTAGAAGAAGATGCACAGGTTGTGGCAGAAGAAGAATTGGAATAAGTTGACCTAGGGTCTGGTTCGCAAGAATCGAGGTCTATCTCAATTAGTGCAAGTCTAACAGAAAAGGAAAAGTCAGAACTGATACTACTGTTGAAAGAGTTCAAAGACGTCTTCGCGTGGGACTACAGTGAAATGCCAGGATTAGACCCTGGGCTAGTTGCATATACATTAAATGTAGACCCAGAGGCCAAGCCAGTGGCCCAGCCTGCCAGGATATTTCACACAGAAATAGAAGGGCAGATAGTCAAAGAAGTACAGAAATTGGTAGCCGCAGGATTCATCAAGCCCATTCAACACCCTCGCTGGTTATCCAACATAGTACCAGTAAAGAAGAAGAACCGCCAGATAAGATGTTGTGTAGATTTCAGAAATCTCAACAAAGCTTGTCTGAAGGACGAGTTCCCATTGCCAAACATGAATTTATTAATAGATTCTGTAGCAGGAAGCGCCATGTTTTCGTTCATGGATGGGTTCAGCGGGTACAATCAAATCAGGATAGCACCAAAGGATGCAGAGAAAATTGCTTTCAGAACGCCCCAGAAGGAAGCAGTATTAGAAAAGGAAGGAGAACAGTTCAAAGCAAGATTGGTAGCAAAGGGTTATTCACAAAAACATGGGATTGACTACGATGAGATTTTCTCACCTTTGGTCAAGCATACTTCTATCAGGGTAGTGCTGGCCTTGGTAGCACATCAGGATCTGGAATTAGAGCAACTGGATGTGAAGACAGCATTCCTTCATGGGAATTCGGAGGAAGAAATCTTCATGGAACAACCAGAGGGGTTCAAGAAACCTAGTACGGAGAATCTTGTCTGCAGATTGAAGAAGTCACTCTATGGGCTTAAACAATCTCCCAGACAATGGTACAAGAGGTTTGATTCCTATATGATTTAGATTGGTTATACCCGTTGTAAGTATGATTGCTCCGTATATTTTAAGATGCTTGATGATGGTTCTTATATTTTCTTGTTACTGTATGTTGACGACATGTTAATTGCTGCAAAGAGCATGTGTGAGGTTGACAGGTTAAAAGCTTTGTTGCACAAAGATTTTGACAGGAAAGACTTGGGTATCGCTAAGAAAATTTTGGGTATGGAGATTCGCAGGGATAGGGATTCAAGAAAGCTGTGGATATTTCAGAAGAACTATATTAGAAAAGTTCTTGAAAAATGCAAGATGCTAATCCTATAAGCACCCCATTGGCAAATCACTTCAAATTATCTGGTAGTCAGTGCCCAAAGAATGAAAAAGAAATTAAAGACATGTCAAAGGTTTCATATGCAGGTGCAGTTGGGTGTTTAATGTACAGGATGGTTTGCACCAGGCCAGATTTGGCTCATGCAGTAAGTACTATCAGTAAGTACATGGCAAACCTAGGTAGAGAGCACTGGAATGCAGTGAAGTGGATATTCAGATACCTGAATGGAACCGCAGGATATGGGATCTTGTTTGCGAGGCAACATGGGGATAATTCAGTAGTAGGATATGTGGATTCAAACTATGCAAGCAATATAGATGACAGAAGATCTACAATAGGTTATGTGTTCACACTGTCAGGAGGGCCTGTTTGTTGGAGATCCACACTACAATCCCTAGTAGCCATGTCTACTACAGAAGCTGAGTACATGGCAGTAGCTAAAGCTACAAAGGAAGCACTGTGGTTGAAAGGGCTAGTCAAAGAGCTTGGTTTGAACCAATGAGGAGTACAGTTGCATTGTGACAGTCAAAGTGCCATTTACTTGGCAAAGCATCATGTTTATCATGCTAGGACAAAGCATATTGATGTGAGATTCCACAAGATAAAGGAGTTGACTGCTACAGGAGAAATTATTCTTGAGAAGATTGACACTTCAGAGAATGCAGGTGATATGTTGACGAAGCCGGTACCTACAAGCAAGTTCAAGCACTGCTTGGACTTGATCAGTGTTTGTGGCTTGTGATAGCCCGCAAGGGCTAAGGTGGAGGCAATTGAAGAATTTAGTCTGTGGAGCTTGATACAATTCAAGCCAAGGTGGAGATTTGTTGAAATGGCTTGAATTTTAATGTCGGTGGATTAACCTTTCAAGCAAGCATTAAATGCTATCTTGTATGAATTGTCAAAGAAAACGGCAAGGAGCAACACCGACTTGAACCATATTCATGCATAGCTGAAATGTATGGCTCCATAGGCAATAAATGGATGCTGCCTATGTTAGAAAGTATGGCTTGATCAACAAAGTCAAAGATATGCAATTCAGCATGGAAGCTTGCGTGAAGAAACACAACACTCATGCATTAAATGTTGCATGGATTGCTTGGCCACTATTGTTGACTTCCTTAACAATAGAAGTCTCTCATGCGCTGAAATTTCTGATATTTCGGCTGAACATCTAGCTATAAATAAATGTGAGTTTGAGAGAAGATGGAAGAGTAGAAAAAGGAGAGTTCCTATGTGAGCTACGGAGATAGCAATTAGAACTTCTTCTGTGTGTGCACCAGTGAGTAGGAAGTTTGTGTCTTGCGACTTTTTGTCTAAATACAATAGGTTGTTCTCTATTTATTTGTGAGAGAACCAAGGGTGTATTTGGAGTTTGGGTTTGTGTGAGTGTCTTTAAGTCATTGTTGTAATCTCCACAATTATAGTGAAAATTTATTCTGTTGCCTCCCGTGGACGTAAGTGTATTGCCGAACCACGTAAATTCCTTCTGTCATATTTTCTTCTCTCTTCTTTAACCTTGTGTTAACAGATTATTTCACCCAATTCTCACAGCACTAACCCTCCTCCAAGGGCTCCAGTTGGAAAAAGTGGAGAAGGTGAAGACTATAAACAAACTGTTTGTTTGTGCATGCCTGCTGTGGAGCCAAGCCAGCAAGACCAGGTTGTACTGCCGCAGCAGCACACTTCACATCCGAAACTGAGAAAAGATGGGTGGTTAGAGATTGAATTGGGTGAGTTTTTCAATGAGGAGAAGATCAAGAAGAACTGCAGATCAGACTTATGGAGGTAGAAGCTGGTACCCAAAAGACTGGTCTCATTGTTGAAGGGATCGAGATCAGACCAAAAAAGGGGTGATAAAAACCGGTCTTCTTTATCATTAAGTGGCATTGATATTGCAATACTGTCAAACTTATATTGTGTTAATTTTTTTCTTTATTGACAAAATTTTGCACTTATAAAGTTTCAAGCTTACTGGTAAAAACCATTTGAGTGTTATTTAGACTCATGATTCTCCTAATTTGGCCTACGCTTCTCTTTTATTTAAACCCCTCGACTTCGCTTTGTCATTGTTCTTTTGAGTTTTGGTTATTGTTCGATCTATCATTGAGCCCAAAACCGTTTGTCTCATTGTAAACTAGATATTTATGCTCTCTTTTGTTTATTGATAGAACCATTAGTCCCAAATTTCTACAAATCTATTAGTATAATGGAAAAAAAAAAAAAAAACAAAGCATTAAACTATAACCAATGACTCTAGTGCCACAAAAAATTTTAGAAAATATTTCTCAACTATCAAGATGACAAATTGTTAATGATAAATGAACAAGTGATGTCAATAGTAAGTCTAAATTAAAACCTATCCTCCAAACTTGTCAACTCAATTATTGTGAAAATTATTGTTGTAGCATTACTCTCATGAAACTCACCTACTACATCAGCATAAGCATCTTAATATTGAGAGCCAAAAGAAGTAGTTCAACATCTCATATTATTAAGAGCCATAAAAAATAGTTGAATCAATTATAATATTAGGTTAAATTAATCCGATACTATACATGTTCCCATTAAAAGCTAGTTGAATTATGTTTCATCTTCTCTAAACGTTACCCTGTCTCTACAAATTCTTTGACTTAAAATTTTTTTTTTTTTTTTTTTCATTTTATTTATGTTAACATTTGATTTTTCATTGTTTACCTTTTGGGATGTAAGAGAAAAGATGAGACGCTACTCTGTAGGTAATAATGAAACTAATTTTATGTGATTCAACCATTTGAATCATATTATTTTAGAACTTAATTCTAAATTTCTTTGTATCCCAAAGGTTAACGATTAGTTATGTACCTATTCTTAATGAAAATAATTTTTCCCTCTCCAGTTTTCTGCTTTTTTGGGTTTTAACAATCATATAATGGTACAAAATAGCAGAGACATAATGATATAATAATGCTACTCTGTCGACAATAATGAAAATAATAGCAACTATTATACATCCATACTAAATGGTGAAGGTCACTAAACCAAGCAATTAAGGAGTTTCTTTTTGAATTTTTATCTGAAGAAGTATGAAATTATATACATAAAAAATGTATATCATACAAAGTTAATCTCATTCGTATAAGAATTTTGATACCAATTTGCTAAAGGCAATATTCATTCATTGAAAACTTCTAAAAATGATAACAAATATCAGCATTTTCCAACAATAAGCAACTAAGTTTTGCTAAAACCTTGTCACAATATTTAAATTTTCGCATTGAATGATGTCATATGCTACAATTGAAACTCTTCATCAAATACCTTCAACCATACACAATGAAAATTTTGTCATTTATACTTTCTTCTTTATCATTCTACATGAGTCTAGGTGCAATTTTTAGCTTAATTAGCTTTTAATGAACACCCATTTTAGGCAAGAAAAAAAAAAGATAACAAAAGGCATGTGTCATCAAATTAATTTTCCATTAGATAAATTATAAGTTTCGAAGATTTAAATCTAGAAAATCAATGTTCTCTAGGTAACAAATAAAACACCTTATATTACCATTCCAACTTTTTAAGCATTGCTACCATCTAAAACTCAAAATACATAAAGAAAAGTTTTGGGATGTTAAAATTTAGTGGAGTATTTTTTAGACATTACATAGTGGAATATTTTAAGAATCATAAGCTTTAATTAAGGTTTAATTGAGAGAATAACAATATGACATATTTGCTCTTTTCCAAAATATTAAGAGGGAAATTGCTTGATTTTAAAGTTTAAAGAGGAATTGTGAACTACTTTGAACATAAAGGATGAAAAGTGTTTTAATCCTAAGTTTTTGGTTTTTTTTTTTTTTTTTTTTTGGTGTGTGTATGTAAAATTGTGTTTTTACTTAAAATGGTGCATAAAGAAAAAAATACAAAAAAAATATATAAAAATTCAATCCAAGAAAACTGTACATGAATAGTGAATTTTGGCTCAACAAAAATTGATTAATAAAAAAAAATTCTAGAAACACAATTTTGTTGAGCCAAAATTCACTATTCATAATTTTGTTGTGAAAATTTTGTTGTGAATTTTGGCTCAACATAATTTTGTTATATTTTACTTTGACTTGTAAAATATTGACACCTTAATAGTTGTGAAAATATTGTGACAATAATAAGATATCTTAACATTTTAACAAGAGAAATGTTATCTCCACAACATTTTCATCACAATTCATAAGTAGTAGGTTGTTACGCGTTGTTATTGGTGGACATAAAAGTAATTTCATTGGTAAGTTTAAATTAAAATAACAATTTACCTCCCAAGATTTGTTATGAAAATGATGTGAAAAATGTTGCGGATGTAGCATTTTTTTTCATAATATCTTTATTTTTAGTTGTAGTTGGTTCCAATATGATATTTTTTTTATTCTATTTTGATATATAAAGAATTAACACTTTAACCATTGTGAAAATATTGTGATAATTTGATATATATATATATATATATATATATATATATATATATAAAGAAACAAAAACATGTAGCTCAAACCAAGCTGTTGTACTAAAAAAAAAACAAAAAGAAATATGTCAGCTCACCAAATTGAAGTGGGGCGTTTTTCCATTGACATCTAACAAAACTGAAGTGTCTATAGAAAGTATTAAAACGGTGCGTTTTTAGTAGCTAGTTTCCAAAACATGACTAAACCAAAAAATGACCGTAGATAGAACCATTAGCTTTATATATATATATATATATATAGACAATGATATAAAGGTTCTTTTCAAAAAAAATGATATAATGGTTCAAAAGAGGAGAGTCATTACGGCTAAATATTTTTTTTTTTCGTACTACATTTTTTTTTTGGGGGGGGGGAGGGTCGTGTTGGTTTAAATAGAGAAGAGGACAAAGAGAAAACAAAGCAGAAGCATCAATTAAATTGCTGTTGGTTGAAATAGGGTTTTTTTTTTTGAGAAGATGGTTGAAATAGGGTTGAATGCACAAAAAGTTTTGAATACACAATTGGAATGGATGAATTAAATAAAAACCAATTAAATTGTATATATAGTTACCAAAGTAAAAGTAAATGACAGATTTTTTTTTTTTTTTTTTTTTGAGAAAGAAGGAAATGACTGAATGACAGATGCTTTGAGAACTTTAAAAGCTCTCAACACCTTTCTTTAGGGGGCAAAAATGCATGTATCAAATGTAGGGTCGTTCAACCTAGGCTTGGATCGGACGAAATTGTCCAATTCGAAGTCATCAAAATTGAGAATCACTAAATTTGAGTTGTGCGGTGGTCAATGGTCGGTGCAGAGCATCTAAACAAATCAACATAAATTCGAGTGGTGTTTTTCCATTCCAGAAAATAGATTCCAACCGAACCACCATTCCTTCTTGTTATTCGTCCTTGTACACACCGCCGCTTTTCACAGTTCAAGTGAAGATCACGCTAAAATCTCAAGATCTCTGCCATAAGCCACCATCAACGAGGTGGATGGTGATTTCGACCAATCTAACCATTAAAAATCTGTAAGCTTGTCAATTGACAATCCGTGTCTTATAGATCAATAGTAGGTTTGGGTTTCTAAAATCTTGATAAAGTTGGGTATAGTGGCGAGTTGGTGGGCAATTCAAACAAACTTAACCAATGGACAACTCTTAAATAAATAAAATAAATAAATAAATTAGAGCTAATTGCAACTTACCGACTTGTGATTTGGCTAAAATTTAAGTTACTTACTTATGATTTGAAATTTTGCAATTTATCCACCTAAAGTTAGCTCAATTAGGGTTTCGTAACCCACTTCTATTAAAAATGAGGTTAAATATGCAATTTTACTTCCTTTTTATGTCACTCTCTTCCCAAAATATAAAAGAACGAGAAAAACAAGATCAAAATGTGAGAGTTTTGTAAAAATACAAGTGGGGTTAGATTTGTAAAACTCGTATGAAAAGTGTATGAGATATCTAATAGTACATTTTGCTAAAAAAGCTTAAAAACAATAAAAATGGAAGTTTTAATATCATAACGTCAAGAGAAAAAGAAAGTAGTGCAAGGAAAGTAAAGATGACAATGGGATGTTCGTGGAAAACCCTTTGAAATGAATGAAAAACCATGGGTGAGCAAGGGTGAATGTCCCTTGCCCTTTCAAGCTTTCTATTATATGAAAATGGAGGTTTCCCTTGTACAGTAGTAGCGTTCTTACTAAAGAAGAGGCTTTTTCTCTACCTCACTTCCTTACAAACTTTCTACCATTTTCTCTATTGTTCTATCATGGTTCTTGCCCTAATAGTCCAAGAACATGTTCCTCTTATAGTCCGAGGAATGTTGCTAGGTACACAAGACAGATATCACATAGTGATTCCCCCATTTGAACCCTAATACAGCTACTATACTATGTAGTGGTTGGAGGAGAGAGAGTGAGCACGTCGAGGTCAGTATAGCGATGTGAAAGGTGACCCTGCCACTACGTGGGGAGCAATCTTTAGACAAGGAAAGGGACATTAGGGGCATTGAGAGTAATGCACATGTCCCCAACAATGGCCCAACACAAGCACAGCCAATGGGAGGGAAGGATTTCATAACCTCTGACCAAAGAGAGTCACTATCTCCCTTTTGTGAATATTGGGTGTCCATATCAAGTGCAAATCTCACTTTTCTCCAAGATGGTCCACCGTCGACACGGACCAAAGATCCCTTCTCTCAGCTAATGTTCATTTTCCTTACTCACAGCCATTCCACGTGTAGAGTCCGAATCCAGCTATGTCAGCATTCCCTATGCCTTGGTTGGTGTACTATACAAAACTCTAACTTTTTGATCTTGTTTTTCGTTATTTTTTTATATTTTATATTTTTTAGGAGGAGAGAGATATAAACTGGGAGAAAAAATATATATATTTAGCCCACTTTTTAATAGAAGTGGGTTCCATGACCCTAACCAAGCTAACCTTAAGTGTGTAAAGTGCCAAATTTTAAACAACGGGTAGGTAACTTAAATTTCAGCCAAACCATAAGTGGGTAAGTTGTAATTAGGCCAAAAACTTAAGAACTTGTGGACACCCCTATTGAAATAAATTTAAGAACATACTTTAACAAGATCAAGACCGACAAAGTTTGTCTCCAAACTTGTTTGGTACTAACTTTTCTAATCAATTACGTGGCCGATTTACAAGATTATCAATGTATATTATTTAAATAAGTCATATAATTCATTATAATAATAAAAATGCTAAAAATGTGGGTTCTAATTAGCTCAACTGGTAAAATCTCTGATAATTGAATAAGAGATTTGGGGTTCAATCCCTGTCTATACCAACAATCGATTGGTGTTTTGGTCTGATGATAAAGAGCTATTATTAGGAGTGAATGCCATAAATTAAAACCCTCTAAAAAAAATAAAAAAAGAAAAAAGAAGCTAAGTGTGACCTAGCAACAAGTATCAGAGCCATGGGTGGTAGATACCATAAACTACCCAGGAGAAAGCACAGCAGTAATATGGAAGTGTAAACAATGATAAAATAGATGATAAAGAAGAAAATAGCAAAATAGATATATTCAAAATAGGTTAAAACGAAATATAGAAATATGGAAGCATAAACAATGATAGAATAGATGATAAAGAAGAAAATAGCAAAATATATATATTCAAAATAGGTTAAAACGAAATATAGAATATAAAAACAGAAACTAGTAAAATCTTACTTGAATAAAAACTTTTGTCTTTGATAAAACTTGAAAACAAACTTCTGTCTTTGATACAAGCTTTGAGAATAAAACTGTCTGAAGAATTACAAGATTACAAAATAAAATCTGTCTTTGAAATTGAAAGGTTACAAGATTCTGTCTGAAGGGAAGGGTTACAAGATTACAAGAGAAGAAGGATTACAAAAGTCTTTCTAAGGGAGAGAGGGCGTTCCCATCCTAGGGGTATGAGATGTCTGACTAGGGAGAGGGTATCTATTATGTGCAGGTATTCTAGTTCAATCCATAGAATAAAATTTTAGGAATCTTTTGGGAGTTCAATACTGTGGTCTTCTTTTGGGGCTTGGGCTTCTTCAGGGGTAAAGGATCTGTACTTTGGTTGATTGGAGGGAGAGGCTAAAGGGGGAAAAGAGGATGCAACTATGTTAAATGGTTTTTTTAAGGGAGGAGTTGAGGGAGTTGAGGGCGAGGCATATGTTTGTTTGGTTATTAGAGTGGGGCTTAGGGAGAGTGGTTCAAAGGGGCTTGGGCTACATGTTAATGGGGATCTTTCTTGGGATCTGTTTGAAGAGAAAGTAGGTGAGGTGAAAGAGGCATAAGGGAGAAATCTGCTAGGGGGAATCGAAGGAGCAACATAAGACTGTCTGGTTCTAGGTTTTGGGGAGTTGCTCTTATCTGCAGGGGAACTCATCTTCCCTGTAGGAATTCATGGGTTAGGAAATCAAGAATCGAATTAGTTTCTCCTTTAATATATTCGATATGAAAATCAAAAACACTTAAAATAGCCTGCCATCTAGCAAAACTCTGTTTGGAAACAAGATTTTGAACATCTTTCTATAAAACTTCTTTAGCACTTTTACAATCAACTCTGATTAAAAACTTTTGATTAAAAATATCATTTTGAAATTTTGAAACACATAATATAATAGATAAAATTTCTTTCTTAATAGTGCTGTAATTCTGCTGGGTAGCTGACCAGGAGCCAGAATGGAATCTAACAATCTATTCTTTGGCATCATTTTTTGCTACCTATTTTAGAATTCTACCATAACCTATGTTAGAAGCATCTGTCTCAACAATTTTAAAAGTGTTGGGGGAAGGAATAACAATGCAAGGGAGTTGCTTAACATATTTTTTTATCTGTCTGATTATCATAATATGTCTGTCTATCCATGGAGGATTCTTTTCTAATCTTTTATACAAGGGTCTGCATATCTTTCTTAATCCTTGAAAGTAATCTGAAACATAATTTAGGCTGCCAAGAAATCTCTGTAACTAGTTTTTATCTTTTATTTCATCTGGGAATTTATCAGGGAGTTGCTTAACATATTTTTTATCTGTCTGATTATCATAGTATGTCTGTCTGTCCATTGAGGAGGATTCTTTTCTAGCCTTTTATACAAGGGTTTGCATATCTTTCTTAATCCTTGAAAGTAATTTGAAACATAATTTAGGCTGCCAAGAAATCTCTGTAACTAGTTTTTATCTTTTATTTCATCTGAGAATTTATCTGCAAATTGAATGGCTCTATCAATGGGGCTTAAGGTTCCTTTATAAATATTATGACCTAAAAATCGGATTTTATCTTGAAACAAAATTGTCTTAGTGGCTGAGACAACTAATCCATTGTGTTTAATTACTTTGACAAATATATCTAAATGTTTCCAATGGTCATCGATTGATTTAGAAAAAATTAAGACATCATCTATATAAACAATTAAAAAACTGTAAAAGGTGTAAATATATCATTCATTATGTTTTGAAATTCACTAGGTGCATTTTTTAAACCAAAAGGCATGACATTCGATTTATAATGACCAAAAGGAACTGTAAAGGCAGTTTTATATCTGTCTTTCTCATCTATCTATATCTGCCAAAAACCATTTTTCATATCAAATTTGGAAAATATGGTTGCTTCATGAAGTCTGTCAAGTAAATCTTTCTTATTGGGAATAGGATATCTTATCCATTGTAATGCTATATTTAAAGGTTTGTAATTTATAACTAATCTTGGAACTCCTCATTCCAATTTTGCCTGTTTATTAACATAAAAAGCAGCACAGCTCCAAGGAGACTTGCTTTTCCTGATTAAACCTTTAATTAAAAGATCTTCAATTTCTTTTTTACAGTGTTCTAATAATTCATTGTTCATTTGTATTGGTCTAGCTTTAGTAGATATTTGTCTTTCATTAAAGTCTTTTTCATAAGGTAATTGTACTATATGTCGGTGCCTATGCCAAAAAGCAGTAGGGAGATTAGAACAAATTTATGTCTCAATCTATTGTCTGAATACTTGTATTTTATGATTTAATATGGGATCTATCAATTGACCAGTAATTCTTTCATATATTATTTCTGACTTTAAAGATTACAAATTGATAGGCCAAGAATGTATCGACCCCTTGTGATAAATTAACCAATTAATTAGCCAAGTTAATTAATTAATTCAATTTACATACAATACGTGTGGTAGCACAAACAAATCACCAACTAAGTTAATATGCAACGGAAAATAAAGTTAATACGATGATTTGTTTACGAATGGGGAAAACCTCCAAGGCAAAACCTCACCGGGTGATTTTAAGGTCACGAGAATCCACTATTATCACAACAAGCAGTTTCAAGTAAAGGAATTCCAATACCTTATATCAACCTACAGTTGAACCCTTACCCCAATACCCAATTGGACTTGTTCTGTAGTGACAATCTCTCATTTTCAATGCACAGCTCCCAATACGTGACTAACCACCAACTTGAGAAGGATGTTGGTTGCAAAGTTCTTCAGTTCATCAACACGATGAAGATCGCGAAACTCCTTGGTTACAAAACCTTACGGCGTACAAACGCAGCAGCTTCTTCAAGAGAAAGATGAACTAAGGCATATGTCTCCAATCACAATATGCTTGTGAAAAACTTTTGCATTAAGTTGCATTAGCTGTGACGGCCCTTAAAATAATTCTTATATATGTTTAGGGTTGTGAGAAAAGAAAGTTTAAACAAATATACACAGATTGGAGTGAAATCAAAACTGAAAATCTGATTTTCATAAATCATGATAGATAGCTTATCTATCGAGCAGCTGTCAAGCATCGGGCTTACACAGCCTTTTAAACCTCGATAGATGCAATCTGTCGAGCTAGCTGTCGAACTTTAAAATCTAGCACTTCTTCACTTGATTCTTGGACAGATTTGCATGGTTTTAACACTTGGACTTAAAACCTTGTTCCTTGAAGTATTAAACACATCCTAGATCTACTCAATTACAAGTAAAGTGCATTTTGTCAAAAGATTAGCCAATTCTAAATGACATATATTCCAAACATGATTCACATATGTCCTAACACAAATGCCTGTTTTTCTTGTAAATTCTTTCTTTATCAACTTCTTTTATTATAGAAGTATTATCTAGTGAATAGATTTCTTTCGGGATCGGTGGTAAAATAAATTTAAAAAGTATGTCTTTCCCTAACACTTTAGTTTTAATTCCTTCATCTGTTGTTAAGAAGGGATAAAGTAAGGCCATAAAGGGATTTCCTAAAATGATTTTAGAAGAAAGGTCTTTAATTAAAACAAAAACAGTTTCAAAACATATTCCATCGTTACATATGTGAACATTAGGTATTTTGTAATTAATTATGCGCTTTTCTCCATTAGCTTGAGTTAATCTTTTAGATGATTTTTCATAATACTTTAAAGGTATTAGTCCTTCTTGTATACAATTCATGTCAGCACTTGAGTATATTAAAGCAATTTTTGTCAAAGAAAACTATTTATTAATTACTAAAGTGATTTATGTATGCCATTTTTGAAAATCACTCTGTCAATTAAACTCAAAAAATTCTGCTTATTGTGAGCATCTTTTTCTAATGAAAGGGTGCCTATCAAGGGTTTAGACAATTCTTTCAAATTTATTATTTCTGCAATATTTTGTTCATCTATGTCTGTCGAATTATCTTCTTTAATTTCTTATTTTACCATTTTTGCTTCTGTCATTAAGTCTTGTAGAGTTACTAGTTTTATATCTACTCCATCTTGTTTCATTTTTGTCTTTTCTTTCTTAGCTTTTTCTCTTTTTCTACATTCCGTAACATGGTGTCCATATTTTCTACACTTAATACAAGCAATAGGTATGTCTATAGAATCTTTCAATTTTAGTAAATAGCCTTTTTTATGTTTTAGGTGATTGGGTAGATTATCTATCAATTTCATTATTATGTCTTTTTGTTTCCTTTTTCTTTTATTGACTTTAAGTGGGTTGGTTGATTTTAGTTCTTCCTTTTTCTTTACTTGGTCTATCTCTTTTTGCTTAACGTCAAACATTTCCATTAATTCATTTATTACATCTTTCTCAAACTCTAATTTACTAATTTGTTTAACAATTTTATTACGTCTATCACTTTGTTTCTTAGTATGCCTATATTGTTTACATTTATGACAAATAGTATTTTTAATATGTCTGTCAATATTCTCATTATCTGATGACTCAGTAGTATTTAAAACTGTTATGTCTCTTTTTCTGTCTATATCTAAAGGTGAATTTAAAATTTTTGTCTTTTTAGTTAATTCTGTCAAACTATCATTCTGGGTATATATCGTGGATCTTTCAATTGATTTTAGTCTTTCATCAATTTTTTCTTTTAACCTATCATTATTCCTAGGACTATTATTTGTCCATCCTTTGTTGACTAGTTCTACTAAAATACTCCTTTGTCTTTCTTTTTCTATCTCTTCTTTTATATCTAACTTCTTACGTATAGCTTCTATCTTTACATCATTTTGTCTTTCAATTTTTTCTAACATCTCTTTTACTATGCCTTTTCTTATCATTCCTTTTTCTTTGTCTTCATCAATTATGTCTAGCTTCTTCTTTTGTATTATTTCTATAGCACTAGGATTCTTTTTTATTGTTTCTATACGTGTTGTTCTTTCCATTATTATGCCCTCTATCTTACGATTATTCTCTTGTCTTTCTATGTTATATTCTTCTTGCATTATTTCTATAGGACTTCTTTCTTTCTCTATTTCTGACTTCTTTTGCACTATGTGCCTATCTTCTTTACTATTTGTCAGAGTTGTTTTTAGTGTCTTTACATCATTTCTTTTATCAATTGTCTCTATTAGGCTATCTTTTTTACTATTTTTAATATTTGTCATATTTATAGATATCTCAATAAAAAAGCTTGTTTAGCCCATTTTTATGGTATAAGTTTAAGGGAAGTGGGTTATGGTATAAGTTTATGGTATAAGTTCATGGAATTTGAACTTATTTAGCCCATTTTTTAACTGAAGTGGGTTCCAGGACCCTAACCAAGCTAACCTCAAGTGTGTAAAGTGCCAAATTTCAAACAACGAGTAGGTAACTTAAATTTCGGTCAAACCATAAGTGGGTAAGTTGTAATTAGCCCAAAAACTTAAGAACTTGTGGACACCCCTTGATGATGCCGAAAATTCACTAGTAAGCCACACAATCTTTACATGCTTGAAACAATACCTGCACAATAAAAAGAAAAGACCTAACAGAGAGCATCGGTGTGGTGCCAGCCAAATACCCTCCGAAGGTCAAGTTAGAACTTCTCATAACTCTAGAGTGCCAGATCTGGGGTGAATTATGCGTACCTGTTTTCTGAAGGTCTTTGGGTTTTTATAGTAATGTAGAACCAAAACTCCTATGCTTGCACATCAAGTCTTTTCCTTATAGGGAAGATCTTCATTAATGTGCGTATCTTCCAGAATCCTCCTCGTGTTAGAATTCTATTCATATTGGGATTCTATGGACTAGGGTTAATCATGAGACGCAAGTCATTTCCATTTAGGATTTCTTAGAAACCACATAATGACCAATTCGGTGCCACGTGGCCTTTTGATCTGTCTACCCTGGTCCATTCACATTGGATCCGTTTACTTTTAGCCCATTTATCTTGATCTGTTAAGTCCATCCAAATGGATCCGTCACCTCTAAATTCCTTCCTCTTCAGTTGCTCCCTTACCCTATGGGTCCGTGATCACTGAGTGGAAGGACCCGTGGGGTGACGGTTCAATCTGGCCTTTTGAGGAACACCCCCTACCTTGACAGGATAGCCTAAGATCATTAATGACGAAGGACACATGTCATTAACTGAATGGTCGCTCACTTGGATCAAAGCGCCCCTTCGTCTTCCATGTCGTTCCCTCTATATAAACCAAACTCTCCTCCTTTCATTTCTTTACTTTCTACTGAAATCTACGATCAGAGTGCACCCGTCTTCATTGTCAGACCATACCATTTAGCTGTTACATCCGTCATCAACGCCTTTTTACAGTCCAACTTCAACCTGGTAAGCACTCTTTTTCCTTTAAAATTTTATTGCAATTTTTATTTCTCTAGACTTTGTACACTACCGCCATCCATTATAGACCCGTCAGAGTCTTAGAATTTACCGTCACATGTAGGTTATGTCTAATGCATCGAGTAAACATTCGTTTGTTCGTAATGGGGCGGGCTACGATGAAGTGTACCCGTCAGGTCACAAAGACCTTGACAGTCCGAATGGAGAAAAGAGTCTGTCGGCTAGTTCTCCTTCCTCAAGGGATGAGGGTTTGGAGATGGAAGGGCCAGAGGATGACTTCATTCAAGACCTGGATGACACTGAGCCCCCAATTCAATCCGTCGTGGGTCCTGATAGACTTAGGAAGTTTATCATGTTACCCATATGGACGGTTAATGACTTTACCTCCACAATTAAAGAATCCCATTTTAAAACACTTAGGGACAAGTAACAAATCCCTGACAACATACCTCTCTGTCTACCTTACAAGTCGGAGAAATGTTACTATAACAATATTGAAGGTGTCGGGGTTTATGAGCAAATGCTGAAGGTAGGGCTCAGATTCCCCTTAAGTTCACTTCACCATCAACTCCTTCAACACTTAGGCCTATCCATCAACCAGATTTCCCCAAACACCTGGAGGGTCTTCTTAGGCATGGAGGTATTGTACGAGGCAATGTCCGACGGTCCAGGAGGTTGACGGTGCGGGAATTCCTACATTGTTACCGTCCTGATGAGATTGCCCAATCAAAGGGTATGTACAGCTTCATGCCTAAGAGCCCTTTGCTGAGGCTTGTGTGTGAGACCCCCAACTCCAATAGGAACTAGAAGAGTCGATATTTTTTCATGGAAGGTGATGAATGGATGTGTCGTCCTGGTGATAATGAATTTATGCCCGTCGACACCACATGGGGCATATTGCCACCATCTAGTATGTATCCGTCTATATTTGGCTCAGTTTTTATTTGACGTGTCACTTTAACGGTCTTCTTTTGCAATTCGCAACCGTCCACAAGTCTCTCTCGAAGAATGGAGTTTTCTGGAGAGAATTTTTAACAAGTCCAAGCTAGAGGAGAGGACGTAAGCAAAGTTGGTCACATTAGACACTATCCACTGGTACTGCGACAGACCAGAGCCAACTCTAGCCGCCCGTCGATACAACGCTCAAGTTCGCCAACGTATGTCCGTCACCCTATCTTTGGGTTTCTTGGTTTGTAAGCTCTAACCATTCGTCTTCCCTTGTGTAGAAATGGATGCTGCCAAGAGAAGGGCTATCATCAAACAACAGGTAGCCAAAAAGAAAGAGGTGGAAGGACAACAACCTAAGGAGACGGGTTCATCCAACCCATCCACAAAAAGAAAGCTGCCGGAGAAGCAAAGTCATCTCCCCAAGAAGCCCAAAACCATTCTAAAGCCCGTCGTGGGACTAGAGGCCGAGGGTAGGAAGATGGTTACTCCTGCCAAGCATGGAGCAGGAAAGGGTTTAACGAAGGGCCCATCTACCACCCAAGAGAAACCACCCGTCCTTCTCCGTGAGGATTCCAAATATGCTTTAGAGAAACTTCCGTCCATCATATCTTCCGACGACTATGAGGACTTTAAGCAACCATGCCATAGAAGCCATGGGGGAGACGGGGCTCTTTTGTATTGCTCAGGTAAGTCATGCCATCCACTTTCTATCCTTCCCGTTCACCTACCTCCGTCACTAATAACCTTTGTTTTCAGGCGATGGTGATGATGAAGGGGCTGATGGGATGGTGTCTGAACCATGAGATGGCGCTGGACCGTGTAAGGGCGAGGGCCAACGAGACAGAGGACGAGTTGAATGGTCTCAAGGCCTAGAAGAGCTTGAGGAACATATGGAGACGATGAGGAAAGTCCTAGAGGATAAGGAGAAAGAAATCAAGGATGCCAAGGACCAACTCCATCAGGCAAAGGAGGCAGCGATTCGTGAATATCGCAACTCTGATGTCCTCCTAGAGGAGCTCAGGAACTCTTATGCGGACGGTTTTGATGACGCTGTCCATCAGGCCAAGAAAGCTTATCCTGACCTTGACTTTTCTCAACTCAACATTGATACACAAGCCCAAGCTACTGCTCAACCCATCGCCTCTGAGAGTACGGATGATCTATTTGCTGATGATGCAGCCCTTGGCGACGAAGAGTCAACTTCTGTTGAAAACCAAGCCCAGCGAGTCGGTGATGATGCTCGTCAGCCCGTGATTGTTCAAGAGAATGTTGAAAACACCCCCCTCATCAGTAAAAAAAATTTTATTATTTTTTATGGAATTGTAACTATTTGGGGAACAGCCTTTTAACTTTATCTGTCATTTATGGCATGTAAAACATTCCCTTTTAAGGGCTTTAAGTAATATTTACTTGTTCTATTGTCTGTCTTTTAGATGGACCCGTCCTCTGATGAATGTGTAGTGTCAATTTTAATTTTACGTTGAACCCTTAATAGGGATCTTATAACTACTCTCTTCAAGGTGGTCCGTTTACTTGCGAACTAGTGAGGAACATTCAACTTTAGGTCCTTTAGGATGAGCCCGTCCACTCAGTGGGGCCTTTCAGGATGAGCTCATCCACTCAGTGACTAGTAATATTAATCCAAATAAGTTGGATCCGTCCACTATAAGGGCTTTTTGAATTTTTAGATGGAGTCTATCTAGTTGATCTTACAATCTAAATCCATCCACTATAAGGATCAATTATGGATTGAGGTAAATCAATTTTATGTTGGGTCCGTTCACTAAATGGACCTTATAGTTTTCATCCTTTAAGGTGAGTCCGTCCATTCATGGGATAGTATCATTTACCCAACCTTAAATTCTATCCGTCCATTGTATGGACTTTATAGTTATCATCCATTAGAATGAGTCCGTCCACTTGTGGACTAGAAGTATTAATTTGAATCAGTCCACTTATGGACTAGCAATATTAATCTAACCTTAAGTTGGATCCGTCCATTGTATGGACTTTATAGTTATCCTTTAGGATGAGTCTGTCCACTTGTGGACTAGAAATATTAATCTAAATCCATCCACTTATGGACTAGTAATTTTAATCCAGCCTTAAGTTGGATCCGTCCATTGTATGGACTTTATAGTTATCATCCTTTAGGATGAGTCCGTCCACATGTGGACTTTATAGTTATCATCCATTAGGATGAGTCCGTCCACTTGTGGACTAGAAGTATTAATTTGAATCAGTCTACTTATGGACTAGCAATGTTAATCTAACCTTAAGTTGGATCCGTCCATTGTATGGACTTTATAGTTATCCTTTAGGATGAGTCTGTCCACTTGTGGACTAGAAATATTAATCTAAATCCGTCCACTTATGGACTAGTAATTTTAATCCAGCCTTAAGTTGGATCCGTCCATTGTATGGACTTTATAGTTATCATCCTTTAGGATGAGTCCGTCCACATGTGGACTTTATAGTTATCATCCATTAGGATGAGTCCGTCCACTTGTGTACTAGAAGTATTAATTTGAATCAGTCTACTTATGGACTAGCAATGTTAATCTAACCTTAAGTTGGATCCGTCCATTGTATGGACTTTATAGTTATCCTTTAGGATGAGTCTGTCCACTTGTGGACTAGAAATATTAATCTAAATCCGTCCACTTATGGACTAGTAATTTTAATCCAGCCTTAAGTTGGATCCGTCCATTGTATGGACTTTATAGTTATCATCCTTTAGGATGAGTCCGTCCACATGTGGACCTGAATAATTTGTCCTTTTCAAGGACTTCAAAATATTTCAGCCTCCTAGGTTGAACCGTCCATTTTATTGGACTTCGTGGTAGATCCGTCAACTTGTTGGACTAATACTTTCACCCTCCTTGGATGGATTCGTCCATTTTATGGACTTGATAAAATTTTGTAGAAAAAACACTAGTCATATTTGAATACTCCTTTTATTATAGTCATTTATTCATAGGAGAGTAATTTCTCCAGGGAGAAGCTTAAAAAGATACTTAAAAATGCATTGTAGCAAAATAAATTGTCTAAATAGTGAACTGAAAAACTGGAAAAATGTAGCAAAAAAATTAAATAAAAAAGTAAACTAAAGGTCTGGTGGATGTTGCTTTTCGCTTCATCATCTCTACTGGTAGTACTTTCGTAGGTGCTCAGCATTTCATGGATGTTGCAATTCTCGTCCATCTAGTGTCTCAAGGTGGTAGGTGCCTTTTCTTTAACATGATGTGACTCTGTAAGGCCCTTCCCAATTAGGGTCGAGCTTTCCTTGGGTAGGATCCTTAGCTGCTCTTATTACCTTCCTCAAAACAAGGTCTCCAACCTGGAAGTCTCTGTGTCTGACTTTGGAGTTGTAGTATTTCACCATGAGATTCTGGTATCGTGCCAACCTTTACTCAGTTGTTGCCCGGACCTCGTCTACTAGGTCAAGTTGTAAGCGTATGGCTTCATCATTCTTATTCTCGTCATAGTTCTCCACCAAATAGCTTGTGAGCCCTACTTCTGCTGGGATGACTACCTCGCTTCCGTATGCTAGTCGAAATGGTGTTTCCCCCGTAGGTGTCCTCGCTGTTATCCGGTATGCCCATAAAACACTTGGTAGTTAGTCCGGCCATATGCCCTTTGCCCCCTCGAGCCGTGTCTTGATGATCTTGAGCAAGGATCAGTTCGTAACTTCAACCTGTCCATTGGCTTATGGGTGGACGGGTGACAAGTAGTGGTTCTTGATTCCTAGTTCCAAACAGAAGTCTCTGAATGCGCTGTTGTCGAACTGCTTTCCGTTGTCCGAGACAAGCACCCTGGGTATCTCGTATCTACAAATGATATTCTTCCAGACAAAATTTCGAATATTCTTCTCTATGATAGTGGCTAAGGCTTCTGCTTCTACCCATTTGGTGAAGTAGTCGATGCCAACTACTAGGAACTTTAGCTGCCTGACTGCTATTGGGAAAGGGTCCATGATATCTAATCCCCATTAAGCGAACGACCACGGGGCCGTCATAGGGGTGAGTTCCTTGGACGGTTGTTTGATGACATTGTCGAATCTATGGCATTTGTCCCAAGCTTTGACATAAGTGTTCGCGTCCTTTTACATAGTAGGCCAGTAGTATCATGCTCGAATCAGCTTGTTCACCAACGATCGTGCCCCCGAATGGTTTCCGCAGATCCCCTCGTGGACCTTTTTCATGAAGTAATCTGCCTCCTCGGGGCCCAAACACCTTAGGTACGAGCGAGAGAAACCTCTTTTGTATAAGACGTCTTTTATTAAAACAAACCGCGATGCCTGGACCTTCAATTTTCTGGCAGCGTCCTTCCCGTCTGGTAGCATGTCATTCCTTAGGTAGGAGACTAATGGTGTGGTCCAGTTGCTTTCAGCACCTAACTCCCGCACACTCATAACCTCATCCATGAGTGAAGAGATTTGGACGAAGGATAGTACCTGATCGGGGACGAGCATGTATTCTGTTGAGGCGGCCTTAGCTAGACGATCGGCACACTCGTTCTCCTCCCTTGGGATTTGGACGAATTTGATTTGGAGACCGCCGATTAGACCTTTCACCTCCTCAAGGTACTTCTTCATTCTTTCGTTCTTGCATTCGTAGTTGCCATCAATCTGACTGGTTATGACTTGGGAGTCGCAGTATACGACCATGTTTTCAACTCCTGCCACTCTTGCGAGGTCCAATCCTGCCACTAAAGCTTCGTATTCTGCTTCATTATTAGTCGTAGGAAAGTCCAGGCGGATCATGCACTCGATTTTATCTCCTTCCGGGGTGTGGAGTACCACACCAGCCCCTCCTGCTTGCTTATTTGAAGATCTGTCTATATGGACGCTCCATTGTGGAACCGCTTCTACCCCTTGGCCTTCCATGAGAGTGAATTCGGCGATGAAGTCAACCACCACCTGTCCCTTTATAGCAGTACGCGGACGGTACAGTATATCGAACTCACTCAGCTCTACTGCCTACAATGCCATCCGTCATACAGCTTCAGGGCTACTCATGGCTCTTCTCAGAATCTTATCCGTCAAGACAACAATAGTATGTGCTTGGAAATACGGCTTGAGTTTTCGTGTTGTGGTCACCAATGCGAACGCCAACTTCTCCATCTGGGGATACCTTTCTTCTGCTCCTCGAAACCCTCGGCTTGTAAAGTAAACGGGTCTTTGCAATCCATCCTCTTCTCTTACCAAAGCCACGCTGACAGCGGCTTGCGAGACGGCTAAGTACAGATAGAGCTCTTCCCCTAGCTTGGATGGGCTGAGTAATGAAGGAGACAAAAGATACAACTTTAGATTTTCGAATGCCTGCTGGCAATCATCCGTCCACTCAAATGATCTCTTCAATACGCGGAAGAAAGGTAGGCATTTATCCGTCACCCTTGAGACGAACCTGTTTAGTGCTGTTATCTTGCCATTCAGGCTTTGCACCTCCTTAACCATCTTCGGTGGGGCTAGCTCCACTATAGCCCGTATTTTCTCAGGATTGACCTCGATACCCCTTTGGGATACCATGAATCCCAGGAATTTCTCGGCAGTAACCCCAAACACACACTTATTTGGATTTAATTTCATGTTGTATGCCCGGAAGGTGTCGAAGGTCTCTTGGAGGTCGCTCAAGTGTTCGTCTTCTGGTAAGCTTTTCACCAGCATGTCGTCTACGTAAACTTGCACATTCCTCCCAATCTGGTGTGCAAACATCTTGTTCATTAATCTTTAGTACGTTGCCCCTGCGTTCTTGAGCCCGAATGACATCACTTTGTAGCAGAAGAGTCCTTGGCTAGTAACAAAAGAAGTCTTTTCTTGATCAACCTCCTCCATTCTGATCTGATTGTATCCTAAGAACGCATCCATGAAGCTTAGAAGCTGATGTCTCGCAGTTGAGTCTACCAAGGTATCTATCTGTAGGAGCGGGTAACTGTCCTTGAGGCAGGCTTTATTGAGGTTCGTGAAGTCTACACACATCCTCCACTTTCCATTGGCCTTTTTGACCATAACCACGTTTGCCAACCAGTCAGGGTAGTACACTTCTCGAATGAAATATGCTTCCAGTAACTTCTGAACCTCCTCGGCTATAGCTTTGTCTCGTTCCTAAGTGAATACTTGCTTTTTCTGTCGGATGGGAGAGGATGAGGGCGACACATTCAATCTGTGGATGATGACTGAAGGGTCTATTCCGAGCATGTCCTCGTGACTCCAGGTGAATACGTCCTGATTTCTCTTAGAAACGTTGTGAGTGCTTGACGTACCGACTGACTAGCGAACGTACCCACTCTAGTCATCCGCTTAGGCCTTGAGTCATCAAGGGTCACTTCCTCTAGTTCTTCTACCGGCTCCGCTGTTGTTCGTTGTTCTTCTATGCACATGATTTGCTGGTGATCATCCATCTCTAGCATGGCAATGTAACATTCACGCACTGCCATTTGATCCCCTCTTACTTCTCCAGTTCTCCTACCCCGTATTCAGTGGGAAAATTGATCATCAAATGGTAGATTAATGTTACAGCCTTCCATGAATTCAAAGTAAGACGTCCCAATATGGCGTTGTACGCGGGCAAGCAGTCATCGACTAGGAAGGTCACGTCCTTCGTGATCTGCTAAGGGTAATCTCCGACTGTCACTAGTAGATACACCCTTGTTCCTCCAAATCCTACAAGCGAGGCGTTGGTTGGGATCAATCATTCTCTCTCTCTATTCTCATTTGCTAAAAGGCTGGATAGTACAAGATATCAGCAGAGCTTCCGTTGTCTACTAGCACCCTGTAGGTGTTATAGTCTTCTACCTGTATATTGACTACGAGTGCATCATCATGTGGGTGGTGAAGACGTCGGGCATCTTCCTCCATGAACCCAATTATGGGATTGTCGACCCACGCCATCTTCGGGGCATACCCTGTTAATTGAATATTCTGAACCATCCGTAGGTATGCCTTACGTGCCTTCTTAGAGGAACTAGAAGTACTGCCCCCTATGATCATCCTTATGTCTCCCATGGGTGGCCTAGGTCACTCGTTTTCTCTTCGGGCAAGGGCTTCTTGGTTTTGTTCTGTTCCTTCCTTGCCTACAAATTTTTGCAGTTTCCCTTGCCTAATGAGGGCCTCTATTTGCTGCTTCAAGTCATAGCAATCAAACGTGTCGTGACCGTGGTCTCGGAGGAAACGATAATATTTATCCCTGGGCCTCTTGCTGGGATCACCCTTCAATTTGTTAGGGAATGTCAAGGCTCCTTCGTCTTTGATCTGCATCAAGACCTGATCGATCGAGGTATTCAGGGGGGTGAAGTTTGTGAACCTCCCTGTCGGGGGCTTGGATCATCGATCGTCTCTTTTATCTCCTGTTCTAGCCATCTTTCTACCCCTATCCTGTCGGGCTTCCTCCTGCCTCTCTTTCTTCTTGGGTTTTTCCTCGCGGACCAACAGCGCATCTTCAACATTCATGTACTTGGTGGCCCTGTAAAGCACATCCGACATGGTTTTCAAGTCATTCTTGTACAAGGAGAATAAAAACTTACCCTTTCGTAGCCCATTTGTGAAAGTTATTATAAGGATCTTGTCGTTAGCTACGTTAATCGAGAGTGCTTCCTTGTTGAAGCGAGCTATATAAGACCTCAACGTCTCATCCTCCCATTGCCTAATGCTCATTAAGCATGTGATTGACTTCTTATATCTATGTCCCCCGATAAAGTACGAAGCGAATTGGGCGCTTAGGTCCATGAAAGTGCTGATGGAGTTGGGCGTCAACTGCTGAACCAAATTCTTGCGAGACCCCTTAGTGTGGTAGAGAAGGCCCTACACATGACCTAGTCTGCTACTCCTTGAAGGTGCACCAAGGTCTTAAAAGATTCCAAGTGATCTAGAAGGTCCTTGGCTCCGTCGTAACTTTCTATCTGCGGCATGCCAAACTTCTGTGGTAGGGGGAAGGAGTTGACGGACATGGTGAATGGTGAATCGGTTCAGTGGACCAGATCATCGAGGTCACTGGACATTCTCCCCCTGAGCGCGTTCATCATAAAGTTCATCCGTTCTTTCATCATCTACATCTCTGCGACAATGTGGGGTTGAGCTGTATCAGTGATGGATGGACGGCTCATGTCTTGTCATTTCGGTCTACTCGGGGTGTTACTACCCTCCAGCCCCTCTTGGTTTCTTCGATCAGCACTGGCACCTTCTTGGTCTTCCTCTTAGGTACCCATCATTGCGTTCTTCTGTCGTAGCTGTTCCTTTAGGTCTTGGTTCTGTTTGGTGAGACGTTCCATTATTGCTGTGAGGGTTTGGACCTGCCTCTCCAGGGCAGCGGGTTGCGGCTCGTCTCCCTGAACATTATTGGTGGTCGCCATCGAGCGAGTAAGCACCATGTAACTCTTTGTCGGGGAAGCGTTTGTATGGCTTACAAGTCGCAGTCGTTCCCACAGACGGCACCAACTGATGATGCTGAAAAATCACCAGTGAACCACACAGTCCTTGCACGCTCGAAACAATACCTGCACAATTAAAAGAAAAGACCCAACAGAGAGCACCGATGTGGTGCCGGCCAAATACCCTCTAAAGGTCAAGTTAGAACTTCTCACAACTCTAGAGTGCCAGAGCTGGGGTGAATTATGCATACCTATTTTCTGAAGGTCTTTGGATTTTTATAGTAGTGTAGAACCAAAACTCCTATGCTTGCGCAACAAGTCTTTTCCTTATAGGGAAGATCTTCATTAATGTGAGTATCTTCCAGAATCCTCCTCGTATTAGAATTCTATTCATATTGGGATTCTATGGACTAGGGTTAATCATGAGACGTAAGTTGTTTCCATTTAGGATTTCTTGGAGACCACATAATGACTAATTCGGTGCCGCGTGGCCTTTTGATCCATCCACCCTGGTCCGTTCACATTAGATCCGTTTACTTTTAGTCCATTTATCTTGATCTGTTAAGTCCATCCAAATGGATCCGTCACCTCTAAATTCCTTCCTCTTCACCACTATTGAAATAAATTTAAGAACATACTTTAACAAGATCAAGGCCGACAAAGTTTGTCTCCAAACTTGTTTGGTACTATCTTTTCTAATCGATTACATGGCCGATTTATAGGATTATCAATGTATATTATTTAAATAAGTCATATAATTCATTATAATAAAAAAAATGCTAAAAATGTAGGTTCCAGTTAGCTCAACTAGTAAAATTTCTTATAGTAATAAGAGATTTAGGGTTCAATCCTTGTCTACACCAAAAATTGATTGGTGTTTTGATTTGATGACAAAAAGCTATTATTAGGAGTGGACGCCATAAGTTAAAACTCTCTTAAAAAATTAAAATTAAAAAAAAATTAAAAAGCTAAAATGTAAAACTCCCCCTTTAAGTTTCACTAGAATTTGTTTTAGTCATCTAATTTTGCCTTCTTTCATTTTAGATGCTAAAATGTAAAACTCCCCCTTTAAGTTTCACTAGAATTTATTTTAGTCATCTAATTTTGCTTTCTTTTATTTTAGTTCTTTAAGTTTCAAGTCTATTTTCTTCTTTAAAAAAAAAAAAAAGTCTATTTAATTAAGGCCTCTTTGTCAAATCGTATTCAATTTTGAATAAGGGTGTGCAAAAAACCGAACAAACTGACCCAAACCGACCGAACCGTTGCCAAAATTTCGATTCGGTTTTAGTGCGGTTCAGTTTCGGTTTCATTTTTTAAAAACTGAAATTTTCGGTTTCGGTTTCGGTTCTGGATTTTTTCACCTCGAAATCGATCGAACCGACCGATATATATATATATATATATATATATATATATATGTAACTTTAATACATAACTGATCAGTGGCTTAGTGGTATGCTCCTTGTGGTTTGGCTAGTTAATCCGAGGTTCGAGCCTTTGCGTGGGACGTTGCCGCCCCCTTCCCCAACCTTATCTCTCAATTTTTTCTGTCTCTTTCTACCCTTTTCCTTGGAATCATCGGTGCGATTGTTTGACACACACAAAGAGAGCAAATTCTTCACTTAAATTCTTCAATCTCTCTGACACTCTCTCTCCGAGTTTCTTCTCTTCGCTTCAGATCGATGAAGACCAACAGTAACAGATCTCTACTTCCCTGATCTTTTGTATATCTCAAATTCTCATATAATCGGTGAGTTTTTTTTACACTTTAAGCTATGTTTGTTTTGTTTCGTTTATACTGTGATTTTTTTTTTTTCCATGTGAACGGTGATTTTGCTTTAGAGTGATCTGTGTGAAAAGTTTTGAGCTTGTGGTTTTTATCGATTTTGAGTGTGATTTTATATGCTTTGGTTTTTGCTTTATCGTTTGAAAGAGTGTGGTTTTGAAAATCTCAATAACCTCTTTGGAAAATTGAAAACCGACCAAAACCGACTGAAACCGAAATACACCAAAACCGATGGTTTTCCAGCCATTTCAGTCGGTTTCGGTTGAGAATTTCACAAACCGAAATATTCGATTTCAGTTGGCCATACCCATACAAACTGACCGAAACCAAACTAAGCACACCCCTAGTTTTGAATAAAAAAAAATTGAAAAATATTTTTCAATCTCTAATTAGATTTTTTTAATTAAAAAAATTTGAAGAAAAGTATTAAAAATTTAGATAATTAATCACAACATTTAACAACAGTAGAGAAAGACTTTTTGTTTTATGGTAAAGAACAAAAGAACGAAGAGATGGAGAGAGAAAGACTGAAGCGTTCGGATGAGGAAGAGGATACCCTTGCTCGCAGTACCAAGAAGTTCAAAGATAGTCATCGTGCCCATGAAACGAATGAGAATGGAAAGGGAAACAACGTGGAGAGCTATAAGGATAAGTTGGTGGGGGCAATTCCTGGAGCCTTTGCACAAGCATTTGGCTTTGATTGCTCAATGCAAGAGGACTTGGAATCTGATAATGAAGAGGAAAACGAGCAAGATGGCAACATTAGAATTGGTTTTTCCAAGGAAGAGAAGGTACGTATGAGAGCTCCATGGAAAAAAGCTTTTATCATCAAAACTTTTGGGAAGAGAATGGCTTTTTCCTTCCTTGTTGAGAGGGTGCGAAAAATGTGGAATCCGAGCAATGGCATGGATTGCATAGACTTGGGTTATGATTACTATCTGGTGAAATTTGAATTAATGGAAGACGTGGACTCTATACTTACGTGTGGTCCCTAGTTCATTGGCCAGCATTTTCTTGCCATCAGACAATGGGAGCCAGAGTTCAAGGCTTCCACAACAACCCTCTCATCGGTAGCAGTTTGGATAAGATTACCAGAGTTACCCATGGAGTTTTATGAGCCGAATGCTCTTTAAAAAATTGGGAGAGCCATTGGCCCAGTTCTTAGGATCGATTACCACACAGCTAATAAGGAACGGGGAAGGTTTGCTAGGCTATGTATTCAAGTAAATTTGGATAAGCCATTAGTAAGGAAAATTTATCTTGGTAAGCTTGAACAGTGTGTGCTTTATGAAGGTATAAATGCCCTTTGTTTTTCGTGTGGTAGGATCAGACATAAATTAGAAGCATATCCGTTCACAGTTAGAGAGCAACCTAAAGAGTAGAGTATGGAGCGGAATAAGGGGCAAACTGAGACGCAAAGTACCCAAGGGGAAGATGGGTTGAAGGAAAAAGAAAAATCTCAGGAAGATTATGGTGAATGGATGGTTGTTAGCAGAAAAAAAGTGAACAGTAAAACAAAATCTATTCAGCACTCTCCGGTGATGAATCAAACGGATGAGGAACAGCTGACACAAACGTCCTTAGCTACCACAGCTAAGCCTAATGTGGCAGGGCAGAATAGTAAGAGTGGTAAAAGAAAAGCTCTGCACACGCAAAATGTTGTGTCATAGAGGGAGACCAACGTGATGGCAATGTCCATTCTCAGCAAACCAAAACTTGGGAAGAGTGCTAAGGATAAGGGTGTGCGCGCCAAAATGAACCAGAAAGCAACTAATTTAGTTGGCTTACAGTCCAATGGGGTGGGCCCAAGCAATAAGGGTGGGTTATTTGTATTTGGGTCTGAAGCACAGCAAGGCCTATTTTGCCTTTCAAGCTCCTTTAACCCAAAAGTTCACCCAAAAGAGAAACTCATTTCAACAGAGAAAGAGAGCTCTGCATCTGAGCACTCCAGCAGCAACGATGGAAGTCAAAGAGAAGTGGGCGATTTACTACAAAGGAAAAGTGATTCCGGTGGGCGAAGAAACAATACGTTGGATAAAGCAAGATCCAACAGAAGTGTGGGGCTGGTTCGAGACCGATCTGATGGTGGCGTGGAAGAATCTGTTCCCGTTAACGGAGAGATGCAAGCTATTGGGCTATTTGCCGATGAAAGACGAAGCATGGATCATGACTCCAAACCCGTGGTGGAGGTTCTTGACGGACCGACCTCCGGTTCCGGTGCCTCCGGTGACAAGCTCAGGGCCATTAGCCACAGGATCCGTCATGCGAAACTCGGAAAAATATTTATCAGAGGCGGAAGCGAGGTGGACGGAGCCAAGGATCACAGTAAGGAAGGTTTTGCAAACCAACCCGGTGGAGTGCTCGTTGATGGGCAATCTGCACGAAGTGAAGATGATTCAATTTGCCGAGCCAGAGATGAATGGCACGATCCTAATCAAGGCAACTCAGGAAGAGTTGGGGATAATCAAGCATTCGGTGACTCTATTCCGGGGGATATGGGAGTCGAGGAAGGAGTTGTTGGAGGTATGGAGGTTGAGAGACACTGAAGATTCTTCTTCTCTGTCTAGTTTCGATGCTTCCTCTTCTACATATAAAATTATGAATATCCTAATTTGGAACTGCAGGGGTGCTATGAAACCCCAATTCAAACAGACAGTTATGGACTTGGTGGATTGGCATTCACCAATTCTCATGGTGATCACAGAGACTAGGATGAGTGGTGCAAGGGCTGATGAAATTATTGAAGCTCTCCCTTTTGATGGGTATGCGGTGGCGGATACAATTGGGTTTGCAGGAGGAATCTAGATGCTCTGGAGATCAGATTTAGTTCATGTTGATGTCCTGGCAGCTACTGAGCAGGAGATTCATGCGTTGATTCGGGTAAGATCTCAGTCTTTTAGCTGGTTAATTAGTCCTATTTATGCAAGTCCTAGATTTGAGGAATGGTGCATGTTGTGGAATAATCTTAGGATGCTAGCTAATATGCATGATCTGCCTTGGGCCCTCATGGGCGATTTTAATGAAGTTCTATCTGCTGATGAGAAGTATGGGGGGAATCCTATTTGCCAAAGAAAGGTTAGAGCTATTAAGGAATGTATGGATGATTGCAGTATGATGGATCTTGGGTTTATAGGTCCAAAGTATACTTGGACAAATAAGAGGGAGTTGGGTAATTTAATCCAGTGCAAACTAGACAGATGCTGGGTTAATCCAGGTTGGAAAGAATTTTATCCGGAAGCTAATGTAACCCATTTAGCTAGAATTAACTCAGATCACTACCCCCTTTTATTGAACTTGTATCCTTTTTTGGGTTCTAATACTGACAGGCCATTTAGATTTCAGACTATTTGGCTGAGTCATAGTGACTTTCCGGTTGTTGTAAGGGATGCTTGGGCTGGAAGGGAGGGCAATCTAGCTGAGGCTATTTCTAACTTCAAGACCAAAGCTCAAAGATGGAACGAAATGTTTTCTTTAGAAAGAAGAAGATTTTGGCTAGGTTGCTGGGTGCGCAAAGAGCTTTAGCTGTCTGCCCAAATAGTTTTTTGATCAATCTCCAAAAGCAGCTGACTGAGGAGTATAATTTAATCCTCCAAATTGAAGAAGAGCTGTGGGCTATGAAATCCAGAACTAATTGGATTATTTCAGGGGAGAGAAACACTTCTTATTTTCATATCTCTGCGCTCAATAGGAGAAGTAAGAATAGAATCACATGTGTTCAAAATAATGAGGGCGAATGGTGTCACAATTTAGAGGAAGTTAAAGAGATTTTTAACTCAAGCTTCAAGAAGCTGTATAAGTCAGAACAAGTTTTTTGTCCTGTTACCCCTCAATGGAGTTCGGATTGGTGTGATAAGCTTAGTCTAGAGGAAGCTGGTAGCATGACCAATATTCCATCGGATGGGGAAATTTGGAATGCTCTCAAATCAATGAAGCCTTACAAAGCTCCAAGTGTTGATGGGCTACATGCTGGATTTTTCCAAAGATTTTGGCTAGTGGTAGGTGATTCGGTGAAGAGAAAGATCAAGGAGGTGTTTCTAAGGCAAAAGGTTCCTGAGTATCTTAATCAAACCCTTGTTGCCCTAATCCCTAAACAACCCGGTCCTGAAATTGTCAGTCAATATAGACCCATAAGTTTATGCAACACGATCTACAAGATTATTTCAAAAATTATTGTTTTGAGGCTACGCCCTTTCTTGCCATCTTTAATTTCCCCAATGCAGACAACTTTCCTTGAAGGGAGAAGGGGCACAGATAATGTCATAATTGCCCAAGAATTAATTTACTCCCTTAGGAAGAGGAAGGGGAGGACGGGGTTTATGGTTATAAAAATTGACCTTGAAAAGGCTTACAATCGCTTAGAGTGGTCATTTATCAAAATGGTGCTTGAGCATTTTGGGTTTCCGGAGGGTATGATAAAGTTGATCATGAGCTGCATGTCTACTACTACCACAGCTCTATTGTTCAATGGAAGTAAGCTGGATTCTTTTCAACCTTCGAGAGGAATAAGGCAGGGAGACCCTATATCTCCCTATTTATTTCTTCTGTGCATGGAATTCCTTGGAGCCCAAATCATTAGTATGTGTGAAGGTAGGAGATGGGATAAGGTTAGGGCATCTAGAAGTGGGCCGAGCTTTTCCCATGTTTTTTTTGCTGACGACTTGATGCTTTTTGCAAAGGCAGACAGAAAAAATTATGAAGCTATTATTGAAGTATTAGATAATTTTTGCAACCTTGCTGGGCAGAAAGTTAATCTTGCCAAATCGAAGATTCTGTTTTCTCCTAATGTATCTTGCGGGAGGAGGAGAGGCATTTGTAGAAGGTTGGGGATTGCCGAAACCAACAACTTAGGTAAATACCTTGGTTTTCCCATCATTCACCAAGGTAGAGTGGGTAATGCGTATAACTTTGTGATTAATAAAATACAAAGTAAGCTGGCTGGTTGGAGATCAAAATTATTGCCGAAGGCTAATAGATTGGTGCTTGTTAAAGCTGCTGCGGCTCCTGTAGCAGAGTATTATATGCAATGCCAATCTCTTCCTGCTAAGGTTTGTGATCAAGTAGATAAGCTAATAAGGGATTTTTTATGGGGTTCAACTGAAGAAAAAAGGAGGTTGCATTTGGTTAGATGGGACAAGGTGACACTCCCTAAAGAGCTTGGTGGTTTGGGGTTGCATAAGATGAAGGACAGAAATAATGCTTTGTTAGCTAAGCTTTGTTGGAGGCTAGCTTGTGAAAAGGAGGCTCCTTGGGCAAAAATGCTTGTAGCCAAATGCCTTTCCCCCAATAGAATGACTGAAGAAGGAAAAAAACTCCCTTGCTCTAGTTGTTGGGCAGCGTGTAAGAAGGGTGGCCCAGTTTATGTAAAGGGGCTAAAATGGTCTGTGAAGAATGGAGAGACAGTGAAGGTTTGGGCTGATTTTTGGCTTCCAATGGGCACTTTGAGATCTCTTATTGAAGGGCCTTTGAACCGTGATGAAGATTCTATTACTGTGTGATGTGCATGAAATATATACAATAAAGTACTCACATATCTACATATTTAGCCTTACTTTTATGTTATTTTGTGACTGATTATATAATATCTTTGTGTTGTAGGTAACAAGGGCTTTACATGCAAAGTGGGGCTAGGCCAATTGAATCAAGCCAACTTACATCCAGCCAGGAATGAATTCAAGAAAAGGCCAATCCAATTAAATTTAAGTCTAATTGGAGTAAGGAATCAAAGGAAATTTGCTCCAAATCCAAGTCCAATTCGGATTAGGATTCTAGACTACATATCAGTTAGTATTTTTGGCATAACTTTCGGCTTAGATGTCCATTCGAGATGATTCAAGTTGGGCTAGAACGTTAACTTAAAGGGCTACAACTTTGTAGTTTACCAAAAGTCCAAATTCTGACGTTAAATGGGCCAAAACCGTCGGTTAAGTGAAGCCTAAAAATCTGGGATTTTCTCCAAACGGAAATTCAACTTGTAATAGAATTCCTTGACCTATTTAAAGGCTCTTTAGGGAAAAATTCAGAGAGGCTGAGGCGGAGGCTAGTGCTAGGGCTGAGGGCTGAATGTGTAGAGAGTGCGGCTACTTCTTTGGTTTTCTTCCATGACAGTTAGTTTTATTTTATTTGTCTAGTTTAATGTTTAGTATTTTATTTTTGTGTTTTCTTTCAATTACCATGTGTAGCTAAATTTATAATTAGGGTTGAGGATGAAACCTTGTTAAGGATTAACAGTAATATTTATGTGATTTGATTTTTCCCACAATAGTTGTTCTTTATTGATTTAAATTGTTCTTGCTTCATATCAATTGACTAAGATGGGATTCTAGATATGAGTTCAATCATGTTTTTCTCATGATTTAGGATTTGTCTTAATTAATTGAATGCTTTGTTTATTAATTCTTGATTATAAAATTGGATATTGCTTGTGATTTGTCTGTCAATGGATACAATTTATGATTTGATTTTTAGAATTGGATATATCTTGTGATTTGTTTGGCTACAGATACAATTGATGATTTGATTTTATACTTAAGAAGCGAAGAAGAACATGCTTTGATTTTTAAAATAAGGGTTTAAATGATGATATTTTCCATGATAGCAAGATTGATTTCTAGATTATCATGTAGTGAGTTGGGAAAAATTAATGATCATAAATATATGCTGATATGACTTACAAGGTGGATTCCAAAACCTTAATTCCTTTCTCTTGATTGTTTACATCTTTTTATTGCTTTATATATTTTGCTTAGTTTAACTATTTGTTTAATTTTATTATTTGCTTAGTTTATTTGATTGCAAACAACCAATTTTTATTAAACTAGATTAGGATTAATTTGGTTAAGGTTTAATTAATTTTCCTACGTTCATACAAGTCCCTGTGGGTTCGACCTCGTTCTTGTCCAACTATACTTCGGTACGGTTCGTACACTTGCGAGTATTTTAAAATTTCACAACACTATGAAGCAATGTTTTGATCATAATTATGAATGGCAAGCCCATTGCCTATCCTTTGATCTGCCTGATCATATTCTCAATGCCATTAAAGCAACTCCGTTGTCTTGTAATCAGGAGGCAGAGGATACTCTCCAATGGGCTTTCTCTAAGAATAGTTTTTTCTCATTGAAATCTGCTTATCTTTTGGCAAGGGGTTTAAACCCTTTGAACCTTGATACTGTTTCGGTGGCTTGGGTGTGGAAGGTTGAAGCTTTTCCTAAGATTCAATTTTTCCTTTGGCTTTGTCTTCATAACAGTGTGCCTACCGAGGAAGTTTTGGGTTCAAGGGGTTTAAGTCTTGATCCCATATGCAGTTTATGTCATCAAAGTATTGAAACAATTGACCATCTTTTAAGGGGCTGTGTGTATGCTCGGGATTTTTGGCAGCAACTTCAATTCCCGAATTGTATGAGGGATACCTTCAACTTACCGATTAGTGAATGGCTTGAAGCCAGTTGTAAATCTGATATCAAATCCAGATGGATGGGCATTCCCTGGAAGATTTTGTTTCCCATGGGAGTGTGGAATTTATGGTTGCATAGAAATAATTTTATATTTAGGACAGGCAAGGTGGATCAGTCATGCTTCAAGAAAAGCATTAAAGATAGTGCTGAATTTTTCTCCGTTGGTTTGAATGCTAAGCTGCCTAAAGCTAAAGCTGTTATTGCAGTGGGGTGGGAGAAGCCTCCAATGGGATGGGTAAAGCTTAATTCAGATGGGTCTGCTCTTGGTAATACTGGACGTGCAGTTGGTGGTGGTGTTATCAGGGACCATGATGGGCATTGGTTAAAAGGCTATGCAAGGCCTCTTGGGTGCACTAACAGTTGTATGGCAGAGCTGTGGGCCCTAAGGGATGGCCTTCTAATAGCTAAGGAGATGGGGATAAATAACCTCATCATTGAGTTGGATGCCTTAAGGGTTGTTTTGCTTATGAATAATAATACTGCCAACTTGTTAATGGAGTCATTGCTTACTGATTGCAGGAACATGATGAGAGAGATTCCCAACAAGCAGATAGTTCACATCTATAGGGAGGCCAATCAATGTCCTGATGCGTTGGCCAAGCTTGGTGCTAGTAACTTAGACTCTTTTGTTATCTTTTTGTATTCGCCGCCTGTGGTGGAAAATAATTTAGCTGCTGATAAAGCTTGTTTACGTAATAATAGACTTATTAATTCTTAAGTTTAATGATATATCCTCTGTTGACCCAAAAAAAAAAAAAAAAAACAACAACAGTATAGAAAGAGGGCTTAATTAAATAAACTAACTGAAACGAACGAAAGAAAAGTTAATGAATTGAAATGATTTTTTTTTTTTGAATTTGTGGGTTTTGCATTTTAATTATAAAAAAAAAAAATTAATGTAACTAAAATTACAGTACTCGTAAGTCGTATCACGAGAAAAACCCAAGATAATTTCAAGCGAGTTTGTAAATATCAAACTGTTTCCATCGAAAACCCTACCACGTTTAAATTTAATATCAAACCTACCTGTGATGTGAGAGAGAGAGATAAAAGAAGAAAATGGAAAAGAGAAGGAAGGGAATGGAACAATCCAGCGGTACAGAGATATCGGCATTACCAGAGGGATGCATAGCGAACATAGTATCATTCACCACTCCTAGGGATGCGGGCAGAGCGTGTGCGGTTTCGCGCATATTCCGTGCGGCTGCCGAGTCCAACGCTGTCTGGGAGAGTTTCTTGCTGTCCGATTCTCCAGCCATCATTGCATCGGATTCCTTGAATTTGTGTTCTAAGAAACAGATCTACCTCTCCGAAAACCCCATCTTGATCGATGACAATAAAAAGGTACTCCTTTACCAAACAATCCCATAATAATAATAGGTTAAACCGATTGGTTTATTATTTAATTGTTTGATTTGTTACTCTTATTTTATTTGCTTCTGTAATTTATATATGGGTCAATTCAATTTCAAACATTTTAAAGTTGCTTCATTTTAACTTTTTAAGTTCAAGCAGTGACCTTTAATATAAAAAATTAAAAAAAAAAAAAAAAAGGACAGCTTTATTGTTTTCAACTTCTAGAACTCTTAATTTTTTTGCTGGGGTTGAATTCTAGAACACTTAATTCTGTTTCTGGATTCGGTGATTGAAAAGAAGCAAAGTAAGCTCTTTTTTTCTTTCTTTCTTTTTTTTTTTTTTTTTTTTTTTCCTGGAGAATAGAGAGAGAGGAATAAGGGGTCAGTTCTTGATTGTTGGTCCGATTCTCAAGCCGTCATTGCTAACCCCATCCTACCTCAGTCTAAGAAACAGATCTACCTCAGTCTCTCCGATAAACCCATCCTAATTGACGACTCTAAAAAGGTGCTACTATCGATCCTTCATAATTAAGTACTATTGTTACAAACTGTCTTCCTAGTTTTCCACTTGTAGAACACTTTAATTCTGTTTCTGAATTTGCTGAATGAAAAGAAGTAAAGGGGTCAGTTCTTGAATGAATTTAGTTATAGCGCCATCTGCAAATAGAAAAACAGAATAAAACACACACACAAAAGGAGCTTCTATCTCGGTGTTCAAATTATGAAAGATTTGGTTGTATGTATGCTTGTGGCCATATCTGTACTGATCTTCTTTCTTTCTTTCTAGCAGAGCTTTTTCTTGGAAAATCGAGTGGTAAGAACTGTTACCTTCTAACTGCAAGGGAACTGTCCATTGTATGGGGTGCCACTCCTCAGTATTGGAATTGGATTTCTCTACCTGAAGAATCCAGGTCTGTCCCTATTATATATTAGTACTCTTTTATTTATTTATTATTTTTAAATTTAGACTTCTTCTTTTTTTTTCATCTAGTTCTTAACTGTGTACATGTAAAAATCAAACAGGTTCCCAGAGGTAGCGGAACTTGATCATGTGTGGTGGTTTGACATCAGCGGTAAGATGAGTACTTCCATTCTGTCTCCCAAAACACGCTATGCCGCTTACCTTGTGTACCAGTTGAGGGACGGAGCCGATGGATTTGATGGCCCTCCTTTCCAGGCTTCAGTGGGAACTGTTGGAGGTGAAGTTTATGAACAAACTGTTCGATTGGGCCTGTTTGTCATGGAGCCAAACCAGCAGCACACTTCACGTCCCAAGCAGAGAGAAGATGGATGGTTAGAGATTGAGTTGGGTCAATTTTTCAATGGGGGAGGAGAAGATGACGAACTGCAGATTAAACTTAGGGAGGTAGAAGCTCTTAACAAGAAGACTGGCCTCGTTGTTGAAGGGATCGAGATCAGGCCAACAAAGGGTTAGTAAAATTTGTGCTTATATTAGCACTAAGTGACATTGATGATACACTAAATTGCAATTCTATCAAACTTGATATTGGTCCCAAGCCAGTCGGATGAGTATAAAATTTATAGTGGAATTACCATCTAGACCTCAAATCTGTTGGGGCATATTTGAGGGTACTAGCTTGTATGATTTTTATTAAATTGTAGCTTTAGAATCTGGCTTTCAGAATTTTATGGCATGTGTTAGACATATAGGGTAATATCCTTGTAAATTGGCATGACATGTTGATGTGTTTTGGTGACTCAATTGAAGTTTGGAAGTAAGTTGCACATTGTTGGATAAAGCAGTAAGAGTAAGAATGAATTGTACCACCTAACTTTGGGGATTTATTTCTCAAGTTAGGGTGAATGGATTGAGTTGTAAATTTGTGGGAGCTCTATTTAGTATGTATAGAGTATGGATGAATGTTCATGTACCTTAGTTCTACTGTTTAGTACACAAAGGAAAAATTATAAGCCCTGCAACTATAGTTTTTTATGATTAGTGCTCAGTTTTGTGTGTTTTGATGTTTTAAACTGGTAATTGCATGTTTGAGTGTTTGGTTGCATTTGGGATGGTTGTAGGAATTCACAGGGGCCTAGTTAGGGTAAAGAATTAATAGGTATAGGAACTTGAGGGTGTAAGTAACGAAATTATGGATTAGAACACTCCATGAGTTGAATAGTGTGCATAATAATGAAAGTGGCTGTTTTTTATTTAGGGGCAGGACATGACCAGTAGGGGACTCCACTACAAGCAAAAGCATTTGCCTTGAGGTAAGGGATTGTGATATGAGGGTCTAGCAGCCCATATTTTTGTAAACATGTGTTTTAAAACAAAGCTTTTTGATAAACGTGATTATGCTTATGTTTCATTGAAATTAAGCTTGTTTTTTTGCCAAACTATACATATGTTTTATAGTGAGATAATGAGTAAATTATGTGGATATGCAAGATGTTTATAACCTCTATTTGAGACTAAAGATCAAGGAAAATATTATTATGGAAACAAATTTGTTTTAAGAAAAGAATGTTTTTATAAAGAAAATGAATTTCAAACAAAATGATATACTATTGTGGATCAAGTCAGTGTAACATTGTACTCAGCATAGGCCGAGGAGTACCTGACACAGTCAGATGAACTGTACCCTGATATTTGTACTTGGGGGACTCATAACCAAATAATGGCTGGCCTTAATGGCCGGGTAGTTAAGTTTATGAAAATGATTTAAATGATTATGATCTTGTATATCTTTAATATGTTTGACAATATGATAGTTTTAGCTTTAGATTCATGAGTTTCACAATTTATGTGCGGTTATGATCTGCATAGGCATTTTCAGTATGGAAGTTATGATTCTCATGAATGGTGTATGGAACCCCAGTTATATGTTGAATTGATGATGCTTTCCACGCTAATGATCACAGTCATGTTTTACATGAAATGTTTTCAAAAGATGTTACCTTATGTTATAAGCATGTGATCTATGTTGATGTTTCCAGAATGAGATTGATATATGCTTTACATTTTCGAGAATGTTATACGTGTTTATGCAAACTCTTGAAACTATTTATAAGGAAGTTGTAACCACATGTTAACAATACTTTTTCTATCATGTAGGTTAGATATATGCTCATGTCACGCCTCCCTTACTGAGCAAGTGGTATGCCCACCCTTAACATTTTCAGTGAGCAGGTATTTTCCTTTTGCAGCTCAAGTCTCAGCAGTGGAGGAGTTTATGTAGGAGTCATGATGGAAATGTTATTGTATTTTAAGACGCTGAGTACCTAGATAGTTATGATGTATGGTAGAGAGAGATGGAACAATTTTAACGATGGCTATATAAAAATAAATTCTGTTGTGCTATGTATATTGAGGTTACCTAATCATTATGTTATTACATTTGATGGTACTCTAGATGCTCTGATTCGTCACTTCCTGTAGATGGGCAAATCGTCCATATCTTATAGATGATAAATAGAATTACTTGATAAGCATGAGTAAAAGACTAGTAACAGGAAAAGAAAATTTTTTATACATAGTTAATTGGTTTGTGTTAATATCAGGTACAGGCTTAATATTAGCAATTCGGTTTGACTCTGAATCCTGGTTTGGATTCGGGTATGACACTTGGTAATAAATTCTATAGAAAACGCAATTCTGCATAATCTTGTCCAGCCCTTGATTGAGCAAGTGTCTAACTAGAGCAGAAAAACTATCAAACAAACTTTAATTAAATACTTGCCTTTTCTATTTTTTGTTTCATTTGGTATTAGGCCAAGCATGTGTTTTAAAGAATTTCAGAGTTACCATGAGTACTGGACAGTTTAGACCATCTACTAGTTACCTATAAGATTTTAATGTTTAACTATTATGAGAGTATTTAATCATAGTCAATAAATCATTTTAAATAGCTCTTCTAAATTCCTTGAAAGATATGGATAGCTCTTTATGAATAAAATCCTTAAAATCTTTAAAAATTTGAAGTTGCAGCATGATAGATGTAATAAGCTGGAATAAGAAAAGTGTATATTATACATTATAATATTCCGCATTACTTTTTTTGTATAGCTTGACATTGATTTTGTAGATAAAGTGGATCGAAGAAGAAAAAAAAGACTAATTTTTCCCCAAATTTCCATTAAAATAACTACATACAGACTATACAATACACATAATTCCTTCCACAAATAAAGAATATTGCATACATTTCATAATCGAGTAATGAAATTGATTTGGATCAGACCAATAACGAAAATCTTAAAAACCTATTTGAAAGCACAAAAATTACAAAAGCAATCTCAGTTACTTCAATCTAGAATGCATAAAATTAGAAATTCATTGAAAGAGACTACCTATCCTCTGTAGACCGTAATGCGAGAGACAACACAAAATGCCAACTTAATCATCTGGACAAACACATGCAGGCAATCCCAGGCTCAGCAACTAAGAGCTAAGACACCAAATAGCCACTCACACTCTGTAGGCCATATAACTTTTTTTAAGGATAAAAATGTAAATACGTCTCAATCAAAATACGGCAAATAGGGTTGTAAATGAACCAAGAATAGAACGATTTTGGCGTAAGAAAAAACTTGTTTAAGTTCAAGTCTCAGCAGCATTCACATCAGCCTAGTGAGTTTTTAGTCAAATTTAGTCTTAAAAACTCACTTTTATTAGTTTAGTTAATCTACTACTTACAGACAATTACATCAACCTCAGTACTCTATCATTATTTTATTTTAATATTATTTTCTTTCTCCACAAATATATTTTTTAAGGAAAAAGTTAACGGATACCCTAAGAGTATTGGTTTAAAAAATATTTATAGAAATCTTTTATAAAAAAAAGCAATTAATGTTTTTTACGGCTTTTTATATTCTTTATGAAAACTTTCCTAAAATGGTTTTCTAACCATTGCCCTAAGGGTACCCGTTAACATAAATTATTTTTTTTTTTAACTCATCCTTCTCAAATAGTGAATAAAATAAGATTTTTATCTAGTGTATTGAGTGGATAGTGCTCAATAGATGTATTGAGGACACTGTTCATTGTTAAGTTTTTAGGGAAAAATATTAAGACTGATGTGTGGAAGTTTTGGGTAAGTTTATTTATTATTTATTTTTTTAATACTAAATGTTGTTTTAGCTAGGTTGATGAGAATGTTCTAAGTTTAAAATAAATTATTATTTGTGTAAAAAAAAAATTATTATTAAACAAGTCAAATTCAAACATAATAATATGTTCCCCAACAAGCTTGTGAACATGAGAGGTCAATTAACTATATGTAATACTATATTTTCATATGTATACTTGTCTAAAAATATATTTATATAAATTTGAAATTGGATTGTATAAGTTTATCAATATGTTCATATGGAATTAAATTATTATTTATAATTTTCATAAAATCATGAAAAGATAAAACATTTTAGTCATGATTTCATAATGAAAAAGAATAAATTAATCAAGTAACTCTTGAAAAAATTTGAGCTTGTTCGATAATAAAATAAGCCAAGCTTAAACATAAAACCTTGTTTGGTGTTAAACTAATTTAGGCTCGTGTTCGAAAAAAATATAAATAAATGAGTAAGGGCAATTACAACTTACCTACCTATGGTTTGACTGAAATTTTAGTTGTCTACCTGTTGTTTAAAATTTGACACTTTACATACCTGAAATTTGATTGAAATTTAAGTTGCCTACTTGTGGCTTAAAATCTTATGATGCAAGTGTTCTAATGGATTGCTTTTTATTTTATTTGATCTTGTATTTTTATATTTTTTGTGTTTTTAGAGGAAAGAGACATAAAAGTGGAGTAAAATTACATATTTGGTCATGATTTAGGTAGACTACAAAAATTTAACTGAGCTAATCTCAGTTGGATAAAGTGTCAAATTTTTAACCACAAATAAGTAATTTAAATTTCGCCCAAACCATGAGGTAACTTTTAATATCTCACTCGGCTTGGTTGGTTCACCACCGGCGCCAAACAAAACCAAGCCCCAAAACTTTCCTGAAGCCTCACTATGATATGAGAGAGCGAGAGAGAGAGAGAGAAAATTAGAGAAGAAGAAGATGGCAGAGGCAGAACGCGAGCGGTTACGCTCAAATCCAGAGTTACTGGAGGAGTGCATGAGGGAAATAGTATTACAGTTGAATCCTAAAGAATGGTGCAGAGGGTGTGTGGTTTTGCAAAAATTCCGTGAGGCTTGTGGTAGGTCCTTGTATGATATTTTATATATATATATATATATATATATATATATATATATATATTTTTTTTTTTTTTTTTTAATCTATATGCAACTGACCCCTTAGAAATTGTAAAAATATTATGATAACACCAAAAATGTTATAACATTTTCACATGAGCTTTATTTTTAATTGTGGTTGGTTTCGGTTGATGGTTTATTATTATATTTTGTCTTATAACAATCTGCTACATTGCTAACAAAAACACTATCACCACAAATAAATATTTTTTTTTTTAAAATGGAAGTGATTTACACAACTACACATATATGTAAAACAAAATAAAAAGAGGCCCAATGGCCAGCAAGCCCAGCAGGCGTTGAATGCCTCTGCATCAGCTGACAACCATCAAGTTTTGTTTTGGTTTTAGAGTAGACTTTCTTCTAGCTTTTCGCATCAACACGCACCGTTTTGCTCACCAAAAAGACAAAAATTGACTAAACCAAAGCAATTGTAGATATGGCTGTAGACACTTTTTTTTTTTTTTGATGAGGCTATAGATGCTGTTTATATAGTTAATAGATAAAAATGTAAATCCGTCACTATCAAAATACAGCAAATAAGGTTGTAAATGAACCAAGAATAAACCAAGAATAGAACGAGTTTGGCTTAAGAAAAAATTTGTTTAAGTTCAAGTCTCAGTAGCATTCACATCAGCCTAGTGAGTTTTTAGTCAAATTTAGTCTTTAAAACTCACTTTTATTAGTTTAATTAATCTATTACTTACAGACAATTACATCAACCTCAGTACTCCATTATTATTTTATTTTAATATTATTTTCTTTCTCCACAAATATATTTTTTAAGAGAAAGGTTAACGGATATCTTAAGGGCATTGGTTTAAGAAATATTTATAGAAATCTTTTATTAAAAAAAAAAAAAAAAAAAAAGCAATTAATGTTTTTTACAGCTTTTTATATTCCCTATGAAAACTTTCCTAAAATGGTTTTCTAACCATTGCTCTTAGGGTACCCGTTAACATGAACTTTTATTTTAACTCATCCTTCTCAAATTGTGAATAAAATAAGATTTTTATATGGTGTATTGAGTGGATAGTGCTCAATAGATGTATTGAGGACACTGTTCATTTTTATGTTTTTAGGGAAAAATATTAAGACTGATGTGCGGAAGTTTTGGGTGAGTTTAGATTTTTTTTAATACTAAATTTGCTTTAGCTAGGTTGATGAGAATGTTCTAAGTTTAAAATAAATTATTATTTGTGTAAAAAAAATAGATTATTAAACAAGTCAAATTCAAACATAATAATATGTTCCTCAACAAGCATGTGGACATGAGAGTTCAATTAACTATATGTAATACTATATTTTCATATGTATACTTGTCTAAAAATATATTTATATAAATTTGAAATTGGATTGTATAAGTTTATCAATATGTTCATATGGTATTAAATTATTATTTATAATTTTCATAAAATCATGAAAAGATAAAACATTTTAGTCATGATTTCATAATGAAAAAGAATAAATTAATCAAGTAACTCTTGAAAAAATTTGAGCTTGTTCGATAATAAAATAAGCCAAGCTTAAACATTAAACCTTGTTTGGTGTTAAACTAATTTAGGCTCGTGTTCAAAAAAATATAAATAAATGAGTAAGGGCAAATTACAACTTACCTATCTATGGTTGGACTGAAATTTTAGTTGTCTATCTGTGGTTTAAAATTTGACACTTTACGCACTTGAAGTTTGACCGAAATTTAAGTTACCTATCTGTGGTTTAAAATCCTATGATGCAAGTATTTCGATGGATTGCTTTTTATTTTATTTGATCTTGTATTTTTATATTTTTTTTATGTTTTTGAAGGAGAGAAACATGAAAGTGAAATAAAATTACATATTTGATCATATTTTAAGTACACTACAAAAATTTAACTGAGTTAACCTCAGGTGGGTAATTGAGTTAACCTTACACGGATAAAATGTCAATTTTTTGCCTACAAATAAGAAATTTAAATTTTGCCAAAACCGTGAGGTAATTTTTAATATCTCTCTCGGCTTGGTTGGTTCACCGCCGGCGCCAAACAAAACCAAGCCCCAAAACTTTCCTGAAGCGTCACTATGATATGAGAGAGCGAGAGAGAGAAAATTAGAGAAGAAGAAGATGGCAGAGGCAGAACGCGAGCGGTTACGCTCAAATCCAGAATTACCGGAGGAGTGCATGAGGGAAATAGTATCACGGTTGAATCCTAAAGAATGGTGCAGAGGGTGTGCGGTTTCGCAAAAATTCCGTGAGGCTTGTGAGTACGACGAAAACTGTGTTACATTTTTGCCTCCTGATTGGCTCGCCATCCTTTCCAGAACATCGGCTCACTTGCATTTCACTTCTTTGAAACAGCTCCACCTCCATCTCTCCGATAACCCCATTTTAATTGACGGCAATTCAATGGTACTTTCCTTGTTTTCCCTCTTCTACAACTACAACTCGCTCACTTGTTGGTTTGGGTTTTGATATTTAGGTCTCGTTTCAGAGCCCAAAAGGGCCAAAACCCTTTTGAGCTTTCAATTTCTTTTGTCCTGAAACTCAATAGTTAACCTTCATATGCCTGACTGCTTAAAGAAAATTATTTGTAGTATATGCTTAACATAAACGATCCATTTGTAGTAAAAATATATATATTTGTGAAGGGGTAAAACATTTTAGTTATGGTTTTGCTATATATAAGAAAAAAAATAAGTTAATAAAGTAGCTCAACTTTGCTTGAATATGTAATCTTGTTTGATGATAAGCTCCAACTTGGCTCGTGTTCAAAATTAAATTAAATGAACAGGCTTGAACTTTTAATACTCGGTTGGTCTCAGCTCGTTTGCAGCCCTAAATTCTTATGCACATGGAAGGAGCAAGTTCGTTTCACTATGGACTCTTGAAATTGTGTTTGGTTTGAATTGGTTATGTGTGAGTGTGATCATGCATGAACTTAGTGATAGCGCCATCAGCAAATAGAAGAACAGAATCAAAAACAAAAAACACAAAACACAAAAAAAGGAGCTGCTATCTCTGAGATCAAATTATGAATGATTTTGTTGAATGTATGCTTGTGGCCAATAAAAGTAGCACCATGCTGAATATAACCATATCTGTGCTCATCTTCTTTCTTTCTTTCTAGCAGAGCTTTTTCTCGGAAAAATTGAGTGGTAAGAAATGCTACCTTCTCTCTGCAAGGGACCTGTGCATTATATGGGGTGACACTCCATTTTGGAGTTGGGTTTCTAAACCTGAATCCAGGTTTCTACCTCTGTCCCTACTACTTTCGCATTCCCTTTTTTTTTTTCTTTTTTTTTTGGTTTTTGTTTAGGCCTTTCATTTAGTTCTTAATTACATGTAAAAACCAAACAGGTTCTTGCAGGTAGCTGTACTTGATCTTGTGTGGCGGTTTGACATCCGTTGCAAGATAAGTACTTCCATGCTGTCTCCAAAAACAAACTATGCTGCTTACCTTGTGTTCAAGTTGAGGAGCAGAGCCAGTGGATTTGGTAGCCGTCATCCTTTAAATGCTTCAATTACAACTACCCAAGGAGGTGAAGTTTATGAACAAACCGTTTGTTTGCACTCGCTTGCCAGGAGCCAAGGCTGCAGAGAAAAGATGGATGGTTAGAGGCTAAGATGGGTGACTTTTTCAATGGAGGAAAAAATGATGAACTGGAGATTAGACTTAGGGAGGTAGAATCTGGAAGGTGTAAGTCCGGCCTCGTTTTTGAAGGTATTGAGATCAGGCCAACAAATGGTCAGTAAAATTTGTGTTTTTATTATCACTAAGTGGCATTGATGATACACCATGTTGCAATTCTATCAAACTTGTGTTGTGTCAATACTTTGCTTTATTGTCAAAATATTTAACATCTAGATTCTAGAGTATAGTAGTGTATCTGTAGTTGATGTTGCGACTGTTGTAATGTTGTCATTGGGTTGTAGTTGCTGTGATGATGTTACTTGTTAGTTTGATGTTGTGTTTGTTGTAGTGTTGCTGCTGGATTGTAGTGTTGTAGCTTCTGTTGAACTTGTTTTAATTCAGTTAAATTCGCACTAAAAAAAAAATTAAATTTTAAAAAATATTTATATAAAAAAAGAAGAAACTTATTTATAATATTTTTGTACCAGGGGGACGCATAGCCAAATAGATGACTGGCCCTAGTAGTTAAGTTTATGACAATGATTTAAATGATTATGATCCAGTATATTTATAATATGTTTGACACTATGATAGTTTTAGCTTTTGATCCATGAGTTTCACAATTTATGTTCGGTTATGTGATTTGCACAGGCATTTACAGCATGGAAGTTATGATTCTCATGACTGGTTATGAAACCCCAGTTACATGTTGAATTGATGATGCTTTCCAAACTAATGATCACAAGTTATGTTCTACAGGAAATGTTTCCAAAGAAGATGTTACATTATGTTATAAGCATGTGATCTAGGTTGATGTTTCCAAAATGAAGTTGATATATGCTTTTACATTTTCCACAATGTTATACGTGTTTATGCAAACTCTTGAACTGTTTATAAGGAAGTCGTAAAGCTACCCTCCTGGTCAGAAAACATATATCTGGTCAGAAAACATATATCTCTAAGAGAGTAACCGGTTTTGGAAACCTCACAAGTCACAACTGGATAGCCTCTTCCACCACTCAATATTTCTCATTCTGGCAAAATTCTTCTGAATCTGATATTAGCTTGTGATTGTGAGATTGTTGGGCAATAACATTTGGAGTTGAGTTGAGGGGCTTTGGCTCAGAACTATCTCATACCCATCTTGGATGTGATCATTCAATCAATTATTCAAGAAAGAAAGCTGGTATTGGTCATTTGAGTTGGCTATCTTCGGTTAACTAGAGTGTTGTATTTCTGTAACCTGACCAGACTCGGTAAGTAACATTCATGAAGTTTGCTAAATGTGAATGGTATTTGCTAAGCAGCTAAACAAATTAAACCTCACTCTTTTAGGCTAAGATTTCATTTTCACAACCTTCATTGTTCTCTTCAACAGTCCAAGAAAAATAATGTATTCATGAATTTTAGGTATTTTCAATGTTTTAAATAATAGTTAAAGAACAATTTTATGGGCTCTTCGATTCCCCTCTCTTCCCAGTATTGTTTCTGTTGTAATTATTTTGTTGTTTACTTAACTTGAAAGTTGAAATAGAGTTGAAAGGGACGGAATTCCTTGAGGTTTAAGAAGCTACCTGGAGTGTTGCACTGCTGTTGACCTTTCGTCTTTTGAGAAAGCCAAATTCAATGCCATTTGTTATAAATACTCAAGAACACAGATAAAACAAATCAAAGCATGAATATAAAAATAAAAATAAAAATGTAAATTTAAAATTTCTAATACATGATTCAGTAACAACTCATACATAAACTATATACGAAAGATCAATTCTCAATACACACACGTATACAAAACAAAATTATCTCTTTAAAGTCATGGGACTTGTCGACCCTTCAATTTTTTTTTTTTTTTTTCTTTCTTTTCTTAGGAGTAGACCTATCAAATAGGTTTGGTTGATTGGGTTTGAGTTTGAGGTTAACTTGGTCATGTAGGGTTAGAAACGAATCATTCTAAGTAGGTTATAAATCCTAGGACTGTTATACCCTTTTTTTTAGGATTAATCAATCTGATATGACTGTATTTTTTACATGCAATAAATAATAATAATAATAATAACTAGTCGCTAACCCGTGCGATGCACGGGATAGTTAAACAAAATTTATACACATTCACTTTTATTGATACAATCATTTGAAAATAATTCTAACTAATACCCAAATGTAAGAGACACATTGACTTACTATTTAAAGTAGTCTTCTGAAGAATTTACACATATTGTGCAACTGAGCCTTAATTTCTCATCAACAATAAAAACATGGAAATTCAAAACATGGAAAGAAAATAAAAATTACAACAATTAATTCCATTATCTTTCATGCTATACTTTGTAATTGTACGGAATTAAGTCAACTCAATTTAAGTAGTTGTAATAAAATTGGCTTCTACTATTCTCTATTCTATAGAGATATGAACATATTGGATTTCTCAAACAATTACCGGTATTGCAATAAAATGATTTATTATTGAAAATAAGAAACAAAGAAAATCTATCTATAGCTTAAGAAACACAATATACTAAAATTAAACAGATAAAATTTTCGGAGGACAAAATATTATAGATAATTTTAGAAACAGATTATAAACTTAAAAGGGTTAGTAATTTATAGCACTTACCCCCCACTATTAGTATACAAACACCAAGTGCGGTCGTCATAATCCTTTGAAAGAACCTTTCCCAATTGGACCCTATCAAAAAAAAAAAAAACACCCAATTAACAAAATTGATCCAAAAGGGTCTAAAAAGCACACAAAATCAATTCAAAAAACAAAAATATGAGACAAAGTAATTACTTTTTGCTGCCAATGAAATCGTCTTTTGTATTGCTGTTCCAAACTGCAACACTTATCTCTCTAAGGCCTTCAATTAATGAAAACACAAACTTCTCTTGGAATACCGGAGTATTATGACCATCTATACACACACACACAAAAAACAAAATCAGCATAACTCACTATAACTCTATAGAAGCCTCAAAAATATAAAGAGAAATTAAAGGGGTTGAATTTGATATTTACGTTTGGAGAGAGAGAGTTTGCAGAAACTGTGGCTTTATATTTCTTAACTTGAGAGAGGGGTAAGGTTGCTAGGGTTTTGAGATGTTATAATGTTTTTATTTTTATTTTTTATTTTTTAAATATTGTGCTGACGTGGAAATTTGTGGTGCCAGCAGAGGCTTCGGTTTTATATATATATATAGATATGCGAATTAACAAATTAAGCCTAGGGGTATGCGTCCAACCCAATCCAAGTAGATGTCTCAAGTTGGTTATTCATTGGTTGTTGGGTTGGGTTGAATTTGATTTTGAGTCCCAGGTTAGGTTGGGTTGAAGTTGATAATTTTTTTAATGCATATAATTAATCCAACCCGATTCACAATATATACAAGTTTATATTCTTACCTTTATTTTAATTTTTTTCACTTTTGATTCATTTCAGTAATTTGAAAACTAGTTTTGATGAATTTGGAAATCTGTACTATGATTTAGGCATGTCACATGAATCATAATAATTTATTTTAAAAAGTAATTAAATAATTGATGAAAGTCCAATTTTTTACTAGACATGAAACAAGTAAAGCAAAACTTATTGGGAGAAAATGGGCAAATGCCCCTTTAAAAAAAAAAATCCAGCATTTTGTCCAATTTTCCAAACTAATTAGGGAAATGCCCCTCTTTTGAAACTCGATTTTCTCAAAATCGAGTTATAAAAAAAAAAAATTTCTGGAGTCCTATAGTGGCGTTTTAAAGAGCCTATAGTGACATTTTAAAGACCTATAGTGGTGTTTTTTAACTCGATCTCTATAAAGTCGAGTTACATGCAATTTTTTTCTTTTTTTTACCTATAACTCGATTTCATGGAGACCGAGTTACAAAACGCCACTATAGGTCCTTAAAACGTCACCATAGGCTACTTAAAAACGCTACTATAGGGCTTAACTTGATTTTGAGAAAATCGAGTTTAAAAAAATGGGCATTTCCTTAATTAGTTTGGGAAAGAGGGCAAAATGCTGAATTGTTTTTTTAAAAAGGGCAAAGGCCAATTTTTTCCAAACTTATTGACCTCAACCGAAACTCAAACCCAATTCACATGGGTTGGGTTGGGTATATTTCTACACATACGAATGGATTGGGTTGAGTTGACAATTTCTCAATCTAACAAGCTATTGGATTGAAAAAACTCTCCAACTCAACCCAGCCCAATCCATGCACACCTTTAATTGCACCCTCTAACTTTGCTTAAAATTCAATTTAGTCCTAAATTTCTTATTTATTTCAATCCACTAACTTTGATCCATATTCAATGTATTACTTTCATCTATCTCCATCCATAATTCCATATTGTGCAGTTAGGTGTCCAAAAAATGCATCATTTTGGTATTTTTCCTATTTAAAATATAAAAAATTATGAAAATGATTTTTTTTTTTTTAAATAATTTTCTTTAATCCAACCAAAACTTTGAGATTTTTTCCTTGAAAAATATTTCCAATTCAAACTATCAAAGATTTTCTTTCATCAAATCTCTCACACAAAATTTCCCAAATCAAAAACCAAACTGTCCAAATGTATAAAAATTACGAGTGCCATCGTGAACATCATACTATCATAGTGCCTAACTACCATCATGAAACATTGAAACCCATTCTGAAAAGAAAACGTTATTTTAATTTGCCATCGTTTGATCAACCATTGGTCCAAGTCATTGCCCACACTGTTCGGCCACCCGCCTATAGCCCAATAGACCAAGCCAAGAAAAACCCATCGTGAACGCAACAATTAAAAAAACAACAACATTGTGCACACCACACCACACCACACCACTACCCACTGCCTCCCAAGCCAAATCGACTACCATTGCCAAGCTCAGGTGCTCAAGAAAAGAGATTTAGAGCAAGTCAATATGCAACCTATTGCCAAACAAAAATGCTAGGGCCATAATTTGTCTATGTGACAAATTGTGGACTCACATAGACCTACCATTCACAACTTTCTACGTAGATGAATTGTGTCTTTAGTTGTGGTCTTTAGTATTATTGAATGCTAAATTACTTCACCTATTCCTGATCCATGCTGTTGGTAGCCAATCCACACCTAGATTTAGCGTCACTATTGAGATAATGGGGCACCAATTTGTGTTTGAATTTTAAGGAAATGTGTGTGATGATGCCGAAAAATCAACAGTAAGTCACACGGTCCTCATGTGCTTGAAACAACATCTGCACAACACAAAAATAGAAGATCTAGCAGAGAGCACCGGTGTGGTGCCGGCCAAATACCCCCCGAAGGTCAAGTTAGAACTTCTCACAACTCTAGAGTGCCAGAACTAGGGTGAATTATGCGTACCTTGATCTGCGAGGGTCTTGGGTTTTTATAGTAGTAGAGGGTTGACATCATTTCCTTGAGTTAGAAGTCTTTTCCTTATAGGAGTCTCCATGAGCGTATTTTTCAGAGCCCTTTCCTTGTAGGAGTCCTCTTAATTAGCACTAAACGTGAAGCACAAGATATTTCCATATATATGCAAACGTGGAGACCAAGCAAGGCTCCAGGTCGTCAACTTCGCCTACTCCCTTCAGCTTTATTGGTGTCAGCTACCCATCTTCGTTGCCTAAGGTCCTCCTGTCGGCTACGAGGTGCGCTTCGTAGACTCCTTAACGTCGTCACTTGCCAATGGATCCCAACAGGTTTATTTGGAGTGTCATTTTGTACTTTCACAAGGGTGAGTATTATTACTACAGTTTTACCCTCATCAGCTGCCCCCTTCTCCATATCCTCGTCAGCCTATACTGACGGGTTGTGGAGTTACACTTTCATTACTAATTTCTTTTTTGTCCAGGAGAGAAGGAAAACCATTTGCGGGCAACTCCTCGAGCAGCCTTTATTAAATGCTCAGACGCGTGGCGTATTCTAATTGGCTCCGCTTCTGGACGAGGGCGTCTCTTCGTCTTCCGTGCATATTCCCCTTTATATATACTCCGCCTTTCCTTCCTCATTTCTCTTATTTCATCCTTGCTGATTTTTGGGAGAGAGCTCGTCACCTTTCTTCCGTCAATTTATTGATTCCGTCGCTTTTGAAGCCGTCATTTGTTCAAGGAGACATACTCGTAAGTTCACTTTCTCCCTTGCCTTATATATACATATATATTTTTTATTCTAGTTTATTAACTCCATAGTGAGGCCGTCAACTTAGGTTCTTAGAATGAATCTGTCGCTTGTAAGTAGTCAGATGTCTAGTGAAGCGACGAGTGACCAGTCGTCAGTTCACGATGGAGCGAGCTACGATGAAGTCTATGGTTCAAGTCATGAGCCCGAGGATTTCTCCTGGTCGTCAAAGAGGGAAACGTCAACCCAATCTTCTGACAATGACATCGAAAGTTATGACAAGGAGAATAAGGAGGAGGTAGTAAATGAGGATGAAGAGGAGGTGGAAGAGGGAGAAGGAGAGAGAGAAAGTGACGGGGATGAGGATGATGGTGACGAGGAATCCTATGAAAGGACTTTAGGAAGTCCCAGAGGCAACCGTCCCTTTATCCTTCCTGAGAATTGGGCCGTCAATAAATTCCTACCAAAGATGAGTGACAGGGTCTTTAAGGAGTTATGTACCCGTTACCAGATCCCAGACCACATCCCAATCTGTCTCCCTAGAAAGAACGAAATATGCTACTCGGGGAGGACCATAGACGTCAGCATGTACGATGCTATGTTTGCTGCGGGACTAAGACTACCACTGACAGCCTTGCACCATCAGCTACTTGATTTCATGGGACTTTCCGTCAGCCAGATCGCTTCGAATGCTTGGAGGATCTTCATAAGTGCTGAGATCCTTTAAGGTCATCTGAGTGGTGGGAACTGTCAGCTTTCGTTGGATGAGTTCTTCTACTACTACAGACCCCAGCACATCGTCTCTTTTCAAGGGATATATCATTTTGCTGCTTGGAAGAAGGACTTGAGACTTGTGTCTCACATGCCAGACTCTAATAGGAACTAGAAAAGTAGATACTTTTTTATTCAGGGGACGGATTGGGTATGCCATCCAGAAGAATAGGTTACAATGCCCCATGGTTTTGATAATACTGGGGGAATAGTTAAAGAGTTAGGTTTAGCTCCAACAGCTTTTATTTGTTTTTAACCCGTCAACCTTTGCTTCTATTATTCCTTTTAAAAGTGCTTTAATGTCGTCATTTTTGTTTCTCTTTTCAGCCAACGCTCATCCTCACATAACTGACGAGCAGAAGGGATTCATCCGTCGGGTTCTTGACATCCCATTTGAGCAACGAAAGTGTAGGGACTTAATCACCCTTAACACTCTTCATTCGTACTGCGAGGGCTCGAAATCGATGTCTGAAGCTCGCAGACTAAACGAATACTCTCACCATCGTAAGTAGACTTTCTACCATCCCCGTCAGTTTTATTCTTACTGTCTGCTTTTCTAACACACGCCTGTTGTCTCTTGCAGAAATGGAGGCAGCTAGGCAAAGGGTGAGGGCAACTGCTGCCCGTAAGAAAGAGGAGGAAAGGAAAACCAAGGGAAAGGAGGGGGCGTCCTCGTCAGCTCCCAAGGTCGTCTCTAAGAGTTCGGCCAAAAGGAAAGCCGACGAGAAGGACGACAGTCCTCCTAAAAAGGCAGCCGTCACTCCTAGGGATGCACACCCTAAGAAGAAATCGCCCCTCAAGTCAAGTCACGACGCGGGTAAGGGAATGATGACTTCGACTGGTCCCGTCATTGAGGGACCCCGTCGCCTTCTCACCAACAGGGACTACACTATCAAGGAAGTGAGATCCTTCGTAAAGCCGACGGATGTGGAGCCCTGTGCTGAGCTAGGGACGAAGGAGCTGGGGGCATCAACTCTTTTTGACCTTACTCGGGTAAGCTTACTTTCTTGGCCAATTGTATCCTGTCTCTTTCTGTTCATTGACTGAGAACTGTATCCTTTTAAGGCCTTGGCACGTGTTAAGGCACTTCAGGACCGTTGTGTTGCCAAAGAGGGGGTCGTCACCCGGGTTAGGAAGCATAATACAAACTTATTGAATGAGCAGGAGCAATATAAGGATGCCCTCCGTACTCTAAATGGTGACTGAAGGAGACAAAGGAGAAGTTGGAGAAGGCAGGTCGTCAGAAGGAGACACTGCAGAAAGAGCTGTCGACCTTGCGCAGGCAGGTGGAGAAGGCTGGGACCGACGTTGTTACGGAATTCAAGACGTCGCAATCATTCATTGACTCTTGTGTTGAATATTATGGTACTGGTTTTGAAGACTGCCTTAAACAGGTCGTGTCCTCTTTCCCAGACTTGGATCTATCCGAGATTACCATGGATGACCCCATGCCATCGACACCTGCTGGCGACACCGTTGTTGGTGATAGTGATGACTCTATTGAGTCCAATCTCCCTTCCAAGGATGATGGCGTCGTCCTTGCTTAATCTGCTGCGAATCCTCCCGTCACCATTTCCAACCCGTCCATTGAGCTCGTAGACGTGGAGAACCCTCCTACTTAGAATAAAGATGACGAGACTCTGAATGACGCTTCTGCTGCTTAGCCTTAGCTTTATTTTCTTTGTAACTTGTATGTTTCTTTTAATTTTCAAAAAATGTTTAAATGCCCTAGTATTTTTTGGGCTCTATTTGTAAAGACTTTATATGGTATCTTATGCCCGTTGCCTTTAACATCGTCTAGTTTTCTACTAGTTAGCACTTGTATCTTTATCGCTTGTTTGCAAGGATATGTTTGTTTCTGGTGAACTAGGACAAACCTGTCCTGTAGTTAACTTGTTACCATATGAACTTTATAGCCTTCAGACATCCTCATGTCCTGTTTTCGTGTATTTCGTGGACATATTTGAATTCGTTTGTCCCTTTGTTTAGTGGGTTTAAACAATTTCAATCTGTCTTCTTAGTAGACTTATTCATTCTAGGAACTTTATATTAAGGTCGTCACCTTGTGAACCTTCTAATCATATTCTTTGGTGGATAAACTCGTCAGTTTTACGGACTCGTCCACTTTGGGGACTTAGCATAGTCGTCCATTTTATGGGTATTACTAGTAAGCTCGTCCACTTCATGGGTGATAATTTTTTATCCTTCTGGGATGAAGTTGTCCACGTTATGGATTTTAACACAGTCGTCCACTTTATGGACATCATCCACTTTGTGAACTTAATGATAAACCCATCCATTTTACGGACTTGATGATTTTTCATCCTCCTTGGATGAAGTCGTCCACTTTATGGACTTTAACAAAGTCGTCCACTTTATGGAATTTAATAATAAACTCGTCCTCTCTGTGGACTTAATGATTTTTCATCCTTCTAGGATGAAGTCGTCCACTTTATGGACTTTAACAAAGTCGTCCACTTTATGGACTTTAATAATAAACCCGTCCTCTCTGTGGACTTAATGACAAAGTCGTCCACTTTATGGACTTTAATAATAAACTTATCCTCTCTGTGGACTTAATGATTTTTTGTAGGTAGACACCTTAGCCATACTTGAATAAACTCCTTTTATTATGATAAACCATGCATTCGTAAAAAAAGTAGTTCTTCAAAGGAAAAAAGACCTACCCCTTAGGCTTTAAAAGAGTATTGTAGCAAAAACTAAAGTAAATGGAAAAACTAAGGAGCATAGCTAAAATTAACTAAGGTAAACTAGAAATAAAAGGGTGCTGCTCTCTATGCCATCTTCTCTACTGGTAGTACTTCTGCAGGTGCTCGGCGTTCCATGGATGGTGCAGTTTCCGTCCGTCCGTCCGTCCAGCGCCTCCAGGTGATAGGTGCCTTTCCTCTGCCATGACGTGACTCGGTAGGGTCCTTCCTAGTTGAGGTTGAGCTTCCCGTGGGTAGGGTCTCTAACAGCGTCCATGACTTTCCTTAGAACAAGATCTCCAACCTGAAAGTCTTGGTGTCAGACCTGGGAATTGTAGTGCTTGGCCATGCGGTCCTGGTACCGTGCGAGTCTTTGTTCGGCTGTTGCCCTAACTTCGTTAATTAGATCGAGTTGTAGACGCATAGCCTCATCGTTCTTGCTTTCATTATGATTGTCCACCCTATAACTTGTAAGTCCGACCTCGGCTGGGATGACTGCTTCGCTCCCGTATGTTAGCCGAAATGGTGTCTCTCCTGTAGGTGTCCTTGCTGTTGTCTTGTATGCCTATAGTATGCTTGGCAGCTCTTCGGGCCAAACACCCTTTGCCCCCTCGAGCCGAGTCTTGATAATTTTGAGCAAGGATCGGTTCGTGACTTTTACTTGTCCGTTAGCTTGAGGGTGGGCGGGGGAGGAGTAGTGATTTCTAATCCCCAACTGCGAGCAAAAATCCCGGAAGGAGTCGTTGTCGAATTGTTTCCCATTGTCTGAGACTAAGACTCTAGGGATCCCAAATCTACATACGATGTATCTCCAGACAAAATTTCGCACGTTTTTCTCCGTAATGGTGGCTAAGGCTTCAGCTTCCACCCATTTTGTGAAGTAGTCTATGCCCACTATGAGGAACTTCAGCTGCCGTACCGCTATCGGGAATGGCCCCATGATGTCTAATCCCCACTAAGCGAACAGCCATAGGGCTATCATTAAGGTCAACTCTTCAGGCGGCTGTCTGATGACATTGCTGAACCTTTGACACTTGTCGCAGACTTTGACATAAGTTTGAGCATCCTTCTGCATGGTGGGCCAGTAGTACCCCGCTCGAACGAGTTTGTGTACCAACGACCGCGACCATGAATGGTTCCTGCAGATCCCTTCGTGGACTTCTCTCATAATGTAGTCCGCTTCTTCAGGACATAAACACCTTAGGTATGGGCGGGAGAAATTTCTTTTGTATAAGACGTCCTTTATTAAAATGAATCGCACTGCTTGGACCTTCAGCTTTCTTGCGACCTCCTTCTCGTCTGGTAGGATGCCATTTTTCAAGTAGGAGACTAATGGTATGGTCCAGTCATCTACAAAACCTATCTCCTGCACATCGATGGAATTTATTAGTGGAGCAAACTGAACAAAAGAAAGTACATTATCAAGGGCGATCATATGCTCCATTGAAGCGGCTTTGGCGAGGTGGTCGGCTTGCTCATTCTCTTCTCTGGGGATTTGGATGATCTTGGCCCGTAGGTCATCCACCCTTCTCTTTACTTGCTCTAGGTACTTCTTCATCCTTTCGCCTTTGCATTCATAATCCCCGTTCACTTGGTTGGTGACATCCTGAGAGTCGCAATAAAGAACCACGCTTGCAGCCCCTGCCGCTTTGGCGAGATCAAGTCCCACCACCAGAGCTTCGTACTCTGCTTCATTGTTGGTGGTAGGGAAGTCGAGGTGGACCATACATTCAATCTTGTCTCCTTCAAGAGAAAGAAGCACGATACCTACTCCGCCGGCCTGCCTGTTAGACGACTCGTCTGTAAGGATACTCCACTGAAGATACTCATCTGCTCCCTTGTCTTCCCCGTTGGTGAACTCTGCTATGAAGTCAGTGACGACCTGTCCCTTGATGGCAGTACGTGGGTGGTATTGGATGTCAAACTCACTCAACTCTATCACCCATAGTGCCAATCAACCAGCAGCTTCCGGGTTGCTCATTACCCGCCGTAAGGGCTTGTCCGTTAGAACAATCACCGTGTGGGCTTGAAAGTATGGTTTGAGTTTTTGAGCTGCCGTAACTAATGCGAAGGCGAGCTTTTCCATGGGTGGGTATCTCTCCTCTGCACCACAAAGTGCTCGGCTGGCGTAGTACACAAGCTTTTGAACCTTGTCTTCCTCTCTAATTAGGGCTGCATTGACGGCTGCTGGGGAGACAGCCAAATAAAGGAAAAGTTCTTCCCCAGTTATGAGGGACTCAGTAGCGGTAGGGAAGAGAGGTAGGCTTTTAGATCCTCGAACGCCTGTTGACACTCGGTCATCCACTCAAAAGACTTTTTTAGCGTGCAGAAGAAGGGTAGACACTTATCCGTTACTCTCGACACGAATCTGTTCAAGGCTGCTACTTTGCCGTTGAGGCTTTGCACTTTTTTCACGTTCCTTGGGGGCACCATTTCTACTATGGCCTGGATCTTGTCAGGGTTGGCTTCAATTCCCTTTTGAGACACCATGAATCCTTGGAACTTTCCTGCTGTTACCTCGAAAGCGCACTTACTCGGGTTGAGTTTCATGTTGTAGGAGCGAAAGGTGTCGAACGTTTCCTTGAGATCCTCCAGATGGTCATCCTCCCTTCAGCTTTTTACCAGCATGTTGTCGACGTAGACTTGAACATTCCTTCTAATCTGGTTTGCGAACATCTTGTTCATGAGCCTTTGATATGTCGCGCCTGCATTCTTGAGGCCAAATGGCATCACTTTGTAGCAGAAGAGGCCTTGGCTGGTAATAAACGAAGTCTTCTCCTGGTCCGCCTCGTCCGTCCGGATTTGATTATAACCCGAAAAGGCGTCCATGAAACTCAGCAGTTGGTGCTGAGCCGTAGAGTCTACTAGTACGTCGACTTGAGGGAAAGGGTAACTATCCTTGGGACATGCTTTGTTCAGGTCCGTGAAGTCTACGCACATCCTCCATTTCCCATTGGGTTTCTTGACCATTACCACGTTTGCCAACCAGTCAGGGTAGTATACTTCTCTGATGAAGCCTGCCTCTTGCAATTTGCCAACTTCTTCTGCTATTGCTTTCCCGTTCTTGGGCGAACAACCACTTCTTCTGATGGATGGGTGGAAAAGAAGGCGATACATTCAGCCTGTGTACCATGACCGAGGGGTCGATTCCTGGCATGTCTTCATGGCTCCAAGCGAATACGTCCTGGTTCATTCTGAGAAAAGTCACGAGCTCTTGGCGAACCATCGAGCTGGCAAGGGTGCCGATCCTTGTGGTCCGATCTAGTCTGGAGTCGTTGAGGGGTATCTCCTCTAGTCTTTCTACTGGTTTCGCCACTGTCCGCTGCTCTTCTATGTTCATGGTCTGTAGATGGTTGTCCATCTCTAACATCTTGATATAACATTCTTGCGCAGCTATTTGATCTCCTCACACTTCTCCTACCCCATAGTCGCAGTTCCCACAGACGGCGCCAACTGATGATGCCAAAAAATCAACAGTAAGTCACACGGTCCTCACGTGCTCGAAACAACACCTGCACAACACAAAAAGAGAAGACCTAGCAGAGAGCACCGGTGTGGTGCCGGCCAAATACCCTCTGAAGGTCAAGTTAGAAATTCTCACAACTCTAGAGTGCCAGAGCTGGGGTGAATTATGCGTACCTTGATCTGTGAGGGTCTTGGGTTTTTATAGTAGTAGATGGTTGACATCCTTTCCTTGAGTTAGAAGTCTTTTCCTTATAGGAGTCTCCATGAGCGTATTTTGCGGAGCCCTTTCCTTGTAGGAGTCCTCTTGATTAGCACTAAACGTGAAGCGCAAAATATTTCCTTATATATGCAAACGTGGAGACCAAGCAAGGTTTAGGGTCGTCAGCTTCTCCTACTCCCTTCAGCTTCATTGGTGTCAGCTACCCATCTTCGTTGCCTAAGGTCCTCCCGTCGGCTATGAGGTGCGCTTCATAGACTCCTTAACATCGTCACTTGCCAATGGATCCCGACGGGTTTATTTGGAGTGTCATTTTGTACTTTCACAAGGGTGAGTATTATTACGACAGTTTTACCCTCATCAGTGTGTATTTTAAAATAATTCTTATCTTGAAATATTGGTTTATTAATTGTTTGATTCATATATTTTTTTCAAAAAATGTGAGAAATGACTTTTTCAAGTATTGAAAATCACTGAGAAAACAAAACACGCTCCCTTTTGGGGCGTCTAATGGCACAATAACATCAACTGTTGGGGGATAAAGTGGTAAACAATGAAAGAGACAAGTGAAAGTTTCATTGACAATTTTTTGCTTCTTCTTGCAGAGTTGGGAGTATACACGAATTCTTAGATCTATGAGAGACGAAGAACATATAGAAAAATCATACACACGGCAATTAACTACACAACACAAGAAATTATGTGATTTGACAATTTGCCTACGCCCATAGAGTAACAGATATTCCGCATTACTTTTTTGTATAGCTTGACATAGATTTTGTAGATAAAGAGGATGGAAGAAAAAAAAAAGTACTAATTTTTCCCCAAATTTCCATAAAAATAACTATATACAGACTATTAAATACACATAATTCCTTCCACAAATAAAAAATATTGCATACATTTCATAATCCCATTAATGAAATTGATCTGAATCAAACCAATAACTAAAATCTAAAAAACATATTTGAAAGCACAAAAATTACAAAACCAATCTCATTTACTTCAATAATGAATAAAATTAGAAATTCATAGAAAGAGATTACTTGCCCTGTATTGAGATGAAATATCGAAACCACACAAAATTAATGTTTTAAAAATTGGATCAAATCAGCCGGTTCAACCAACTGAATTGGAAACCGGACCTAGTACTTGTCCGGTAAAAACCAGCATAACCAGTAAAAAAACTAGTGAAAACTACTAGTTAAGAACTAGGAAAAACTAGAAATTAGACATTTTCTCAATTCTTTGAGCGTTCCGATTTTTAAAACCACGTACAAAATGCCCCTTTATCATATAAACAAACGTATGCAAGTAATCCCACGCTCAGCCATTGGTGAGCCAAAAGACCAAAGAGCCACTCACATTCTGTAGGCCATATATCATATGAAAATATTGAGCTTAGCTCGGCTTAGCTCAAGAAATAATTAACTTGTTTAAGTTCAGGGATTATAAAAGTTTATCTCTAGATTTATATGATATTAAGACGATATTTTTTTTTATGAATTGATATTAAGACGATATAAACCGTCTTTCGTAATAAAAATACATAAAATTGAGAAAATGCAAAGTAAAACATTTATGTCATGGTTTAAATAAAAATAATTAAATTAATCAAATAGCCAGTGAATAAGTCGGCCTTTCTTGGCAAGAACATAAGTCATGACTGAACATAAAATTGGCTCTGCTGGTTCACCACCAAACAAAACCAAGCCTCAAAACTTTCTCGATCCCTCACTATGAGAGAGAGAGAGAGAAGAAGATGGCAGAGCCAGAGCGGCAGAGATTACGCTCAAATTCAGAATTACCGGAAGAGTGCATCAGGGAAATAGTATCACTGTTGAATCCTAAAGAATGGTGCAGAGGGTGTGCGGTTTCGCGAAAATTCCGTGAGGCTTCTGAGTCCGATGAAAACTGGGTTAGATTTTTGCCTCCTGATTGGCTGGCAATCCTTTCCAGATCATCGGTTCACTTGCATTTCACTTCTTTGAAACAGATATACCTCGATCTTTCGGATAACCCCATTTTAATTGACGGCGATACAAAGGTACTTTCCTTTTCTACAATACAACTCTTCAAATACGGGTTCATTTTGTGGGTTTGGGTTCAAATTTCAAAACTCTTTTGACGAGCTTTCAATGTCTTTTTATCAATTTTGTGTCAGCCTCTAGTTCCCGTTGCCATACTTTATTGTACGATGCTATGGTTTTCTGTTCACCTGGGATAAGGTAATTTTTTGGGTTTAGTATCATAATTTTCCATTTATCTCAATTTGAGACATTTCTCTTTTCTATCCAATTAAATCACACGCATAGTGATTTTTATTTTGGACATAGAAAATACATTCATTAAAATGAAAAAAAAAAATGTAGTACAAACAGATGTGAAAAGAAAACAATTCGAACACCAACATAAATAAATAAGGGTGAGCACTTAATATGTTACAAACTGTCTTCCTAGTTTTCCACTTCTAGAACACTTAATCCTGTTTCTGAATTTGCTGAATGAAAAGAAGTAAAGGGGTCAGTTCTTGAATGAATTTAGTTATAGCGCCATCTGCGAATAGAAAAACAGAATAAAACACACACACAAAAGGAGCTTCTATCTCGGTGTTCAAATTAGGAAAGATTTGGTTGTATGTATGCTTGTGGCCATATCTGTACTGATCTTCTTTCTTTCTAGCAGAGCTTTTTCTTGGACAAATCGAGTGGTAAGAAATGTTACCTTCTTCCTGCAAGGGAACTGTCCATTGAATGGGGTTACACTCCTGAGTATTGGAGATGGATTTCTCTACCTGAAGAATCCAGGTCTGTCCCTATTATATATTAGTACTCCTTTATTTATTTATTATTTTTAAATTTAGGCTTCTTCTTTTTTTTTTTTTTCCATCTAGTTCTTAACTGTGTACATGTAAAAATCAAACAGGTTCCCAGAGGTAGCGGAACTTAATCGTGTGTATTGGTTTGACATCCGCGGTAAGATGGGTACTTCCATTCTGTCTCCCAAAACACGCTATGCCGCTTACCTTGTGTACAAGTTTAGGAGCGGAGCCCATGGATTTGATGGCCCTCCTTTCAAGGCTTCAATGGGAACTGTTGGAGGTGAAATTTATGAACAAACTGTTCGATTGGGCCTGTTTGTCATGGAGCCAAACCAGCAAGACCAGATTATACCGCCGTCACGGCAGCACACTTCACGTCCCAAGCAGAGAGAAGATGGATGGTTAGAGATTGAGTTGGGTCAATTTTTCAACGGGGGAGGAGAAGATGACGAACTGCAGATTAAACTTATGGAGGTAGAAGCTCTTAACGAGAAGACTGGCCTCGTTGTTGAAGGGATCGAGATCAGGCCAACAAAGGGTTAGTAAAATTTGTGCTTCTATTAGCACTAAGTGACATTGATGATACACTAAATTGCAATTCTATCAAACTTGATATTGGTCCCAAGCCAGTCGGATGAGTATAAAATTTATAGTGGAATTACTATCTACACCTCAAATCTGTTGGGGCAGATTTGAGGGTACTAGCTTGTATGATTTTTATTAAATTGTAGCTTTAGAATCTGGCTTTCAGAATTTTATGGCATGTGTTAGACATATAGGGTAATATCCTTGTAAATTGGCATGACATGTTGATGTGTTTTGGTGACTCAATTGAAGTTTGGAAGTAAGTTGGACATTGTTGGATAAAGCAGGAAGAATGAATTGTACCACCTAACTTTGGGGATTTATTTCTCAAGTTAGGGTGAATGGATTGAGTTGTAAATTTGTGGGAGCTCTATTTAGTATGTATAGAGTATGGATGAATGTTCATGTACCTTAGTTCTACTGTTTAGTACACAAAGGAAAAATTATAAGCCCTGCAACTATAGTTTTTTATGATTAGTGCTCAGTTTTGTGTGTTTTGATGTTTTAAACTGGTAATTGCATGTTTGAGTGTTTGGTTGCATTTGGGATGGTTGTAGGAATTCACAGGGGCCTAGTTAGGGTGAAGAATTGATAGGTATAGGAACTTGAGGGTGTAAGTAACGAAATTATGGATAAGAACACTCCATGAGTTGAATAGTGTGCTTAATAATGAAAGTGGCTGTTTTTTATTTAGGGGCAGGAGAAGACCAGTAGGGGACTCCACTACAAGCAAAAGCATTTGCCTTGAGGTAAGGGATTGTGATATGAGGGTCTAGCAGCCCATATTTTTGTAAGCATGTGTTTTAAAACAAAGCTTTTTGATAAACATGATTTTGCTTATGCTTCATTGAAATTAAGCGTGTTTTTTTGTCAAACTATACATATGTTTTATAGTGAGATAATGAGTAAATCATGTGGATATGCAAGATGTTTATAACCTCTGTTTGAGACTAAAGATCAAGGAAATTATTATTATGGAAACAAATTTGTTTTAAGGAAAGAATGTTTTCAGAAAGAAAAAAAATGAATTTCAAACGAAATGATATACTATTGTGGATCAAGTCAGTGTAACATTGTACTTGGCACAGGCCGAGGAGTACCTGATACAGTCAAATGAAATGTACCCTAATTAGTGCCGGCTAAATGCTATAAGCAACTGATGCAGTCGCCTAAGACCCCAAGTAAAAAAAAAGTCCCAAAATTTTAACCAATTGGGTTATTTATAACTAATAAATAAAATAATATTTTTTTATCAGACAAAGTTTAGCTACAAAATTGGTTGTAGCATTAGGCTGACACAGGCCGAGGAGTACCTAACATAGTCAAATGAACTGTACCCTGATTAGTGCCGGCTAAATACTATATGCAACTGATGCAATTGCCTAAGGCCCCAAGTAAAAAAAAGGTCCCAAAATTTTAACCAATTGGGTTATTTATAACTAATAAATAAAATAATAATTTTTTATCAGACAAAGTTTAGCTACAAAATTGGTTGTAGCATTAGACTACAACATTACTCAATATTTTTTTATTAGATGTGAATTTTGACAAATCTATTATTGGATGACATATTCTTCTTATATTCTCCATACTTGCAAAATTTCTAGAAAATTAAAGATCAATAACTATGTCATCAATAAATTATTTAAATTGCAAGTTTTTGTAGTTTAAAATTATGCATAAAATATAAACTTATAGATCATATAGTAAATAATATCCGATTGACACGAAATTTGATATGTGTATTAAGAGCATAAAGAACATGCAATTCAATGGTTAGATTTTCAAAATATGTAATAATGTTTATTTTATAAAGTAAGGCTGTAGCTTAAAATTACAATCAATTTTGTAGCTAAATTTTGTCATTTTTATCAAATAAAAAACGAACAAAAAAGAAATAGAAATGTTATGTTCACAACATTTTTCACAATACTTTTACAACAAATGCTAAGTAGCAGCTTGTTACAACCTGTTATTAATGGCAAAAAAATAATTATAGTAGTGGGTTCAAATAGAAAACAATAAGCAACTTAACACTTAGGATTTGTTGTGAAAAATATTGTGAATGTTGCACTTCTCAAAAAAAAAAAAAAAAGCAATACATAAAAAAATATATATTCTATGTGGTTCATGTTAATTAGTAATAATTTTGCATTTAAAACAAAGTAATCAGTTTTCGCCTAAGACCCCCAAATACATCAAACCGCCCCTGACCCTGATGTTTGTACCTGTGGGACGCAAACCAAATAATGGTTGGCCTTAATGGCCGGGTAGTTAAGTTTATGAAAATGATTTAAATGATTATGAACCTGTATATCTTTAATATGTTTGACACTATGATAGTTTTAGCTTTAGATTCATGAGTTTCACAATTTATGTGCAGTTATGATCTGTATAGGCATTTTCAGTATGGAAGTTATGATTCTCATGAATGGTGTATGGAACCCCAGTTATATGTTGAATTGATGATGCTTTCCAAGCTAATGATCACAAGTCATGTTTTACAGGAAATGTTTTCAAAAGATGTTACCTTATGTTATAAGCATGTGATCTATGTTGATGTTCCAGAATGAGATTGATATATGCTTTACGTTTTCGAGAATGTTATACGTGTTTATGCAAACTCTTGAAACTGTTTAAAAGGAAGTCGTAACCACATGTTAACAATACTTTTCCTATCATGCAGGTTAGATATATGCTCATGTCACGCCTCCCTTACTTAGCAAGTGGTATGCTCACCCTTAACATTTTCAGTGAGCAGGTATTTTCCTTTTGCAGCTCAAAGTCTCAGCAGTGGAGTTTATGTAGGAGTCATGATGGAAATGTTATTGTATTTTAAGACACTGAGTACCTAGATAGTTATGATGTATGGTAGTGGGAGATGGAACAATTTTAACGATGGCTATGTAAAAACAAATTCTGTTGTGCTATGTATATTGAGGTTACCTAATCATTATGTTATTACATTTGATGGTACTCTAGATGCTCTGATTCGTCACTTCCTGTAGATGGGCAAATCGTTCATATCTTATAGATGATAAATAGAATCACTTGATAAGCATGAGTAAAAGGCTCGTAACAGGAAAAGAAAATTTTTCATACACAGTTAATTGGTTTGTGTTAATATCAGGTACAGGCTTAATATTAGCAAGTCGGTTTGACTCTGAATCCTGGTTTGGGTTTGGGTATGAAACTTGGTAATAAATTCTATAGAAAACGCAATTTTGCATAATCTTGTCCAGCCCTCGATTGAGCGTCTAACGAGAGCAGAAAAACTATCAAACAAACTTTCATTAAATACTTGCCTTTTCTATTTTTTGTTTCATTTGGTATTAGGCCAAGCATGTGTTTTAAAGAATTTCAGAGTTACCATGACTACTGGACAGTTTAGACCATCTACTAGTTACCTATAAGATTTTAATGTTTAATTATTATGAGAATATTTAATCATAGTCAATAAATCATTTTAAATAGCTCTTCTAAATTTCTTGAAAGATATGGATAGCTCTTTATGAATAAAATCCTTAAAATCTTTAAAAATTTGAAGTTGCAGCATGATAGTTAGTATAAGCTGGAATAAGAAAAGTGTATATTACACATTATAATACTCCGCATTACTTTTTTTGTATAGCTTGACATTGATTTTGTAGATAAAGTGGATTGAAGAAGAAAAAAAAGACAACTTTTCCCCAAATTTCCATTAAAATAACTACATACAGACTATACAATACACATAATTCCTTCCACAAATAAAGAATGTTGCATACATTTCATAATCGAGACATGAAATTGATTTGGATCAGACCAATAACGAAAATCTTAAAAACCTATTTGAAAGCACAAAAATTACAAAAGCAATCTCAGTTACTTCAATCTAGAATGCATAAAATTAGAAATTCATTGAAAGAGATTACCTGTCCTCTGTAGATCCGTAATACGAGAGACAACACAAAATGCCCCCTTAATCATCCGGACAAACACATGCAGCTAATCCCAGGCTCAGCAATTGAGAGCTAAGAGACCAAATAGCCACTCACACTCTGTAAGCCATATAACTTTTTTTAAGGACTAGTTTGACTCGTACGTGCAAGGCATGTGCTGCCCCTTGGGTGAGAAGTTTAAAATAGAGTTTCTATTTGAAGAAGTACAAAACCATTTACTAAAAAATGTATGTCATATAATGCTAATATTATTCATATAAGAATTTTGAGTATATAAATTTAATACTACTTATGATCATTTTTTTTTTCTAATTTTTAATGAGATAGAAGGTGTGGTGATCTTTGTTATGTGGTAATTTCTATCGAGTATATGTGATTAGTTTTTTTTTTTTTTTAATTTTATAATTCATTAATATTAGATTCCTAGTATTTTGCACTCATTAAGTCACTTGGCACAAAGATTAAAAAACTTAAATGGATAATTATGGTATGGTCTTCACATAAATTTAGACACATGACGCAAAATTGGATTCTAATTTCAAATTCTAATTGAACTTTCTCTAAACTTTACCTATTAATATATATATATATATAGATTATAGATATTTCCTGGCTATGGAGATTTAAATTATATTTTATTAAAAAGAAACCCTTTTTAAGGTTTAAAACTACAATCACTTTCTCTCAAAATATTTATATATATATATATATATATATATATATATATATATATATGTATGTATGTATATCCCTAATATGCCCTTAAATGAAGTTTTTGTGCAACTAAAGGCAGTATGATACACATCATACGTGCAATGTAATAGAAAAGGGAAAAGGCTTTGAATTTTTTTCCGATGATTTCAACATTTAAATAAATTTTTTTTTTTTTTTATGTAGTACTTTTTTTTTTTTATGTAGTACTTTTTTTTTTTTTTATGTAGTACTTAAATGGTTTCTAATAGACATTTACTTAAAAAAATAAATGGCTCCTAAAAGAGAATTAAAATGAAATAATAATAATAATAATATCGAATTAACTTTATTGTATGACTAGCTATACTCTTTTTTTAAGGTACTAAAGCCAAATGAATATTTGACATTAAATAATAATAAAAGTAGAAAAAACTAAGCAAAATTTGAAAGTACAATTATACCTAAAAAGAGTTGGTATTTTAAAATTTTTACATATATAAATAAGCTATATTAAAGGAAAAAATTAATACAAATATTTTATACTTGTAGTTATTAGAAATAAATTAAAAAATTTTGAAAACACAATTGAAATGAGTCAGATAAAAACCAAATAAATCAGAAAGTTTTGAAAACACAATTGGAATAAGTTGGAATAGGGCTGTCCACGAGTTGGGTCAGGTTTGGGCTCAACCTACATCTGACCCGACCTAGTCAGGTGGAGTAGCCATCAACCAGCCACCGACTGAGAGACTGGTTGGATCGGGCAGATCAAACCTTCAACGGGTAGCGAGTGGGTCGGTTGGAGTCAGAGTTCTGAGAAAACAACAGGAAACGGCGAGAAAACGATGAGATTTCGCCAAATCCAACAAAAATCTCATCGGATTCTATGAGATTTTACCAGATCCGACGAAAATCTCACCAGATTCAATTAGATTTCACTAGATCCAAACAAAATCTCACCAAATCTACTTAATATCTTGTCAAAATCTAGGTTTTGTCATTGGGATCTGGGAATTTTTCACCAGAATCTAGGTTTTTTGCCGAAATCTAGGTATTTTTCACTAAAATTCGGAGATTTTCCACTGGAAATTCTTAATACATCGATCAATTCGGGTTTTTTGGGTTTTGGGGGAGGGAAACCAAAATTGACTCGCCAGAGTTGGTTTCTGGTGGTAAAGGCCCACCACCAACCGCCGAAGTAATTGGGTTGGCCGGTGTTTAATTGGGTCCAGTTGGTTTCTTCAGGTGGGTCAGGTTTTCGGATGGGTTTGGACAGCCCTGAGTTGGATAAAAACCAAATAAATCATACTATATAGGATTACCAAAATAAATTATCGATGCTTTGATCTCATTAAAAGCTCCCAACACCTTCTTTCCAAAAAAAAAAAAAAAAATTCATGTATTAGATGTAGGGTTGTCCAATTTAGGCTCGCCAAGAGCTTTGTAGTTAAATTGGTTGACATCTCATTAGACTTTAAGAGAGACATCCAGGATTTAAATCCCTCCACCTCTAGCTATCAAATTATAAATAAATAAATAAAGAAATAAAGAAATAAAATATAAACTTAGTCTGCAGTCAATGGTAAATGCAAAGCCCTCAAACTAATTCATATCAATTCAAGTGGTGGTTTTCCCCCCTTCAAAAAATGTAACATTTGTTCGTCATGTTAAGCAAAGTGGAAATATTGTTAATCACGCCACGACAAGAAAGGCTAGAGATGTTGAGAACCTTCAGGTCTGGCTTGAAGATGTTCCTCATTAAGGTTTTATCTTTTGTAACTCCTAATGCTTCTTAGCTTTATTTCAATAAAACAACTTCGTCTTGATTCTAAAAAAAGAAATGACTCCGACCAACCCACCATTCCTTGTTGTCGTCCATCCTTGTACACCTTGACACCATTTTTCACGGTTCAGATCTTGCTAAATCCAACAAAGATCTCACTAAATTTGACAAGGTCTTCACCAAATGTTTGGGTTTATAAGACCTAATAGAGATGGCCCAATTGGGTCAAGTGACATATTGGTGGGCAATTCGACCAAATCCAACACATGAACATCTCTGATTTTTTTTTTTTTTTTCATTTAACATTATTATTGAAATATTTTAGTTAGTTGTTATATTTCAAAACTATGTAGCAAACTAGCATCTCAAGTTTCTAAAACTCGAATTCAAAGATGGAACTCGAGTTTTTAAGACTCGAGATGCATGTGTAGGCAAAGTGATGTGGAAAAAAATCCACGTGGAAATCGAGTATTTAAAACTCGATTTTCGTTGTTCTTCTTGGTCCGTTCTTCTTCTTTGTTTTTCTTGGTTCTTCTTCTGCAGGTTCCTTTCTTTTTTGTGCTTGGGTTCTTCGTGTTCTTCCATGGGTTTCTTTCTTCTTCATGTTCTTTCTATTCTCATGGGGATTGTTCTTCTTCTTCCTCTGTGGGTCACTTCGTCCTCTTTTCTTCTTCAATTTCAGATCTTCTTCTTTCTTCTTCAGATTCTTTTTCTTATTCTTTGAAACTCGAGTCTTTAAGACTCGAGTTCTATGTGGAAAAAATATCTCCATTTCTTCACCGAACTCAAGTTTCACAGACTCGAGATGTTAGTTTCCTAAATAGTTTCAAAACCTTGCTAACTAGCGATATTCTATCCCCTCACTATCCTAGTCTCCAAATATCCCCAACATCACTGTATTGAAATAAAGTAAAACATTAGAGTTATAATTTTTTTTTACAAACTATTAGAGTGCTTTGGAGTTAGGATTAAAATTTAAAATTATTTCACTATTTAGCTTATTTTTCTACTATTTATGGGCTCTATTGTACTTTTTGACACTATTTATAGGCCTCACTGTACTATTTCAACTAATTTTTATCTTTATCTATAGTACTTTCAACAATAATTTTTCAGTTTCAGCAAAATAAGTGATATTCAAACACACCTTTAATGTGGTAAGTGATTATTAGTAAATAAAAAAAATAATGTTAGTAATAAACCCAAATAAAAATCAGTAAAAATTGACTACAACGTATATTTATAAAAATATTGTAAAATAATTTATAATCACGCCTTTACTCTTAAAATAAATTTTAGAACATTTTTTAGAAAAGTCAGACCGTAGAGAGGACAAAAACTTAATCGTGAAGCAATAAGCACTTCATGTCAAAAAGAAAAAAAGTGTGAGAGAGAGAGAGAGATACATAGGAGAAGAAAATGAAGGAAAAAAAGAGAGGAGGAGAAAGAAATGGTCCACCCTTGGGTGCAGACATATCAGCATTACCAGAGGGATGCATAGCGAACATAGTACCATTCACCACTCCTAAGGATGCGTGCAGAGCGTGTGCGGTTTCGCCCATATTCCGTGCGGCTGCCGAGTCCAACGCAGTCTGGGAGAGGTTCTTGCCGTCCGATTATCAAGCCATCATTGCTCGATCATCATCATCGGATTCCTTGAACTTCTCTTCTAAGAAACAGCTCTACCTCAGCCTCTCCGATAACCCCATCCTAATTGACGACTCTAAAAAGGTGCTACTATCCCTTAATAATTAATCACTATGTTATAAACTGTCATCCTAGTTTTCCACTTCTAGAACACTTAATTCTGTTTCTGAATTTGCTGAATGAAAAGAAGCAAAGGGGTCAGCTCTTGAATGAATTCAGTTATAGCGCCAACTGCGAATAGAAAAACAGAATAAAACACGCACACAAAAGGAGCTTCTATCTCGGTGTTCAAAATATGAAAGATTTGGTTGTATGTATGCTTGTGGCCATATCTATACTGATCTTCTTTCTTTCTAGCAGAGCTTTTTCTTGGACAAATCGAGTGGTAAGAAATGTTACCTTCTTCCTGCAAGGGAACTGTCCATTATATGGGGTGGCACTCCTCAGTATTGGAGATGGATTTCTCTACCTGAAGAATCCAGGTCTGTCCCTATTATATATTAGTACTCCTTTATTTATTTATTACTTTTAAATTTAGACTTCTTCTTTTTTTTTTTTTCCATCTAGTTCTTAACTGTGTACATGTAAAAATCAAACAGGTTCCCAGAGGTAGCGGAACTTCATGATGTGTGGTGGTTTGACATCAGCGGTAAGATGAGTACTTCCATTCTGTCTCCCAAAACACGCTATGCGGCTTACCTTGTGTACAAGTTGAGGAGCGGAGCCCGTGGATTTGATGGCCCTCCTTTCAAGGCTTCAGTGGGAATTGTTGGAGGTGAAGTTTATGAACAAACTGTTCGTTTGGGCGTGTTTGTCATGGAGCCAAACCAACAAGACCGGATTATACTGCCGCCGCAGCAGCACACTTCACGTCCCAAGCAGAGAATAGATGGATGGTTAGAGATTGAGTTGGGTCAATTTTTCAATGGGGGAGGAGAAGATGACGAACTGCAGATTAAACTTATGGAAGTAGAAGCTGGTACCCAGAAGATTGGCCTCATTGTTGAAGGGATCGAGATCAGGCCAACAAAGGGTTAGTAAAATTTGTGCTTTTATTAGCACTAATGGCCTGTTTGGATGGAGGGGGAAAGGAGGGGGAGTGGAGGGAAGTAGAGTTGAGTTGACTAAAAATAAGCTAATTTTGTGCTAAATCTACTCTACTCTACTCTACTCCCTCTCCCTCTCCCTCAATCCAAACAGATCATAAGTGACATTGATGATACACTAAATTGCAATTCTATCAAACTTGATATTGGTCCCAAGCCGATTGGATGAGTATAAAATTTATAGTGGAATTACTATCTAGACCTCAAATTTGAGTGTACTAGCTTGTATGATTTTTATTAAATTGTAGCTTCAGAATCTGGCTTTCAGAATTTTATGGCATGTGTAAGACATTTAGGGTATTATCCTTGTAAATTGGCATGACATGTTGATGTGTTTTGGTGACTCAATTGAAGTTTGGAAGTAAGTTGCACATTGTTGGATAAAGCAGTAAGAATGAATTGTACCACCTAATTTTGGGGATTTATTTCTCAAGTTAGGGTGAATGGATTGAGTTGTAAATTTGTGGGAGCTCTATTTAGTATGTATAGAGTATGGATGAATGTTCATGTACCTTAGTTCTACTGTTTAGTACACAAAGGAAAAATTATAAGCCCTGCTACTATAGTTTTTATGATTAGTGCTCAGTTTTGTGTGTTTTGATGTTTTAAACTGGTAATTGCATGTTTGAGTGTTTGGTTGCATTTGGGATGGTTGTAGGAATTCACAGGGGCCTAGTTAGGGTGAAGAATTAATAGGTATAGGAACTTGAGGGTGTAAGTAACGAAATTATGGATTAGAACACTCCATGAGTTGAATAGTGTGCTTAATAATGAAAGTGGCCGTTTTCTATTTAGGGGCAGGAGAAGACCAGTAGGGGACTCCACTACAAGCAAAAGCATTTGCCTTGAGGTAAGGGATTGTGATATGAGGGTCTAGCAGCCCATATTTTTGTAAACATGTGTTTTAAACAAAGCTTTTTGATAAACATGATTATGCTTATGTTTCATTGAAATTAAGCATGTTTTTTTGTCAAACTATACATATGTTTTATAGTGAGATAATGAGTAAATCATGTGGATATGCAAGATGTTTATAACCTCTGTTTGAGACTAAAGATCAAGGAAATTATTATTATGGAAACAAATTTGTTTTAAGAAAAGAATGTTTTTAGAAAGAAAGTGAATTTCAAACGAAATGATATACTATTGTGGATCAAGTCAGTGTTGAGAAAGTTCTGAGATTCTTTAGAGAGAAATTCTAGAGGAAGAAAGAGTAGAAAAACTGAATTTCATTATGTGAATAGATTACATCAGATCCCCAGTTATAGTTATATAGGGTCATTAACCGTAACTGATTTGGAACTAACTACTCTAACAGAATACATACACGTGGACTGTATTACAACTAATCCTATACTTAAACCTGTGGTGCTAAACTACATACAAGATTACAATAGTATTGCTAAACTACAAGTCGTTTGTGCTCTGTTTTATATCTCTGTTGACAGAGTGACCATCATTCTTTACAAGTGTAACATTGTACTCGGCATAGGCCGAGGAGTACCTGACACAATCAGATGAACTGTACCCTGATGTTTGTACTTGGGGGACGCATAACCAGATAATGGCTGGCCTTAATGGCCGGGTAGTTAAGTTTATGAAAATGATTTAAATGATTATGATCTTGTATATCTTTAATATGTTTGACATTATGATAGTTTTAGCTTTAGATTCATGATTTTCACAATTTATGTGTGGTTATGATCTGCATAGGCATTTTCAGTATGGAAGTGATGATTCTCATAAATGGTGTATGGAACCCCAGTTATATGTTGAATTGATGATGCTTTCCAAGCTAATGATCACAAGTCATGTTTTACAGGAAATGTTTTCAAAAGATGTTACCTTATGTTATAAGCATGTGATCTATTTTGATGTTTCCAGAATGAGATTGATATATGCTTTATGTTTTCGAGAATGTTATACATGTTTATGCAAACTCTTGAAACTGTTTATAAGAAAGTCGTAACCACATGTTAACAATACTTTTTCTATCATGCAGGTTAGATATGTGCTCATGTCACGCCTCCCTTACTTAGCAAGTGGTATGCTCACCCTTAACATTTTCAGTGAGCAGGTATTTTCCTTTTGCAGCTCTAAGTCTCAGCAGTGGAGGAGTTTATGTAGGAGTCATGATGGAAATGTTATTGTATTTTAAGACACTGAGTACCTAGATAGTTATGATGTATGGTAGTGGGAGATGGAACAATTTTAACGATGGCTATGTAAAAACAAATTCTGTTGTGCTATGTATATTGAGGTTACCTAATCATTATGTTATTACATTTGATGGTACTCTAGATGCTCTGATTCGTCACTTCCTGTAGATGGGCAAATCGTTCATATCTTATAGATGATAAATAGAATCACTTGATAAGCATGAGTAAAAGGCTCGTAACAGGAAAAGAAAATTTTTCATACACAGTTAATTGGTTTGTGTTAATATCAGGTACAGGCTTAATATTAGCAAGTCGGTTTGACTCTGAATCCTGGTTTGGATTTGGGTATGACACTTGGGAATAAATTCTATAGAAAACGCAATTCTGCATAATCTTGTCCAGCCCTCGATTGAGCAAGTGTCTAACGAGAGCAAAAAAACTATCAAACAAACTTTCATTAAATACTTGCCTTTTCTATTTTTTGTTTCATTTGGTATTAGGCCAAGCATGTGTTTTAAAGAATTTCAGAGTTACCATGAGTATTGGACAGTTTAGACCATCTACTAGTTACCTATAAGATTTTAATGTTTAATTCTTATGAGAATATTTAATCATACTCAATAAATCATTTTAAATAGCTCTTCTAAATTTCTTGAAAAATATGGATAGCTCTTTATGAATAAAAATCTTTAAAAACTTTAAAAATTTGAAGTTGCGGCATGATAGTTAGTATAAGCTGGAATAAGAAAAGTGTATATTACACATTATAATATTCCGCATTACTTTTTTTGTATAGTTTGACATTGATATTGTAGATAAAGTGGATCGAAGAAGAAAAAAAAGACTAATTTTCCCCCAAATTTCCATTAAAATAACTACATATAGACTATACAATACACATAATTCCTTCCACAAATAAAGAATATTGCATACATTTCATAATCAAGTCATGAAATTGATTTGGATCAGACATATAACGAAAATCTCAAAAACCTATTTGAAAGCACAAAAATTACAAAAGCAATCTCAGTTACTTCAATCTAGAATGCATAAAATTAGAAATTCATTGAAAGGGATTATCTGTCCTCTGTAGATCCGTAATACGAAAGACAACACAAAATGCCCCCTTAATCATCTGGACAAACACATGCAGGTAATCCCAGGCTCAGCAACTGAGAGCCAAGAGACCAAATAGCCACTCACACTCTGTAGGCCATATAACTTTTTTTAAGGATAAAAATGTAAATACATATCTATCAAAATATGGCAAATAGGATTGTAAATGAACCAAGAATAGAACGAGTTTGGCTTAAGAAAAAGCTTGTTTAAGTTCAAGTCTCAGGAGCATTCACATCAGCCTAGTGAGTTTTTAGTCAAATTTAGTTAAAACTCACTTTTATTAGTTTAGTTAATCTACTATTTACAAACAATTATATCAACCTCAATACTCCATCATTATTCTATTTTAATATTATTTTCTTTCTTCACAAATATATTTTTTAAGGGAAAATTTAACTGATATCCTAAGGGCATTGGTTTAAGAAATATTTATAGAAATCTTTTATAGAAAAAAGCAATTAATGTTTTTTACGGCTTTTTATATTCTCTATGAAAACTTTCCTAAAACGGTTTTCTAACCATTGCCTTAAAAGTAACTGGAACTTCTTTTTGTTAACTCATCATTCTCAAATTGTGAATAAAATAAGATTTTTATTTGGTGTATTGAGTGGATAGTGCTCAATAGATGTATTGAGGACACTGTTCAATGTTAAGTTTTTAGGGCAAAATATTAAGACTGATGTGTGGAAGTTTTGGGTGAGTTTAGTTTTTTTTTTGGTTAATGCTAAATGTTGCTTTAGCTAGGTTGATGAGAATGTTCTAAGTTTAAAATAAATTATTATTTGTGTAAAAAAAAAAGATTATTAAACAAATCAAATTCAAACATAATAATATGTTCCTCAACAAGCTTGTGAACATGAAGTCAATTAACTATATGTAATACTATATTTTCATATGTATACTTGTCTAAAAATATATTTATATAAATTTGAAATTGGATTGTATAAGTTTATCAATATGTTCATATGGTATTAAATTATTATTTATAATTTTCATAAAATGATGAAAAGATAAAACATTTTAGTCATGATTTCATAATGAAAAAGAATAAATTAATCAAGTAACTCTTAAAAAAATTTGAGCTTGTTCAGTAAAAAATTAAGCGAAGCTTAAACATAAAACCTTGTTTGGTGTTAAACTAATTTAGGCCCGTGTTTGAAAGAAAATAAATAAATAAAATGAGTAAGGGCAAATTACAACTTACTTACCTGTAGTTTGGCTAAAATTTTAGTTGTCTACCTGTGGTTTAAAATTTAACACTTTACGCATCTAAAGTTTGACCGAAAGTTAAGTTGCCTACTTGTGGTTTAAAATCATATAATGCAAGTGTTCCAATGGATTGCTTTTTATTTTATTTAATCTTATAGTTTTATATTTTTTTTTGTGTTTTTGGAGGAGAGAAACATAAAAGTAAAGTAAAATTACATTTTGGTCATGTTTTAAGTAGACTACAGAAATTTAACTAAGCCAACCTCAGGTGGATAAAATGTCAAATTTTTAACTACAGGTAGGAAATTTAAATTTCGGTGGGGCTAAGTCATAATTTGTCACTCGCCTTGGTTGGTTCACTGCCACTGCCAAACAAAACCAAGCCTCAAAACTTTCCTGAAGCCTCACTATGATATGAGAGAGCGAGAGAGAGAAAATTAGAGAAAAAGAAGATGGCTGAGGTAGAACATGAGCGGCTACTCTCAAATCCAGAATTACCGAAGGAATGCATGAGGGAGATAGTATCACGGTTGAATCATAAAGAATGGTGCAGAGGGTGTGCGGTTTCTCAAAAATTCCATGAGGCTTCTGAGTCCGACAAAAACTGGGTTACATTTTTGCCTCCTGATTGGCTCGCCATCCTTTCCAGAACATCGACTCTCTTGCATTTCACTTCTTTGAAACAGCTCTACCTCCATCTCTCCGATAACCCCATTTTAATTGACGGCAATTCAATGGTGTACTTTCCTTGTTTTCCCTCTTCTACAACTACAACTCGCTCACTTGTTGGTTTGGGTTTTGATATTTAGGTCTCGTTTCAAAGCCCAAAAGGGTCAAAACCCTTTTGAGCTTTCAATTTCTTTTGTCCTGAAACTCAATAGTTAACCTTCATATGCCTAACTACTTAAAGAAAATTATTTGTAGTATATGCTTAACATAAACAATCATAACTTTCTAATTTTATTAACAGCTAAAGTAGTTTTTTTTTTTTAACAAACTAGGGACATAATAGGGGCGAAGGGATTCACGCCCTAAATACTTTTATTGAAAATATTAGTAAATGTCAATTGAGTTACAAAACTTTTGACATAGATGTTACAACTTGAAAATTAATTTTTTAGAAGAAAAAAAAATGCATGAAGTGATCCGTCTTGGATATTTAATATCTTACTTAAATATAATGGTAAATAATTTTATTCTTATTAAAGAATTTTTTTTTTTTTAGAGTTTCAATAATTCTATTCTTCTTTACTTCTTATTAAAGAAGTAATAGTAGGGTTTTCTTTTTTTCTTTTCATTTTTTGGTGGAGAAACAAGTAATATTAGTTGAAAGGTTTAAATGGAAGCTTGAGGGGTTTAACTTTTATTTTTACAGGGTGATAGTTATTAGTTACCATCCATAAGACAAAGTCTAAAGTGTAGACAGAGAAGGCGCGTATTGACTTGACAAGATTGGGCCGAAGGAAGATGACTCGTAATTACTTAGGAAAAAACGAAGCAGGAGAGGGACGTTTGACTTAGTTCGATTGAACCAAAGACACCATTTAATTCATTTCTATTTCTCTTTGGAATCATTTGGCTGATAGGCGTGAAGAACACGACCCGTTGAATTAGTCTTTGCCGTCTTTCGAGAACTATAAAACCCCTCTAATTCCAAAACAGCCCTCACCTTGAGGGTCAATATCATAAAATTTTTGGAAAATATATATAATTTAATATCTTGACTTTTTTTTTTCTTTTTTTTTTTTTTTTTGCTAAAAAATATGGTAGCTATTTGTTAGTAATGGAGAGAAACTGCCCAAAATAAAAATAGCCTAGTTGAAGCCTTTTAAGGCTCACTCATGAGTCATGACTCATCTAATTTAAGGATTTTTATTGTTCAATAATTGGATTTATAATTTTTTTTATACAATATAGAAATTCTATTCTACCGTCGCATCAAATGTGTGCAGTGGTGGTTTTATAATTATTAAATGCAAGTAATATAGACAAATGTTTATATTTTTTTTCCCCATAATTCATAGTACACCAAATGTTTATATGCAAGTAATCTTAATTGTTTTGTTTGCAACATTATTTTATTATTTTAATAGTATTGTTAGTGAAATACTGACATAGCAAAATCTAGATCCTTAAATTATAAAAGAGTGGTTAGAATTCAAAGAAATCTATTGGTAGAGTACGTTAGGAAATCTAGAAGATCTGAAGAATCCATATATATATATTGGGTATACATATTACATCAGTTAAAGCCAAGGTCAAAACTCAAGGTCTATAAGGAAAAGCTATTTAATGAAACGGTCTCATAAGATAATTTTTTATCCATAAAGAACAATTGCACCAGCCTCACCCAAAAAAATCAACTACTACTTATGTTTGAATTATGAGAGATGTTACGTCCATAACATTTTTACAACAAATCATAGGTGGTTAGTTGTTATTGGAACAAATTTGAATCTAACACTAAAATTACTTTTTTACCCCAATAATAACAACCAGTAATAACTTGCCACTTAAAATTTGTTGTAAAAATGTTGTAAAAATATTGTGGACATATCATTTCTCTTGAATTATAATCCCCCAAAATCTTATACTTTGATTTTTATTTTATTTTTATCAATATCTTTTAACGCTTAAACTGTATAAAAATAAAACAATAGCAAGAAAAGAAATTAAAAAAAAAACAATTTTAAATTAAGAGAAAAAATACAAAAAAAAATTATAATAGAAATTCAAATCTTTATGAATATCGTAATCATATCTTCAAAAGAATTACAACATGGGCAAAAATTTGGTAGTAATTATCTAAAAAGCATTAGAATTCTTTTTCAATTAAACTCTAAATTTTCAGGTGCATTATATCAAAACTAGCATAGAACTTGTGCATATGCATGACACAATTAAAAACAATTACAATTACACACATATATGGATTCAAATTATAACTAGTGCAAGAGTTACACATTTTTTAAGTCATAAACGAGTTTTAATCTCTCTCTCTCTCTCTCTTTTTAATTTTTTATTTTAGTTTTTTTATATACACATGAGTTTCTCCTTCTTCTTCTTCTTCTTCTTTTTTTTTTTTTTTTGTGTTTATTGGGTTTTTTATGGTTTATTTATATTAGACCCTTTGTCTTTTACACAACATTAACTCACCTAGAACCCAAAAAAAAAAAAAAAGGATAAGATACATGGTGTAAAATTAGACAACAATTGGAATCCAATTGGCTTTTCTTGATTCAAAAAAAGAAGATTTTCTCTAACTTTGACTGCAAATATATATATATTGTTATAGATGAGTTTTCCTCTCTCTCTCTCTCTCTCTCTCTCTCTCTCTCTCTCTCTCTCTCTCTCTCTCTCTCTCTCTTTAATTTTTAATTTTAGTTTTTTTGGATATACACATGAATTTACTTTTTTTATTATTTTTTATGGTTTATTTATATTATAATCTTCATCTTTTGCACAACATTAATCAACTAGAACAAAAATTTTAAAATAACTTAGATAAGACACGTGGTGTAAAATTAGACAATAATTAAAATCCAATTTAGAATTTGATTAGATTATCTCTCACCTTTGGCTTTGATTATATATATATATAGATTGACTTTAATTATATATATAGTCATCAATGAGTTTTACTCTCTCTCTCTCATTTTAATTTAAATTTTTTGGATATACACATGAGTTTACTCCTTTTTGTTTATTGGGTTTTTTATGGTTTATTTATATTAAACTCTTCATCTTTTGCACAATATTAATTCACCTATAAAAAAAATTAAAAAAATTAAAAAAAAAAAAAAAACTTAGATAAGACACGTGGCATAAAATAGACAACCATTAGAACTCAATTTAAAATCTAATTAAATTTTCTTTCAACTTTGACTTTAATTATGTACTAGTGTATAGCCTCATATATATGTACGAGTACAATTAGAAATAATCACAATTATATGGTTCAAATTATACATTTTTTTTAGAAAATGTTCAAATTATACATAGTATTAGCTTACACTTTTTTTAAACAATACATTTAATTGGTTTTAGACTCTTCTGTTTTTGCACCAAATAATTCACTTGCCAAAAAAATTAGATGGGCATGTGGCGAAAAATTGGACTTCAATTGAAATTCAATTTAGAATCTAGCTAATTGGATTTGGACTCTTCGATTTTTACACTTAATAATTCACTTAGCACAAAATTAAAATTTAAATAGGACACATGGCTTAAAATTGAAAATCCAATTAAAAACTAATTAGATTTTCTCTCAACTTTGGCTACTAATATATATATATATAGAAAAGTTGTTACAATTTAAACATTTTATGAATTGTGTATACCTACATATGCACCGGATGCACCTATGTGCATTATTAGTGCATTGTATAAATTCTGTCCCTTCTAAAAATCAAATTTTAGCTTCATCACTAAATTGAAGCGTCACTGATATTGTTTTAATGGCTTCGCCAAATGATCACTCACCTATTACAAAAGCTCTACTATATAACTGAAAAAACATAGATGTATTTGAGGTCATGTATGCAATAATTTTACCTTAATCGAAAGGACACTTACCTAAAGTAAAAAGCCTATATACGTACAACTATCATTATTTTTTTTAAAAAAAATATCACACATTGTAATGCGAATTTTAGAAGGGAAGATATTATCTACTTAGCCTATATGTGAAATCTGTCTACAATGGATGGGTGGATGTTTTATGTAACAAGCTTCTGTTTTTAATTGGTCGAATGATGTGGTTAAAAGATAATTGTCACACACACATTGTCCTATATTTTTCATTGAATATACACGAAACATATTTATTTACTCGAGGGGCCACTCATTTAAGACTAATGGCTCCTCACCACATAACACAATTATATAATATATATATATATATATATATATATATATATATATATATATATATATATTTATATATATATTTTTTTTAATTTTCCCATGATTAATATAAAAAGTGGACCTAGGCTAGTTCATTTGAAAAGTGGGGGTAGTTTGGTATCACAATTGACAAAGTCAATTCTCTATAATCTACATCCCTGCTCCAATGTTATATACCATTCTCTTCTCTTCATAATTCATATCCATCTCTTCTCCTAGTTTATTCATCCTCTCCAACAAGAAATCAAATAATCCATTGAAGAAAGCTCTAGCTAGCCCCATGGATAGGGAACAAGAAGAGATGCAATTTCTCGGTCTCTTTGGTATCTACAAAGAAGCTTGCAAGATCATGTACTCATGGAGGAAACTCTTAGGCCAAATCAGCTTGGTCTTAATCCTTCCTCTGTCCGTAATCTTCTTGGTTCATATGCAAGTATCTGAGGTTTTATTCTCAAAGATCGTCCACAACGAAATTGTGTTGGATTATACCCGAGCTGGGTCTCCTACATACAACAAAGTCTCCGATGTTCTCTCTTCAGAATGGACCTTTTTTTGGCTTTTCAATGCTGCATACTTCACTATCCTCCTCATCCTTTCACTCCTCTCTACCTCAGCTGTGGTTTACACCATTGCATGTATTTACACAGGCCGTGAAGTCGATTTCAAAAAGGTTATGAGTGTTGTCCCCAAGGTTTGGAAGAGGCTTATGGCCACGTTTTTGTGTTCTTTCCTATTCTTCCTCGTTTACCACATTCTGGCTTTTGTGATCCTCGTTATTTGCATACTTGGATTTGGGTCAACCAAGGCTTTTATTCCCATATTAATTGTTTTTTGGATCTTGTACTTTGTGGGTTTTGTGTACATGACCATAGTTTGGCAATTGGCTAGCGTTGTGACCGTGTTAGAAGACACTTATGGATTTGGGGCCATGATTAAGAGCAAGGCACTTATACGGGGAAAGATGGTTGTGGCTGTTTTGGTATTTTTGAAGCTCAATTTTTCATTCGCAATCATAAAAATTTTATTTGAGAATCTAGTTGTGCATGGTGTATCATTGGGCATAGTGAGTAGGGTAGGCTTTGGGGTTCTATGTTCGTTATTGCTTTTCAATTTTTTTCTCTTTGGGCTTGTGGTTCAGACAGTGCTCTATTTCGTTTGCAAGTCCTACCACCATGAAAATATAGACAAGTCAGCCCTCTCGGATCATCTTGAAGTTTATCTAGGGGAGTATGTTCCTTTGAAGGCCAAGGATGTTCAGCTTGAGCAATATCATGTTTGATTGGGTCTAAAATGTTTTTGTACTCTATTTTATGTAATAGCCTCGGGCATTATTATCATATTTGATATTAATACCGTGACAAACTGCATAACAGTTATATATATGTACTTTAATTTTCATTAATATTATAAATCAGTTTCAAATGTTGCTGCTTTTTATTTATTTATTTATTTATTTATTTTGTTTATTATTAGGTTTCTTCTGTTTGCTATTTTAGCTTCTTCTTCTTCTTCTTCTTCCTTTTTTTTTTTTTTTTTTTTTTGGCTGAATTAGCTTCTTTTGAACTGACAGCATTTTTTTAAATTTATTTCCTGAATGAATTATTAGATGTTTTATTGGAATGGCCAATGACATATGATATGATAGTTTTTGTTGGCTTTGGACCTTGGATCTGCTGACCGAAAATAAGATAATTAGGAGCCAAATGTGCATGTTGCTCCTTGTAATAACATTTTTTTTTTTTTTGGGTGAAAAGCGGGAGGTTTTATTTAAAAACTGAGTTCATACAACACCTACAACTGTGCTGGGGTTACAAAGCCGAATTTCCCCCAGGCCAGTCAAGTCCCTCACATATGATACATAAGCAAAAGTGGGACATTCACTATACACAGTCATCCTATTTTGGAGATGGGTTCCCCGCTTTGCTAGAACATCTGCATAGCCGTTTACCTCACGGTACACGTGTTGCATGTGCACTTCCCATTCCTGCTCCAAAAGGTTCTTGCAATCACAGATCAAGGGCAGAATATTAGTGGGATAATTTAAATTTGAATTTGTTAGCCAGTTTAGGACCACTTTGGAGTCTAGTTCCATATGAAGGCTCTTTACTCCCATATTCCATGCCATTGCCAGTCCTTGTCTAACTGCCTCCAATTCAGCCATATTGTTTGTTGCAAGGCCCACATGTATTGAGAAACCTGCAATCCATTGGCCCTGGTGATCTCGAAGAACACCCCCTGCTCCGGCCAATCCTGGGTTATCTAGGGCACTACCATCAGTGTTGAGTTTTAGAAAGGGGTAGGGGGGGGCTTGCCACCTAATAATCTGAGGAATCAGATCCAAGGGTCGCTTGGTGGTACCGGCGAGGAAATGAAATTCGATCGCCGCTTGAACAGAGGAATAGATTAGGCTATGTTGGGATCGGGATTTGTTAGTAAATATTCTTTCATTCCTTGCTAACCAAAGTTTCCAACAGGTGAAGGGAAAATAGACCTGCCAAGGGGAGTGGTGGGGTAAGGAGGTCCTATCCACCATAGCATTATATCTCAGCCAATCTTGAAGCGGCAACTGGAAGAAAGACAAGGGCAGGATACCTGGGGATTGGTGCCATACCTCTTTTGCCCAAGGGCAGTCCCGGAGAATGTGAATAGTCGTTTCAAGTGAGTGGCATCTGGGACAGCGGGTATCCATATTTGAATGGCCGAAGCAGAGGTATGTTTTGGTGGGGACAAGGGGATACCCATATCTATTGCCAAAGGGCTTTGTTCCAAGGGACCTAATGGCGTTGAAAAAGGAATTTAGATGCGGATTTGACGGAACACGTGCCCTTGTTGTGGGGCCATGGGAAGGAGTCAGTAAGGCTAGCAAATCGGGCTACAGGAATGCCTTGAATGAGGTCATGGAGTTGGGTGGGGAGGGGAAGATTTAGAGAGTCGAAAGACCACTCCTGGTTTGACCAAAGAGAGTTAACACGGCGGTCATCCTCTTGGGGGAGGAGAGGACCCTCAATATAGTTTTGCAGGGATTCGTTAGGAAGCCAATGGTCTTTCCAAACTCGTATGGACCTTCCATCCCCTATAATCCATCTCATGCCTTCAAGAAGAAGCTCGGCCCCAAGTGTGATAGCGGTCCAAATGTGAGAGCCTCTTGAAGTTCGGGGGGTGGTAAACATTGTAGCATGAGGAAAATATTTTGCTTTTAGGACCCTGGCCTAGAGCGCCGTGGTATTGGAATAGAAGCGCCAGGCCTGGTTCATGAGGATAGCTTTGTTTCTATGCCGGGTAGATGACATACCCAATCCTCCAGCCTCTTTGGGGAGTGTGACAGTCTCCCAGTTGACGATGTGGCAACTCCTGTGTTAATCAGTGTCTCCCCAGAGGAAGTGACAGCTCATTTTATCTATGTGGTGGCAAACTTTTTTTGGGAGAAGCGTGGTTTGCATGGCATAAAGCGGGACAGAGGTGACCGAAGCTTTGATGAGGGTGGCTCTTCCAGCCATCGAAAGATACCTAGCTTGCCATCCTTCAATTCTCTTACGGATATTATCCACCAGATATTGATAGGAGCTAGCTGTTCGACGGGTGGTAAAAATGAATGTACCAAGATAGGTTCCTATGCGGTCCGTGGTAGGGAGGCCAAGGATACCTGCCACTTGATCTTTTATCCGCCTAGGGGTTCGGGGGGAGAACCAAGTTTTAGATTTGGTGGTACTCATAAGCTGGCCAGACATCGCACAGAAGTCAAGCATGAGTCTACTGAGATTTTTACAATCCCTGGTTGTGGCTCTTGTAAACAAGAAGATGTCGTCAGCAAAAAATAGGTGTGATAGGCGGACTCCAGTTCGAAAGTTTATTGGGTGGATAAGTTTATCACGGACAGCCTCATTAAGCTTGATGGATAGTCTCTCCAAACAAAGGATAAACAGGTAGGGGGAGAGAGGGTCACCCTATCAGATGCCTCGGCTGGGCACCACTTCCGGGAGAGGGGATCCATTCCAAAGAATGTGGAATCTCGTAGAAGAAATCATGTTCATGATGAGAGTAATAAGTTTGTGAGGCACCTAAAAGTATTCGAGGGTTTCCCGGATAAAGGGTCACTCAAGACGATCATAAGCTTTTTCAAGATCCAGTTTAAGAGCAACATATCCTGTCCGACCCCGTCGGGAAATAAGAGTCCGAATAACCTCCTGGACAATGATGATATTATCGCTCATACGACGGCCAGGCACAAAACCCGCTTGACAAGGATTGATGACTTCTCCCATAAAGGGTTTGAGTCAATGGACAATGATACGAGAAAGTAATTTGTAGAGAGTATTGCAGAGACTAATAGGACGAAATTGTGTGATCACATCAGGATGAGCAACTTTCAGAATAAGGACCAAGTTTGTGATCCCCCAGCTATGAGGGATAGTGAGATGCTCAAAAATGTCTTGAATAACTTGAATAATACTCGGACCCAAACTAGACCAATTTGCTTGGAAAAAGAGAGCGTGAAAGCCATCCGGTCCGGGGGCCTTTAAGGGGGGGAGAGCCTGGAGGGTTTGGAGAATTTCATCAGGTTGGGGGGTCCTGGTAAGTAACTGAGTGTGTGTACGGAAGGGACTATTGGGACAATAACTCCTCTCATTACCAGGGGTGGTGCGGCAATATGATGATGAGGCCTGGAACAAAATTTTGAAGGCTTTGTGAATGTACTGGTTTAGAGGCTCTCCAGTGAGCCATAATCCCATACCATCCTTTAACGTTATCACTCGTGAGTGACTGCGACTTTGGATGGTTTTGATGTGAAAATATTTAGTATTGGCATCTCCATAGTTTAACCACATGATGCGAGATTTAAGACGCCAATATAAATATTCTTGGTGGAGAACAGTATTGTACTCTTGAGTGAGCTGACTTTCGAGGGAGTGCAAATATGCAGAGGGATTCCTAGCTAAGGCTATTTGGATACCTCTAAGTCTGGCTACCAGGTGATTTTTCCGATGAAACACATTTCCAAAATGAGTTTTATTCCAGGAACGAATGTTTTCCATTAACGCTTCCAAGCGCCTAGGGAACCTAGACAAGGATGAGGAAGCAGAAGGGATAAGTTCCGAGGCTTGCCAGCTGTCCTCTACAAGGGATGGGAATGAGGGATCGGTTAACCACATTTGCTCGAATCTGAAGGGTTTGGGGAGTTTAGGCTCTGATGGGTCAGTGTTCAGCAATATAGGGCAATGGTCAGATTTGATCCTAGGGAGATGGTGAATTTCAGCGGTAGGAAAGAGCAAAGTCCAATCGGCATTGCCCAGACCTCTATCTAACCGCTCCTTTATGATGGACTGCCAAATCGGGCTCTTGTTGGTCCACGTGAATCGGGGGCCATGAAAACCTAGGTCTATGAGCCCACATTTATCTAAGCAGTTTCTAAAGGCCGCAATGCCGGTTCTATTTACAGGAAGACCTCCAAGTTTTTCTTCCTCTGAAATCATATCATTAAAATCTCCTAGAGGGATCCACAGAAGTGATATGTTTCTCGCAAGACTTTCTAAGTATTCCCAAAACGGTTTTCACTTATTAAAATGAGGAGGAGTGTACACAGCAGTAAGTAAAAAAGAAATGGGTGGAGAACGTACCTTCATAAGGGCGTGAATACTATGATCACTACAGGTGATAATTTCGACGCTGAAGGAGGGGCCTTCATTCCAAAGCAGCCAGATTCCACCAGAGAAACCAGCCGGGTCCACACGACGAGAGTGAGAATACGGGAGCGTGTCTATCACCCCTTGAGCCCTAGCTTCAGCAATGCGGGGCTCAATGATAATCAGGATATTAGGGCGGTGCCTACGGTAGAGCTCATAGGCATGGGCACGAAACATCTCATTTCCGACGCCTTGACAGTTCCATGCAATCATCTTCATGGATGTGACAGGGGGGGTCAGGGACTCATTCGGGGCTTCCCATGTCAAGGGAGTCCTCGCTGTCGTTAGAGAGAGACCTTGATGTCTCGTTGTGGTGGTCATGATGCGATACAGTGCTTCCACATTGCCGAGCCTAGCCCAGTGCATGCCGGACACGACGAATGGTAGGCTGCGGTTTGAGAACATGACTATGTAAAGGTTGGGTTTGTCTTCCCGCATGGCGATTTTTATTTCGCCTCGATCCAGGAAGCGAAAAATGGCTGCGAGCAGTATGTCCGGGGAGTCTGCACTGGAGGAGCTCACCTGAATGCTTCTCTGCCTGACCGGTGAAGCTTGTGTCCTCCTTGCTTGGGTGTAGTAAGGATGGCTGGACCTGTTGACTCGGACATGGGAACGGTGGCTGCGGTGGGGGTTGGAGTGGGGAGGTGGTTCGAGCCTCAGAGGCAGGCTCGGAGTTTGAGTAGCTTGGTTCCAGTTCATGGCTGTCCGCGGATGAACCGGTATTCGGACATAGCTCACTGTCCCTTCGAGAGTTTGTTCGAGAGACAATCTGCTCCACAGCTTTCCTAGGTTCTCCATCTCCTGCTCGTAGGTTTGGAAAGGAGGGGGATGGTTGTTCATGGGGGGTATGTTTGAGAAGGGTGGGGTGTCTTGGAGTGGTCTGAGTCGAAGGTCGGGATCCGTTGGCGTGGGTGAGGTTGAAACTTGGTCCGAAGAGGGAGCCATAATTTTGATTTGTGTCTTGAGAGGTTGGGTCGGACAGAGGAGTAGGAATTAAAGCATTCTCGTGCTGCATGGTGTGGTCTAAAGGAGATAGTTGAGTTTCATTACAGCTGGCCATGCATGGAGATTGCATGTTGTTCACGGCCATGTCAGTCAGTTGAACTGGAAGGCTTGAACATCCAGCAATTCCAGGTTCTTGCATGGACTGCTGCTTCAGCTCACGTGGCTGCATGAGCTGGTCTTTTTTACCCTTTGATGCCACCGCTTCACGGTTAAAACCAGGTGGCTTTTGTGCATCATTTGGCTCAGGTTTTTTCATCGACTGGGTAAACTGAGTGCGTTGCCTCTATGCGTAACCCGTTGAAGCTTGACCACGTGGATGAGAGCTTGGGTAAGTTTCGGTCAAGTTGATTTTACTGTGTTGCATGAATTCACTTGGGCGTCCACGTGTTCTGGAGCGGCGAGTCTGGACCGTTTTCCAGGGGGTAGACACGTAGGCTGGTTCAAACGGTGAAGCTGTTGGGGTGTGGGGTTCAGTTTCGTGAGGAAGCACAGAAGTTGGGCATGTCAAGCTTTCTGTGCATTGAGTTTCCCTGTGTTCGATCCAACCACAGTTGTAACAAGGCATGGGGAGGTTCTCATATACGATGTCCTGCCAAAATGAACCTATTTTCACACGCTTGGGCAGCGGGTTGGCTATATTTATTTAGACACACACTCTCGCGAATCTTCCTCGAATGGCTGCACTAGTGATGGCGTCAACTTTCAATAGTCTTCCTAATTTTTTGCCCACGTGTTTGAGAAATTCTGGATGGTAATATTCAATGGGTAGTTGTTCTAGACGGATCCAAACTGCCGTGGTTGATATTTTGGCAGTTTGCGAATGAAAATCCGCTTCCTAGGCCTGCACATGCAGGTAATTGTCTCCCACAAACCATGGTCCATCCATGAAAGCATGTTGGTAATCTTTAAGCACATCAAAACGCATAATAAAATATCCATAGCTAATATCAATTAAATGCGTCGTACCTGTGGGGCGCCAAATACCGGCTAACCTGGTTTGGAGTGCCCGATATTCCAGTGGCCTGCCCATAATTTTGAGGATAACGCTCGTTTTCCACGGTCCCGCTAGCTGGTTCTTCAATTCTGGAGTGAGTTGGATTTCCCAGGTGTCATCAGTGTGTTCCTCTTCATTTCCGGGTTGGATGTCTTCATTTTGTGTCTGCTGATCCATGGTCTCTTCCTGGTTGGGTTGCTTTTCATTGTCTTCTTCGCCAACTTCATGTCGTGCTTCTAGTATATTGACATCTTGGATCACCTCTGCATATGTCTTTTTGCGTGAATTATCGCGTTGGTAGATGTTTTCAGGATCATCAGGGTCATGGGGTAGAGCCGGGGAAGATGAGTTTTCTCTGGACATCTCTTGAGTTTTATCCACTTCTGGAAATTTTTTTTTTGTACCTTGTAATAACAATTATAAATAAACTAGTCGTTAACCCGTGCGATGCACGGGATAGTTAAACAAAATTTATACATATTCACTTTTATTGGTACAATCATTTGAAAACAATTCTAACTAATAACCAAATGTAAGAGACACATTGACTTACTATTTAAAGTAGCCTTCTAAAGAATTTAAAGTAGATCTTGAATGCTATACCGTGCATTTAGGGCTTCCTACATCTGGAGAGAGAGAGTTTGCAGAAACCAAAGAAAATCTCTCTATAACTTAAGAAACAGAATATACTAAAATCAAAGAGAGAAAATTTTCGGAGGACAAAATATTATAGATAATTTAAAAGAATTTTGGTTTAATTTCTAAACACCGCAACTCCATAAAATTCATACTAATAATAATATTTTATGATAGCGCAGTTAGAATTTTGGTTTAATTCTTGAACACTGAATTGGAAATTGATTATATGAGTATTCAATGGTGAACAAAGTACCATATATTAATTAATATATAAACAAAACTAACCTTACAAAAGCTGAACTTTATAAGCTAAAATCTATACCGTGCGTTGTAGATCTTGAATGCTATAATATAAAACCACTCCGTTACGGTAAATCAGTCAATAATAAGATTATAAAGAATGATAAATATTCATACTCATATCCAACTTATAATGAATGCCAAATACATAAGAAGAACGAATTTTATATATATATATATATATATAAAAGAAGAAGAGCCAAATGCATCTTACCTGCTCATCACTTGCTTGTTCCTTAGTACCTGTACTGTTGGCTTTGTCGGGTAAAACTATACTTTCTACATAAGAATCAACAAAAGTTTATTTAGATAATTTAAAAGAATTTTGGTTTAATTTCTGAACACCGCAACTCCATAAAATTCATACTAATAATAATATTTTATGATAGCGCAGTTAGAATTTTGGTTTAATTCTTGAACACTGAATTGGAAATTGATTATATGAGTATTTAATAGTGAACAAAGTTCTATGTATTAATTAATATATAAACAAAACTAAACTTACAAAAGCTGAACTTTATAAGCTAAAATCTATACCGTGCGTTGTAGATCTTGAATGCTATAATATAAAACCACTATGTTACGGTAAATCAGTCAATAATAAGATTATAAAGAATGATAAATATTCATTCTCATATCCAACTTATAATGAATGCCAAATACATAAGAAGAACGAATTATATATATATTAAAAAAAAAAAAAAAAAAAGAGCCAAATGCATCTTACCTGCTCATCACTTGCTTGTTCATTAGTACCTGCACTGTTGGCTTTATAAGCTAAAATCTATACCGTGCGTTGTAGATCTTGAATGCTATAATATAAAACCACTCCGTTACGGTAAATCAGTCAATAATAAGATTATAAAGAATGATAAATATTCATACTCATATCCAACTTATAATGAATGCCAAATACATAAGAAGAACGAATTATATATATATATATATATATATATATATAAAAGAAGAAGAGCCAAATGCATCTTACCTGCTCATCACTTGCTTGTTCCTTAGTACCTGCACTGTTGGCTTTGTCGGGTAAAACTATACTTTCTACATAAGAATCAACAAAAGTTTATTTAGATAATTTAAAAGAATTTTGGTTTAATTTTTGAACACCGCAACTCCATAAAATTCATACTAATAATAATATTTTATGATAGCACAGTTAGAATTTTGGTTTAATTCTTGAACACTGAATTGGAAATTGATTATATGAGTATTTAATGGTGAACAAAGTTCTATGTATTAATTAATATATAAACAAAACTAACCTTACAAAAGCTGAACTTAATCTATACCGTGCGTTGTAGATCTTGAATGCTATAATATAAAACCACTTTGTTACGGTAAATCAGTCAATAATAAGATTATAAAGAATGATAAATATTCATACTCATATCCAACTTATAATGAATGCCAAATACATAAGAAGAACGAATTATATAAATATATATATATATATATTAAAAAAAAAAAAAGAGCCAAATGCATCTTACCTGCTCATCACTTGCTTGTTCATTAGTACCTGCACTGTTGGCTTTGTCAGGTAAAACTATACTTTCTACATAAGAATCAACAAAAGTTTATTGATATCAGGAAATGTCAAGATCGTTAGAGAGCATGAGAGAAAATAGAATGCAGTCATTATATTTCTTAACTTGAGAGAGGGGTAAGGTTGCTAGGGTTTTGAGGAGTTATAATGTTTTTATTTTGAGAGTTTGTAGAAACCGTGGTTTTATATTTCTTAACTTGAGAGAGGGGTAAGGTTGCTAGGGTTTTGAGGAGTTATAATGTTTTTATTTTTATTTTTTATTTTTTAAATATTGTACTGACGTGGAAAATTGTGGTGCCAGCAAAGGCTTCGGTTTTATATATATATATAGATAAGAAGTTCCACCTTGTAACTAACTGATTAATCAGCTTTTTTATTACACAGAGAGAGAGAGACAGAGTCAACTTAAAAAAAAAAAAAAAATTATAAACCCAAGATGACCTTCGTGGTCATAGAAAAAATAAATGAAAATTGAAATTCCAATCTGCCTTTTTTTCTAATTATAACCCAAGATCATGATGGTTGTTTTTTGTCATGATGATCATGATGGTTTAGTCGATTAGCCCAGGTGCTGCCGTGCTGGAGAAGAAAGCAATCATGGGAAGCATGTTCCCATCCAAAAAAAAATCATGGGAAGCATGTAGACCGGTTTCTAGTCCATATCAGAGGGTTTAAAAGCCCAATATTGTTTTATAATGCATCACAATGACATAAGTAGAAATAGAAGGGGTTCACTTGACAAATTTTATTATATAGTAACTATATGATATATAGTATAATTTGGACATGACCTTACGTAATATGCAATTTTATTGTAAATTTTTTATAATAATAACTAAATGACTAAAACTAATTCTCATACAATGAAAAGAATCTTATAGTCTCACATTGAATGAGGGTTTTTTTTTTTTTTTTTTTCCTATGATGAGATAGATTTTAGTTAGAATTTATATGAATTTTGTTACTTTTAGACTTTTAGTTAATAGAGACTCATTTAGGATGTAATTGAAACGATTTAAAGAGTTAATGGTTTAATTAAAAAGTTAGGCTTTAATTTGAATAATCTCAAACAATAAAAGAATTATGAAATTTACATTTGATAAAGGCTAGCCACTTGGTACAAAGAGGGTGTAGCCATATGTTGCATACAAAAGATAGTGACTTGGTACAATTAAGACTTACGAGAGTCATCTTTTATTTAATTAAAAGTATTTAAAATACAAAATATAAAAAAGAGCAGACTGTAATGTAATTAATTTTTTTAATTGAAAAACGTAATTTAATTAGAATTTTATGACTAAATTATAATTTTAACCTTTAAACTTTGGGTTGTTTTTGTTTTAGTCCCTTAAGTTTGAGATTTTCCTTTTGGTCCATTGAGTTTGATTACATTTTCAAAATGATCATTCCTTTGATCTCTATGACTAATTTGGCTATTAAGAGAGAGAGAGAGAGAGAGAGAGAGAGAGAGAGAGAGAGAGAGAGAGAGAGAGAGAGAGAGAGAGAGAGAGAGAGAGAGAGAGAGAGAGAACAAAAAATTAGTTTTGTTGGCATTTAATGATTATATCACTCATGGAAATGGATGGAAGGGCAATTTTGAAAATTGAATCAAACATGGTGAACTAAAATTTAAAATGAAAAATCTCAAATTTCAAGAACCAAAATAAAAACGGGTCAGGATTAAGTCCAGTGTCCAACAATATTGAACTCGTTGAGATGATAACATGTGTCTATTTTTAAACACGTGTCTTCATCTGACCGGGTTCAGTGCAGTGGATGCACTGGACCTAAACTAAGTCCAATAAAAACAACTCAAACTTTAAGGGTCAAACATGTATTTTAGTCTATTTTTATGTAAGGTTTGTTTGTTTTTGCTTAAAATATTAGTTTATTTTTACCACTAATTAATACACAATCTTTTAAGACCTCACTTTTTCTAAGTTATACTTTCACATAACTTTTATATTAAATAAAATAAGAAAAATGAAAATAAGACCATTCAAACATACTCTTGCACTCTATTTGTTTTAGGAGAGATGCTACGTCTACAACATTTTTACAACAAATAACATGTGGTTAGTTGTTATTGGTTCAAATTTCAAACTAACGCTAAGATTACTTTTTTGCTCCAAAATAACAACCAGTAACAACTTGCCACTTATGATTTGTTGTAAAAATGTTGTAGACATATCATTTCTCTTTGTTTTAGTGGGAAACTTTTTTTTTTTTTTTTTCGTTTTGAAAATGACTTATTTTTAGAAAACTGACTTATTTTTTTAGCTTTTGGTTGTGAAACGGACAATGAGCTGAAAATGTTTTGGACTATTTAATTCGCACATAAAATCATTAGTATTCCTTATAATTTATAATTAATTAATTATAAATAATTATATGAAATAAATATTTCATTCATAACATGAATATAATGTAAGCCAACTAATCAATCATCCAAAAAACTTCAAAATTAGACAATCTACATAACCATATCTTTCTCCACACACACACACAAATTACATAACCATCTAAAATAATTCAACAAGCCAAATTAGATAAAGCTAAGTTCAACAAATCAAACCATCTAGATAGTCAATATAGTTCAAACTTCAATGAAAGCTATCTTCAAAAGTAATACAATGTTTTCTTCATATCCTAATACAAATGAACCAGCACTAACAAATTTCAACTTTTTTGGTTGAAGAAATACTCCAACTATCGTCTATAGGTTCTAGCAAATTTCAACATGAATGACTTAATTAGCTACTCATCCTGAATTACATAGTCAAATACATATGTAAGCATAGACTCATCAAGCCCTTGTATTTTAATGACTTTTTCGTAATGGCTACTCAAATTGCATTGATTCTTAGCAAATATTTCTTGTGCTATTGTAACTTTTCTAATTTGTCAAGACAAATCCTTATAAGTAGCATTTTCTTTCCCACAAGCACAACTCCTAATATTACTGTGAAAACTTGATTGAGTTGAGGTTGCACTTAACGAATCAAATTGTTTCCCTATAGATAGCTGCACTCTAATTTGCGAGTTAAATTGATGAGTTATCTATCCACATTACAAAACAGAGTGATTCGATTGAGTATATTTTGTCATTTTTAGTAATTTACACTTCAAATAACAATTTTGATAAGTGTTGTCAAAAAGTATTTTTTGACAGTTTTTACCAAACGCTTTGCTTTTTAAAAAAATCAAATTTCTAACCGCACTTTTTAAAATCATCATTTTTTCAAAAAGCACAGTTTCAAAAAGTTAAACCAAATCTACTCTTATTCTTTAGATACCTCCAACTTTATAACTCCAAATCTTTTTTTTTTTTTTTTTTTTTTAAAAAAATTCTAACAAGTGATCACAAAATGCAATCATAGCTATAAAACTGGAACACGCCTATCATTGCTGTTTGTCCAAACAGCTTACCTTCCAAAAAATTATAAATGGAAACCATAAGTTGCCGTTTAATTTTCATTGTTTTTTATAATTCTTAATTACTATGTTAAGAGTCTAATAACTTAATTGATTTGCACATCCGAGTGTTTTTAAAACATATATCCTCTGTTCAAATCCCCTATCCATCCATGATCGATATATAAATATATCTATATATATATATATATATATATATATATTTAAATCCTACTAAAAATAAGAGAGAAAAGACAAAGTTAAATCATGGAAACATTGAACAGGAGCAAGATGTGTCAGTCAATTGAGCAAAACAGTTTTTTTTTTCTTTTCCTTTTGTGGATAAAAAAGGGGTCACCATGTGATTGTAATGGATAATTTCACATATATAATCGGGCATTCACGGTTTTATTAAACGAGCCTATTGAGAGTCAAGGAGTTGTGAACTAAGCAACGAGCACCGAAGTTGGGCCCAAAAAATATCCTTACGACGAGGTTCATAAAAATCGTTGTTAGTTATTCGGTTTCTGTGTCCTTTCTCCCTGTTTCAAACCACATCCTTTCCATCAACCCCAAGCCTTCACCTCACCCAAAGCAAACCCCAAAACTATCGTTGTAAGCAACCCAACGTCAACTTCTTGCAGCAAGTAACAATCTTTTTTCTCTCTCCTTTAGTTCTTGTCTGTTCCATTTGCTAGTCTTCTTCTATGCTAATGGGTATGTCATGTGTGTTACTGCTTTATTTGAACATAAAATGCAAGAATTTGTATGGGTTTGGCAATAGGTGTCTGTTTTAAGTTAGTCTAAAAGTTGATTTTTTTTTTCTTTGGCATGGAAGTTGTTTGTGAAATTGTCTCTTACAAGCTTTGAAACTAATTGGGTGTATTTATGAAGTTGGTCCAGATGGTTTCATTAATTTTAACTATCAGTTTGTGTGTATGTTAAAATTTTGAAAGCTATATTGATATGCTTTCTAGTGTAAATGAATGTTCATTGAGAATCAAACTGTGCTGATTGTTTTGAGTCATTTCCTCACAGGTTCCCTTTGAAGTAACAGAAAAAAGGACGTGTCATTTTTCTAGTAAAAAAAAGAAAAAAGAAATTCTTAATTGTTTGCTACATTCTGAGTTCATAACATATTCTTTTATTTTTAGATTGACATACAACCATTTGCAATATGCAAAATGGGGCGTAGAAATGCATTACCTGGAATCTTCCACTTCGAGGCCTAATTTTCCCTTCTTAATCATTAATAATGAGAAGTTGAGCATATTTGACTAAACACAAATATAATACGATTTGAAAACACAATAAATCATTTGGTAATAGGTCATAGATCCTTGGTTAATTGTTATTGATTGTATTTTCTTTTTCACTACATTTTCAAGTATGATGAATTTTAATCTTTGTTTCTTTTTTATTTCTAATATTATATATATGTGTGTGTGTGTGTGTGTGTGTGTGTGTATAATTTTCTATTTAACTTTCAATGTTTTTGTTACTTAGTAGAGGTTGGACCTTGTTGAAATGGAAAGTGCCCTACTACCCAACTGATGTAATGTGGGCTCAATCCAAAAACCAACCCTTCCAAAATTTGGGGTAAGTTTGCCTATCAATCGCCTCTCCCAAACCTTGCAAAAGGTTATGTTTGGTTTCTGCTCTTTGAAATATTTTAAAAACACTCTTTGTAACATTGGTTTCTATCTTGTCCAGATAACTTTTGGTCATGCCTCTATTTAATTTGTTCTAATGTTGTTTGTGTTTGGTACTTTGGTTTACTTAGTTTCCATGTGGTTTGAGAGTTATTGTAGTTTCCATAACCCAGCTGATAAACAGAATAAATATAGATACTTGGTTTTATAGGAAATTCCTGGAGGTACTCCGTACTTGTGCAAATAATGGTTGTTTTCTCTTTCTTGAAGTTCCATTTTGGGTGAAGATTATAAATGAACTCATTTGTTAGCATTTTATTTAGCATAAAGAAACATATAATCATTTTATTCAAATCTCAGAACACAAATATGCTTGTGATACTGGATTTCCCTTCTACATAATAGTTGCATAATTTGGTTTAAGATTTCTATTCAACTTGAGAGACACCACAGTGAGGTCAAGTTGTAGCTTGCCACAATAGGTGCTTTTAGAAGGAAAAACCTGTTCAATGCTACTAAAGTAATGCAAATCATTTTTCTGAATCGTACTAAACTTTGGCTTGATCGTATCATACAAGTACTATAAGACATGCAATTCACACTTAAGCAGTTCACATTATATGTTGGACTCAAAATGACATAGATTTAACATTTTGTGAGCCCAGTATTATTTTTTAATGAACATATGGATAAAGCCAACCAATTCAATGAAGCTGTCTGAGTTTACCAAATGTCTATGTTGCAATTGCACACCAATTAAGAGATGAAGGTGGACCTTTAAGAGATTGAGATTCTAGTCCTAGCATAGAAGCACAAAATCAAAAGAAACAACTTACTACTTGATGTCTTCATAGAAAATCAATAAATAGTAAGTAATACTCAAGTTTCATAACATCATTTTATTACTTCAATATATGAATGGATATATCTGCTATGTTCCATTGCATTAAGAAAGTCCATATCTCCTACTACTAAGTTCATGCTTTGTAGCTTATTTGTATCTAATGCAACTAAAAATATCTTCTTTTAATGGAATGTGTACTTTTCATATATGTGAACATAGTCAAATAATAGATATGGATATTGTAAAAAAAAAAAAAGGTTTGATAAGCTGATTTGCAAATTTTGATGCATATTTGGAGTTGTTCCTAATTTTGTTTAACCGCATGTCATTTTCTATTCATGTCTTTCATATTACAGCTATTGATTAACTATGGCTTCTTAGAATAGAAAAAGGGAATATCATGGGGTTCTAACAAGTGATCACAAATGATATCATAGCTATAAAATTGGAACACGCCTATCATTGTTGTTTGTCCAAACATCTTATCTTCCAAAAAATTATAAATGGAAACCATAAGTTGCCATTTAATTTTCATTGTTTTTTATAATTCTTAATTACTATGTTAAGAGTCTAATAACTTAATTGATTTGCACATCCGAGTGTTTTTAAAACATATATCCTCTGTTCAAATCCCCTAGCCATCCATTATCGAAATATATATATATATATATATATATATATATTTTAAATCCTACTAAAAATAAGAGAGAAAAGACAAAGCTAAATTATGGAAACATGAACAGGGGCAAGATGTGTCAGTCACTTGAGCAACAAAGTTTTTTTTTTCCTTTTTCTTTTGTGGATAAAAAAAGGGTCACCATGTGATTGTAATGGATAATTTCACATATATAATCCGGCATTCACGGTTTTATTAGACGAGCCTATTGAGAGTCAAGGAGTTGTGAACTAAGCAACGAGCACCGAAGTTGGGCCCAAAAAATATCCTTACGAGGTTCATAAAAATCGTTGTTAGTTATTTGGTTTCTCTGTCCTGTCTCCCTCTTTCAAACCACATCTTTTTCATCAATCCCAAGCCTTCACCTTACCCAAAGCAAACCCCAAAACCATCGTTGCAAGCAACCCAACGTCAACTTCTTGTAGCAAATAACATTCTTTTTTCTCTCTCCTTTAGTTCTTGTTTGTTCCATTTGCTAGTCTTCTTCTATGCTAATGGGTGTGTCATGTGTGTTACTACTTTATTTGAACATAAAATGCAAGAATTTGTATGGGCTTATAGGGGCGGCCCTACGCATTTTAGAGTTTAAGGCGAGAACTAACAATGTATGTGTATGTGTATGTGTGTTAATGTATGTGTATGTGTATGAGTGTGTATGTATATGTGTATGTGTATGTTTATGTGTATGTGTATGTGTATGTACATGTGTGTTTATGTTTATGTTCATTTATGTTTATGTATGTGTGTATGTTTATGTATGTGTATGTTTATGCGTGTGTATGTGTATGTGTATGTTTATGCGTGTGTATGTGTATGTTTATGTTTATGTTTATGTGTATGTGCATGTGTGTTTATGTTTATGTTTATTTATGTTTATGCATGTTTATTTATGTGTTTATGTTTATGTATGTTTATATTTATAAACATAAATATAAACGTAAACACACATACACATAAACATACATGAACACAAATACAAACAAATAAACATAAACACACATACACATAAACACGCATAAACAAACATAAATAAAAACAAACAAATATAAACACACACACATAAACATACATAGATATAAACACAAATACAGACTGAAAAAAATTAAACCCTCATATAGATTGGTAAAAATTGCAAACTAACACCAATCCATAAACAATTTTGTTAGTTATTTTAGTGTGTTAAATCGAGTTTTTATGTGTGTTTATGTTTATATTTAAGTTTATGTGTGTGTATGTTTAAGTTTATGTGAGTTTATACGTGTTTATGTGTATGTATGTTTATGTGTATTTGTATGTGTATGTATATGTGTGTATGTGTATGTTTATGTATGAGTATGTGTATGTGTATGCGTGCTTATGTATGTATATGTTTATGTATTTATGCGTGCTTATATTTATGTATGTTTATGTGTATGTGTATATGTTTATGCGTGCTTATGTATGTGTATGTGTATGTGTACTTATATATGTGTATGTATATGTGTATGTATATATGTATGTGTATTTGTATGTATATGTGTATGTGTAGGTCTCTTTGTCTTTTTCAGATTCAAGTGCAATACCCTGATGCAATTATAATTAATTGCTGAGATTAAAAGTTGAAAAAATAACTTTCAATCTCAACCATTAAATAAAATATATTAAAGGAGAGTTAAAAAGTAAAAAAAAAAAAAAAAAAAAAAAAAAAGTAAAAAAATACCTACAATAGTGTACCGAATCTCAGTCTATCTTTCTTCTCTCACCATTTTTCTTTTATTCTTTTTTACGCGATGCTTTGTTCTTCTTCCTTTTATTTCTCATTATACATCGCCTAGGCTGACCGGAGAGGAGCGAGCGAAAGCCGCATCAAGAAAGGAAATCGAAGATTGTGCTGCCAAGCCAAAGACTATGAAAATCTTTTCCTCTCAACTCAGACGATCCTCTTAGGTGAAATTGTGGTTCACGAGACTTCACCGGATTATGGTGTGTGATTTTTGGTTATTTATTTATTTATTTGAGATTATGAAGCAAATAATTTTTATATTTTGCTTACCCTTTCTATTTTCTGAAAATACTTTTCTGGGAAATACCATTTTTTTTGCTTTACTTTCAGTCTATCATTCTTGCTTGTGGTATTTGTTTGATTAATTTGGATCTATAATTAATTCAACAAGATGATTCTTTTTCTAAAATATAATAAAAAAACCAATATATGTTTTTTTAACGGTGGGTTCACTTTTAGTGTTTTCATTTTGTGATTTTGGTTGCTTTGTGGGTTTTGTGCTCTGATTTCGGTAGGTGTGATTTGATTTGTGATTTGGTGGGCTTCTGGGTTTTTTTTTACTGGGTTTTGGCCGTGGTGGTGGTCGTGATTTGATTTTGGTTGGGTTTCGACAATGGTGCGTGGTTGGAGGTGATGAGCTTGAAAAGCTTCGGCCATGAAGGTTTAGAAGGAGAACTTGGTGGTCAGTCATGGAGCACGGTGTGACGTGGGTTAAGGAAGAGAGAGGATGAGTGGGAAATAGGGGCAGCCTTAGACATTTTGGGGCCTAAGGCAAGAACTAAAAATGGAGCCTTTTTTATACTTATATATTAATTAAATTAATGTTTATTTAATATTTTTATATTATATTTTTCATCATTATTTTCATTTTCTTCTAAATTATTTTGAAGTTCATTATCAAGATTTGTTATATTGCAAAATTGAACATCATTTTCTTCTAAATTATTTTGGTGAATTTCTTGCTCATTTGTGATATTTTCATCTAAATTTTGTGTTATATTTTTTTTATTACTAATAACAAATTTATCCATTAATCCTTTTTGAGACTTAATTAATTTTTTTTCTTTTTTTAAGTTTTTCATATCCAGATGCATATTTTCTTGTAGACATTTCTAATCAAACAATATATTTATAAAGACTAAAATAAAAAATAACTTTCAAGTGTAGAGCAAATGAGAAATAGAACCTGATTTATACAAAAATTTAAGCACAGCCATAACACTAACACAAGACTTATTAATAAGACCCACCCAAAAAAAAAAAAAAACACAAAACACAAAACACAAAACAAATCCTATCTATAACCAAAAAAAAAAATGCAGGCTTTAAAAAAAAAAAAAAAAAAAAAAAAAAAAAAAAAAACTTGAAGGCCCAAACTTAACGCCCAGTCCAGGGAGGGTCCAGGCAGCCATAATGATAAACTGATAAGTGATAAACAAAGTTACAAAACCAGCCAGGGACAGGGAGGGCCCAAATAAACAAAGTTATCTTAAGTTCTTAACAAATAAAATGGCCCAAATATTTATAATTTTATACCTGATTCCTGAACCTCAGAACCTGATACGGGGAGGTGAGCAGTTGAGACTTGAGAGAGGCGGAGAGCAGAGAATCAGAGAGAGAACAGACTGAACAGTGGAGACTGGAGACTAGAGAGAGGCGGAGAGCAGAGAGTAGAGAGAAAGGTAAAATTTGTAGGGTTTTGAGTGGATTTATTTGTGATTGTTTTGTGGTTAATCTCTTAGACCGGATTTGTAGTTTATCTGGCCAATGATTTTGTTTAGAACCAATGTTTAATAGGATTTACCAAAATTTTTGTTTTTTTGGTTAAAAGGATGTGCCAGATTATTTTTGAAACTAAATTTTCTACTACCCGGTTCTTTTCTAAAATTTTGGGACTTGGGGGCCTTAGGCAATTGCCTAACTCGCCTAAGGGAAGGGCCGGCCCTGTGGGCTTGGCAGTAGGTGTCTGTTTTAAGTTATTTTATTTTATTTTTTTGCATGGAAGGTGTTTGTGAAATTGTCTCTTACAAGCTTTGAAACTAATTGGGTGTATTTATGAAGTTGGTCCAGATGGTTTCATTAATTTTAACTATCAGTTTGTGTGCTTGTTAAAATTTTGAAAGCTATATTGATATGCTTTCTAGTGTAAATGAATGTTCATTGAGAATCAAACAGTGCTGATTGTTTTGAGTAAATCCTCACAGGTTCCCTTTGAAGTAACAGAAAAAAGGACGTGTCATTTTTCTAGTTAAAAAAAAAAGAAAATTTTTGCTTAATTGTTTGCTACATTCTGAGTTCATAATATATTCTTTTATCTTTAGGTTGACATACAACCATTTGCAATATGCAAAATGGGGCGTAGAAATGCATTACCTGGAATCTTCCACTTCAAGGCCTAATTTTCCTGTCTTAATCATTAATAAGGAGAAGTTGAGCATATTTGAATAAACACAAATATAATACGATTTGAAAACAAAATCAATCATTTGGTAATAGGTCATAGATCCTTGGTTAATTGTTATTGATCGTATTTTCTTTTTCACTACATTTTCAAGTATGATATATATATATATATATATATATATATATATATATATATGTATGTATGTATGTATGTATGTATGTATATAATTTTATATTTAACTTTTGTTGTTTTTGTTACTTAGTAGAGGTTGGACCTTGTTGAAATGGAAAGTGCCCTACTACCCAACTGATGTAATGTGGGCTCAATCCAAAAACCAACCCTTCCAAAATTTGGGGTAAGTTTGCCTATCAATCGCCTCTCCCAAACCTTGCAAAAGGTTATGTTTGGTTTCTGCTCTTTGAAATATTTTAAAAACACTCTTTGTAACATTGGTTTCTATCTTGTCCAGATAACTTTTGGTCATGCCTCTATTTAATTTGTTCTAATGTTGTTTGTGTTTGGTACTTTGGTTTACTTAGTTTCCATGTGGTTTGAGAGTTATTGTAGTTTCCATAACCCTGCTGATAAACAGAATAAATATAGATACTTGGTTTTATAGGAAATTCCTGGAGGTACTCCATACTTGTGCAAATAATGGTTGTTTTCTCTTGCTTGAAGTTCCATTTTGGGTGAAGATTATAGATGAACTCATTTGTTAGCATTTTATTTAGCATAAAGAAACATATGATCATTTTATTCAAATCTCAGAACACAAATATGCTTGTGATACTGGATTTCCCTTCTACATAATAGTTGCATAATTTGGTCTAAGATTTCTATTCAATATGAGAGACACCACAGTGAGGTCAAGTTGTAGCTTGCCACAATAGGTTCTTTTAAAAGGAAAAACCTGTTCAATGCTACCAAAGTAATGCAAATCACTTTTCTGAATTGTACTAAACTTTGGCTTGATCGTATCATACAAGTGCTATAAGACATGCAATTCACACTTGAGCAGTTCACATTATATGTTGGACTCAAAATGACATAGATTTAACATTGTGTAAGCCCAGTATTATTTTTTAATGAACATATGAATAAAGCCAGCCAATTGAATGAAGCTGTCTGAGTTTACCAAATGACCATGTTGCAATTGCACACCAATTAAGAGATGAAGGTGGACCTTTAAGAGATGAAGGTGGACCTTTAAGAGATTGAGATTCTAGTCCTAACATAGAAGCACAAAATCGAAAGAAACAACTTACTACTTGATGTCTTCGTAGAATATCAATAAATAGTAAGTAATACTCAAGTTTCATAACACCATTTTATTACTTCAACATATGAATGGATATATCTGCTATGTTCCATTGCATTAAGAAAGTCCATATCTCCTACTACTAAGTTCATGCTTTGTAGCTTATTTGTATCTAATGCAACTAAAAATATCTTCTTTTAATGGAATGTGTACTTTTCATATATGTGAACGTAGTCAAATAATAGATATGGATATTGGAAAAAAAAGGTTTGATGAGCTGATTTGCAAATTTTGATGCATATTTGGAGTTGTTCCTAATTTTGTTTAACCGCATGTCATTTTCTATTCATGTCTTTCATATTACAGCTATTGATTAACTATGGCTTCTTAGAATAGAAAAAGGGAATATCATGGGATTCAAGTGATAGCCCAATGGTTATGGCATTCTTTGTGTATCTCATGCTGGTGGTTCAAATTCCACCTCACCCCTCCCCCACTATCTACCAATCAAAAAAAGAAAAAGAAAAAAGGAGAATATGATGGTTATAGCTTCATGAAACTTTTTAAATGGTTCTCTAGTACATATGCTATCCATGAGAGAGCTATTGTGACAAGGTAACTTTAAAGTATTAATAGTAAATGGGTAATTTTTATATATGACATAAAAAAAAAATAAAAAAAATCAGAAAAACAGTGAATTGGCTTCTTTTTTTTCTTTTTCTTTTTTCTGGAGATATGAAGCATGTTAGTTATGTTCTGTCAATCACATCCAATGGTAGAAATTCATTTATAAATAAATTTATTAGCCTCTACATCTCTAAAATCATTATTATATATATTTTCATACAAATCCTCAATACAGTTGATTAGTTTACTATAAACACCCACCCCCCCCCCCCCCCCCCCCCCCCCACTAAAAAAAAAAAAAAGAGGAATTGCCCATAGATAAAATTGCAATAATATTCACAAGCATTATCATGAGCCAGAGTGGGCTAGGCCTCTACCTCCCAAAATTTAACTACAACTTAATGAAATATTCTTCTAATTTATGCGTTGTGGATTGTGAGCCAGCAGCATTTAGAATATAGGAATTTATTGGGACAGGATAATATATTCTTCGTTTCTTGAGGGCTAGAATTATCCTTAACTTATGCTTTAAAAGGTTAGCTGTTATCTCAAGTAGCTTCTCTTGGTTAAAAAGTCTCCATTTAATATCCTTGTTTTTCTTTTTCAGGGCCCAGTTATGCATGAAATGCTGAGGAATTTGAATTCTGCTATGGTTTTATCAAATTGGTTTTCTTGCAGATATTACCCATATATTCCAACTAGCTACTTCTGTAAAATCCACAATCGGCATTTTCATTGTTGTGTATATGTTAATTCAGCTATAAATTCAAATAGTTGGTGTGCCATAATGCCTGGTCTGGGCATAATTTCCACGTGGCAACCAAAGACGCCAAATATCAGTTTGTTGAGGGTGGACAAATCACGCATTGTTGTGAACATGGTTGCTAGTGTTGATGTTGGTGTGGATTGTGAAAAGGAGGAAGAAAACAAATTGATTGAAGGAGATGAGGGATTTGAAGAATCTTTTGTTGAGCAGATTTGGCCTCCTTGGGGAAATGTTGCAAATCACAAGGATTTGGATATTGAACCTAGTCCTACACCTGTTAGCCAGACTGAGTCAAAATTTTCAAACAGGATGACGATTGCGAATGAAAGTAGGGTACATTTTCTAGAGGAAACAAATGAAGAGTTGTTATCAGAGCGACTTTTGGTGCTTAGCAGAACCAATAAGGTTAGAAGTGCATTGGAATTATTTAGGTCCATGGAATTATCAGGTCTTTGTCCTAGTTTACATGCATTTAACTCTCTTTTATCATGCCTTTTTAGGAATGGGCAGCCTGATGATGGGTTAAAAGTCTTTGAGTTTTTGAAGACAAAGAAGATAACTACAGGTCACACTTATAGCTTAGTACTTAAAGCAATTACAAATTCTCAGGGTAGCGATACTGCCCATGAAATATTTATGGAAATGCTAGGGGAATGTGAAGTGAAGAAGGATTTTGATGCAATTGCATATAACACTATGATAACAGTATGTGGTAAAGTTAACAATGGTGTTGAAACTGAGAGGATCTGGAGAAGTATGAAGGCAAATGGCTGCTGTCCAACACGAGTTACTTATTGCCTATTAATTAGCAATTTTGTTCATTGCAGTCAAAATGAGCTGGCTCTTGATGCTTACAGTGAGATGGTTCAGAACGGATTTGAACCAGGGAATGATACAATGCAAGCTATAATTAGTGCGTGCACAAAGGAGGGAAAGTGGAATTTGGCACTTAGTGTCTTTCAAGATATGTTGATGGGTGACTTGAAGCCAAACCTAATTGCTTGTAATGCATTGATTAACTCTCTTGCGAAAGCTGGGGAGGTCAAACTAGCATTTGAGGTTTATGATATCACAATATCTTTGGGTCATTCACCAGATGCATACACATGGAATGCTATACTTGGTGCTCTATATAATGCAGATCGACACGACGATGTTCTTCAGCTCTTTGACAGCATTAAGAGAGATCTAGGCTCTCAATTGAATTTACATTTGTACAACACTGCTTTAATGTCTTGCTCGAAGCTTGGTTCATGGGATAGAGCACTGCAGCTTTTGTGGCAAATGGAATCTTTTGGGCTCCCCATTCCAACTGCATCATATAATCTTGTCATTAGTGCTTGTGAGATTGCAAGGAAACCAAAAGTTGCATTGCAAGTGTATGAGCACATGGTTCACCAAAAGTGCAATCCGGACACATTTACTCATCTGTCATTGTTAAGAGCTTGCATATGGGGATCCCTCTGGGATGAAGTGGAGGAAATCTTAAATGTAAGTTTTATTTTGTTGACATGTTTTGGCCATTTAACTTTATCTCAGTTGAATTCAATTTGCTGTGATATGGAATTAACAAACCAATATGGGAGGTGAAAATATTTTCTCTTCTCAAAATTTCATATCAACCACAATTCCCCCCCTCCCTCCCCCCCCCCCCCCCCCCCCCCCTTCTCTTTCTTTTTTTGCTCTAATGTCCATTTGAAGAGAGCTTGTGAAATAAATGATTTTGTTGAGTGGTGCCTCTCCAGCGCAATTATTAGTCACACACATTATGTTGCATTTATTGTGCTAAATGCTCATCCTTGTGGGTTATAAACCTGTGAATTTTTTGTTAATGCTACTGCATTTATACTTTGTTTGGACCTTTGATTTTTTTTTTTTTTTTGAGAATGGACCTTTGAAACTGAGTGTACTGGCGTACTGATTTTTGTTTCCTTTGCAGTGGGCTGCACCAAATGTATCTCTTTATAATGCTGTCATTCAAGGAATGTACTTAAGGGGCAAGATTGATTCTGCAAAGAATCTGTACACCAAAATGCGTGAGCATGGTCTTCAACCAGATGGTAAAACACGTGCTATGATGCTTCAAAACCTGTCAAAAAATTCAGCTAGACATAGAAGGAGTTGGTCTCTTGGTTACAGAGGACGTCATCGACAAAAGATGAAATGAGAAAAAAGAGATTACTTCTCAAAAAAAGAAAAAAGAGATTACCTACAAATAAGTTGGGCTAACTACATTGTGATTATATAGATTGATAAGATGTATAAGTTGAATGTATATCAGAGCAACAATACAGGCCTAACTTTGCCCTCTGTAATTGTTTTCTGTTCTGTCTCTTCTCTGTTTCCCTCTTGGTTTTTTTTTTTTTTTTTGGAAACACCTCTTGATTTTCACTGTATAGATTTTTTTTTTTTTAATTTAAAATGAAAGCAGTAATTATCCCATAGTACTGTGATACAAATGTGTGATATCGTACAAGTTTGTTGTTTTGGAGACATTGATTTCTTTTTAAAGGCTTCATAAATAAAATTTTAGCTTAAGTTTTATGGTTCAAGTACATTCAAATTTCATTGCCATTATCAAATTTAGTGCCAGATAAAATTAAAGGAACTTCCAATTGGGCCCCTTAAGTATGGGTTGGTGGGTGAGGATGGGGATTCAAATCTTCTTGGTGCAGATTTCTCATAAACACCTCTTATTTTGACTTGTGTTTTTGCTAACTCTACAAAAATATAGATGTCACGTATGTGTAGAATTGATCAAATGTGAGAAGAGCGCTTTATAAGACTGTCCCGTGAGATACATTAAATCAATAGAAAGTAACATTAAAAAAACAAAGATTGGAATAATAAAATAGACCCAACAACAAGTGTAGAAAATTAGGAAGTGGGATGTGGAGGATGAGGGTAAACAGAAAGAACTTTGGATTCTAAAAGGGAAACATGCTTATCGAGCATCGACACAACAGCTTCAAACTCAGTCACTTGTTGCTCTATTGCATCAATCTGCTGCACATATTGGTCGAAGTTACCACCCTTTGACTTCAACTGCTCCACGAATACCCTCAGCCCAGATGCCACGTCACCCATCCCTTTGTATTCTTCACCCACTCTCTCATTCATTTTCTCCAACACTTCTAGCTCATTATTCGTCCCCTTATTTCAAAATCAGAACCCAAAATTACACAAATCCCAGAAATTTTATTAAAGAAAAGAGTAATTAGAGAGAGAAAGAGAGAGAGTACTTGGAGCTGGGATTTGATCATGGTGGAGACGCTGGTGAAGAGATCGTTGAGTGAGTCGGCGAGTTGGTCATGAACAGCCTCATCCTTCTGGGCCATGAGGGTGTCGTTGTGTTTGAGTGGTTTTGTGGGGGACTTGAGGTCGATGATTGTTTGGAGTTTGGGGAGGATTACTGTTGGAAAAATGAAATGAACAGCCAAAGTGGACAAGGGAGAAAACCTGAATGGGCCTTCTTACTTTGTTGGCTAACCAATAATGAGCAACACAATTACCAACCATTTATTTACTTATTATTATCTTGAATCAATGGAGTATAATTGGCTCACTATATATATATATATATATATATATATTTTTTTTTTTTTCTCCTCTTTTATTTTTGAGAATCATAATTGGATCCTATTTATTTTGGAAACTTTAAAATTTATTGGATATTTAACAATGTTACTATAAATATTTTTTTAGTAGAAATTACTATTGTACGAGGGGAATGAATTTTTTTTTTTTTTTTTTTTTTTGAGAATGAGAGGAAGGAATTTGATGATATTGTACTATCAAAGTACTAAATAAGTGTGTGGGTTCCAGTTAGCTCAACTGGTAAAATTTCTGATGGTTGTATAAGAGATCTGAGATTCAATCCCCGCCTACACCAAAAATTGATTGGTGTCTTGATCTAATGATAAAGAGATCGTTATATATTTTGACCTGTATAAATGAGTGAATAGGCTTGATCCTCTGAGAGAGAGAGAGAGAGAGAGAGAGAGAGAGAGAGAGAGAGAGAGAGAGAGAGAGAGAGAGAGAGAGAGAGAGAGAGAGAGAGAGAGAGAGATTAAAAAAAAAACTAAAATCCATATATATAAATATTTATTTTTCCTTTTAATATAACTGAGTTGGTTGAGCTTGTTAGGAATGAATAACCTAGTCCTCGATTAGTTCATGGGTGAGGTATAGGCCTTCGCATTCAAAGCCAGGCGGGGCACCTGTAGTCCTAATGAAAATTAGTAAGTGTACCTAGGTTAGGTTGGAAAATTCCCAACCCAACTTATAACGTTTAGAAATTAGTAAGTGTACCTATGTACTGAGTTGGGTGAGTTATGCTTGTATCATGTCTTATAACAAAGTGAGCTTTCATCAACTATATAAGATTTTTTTTTAATAAATTATTATAATATCTTTTTTTTTTGGTTAAATTATTATTATAATATCGTAGTTCGCATAAATTATACTACAAATTGCTAAATTCATTAAAAACTAATAATAATAAAAAGTAATAAAAGAAATTCAAATTTATGGTGAGTCAAATGGATTGGAAAAACCAATCAATCCAAACCTATAGATGTTTAAAATAAAATTTCAACCTAACCCCCAAAAAAACCAATTTGAGAAGTTGGGCCCAGTCGGTTTGGTGGGTTGGATAGAAACAGTGCAGACTGCAGACGCACTGCAGTGGATAAAAACTTATTAAAAAAAAAAAGCAATGAATCGGTGGAAAAAAGAGGAAGTAGGAGACGAAAAGAAGACTTTAGTAGCTTCAAGTAGAAGTAGACCTTTCTGCTTTCTTTTATAGTGTTTTCTTCTCTCTCTCTCTCTCTCTCTCTCTCTGCAATCCTTTTACTTTCCCTACACTACACTACACCACCATTAAATAAATATCCTCAGATCCAATTCTGTTTATTCCTTTCTCTTTTCCCTATCAACAATTCCTTCTCAAAATTCTTTGTTTTATTTTTTATTTTTTATGGTGGTGTTGGTGATTGGTTGAGTAGATATTCATATATATATTATAACAATGGATACGGCGTCGTCTTCTTCAAATTCGACTATGGCGGAGTTCGATTACCTGTTCAAGTTGTTGCTGATTGGAGACTCTGGAGTTGGGAAAAGCACGCTCCTCTTGAGCTTCACTTCCAATACTTTCGAGGATCTCTCTCCTACCATCGGTCTGCTTATCATTTCCCCTCTACTCCTCTTTTTTTTTTTTTTTTTTTTTTTTTTTTTTTTTTTAATTTTATTAAAAAAAATTCATATATGTTTTTTTTTATAGGTGTGGATTTTAAGGTGAAACATGTAACTCTTGGTGGGAAGAAGTTGAAGCTTGCAATTTGGGACACAGGTTGGTAACTCTATATATAATTCTTAAAAAAAGAAGTTTAATGTGTTTTAAGACTCTGTTTTAGTATTATTTGATGTGGTGTGATGTGATGTCTCTGTTCTTCTATGCTATATATACATGTTGGAAGAACAAAACCTTGGATTCATGCATCATCATTTTTTTTTATGAATTATTGGTTTAGTAAGTAAAACGTTAATCACTGGCATTGATTTATTAATGAAATTTCTGTTTAAGTTTCCAAGGTATGTTTCAATTTTCAATGCACAATACAATTGAATTTGGTGATCTGTACTACTTAATCTTGGAAATATTGGGCCAATCTTTGTTTATGGTTCTGTGGATAATGATCTAGTTTTAAAGATCCCAATCATGTGAATGATTTAAGCGTTTCGGTGTGCGTGTACATTATAATTGACTTACAGTTCTGCAGCAAGAAAGAGTGAAATAAAAAGATGTTGGAGAGTCTCGCTTGAGATGGTTGGTCATGATTAGAGGAGAGCCATTAACGCATCAGTGAGAAAGAGTGAGTTGATTCAAGTTGAGGGAATGGAAAAAAAATGTTTGGTGTACTGAGAAAGGACATGTCAATTTAGGAAATAACGAGAGTATGACTTCATATATAATAGATTAGCGGAAAAGAATACATATGGCCGACCCTAACTAATTTTTTGTTGTTTCTGCTGTTGTTGAACTTCTGCAGTAAAGGTTCCTGTAGTAGAGTAGATCACACCTTTCAGAAAGAGACTGAAACGAACAATATTAATTAATTTAAGAATTTTTCATTTTCTACATATATGAGAAGTTTCAACTAAAAGAATTATGATATAAGTGGGTCATGAATCCCAATTTCTTCTGGTCTTAGTGTATCTTCAATGTTCTTACAATTGTTAATGTAATTCATTTCCTAAAACACACTACTTAATAAACCCTTATACATGCTTTCTTGGTAAGGACAGGATATTATGATCATATCTTGTTCCCATGTGTCTTTTTCCCAAGTTCACATGAAGTTATGAAAAGAGTTGTTGGGGCGTTGTTTCTGACATAATTTTTCTATTTTTGTGTCATGAAGCTGGACAAGAAAGATTTAGAACACTGACTAGCTCATATTACAGAGGAGCTCAAGGGATAATAATGGGTATGTTGATTCACCTCCTTTATTCCTCAGTTATCTTTTCTCTCTTTGTTCCATTAATAAGAAATTCATGCTATGTTGTCGCTTGGGAATCAATGAATCTGAAAGATCGTGTTTGATGTTATAGAATCTGCTTCTGCAGATTGACTTTTTTTTTTTTTTTTTGATAGATAACTAAAAATTTTATTAATAAACAAAAAAAAACCAACCCGAGTACATTGGGGATGTACTTTGGGGGCGAAAATCAAAAACCCAAGTTACAATGATCAAGTAAAAGAGGAAGAGAAAAATAAGAAAAATGCGACAGAGCCACACTCCAACCAAGGAGAGTGTGTAAGAAAAAAGACTTAATATCTAGCAAGGACCGTTCACATCCCTCAAAACAGCGAGCATTTCTTTCCCTCCAAATACACCACATCAAGCAGTGCGGCACAAGTCTCCAAAAATCTATATTGCGATGCCGCCCAAATTTACCTTGCCAAGATTCAAACAACTCAATAACCTTAAGAGGCATAACCCAATGCAGCCCAAACAAACAAAACACCAATGACCACAACTCCCAAGCTAAAGGACAATGAAGCAAAAGATGATCCACCAACTCTCCACACCTCTTACACATGTAGCACCAATCAAGAACAACAATACGCCTTTTGCGAAGGTTATCAGTTGTAAGGATCTTACCTAGAGAAGCTGACCATGAGAAGAAAGCCACCCTTGGGGGAACCTTTGAGTGCTACACCAACCTCCAAGGGAACGAAAGGGAAGGAGGGTAGAAGGAGAAATAAAAACTACTAACCTTAAACCCTCTACTCCTAGCTATCTTCCAACAAACCTTATTAGGGCCAACCCCTCGCACTTTCGAAGAGTAAACAATGTCCATGAACCGATCAAAAGATTCTTCCTCCCAATCTTGTGGTGAACGACAAAAAAGAAAATTCCAATGCAGCTGCCCACCCGACCAGCCCATATCCTCCGCCACTGAAGAATCCCTTGCTCTGCTAAGGCTGTAAAGTTCTGGAAAAGCCTCTTTGAGGGAACAATCCCCACACCACACCTGGAAAAGCTTCTGCAGATTGACTTGTATCCTTAAGAATGATCAATGTTGTGTGAGTTTTGAAATTTTTCTCCTTCATTGGTTCTTAGCTATTGCTAAAGCTAACAAATCTTTCTGTTGTAGTGTATGATGTAACACGGCGAGAAACTTTCACAAATCTATCTGATATATGGGCTAAGGAGATTGACTTGTACTCAACAAATCAAGATTGCATCAAGATGCTTGTTGGCAACAAAGTTGATAAGGTATGTCTTTATTCTTTAACGAACTTTCTCTTATAACTATTTTGACTCTCGAGAGCATCATTTTCTTGATAAACTAGTACTTTTATTGTGATCATATTATTATACTTAGTTATTTTCAAATTTGCCTTGTCTTATGAGCTTATTAGTTGTAGGATTCTTGGGATGTCATGTTCTTTCAAGTTTCAATTACTTAAATCAAATGTATCATGCATATTGAAGTTACCTTTCTTTTCAGGAAAGTGAAAGGGTTGTCAGCAAAAAAGAGGGCATTGACTTTGCTAGAGAATATGGATGCCTATATTTGGAGTGTAGTGCGAAAACTCGAGTCAATGTGGAGCAATGCTTTGAGGAGCTTGTGTTAAAGGTATGCAAAATACTAAAATCCTTTTGCTCTACATTGTTTTTACATTTTTATCAAATGCACTTCCAGTTGTGATTACTAGGATCCAGGTGGAAAACTTAATCCCATACTTCTATGAAACTTGGAAATGACTATAGGTGTTATAATAATTTTTTAATATACTTTGTTCACATCCAGATGCTGTTTAATAATAAAACTTCTTCTAATAGTAGCAGTATCATCTTGGATCCATGCTTATTCCCATGTGGTGCCTGGCCAGCATAGCTCTTGGGGTAGATATTATTTTCTGATTTTTTAGTTTAACTCAGCACTTGACATCAATAATTCTCTAAGCCTCCTATACATCAGCCTTTAGAAGTGGTGCGAGGACAACACAGAAGCAAAATACACCATTTAGTTTAAGTTCATGATTAGATAAGTAATAAGGTTCTAAATTCTAAGGGCTTTGAGGAAGCATATAAAGAACATTTTTTTAAAAGGCATACGATGTCTAAGCGAAAAGAGTATTGGTTCAGAAGTCATTTGTTTAAGATGGCTTAGCATGTCAACAAATAACGAAAAGTGATTTGCACACGTCATAACATTGGCATGTTAATAGTTGGGCATAGTTACAATAAATTTTGCCTTTTTGTTTATTTTTTCAAGCGTACTGCTAAAAGTCTTGAACCTTCAGTGCCCAGGTGCCCTGCTGACACCACTTTTAATTTGTATATATGTATAAATAGACATAAGGTGGTGAAAGAGATAATTCTTAACAGAATAACAGTGGTTGTATAATGTATGAAAAAGAATATATTCACTGGTTAGTTTGTTTTATTACGTCAATATTTTCTTGAACTTGACAAATAATCCATGACTTGTGTTGATGATGCGATGGTACCATGTTGATCTGCAGATTTTGGATACACCTAGTCTCTTGGCTGAGGGCTCAGCTGGAGTGAAAAAGAACATCTTCAAAGAGATACCCCCACAATCTGATGCATCAACCAGCGGATGTTGCTCTTGGTGATTGTATTCATTGTGTTTCTCTCACACCCTCCCAATTAGCATTTCATTTACTTCTCTAGTTTGATATAAAATGTTCACATGTTAATCCAATTTGGTGGAAAACTGTATATGAAGTTCAAATAGTAATGTTTGATGTGATTTGTCTTCCCTTTTGAAGTTCTAATGTACTCCATTTCCCATTCAAAGCAACAAGTGCATATTTAGTCCTTTTGCAGATGCTTTAATCTGCCATTTGCTCTGATTTAAGTCTTCAAAATCCGAGCTATATCATCTTCCCCAGTTCCGCGTTAGGGAAGATGATGTTTCCATTCGCAGTTATGGGCTGCTGTCATGCCTCTATCATTGTGTTGGACCTGATATAACTATTAAACAACAGCAACAAGCCTACAACTAGTTGGGCTGTGTTACAAAATCAAAGCACGTCGTAAAAAGAAGATTGTTTACAACTAGTTGATAATATGGTTCAGCACAATCTCAGAACTCTTTTTATTTTATTTTTAGAATGAGTGCTTCGTCAGAATTTGTTGTCCGTTTGTTGTAGCAGAGTTTGTCTAATGCCCCTCCTCTTTTTGTTAAGACGGATTGTTTTAGCCGAAAATATTTTCACTGAGAGAAACATTTACCGGTAAAATATACTAACTAGCTTGAGGATTGGACTAATGCCAAACAGGTTTAAAACATGTCAAAACTAACCAACTTAGTCCTCAAGTAGTCTCTGTTGTTTCTCTTTTCAATTTGTTTAGAGAATTTTCCTTTTAAAAAAAATAATTGTTTAAAGAACTGGAGCTGAACTCTTAGAACTGCTTGGAGACGACTTTTTGTCAAATGTTAAAAATGGTAAGTAGTGGCGAGGATAACATCATTTTTACATGGGTCTAACATATACAAGTTTTGTTATGCATTAATTACAATATTTCACCTCAATAATTCTGAGAAAAATTGTCTTTAGATGCTGAAGTCGCCCACAATGGTCTGCCAAGCAAGTCCGATAAATTTCTAAATTTAGATCTCACCTATTCGTATATCCAATTTTTTTCAACCTCCTACCTTTTCTTGTTTTATCAATTTCAAAAGTGTGGGCAATTAATAATTAAAACAAAATCAATCAATGGGATGGGATGAGAATGAACGTGCCAACATTTGAACAATGATCTCCAACAAATGGATCATCACTACAATAATTATCTCATGAATTAGATACATACATCATCTTTCTTACAATGCGTCAACACACTTTGAGAAAGAGGATACATATATCCGATACATGAAATACCGTCTAATCATAATTTATTAGTTATGTTTGGTCAATGATTGAGATTAGTTCATTTTATGTATAATCATCACTCACCCAAGTGTAGTTTTTTTTTTTTTTTTTTTTTTTTTTTTTTTTTTGTATACTTATTTATAGAACCAAACAATTAAATATTATTAGTAATAGGGTAAAGATTGGATCTAATGTCCAATTGCGCTTGACCCATTCAAATGATGATCCGTGTCTAACAGTTGACACGTATCATCATCTGAATGGATTTAGTATAACTGGAAATTGGACCCAACCCGAGTCGTTAGTAGTAAACATTGTTTTTTATTTATTTTTTGGATGATAGTCAAAGCATTAATCACATTGTGAATCATTTTATTTTATTTTTTGTATACTTTAATCTTAATTTTTTTTTTTTTAGAATACTTAATCTTTATCATAGAGTACATACAATTTCTCATAGAAGTTTTCCAACTATTCCAAACACCTGAAAATTAGGAAAACATTTTCCCAAAAAACAAAAGAAAAAAAGATTTACACTAAACACAAACGGCACCCTAGTACCCGCCAGGGTAAAGAACCAAGCAAAGCTTACCCCAACCACAAAACCCTAAACCCACAAAGGGTGCAAAACCAAAATGGGTGGTTTGGAGAGAGTTCTGGGAAGCTCGAAGGCAGAGCAGAAACGCATAGAGAAGCAGAAGAAGAAGGCCAAGTCCGGTGGCTTCGAGTCCTTGAATCTCAGTCCCGATGTCTACAGAGGAATCAAGCGCAAGGGCTACAAAGTCCCCACCCCAATTCAGCGCAAGACCATGCCTATCATTCTCTCCGGCTCCGATGTCGTCGCCATGGCCCGAACCGGTTCGGGCAAAACCGCAGCCTTCCTCGTCCCCATGCTCGAGCGTCTCCGGCAACACGTTCCCCAGGGCGGCGTCAGGGCTCTCATCTTGTCTCCCACCAGAGACTTGGCGCTCCAGACCTTGAAGTTCGCCCAGGAACTCGGCCGCTTCACCGGTTTGTTCATCCTAATTTGTTTTTGATTGCTCTGAAAATTTAATAATTTAGGGTTTGTTTACTTTATATTTTGTTGTTGGATTTGTAGCAGATAATAAGTTCCTATTATAAGAAATTGTAAGAACCAACTGATTCTCTGTTATCATTAGATTAACAATTAGGGCGAAATCCAAATAATTGCGTTAATGTAGTCACTGTGAGGCTCTGTGCAATCAAGATTGATAATTCGATAGTTACAATGGGGATGGAGGATTTGAACCCTGAATGTCTCCATTAGAAATACTAGGAGGTGCCAACCTAACGAGCTACAAGGCTCTTGGCGAAATATGGGACTTGTTAAGTGTTGTCTGTGCTGAGGGAGCAAATTTGATATTTTTAAAAAGTCTTGGTAGTATAGTATTTTGCTCTAAAAAGTTTGTTAAAAAAGGAGCAGAATTGTAACTAGAAGTTGAAAGAGGAACTGTAATTTGGGGTGATATTTACTACGACCATCATTAGTTCCTTGAATGATTGTGAAATTTTTTCTATTTTTTTTTCTTACATTGAAGTAGTATAGTATATTATCTTGATCGTACAAAAAAGAGTGGCCTGTTTAAAATTTGGGCTTTCTTTTCAGATCTTCGTATTAGTTTACTAGTTGGTGGTGATAGCATGGAGAGCCAATTTGAAGAATTATCACAGAGTCCTGATATCATAATTGCGACTCCCGGTAGGCTCATGCATCATCTGTCTGAGGTTGATGACATGTCATTGCGTACAGTGGAATATGTTGTTTTTGATGAAGCAGATTCTCTTTTTGGTATGGGTTTCGCTGAGCAGTTGCATCAGATTCTTGTGCAGCTGAGTGAGAACCGCCAGACTTTGCTTTTCAGTGCCACATTACCTAGTGCCCTTGCTGAGTTTGCCAAGGCTGGTCTGCGAGACCCTCAGCTCGTGCGACTTGATCTGGAAACTAAAATTAGCCCTGACCTCAAGCTTGCCTTTTTCACAGTACGACATGAAGAAAAACATGCAGCATTATTGTATTTGATAAGAGAGCAAATTACCTCCGATCAGCAGACATTGATATTTGTGTCCACAAAACATCATGTGGAGTTTCTTAATACGTTGTTTAGAGAAGAGGGTATCGAGCCTTCTGTATGTTATGGTGATATGGATCAAGATGCTCGCAAAATTCACATATCAAGGTTTAGGGCAAGAAAGACTATGTTGCTGATTGTGACAGATGTTGCTGCTAGGGGCATTGACATTCCGTTGCTTGACAATGTCATTAACTGGGATTTTCCCCCAAAACCTAAAATTTTTGTCCATAGAGTAGGACGAGCTGCAAGAGCAGGTCGGACTGGTACTGCATTTTCTTTTTTGACATCTGAGGATATGCCATACCTTTTAGATCTTCATCTATTTCTCTCAAAACCTGTCAGACCTGCACCCTCAGAAGAGGAGGTTTTGCGAGATATGGATGGAGTAATGTCCAAGATTGATCAAGCAGTTGCAAATGGAGAAACCATCTATGGGCGTTTCCCTCAGACAGTTATTGATCTTGTTTCAGACAGAGTTAGGGAAATAATTGATTCTTCAGCAGACCTGTATGCTATGCAGAAAACATGTACAAATGCTTTTCGCTTGTATTCCAAGACAAAACCCTTACCTTCAAAGGAGTCCATTAAAAGAGCAAAGGATTTACCCCGTGAAGGATTGCACCCAATATTCAGAAATGTGCTGGGAGGTGGAGACTTAATGGCATTGGCATTTTCTGAACGCTTGAAAATGTTCAGGTGAGTGCTTGAATGATTTCTTTCTTCCTTCCTGTCCATCTTTATATAGGATTTCCTGATATTGTAAAGCTGTAAATTTGCAACTGTTAAAAATGTTTGATTTATGCTAGACCCAAGCAAACCATTTTGGAAGCTGAAGGCGAAGCTGCTAAATCAAAGCGTCTGCAGGTAACTCTCCACTTATGCAATTTGGCCTGAAGAAGATTGTTTTAATTACTAAGTACATGCTCCTCATCTCTTTTAGAAAAATTTCATCCTTCATATCCTCCTCATCTTATTTAGAAAGCTTTCAATGTTCATATTTCTACTATAAAGTTTTGCCAGTGAGCTCTAGCTCAAATGGCACCTCCTCCCATTGTAAAAGCAAGGGGTAGGATGAAGTTGTAGGTTAAAAATCCACAGGTTTATGTCTGACTTACCAATTAAAAAGAAAATTATTGTTTTGACAATGAGTTCTAATTCAAATGGCATGTCCTTCACTTATCAATAAAAAAAAAGTTTAAATTATAGTTCTATTGATGATCAAATTCTAGCCCCTTGATCTTATTAATGTGTGTATATTTGTGAAATTGCTTATGTAGTAATTGGTAAAAGCTGGGATTGACTTTGTGACGTTGTAGTATCTTTATCATCTTTGAGAACGGCTTCTATCTGTTGTTATTTTGTTAGTTGCATTTATCATCTTTGAGAATGCATAAATGTACATAAAACCTCTTTAATTTCTTAGCTATGTTTGGTTCAACACTAGAGAAAGGAAAAGAAAAGTAGGTTTTTATTTTTTTCATTTTTAATTTCTCTTCTTTTTCATTGTCTGGTCAGTAAATGAGAAGGGAAAAAAGAAGAAAGAGGGATGAGAATAATTCAGAAATTTTCCTCTTAGCCTCACCGGAATTCTCTTTCATAATCAGACTAGATTTGGGGAGAAAGTTGGTAGCAAGAACAAAATTTTCCTAGATCTTCTTTTCTTCTCTTTATTTTCCTTCGATCTTCTCCACATGACCAAACAACTGAACAATATAATCACTCTTTTCCTTTCTCTTCTTATCACTTATATAATTTTCCTAAATCAAGATTTGCTAAAATTATTTTTGTTATGATCTGGTCCTTTTTTATGTTCTATGTACACCTTCCACATATTTTTGGTTGCACATTTTCTATCTATGTTAAAAATAAGAATTTATTATATTAAGGTTATGACTTGATTGCAGGGTCCTTCTAGACAATGGGTTGATGTAATGAAGAAAAAAAGAGCTATTCATGAAGAGATCATTAATTTGGTACATCAGAAACATTCTACCAATCACGTGGATGAGGTAAATCTGTCAACGTAGTAAATTATGCTTTTGAAGTTTCTTTATGATGCAAATAGGGATACAGCTTTAGCAGTTAGCACTTGATCAACTTACTTATTCGTGACATATTTCTTTGTTAATTTTACTTGCCATGACTATTATTAGTCATTCACATGTGAGAGAGAGAGAGAGTATCTGTTGTAGTGATAATGTATTGTGATCATATTTTGGTAGGCAATTTTTCTGGTCATGAATATTTTTCAAATTTCCCTTTATGTTTATGGCTGGGCTTGAGTCTCTACTGTGCTCACTTAAGCCAGAAAGGTAAACTGGAGAAAAAAAAAATTCAGGCCTGGTCCTGTGAACCTTTATGGTAGGTCCAAACACTTCACTTAACTGGATGAGACAGCTGAAATTTTTTAAAGGTCTATGGTATATACTTGCTTCATACTGATCAATAATAATTTTTAACAAAGTTTCCCTAGTTTCCTGGTCTTTCTGAACTGTAAAGTCTTTTTGTATTTTCAGGAATTCGATCCTGAAATCACTTCTTCCAAGGAGGAGAAAAAAGGTATCCAGTGTTTATAGTTTGCTCTCTCTCTCTCTCTCTCTCTCTCTCTCTACACACATACATCTATCTGTGTGAATATATGTATACATATTTTATATCTTCGCATGCTTCCTTCTACATATATCATAATTTTAGAAATTAGACCTTTTTTTCACTCTTTGAATCTTTTCTTTTGCTAAATCGAAATAAATTTTTCTGCCATAGCAGATCCTTATAACTTTCTTTGATTACTTGTTCCTCGTAAAATTTGAGTCCACTTCTAGGAACCCTGCATGTAGTTACCTAAAAAAAAGGGGGGGCCCTGGTATGCAGCTAATGGAATTAACCCGTTTGATACAACTCGTTTTTCAAAATTTTGAAAATTGGTTGTTTGAAAAAGTCGTTTGGTTTTAAAAAGCTGTACTTAGAAAAAGTGCAGTTTTAAATCACTCTCCCAAATGGGCACTAAGATCTTTCATTTTGTTCACAACCATTATTAATTCAGCAGAATTTTCCAAGGGCAAAAGTTTTATAGGAGTCTTATGAAAGAGATTGAGGAGTGCATTTACAAGGTATCTGCCTTACAAAGAGTCTTTGTATGGTCCCCAAGCTTTGGTGATGATACTGTGGGGCAGGTCCTGCTAAAAATCTGCTTGAGTAAATCAGTTGGTTGTAAGTGTTTTTTAGATTTTGACAACTGGATGAAGTAGTTGACCTTTTTAGAATATGGGTTTCCTGCAAGAAGATCCTTAAGTAGGAGATTTTTATTTGGGGCAAGGAGGAGTCTTCACCCATGTGGAGGAGTGCTGCCTCTCACAAAGGTCTTTGTGTTAACAAAATACAGAAATGAGAAACAATGCAGAACATTTTTGGACCAAAGTGCAACACTTGTTTTAGAGGTTGAACTTTGAGAATCAGTTTTCCAATTTTTGAACTTATTAAGACTCAGCTTGGATAATGATTTGTAAAAAATCTGCTGGAACTACTTGGTTCTAGGTGAAATTTTGTTCATTTATAATTAATTAATATAAGAATTTATTTTGAGGAAAGAATATTAAAAAAATAAAAATAAAAAAGGAAAAAAGAGAGTATTAAACTGAATAGGACAAGTTCTATTTTCCCCCTTATTGTTCGGATTTACTTAGCCATTTTCTTTCATATTTCTATTAGGTAAATTACAAAAAATTCATCTTACACTATCACTTGATTTATCATGTGCCTCCTAAACTTTAACACTAAGCAATCAACCCTTAACTTTATTCAATACTGCAAATAACCCCCTACTTAACAAAAAGATAATTTCAATCAAAAAGCCCCTAGCTTCCCTTAAAAAACGCTTTCAAGATTAAAAATATTTGTGTTAAATATTTCAATATGAAGGATATTAATAACAGTAGGGCTCTTTGCAATTTTGAGTGATGTTAGTGGGTTGATTGCTTATAACGTTTATGGGATCTATTGTAAATTGGGTGATGTTTAGGGTTGTTATTTTGCTATTACCCATTTTTCCTTGTAGAGCAAGATATGAAGTTAAAGAAAGGGAGAAAAGAAAGAAAGAATAGCAATTCACCACTAACAAAAAACCAATTTCATTGAATTGGTTTGTTTGTTTGTTTTTCTTTTCTTTTTTTTTCTTTTTTTTTTTTTTTTTTTTTTTTTTTTTTTTTTTAAATAAAAGATGTATATGGGAGTGAGAGATCTTTGAGTAAACCTGTTTCTTGCCACACACACACACACACACACACACACACATATAATGAAAATATTTTGATGTATACTCTTTGATGTTAGAAGTTTGTGGGTCTAAGAGAAAGGCAAAGAGCTTCAAAGATGAGGAGTACTTTATCAGTTCGGTACCAACAAATCATGTAGGTTATACATCTTTTGTATCTTCTAATGTTAGCTTTGCAATAACTCCTAATATTCCTCATCTTGATTGCTTGTTCCAATTTTATGTTACAATATGCTAATATGTTATAATGTGAGCTGTAAATTGGCTCTTAACATTGAGAAGGTGGCTGACCATTAGATTTGTGACCTCATGTCATTCTCAGCATATGGAAGCAGGACTTGCAGTGAGAGCTAACCAGGACTTTGGATCAAATAGGTAAATCTCTTATATCATCTGAGCCCATTTTGCATGATGAGTTTTTATCTACCATTGTGATGAGCCCAGAGTATATCAATCTTAAGTTTCATTGCAATAAAATCTATTACTTGTCCATTTTAAAAAAAGAGTATATCAATCTTAAATAGCCTGGAAGTGAAAAATTGAAAATTGGAAACTGAATATGGTTAGATTAAAGACTTATTTCATGTGACTTGAAAAACGTTAATGTGAGAGAAAACATAAAACATGATTTTCATTTTCTTATTTTCATATTTAGAAAGCTGCTTATTAAAAAACATTTAGCGAGCAGCTTGTGTCTGTGTATATGCTTGGACATATCTAAGTTTTTTTTTTGGTTCAAAATACCAACAATGTATGAAAAACAATGACACACACACATGCATATGCACACACGGGAAATTTAATGGCTGATGTTATGTCATTTCTGGCATGCAACTGTCTGCTGTCTGCAGATGCTAGTGAACTTATCTGCCACATATGCAGATATGCCCAGCTATTAGCGTTACTATTTTTGCAATTGCATATTGCACCTGCTTCATCAATTCTGTGCTCTACTCTCCCCTCCCCATGTATGTGGGCAATGTTGAGCTTTACAACTTCATATCTGTACTTGTTTATTTAAAGTGATGCTATTGGCTTTACTGTTTTATGTTTTGCAATTGCATGTAGCACCTTCTTCATCAATTCTGCATTCATCTCTATACCCCATCTCTCTCCTCCCCATGTGTGGTCATATTGAACTTTACAATTTCACAGCTGAAATTTTTTGTATAAATTGATTTGACATGATTATGTATTGTGTTATTTGAGATTAGATATAGAGTCCTGTATTTTCTTACTGATTGGTTGTCTATTGATATCATTTTTAATTTTAGGTTGGAATCTGCTGTCCTAGATCTAGTTGCTGATGATGGTGCGGGAATGAAGAAACAGAAATCTCAGTATCATTGGGACAAGGTACTTTAAGCCGTTAAATATTGATTATATTTATACTTATCAAAATATTGATTATATGATTCTCCAAAAAAAAAAAATAAGAAGAGAGATTATATTTATTTAAATTATTTTTCTTCTTAACCTTATCAATCTGTTTGGTGGCAGAGGAGTAAAAAGTATATCAAGCTAAACAATGGTGATCGTGTTACAGCTAGTGGAAAGGTATTTATTCTTTGAAATTATTTTCCTTTTTTGGCTCCATTGGCAAATTACTTATCTACGCGTATAACATATTTGGCATTTAGAAGAAACATGTATATTATTATGCATCTGATTTTTGTGAGGATGAATAAGATGGTGCGTGTTCTGTTTTCAATTCATAGTACTGAACTTGCTGCTAGTATTTCATTCAAAATAAGTCTTCATTTGTTGGGGCAAGCATTAAATGGTTGCCAGATCTTAAGTTAGACATAAGTTTGATATACTATGCCTTCCTACTTCCTTTCAAACTTGTTGCCCCATGTTGCCACTGGGATTATCTCGATTTTCCTTGTGTTTCTTGCACCAAAGGACTAGTCAATTGTCTAACACATGTATAATGAAGTAACAAAGTACAGTACTGTTCTGTGCATCCACAAAAGCCAATGGTTCTATCCCCCATAAAAAGGATAACTGAATTTTCGGATCATGCCAGTGGAGAAACATGTCATGTTTAGAAACCCTACTTCTGCAAGGAATGGAAGTTGCCTACATGGCCATTCAGTGACTGTTTTCGCAGTTGCTGGAAGAATGTTTTGGTCATTCTTGATAGAACTTTGCAAGACACAGAATTTGTGATTTTAGCATTTGAATGACCATAGGTAGGTTAACTCTAGGGCTATATATTTGAATAATGCCATTTGATTTCTCTTCCACTGCTCTTATACCTAAACATTTTTTTACCTGTTGGCATAAATTGAAAATATGTTATTTTTGCATGTCATGTGTTTAGTGATGATCACAAAAGAAAGAAGACTGTTTCTGTCTCCTTTCTCATTTTTGAATTATCTTCCATGTATAATATTCCCTCAAATGGCATACAAGTAAAATATCTGGGTTGATGAATCCTTCTTGGTGCATCTTAGAATATGCAATTATATAGTAGCTAGTACTATTAGGGTCTTAATGCTATTTGTCTATCTGATATTAATGCTGTAACATGTGTTTATAAATAAATCATTTATTGTTATATTCAAAACAAAAATTGGAATCGCTTATATTCCTATCTGAGAGAATGAATGTTTTCTGTTTGTTTATTGTGTAGATAAAGACAGAGAGTGGTGCTAAAGTTAAAGCTAATAAAACTGGGATATACAAGAAATGGAAGCAACAGTCACACAATAAAGTATCTTTTAGAGGAGCCAATAGTGAAGGGAATGCTGAGGGATCCACAAGCATGTCAGGTAATTCAATGAATTGGAAGCTTCTTGTTGCTTGCTTTATCTACACTCTTACTCTCTCTTGAAGTTGGTTGAATGCTTTACTGAGTTTTGTCCAGTTTTCAGTAATGTGCAGTTAATAATTGCTTCGGATTGTGTCTGTTTTCAAAATAAATAAGGAGGCAAGAATCGCATTAGAATTCTCAATGGGTTTTTCTTCCCCCTGGTCCCTATTTGATGATACTGATGCACTTGTTATTTTCTTGTTCTCCATTCAGACCATTTCTTCCTCACATGGGTCCTCTTTTTGTGCTTTTATGCTTCATCTTATGGATATTTGGTTGGTTGCTTGGCTTGGCTTGGCTTTTTCTGGGTCTTTCTTTGTCTTTTTATGATCACAATTAAAATTAATCCTCCTTTTCTATGATTAACCTGAAACAAATAGTAGGGAAATGTTTGTGTTTATACCCGTATGCATAAAATCTTCATTTTTTTTTCAATAGATTTTTTATTTACTTATAAAAAAACCAAGGTGTAAGGAAATGAATTGTGAGAATGTATTGTCGCCCTTCCATCTTTTGTGTATGTTTTTTGATTTCTCATAGACCCAGGTCCCCCCTCCCCCCTTCTTCTCCCTCAAGCCATTTGATTCTTTTCCCTTCTTTTTTTTTTTTTTTTAAATGAATAAAATACTGCAGTATATTAGTACAATTTGAAAATTTTGCAACTCATTTCGTTCAATTTTCTCAGAATCAAATGGAGCATGTACTGTATATAACCAGTCTGAAAGTAATTATTGACATAATGCAGTCATTGGTCTCTGTCATGCATCCCCATTTTGCATCACTTGGCTTTTTATACTCTCTCTAACTGGTGCTACCTCCAACTTATGGATCACATGGTCCTGCTAAATGTCTTATGCTAGCTGATATACTGACGAGTACTTTCTTGAGTCTTCAGCCCAAATGTTCAATGAGATGAGACTACACAATGCAGAAATACATGGACTAGTTAGCCCAAACAAACACAAACCCAAGATTTTAGTAAATCTTACTAAATAATCATGAGGAAAAATTACCGTTCTATTTGCTCTGTTATTGTCTATGTCTACAGTTCATCACTTGTGTGTGTGAATATTGATTATATTGGGAATTTGTTGTCCCTCCATTCAATGTCAAAGCATATGATTTGATGCGTCTTATATATTCCTTTCTTCTTAAACTTGCTTCTATTTTCAGGAGATCGTAGATCACAAGGAAATAGTAGGAACTTTAGAGGAGGCAAGAAGCAGCATCATTTGCCCAATGCTCATGTACGTTCAGAAATTAAAGATCTAGAACAAGTTCGGAAGGAGAGGCAGAAAAAGGCAAACAAGATCTCCTTCATGAAGAGCAAATCTAGTAAGGGTAAGAAATTTAATGGAAATGGAAAAGGAAAAGGAAAAAGAGGAAAGGGGAGGAACTAAAGAGTTGCTGAAGGTGATTATTTTGTGTGTTTTGGAAATCAAAGTGCTTTCAGATGATGATTTTACATACACATATAGCAAGCAGAGCCTGGATAGGGGCCCGGAAAGTTTTGACAGCCAATTTATGTTCTGTAGCTTTATATTTTTGGCCTTGTGGCTCAAAAACTACCCTTTAAATATAATTAGTAAAATGCATTTATCTAAGTGCACATCTTTCTTTTGCCCACATCTTGGATGAAACATCTCTGTTATTTTGGTTTCTTTTTATTCACGCTTTGCCTGGACAGAAACTCTTATATACGTGGTGTCCTAAAGAAATCTTTATCTTTAACCTAAAAAAGTTCAAAGAAATCCTTATGAAATACCACGAATTACCTCGTAAAAATGCATTAGTTATTTTGAATTTCTCTACTGTCTCTGCACCAAGTTTGTTTTTGGATGCGGCTCTTCTTCCCTAGAATGGTCATAGTGATCAGGGCTTTGATTGTCGTGTACTCATCCGTATATTGTTTGTACACATTATAGGGGTTATTTGGTAAGTTAGGATGTTACATTACGGTGTAATATTACGTTATTGTAATATTATATTAATGTAATCTCAATACAATATTATATTGTTTAAAAAGGTGATGAGATTAAAATGATGTGATATATTTTTAAATTATGGTAATGTTAGAAAAAATAAAATAAACTAAAAATTTTAATGTTACATTATCGTAATGTGCATCACATTAAAGACACATCACAGTAAACTAAATGTCTCCTGTTAAATGTGAACATTCTTAAAAATGTGTTAAATGTGAACATTATTAAAAAGTGGAAATCTAGTGTGAAAGTGTGGATATTGTGTGTATAGAATGTTTTAAATGTGAACATTCTTAAAAAGAGGAAATTTAGTGTGAATGTGTGGATATTGTGCATATGGAATGTGCATAAGAGATGAAGTATTTAAATATTGATTATGAAGAATTGATGTAAATCAACTACTAAATTTAGTGGTAATGTTCCATATGTAAAAGGCATGTTTGGTGATTGGTAATTCTTTTGATATTGTATCTGTAATCCATGGATCTTGATTTGTCAAAATTGCCTTGAGTTGCTTCTTCAGTAAATATGCAAAATTATATTAATCAAACACAAATTTATTAGAATATGGAAACATTTCAAAGGAAATATATTAATATTATTCTACTAATTAATTAAATAAAATGGAAAAATAGTTGTACACATTTATAAGATAAAATAACATACCTTCATTAACCATTGAGAAACACAAGTTCTTTTCATTTCGAAAAAGTGCACAACCAAAGAGAATTGTTTTTCTATAATTATTGACACCAACAAAACTACCAAAAGGCATAACACCAACAAAACTACCAAAAGGTATATCATAAACATTTACCTTGAAGCAGTATAAAAAATAACCACATCTTCATATTTTTGGTACCAATCAATACAATGAGGCGACCAAAAAATATGCTCCAACCTTTTCTCTTCATCAGTTGTAAATGCATATTGAAACTTAGAATTCTTTTTTTTAACAGCTTTACAAAATTGTAAGAGATCCATGGTATTATTCGTTGCTTGCATATTTCTCATTTTTACGTAAAGGTTACGAATATCCTGTTGAAATAAAAGGAAGATATCCACGTTTCACATTTTTCTTTAGTTCCATAACATGTATTATTTCTCTAACTGAAAGTCTAGCTTCTTTATATAGGAGAATGAAATTTTTATCATCTTTAGTGATAACTTGATTGGCTGGTAGAAATCACACTCTCAAAGGGGACAACAATTCATGATTGTGATCTACAACAAATATAGTGACATGCCATTTTCTTGGAATAATGTCTATCGACTTTCGCAATACAATTGTTAGATGAGCTTTGCATCCACATTTTAAAGACTTCCTATTTCGTTGCTCCTTAGATGGATCTACCATTTTTAATGGTTGTCTACCTTCTCGATGACAAAAGAAATCACGTCTTGCTATTTCTCCATTTTTTTTCTCAGAACGACCTTTTCGAATAGTAAAACCACATCGATTTGCATAATTTTTATAGAAATTAAAAGCTTCTTCTTCGCTAAGAAAACATTGACCAACAAAAGGCTCAAATCCATTTTCTATTGAATTCATATTCTCATATTCTTCAATAACCTCCGTTTCATCTATTGGACATTCATTCCAATCAATTATTTTCTCTCCACAAGTGTTATTATTTTTTCCATCATTCGAAAACTCATTTAACTCAACACAATTCCTTGAAACACTTCCATGAATTTCACTTACAATCAAATCATCATCAATTCGTGCTATAGTTAAACAAGAACAACCCAAAAAAAAAAAAAAAATCAATATCATATTCTATGATAAATGAAATATGAATTACGAATAAAATAAAAATAATATTACCTTCTTGAGGTGGTTCATTTAAGTCAAAGCAATTCATTGGAACAAGTTGATGAGTTTTACTTTCAACTAAATTGCCATCCATTTGTGCTATATTAAGGCAAGATTAAAAAAAATCAACATCATATTTTAGGATAAATGAATAAAAAAATGATACAAATAAAATAAAATAATAGTAACTTCTTGAACTCTTTTATTTAAGTCAAAACACTTCTTTGAACAACTTGATGAGTTTCACTTACAACTCCACTCTCATCCATTGGTGTTATGATATACAACATGTATTAAACATAAAGATTAACCTCATATTCCAATATATTTAAAAGATAAATATGAATTTAATAAAATAAAATTATTGTACCTTGTATAATAGTCGCCTAATCCTTCATTGAGCATTTGTGCTTTTTTTCATCTCTTCTTCCCTTTGATATTGGTAAAGTAAAAGAAAGTGGGTTTAATATTGGTAAAGTGAAAGAAGATGAAGACTAAAATATTGACCAAGGGAAATTGGGGGTGGGAAATAAAATGTGAATAAGAGGGAAATGTATTAAAAAAGAACTTGTCATAAATACCAAAGAAAACAACTGTGATCAACTTCACGGCTAAAATAAATGAATAAGTTTACTGCCACACATTTTGACACAATAAATGTCACAATTCGTCAATGTGGTGAGTTGTGGTTGGTGGAGGAGTGTCCCCACATGGACCCACCATCACCTTTCCATCAACCACAATTCACCACATTGGCAAGTTGTGTCAAAATGTGTGGTATTAGACTTATTCAAAATACCTTCTCAAAAAAAAAAAAAAGACTTATTCAAAATAAATACCAGCTGAAAAGTCAAAAGTCAAAAGTCGTTGTTTTACCATTTTCCCATGCGAGTGGGGTCCAGCGAGAAACTCATTTTTCAGAGGTAATAGATATATAATTTTAAGTCGGTCCTCTGTCAAGATCGTGGTTCTATGGTGTAGTGGTTATCACTCTGGACTTTGAATCCAGCGACCTGGGTTCGACTCCCGGTAGGACCTTTTTTTTCTTTTTTTTTTTTTAATTATTTATTATTCTAATCAAAATTCTCTCTATCTCTGTAAAATCCATGTACTAACTTAATGCCTCCTAAGTCCTAACCTTCTCAGTTTGATGAAATGAATGTCATCTGAGTGAGCAAAGGTTTTTGGTTTTACTTTTATCTGTATAAGTTTGTATTTTTGTTGTGTTTGTTTTTGTCAAGCATGTCATTATTATTCACATATTTGTGAGGCTTGTATGATTCGAATCAGTTATGTGGTTGATCTGTACAACCACCACGAAACAATCTGTGATCATTAGGGCCAACCCAATATAGTTTGAAGTTTAAGACAGTTTAAAGTGGAGTTTTTTTTTAATATTTAAATATCAATTAAATAAGATTTATTCCACTTTTTATATTATAAATATATATTTTTTTATTTAAACCATTCCTCTTGCTTTTTGAGAGGCAAAAGTATTATTAAAATTTTGTATTAATGACTTTGCTCTCATCTCTTTTGCAATGGATAATAACTAACTCACTCAATCTTATTGTGACATAATCGATTGGCATAAGATTACTTATATTTTTTAGTCAATTTATCGTCTCATAATTTTTGTAACCTCAGAATTCCTTTAGGGCTGCATCACTGGATTTTGTTGTCGTCACGGCATGGCCAATAGGATACAATGGCAATGGCGAATCCTTCACTAGGTTTGTCCTTGAGGATTTTGGAAGGAATGAATTGATTAAAACTGAGCTTGAGTTGGTTTGATTTAGGTTGGCAGATCAACTAGAAGCCAGATCAAACTTCTTATGTGCTTTCGTGTAATTTTTTAATATAGGATATGTTGCCATGTTATTAAAAAAATACAAAATTTGGCTACAAACTTGATTGTAGTTTAAGGTTACAACTTCCTTTAACAAAATTAATATGACTATATATTTTAAATATCTAACTGTTACATTGCATGTTTTTAATGCTCTTAACACACGTCCCTTTTAACACATGTCAAATTTTGTGTTAATTAAATGTTATTTACTATATGATCCATAAACTTATTTTTTATGTATAATTTTAGAATACAAAAACTTGCAATTTAAATAATTTATTGATAAAATAACTATTCAATTTTTTATTTTTTAAAAATTTTGCAAGTATGGAGGATATAAGAAGAAAATGTAATCCAATGGTGGATTTGTCAAAATCCAATAAAAAGATATTGAATGAAATTATAACCTAAATACTACAACTAAATTTGTAGCCAAACTTTATCCATTAAAAAATGTCATCCCATTATCATATTAGACATTTAAGTAATGAAACTAACAAAAGTTGACAGAGGGACGAACAACACTTAATTTTAAAACTTTAAGAATTAATAAAGATCATTTCAAATTTTAGAGATTAGAAACACTCATTAGGTAAATTTCAAGGATAAACAATATAATTTAACCTAGAAATTAATAATCACAATCACAAACTGACACCCCAATCTTCAGCCACACTACATTTTAATTAGACATTATCCACATATCCTACTAAAAACAGGGTGGGCACATAATCAAGCCCAACAAAAATCTCCCATAGACCCCACCCTCAAAAAGCCCACACTAAAATGAAAACCACATGATACACCTAAAAAGTAACCCCACATGGATCCCCCCACCAATAATATAGAAGCCCAAACCCAGCTCACCAACAACAACTTTGTTTTTTTTTTTTTTTTAGTGAAGCTTTAGAAAACCAACATCAACCTTGGAAAGCAATTTACAAAATATAGAGAAAATCACATTTTAAAAATCTTAAATTTATTTAAGGATGTAACAAAATAAAATCTTATAGTTTCAAAAATTACCATTTAAATATAAGAAATGTTAAGTTCATAATATTTTTACAATTAATCTTAGGTGGTAAGTTGTTGCTAGCTATTACTGAGGTCTCAAAAAATAACAAACTAAATCACACGGTTTCACAAGGAACAAATAAAACTTGAAATTTTTTTTATAATTTTAATCAAACCTTTTTTTTTAGGGGGGAAAAAAAATCAAACCTTAATCCATCTAAGTGGAACAATATTGTGTTTGAGCTTTAATGTAAATTGAGAGTTTATATTGTTATAAGGTTTAATTTATTACTACTTAAAACCTTAGATTTAATATGTTACTTTTGAGCCTATAGAGGTTAATTGTCACACCTCTAAATTATGTTTAAAATATAATTTCTAAAAAAGCATTATCATAAGCTCCACCATTGTGACAGTTAAAAAAAGGAGTTTCCTCCCGCGAAAAAGCAGTTTCAGGTAATAGTTTATTAGTTTTGAGAACTGGAAAGACTAGTGAGGCTCGTGGGGTTCAAAAACTTAGCAACCTCTTTCTTTTTCTTCTTATTCTCTCTGTTTTTATAATCTTTATTGCATTCTAGCTAGAAGCTCAACGAGTCCAAGAATATAGGAGACTAGGATACAGAATTAATGGTTAAGGAAAGCGAGTACTATGATGTTCTTGGAGTTAGTCCCTCTGCTTCAGAGGAGCAAATTCGCAAGGCTTATTATCTTAAGGTCTGGATTGCATCCCAATCTTGTGTTGTGTTGTGTTATGTGTGTGCCACTACTCACTAGGACATATATGTATGTGGGCGTGTGTATATATATATAATGTTTGATTGATTCTCTCATGTTATCAGAGTTTTGAAGTTGCCTTATTAATTTGGTTTCTAATAATTCACATGCCATATTTCAAAGAAATGAAGTGATGTGTTTCAATTGATTTTATTTGACATATTTCACTATGTTCTTTGTTATATTTGTAAAGCTAGATCCTAGATCACCCTGCTAGATCTTCATGGATTATTAAATGGGGTTGTCTTATTTCATCTGTTATAGTTTTTTCTTTGATTGGTCATACATACCTGCATGTCTTATGAAATAATCATGTAAATTTTGGAATTAGACTTTCTTGAAAATAGTTTCATTATTAGCGTTTCATTTAGTAGTTTTTTCCCCTCTGCCTCTGAGATCATATAGTGAGTAAGAGCGCTAATTCTGGTACAGGCAAGGCAAGTTCATCCAGATAAAAATCCAAATGACACTCAGGCTGCTGAGAGATTTCAGGTAAGTCCATTGCTGTTTACTAATTTTTTCCTGTAAACAAAATTCAAGTCGGCTCATTGCATTACTGTTGATGTTTTCTTTTATCATAGTCCTTAATCTACATTTTATGATTGCAGGTATTAGGTGAAGCTTATCAAGTTTTGAGTGATCCAGTGCAAAGAGATGCTTATGATCAAAATGGAAAAAATTGCATATCTAGGTAATCCTTTTATGCTTGTGCTCATGGAGCTATTGTGAGTTGTCCTATTAATGCTCTGTTGAGTTTCATATTACTATCAAAAAATAATAAGGACTCTATTAGCAGAAAAATATTTGATTTTCAATAACATTTCTTCTACTTTAGTTTTATGGAATGAATTTTTTGACACAAATTTTAGCTTCATTTCTGTAATGTTTGTTTCATAATGTACTGTATACCAGAGTCCAGACCAAACAACTCATCCTGCTAGATGTAGCCGTCAAACACAGCATAGAATTGTCATAAACTTAATTATGGTTGCAAATTAAAAAGCGTGATTTGAAGCACTAAGAGTAGAAGAAGGTCTTAGTTTATTTATTTGTCTTTAGCTACTGAGTTCTATGAGACACAAACTTAACACTCAAAAGATACGTGGAAGTATCATTAAGAATTCTTTTCTGCATAATGCTCTTCCTCAAACATTTTACCCTACACTCCTAATAATCTTTTGTTTTCCATTCCAGAGAAGCCATGCTTGACCCCATGGCTGTCTTTGCTCTACTCTTTGGAAGTGAGTTATTTGAGGACTACATAGGACATCTAGCTGTGGCATCAATGGCTTCTTCTGAATTAGCGGGTGAAAGTGACAATCCTGAGAAAATGCACGATAAATTGAAGGCAAGTTCAGTTAATCCAAAATCTGTTGTGTTCTGCCAGCATTAAACTCTTTTCGAATTAACAGTCTGTTTAGCATATTCCTCCATGTTAGTTATCCAAACTCAAAATGAAGTTATAGCAAGATGTTTTATCTGAATATTTTTGAAATTTTCACATTGTACACAGATAAATGTCATTCAATGTCTTATATATGGTTGCTCTGGTGATTAGAATTCTGAAACAAAAATTTATATATAATCAAAAGCATTAGCTGGCTGCAACCATCTGCTAAATTACCTCCTGATATGACCTGTACATCCTTTGGCCTTTTTCAACTCTCATGAGTTACAGCCAGATGTAGCTTTAACTTACACATTGCTTAAATTATCATCCTATTGGATGCTACTGTTATTTACGTTTTTTAGTACACCAAAAAATAATCAAATCATATTTTGTTTCTATAATGCATTTCTCTGACCTTACTGGCAACTTCTTGGTGTGCAACTACATAATGTAGGCTATCCAGAAAGAAAGAGAAGAAAAGCTAGCAAGATCACTGAAAAGCTTTCTTAATCAATACGCTCAAGGAGACAAAGGGGGATTCTTAGGGCATGCAGAATCTGAAGCCAGACGACTTTCCGGGGCAGGTTAGTTAATCTTCCTCCTGCCTCTTCTAATTACATTTTTTTGCATTCAAACATAATCTTGATAGTGACAGGGTTTTGTGCTTTGCCTATATATTATGCAGTTTACTATGTTAGTTATTCGTTCCTAAACTGTACAAGGAATCTCTAACTCCAAAATTTAACGACCAATATTGAATGGTAGACTAATTAATGTTGTCCATTACTCTACAATCTTGACAAAATTAAATTTGAAATCACATTTGCTCTCAATTTTAGTAGCTATTTCTACTTTATCTATTATGATTTTGTCTTAGTTGTTTTGTTTATTAGAATACTTTCTAACCTTGCTTTAGTTGTTTATGATATAGAGACAGTGTGTTGTTGATTTAGAGAAAATGAATAATGTTGTATTTCAGGATTTATTTTTCCTTTTTTGTTTCTCTTGCTTGGTAATATTTACCCCAAACAAGAGCTTACATAGTATAGACATTTTTTTCAGGTAATTTTGATAATCTTTATTGAATTCTTTCTTTTTCGATAATCTTGATAATCTTTAATCTAAATAATGATAATGTTGTCTTTCGGGATTTCCTTAAAAAGTTACTAAAATTGTAAGGGCTTGGGCAAGTGTGAGAGTTGACAATTGATGAGAGAAAATAGAAAGTATGTATAAGGAAAATGGGAATATGACATTCTATATTGAAAGATAATCAGTCTCAACTCCTAATAAAAATATATTTTGGAACTTAGATTCACCTTGGTTCCTAAAATATTTTGGTTCAACATCTATGTATAAGTAGGTAATTTTTCTTATGTTTTTTTTGTGCAAAAATATTTTCCTCAATTATACCTCTCTCTTGAGATTCACTTGAAGCAAAAGACTACTTTCATATAGACGAAGTCTAGATGATGTTTCATTCTAAGGCTGAATATCACCCATAATTTATGCCTCGACTACAGAAACATATTCTCTGGGATGAGAATCCTACACAAGCTGAATGAAAGGTGGATTCTCTATCAATTTAGAGAACCCAATAGTCTGCAGTGTATGAATTGATTATAGGCAACTATTAGTCATTAAGAACCCTCTAGTTATCTTTCTACTTCACAGATAAATGTATTAATGTCTGTAATTATATTCTACAATTTTATTGACAGTATATTAATGCATGAGCCTGCCACTGGTGCACATACATGATGTTGCTAAACGATTTCTATTGTCTTCCTATGCAGCTTCTGGAGTTAATATATTAAACACTATTGGCCACATATATTCTAGACAAGCAGCACAAGAGCTTGGAAAGAAAGCCATTTATCTAGGAGTCCCATTTTTGGCAGAGTGGGTTCGGAATAAAGGACATTTCTGGAAGTCACAGATAACTGCAGCAAAAGGTATGTTAATATGAGCTGTGCTCCCCCTCTTCTATCTCTCTTCCCAAAACCACATTTCTGCTTGGAACTTTTGAGCCTTTGCTACCTAATTGCATTGTAAAAATATATTCAGGTGCTTTTCAGTTACTGCAACTTCAAGAAGACATCCGCCACCAATTTAAAATGGATGGTATTCCCTCTGAAAATGATGTTGAATCACATGTACGCCTGAATAAAGACACACTGATGAATTCATTATGGAAATTGAATGTAGTAGATATTGAAGTAACACTAATACATGTGTGCCAAATGGTGAGTTTCTCTGTTTCTTCCAATCAACTAACACTTGTTCATGTTCGACTTCTGTTCTTTCCTGCTAAGTTAGAGTAATTCATGAAATATTAACCGCTTGAAGAAATAGTACAAATCTCAATTACTTAAGGTCCTTTATATGAATTTAAATTTCATTGCAGGTGCTAAGGGAAAATCATGTTAAGAAGGAAGAACTTAAAGCTCGTGCTAAGGCTTTGAAACTTCTTGGGAATATATTTCAGGTGAAATGATTATTACAATTTTTCAAAGAACCTTGTGTTTGTATTTTTTGTGAAATAATTTCATAAATTGCATTTGCCTAATTTATTTTTTAATGTTGAGTATATTAATTTTTTCATGTTTATACTGCCTTCATTGGACAAGCTGTAAATCATTCATGGGATGAATGTTCATCCATTTGATATAATGAGATTATGAGAACGTAAAATGACTCGCATACAGTCATAACGTATGATAAGATGATGCTCACATAGTAATAAGCTAAAATCTTGGATTGAAATAAGATAATGAACAACTTGGTCCTTGAAAGGAAAAGGGGGTAAAAAAAGCAGCTACAATCATGATGATGATGCTGAAAAGATGTTTTCTGGTTAATGTCTATTAATTGATGGTGCTTTCGGCAGGGAAAGCATGTACAAAGTGGAGGCACATCAAAGAAGAAAGATGCTGCTGACACAGATGATGATGGAAGCAGTTCTGATACGAGTTCTGAGGATGATTCACCAAGAGCACTTTCGTATCGAACCCCCCAACTTACTCAGGCATGTTAGATAATTTTCCAACAGAGTGATTAATTTATTATATTAGATAAATGATATATATCATTATTGGTTCATTTTTCTTATCTGACAGGGTATTGGTAGACTATTTAGATGCCTTTGTAACCCAGCATTTGATGTGGACGATGAAGAAATTGTCTACAAAAGCAAATGATGAATCATGACATGTAATTAGGGTCCACAAATGAATTTGAGTGCATGTCAATAAGTATTGAGATTTTTCTCCTATCAAATCATGAATATACAAAAAGGGCTTGTTGTTGATTAGAGGGTTTTGTTCCATTGGAGACACTGGCGTAAGCCTTGAATTTGAGTTGTGTGATTATGTATTTAAATAGGAGCGCATCATTGACACCATTTTGTTATGCTCTGATTTTAAATTGGCTTAAGTGCATCAATGTAGAAGTGACTCTGTCTATTACGAAATTAACAGTATTATGATAATGGGATACATTCCTATTTAGTCTTGTTCATCTTTTGTTAGGCAAACAATATGAAGAGAAAGCTTTGATTGCGTGTTCCCACCTTTGAAATTCTAACACTGCTGCAACCAAAAAATGCAACAAGATGCATCAGTAGCTGCACTACTAACAGTCACTTTAAGCTGTCTAATCAATGGATATCTTAGAAGATCAAGATTTCTTACACAAGAAAATTACATATTGATTGACCATGCAAAACTAGCTACGACCACAAAAAGCACCTGAGTGGGAGATTCTTGCTGTCAAAAGCGATTTATGGACTAGGCCAAATCTGATGAACCTAGGAATAATGTTATTACTAAACAGAACTTATTCAGTATAATTTTTTTTTTCAGCTTTATAAGATTCCCAAACCAAAGTTCTACAAAACTGATTACTGGAATTCAGCTTCTCAGAGCACCCTCGTTACCTCTTTGGCTCTTATAAACATGGCTGACCAATTACATAGTGACTATGTTTACAGTGCTAGACCAGAGCAAAACTAACTATAAGTAAGTGATATAACCAGCTCTTCTCCTCAGTTCAGTTATTTTAGCATTTTTATGTCCCCCTCATTTGTGCTTCTCTCATATTTATCTCTAGATTAATTTAGATGAAATTGTATAATTCTTGCCTTCAACAATGATCAAACTAGTTCAAATCCTTTTGACAAAGATTGCCAAAGTGGCTTGCTTAAGTAATAACTTTTATTTTATGATTCTCATTGGTGGAGAATTTAATGGTCAATATTAATAGAACATTAGAACTGATGCATCAACAAACAATAGTATAACAGTATGTTAGCTTTTTCTGTAAGCAATTGAATACCTTTTTGACTGTTAAGCTGATGTGTTCTCTTAAACTCTCTCTGTCTCTCTCTCTTGGATGCTTCGGTCTTCCTTTTGTCATATATCATCTCCTTATCAGCCTCACAATTAAATTCTGGGTGTAGAACTTCCAGGTCCCCATTCGTTTCACTCTCTTTCATGTACGCCCTGCTGATTACCCCCACCCCCAAAAAAAAAAAAAAAAAATCGTAATTTTTTTAAAAAAAAGTCATGTAATGTATCTGTAAATTTCAAATTGAAGATATCTATGTTTTTCTACGTAAATAAGGTTTTATTTACTTCATTTTTAAATCATGTTTCACTTCCAAAGTTGGATAGTAGCTCAGTTTTGGTCAAAAAATCAATAAACTTTTATTTTTATTTTTTAGAATGCCTTTTACTTAGAAGGGAAAAAAAAAAAAACCATAGATTTCTTATACCTAAATTTCTGGAAAATTATACTTAAATTTTAATCCAGTGGCAACTTTTTAGTTCCAATTACTAACTCAATTGTTCATTAAAGTGCATTGCTCGGATCAAATGCTAGAGAATTATTAAATTATAAATCCACTATCTGGTAAAGCTACTATTCTTTCTCTGATTCACATCAGCCTACATTTGAAATCCAATAAGATGGATATTATGGTCAAACTTCCTGACCAATCTAGACTGCCAATACCATAATCGAATTTATTTCTTTTTCTTTTTCTTTTTTTGTAGTTAAGTAATTTGAAAAAGGTGATAAGAGTGAATTAGGGTGAATTAGGCCCTAAGAAACAAAGAAAATTTCCCCTATTTGCACCTTAAAATAAAGATCTATTCAAAACAAATGCAGGGCTAAACAATGAGGGCCTTGATGTAGGCTCCAAACCCATCCCAAAAGAAATACTCTAAACTTGCAAGGTAGGTACTAACTTCCAACTCCTGCTTTGGCAATGTGGGACATTTAGTAGCAAGATAAATATTCCTAACATTAGTACCATAGGGTCCACAACCAACAGAACTTTTAAGTTTCAACAACAAACTTAACTTCCCAAAGTCCATACGCTGCAGAGTTCACATATATAAAAGCCTAAACATAAAGTTCAAAGCATTTTTCATTGTCACTAGCTTTCAACAAGAAACGGCTGCACATTTGCAACCAAAGTTTTCTAAAATTTAATACATACATACATACAAGGGGGATATACTCTTCTTTGGGCCCTTCATGACAGCTCCCGTAGACTTCTTATCTCAAACCTTTGTTCAATGAGCTGGGTGAAGAAAAGTGGTGGCTGTGCGGTGTGCTTGGACTGCACAGGCACAATGCACAGACATCAAGTTCAAACAGCCACTCATGATAAGTGAATGCCTTCCTGAGCAAGTGTGAAGAGACGGAAATGAATTGCAAACTGCCTGAACAGCAGGGGGAGTGAGTGCTGTGCACTGGCTGATGTTAAGTGTTCTAAGTCCTTCCTCATCATTCCTTCCTTTCATGGGTTCCCACATTGTAGTCTTGTTATTCACTCGGCTGTGGGCCAATGAGTACATTGCTCTGTCTGTAATGTTCTGACAGTAGTATAAGCCAAGGGATCTCAGATGATGACATCTGTTTGCAAGAGCAATCACACTATCGTCTGCAATTATAAGTATTGAATGGATCAACATTTTTACGATCATGACAATCCAAGTATAGGTTACCATTACTATTATTAACTTAAAGGCATAAAAACTCTTAAAACATGCATAATTTCTCACTAATCAATAGTTGTGAGGAAGATTAATATACTACCATTTACATGTTGTTTTGTTCATAAATTTCATACAAATACTAAATCATTAACATTCTTCCATTATTTCAAATAAAAACAGGTAAACATAAAACATCTTAGAAGGCTTTAACATGCACCAGAGTCGGTCTTGATTTTTTCCTTCCCAACTATGACCTTACAATCTCCAAACCATGTAGACCAAAGAGAGTTTCATTGATTGCCAGCATACATAAACTCAGAATGTGATCACTGCCTTGTGAGAATTCAGAAGCAAGGGCAGAGAGTACTACAGATCAGGAAGAGGACTAGAGCTATAGAGATAATGAGAATTGAAGAACACAGTGATCATGCAATTAGTTGCCCTATTACGCATAGAAAAATCTACAATGGGTTAGCAACGACAACTGGTAGTTGGAACTGATGAAACAGACAACATGTGAATCAAAAGTGAAGGGTTCCACCTTGTTAGTTTTGGTATACTGAGACAGACCTATTTTCAAGTGACTTGGTTTACAGGCAGCTGGAGATAGAGAGAACCAGGTGATAATGAACCAGTTATAATGGGAACATTCTCAAGAACAAAGATATTAAAAATCCTCAGAAATGGACTTGACCTTCAGAAGGAACCATGAGGAAAATAGTATTGAGATGATACTGATACACCGGGATAGAAGACTAAAAAAATTGGTGAAATTTGAGCACCAGAACCAACTATTTATACCTGTATATTTATTCTCTCAGCTTACAAATGATAATCTTTGACATTTCAAAAATCTTCATTTAGTTACCCATAGATATGAATACCTGTTATTAGGACACAGCCACACAAATCGACGCTTCTGAGATCAGGGCATCCGTATGCTAAGCTCATCACTCCCACGTCACTTGCATTCTCGCACCATCCAAGATTTAAAATCTGCAACTGACTGCAGTAAAGTCCAATAGCCTGCATATAATTTAGTAAACTTGATAGAATTATCTCACTTCTTATGCCTTAAATTACAAACAATGAATTAGTAACTCATTTATACCTGCAATGCACTGTCAGATGCAGTTCTGACACATCCACAAAGATTTAATGATTTTAAACTTCTGCAAAACCTAACTAGATATGCAAGAGCATCGTCACTGAATGCTGAACACCCACTGATGTTGAGTTTCGTAAGGTTAGGGCAACCATGAGCCAGGGAATATAGTGAGCGGTCACTAAGCTTGAAGCTTTTGCTGAGGTCCAGGATCTGCAGATCATGACAGCAATTTGCAATAGTTTCAACAGCATTATCCTCAAGCAGTGGTTTTTGTTCTTGGCGCAGTGTCAAAGACTGCAATTTCGTGAACTTTGGAACAAGAGATAGGACCAAGTTGTTCATGTTCTTGTTGTTGCACCTGAAAAAACAGTTCAAGGCAACCGGTAGGCAAGGTAATCCAGGGAAATCATACTACTTAGTTCATGAAATTAAAGACCAAAATGTCTTGATATAATCATTAACGATTGTTTATGTACTATATTATAAATGGAAACTAAAAGAACTATATATCTCAGTTATCTCACTTCAGACAATTTAAAAGGAAAAGTAAATATATGATCGAGTAAACTCATCTAGTGTAAACTATATTAAGAAGGTTCTATTATTTAAAGCATCAAAAGTTCAAATATTTTTTCTCCCCTTGCTAACAATCTTGAAACTCATGAAGGAAAGGAATTGTAAAATTCTCAAGACAGCAAATTAATTTAGATCTGAAGAAAGAACCAATGACAGGACTTCATACATTCTTCACGTGTCTTCCACATGCACCTTTACATCTGAACACATGCATGTACATCATTATAGAGGAAGACGTGAAGGTAAAATGCAATTGATCCTACATGTACCTAGATTATCCCGAATAATAAAGAAAAGGAAAGACAATGGAAATTAATATATAGTTAACACAGGTAATCTTTTGGTGTACAATAGGATTCTACTCAAAATGCACATAAATCCCAAGAGATAGTTCAAAGGTTGCACAACCATACAATTAATAAACACCGGACCCAACTACATAATTCAGGTTTCCATCTCAGTTCATGATATTCTCTCCTTATGATTCAGCAGAAACAAGGAAATTTGTACAGTAACAAGAGTTGAAATGGAAACACGATCAATCCAGTCATCATTCACAATATATTAGTATCAATTTAAATAAACGCATAACCATATTTGTGCGCAGGTAAAGCATGCCCTACAATGGGCTGCATAGAAGGGTATCTTAGAGCATTAGAAAACTTGAAAATTAGCATTCCCAAAGTTTCATAACTCAAAAGAAAGAAAAAACAAACTTATTAGTTTCAAGAAGTCATTCACATGTCTCTAAAGTAGGCTGCTTTAGCACGTGCAAGTTGGTGAAGAAAATGGGGAACAATCTTCTCCATGGGGTTTTAAGGGGCAAAGTTAAAAGTGGTATATAATTGAGTTTTGGGGTGGGGGTGGGGGTGGAGGGGGAGGAAGAAGAAGAAAGAAAAAGATTACCAACTCCAAAGAAGCAAGACTTGGCCTGTTCCATTGTCTCCAACATGGTCAAGCAATATAATGAAGTGATCTTTATCACTTCAAAAACAAATTTTTAGAACTTTAAAAGCTATTTCCTACTTTGAGATGCCCATCACTTAGAAAATTCTCTCACTTTGTAAGGATGAAATAATAATACTCATCACAGGAACTCATTGCATCAAAGCCGTCAAAAAAGCATATAGTGACGAGAGAAATGCATCTCAATGTAATGGCTTTAATCTTAAAAGCCATAAATTCCCCATGTAGCATAAGATACCTATAGAAATTGCAAACACCCGTGTAACACATTATAAGACCAAAAAAAGAAGAATAATAATATACGAATTTAAGCGAAGTGCAGAGCTATAAGACTTTACACACTTAAAAGCTAATGAATCCACAACAGAACTGCGCAGCACTGAGTTCTTATAGATATCATATCCTTCTCTATTCTCTCCCCCCTTTAAGGGCACCTGGTTAAATCCATAAAGAATTAAAAGGAGAAAATATAAAAAAAATCGAATTTAAACAGGGGAAATACTCACTCACATAATAGCAATAAATTTTTTATTTTATTTTTAAGTCTAAGCAAGCCTTCAGTTTCTTCAAAGCAACACTGACACCTTTTTACAATTAATCATACAGAACCAATTCCAAACATTTGAACAAAAGTTTTGTGATGGAATTAGCTAACACTAAAATCCTATCAAAATCTCTTCTAACTTGAAAGCCAACACAATAAACCATACAAATCCAGAGTCTATACATGGCATACAACAACAACAACCAAGTCTTAATCCCAAAATTTTTGGGGTCAGCAATTGATCCTTAACAGACTAGTCAGGATCGATCACATGTATGAATGGCATATAAAACCCAGGGAAAAAGAAAAAATCACAAACACTTTTAAGTTAGAGGTAGTGAGGGTAAGCAAAACAAAGATATACCATATGAGAGACAGATGGGTAAGGCCCAGGAAAATAGCATCTCTCCAGCCACGACACACTCCAAATGCCACAAACACCGTCTGATCATCCACAAGAGATAAAATTTGCAACAAGAGCTCCATAGGAATATCCTTCCACTCATTGATAACCCCACCTTCCATTTTCACTCCTCCTTTACCAAAACCACTTCCTCCAAGCATCATAAGCTTCTCAAAGCACAAGTTCAAGTCCTCAGTCTTCAAGTTGTCTTTACCCACCATTTCACTCACATAAAAGCTGATGCACCACCTTTCACTCCAACCTCTGTAAGCAGTACTGCAAAATTCCTCGGTCCTGTCACCAAATAGAAGAGAGCAAACGGATAAGTCTCACATATACAAAGCAAAAAAAAAAAAAACATATACAAATTTCAAGACCTTGAATTCTGCAAGAGGAATTAAAAATATGTATATATCGTAAACCGACAAGAAACTAGGAAAACCAACGCAAACCCATGTGTGATGTGTCATCACCATAAGAGTTTGGCAGAGTTGTAACTGACTGAAAGTAAAAGAATCCAATTTACAACCAAACACCTGGCAATCCATTAGCCTATACACAAACAAGCATATTACTAAAGACCCTTTATTTTTCTTCTTCTTGAAACTCACCATTTTACCTGCTAAAGTTATCTAAAACAGAGAAAATTAATGGCAAACAGAGAAGAAAATGTTGAAAAGCAATGAATTTGAAAGCCAAAGAGCCCTCTTTTACACAAAAACAAAGATACCCATTTCTCAAAACTCAGAAATGATCCCGAATTCGTTCAAGTTAAGCTCAATTTTAGACAGAAATGATCATCAACAAAACATTAAAACAAAAACAAAAACAAAAACAAAAACTTTTTCATACAAAAAAGATAAAGTTCACCTCTTCAGGGCTGACAAGCAAACCAAAAATTCTTAACAAAATTAATAACCAAACAACTTGATTAAAAATAGAAAAAACAACAACAATAACAGAAATTTACAACAACAAAAGGAACAATCTGCCAAAGAAAAATTGGGGTTTGATTATATACCTTTGTTAAGGTGACAAGGTGAGCTAAGTTTTTTGAACTTTTGCTCAGTTTTTCTTTTTTCTTTTTTTTGATGATGTGTGGTATTTTGTGATGGTCAAGTACTTGAGAGAAAGAAACGATTGGTTCTCTCTCTTATATATATACACTTTCTTCCTTTTAATTTTTCAAGACTGTCTGTGAGAGAAGGAGAGGAAAAAATATATATTAATAAATAAATAAAAAAGAGAGAAGAAAAAATGGAGGGAGACTGAAGAGTGTGCCGTGATGGTAGGATTAGCGACGTGTATGGTGCCACGTGGCTGTAATTTAGTGACCCTCCGTGAAGTTGGACCCACTTAAAGTGGCCTTTGATTTTGATAAGAATTTAGGAAAATTTATATAATAATAAAAAAATTTCGATAGACTCATGAACTAAAAACTTATCAACTTAATTAATGTAAAAAATGTTGTGAAGTACTGATCACTTATACGTGGAGTTATAATTTTTTCTTAACTACTCGCACACTGGCATGTTATAGTTGTGATAAAATTGTGTAATAGTTTGTAGTACTAGATTTTTTCTTAGCATTGACTTATTTCCACACCTTACTATAACTCTTCCATGTGGTTGACTATGAGTCGTGAAAAAAATGTTTGACTTACTTTTAATACTTTTTTAATTAGACATTTTCTTTTATTTTAAATATACAATAACAAGTGGTAGTACGTTTTAATCTTTACATTTTATTTAGTTAGTGGGTGATGTGACAATTTCTAATTAAAACAAAATGAGATTTTAGTTAAAAAAATACTGGAGGTAAGCCAAACCCGTGAAAAAAAAGTGATGAGTTTATGAGAAAGTGATAAAAAAATCAGTCACAATTTGTCACCTAATAAAGTATGTGGAATAGTTTGTGGTCTTAGAATTAATGCAATTTGAAGTGAACGACTGAGTTAGCGCAAGGGAAAGGATGAAAAAAAAAAATTATGTTTGGTTTTATGTTAACAAAATAATAATATTATTAACACGTGCATGTAAAAAATAGTTGTGGGGTCATGGGCCCAAATATCATACAATGAGGCGTGGGGCTTTGGCCGAGAGCGTGGTAGTCCGAGTTCGAGGAGGAATATCTCCTCGGACCAGCTAAAGCACGGTCAGATATAAGTCCTAAATAGTTAGAGTGACCTTCTACGAAGTTCTAAAGGATAGGAACTCAAGAATATCTAAAGGAAAACTGTTAACACTGCATTTATGTGGATTAAAACCCCTGAATAGTGCTACCTCGGTTACCGCAACTCACAGAACGCCAGAGAGTGTGTCTGATGGGACAGGTACTCAAGTATAGGCTTGGATGATCAACAAGTGGAAGGCCAAGATCGTTCAAATGGGACTATATAATAGGAGAAACCTACCATGGAGAAGGGGCCGAGAATGAACAGAGAAAGTACTGTAGCAATCTCAAGAACTCCTGTAACCATTCTCATTCAATATTTACTAGAACAAAACTCCTCGGATTGTGCCGAGAACAAATTTTATTTGATAAACTTAGTTCATCTCAATTTGATTGGCATGAACACCATATTAACTGTGTCCATGCACTAAAGCCTAACTCTTTGACCCACTCTCTACAAATTTATTGTACTGGGCTCACTGGGCCAAGATCTCATACATTTTGGGACAGGTTTGAAAATCGTGTCCCTCAATAGTGTTCTTCTCTTTTTCTCCTCAAAAAAAAAAAAAATTCTCTTTTTTATTAAGTAAAAATGATGTTCTAATATTAGTGTCAATAATTATGAAAAAAAATTATTATAAAGACAGTTTCTTCCAAATTGAAATAATCTCTTTCAATTTGATGCAACTTATAAAATTATCCACTTAAATTAAATCATCTTATTTAATACACATGAATAATTTTATTCATATATAACATAAAATACATATGAATAATTTTGTGGTAAAAATAACTACATGTCTAATGTTTGTGAAAAATAGGATACATACATGAATATGTATAAAATAAAGAAAAAAAAAGTTTTTTTTTTTTTGATAGGAAAAAAAAAAAGTTTCTAATACCAAACTAGAAGCAAACAAAAAACTAAAAGTAAGTAAATAAATAAAGAGAAAGAAAAGGAATCGAAATTTGTAGAAGGTTACTAAAAACAAGAAGCAAACGCTTTAAATATTAAATTAACATAATAAAATAAAATAAAATGGAAGATGTATGATGAAGGAAGAGAATAAGTAGAATAACTCAATAATAAAGGCAGAACTAGAAGGTTCCATTTGTTTTGTTTAAAACCGAAGCCGCATCTTAAAAAGCAATCAAATGACAACAACAAAAAGGAAAATTCAAGGATGCTCTACTTTTTTTTTTTTTTTTGGGTGGTGGTGGTGCCACTTGCTTTTTATCCTTTGAACCGTGTCATTAATGCACTGTGTGCTTTTTCTCTGGTTTGAATGAATTTGGGTCGTACTATCAATTCTTTCTGTTTACTACTCCACTACTTTATTAACTTTTACCACCTGCTTCATTGTACCATGAAGCAGTGCTAAAAGTTTACCTTTAATTTTTGCCAAACATCTTTAAACTTTTCTTTTTTTCCTTTTTTTTTTTGCCCCCCGGGGGGATAATTTTACTTTTGTTTGATTGGGACAGTTTTTACTACATGAATTAATAATAATAATAATAATAATAATAATCATTATTATTATTATTATTATTATTATTACATTAAATATGTTACACTTCTTAATTATTATTCTATTCAATCAAGTCATCACTAATTATTATTATTGTTAGGCTAAAAATGTATTGACTTCTTGTGATAAATTAACTAATTAATTAGTCAAGTGAATTAATTAAGTTAATTAACATGTAATAGCGTGATAGCACAAACAAATCACCAACTAAGTTAAATGTAGCGGAAAATAAAGTTGACACGGTGATTTGTTTTCGAATGGGAAAAACTTCTAAGGCAAAAACCCCACTGGGTGATTTTAAGGTCACTACTCCCGAGAATCCACTATTATCACAACAGGCGGTTACAAGTACAAGAATCTCTGTATCTTATACTAACTTACAATTGAACCCTTACCCTAATACACAATTGGACTTGTTCTGTAATGACAATCTCTCATTTTCAATACACAGCTCCTAGTACATGACTAACCAATCGATACACGGATTCAAGTACATGACTAACCACCAACTTGAGAAGATTGGTTGTAAAGTTCTTCAGTTCATCAATATAATGAAGATCATGAAACTCCTTGGTTACAAAACCCTACGGCGTACAAACGTAGGAGTTTCTTCAAGAGAAAGATGAACTAGGACAAATTTGTCTCCGGTCACAATTTGCTTGAACAAAACCTTTGCATCAAGTTTCATTAAATGTGGCGACTTTTAAAATAATCCTTATATATGTTTAGGATTGTGAGAGAGAGAGAAAAAAAAAAAAAAAAAGTATACATGGATATGTGTGAAATTGGATCTGAAAAACTGATTTTCGTAAATCTCGATAGATAGGTTATCTATCGAGCAGCTGTCAAGCATTGGGCTAAACATGCCTTTTAAACCTCGATAGATGCTATATGTCAAGCTAGCTGTCGAGTTTTAAAATACAACACTTCTTCACTTAATTCTTGGACAGATTTGCATGGTTTTAACACTTGGACTTGAATTTTTGTTCCTTGAAGTATTAAACACATCTTAGATCTACCAAATTACAAGTAAAGTGCGTTTTGTCAAATGATTAGCTAATTCTAAATGGCATATGTTCATAACATGAATCACATATATCCTAACAATTATTATTATTATTATTATTACAATAAATATGTTACACTTCCTAATTATTATTCTATACTATCAATTCACCACTAATGAATTTTTTTTTTTTTTTTTTTTTTTTTTTTGTAGGTCAAATTTGATCTAAAATCCTTTGTTCAATGATAAAAACTTATTAGTTGAGGTAACTAAAACCTACACTTAAATTATAATTATCTGCCCGTGATGTATAAGAACATTTGCATTAGCCCCTTCACAAGTTTAGCGAAATTAATTTAAAAAACTCACATTTTTGCTTTGATACCATGTTAAATTATCAATTGTACAAAAAATTTAAGCTATTGAGATATAGTATATTTAATCGTTTAATCACATACTTCTAACAATAACAATACATTTCCAGAGAGTGATAAACAGTGAGTTTGACTTAGTAAGTAGAACTGGATTTGAAGACTAATGAAGCACAGGAGCCGGTGGTAATAACAAGTAACATGTTTCCTAAATAAACGAATATAAACAAAATTATTCATAAATAACTTAGTTAATTTACCGTCCTAATATATCTTTACAGTTCAAGAGCCGTGTCTGCACAGTTAATTAAGCTTAATGTTATATTATCTTCTAGCTAGCTAGCTAATTGTGAATGCTTAAGCTAGACATTACGTACGTTTTATTTTATTTATTATTTATTTCCCTCCTAGGTTTTATAGACATCAAGGTCAAGCATTTGAGCTGGAGGGACCAATTATAATTAGGAAGACAACTAAGTAACCCACAAGTTTTTTTTTACGTATTAGACACGTTTAATTCCCTATTAATTTTCTTTCGTCTCAATACCGCAGATACAATGACAGACAAAACATATGCCTAATTAAGAAGAATGGACAGGTTGTTTGGATATGTATTAGGACATTGGTTTGGTGGACCATCATATAATAATATCAATAAATCACATCATATTTGCTATTTATCAAAAGGATAAATTGAAGCATACCTCACTTTAAATCTCTATGCCTGTCAATTGTGAATTGTCTCTGGAAAAATTGCCTATTCTCATCTCATGCATAATACATTCTCTCAACTAGTTGTCAAATGAAGCAAAATTTTATGTCTCGAGCTTAAATGGAAAACTGGCCCTTCCGTTTATGAAAAGGAACTAATTAATGTCATCAAATTTATCATAACCGTGTGCGTTAAAAATATTTAAAATACTTAGTATTCTCAAAAGAAAAAACAGTGGGTTAATCCCACGTTGGAAAATAAGTGTGAGTTAAAGAGGTTTAAAGTCTGTGCTATGTATCCAAGAGTTAGGTCTTTTTGGATATACACAATTGTAAGTTTTTTTAAAAAACCTTATTCTCTCTCCCCATGTGTGTGTGTTAAAAATACTTAGTTTTCTCAGAAAAAAAAAAAAAAATTATCACAATTCTGTAACAACACAATGTCAAAGGCTCTACTAGGGTACCGCCACACAACCTTGATGCGATGGTCATTCCACAAGTATAAGTGCTTGTGAGGTGTGTGGAGCAAGGACCAAGGTTTGAGTCTCCAAGAGGGAACTTCACACACATATACACTTAGGGTGTGTTTGTTTGGAGGTGAAATATGGTAGATGGAAAACTTTGGAGATAAAATGGATGGGAAGAAAAACTTTTTTGAGTGTGTTTGGTTGAGTGGAGAGGAAAGAAAATAAATGGTGGGACCAAGGTGTTTTCTCCCCGAGCCCACCAAAAAGTTTTCTCCCAAAAATGGAGAGAAAAATGACGGGAGAAAATGAGGCTGCTAGGCTGCGTTTGGTTCGTGTAAAAGCATTTCCGGAAAATATCTAATGAGGTTGCTAGGTTGCGTTTGGTTCGTGTAAAAGCATTTCCGGAAAAGAAAATATTTTCATGTGTTTGGTTGCATTTCAAAAAATATTTCGGAAAATATTTTCTGATATTTGGTTGTGTTCTTGAAAATACCATAGAAAACATAATACATAATATCACATTTTCTCGGTTACCAAACGAATACATAATATCATTCATTCCTCAAATCACAAACAAAGCCCAGAAAAAAATCATCAAATCCGGACAAACGAAGGCGAGATCGCGATCTCGATCGGCGTGATCGCGATCGAAGCTTCGAGCGATCGCGATCGACGCCGATCGGCGCGGTGTCTGGATCGACGCCGATCAGCGCGGTGTCTGGATCAGTCTCTCTCTCTCTCGCTGCGAACGATCTCTCTCTCTGGCTGCGTTTGGTCGTGTGTTTCAGGTGTTTTGGCTGAGTGTGTTTCTCTCACAGCTACGGAAATCGTTTGAAGGTAAAACAAGTATGTAAAATGATTTCCGAGTCAACAAGTGTAAATTTTGGTCAAACGGAAATGATTTTCCGGAAAATCTATTTTCCGTAGCTGCCAAACGTGTGGATTTTACAAAAAATAATTTCCGGAAATGATTTTCAGTCAATTCAAACACAGCCTAATAGACAAAAATGTCCATGTCCAGTTCATTTTTTTTTCTTTATTTATTTATTTTGTGCTAGGCACGTTACCTCTTTCCCTTATTTTTTTTTTCCTAGACGTTGCTTTTTTGTTTTTTCATTTTTTTTATTTGATTTCTTGGACTGTGGGTGGGCATGTTGCCTCTTTTTTTTCCTTTCTTGGATGTTGCCTTTTTTTTTTTTTTTTGGTTTAACTAGACATGATTTATTTTTGGGGACATGATTTTTATTTATTAATAAATTAGGTGATTGTTTTTTTTTTTTTGGTTGTTTGTCACTTTTTTATATTAATTGACCATCATTTTTTAACAAGGGTGTATGAGTAAATTTATATAAACTCACTTTTTTCATCCTTCTACTTTTCCACTCCAACCAAACAAAAAGAAGAGAAATTAAAATCTTTTTTATCCTCCTACTTTTCCATCCTCCCACCATTTTCTATTCTTCTACTTTTCTACCCCTCCAATCAAACGGATCCTTAGATTAGGCTAGAGTAAAAATTTTATCTTGTATTAAAAAAAAAAAAAAAAAAAAAAAGGCTCTACTAGGGTATGGAGTATTATCTTCAACTTTCAACATTTATTAGGAGGAAAGCTCTAGAATTCATATTCATTTTTTTCTTTAATATTTTCCTGTTTTGGTTTAATTGGTATTCTCAAATAGTAGTGAGTTTTGTACCAAGAGAAAAAAAAAATAGTGGTAACTAATTTTTTTTTGAAGAGGAAAACATCCTCAAAATTCATTAAATAGAAGTAGAATCAAAATGCAAAGCCTCCACAACTGGGGGAGGAGAATCCTCAATCCATACAACATCCTCTAGTGGTAACTAATTTGGATTTGCCTTTTCCACTTAACTGGTCGATAACCTATGTGCATTCAATGCATGGAAAAGCTTAATATAATATGATTTTTATGGTTCTTTTATTATTTAAATATAAAATATAATAATTATGATTGTTATTAATAAATATTTATTATGATTTTTTTTAGAGATAATTACAACATGTTGCTTATTCCGCAGCTCGAACCATTTCCTCCTAGATCCCCAAGCACTTTGTGCATGGGGAGGTGCCAATTCAGCTATAAGGCCTTTGGCTTTATTATGATTTAGTTTATATATGAAATTATATATTTTAATATTAGATATTTATTATGATTGTTTTTTTTTTTTGAGAAATATTTATTATGATTGTGTGTACAAAGAATTATATAATCTACTATTAGCTAGAGGAATTCTTAAGTTCATTTCTTATATCTTCTAAAAAAAAATTATTTCTTATATATATATATATATATATTTAAAATTAAAAACAAAAAAATAATTAGTATCTAAACTCTAATGTCCAAACATAATTAAGTTCATTTCTAATATCTAAATTCTAATATAAAATTTAAAATTACAAACAAAAACAAAAGTTCATATATAAATATTTTTTTATATCCAAATTCTAATGATAAGAGGTGACCTTCTCTAAATTCATAAACTCCGGCCCAAGGGTTTTGAATTTTTCACACAACTTTTAAGATTCTTTATGAGCCATATATAACTTTTAAGAGAGTTTGCAATCATGTAATTGATAAGTTGTCTATTTAACATCATCAAGCCGATAACTCAGCAAAATAGGGAAATAAATAATAAGGTTTTCACAAGTTTCATCCTATACTTTTGAATTAAAACAATATATAAAATATTCTTTTAAGAAATCTTGTTGAAGTTAATAAATATTAATCAATTACATGACATGTATATAAATAGCAATTACAATATCTAAAAAAAGCATAAGCTATGCGCTATATAATCTACGCATTCTTCTACAAAATCTCTAGCAAGTTCCACAAGTCAAGTTCCGATCTAAAATTATGGACACTAGCGGGAAACAGGTTTTCCACTTCAAAAGTAAAATAATAAAAGATGAACTTCGTGATGAATATGTGACATCTTGCGCAAATGATTCATAGTTGTCCTATATGTAGCTCGTATGGAAACCCATTTAGGTGACACCACCAAGCTACTCTTAGATTTCCCACCCGGATATAAAGTAGTTTCCTATATGGTGGATCTACTTGAGGATGCAACTTGGTTTTCTGCAACCAGAAAGAGCTTGAAAAATGTGGAGCTGTCGAATAATTTCATTGTTTAGTTATTTATTTATTTATTTCTTATCATGTGCATGTCTTATGATTGATTCCCTTAATCTTTATTATAAATTTAACAAATTAAATTTAAGTTTATTCGCCAAATATAATGTTTAAAAGATTAATTGATTCAATTAGAAATACTGGTTCAAAATTGAAACTCATATAAAATTATGAAGATGCTATTTGTAAAAAATCAGAGAAATTACTCTTTTCAATCTTAAACTATACTTTATTTTACACTGTACTTCTTGAACTATTAAAACGTATGATCTCTTATCAAAAAAGAAAAAAAAATGTACGATCAATCCCCTAAAGCAGAAACATTGTAACACTTAACCTCTTACTGTATGTTTTGCTATTAAGTACAATGAGATTTAGTATTAAAAAACCAATTTACACCTTTATCGTTTTTTGAAGAAATGACTAAATTAGTCTTTCAATATTTAATTCCATCATACTTAACACCAAAATAAATATCATGAGGACATTGAAATAGAGTTATAATTTTGAGAGCTAATCGTGCATCTCGGTGATTCAAGAGGTTAAATATAATCGGTATAATTTTCCCTAAATGAATACCTATGAATGGTGATATAATATATGCATTATGCATAAAAGCATAACATTTGATGACTTAATGCTTCAGTAATTGTTCACAGTCACGTCCTATCATAGCCAATTCCAAAGAAAACAAATTCCCATCAAATTACTCTTTGGCCAAAGTAAACAAGCCAACCTTATCCCATGTCAAATTGGGATTAGGATCCGGTGCAAGGTATTGCACCGGGTGCAATTCACCATTCCTATTCACAATTCTTTTTACTTTTCACCTTTTAAATTTATACTTTTTACTTCTTTAAACTTTTTTGAATCAAAGATTAAGATTGAAAATTATTTTTTACAACTATTAATCTCAACCATTTAAAGAAATTGCATAAGGTGCAATACTCTAAGTATTGCACCTGATATCCATCCTTCAAATTGTGCTATCAAAATGCATGAGTGGTGGGGGAGCCAGATTGTCTTAGATATTTGGTGGGTGCCGTATCAATATGTATCTTTTGGCTCTCAATCTCATTATATTTTGTTTCTTTTTAGCTTTAGTCCTCTACCATCTTCTGTCATATCTGTCTGATCTTCTTCCACAAAGGGTAGAAAAGCCCATTAAAACCAAAAATTACTTTCTTATCTAAATTTCTGGTGTATAGTGTCCTGTTTTTGGTCTGGATTCATTCTCTTTGATCCACGAGAAGTGCATGATTGATGTTATGAAAGAAAGTATATATAAATCTTGTGAAATTTCAGTTACACAATAATTGTATAGCTTATGCACCTAGGTGTCTATGATCCATTAGGCCCTGAAACTCGAATAACTTGTCGGTTACTTTCCCAGATTCTCTTGACGTGCAAATGTTGTTTGCTTGCTAAGTGACAATATATATATATTTTGAGAGAGAAGTGACAATAAATTAGTGCTAATTGTTCTTGTGGCCTCTATTGCCTGTCATCAATTTAGATCATATCATGTTTCTAAGAAAAAAAAAGATGATATAATGTGTGCTCTCAAGGGATATTACCCTTTTTTCTCTTGTGAAAATAAGTTTGTTTTTTGTTTTTGTTTTTGTTTTTTAAATTTTTATTTTTATAAACCCTTTTGAAAATAAGTACAAATGTAATCCAATTTTAAATATTTACTGAAATTTTCAATTTTTTTATAAAATATTTCTTAAAATAATTTACTAATATATGCTCTATTACATGCTAAAATTATTTTTAGAAACGAAGCTTTTCTTGTTGATTTGATGTGCCACGTAATCAACGTAGGGTATTTTTTGACCAAAAGAGGATGAGTATGACTGCAGCTGGTACATTGACAACGTGATGTTATATCTTACGTTCTGTTTGTTTCACTGGAAAACTTTCTGTAAAGATAATTTTTCACATTTTTCAGTGTTTGGTAGAACAAAAAAATCCTGGTCAATGGAAAACTATCTTTGGTCAACAGAAAACTCTAATAAAAATAAGGCTTATTTTCTATAAGCTGTTTTCCAAAATTTTTTTTTGGAAAACAATCTTTCTCTCATGCGTTGCATCTCCTATAAATATTATCTTCGTCTATAGCCGTGGGAAACATAATTTTTTGGCACCTTCTCTCTCTCATAGTAAGTTTTCTCACTTTTTCTCTCTTCCCTTTGCTTTTTCTTTCCTCACACCCTCACCGTCACTAACTCTGGTCTCTCCTCTTCCCATAGATCTCTCTCTTTAACTGTCTCTCTTCTCTCTTTTCTCCATGTTTCTCTTTCCCTCTATAACACAATTCTCTGATTAGATTTTTCTTTACTTCACTGATCGATCAATAGCTCTGACTTGTAAAGGAGAAAAAATTTTCAGCGGTAATTATTTCATTCCTCTCTACCAAAATCCCAATTCTTTGCTTTGAATTTCAAGCTCAATTTTCTTTTTTTTCTCTAAGAAATTTTCGATTTGATAGATTCCAAGCAGAAGTTACTTCTTTTTTGTACATAAAGTGCAAAAAAATAAAAATAATAGAAGAAGAAGAAGAAAGAATGAAAGAAGTAAAAGATGAAAATTTTAAACATAGTACCTATATTGCTCTAAATTGCTTTTACATGGGACAATCTTTACCGTGGACTAATAATATTGTTATATAATGAATGATAATTGTTTAGGAGAATTGCATGTGTTGGCAAATACATTTTTTGTTGGCAGATACTATGTAGTGATGATATATTATGCAGTCCATTATGTAAATACATAATTTAGAGTAATATTGAAGACTTGTGGTTGACCATAGTAGACAAATGGTTGATATGTGTGTGTGTGTGTACGTACGTACGTTACTGTCTATATATATGAGCAAGATGAGTGGTAGAAATGATGAAAATTTGACAACTAATTAATTTTGATTGTATCTATTGTCAAAATTTTAGATTAATTAGTATGAAAACCAAATTCATTCTTAGTTTTTTATTTATAATGATTACATTAGTTAGTTTACATAATATACATATTTTAAATTATAAAAGAAATATTTAAAAAAAATTGCATGCCTAACACCAGAAAACATTCTCAAGCACATTTTCAAGGTCGTTACCAAACACTGGAAAATAAGACAGTTTTCTAGAAAATGCTCTTTGGAAAATGAACCATTTTCCAGAAAACGTTAATACTGAAACAAACAGATCGTTAACTGACTTTTGCGCAATGGGAAAACGTTTTGTATAATTTAGATGCATTTTATAAAATTAATACCAGAAAAAATAAGTTGGAAAGAAATTATAAAAAAAAAGTTGTAATACCAGAAAAAATAAAATTAATTAAATGAGGTAGATTAGTAAATGTTATGTTACTTTTTTTTTTTTTTTTTTTTTTTTTTTCGGTGAAAAGGAAACTTCATTAAAACAGAGAACTACGGGGGAAGGGAGAGCTCAGAGAGCAATATGTTATGAAGGATACAAATTACACATCTATAGTGTGAATAGATTGTATTTTATCGACTTCTTTCATGGAGTTCGATCATTGGAGCTTTGAAGGAGCCAAGAAGTTACATGGTATGAGACAAAAGGAGCTCCATCAAAATAGATTTCGACTTGGAATGGGTATTTTTGTATTTGCTTAGCCTTGAGTAAGCTTCGGTCATGGAGGCAAAGTAGTAAGCATAGAGAGATGGATATATCAAAGACAGAGAGAGAGTTAGAGTGAGATAGAAAAACTTTGATTTTTTAAATTAATTCCACGTGGCAGCTTACGTGGAAATCTATGTGGCATAAAATCAATTTTTAATTTTACCCTTAGTTACGTTAATATTTAATTTTACCCTTAGTTACGTTAATATTTTCCATCCAATACTTAACAGCAGGAATCATTTTAACACAATACTAAAAGGTTAGTGTAAGGACACGATTTGGAACGACCCAAGAACGATACTGGGTTCGCACGTAAATAGGCCCTTACAATATCATTTATAGAGCGTGGGTTTGAAAAGCTAGGCCTTGATCACGAGTCGGTGGTTTTCCGGGGTGTTCATACATAAATAAAACGTGTACATACATAAATGAATCGTGCACACTCTGGGAGTCTTTCTCCTAGAAGTGGGCTGGGAGGCTCTGGTTTTGGCCATTTTTCCCAGCCCCCTCAATGGATTGCTTTCTTCTCATTTTATACCAGCCTGTGTTCCTTATCCTTCGTCCACGTGTAGGGTCGACTTTTCAGGACTGATACTTGTCCCATCAGCCCATACTTAAAGTCGTTGGAGGTGGTTGCAAAAGCTGAGGAGTATGGCTCTATCAGGTGCAGAGTATTGAATGGCAGTAAGGGCAGCTTTCCCTGGTCGTTGCCCTTTCCAGCGTACCCTTTTCTATTGACTTAGATATTTTAGATTTTGTTCCAGCTGTTCTTGTACCATTTTTACCCCTTTTTTGGCGAGATCTTGGACATGCCGAGGACTGAATCGTCCTCAGTTGTGTCCCTAGGCCACTTCGTACTTATACTACTGAGCCTGGGCTATAACCTTCCTCGGCTCGGGCATTGGGCCCCAACGAATGAATGGGCCAGGACCACAATTTATTGGACCCCACAGTTAGAGACCCAATTGAGACATTTAAAAGGTTAAGGACTAAATTGACATTTAGTGTAAAGTATAGGGACTAAATATGTAGTTTACTCTAAATAAAACTAAGGTAAGTTAGCACTGCGCACAGGATTCTTCAAACTTTGCATAGGAGATTAGTCTTTTGAATTTTTTTTTTATTGATTATGAATTGATTATTATTATTTTTTAATATATAATACATGTTGACTAATTTTTTGAATTAATTTTGTTTCTAATCTTGTTTTTTAATCTCGTCCCTCCCTCCCGAACTGAAATCCTTACTCCATGCATTGAACCCATCAGTAACAAAACTTTGTCGCGATTGAAAAAGACCAGAACAAGAAATCATGATAAAAGACATTCGTTTACAGGGAAACAAAAAAGAAGTGCCTCTTTTTCTTTTTGACAAAAAAGGCGTGTGTTTGCATCTAAATTATAGGAGAGCTTTAATAATTAATTATACTTTCTTTTTCCTAGTTCTTTTGTTTAGGAATGTAAAAGGCACTGTTTTCTCAATGTAGCATCGCCACATGCATTGTAAAAGGCATTGTTGTGTCTCAACTCTCTTCCCAAAAAAAGAAAAGAAAGAAATTATGTTGTGTAACCGTGCACACCTAAACCAAAGCTCTCTCATGGTTGCTCATGCGTGTAGATATCAATTTTTATCAAAAGTTGAATCTATTTGTTTGATCAGCTAAGCACACGTACAGCTGGATCACAAGTCCTATTTTAGCAATCATCACATGTCTTTTGACTGTTTAAAATGATTTCGACCGCAAAAATTGTACAAGGAATAATTTTGATCACAAGGAACCATTTTTTCTCTTCTTTCTTGCGGCATCTTGTATTCTTGTTTTCCACATATGTCTCCTTTCCAAGTTATTCATATTCTTAACCTAATCGCAAAGCCGATGGATTAAGCAAAGCTCCATATTCACATGATTCGATAGTTGGGAGAGTGGGATTTTTGAAACAAATATAAAAGAAAAAGAAAGAAGCAATATCCAAACAACATAACTTGCAAGCATTCATGTTTATTGTAATTATACAAGGCCTGCCCACGATGATAACAAAGTCAACTAGCTTCATTATTCTATACAGGTCAAATATGCGTCTGTAAAAGCCATATGGACATAACTTTCAAGCTAAGAATCTCTCCAACAAGTTTCCAAAAAAGAAGCTTGTTTTGGCCCATCCATTGGCCTCGGGTGCCTTTGCACTTGTTGGGATCTTCTTCACATTAAGCTTGATTGTGTCCTTTATTTCTTTGCGAAGTGCTTCAATAGTCTTCGCATCCACAGGGTTCCCAGAAGCATCTCTAACATAGAAAACATTATATGCTTGCTCCCCAACTGTTGACACACCCGCTCTGCTAACTGACAACCCATTCTCTCGCAAAACCCTTGTTACTTCAGATAGTAAGCCTACTCTATCCTTTGCACAGAGTTCTAGGCTTAGACCCTGAGTGATCCATTGTTAAAACCATATCATTATTAAATTTAGCTAACAAGAGAGAGTGTGTTCAATGAAGTTCATAACAAAAAAATTATTTGGATACACGATCATAATGTGATTGGTCCATTGCGAAATTCATTATTATTCTTAGGAAAGTTGTTCTTATGTTGCATGTAATTTCAATTTGTTTGGAGGTTTTGTAGTTTCACTAGGTAACTTATTTGAGTTTTGTGGAAGAAAAGTTTATTCCTTGTCACAGAAGTACTGTTGTGTTAGGTTCTACACTTGTATAGTTTTGTAGGCAAACATGAGAACACAAACTTGTCTAGATATAGCTCATGGAGTCTCTAAGATTGACTAGACAATGCTTGAGAAGTTGGTATTTAGTGCGCAAGAACATGAAATAAGTTGATTCAAGGATTTGGATTTTAACAAATTCGACCAATTGAAACTTAAGTTTGACTAATCGAAAATCGTAGATCAAATTAGTTTGCAGATTTCAAGCCCAAGCCCATCTTCTAGTCTACTAGGGTTTCATGCCACTTATTCTACACTATAAAAGAGACTATAGGATCTAAAAAAACACAGAGAGAGAGAGAGAGAGAGAGAGAGAGAGAGAGAGAGAGAGAGAGAGAGAGAGAGAGAGAGAGAGAGAGAGAGAGAGAGAGAGAGGTGCCTCTTTTGCCTCATAATTTGTATCTAGGGTTTCTGTATCCAAAACTTTCTCATATCTTCTACCGGTGATATTCTTTGTAGAAAGATTCAAATCTTCAATAGGATTTTGAAGTGCATGAATTGAAAGGTTCACATTGCAGTAGTTCACTGTAAAGGAAATTTGTAGGATTCAGAGCTCAGTTTGGTAGCTGAAGTTAGATTTACTACAAATAGGGTTATTCTGGACTGTAAATCTCCACCTTTTAGTGAAAATATTACCTCAGGATTGATTAGGTCAAGTTTCCCCAAGTTTTTCTTGTGAAACTAGTTTGGTTTCATTGGTTTCTTGGGTCATCATATCATGTCTTATTTAATTTTCCGCACTTGCATGATATTGGTTCTTGTTTGTTTAACCTAAGATTTTCAGAATAGATCTACTTAACAACTTAGGCTTAAAACTAGTTAATTATTGTTTTTGACAAGGGTCTAAACCTAACAAGTGGTGTAAAGATTGACTAGTTTAAAACTTAAAAATGTGCCTAGTTTTTTTCCTATGACATGTAAAGATGAAGAAGGATGATAATGATTCGCAGGTTGTTGAACAATTGTAGTAGAAGCAAGTAAAAAAGACGGAACTCTAACAGGAAGGGATCTCAATCTAGATCACAAGCAAAGAAAAATATAGAGTAATACTATTATAATAAGAAAGACATTACAAACATTAGTGCAAAGAGTTAAAAAACACCTAAAGGAGAGGAAAAATGAAAGGAATATGTTAGAATTGGTATTGTGAAGATCAAGATGTTTGATGGAGTTGTGGGAATATTCGGAGATGTCAGGTATGTTCCAAATCTCTAAAAGACGGAACTCTAATAGGAAGGGATCTCAATCTAGATCACAAGCAAAGAAAAATATAGAGTAATACTATTATAATAAGAAAGACATTACAAACATTAGTGCAAAGAGTTAAAAAACACCTAAAGGAGAGGAAGAATGAAAGGAATATGTTAGAATTGGTACTGTGAAGATCAAGATGTTTAATGGAGTTGTGGGAATATTCGGAGATGTCAGGTATGTTCCAAATCTCTAAAAAACTTACTTTCTTTAGGTATAATTTAGGCTATGCCTAATTCAAGATGGAATCATGAAAATTGCTAAAAATGCCTAAGTGGTAATGAAAGGAAATCTCTAAAAAAACTTAATTTCATTGGGTATACTAGGCCATTTAGGCTATGCCTACTTGTGAAAAGATGGAATCATCAAAATCGCTAAAAGTGCCTTAATGGTAATGAAGGGACAAAAGTAGATAAGCTATACAGAGTAGTTGGGAATACAGTTGTAGGTGGAGTTGTAATCACCATTTCCTGTAGAATGCAGTAAAGACGATGCAAAATTATGGCATATGATTCTTAGACATATTGGGGAGTCTAGTATGTTACGATTGCACAAACAAATTTGGTAAAGCGAATAAAGACTTGCAAGTTGAATTTTTGAAGTATTGTGTGTATGAGAAGAAGTATAGAATCGGTTTTAAGTGTGTTCTTGATTACGCCCATACAGGAGTTTGGGGTCAATTTCAATTTCTTATGATAGTGCTCAGTAATTTGTCACTTTCATTGATGACTACTCTAGGTCCCTAGGAAGGTATGAGATTATTTTATAAATTACAGGTATGAAGTTTTGGCGTATTTAGAAAGTGGAAAAACAAGTTGAAAGCCATATTGGTAGAAAAATAAAATAATTTAGAACAAATAATGACCTAAATATAAAAAAAAAATTCTTGGAATTCTATGAAAAAATGTATTACTTGTTACTTCACAGTCTAAGGAACTCTAAAGCAAAACAGAGTTATAGAGACAATGCATAGAACTTTGGTAGAAAGGGCTAGATGCATGAGATTTAATGCAGGATTTACTAAAGTATTTTGGGAAAAGGTAGTTAACATGGCAAGATTCATTATCAACAGATCACCATCATCACCCATTGATGATTGTAACGCCAACCATCAGCATTTGCACTACTTGGACTTCATTGGCATTTGCAGTTCGTTATAGCCCCTAGGGGCACTTGTGGTAGCAAGGGAGGAGTTTTATTCATGTAGCTTAATTCAATTCAATTCAAGGTGGAGATTTGTTGATGTGGCATGTGGCTTGAATTATGACACACGAAACCACAGACCTTGAAAGTTTGGCAAGCTGTTTTTGCCAAATTAGTTGGCTTTTGTCACTCATTTATATTTTCTCTAGTCATTGTTTTAAGGAGATAGGAAGCTGCAACATATAAATCTCTTGGTGCAAGGGTTTCAAGTTGTTGCAGCAGTCAAGGTTTTTTCTTGCAGTGTGCTTTTGCGAGAGAGATCCTAGGTTGCATTTGGGGCTTGGGTTTCTTGAGGAAGTTTTGTGCCTTTATTATAATCCCCCTATTTTAATAGTGAAAATTTTCTCGTCGTCATCACCTGTGAATTTAGGTATCTTGCCTAATCACATATATTGTTATATTCTTTCTGTGTTTGCTTGTTGATTTATTTTTGTCATTACTTTTATTTGTTTGAATTCTAAGTGTGCTATTGCACAAGTTTATGTTTGTAATGTTTGTGGGAGTTTGTGAGGTTGTAACACCAACCATGTTAAATTTTGTGTAAAATGGTGCTTGCTATTTTATTGTTAATGGTGTTTTTTTAAAACACTATGTAAGTTAGCCATCCATATTAGAGCATAGTTTTCCACTTCAGTGTACTTTCTTTGTTGAGTAACTGTGATGACTTTGAACTAAAAGCAGAAGCACTACATCTGGATTTGGTACTTTTTCTTCAGTATATTGCTTCAACAGAACCAAACAGTTGGTTGTTACAGCTGCAAGATGCATTCTGTCAAAAAATCAGAAGCAGGAGCCTTTTCTGCGCTATGATAACTGTTACGTCCAGCCCATGAAAGAAGTAGTTTATAGATTTCTTAGTAGGTTTTAGAATCCTACATTGGTTATAAGTAGAATATGGAGGTGCTTAGTCCTATTGAGAGTGTTAGTCTCACATTGATAAGAAAAAAGGAGTGGGGGAGTTGTGATAGTCCCAACAAATAGAGTGGTAGTGTAGCTTTCATTGTTTGTGTGAGAGTTGCAAGAAAAATGTTTAGCTAGTGAGAGAGTTGGAAACTATGTTTTGTCTAGTCTATCAGTGTGTGAGAACACTTTTGGGTGTATTGGGGATTTTGTTTAGTTTATGTTTGTGAGGTTTGAGAGTTTGTGAGGTGTAGTTGTAATCAATAATATGTTTGAGAGAAATTTTGAGTTTGTAGTTGTAATTCGTATTATTGATAGTGGATTTTTGTTGGCAAAAATTAAGAAAAAAAAAAGGAAGAAACAAAAAACTGAGCAAAAACATATGGTAGTCTGGCATCATAGACTAAAGTTCCACTGTTACAAAAACCAGCATCTTGCTCAAAGATCTTGCATATTTCTTTAAAAGTTCATATTAATCTTGTCATCCTTATATTCTTCCTGAAAGAATCTCTTTCTGGACTTCATGTTTCAGATAGCTTTCGGATAAAAAAGGTTGATCTAGAGTTCCATGTTTTTATGCAGCTTAGTCGTTTTTCACTTGTAATTTCCAGAGATAAAACATTGAGATTACTTTCAGGAATTTACTTGATAACATCTTTCAAAGATTTAAGTCAAACTGTTTTTCTGTCTTTTGGTGTGATTCATTGAAAACACATGTATCGGCATGGATTTAGCATTTATAATCAATCTTGTGTTAGTGTCTCTATTTACCAGGAAATGATTTCTATAAAAACAAATGAAGGCATAGGTGCTGGACATGATTGAAAAACTTATGATGGTTTTTAATATGCCATCTTGATTATGATTCTTTTTATTGATAGTAGATAATTTTTATGAGCTATAAATTATAATGGGCATAATGGTCTCTACTCCATTTTTGTAACTGATATGGCCAGTAAGCAAAACAGCTTGATTGCTCTAAATAGATGAAATCATATTGACCATAGGTCTAGATAGCTCTGAACTGAGACCATATTCTCATATCTGTCATGTGGCATTTAACTAGATCAAGACAAGTGAATAACAATGACAATTAGAAAAATGAATATGCATGATTATTGAACTAAACACAAATGATACTGTTTTTTAGTGGAAACTGCAGAATGATAAAAAAAATCTACTATGTTAATCAGAATATGACAACTATTGAGCACAAAAATTTTGTCAGATATTTCACTCACCTCGCATACTCTTCTTTGAATTGCAGCTTCAAGACATTTGATGACTCTTTCCTGCTCTCCTTCAGTATCCAGTGTGCACCCATCCATGTGACGAATAAAATACTCCTACAAGGATATGCACATTAGTCCAGCTAATCTAATTAAATTTGTATAGGGGCATGGAAATGCCTTAGTAAATATAACCCTTTTCATTGTCTTCTTTTATAAAGAGGAAACCCAACTATATAGATTGAGTACAAAAGAGAACGGAGTTACTTCAAAATTCTGGACTGAACACAAAGAGTGATGATGAAGTATGCAGAGAAGCGACTTATTGGGACCTTTTATGGACTTACCCACAAACATAAGACAAGACGAACTATAGTGCCATAAAAGGAAGAAAATGGGCTCCTTTCAAAAAGCTTGTCATAGTTGGTGGCTTATTTTTTTGTAATTCAGTTAGATCATCTGCATTGGTTAAGGTACATTGATTATTCATTCTAAAGAGTTCATTGTTCATATGTGAAAAACACTGGCGAAGAATGGTGCTTAGGTATTTCTTTTACTGAATGTGGCACATAGTTCCAATTATGGGCATCTGCACTAAGCATGCAGATATATATGTTTCTCATTTAATAGAAGGCAACTTGAATCCACTTATGGTATAAAGTATTATTAATTATATGCAGAATATAAATTTAAAAATAAAATGGAAAACAGAATCTCTTTAATTGGAGTCTGCTTGGAAATAAAGTAGAGAATAAACTTATTAAGTTGTTCATCAGAAATCATTGTTAATGTACCTGTGATGCGTAGGGGCCATCTGATGAAATGGTGGCATGGAAAACAACATATTGCATGTCTGTTAGTGTGCACACAATGTCAAACATCAGTTTTGCACGATCTTTGCACTGGACACTGATGACTGAGTACCCTTTTTCCTCACAATGCTCAACTGTAATCTTTGGTTTGAAGGAAGGAGGATAGTCAACCTCAGTTTTCACTCCACCTCCTTCATAATCCCTATCAGCAAAAAACATCTGATGGAGTCTTCTATCAACATGGGTGAACCCCATGGAGAAACTTGTGTGGCCTACTTTCTTGTCATCCTCACACCCCCGTAAGATGTTCTTGAGTTGCTCCTCCATAACAGATAATCTGGTTGGGTCATCCACGGCACGATCTGTGGAATTATCATTGAGATAAAGAACACATGCTATCCGGCTATTGTGTGTCCATACTTCAGCTGTAGCCACATTAAATTGGAGGTTGGCAAGGACAGCAGAGATCTCAGATAAAAGACCTGGGCGGTCCCTTCCAATGAGCTCAATGGCTGTGTGATCACCAACTGAGTGCACCCCAACCTTTTTGCCTGGCCAAGTCTTCACACTCTCCATGTTGTAGCCATTTGGTCCTAAAGCCTAATGTAGGAAAAATAGTTGAAGAAATTGCTATCAATGAGTCCCATGAAGATAATATTTTTGCTTGTATGCATGGTGTCACCAGAATTTCCATTTTCTTCAGTTCATTCGGCTCCAAGAAGAGGGAAGATCATTCCCTCCTCGAAGGAAATATTATCAATAGACTTATTATCCTAGTGAAATGATTTATATCCCTTAGTGTTGTGCTTTGCAATGACTGGAATAGAGTGAACACTCCATGGAAACCCAGAAGTAGCCCTTTCCATCAAGCACATGACAATTTCATAGAGTTTAATTTGATGACTGCCAATAAACCACACAGCTAAGTGGTTTAATTGGATACCCCCTCTAACTTTTAAGTAAAGCATGAAAGCAGATATGAGAGAAGGAAAAGGGAGTACCTTCTCTATGTAGTCGATGGTTTTGTTATCTGTTATCTTGTTTCCTTGTTGATCCGTGACATGAAATACTGTCCATTCAAAAGAGTTTCAACATGTCACATAATTATTCAAAGTACATGTGTTTGCAGGCGTGTGTGTGTGTGAGAGAGGGAGAAGTAAACAGAGTGCCTTTCTAAGAACTCATCTTATAATCAATATGTATGACAAAATTTCGCATCAGATTCATCTAGCCCAAACTGGCAACACATGGTGTTTTTTCCCCCATTTCTATTGTGTCTATAAACATATGCTTTTTAGCTACCAACATTCAGGGCCAAATGCAGTATCATTTTCAACAAGGGACACATTTCCTTATTTTTCTTCTTTGTGTCTGGCCAATCCACAGTTTAGGCATAGACAGTAACCAAATTATAGTGTGCTCACAATTTAAATCAAGGAGGCCTAGACCTAGCAACAAAACTGGAATGCCAATTGACGAAAATCAATCCAAAGATATACATACCATCCATGAACCATCCACCATCAGAGGAGATGTAAGCCTTGGTAATAATGAGGTCAAGATCTGTCAGGATTTGCACAACTTCTAAAAGAATTCCTGGTTTGTTAACACTGTCAACCTACAATCATTTTCCATGTCCTTGATGGTAATTCTGATAAGAAGGGAATTGGGGAAATAATTGAAAACAAGAGAATCTAGCAATATGATAATGTGCAGATGCCATATGCAGTCCATAAGGTAAATTAAGCAAAAGGGGTCTTTTGGTGTTGGTTAATTGAGGTTCTTGCAATTTGGAGTCCTTTTTTTAAAAATAAATAATTTCACCTTTGTTCAAATTTGCCTCTCTAGATTTCAGCTGTAATTAGGAAGTCAATTTTTCTAAAGCAATTTTTACACAGGAAAGACATAGGCAACTTGTTGCAACATAGGTGGGTTAAGCGTGATCTGCTTATTATGTGAAGCAATTGTGTTTCTCTGGTTCACAAATTTTAAACTCACAAGAGAGGAATTTAAAAGTAACTTCAATAGGGAACTTCATTTCCTCATATTATTTCTACTTGAAAAAGAGAAACTGTAACTAAATATGTTAAAAGCCTTTGTTTCAGGCAGTGGCTGATCTTGGAGGTCAGAATGAAGCATAATTTTTAAATGTATCAAAATTTACCTTGATTAGAGTACAGTCACGATAACTAATGTTGTCTACAGACACCCTGAAAAAAGAAAAAAAGAGTTACTATACTTCATGAAACAACACAATATGGCAGTATAAACTATTTTTAAGAAATTCATAAAAATCAGAAAATAAAATGAGCATTACCCTTAGTTTATATCATTATGACCATGTTGTTAAAGTGATTAGACCATTGAGATTATTTAACAAGATACATTTGAGAACTATGCTTACTAGAGAATAGAGATATAGGAGAGAAAGAAAACCTTGGAGGATTAATTCTGTTGCTGAAGTTCTCATACTCAGGATCAAAGTATGGCCAGCAAACTTTTGCCATTTCGTTCAAAGCTTTGGCAAATCAAGTTGATGTCTTTCAAGAGGAATTAGCACTCGCTAGTTTGCTGTTAAGATTCACCAATGTTCAGAGTACTGATTCTCCACCTGTTATATTCATTACTTTTGTTAGTGAAGCAGGCATGCCATATATTTAATTCAGTATACAGCTAACATTGTAGAAATAAACAAATGAAGGAGATTTGTAAACAAGTCCATCACGTCATGCCTAAATTCTTGATGTTTCTAATTTTGGAGATATGCTAAACCTTTTCCAGTATTGGTCCTTTCATCTTTGTCTCTCTATCTCATTATTGTCCTTCACGGCTCCACTAGCAAGCACTAGGTACAACAGCCATATCAGCACGGAAACAAGAGGTGGTAACTTTTTCTAGGCTTAGAATTTAAGTTCCATGGTAAGATTTTGACTTCCAAGGTAAATTCTGGGTCTGGGTCTACTCTCATGATAGCAACGATTCCTTTATGGATCGAAAATACATCTTCCCTCTCACAATATGCGAGCCTTACAATCAAACAAAACCCGCTTGTAATGATGCATTTGTCCCATGTATGATAACAATTAACAAGTTTGTCATATCTAGTTGTAACTTCCCAAGTCAAGACTCAAAATTGCTAGTAAAGTTGTGCTGTGACATAGACCCAAATAATGTTGAAAGCTCTACAACAAACACTTCCCATATTTTTGAAAACTCAAACCACATTTTCTACAAAATGACAGAGATATTAATCTAGATTAAGACCAGATTTGACAAAAAAATGTACACTTCCCAAATATTAGCATATTGTTTCATCATGTAGGGTTAGAGAGAGAGAGAGAGAGAGTAGCAAACAAAAAGTTGGAGAGTTTAGTGTCGTGTGGGTGTGAGGCAACAAAGCCGTATAAAAACTTAAAACTGAAGAGACCGAAAGGTTCCATATGTGAAGTGACATAAAGCTATTGCTATATAGCCTATTGATTCCAACTTCGATGAACAAAATTCTCAAATAGGCCAAAACTCACGATTCATCATTCATGACCATCGGCCATTCCTTTTGGTGATTGGACTTCTTGGACCCATCAAGCATCTAACTGTCCTCTTAGGGAAGGTCCACCTATTGCTATAATTGTTGGATTACATCAGTCTCTAGACTTTATTTATTTTTTTAAAATAAAAATGAAATTGATTCTTCAATAAAAAGTTCACGAAATTTTCACCCTATTGGTTGAGAAAATTCTTCTTAGATTTGTCTTCAACTTTCACTATTTCTCTTGTCAAATAGAGACCCCTTTGGAATAACTCATTTTCTGATTATATCACCCGGCTGTGTCTATGTATAATTTTAAAATTTTTATTTTTGTTCAGTACCGTTATACTTTTCAAGACATGAAGATAAAGGGAAAAGGTATTCCAAATAGACACATTTTGTCACAACAACTTATTTGAATGTGAACCAGTTATTGAAGTGTTTTATGAAATTAGAAGTTTTGTGCATTATTAAGTAGGACTAGTATTTTTTTTTAGCGGCAAGAAAATATATGTCTGTAGAACAGTAATGGGAATGCAGACAAACGTGTCCAGTTGTTGCATCATCACTTTCTGCCGAAACAGAAACAGAGGGCAAAGGCAACCTTAAGTTTGGAACTTTGCTGCGTAATTGAGTAATAGTATTTTATTATTTTCCACTCCAGTTTCAAGAAACTATTAAAATAAACAGAGACAATATTCAATTATCATAGCTCTAATAAGCTGAAACTACAACTTTATATGGAAAAAAAAAAATTCCAAATTTGTAGAGAAATTAAAGTTACTCACTGATATCATAAAAAAAAAAAAAATCACTTGTTCAAGGAAAGTAAATGACAAAAGCTGAACCCCAGATGAGACCTGTAAATTTACAGCATAGGTGAAAACAAATTATGAGAAATTAATTTCTTTCAGAATAGTATATATGCACAGAAATAGAGAGAGATAGTACTGAGCAGAAGTGGTTATATAGATGGAACCCAGAGAGAATAAAATCCTCGAATTTCTCGAGAAGTGCTTTACATGCAGAATTGAACTCCAGAACTAGCCAGACACGTTGAAAATTCATACATATATATATTTTTTAAAAAATAATAATAAAACAAGTGTCATAGAAAAGTCCGAATTCAGAGAAACCAGAGACTAAGGAAAGAAAAGCGTTTACCTTGGAAGTTGCTTGAAAGTTTTTACATCCTCAGAGAGAGCAAAGAGATAGGAGAGAAAGACAGTCACAGAGACACAGAGAGAGAGAGTAATTAAGAGAGAATGGTTTTTAAAGCAAATGTGAACTCATCATCTCTTTATGACCTCTGCTTTGCTTTCGACGTTGGAATACCACTCTTTCCTACTCCCACTCCCACTGCCACTCCTCGCACACGCTACAAAGAAAGTAATGCTCTCTCCCTCTCTTTCTCTCTCTTTCTGTGTGTGTGAGAGAGAGCTGAAGCAAACGCAAAGGGTCTAAAGAAAGAAGGAAATTGGAATCGTACACTTGGGCATGGCGTGGCTGAGGTCTTTAAATAATTACCCATCATTTATTTTATTAGAAAAATAATATATATATATATATATCTATACACACATATATATATGTATATAGATTTGGTTTATATATTTTCAGAATTCAGACAGATATGACGCGGCGACCAAACTCTTCCCTCTGTTTACATAACAACGTTGCTTATAGCCCCCACTGTCCTTTCAGCGCGTGTAGCACGCTCTATTTTTATTTTTATTTTTCTATTTCTTTGTATAAATATATGCAGAAAAATTATAAGTAGTATAGTAATTTTTCTTCTAAAATAAACAAAGTTTAAAATGGAAATAAAATAAAATAAAATAACCAGATGACATACCATAATTAGTAGAGTATACAGTAGAACACCAAAAATGAAACATAAGATTTATATTCCTCCTGAAGTATTTAATAATTACTACTATTTTCAATGTTGGATTTTTTTTTTTTAAAGGTTAAAAATATCATTTTAGACCTCTCTTTCTTCAAGTATATATTGTCTTTTCTTGTTGATTTGATTTTTATGCAAAATACTTGTAATTAGTTGGCAAATTGTTGTACTACAAGGACAAAAACCATAACATTAGCATATATTGGTGGATGTGGAATGGATGCTAATCATGTGTACTAAACACAATAAATGAGCCAACCATATAATTTTTTCTTTCTTATTATTCTATTTCATTTTTGATTTTTTCACTTATAGGAATGATTTTGGACTTTCGTAATATAGTTCTTTTTTTGTTATCCTAAGGTATTTGGACCTAAGATTTCTTTTAAAAAGAATAAAGTAATGTCTTTGTTGAAATTAGAAAAGAAAAGAATAAAACTAAGGTTGAGTGTGGAAGCCCTAAACAACCACATAATTACTATGTTCAACTGTGTGTTACAGTGAACCTTAAGTAGGATATATATAGGAGTTAGGGTACTTTCAATATATTTGGTCATCTTGGGCTATAACATCTTAACGCATAGTAAACCCATCTTTAACACTCCCCCTTAAACTTAAGGTTGAGGCTTGCTGATATCTTTAGTTGGAATATAAGTCTGTAAGGATGCCGTGAAGATGAGTTTAAACCAACTATGAATTACTTGATTGGATGGAAAACAGACTAGGCATAATGGGGAATAAATACAAGAGTTAACAAATTTTGTGTATAGGTTGAACCTTAAAATGATCATATTGAGTGATTTAGTTGTCTCATATGGGAAATTGGGCCCCAACATTAGAATCCTATACGAAAAATGGAGTAGAATAGTCCTAGTCGAAACAATTCAATCCTAATAAGAGTTAATAACCAAAGATTTTGGATCTATTTAATGGGTTGGATACGGTTCAAGTTTCATATTGAGTTGGTTCACGATCAGCTTAGCCTAAAAGAATGAACGTTTCTAACATGACAAATGATGTGACGTTGATGTGGCAGAGGCTACTAATGTGCCATATATGATGACATCAATACTAACGTGGATGACCTAGAATGTGACACATGGCAAGGTGACTTCACATATCTTAATTGACACATGTGGCTTATGGTAAGCAAGGAAGCGTGTGAGAAAAGATCTTGCTAGGATGTGGGGAGGGTATAGTGGTGCGTGCTAGCATGTAGGGAGGTTTGGTGGTGTGTCGGAGGGCATGAGGTGCGTGGATTGATGCATCAATCGTTGTGGTGGTGCATGATAGTGTGTGTGGCTTTCTTTTTGGTTGATTTTTCTACTATCTTGATCAAGTCCTATGCTTTTGAATGGTGGTGGTTGTGAGATGATTTTGAGATAGTGAGTTGTAGTAGTGGCTGCTTGCATTAGTGGCAGCGGCTCTGACGGGCGTTGAAAGATTTGCGATGGTGATGATGCAAATGTGTGTGATTTGTGCTCTTTAGAGTAGATTGAGATGGTTTGTCTTGTGGGTTTATTGATGGTAGCAACACTAGGTGTTTTGTGGGTGGAAGACTTGGGTGTTTTGGTTTGGGTAGGAAATGAAAATTTTGCTAAGAGTTAAAGATCAATTAGCTCTAATACCAAAGAATAAAATATAAAATTGAAGTTGGAATGCGAAAGCATGAAAGAGAGAAATGGTTTGACCTAACGGCCTATGCCCAAGTAATAGAGCATTTTAGGCCTTAGCAACAACATCTTTACTATCTCCAAATGAGTTATGGTTAGCCCTACATGGACTAAAAACATATTTGAACCTGTTGAGCCTTAACATCTTAACACACAATAACCCAACATATTTAACAGTCATCAAGTTATGAACTTTGTAACAAATAAATAATCCCATGAGCCTTGTGAGTTGTGAATGACAAATGAACGTGGGAGCAATGCGCGTGAGATTGGCTTCCCCATTAGGCACGTTGTACACATTGTCACAGTGCTGGTGGTGGTTGTCTTATTTTCTTGGCGTATTCACGGTTATGTACAAATGTTCGAGCGCAGACCTGGGTTTCTTTTAAGACGATAATGCCCTTTTGTGGATTTCGGAAAAACAAAGCGAGTACTTGCGAATAATGAAGTGGATATCCACCGCTGATTTATTATCTACACATCTATTAAAGATGATACTTTTTAAAGGTGATATATATGTTGTTAAGTAAGAGTCTGGAATAATAGGTAGACCTTATGATTCTTCTAAAAAAAATGGTAGACCTTAGGATTTTGGATTTCTAAATGGGAATATGCCATTAGGCCCACCACAATTTCATAGTACAAGTATTACTATGCTTTCTTTTTCGACTATGTATATCATCATGTCCACACATGAATTTGTTTCTCATATTTGAATCCAAAAGATTCAGAGGCTTGTGCTTCTGTGCCATTTAGTTTTCTGTTAAGTAGAAAAGCTTTTTAGATTTTAAAGGGCAAATGCTGCTTTTCAATACCCAAAAGAAAAAGAAAAAGAAAAAGAAAAAGAAAAAGAAAGAAAGAAAAAGCAAAATGGGAGGCTGGTTCCCCTTGAGGACCACCGAATGAGGAATGTTATTATAGCTTCATTTTGTTTTTGTTACACTTGTTCCGCTTTGATTTCAAAAGACAACTTCTTTGAGACTTCTACCTTTTGTTTTGAAGTAACATAAATAGATGTGCTTTTGTTTACTTGACAAATATCAAGCGAAATTGAGTCATTTTTGTTTTTTTTTGTTTTTGTTTTTTATATACGATACGATTGATTTAAATATATATCGTTCGATATATGATGATTACTCTTTATTATTATATCAAAACATCAATTACATTTTGGTATAAGTGATATTTGAACCTAAATTCTTTATTCAATGATAACAAACTGTATCAATTGAATTAATTGAAACTTACTTCACTTCTTCATGGATCATTGTTAAAGCATTAAATATGCAAACAATAAATAAAAAGTTGAAAACTTATTAATTGTATCTTTTCTAAATTAAGAATCGTATAAATTTACTTTTGAAGGAAATTCTTCTTCTTGCTTTAGTTACGTTATGCTTTGAAGAAGTATTTTCTTAATAAATTACTAAAATATAGTAATATACTTATAATATTTTCCTTTTTTTTAATATATTTTTTTTATGCTTTGGACTTTTGTGGCTTTGCCAAATTCTCTTGCAATCATTTGTGCTACCAAACATCATAGGCCATAGTAATCTAAGGAAAATAGTGATTAGGGGTGTGCTAGAAGGTTTATGTTTGGGAGTTTATAAAGGAAATGTCAATCAAAGTACATAAAGCCAAATGAGGTCAAGTAAATCAAAGTAGATAAAACGAAAGGCCTCTTCAATAATTTCATTTATATTTTTTTGTTAATTTTGTTTAAGTGAAAATAGAAGACGAGTAGAAAAATTGTGCAAGTCTAAATACTAAATGCACTGTAAAATAAGTACTCTTTATTCACTATCCTCTTAAATCAAGTTACAAGTTTTACCTCTTCTTAAAAAAAAAAAAAAAAAAAAAAAAAGTTACAACTTTTACCATTTTAATTGGTTATAAACGTCAGCTACTAGTTTCAACTTCTAAGTTAAACAAATAATTTTTTTTTTTTTTTTTGAGAGAGTTTCAACCTATGACGTCCGCTCCTGATGATTGTTTTTTGTCATCAGACCAAGATACCAATCAGTTTTTAGTGTAGGCGGGGATTGAACCCCAGATCTCTTATTCAACCATCAGAGACTTTACCTGTTGAGCTAACTGGAACCCATATAAAAAAAATTTCAAGTACTAACTAGAGACAATCCCAAAATTTTTAGAAGGTTTGTGTGTGGGCGATCATAAAGAAAATGAATGGAATATAATATATAGAGTAGAAATAAATAGGATAGACTGAAGATGAATTAAATATTGATATCTTTAATTGTTTGGATGTTTGAATCAAGGTTACATAATTTGGGGGTTGAATAGAATGAAATTTATATAATAGTATTACTATAATGCCACTTTTAAAATAAAAATATGAATATAGGCACTTAAGGAAAAAAAAAGAAAAAAGAAAAGGTATCAAGGGGACTTAAATAAAAATTAATTAATATACATTTCATTCTCTTATTACTCCCAATTTTGGGATGATTAAAAAAGGATCTATTAGGAAAAGGAATGAAACATCTTACCATTAAACTCTCAAAAAATAAAATGAAAATAATATTTTTGTAATATATATATATATATATATATATATATATATATATATATGTGGGGCCCAATAATTTATGGGCCATGCCCATTTGCTCGTGGAGAGTCCGAAGGCCCAAGCCGAGGAGAGCTATGGACCAAGCCCGATAGTAGAGAGCACCAAACAGTTTTGGGATACAGCCGAGGACAGTTCAGTCCTCGGCAAATCCAAAATCCCACCAAAGAAAAGAAAGGGTAAAACTGGTATAGGACTAAAACTCGAAAGAAGATCTAAAATATCTTGGGAAAGTTATCCTTACTAGCCTTCCCAGCTAAGGCTCTGCACCTACCAGAGCCGTATTCTTCAGCTTTATCAATCATCCCCAACAATGCTGGGATTAGACTGATGGGACAAATATCAGTCTTGTAAAGGTTGACCCTACACGTGGACGAAGGACAGCGAACGCAGGCTAGTATAAAAGAAAAAGTAAGTGAGCCAAGGAGGGGGGCTCTCGCCATCCCACCTGAGGAAGAGACTCCGTGGGGAAAACACCGGAACAACTCATGCTGATCAGAAAGAAAGCCACCATTGGGGAAACGGAGTAGGACCTTAATGCTCCTCGGATCAAGTCCGAGGAGTCCAACCCCATGGGATGCGACACTATAGGGCTCAAATGTTCAAACCCAACTCCCCTTTTTTATATGAATTCCTCTAAAATCAAGGCCGGAATATCGCCCCGTGCCCAACGGTTAGCTTTTCAAGCCCACTCTCTACAAATCATATTGTAAGGGATCTTTCATGTACGAGCCCAACATCCTTATTGGGCCTCAACAGAATCGTGTCCTTACAATTGGCGCCGTCTGTGGGAAAGCTTGCGCGTTGGAGTCAACTCTCTAGCAAGCAGAAATTCCTGGGGTTTCCTCCGTCTCCGGCGACATACAGTTGCTGCTCCAGCATAAACTTCTACTAGGGGCTACGCCTTGCGGTGCCAAGGGCGTGGGCATCCCTAGGGGCTTCCGACCTCAAGTCAACTTTCCCCGCCCTGGTATAGGGGCTTATGGTCGAAAAATAAACCAAATAAAAAAATCCTACAAGTTTTGGACAGAACCAAGGCCTTGTATGGTCCTCGGACTCAAGCCTATGGGGAAACCAAGTACAAAAGGAAAATCCTACAAGTTTTGGACAGAACCAAGGCCTTGTATGGTCCTCGGACTCAAGCCTATGGGGAAACCAAGTACAAAAGGGAAATCCTACAAGTTTTGGACAGAACCAAGGCCTTGTATGGTCCTCGGACTCAAGCCTATGGGGAAACCAAGTACAAAAGGGAAATCCTACAAGTTTTGGACAGAACCAAGGCCTTGTATGGTCCTCGGACTCAAGCCTATGGGGAAACCAAGTACAAAAGGGAAATCTTACAAGTTTTGGACAGAACCAAGGCCTTGTATGGTCCTCGGACTCGAGCCTATAGGGAAACCAAGTACAAAAGGGAAATCCTACAAGTTTTGGACAGAACCAAGGCCTTGTATGGTCCTCGGACTCGAGCCTATGGGGAAACCAAGTACACACAAGAAAAATTACAAGTTTTGGACAGAACCAAGGCCTTGTATGGTCCTCGGACTCAAGCCTATGGGGAAACCAAGTACACACAAGAAAAATTACAAGTTTTGGACAGAACCAAGGCCTTGTATGGTCCTCGGACTCAAGCCTATGGGGAAACCAACTACCTAGAAGAGCCAACAGGGGGTTTGGGCACGGCCTGGACGTTACCTGGACCATAGAATCTATCCGAGGAGAATTCCCCGTTGATAATCGGGCTAACCCCTAAACTACATGGGTTCCCCGATCTATCCTCAGATCCTCAGCACCTAGAGGATTGATGCCGTATAAGACAATGTGTTGCCAAAAACACACAGTCGAAGTCCCTCACTGCTCGGCTACACTCTCGGGCGAATTATTTAGAGCTCATCGTTCTCGGACGATTGCCTTGCATGCATTATGAAGCACTTGGCCATTATCCCGGTTAGTTTTATGAGTTTTAATTCGCTGGGAGTTATCATTATTATGCTTGTTAATGTCGGTAAATTAGAATTAGTAGGTTTCTGTTTCAAGGTTTCCTGCTCTGAATATCAACAAAGGAAAGCACACATGTAGCATCCCATGCACAAAATAATTGTTACAGAAAGGAAAAATATTTAAAAAGAAGTAAATTCATTTTTTATTAAGACAAAGAAACAGTACAGCGTACATTGAAAGAGCATAAATAAGCTTATGCTAAAGCTAACTAGATGAGTGAAAAGAAAAATACAAGAAAATGAAGGTAAAGCCGAAGAAGAAGCACAGATGAGAGGTTGGCTACTACTTCAAGACCTTGTTCTTCCTCAATGCTTTTGCATGCCCATAACTCAGGCAGCAAAAGAACCCAGCTGGGGGCCTGTACCGCTGAAGGAAAGGTGCAGGGAGCCGGAAGTTGAGGAGCCTTCACCAAAAATTTGCCTGCAACAAGGCAGAAGCGCTGATGGCGGAGAATCTTTCTTCTGACACACCAAAATTCTGGCGTGAACAGAACCTGCTTCGGATTTTGACTAAAAGAGGGAGAAACACCCTTTCCCCTCTGTCGAACTGGAATATTCTCTTGAATTTATGCCTCCTTTGCCCGTACCTCACTATCTGGAGTCTCAGGAGGACACGACGACTTTGTGGCGGAAAGAGTTCCTTTGCCCCAACCCTCGCCTCAAACATGATGTACTAGGAGAGGAGACTGAAGGATTTGTGCGAAGGTAAAGCAACTTTCTCTCCTATTTATTTAAAAGATAAGGTGGTGGCATTTAATTCACGCAGCGTCCCAAGGAACGCTACAGACAAAATGTCTCCGGCTCGATTTCCAATGCCGTCTGCAACCCTGAGATTAAAGGAGCCTCGTGAAGGCGCACCTCGAACACTGGGGCGCCAAAAAGTACAGCGTGACCTAAGACTACGGAAATACCCCCTAATTTATGGGCCCAGTAAATTCGCGGCCCAGGCCCGTTCAGCATAGGGGCTCAGGGACAGAACCAAGGCCTTGCATGGTCCTCGGACTCAAGCCTATGGGGAAACCAAGTACAAAAGGAAAATCCTACAAGTTTTGGACAGAACCAAGGCCTTGTATGGTCTTCGGACTCAAGCCTATGGGGAAACCAAGTACAAAAGGAAAATCCTACAAGTTTTGGACAGAACCAAGGCCTTGTATGGTCCTCGGACTCAAGCCTATGGGGAAACCAAGTACAAAAGGGAAATCCTACAAGTTTTGGACAGAACCAAGGCCTTGTATGGTCCTCGGACTCAAGCCTATGGGGAAACCAAGTACAAAAGGAAAATCCTACAAGTTTTGGACAGAACCAAGGCCTTGTATGGTCCTCGGACTCAAGCCTATGGGGAAACCAAGTACAAAAGGAAAATCCTACAAGTTTTGGACAGAACCAAGGCCTTGTATGGTCTTCGGACTCAAGCCTATGGGGAAACCAAGTACAAAAGGGAAATCCTACAAGTTTTGGACAGAACCAAGGCCTTGCATGGTCCTCGGACTCAAGCCTATGGGGAAACCAAGTAAAAAAAAAAAAAAAAAAAAAAAAAAAAAAAAGGGAAAATTACAAGTTTTGGACAGAACCAAGGCCTTGCATGGTCCTCGGACTCAAGCCTATGAGGAAACCAAGTACAAAAAAGGAAAACTACAAGTTTTATACAGAACCAAGGCCTTGCATGGTCCTCGGACTCAAGCCTATGGGGAAACCAAGTAAAAAAAAAAGAGAGGAAAGTTACAAGTTTTATAACTGCTCGGACGGGAAAAGTCCCCGGCCCAAATACTATAAAATGTTAAGGCCAACAAAAGTGTTGGGATGATGGTGGGGCACTCCACTATTCGGTAGCATAAGGGGGCTGTTCATTTTTGCGGGTGATATGTCTTCGAATGATTATTTCCTACACCGAATAGAGCATCCAGTTCTAATCTCGGCATTGTTTCGGGCAAGTATCGTTATTCACAGGTACACACTGCTATGTCAAACAATGCTGTTAAAGTTGACATCTTTTTATTAGCAAGTATTTTGGCCTTAGTTGTCATCGATTCAAATGCTATATTATTGTGCCGAGCAGCGTTTGCAAATTTGTAAAAACATAGAGACTGAACATGCGAAGTGAAATAACAACAATTTTTATTAATATGAAAAATTATTACAACGTACAAAGTGGGGCTCAAACAAGCCTATACAAAAGGTGAGCTGCCGAAGCAACACTAACATTCACAGTACAGATAAGTAAACAGCCAGGTGTCTTTTAAACTCGTCTTCAAAGTCTCTCCAATCTCTGCCTCAGTATTGCTCATATCGAAAGAAGAACCTTCTTTGGAAAAAGATGAAGGAGAAAGAAGAAGAATTTGAAGGAGAAGGAAGAAGAAGATGGAGGAGATGAATGAAGAAGATGGAGGACATGAGTAAGAGAAGGAGGAGAAGAAGAGGGGAAGAGATGAAAAGAAAGAGAGAGGAGCAAAAGAGGAAGAAGGACAGCATCAGGACGGAGCTGGTGCTGGGAAGACTAAGAGAGGAAGGCGGAGGAGGGCACCAGTGAACAAAGAGAGGAAGAAGCAGAGGCACTTGGCCCCTGCCTCAGTCCTGACTCCTAACACACTGGTGCCATGTTAGGTATGCTCGTAAGGAGCCGGGTGGTGCTGATAGTGGGTGTTCTCGACTCAGTCACGACGAAAGTTTGACGTAACGAGCCCCTGCTTCGGATTTTGGCTGAAAGGGAGGTGGGGCAAATCTTAAGTCTCCGCCATCCTTGCCCTGACCGAGCCATTTCGAACTTTATTAGAACATGATGTTTTGAGGAGGGGTATGGTTCCTTCATCACTCGTTATGGTAAATGTATTCTGATATGGGGAATAACAATCGGGTTAAGTGAACGCTAAGGGAGGTTGAGGGTTTCAGATCTCAGAAAGATGGAAGGGTATCTGCACGAAAGTGATGGCTTCCTACTTGCCTTCTTATAGGAAGGGCAAAACGGAAGGTGTTAAATTCATTCAGGTTTCCAAAAGAATCTGAAGAATAAAGATGTGTCCGTTCCACTTCCCCACCTCATCAGATGGGCCGCCGGACGTAAATGAGCCTCGTAAAGGGAAATCATTGAAGGCGCGTCTTGGACAGCCAAACGGCAGGAGCGGGTCACGAGCAAATTAAAGGGAATACCTTGTAAACCGGTGAATTTCCTGGACAGGTGGAAAACCGCCCACATTAATGCAGGGCTAAATTAAATAAGCCATACTAAAGGCCTGGGTTTACCAAAACCCTCCCTTCCAAACCAAGAGGTCGGATAGCAGGGTTTTGAGGGGCTATTGTGGGGCCCAATAATTTATGGGCCAGACCCATTTGCTCGTGGAGAGTCCGAAGGCCCAAGCCGAGGAGAGCTATGGACCAAGCCCGATAGTAGAGAGCACCAAACAGTTTTGGGATACAGCCGAGGACAGTTCAGTCTTCGGCAAATCCAAAATCCTACCAAAGAAAAGAAAGGGTAAAACTGGTATAGGACTAAAACTCGAAAGAAGATCTAAAATATCTTGGGAAAGTTATCTTTACTAGCCTTCCCAGCTAAGGCTCTGCACCTACCAGAGCCGTATTCTTCAGCTTTATCAACCATCCCCAACAATGCTGGGATTAGACTGATGGGACAAATATCAGTTTTGTAAAGGTTGACCCTACACGTGGACGAAGGACAGCGAACGCAGGCTAGTATAAAAGAAAAAGTAAGTGAGCCAAGGAGGGGGGCTCTCGCCATCCCACCTGAGGAAGAGACTCCGTGGGGAAAACACCGGAACAACTCATGCTGATCAGAAAGAAAGCCACCATTGGGGAAACGGAGTAGGACCTTAATGCTCCTTGGATCAAGTCCGAGGAGTCCAACCCCATGGGATGCGACACTATAGGGCTCAAATGTTCAAACCCAACTCCCCTTTTTTATATGAATTCCTCTAAAATCAAGGCCGGAATATCGCCCCGTGCCCAACGGTTAGCTTTTCAAGCCCACTCTCTACAAATCATATTGTAAGGGATCTTTCATGTACGAGCCCAACATCCTTATTGGGCCTCAACAGAATCGTGTCCTTACAATATATATATATATATATATATATTGCATTCCATTCTATTCTTCTCTCCCAATCCTAAACAAGTTAGGCAGTAAATCCATCACTAATCAAGATTATTGCCATTTATGGACATGATGAATGGCTATCATTAGCACAACTGGTGGTTGTGATCACTTTAACAGTTAACCTTTTTTTTTTTTTTTTTGAAAAGACATTAACATTATATCGTTCCAATTTTATCGGATGTCCCCGAAAGGACGAAAAGACATTAACATTAATATATGTTAAGTTTGGATAAGTTCAAAAAATTTAACTTATTTTATAGTTAAATAATATATATGTATAGTTTTTTTAAATACATTAATTCTATCAATCTTAGTTTTACATTAATATATATATATATATATATATATATATATATTTATAAAGTTACCACAATAAAATAAAGTAAAAAAGAAGTTCTCACTTATTTTTATATTTTGGAGGCAATTCTCACTTATTTATTAAGTCCACTAGTTCTACCAAAGTGCGCAATAAAGTCGCAAAGGGACCCAGGGCCACTCACAATTTTGGGGATCCGTACTTACCACGTTTTATTCAAGTTGGGAGTCAATTTGCTAGATTTTGGATATGCACAAAATCTAGAAAACAGAGGGAAGGAAGTAATATATTTATTATGTTTAGGAACTTAATTAGGAGATTCTGACATTTTACCCTTAATTTTTTAAAAAAATTGGCAATATATTCCTGTTTGCAAACTATATAGAGGCGTTCCCCTGTTTCGATACTCGATTACCCTAAAATCGGGTTCAATTAAATACTCGATTCTTAGAAAATCGAGTTATGCCCGATCAAACTTTAAAAAAAAAAAAAAAAAATTTGCATGGAACTCGACTTTCAGGAAATCGAGTTCCATGCAAAAAAAATTTTATAAGTGTGATCACCCCATATTCAGGGAGCCCTATAGTGGCGTTTTTAAGCCCTATAGTGATGTTTTAAAGCCCTATAGCGGCGTTTTCCTGCAAATTTTTTTATAAGTGTGATTGCCTCATATTCAGGGTGCCCTATAGTAGCGTTTTTAAGCCCTATAGTGACGTTTTAAAGCCCTCTAACGGTGTTTTCTTGCAAAAAAATTTTTATAAGTCCCCATACCATGTTCAAGAAGCCCTATAATGGCGTTTTTAAGCCCTATAGTGACGTTTTAAAGCCTTATAGCGGCGTTTTGGAACTCGACTTCCCTAAAATCGAGTTCCATGCATTTTTTTTTTTTTAAGTTTTATTAGGTATAACTCGATTTTCTGCGAATTGAGTATTTCATTGAAACTCGATTTTAAGGTAATCGAGTATCGAAACAGGGCCATATCCCTATATAGTTTCGAAATAGGGGCATATTACTAAATTTTTTAAAAATTAAGGGCAAAAGGCTAGAATCTCCCACTTAATTAGTTAATTTATGGTGTGATTGATTTCATTTCATACAGTAAAACTATATTGGTTTACATTCAATACTCTTATATTTTTTTTTCCTATTTATAACTAAAGTGGGTTAGATATTGCTTGGTTTGGGATAAGACTGAAAAAATTATAAACCCCATATCAGACAAAGAAGTTTGAACTTTGAATTGAAATAACATTTCCATCCCGTATCTTCAAACTATTCTATTTTACCATTTTAAAAGTTACTTTATCTATTATACCATATCATTTTATAATATATCTAACATCCCAACTTTTATTTTACAATACAAATTAAAATAATATAAATTATACAATAAAATAATAAAAAATTTTTCTATCTCTCTCACTCTCTCTCATTTCTATCCCTGCCTCTCCCTCACTTTCTTAACAACTAAACAAACAATCACCACCACGCCATCACTGCCCTCTGCCTACCAAACCCACTAGAACCAAAAACCCAAAAAAAAAAAAAAAAAAAAAAAAAAAACCCACCAAAGACCCAGTAAACCCATAGCAAAAATAACCAAACAACCCACTACCCGCCACGCCACCACCATGCCCACCACTACCCTCTGCTCACCAAACCCACTGGAACCAAAATAAAAAAATAAAACAAAACAAAACCCACCAAAAACCCAGCAAACCCGTAACAAAAACAACCAAACAACCCACTACCCACCACGCCACCGCCACCACCACTGCCCCCCACGCCAACCCAACCAACCAATCCAAATCCAACCTAAACCCCATCAAAATCCAAAATACCAATCCATAGGAATCCAAAATCCAACTCATCCAAACCCAAAAGACAAAAATTAATAGAAAAAAAATCAAACAAACCCATTGGAATCCGCCGTGCCCATGCTGATCTCGCCACGCTGTGACCACTTTGATCTCCGCCATGTCGGGCCCATGCCAATCTCCGCCATGCCGTGACCACTTCGATCTTCGCCACACCGGGACTATACCAACTCCACCACGCTGTGACCACTCTGAATCCAACCCAATTCTAGTGGTGAGCTTGAACGAGAGAGAGAGATGTGAGCAAGGGAGTGAGAAGTGAAGTAACAGAGAATCAAAGAAAAAAATAGAGGAAAGGAAGAAAAGAAAGAAGCAATGGCTGACAGAGGCAAATAAAAAAGAATATAAAATTTATCCAAGTTGCTACAATATCGTTGTATATAAGTAAGACGGTACTATAGCACTATTGTAAAAATTTTTACAAGTAGAAGACCGGGTAATGAGCTTATTTTGTGCCTTTGATGCTAAATCTCCCTACATATGCCATTTGCAATGCCAGATGTAATGCTCTAAGTATATCCTACATTTGTGTCGGATTGAAAGGTCTAGCAGCAAAGTAAATCTACTAGAAGCAAAATCATGGTTCATAAAAAAAAAGAAAAAAAAAAGCATCAGAACAAAGAAATAAATAATTGTTCCAACGATTAAATACCCTAATTCCTTCTAGTTATGGTGAAGTATAAAAATAAATCTTTTGATGGTTGATTGGTTGGATTATTTTTTGTTATAACTCAATTGATTCATGAGGATAGGTAAGTAGATGGGGATCCACGTAAGTCTTCACATTCTAACTTGCTTCTTGTTTTAAAACCATGAGAAATGGAATCAAATTCCCACCTAGTTCATAAAAACAAAACCTCAACCATTTTTGCTATTTCATAGGTTCTCAAAGTTCATCTTTTCGAAAGAGTGGGGATCACATGCTCGGGATTTTTATGATAATTTTTATTAGCTTTGATGCCTTACTTTTATAGTTCGCAAAATATATCACACTTGTCCACACTGTTTTTTTTTTTTGGATAGTAATAGCCAAAAAAAAGCTAAAATATCCTGAGGTTTACTAGCATTTGTACAATCTTATCTCCCCTGTACAAAAAGTAGTTTCTTTATCTCATCCAAACTTAGAGCCAACTTAGCCATCTGGGAGGCTGCTAAGAACATTCGCATCAGCTCATATAAAATAACATAAGATCCAAAATATAGCTAATAAAGTCTAAAAATCACCCACATTAGATTATGATTTGGTTAATCAAAATGAGATTTTGCTACAGTGCTTGTGAAAATGTACAAGTCTCTGTAGTTTATACAAAAAATTATTTCTTTGCATTTTTCAAGAATAAAGAAAGAGAGTGAACGATAGTTGTTATGTGTAAAAAAAGTAAAATGATTAAAAAAATAAGAAAATTCAATATTTTATTAAAATAGAGTATAAAATAGATAATGAGATGTGAGTGTTTGAAAAATTGTTAGTTAAAATAGAAAAAATAAGTTTTTATTCTAAAATACACAATAATTTTTGCATAAGCTGATATGAATGCTCATGGTTGACATCTCCGTTAAGAATGCATATCACAGATATCTATAAAGTAAAATACAGTGTATATATATATATACACACACATATATATATATATATATATATATATAATAAATCTTTTATCAAATGATTGTTTTTATTTATTTATTAGAAAAACCTCTTAAGTCCAGCATGAAACTTCACACCAACTCATACCAACTCACCAGATTCCTCTAAAATTACATCACAGAAGCCTGCTTCATATGCAAACCGTAAAGCAGAAGGTGCTGTACAAATCCTAGAGTCACTAGATGAAGCAAACTGTTATGTGCCTATTTTATTTGAGTTGTTAAATAAATAAGGGGTAGAGATATTTATTCAAATAAGTTAGTTTGTAGAATTAGTTAGATTAATTTGGATTAAGATTAGTTTTATTGATGGATGATAGGAAAGTACTCATCTTATCTTGATGGAAGTCTTTCTTGTATAAATTCTTATATTAACAATAAATAAAATAATAATCGTGCATGAATATCTGAGTACATTGTTAGTCAGTCTAACATGAAGGACTGAATTTTCTCGAAATAGTTAATTCATCAAATTAAGAGGTCTTAGTTCTCTCGAAGTAACCAACCAAATATCCGGTCCATAACACAAACCAGCAACCCCTTGTGCAAAAAGCAGCTACAGCATAAGTTGACCTTCATGATCATGGAAAAATAACACCAATACCCATGATTTTGCCAAGTTTCATAATTCCCACCAAGTACATAACTGCTAAAGAAAGTAGAAGAAAATGGAAAAAACAGTTTAATCAGTTGCCAACGGTGGACTCCAGAAGTCCTCGCGCACTTGTCCACTTTCTGGTTAAATTATTCAGTTGGGAATAACATGACACTCTTGATTTGATTAGTGCTTCATTGATTAATGATTAATCTTGTGTAATGGCATTTTTATCATGAAATGGCCCATGAGAATATTACTAAAAACAAAAGTACTTGGAGATAAAGTTAAACAATTAGTCTGATGACACGTTGATGTTGAGCATAAAGCTAGACTTAACCTAGTGCCTCAGACAGTAGACATGGACTGTCATTGAAGAGTAAGTCTACTATCGTATCAATTTTTACAACTTCGTCAAAACTTTGTCCTGTAGCAACTTGCGAGTGGTGGAAATAAAATGATGGATCTATAATTCTATCACTCACAAGTTGTCACGTGGCAAAGTTATGGCAAAGTTATGGAAATTGGTGTGGTACTAAACTTACTTGTCATTGAATTAAAGATAGAGAAAGCTTAAGGACACAAATTTTTTGTCATAGTTGTAATATAGTTGATCATGAGCGAAGGAAGTAAAAATGGTGGGTTCTAACTTTAAGTGAAAGCGATTGTTCGTCACTTACAATCAACCACGTTAACAAGTTGTGGACATAAAAGAACATTTAAAGATATATCAAAATGAGTCTTGTTAATGGGTGTCTTTGAGGCATTTGTTAATAGACCATTTTAGGAAAGTTTTAATACTGTTTTAATAAGAAATATATACAAAAAGCTTTTTTTTTTTAAAAAAATATTTCTTAAATCAATGCCCTTAGGGTATCCATTAACTTTTCCTTATCAAAATAATAGAATGTCTCAATTCTTGGGGTTCAATAGAAGCTGGGATATTAGTGCTGAATTCAGTATTCATTAGGTTTTGGGGGATAGATAGGGACGAAACTAAGATTCGTGCTTAGGGGGGGCCGATGTATAAACCAAAAAAAGTTTTGAGGAATTTTCAAAATTTATCACATTAATTAACATTACAATCCAATATTTGCTGATGCCATTAAAGATCATGTTGCAATAAACTAAATTTATGTTCTATTTTGTTTTTAATTTTGGTTCATCTAGAGATTATTTTTATTATTCTTGGGACAATTGGGTTTGTTTTGATTAGAGGATTTTATTATTTTTCATGGGGCAATCGGATGAACCAGCAGATACTTTTTTATTTTTGGGTCTATTGGGTCAATTTGTAAATCGTTTTGGAGGAGAGGGGCCAAAAGTATATATTTTGGGGTGCATCTGAAATTTTTTGGAAATAAATATATACTAACCATAATTTTTGAAAAATCTTGGGGGGAGGGGCACCTAGTTCCGGCTCTGGGGGTAGAAAAGATGCTGCCCTGTGTAAACCCAACCAAGGGAATAACAAAACAATATAATTTCTAATGTAGTATTTTATTATTTAGTCCACATATTTTGGAATTCTTTTAAGTGATGTCTACAAAGAAAGGGGTAGTCAATTGATTTTGTGGAGATTCCTTATGTCAAAGTGCCCATGTTTTACAAGAAATATTTTGTTCAAAGTAGAACACTACTTAGGCTATTTGTCAAAGGATTGAAAGCTCAGGGATAAAAAAAAGGTAAAGGATTAACGACAACGCTAAGTGGTCTGGTAGAGTATTTGTTTTGATTTTGACAGAAAGAGTAAATAATCGAAATTTCTTGAAGATAGTATAAAATATTGGAAGGCAAAAGTAGCTTGTCCCCTCTATAGCACGGAAGAGGATAGGTTCTTTCAGATAGGTAATGAATGAGATCCAATTTCCAAGTCATGTCCACTTGTACCACTAACTATTTAATTAACCAGGTTTACCCCATAGAAGAATATGCTTAGGCTATTGCTCCTAATGCTTATGTTCAAAGTTCAAACCATTAGTACATCAATTTTCAAGACATAATTTCAGTAAATTTAGGAGTCTCTCAAATCATGATTTCAATGAGTGACATATAGTCATTTTAAGTGCAATACCAAAAATATTGTTAGAACCTATAATTTTTTAAAGGGTGGCAATAATATATGACAAATAAGCTAACATGTTATATTTGAACACATCTTCAATAGTAGGTTTCAGTTAGTTCAACTAATACATTTTTAGATGATTAAATAAGAGATATATTAGTTTGATGATAAAGAACTATCATCAGTAAATTGAGGAGTCTCTCAAATCATGATTTCAATGAGTGACATATAGTCATTCTATGTTCAATACCAAAGATACTGTTAGAACCTATAATTTTTTAAAGGGTGGCAATAATATATGGCAAATAAGCTAACATGTTATATTTGAACACATCTCCAACAATGGATTCCAGTTAGCTCAATTGATAAAGTCTTTTATGATTGAATAAGAGATGTATTGGTTTGATGATAAAGAATTATCATCTGAAACAGACGTAATAAGTTGAAACTCTTTAAAAAAAAAAAAAAAAAAAAACTCCAACAAATATTCCAGAAATATAATCCAATCCTATTGTAAGGATGTGCATGGGAAATACTGAAAATAGAAGTTTAATAGTACCAACTACAAAGTGAGTCAATTTCATACTGGAGCCATTTTGATTTAGTTTAGGGAACAAAATATTTTGGTATTAATTGATACTGGTGTACCGTTTCAGGATTATCACTATTTATATATATATATATATATATATATATGTGTGTGTATTTATTTATGTAAGTGTGAATTTATTAATTTTTACGTTTATGAACATCAAATTTAAAATCCACATATTTTATAAGCCTAAATGTTTGTCTAAGTACATTAACCAATATATAAACTTAAGGCGAAAATATCATTTTGATCCATACATTTTAGGGTCATGGTCAATTTGATCCTTACATTTTGATAGCAGTCAATTTGGTCCCTATTATTTTCAACTTACAATCAATTTAGTCTCCATTGTTTTTTTTTTTTTTTTTTTTGACTGTGAAGATAGAATTTTTATTGAAAATTGGGGTTGAAAAAGACCCCCATTAAGTATACAGAAGACAAGGACAAAAACCAAAGCCTCCCCGTGGCATAAGGATACAAACCAAGCAAAAGTAAAAGGAAGCAAATAATGGCCAGGAGCTGAAAAACACGTAGTTACCCATCACTGTGCCTTCAGTTGCTTAGTTTGGTTCGGCTAGATGACTATTCCATCACTGTGCCTTCAGTCTCCATTGTTAAATACTAACAGAAAATGCCTACATGGCAAATGGTATATACTGTTGGCACACTTCATGCCTACATGACTTATAAAATAATATTAAAAAATTTCAATCAACATGAAAAAATTGCCGCATCAACATTTATATTAAATTACAATTTTTTTTCGGAAAATATAATAAATGAAATGAATAAAAAAATGTATAAGAATCACACTTCTTTTCTTTTCTTGGCAACCAAACACAATACAAACATTGAAAAAAATCTCAATACAACTATTCTGCGGTGGGTTTATTTTTCAATTGAAATGGTTGGGTTTGATTTTTATTCAAATCCAAAGTTTTCTCTCTCTCTTGGAAATACAGAAAACCAAACTAAAAGAGAAGAACCCAAAAGCAGGTCCCAAAACTTCAATCGTATTGACCATAACTCAAGTAAATGTTCAGATCATAAATAGCCAAAAAAATAATAATAACAACTCACTCCTCTGTGCTATATAATCATGCATGAGTACAAAGTTCAACATAAATTCTCACTATGACAAGCGATTTGGTTAGTTAGGGCCAAATTTTTTTATTTTCATTTTCTCACAATTTCTCGGAAACCAAACGGTGGGTAAGCTTCAACCACCTGTCCCTCTATACCTTGCCGCCGCTGCAACCTAACCACTGTAGAGACCTAAACCTCTGTCGTAATGCAACCCCATTTGCCACCTATCAGCCATTGCATGACCCAAACACCCAACAAGAATTGCAAAAGTCGTTGCCATTGAGGAGTCACATCAGGTCAACAGAGATGTGCTGCTGTTAGGGTTGGAGTCCATTGCCACTGCTAGTACAGTATATTGTTAGGGTTGGTGAAGGCAAAAGAGATCAATTTCATGTTGGTGATGTTTTGTTTTGAGTCTCAACTTTCAATACACAGATTTGGACGTGGTTTTGTTTTTCTAAGTTGTTTGTGGTTTTACAAGAAGGGTGTATTATGTTTGGTTACCTGGAAAATGGAAGAAAGAAAATGAATTAGAGAGTGATTGTTTTTGTTTTTGTTTTAAATGAGGAATTAATTTTGTCTTTTTTTTTTTAATTTTTATTTTTTAATGCTGATGTGGCAATTCTTTTTATGTTAATTAAAATTGTATGAACCAGAGGTGAGACTGTTGGGCTTGATCTCACTTGGGCTCACAATTTATTTGTAGAGTGGGCTTCAAGATTTCCTACTCTGGGTCGTTCCCGGCAGAGAGACTCAAAGCAATATTCATTCTCTCTTCCTCCTTCACTATTTTCTCTCTTTTTTTTTTTTTTTTTTTTTTTTTTTCTGAACCCCCTCCTTTTCCCAAACTTTTGCTATTTATAGCTAAGGTTAGTGGGGAGATTATGATTACAGCCACTGCTAGTGCTATTGAAGGTCCAATATTATCTGCTTTAAGTGGGTGTTTAGGTGAGAGTGGGATGCAGCAATTATGGCCTTGGAACTTGGTTCCATCTTAGTCGATTGTGCTTGGTAATGCAGTTCCCCGAGCATTTCATGATTTTCCCGGACAGGGTTCATATGCTTGTTCGGGAAAACTTATGCCAAACACTTCTCAGGATTCGAGACCCAAAACTTGTTTTTACATGAAGGCAGTTTCAAGAAGGGCTTAGGGCAATAGGGCCGTTCCAGTGGGCCTGGGCCCAGGGCCCATTTAGGTCTTGGGATCTCGGTGCCGTACAAAAATTATTTAATATTATTTTATAAACCATGTAGGATTGAAGTGTGCTAATAGTGCACACGATTTACCACGTTGACATTTTCTGTTAGTTAGTTAACGGTAACGATCAAATTGACTACAAGTTGAAAATAACAGAAACCAAATTGATTGTTATCAAAATGTAGGGACCAAATTGATTGTGACCCTAAAATGTAGGGACCAAAATAGTGTTTTCGCCTAAACTTAAATAACATGTGTTTTAAATATTATAAAAATTAAAATTTTGATATTTTTAATTTATTTATTGTACCAGCCGAAAGTCTCGAAACACTTGAAATACAGGGACGGCTTGATGCATTTGGGGGCCTAAAGCGAATATTGATTATCTTATTTTAGATGTAAAATTACTACTAATTAACATTAACTATGTAGAATTTTTTCTTTTTTTAGAAATTTTATAGACAGAAAAAATTTGACAAAATTTTTCATATTTGTTGAAAATATCACTATAATTATTTTTTTGTTATCAACAACATGCTACTTAGAATTAGTTGTAAAAAATATTGTGGACGTTGCATTTTTCTCTATTTTTTATTTGTTTTTCATTTGGTAAAAAAATATTATTTTATTTATTGATTATAAATAACACTATTGGTTAAAATTTGAGGGTCTTTTTTTATACTTGGGGCCTTAGGCGACTGCATCTCTCACTCTACCATTCAGCCGCCCTGTTGAAATATACTCAATACATGTCAATACAGCTGGGTATTTTTTTGGTACATTTTTTAGAAGTCCAATACCAATTTAATGAAAAATATAATACATTTTCTCAGTGCAACTGATACTAGTACAGTATTGACTTCTCTATTTTATACTTGCCAATGAAACTCATTTTGTCGAGTCACAACACAGCTAAGAAATTAGATATAATCAACCATGCATGCATGCGCGCGTCCCGCAATATTCTAGTGCTAGGTTTGAGGCTTTCTTCCTGCTAGAACTAACATTTATGGGGATGAGAAAATTATAGAGATCGAGCAATGGTTTGAGATGATAGCAAATAAGAAATAAACTTGACGTATGGAAACAAAATTTATAAAGAAAATAACAATGATTATATCAAATGATGTTTCTTATTTTTAATTAATAATTGACCAAAAATTTAGTTTATAGACACAGATTGTTTTCATTGAAATTTTGACATGTTGGGTTTTCAGTTTTTCTTTTGTTTGTTGTATGTTATTGTGGTAGATTCAAGTAAAGAGAGTGATTGTTGGGAAGGGAGGTAGCTAGTGAGCTCGAGTAAAAACAAAACCCACTAGATATACAAAACCTATCGAACAAAATATATATATAAAAAATCTCATAATCTAACATGAAAGGGATATACGTGACATCGATCATTTATGATTGATATGTTTTTTTGTAGGAGTCGTAATAATTTCAATTTGTTATTCATCAAAAAAAAAAAAAAAAAAAAAATTCAGTTTGTTAATAAAAAAGCTAGCGTGGACGGCCTAGAAAAACTGGGTAGCTGTAAAACATATGCAAAGGTGGCCAAATTGCAAAGATTCCGTATCCTGCTATCTTTAAGTGCATCTCCAACATTAATGTATTCACCACACGTTTTTTTTTGGTCCCCAAATTGTGACTACTGTTGGATGCGTCAGCGTCACCTTTCGTTCTCAGCTCTCTCATAAATCATAATCATATATGTCTCGTCGCCCTCATCTATCACTATCAGCAAGAAAGCAAAACTCGTTGCTTTGTGAAAAGAATTATGGTGTTTTTCTTTTTTGAATAACACCATAATTCTGTAAACTGGCTGTAAACTTTCTGTTTTATACAATTTTACAATTCAGAAGCAGTTGAAATCGTGATTTCTAGGTGAAAACAGTTTGTAGGTAATAAACTCTACTCTAGGAGGATCCACATCAGTTGAAATTAATGTTGGACCCTGTTTTCAGTGTTTTGTCCACACCAGATTTTGCATGAACTTCTATAACAAGATTTTTACACTTTGTTTGGTTGCAACTAAGAGAAGAGAAGAGAAATGAAATGAAGAAAGAAAAAAAAAGAAAGGAAAAGAAATTATTTCTCTGTTTGGAAATAAGAAGAGAAGAATTATTTTGCTTTCCTTTATTTGGCGTACGAAGGGAAAGAAATTGAAAAGAAAGATATGTCCTTTTACTTTTATACCCACCTAAATTTGAGAGAGATTAATGTAAAATCTTGGACAAAAATGTAAATTTCATCTCATAAAAAGTCCAGGTGTTAATTTTTAAAGAGTAATACTATCGTCACAAATTATTTTACAAAATTTTTAGTTATTACAAATTGCTGATATGACCAATTTTTTATTCGTTTTCATTTAGACTCACTATAATATCACTTTTTTCATCTATCAATAATCATTCACTATAAATTTTTCTATGTTCATTTTTAATTGCTCAAATTATCAAGTTTTATCTTCAATTTGGGCCAAAAAGGGAGGACTGGAAAAAGTGGGCGAAGGGGATATTTTATATTCCTTCTTTCTCCTTTCTCCTAAAGCAACCAAACGAAAGAAATTGTCGGTGTCTCCTCATCTTCTCTCCACTTCCCTCGTTCCAAACACACTGTTAATGTCCATTTTGATTGGTAGATCAATCTCAGTCTCTCAGGGCGCATAATTCTGCCATCATGATTTTGGTGAGGATCCTAATTTTTATAGACGGTTAGAAACCCCTAAAGCCAATTTCATTTGCTAGTTAGCAGTGAGTTATCTTGTGTTGAGTTTGAACATACCTTCCAGAGGAGCACTCATTCCTAATCTTATTGGATAAGGTGAAAGATATTTCAATGCATAATGCCCGAATCTTGTTGGGCACTACAACACTGGCTTTGAACTGTTGTCCTTTCATCATCTTCTTGTTAATTTCTTGTGGGCCAAATTTTGCCGACAAACTGTAGAACAAGCATCACTACTCTAGAATCTAGTGGCCGTTTGCTAGAGTTGTTAAACAACTTATTTTTAGTTTTTAAATAATATTACACATATTTTTATACATTTTTTTATTCACATGTATTTCAAAAAATTATAAACAACATTACTCAAACTTCTCTATCAAATGGGCCCTAGATATTTTAAGCTGTTGTGATTCAAGCTACCGAAAGCTATAGCGTATTCACACAATTAATAAAGTAAAAAATATTCACACAATACAACAATATTTATTTAACTTAGTTCGGCCATCTCCAAAACTATATTTATAGGCAATGTCAACCGAAATTCATTATCAACCATATAGATTAAAAGTTTACAATCATTTTCAATTAAATCTTACAAACCAAACTCACATACTCACAAAAACAACTCTAAAAACAATTCACAAACTCATAATTCCAAAAGTTATACACCCAATAACTGTATCACAAAAAAATAGAGAAATACTCTTTGAAGAAACCGTTCTTCTAAAAGTCTTCTTTCCTCCCCATTTGGGAGGACTCTCATTTAATCCTTTACAAAAATTCCTATTTGTAATGCTTCAATTCTATCTCCTGATTGACAATGAATAGTTAAAACTTCTTCAAGAAGGAACCTTCCTTATGTAATAAGGAATTTTTTTTTTTAATAATAATAATTTTTTTAATAAAATGGTTGAACACTGTTTTTCTCACAAGTGATAGGAATATTACATATTTTATTACATAAGTCTCACAAATTGATGTAACACCAATTATAGAAAACTTAATTCAAATATTCATTAATTAAATTGTTGAAGTTCATTAATCAAATTTATTGTCATATTAATTTGTAAAAATTTTGTAGTAAAATTTTAAGTAACTTTGGCATTTTCCTTTTCACATCTCTAACTAGGTCTCCAAAACACTAGACAATTGAAACCCTTAAACTAGTTGAAAAAAAATGTTGTAGATATGTCAAATCATTAATGATAATCAATTTTCCATAATAGTGTAAGATTTTAATTTTTGTAAACCAATATTCTACAAAGTAGATTGTCAACATATTAACCACACAATCTCCCACGTAGCCATTCACCAAACAATTCTATCTAGGCTGTTTGTCGTTGGGAAGGAGGGAGGTGATGCAAGTGGCATAAAAATAAGTTTTTTTTTTTCACCATTAGCCACATCAATATTTTTTATTCATCACTTAATGGTAGAAACTATTTTGGTACAATATCAAAAGGCCAGAGACTAACTAAACTAATACATATGAAATGTTAGGAACTAAATTAACTTACAATGTAAATATTAGAGACCAAATTGATTGTTTACCCTTTTTTTTTCCTTAAAAAAAAATATCATGCTAACATGCGTAGGACGAAATTTAGTTGCAATAAAGACATGACGAGGATTTCTCAAAGTGATGTGGGAGGCTCAAAGAGCTATTTATTTTAATTTAGTATTAATTACATTTTGCAAGAAAATTGAGTTTTTGGTCAATTGTATTTTATTTTTAGGTCCTAATATTTAATTATGTATATTAGTATTTTATTTAAAGTTAGGATTACTTTTGTAAATCAATAAGTAGGGGTATTTTTTTTTTCTCCCACCTTTGTAAGAATTATGGTTTAGTGCTCCTGTACAAGTAAAGTATTGTACTCCAATTAATTAAGGGAAAATTATTTACTGAATAAAAGTTTCTATTGAAATTGACTATATGATCTGGTGGTGCTGATTCCAAACAATCCAATGTTAATTTATTTTATTTTTAAATTATGTTAATTCCTAAGATTTTATCCTTTATTTTCTTCTTGCTTATCAAAGTCCTATCTTATTTTGCAGTTACAAAATTTTGAGGATGTCATTCTAGGAAGAATGAACACATTATTTAGAGTGTTGTATCCATGTTATATCTCATGTGTTGCATCAATATCGTTGTATCGTACATATACCCATATCCGTATATACCCATATCCGTGCTTCTTAGCCACCTTCGTCCCGGGCCTCATTTTGGCCAATGATCACCGTACTGCTGCGTATAAACTCTAATACATAGCAGGAAAAAGACACGTGCACTTTTAGAGCTAATGATGCTTTTTGCTAGGGCTTCGAGAAAAAAGGGACACACTTGTAGAAAAGTATGCTGTATGTGTGGGCTCGTGTGTTTATATACATATATGTAAGCGCAATTGGTTGAATACAAAGAATGTAACTTTTCAAAAAAATCAAGCATCAAATGATTCATTTGATAATATATGTTTTTAGTTGCACCATGAGTGCCAAGAAAGTAAGAATCACGAGTAGCAAAAAAGAAAAAGAAAAAGAAAGCAAGAATCACATTTGGTGGTTCATAGAAACCCTCCAATAGAGATTGATCTCAGGACACATTACACATGTATTTTTTATTATCCAAAAGGGCCCTGTTATGATTATGCCTAGCTAACTTCTTTGTGCTCTTTCTCTTCTCATGCTCCCCATTTTGTGGGGGTACTTTTCCAGTCCACTATCTAAACTAGCTTTAATTTTTCAGAGTCAATACATACAAACAAAGAGATGAGAGTATATATGACATATAAGGCCTGGAGAGATGTATCATATGTTTGAGCTCACTGTTTTAGAAAAGATGTTTTATTTGATATCGATCATTTAAGCATAATAAGAAATAAAAGGGTTACAAGAAATCATACATTATTTTCATAATTTGATAAGGCGATATAGCTAGCTAGGTTGAAATTAATATGTTCAAAATTAATTTTATTGGTCTATCATTGACAATATTCTTATGCTTCATTTGTTTTGACATAAAGTATTTTTTTTGTAGAAAATTATTTTCAATTGAAACTTTTTTATGACAAAATTGCTCTTTTTTTTTTTTTTGGATATTATTTATATTTCTAAAAATGCATTGAAAAATATTTACCGTTGTTATTGGCTTGTAGGAAAAATCATAAATTTTCTTATATTTTTGATGTATAAAATTTTCTTATATTTTTATATAATATTAAATAAGAACTTTACTTTCTCAAAAAAAAAAAAAAAAAGAACTTTAATTCACCACTTTAAAATATTAATAAAAATACAAAAATCAATCTAAAAAGCAAGCACAACCAAAATAAAATTATTGAAAAATACACCAATAAATACAATCAAAATAAGAGAACAACAAAGAAAACTAAAAACAATTAATATAAAAACTATAAACCAAAGTTAAGATTTACAAGCATAATTGCAAACATTTGAAACCTCCGAAATGACATTAGAAAATTATTTTTGTGCATTTTTTAAAAGTTTGGGGATGATTCTTAAAATTTGAGGACATACTGTGGTCAATTTAGACATTTCAAAAGGCATTTTTGCTTTTCGATGTGTTTTTGTTATTTGTGGTTTTAGGGGATATTTCAACCATTTGAGGGTTTTAAAGGAATTTTGGTCATTTTGGAGGGTTTAAAGTTAGTTTTTGTTATATTTTCTACGTTGCCAAATATTTTGGTCATTTTAGAGGGCTTCTTTTCTTTTTCATTTTGAAGGTTTGGAAGATATTTTGTTCATTGTGTAGGTTTCAATGGTATTTTGGAGGTTTTGGGTATATTTGGTCATGTTTTGAGATTTTATGGCTACATTTGTCATTTTAGAGATTTTAGAGATATTTTGGTTATTTAAATTTTTTTGAAGTATATTTTTATTAATTATTTTTGAGATTTAAAGAGTATTTCATTCATTTGGAAGGTTTCAATGGTATTTTGTAGGTTTAAGTTTATTTTGATCATTTGGGAGATTTTGGATATAATTCTATCATTTAGAAGATTTCTATTCTCTTGAAGAGATTTATAAAAAAAATTTAGCCTTAAAAAGAGGCCATTTTTCCTGGTTAACAAAAAATGATTTTAATTTGACGAACTTTTTCAATATTTTCAAATACTTGAAAATGAGAAAACATTTTTAGGAACATTTTTTTATGCCAAAACAAATAGGGCCTTATTAAAATGGTAGAACATCTTTTGAGTGAGAAGGTAACACAAAATAGAATCATAGTAAAGCTAGATATCATTTTAACTGAACAAAAGCCTTAAAAAGTCAAAGAAAGGACTCTGGAGTCCACTATAAATTTGAAAAATTCTAACAGAAATATGTTTATTTCAATATGATAAAAACAGTCTAGAACAATATAAACTTATAGGAGCTTTTTAGGGTTTTCTAACAATATGATGTGAAAATAAAATTTCAAAAATAATCTCAAATTTCCTACAACTTTGCTAAAAGAATAAATTAATGAAATAAAATAATCTAAAATAAAACAATCAAATTTAAGCTTGGAAATAAATATCAATGGACAAAAAACAATGAATTATGTGACATTTTGTCTTAATTTCAGATTATCCTGCTACACAAGAAATTTTAAAGACACTTGTTTTACATCAGTCCCCTGAATAGGTGAATAATTCACCTATTAGATAATCTCTATACATAGAATGGGTGACCAAGTGCACAGGAAAATCAACCATGTACGCACTTTCATTGATTTCATGTTATTAACGTTACAACTCAGACTCATCCTCCTGAACTTCTAAGCATTTTGTGCATGAGGATGCACCATCCTACCTACAAGAGGTGATTGTTTTTTTAGTTGTTTCCTTATACTTTGCATGGACTTTGTTCTCATCCAAGACATCCATCATCTCGAAAAAAATTTCTACGTCTTACAGTCAATCAAGGAAAGACTCGATATTGATATTCCCATATGAATTAGGAATATAGACCTTTAAACGGTAACCCTTAACCTCTTTGTTAAGCTGCGCTTCCCTCTGGTTTGCTACGTACCCTCCATCTTCATCTTCACAACCATTCTCACAATCTAATGGCCTATGGTGATTGAGGATCGTACCACGAATTGAACTGCAACCATTGCCCTTAGCACCATCATCTTTGTTAGCTTTGTGATTCATGTTGGTGTTAAGTTCAATAGCTGTTAATTAATATCTCACAAATCTCTTGGAATTCACGTTCAGCACTAAGCAAAAGCAGAAATGATTGGAGTAAGGATTGCCTACCTAGGGCCTATGCACCAACCGACACTATAGGCTCCAACCTAAGTGTCCAAAAATGGTCTTGGCACAATTGATAACCTAAGATCAATTCTAATAATAACAAATACTATACTACATTCATTACACATATTCAAAATATGTCAGTTGACAAATTAAAGTTTGATAAAATTTGCCAGCTTCTGTTGTTCAGGTCATAATTAGAGATGGGACTAGGCCTAGATTCTTTTATTTCTCCCCTGTTTAAGTTAATCAATAAAGTCGTTATTTAGCAACACACACAAAAAAAGAAAAGAAAAGAAAAGAAAAGGTTCGATAAAAATTGTAAATTGTAATCCCTATAAAATGTATATATATATAAAAGGGCAATACTGTTTTGCTATCATTGTTATTATTGTTATTACCATTGTGACAAGGGTGTTTTTAGGAAAAAATAAACTTGTTACATACAAAGAAGCCGACAACTCCATTGAGCCTGTCAGCTTCATACGCGTGTGAAGTAGTACGAAATTGACAACGCCATAAGCCGACGACATTACCCCAATACTTGATGGCATTTGCATGAGACGATTGGAATCCCTAGGCCGACAAAAAGAGAGAGGCTGACGGGCGTAAAAGAAGCCAACAGGAATAAAGAGCATGACGAGTCCAACTTGGCCTTGCTTGACCCCATGGATATCTATACAAGGAAATATCTTGCACCCCACAATTAACTCTAATCAAGGGAATCCTTATAAGGAAAGGATCCCCCAATTATGTGTATTTATGAGGATCTTCCCTATAAGGAAAGACTTTCTCGTCCAAGAAACGAATGCCAGCTTTACGCTATTATAAAAACTTCAAAACCCTCATAGTACACATAATTTACCCAAGTTTTGGCACTCTAAAGTTGTGAAAGTTCTCTAACTTAACCTTCGGAAGGTGTTTGGCCGGTACCACACCGATACTATCTACAAGGTCTTCTTTATTTCTGTTTCATAGGTTCTGTTTAGAGCACGTGATGACCATGCGACTCACTGTCGATTTTGGCATCATCACATTGTATAGTTCTCATCATTAGCAATAGTGCTAAACACAAAGTCCAATAGACGTCCTAATAAAATGGTGTATCTTTGGCGATAATTGCATATCTGCAATTGTCAATGTCAAAAATCAAAATTTGACATGAAGAGAGTTAAGAAGGACAAAAGAAAAGATATACATACAATTTAAATGGCTCATCGCATATACGCATGGAGCCTACCAATATCTTGACTTTAGTGAGTTCGTCTGAATTTGAAAAGTTCATTCATGGTTGCTTTAAATTGTATGGACTAAGCCAAAACCCTGATCATTCCCCCATAAATTCAACGTTGTGGTGGGTACTGTTATCTGGTCCAACTTAGAGAAAAAAATGGCTATTAATTTGACACTGGCTTTTGGAGATTTGTTCATATATCCATGCATGGACCTACTAATACTAGTGAATCCAAGACAGCCGCTTAAAGTAAGGAACCTTTAAATTTGTTTACTAATCAAATGATGCAACGTTATTATTAGAGGGCCTCAGCATTTCCATTCGATTGTTCTTCTGGAACTGACTTAAGAAAACACAAACTCTAAGTTTTGACGACATGCCAACAAGATGAGTGGACATCAATTGTGACTCTGCTGCCTGGAATCTTGAATCCATTATTGATCATGTTAACACGATAATTGCCTTGGCCTTATCCATATGGAGTTGGATGCAGCTGCTGTTTTCATAATTGACTTCATTCCACTTCGAAAAGTCGCATCTTGGTGCTTTATTAACATTGGGCTAATACGGTTATGCGGGATCTATCAAATTCTTTTAAAAATATTGAATTTGGTCTTTAAGCACAAACATCTTTTAACATTGGTTGCTAGTTGCTAATTATTTACTATTGGCTACCTAGATACGTCCCACACATATAGTCCAGCCAGGCCTATTGCGATGGTTCAATATCGACGCTAGAAAGTGCCAGTATAGCCCAAATGAACCTATGTCGGTGTTTTCAAGAGTTATAGCGGTATTTTTGAAGTGACGGTATATACTTGTTTTTTTTGTAGTGACAAGACCAGTTCACTCAAGACAAGTGTTGAAAAGAAATGGAGATAAGTAGAAACTTTCAAACAATGTTAAGTGTCGTTTGTAATTAGGGAGTAAATTGGATAATTTTGAAAAGTGTTGATACTTATTAATCCAAACTTTAGGGGTGGTTTTTGTATTTTACCTTTATTATTATTTAGCAAAGAGAAAAAAAAAAGAGGTAAAAATACAGTTAACATTCTTGAGGTTTGGACTAATTTTAGCTAGATCCAAGGCTTTTCAAACCTAACTAACTTGGACCCTAAATCGTTACTTATTTTTCTCCTCTCTCTCACAATGATTAGGGATTAAGTTTGTCAGTTTTGAAAAGTTTTGGATTTGGTTGACATTATCCAAAACCTCAAGAGTATTAACTGTATTTTATATAATAAAAAAAAAAATTGTGCTTTAATATTATGATTATTATTTTGATAACAAATCTACTCAGTTACAAGATTCTAAAAAAAAAAAAAACTTCGTTACAAGGTGGAGCATCTTTGTGCATATAATGTTTCGAATTATAACTCTAATTACCTTAATAAAATTAAAAAAAAAAATTATAACATTTGTAGAACATTTGCCATCATTTTTGCTCACATGTTCGTGGTATTGGCCAAGGAGAAAAATATTTAGAAGATAAGACTCCTGTCATGAGCATATGCTATTTAATGGAACAGTCACTGTTGAAGATGATATGATATGTTAGTAAAAAAATATCAAAAATTTATCACAAAAATGGAAGAAGAAGCAAAAAAGCACCCAAAAGCACGTGAAATGAAACAATATTTCTAAACTCGAATTGAATTGGACAACCATGTTACACGGATGGCCACATGGGAACATGAAATATGTGGTCAGAACTCAGATCTAGCTCTGTTTTGAGGACCCAGTAGAATTATTGGTGTTTACGCTCATGGCACGAGTACCTCCGGTATGATGACCCGTACATGTACAAGAATGTGAAGGTGTACAAGGTTTGTGTATGAAAAATAAAGTCTTCACAAATTTTTAAGAATATAAGATGTGATTTTTTTTTTTTTTTTTTTTGTTTTTTTTTTGTTTTTTTTTGTTTTTGTTTTTGTTTTGTTGAATGAAAAGAGGAGTCTCTGGTGTGGACTTATTACAATTGTTGAAGGGCCACTACTCAAACCATTCAACTCTTATCAAGCATTATATGAAGCGACACAAATACTCTTACAATCAAGCCACACTCCATAGTGGTGAATTTAAGGTTTGATTGATTATATTGGATATTAAAAGTATGAAGATATATATATATATATATATATATATATATATATATATATATATCTATATGATAGGTCAAGAATGTATTGACCCATTTGGTAAATTAATCAATTAATTAGCCAAGTTAATTAATTAAATTCAATTACATGCAATAAGCATGGTAGTACAAACAAATTACCAATTAAGTTAAATGCAACGGAAAATAAATTTGATATGGGTGATTTGTTTACGAATGAGGAAAACCACTAAGGCAAAACCCCACCTGGTGAATTTAAGGTCACCACTCCCAACAATCCACTATTATCAAAATAAGCGGTTACAAATAAAGGAATCTTAGTACCTTATACTAATCTACAGCTGAACCCTTACCCCAATACACAATTGGACTTGTAATGTAGCGACAATTTCTCCTTTCAATGCATGGCTCCCAGTACGTGACTAACCAATCGATGCACGGATCCTAATACATGACAAATACACCTACTTGAGAAGGATGTTGGCTGCAAAGTTCTTCAGTTCATCCACACAATGAAGATCAAGAAGCTCATTGGTTACAAAATCCTGGACGCATAAACGCAGCAATTTCTTCAAGAGAAAGATGAACTAGAGCAAATTGTCTCTAGTCACAATTTGAGTGAATAATCACTTTGCATCAAGTTGCATCACCTTTGATGGCCCTTAAAATAATCCTTATTTATGTCTAGGGTTTTGAGAAAAGAAACCCTACATAAATAACTAGGATATGCATTAAAAACAGATATGGAAATCTAAATTTCATAATTCTCGATAGATACAGCTTCTGTCGAGAGTTGTCAAGAATCACATATTAAATCTCGATAGATACATCTGTCGAGATTTAATGAACAACACTTCTTCACTTGATCCTTGAACAGATTTGCATGGCTTCAATACTTTGGATTTGAACTCTTGTTCCTTGAAGTATTAAACACATCCTAGATCTATCAATTACAAGTAAAGTGCGTTTTGTCAAAGAATTAGCCAATTCTATATGACATATGTTCTAACAAGTTCTACATATGTCCTAACAATATATATATATATATATATATATATATATATATATATATATATATATATAACTAAAACAGAATATTTATTGTTACTATGCTTCAGTTGAGTCACATCAGTATCCATGTTATTGTCCTATTTCTTATTCCAATTTTTCTATAATTTTTTTTTAACATTTACTCAAATTTTTTAATATTTATACTTTCTCTAACCTTTCTCCATCCCTTACCTTTTCATCTCCTCATTACTCTCTACATTAATATTAATCTTCATCTTTTCCTTTATCTTCCCTTATTTTCTATCTTCTTATTCACACCCTTTTAGTAGACATTTCCCCTTCTTTTACATTTTCATCTCCCCACTACCTTCTACTTTAATATCACTTTTAATCATACCCTTTATCTTTTCTTATTTTGTTTTTTCTTATTTAAAACCTTTTACTATAAATTAGTCATTCTTTCTTCCATTCTTTGCATAATTTTCCCTAAAAAAAAATGTTATCTCTCTCTCTCTCTCTCTCTCTCTCTCACACACACACACACACACACACACACACACACACACACACACAATTTTTTTGGTTGATTTTTTTATTTTTATTTTTCTTGCATCTCTACTTTAGGTTAATAAATTTTTGTATTCTTTAGAACTACACTTTTGGTTGATGCAATTTAATTTTGTATTTTAAGTTGTTATATTTTTTTGTTCTCTTTGATTGTTGATTTTCTATAATCGATTATTTTTAAAAAATAATCCTAATACATTAATTTAGTACAATAACAACCTTGAAATCCAATAATTGTTAACTATGTGTTGACGCCCAGTCTCGATCTTGGAACGACAGTGGAAAAAACTACCGCTGCCATCGCGGGCCCTCGTTCGACCACCAGCCGTGGCGACAGCTCGCGTGCATGTGCAGGGCCCCGTTGGAGGGCCGCTCTCGATGTGAATGTGCGTGTGTTGTTCACGCGGAGCTTTAGGTGATCTCTCTCTCGGTGGAGGAAAGTAGGTCTACCTTTGGTGTCATGGCGAGAATCTAGGCCAAATTTTAGGTGATTACCAAAGGTATGTGGAATCGCTACCAATTATTGGATTTTTCTATGGTATGATTGGTCTTGATTTTATTACCAATCTTAGGCTAAGAAAAAGGTCATTTTTCCTAATCTAATACGGATGGCAAAAAAATCTTGATTCTTAAGTCTGGAAGTTTGGTTTTGTGTGGGGAAGGTGTTAGGCACCCCACAACGCCTATTCGAGGACAATCATTTGTTTTAATAAAATCTTAATTTTCGAAAATTGGCAGTAAAAGCATGATTTTGGCATTGGCTTTCGGGGCTTTGCATGCATAGGGCTTTGGGGTTTGGCTTTTGAAAGAGTGTGGTCCCAATCTATGCTGTCCTATGGCATTCGAGTCGAGTATCGGATTTTCGTGGTGAAAATCTAGCAACATGTCACTTTACTTTCGCTGTGGAAAGTAGGCATCACTTGTGATAGGTGACACAGACTGTGACAATCACACCGGAGGGGGGCGATTAGGTATATATATACATGCATCATGCACAATGCTAGCACATAGAGCAAGAAAGTAAATGCCTACACCCCTAGAGCATGACCCAAAATATAGGTGCAGGAAAGTAAACAGGGGTCGCCATACTCTAGAGATGAGGACGAATGGTACAAAGCATGATATACCTAATACAGACCATCTAAGGGAGAAAGGGAGGAGGAAGGATGGGGTTTGAAAGAGTACATAACCAAAAGGGAAAAAGCTAAACCCTAAACCTACTAACTACAGCTGCTCGGTCACATCTGCATGCTCATATCCTCGCCCTTTTTGCTTGTGCCTGGGAGACCGTGCCCTAGGTCCATGCATTCTCGCTCCACGTGTGTACATGCAAAGGCAAAGATAAGAAACTAGCAGACAAGCAAGATGCACAAACAAACGAGAAAGCAGGCAAACAAACAAACAAGGCAAGAAGGCAAACAAAAGGTGGTGTTCGCGAGGGACAAATGTAGGTTTGGATCGGATGTCCATAACTTCATTGTGTTGAAGCACGGATGACACACTAACAAGCAAGACTCATGCATGAACATGTAAACAAGCGTGTAAAGATGCGTAGAAAGCCAACGAGTGGCGCAAACAAGCATGGCAAGCATATCATCGCGCGAAGCGGAAAAGGGAAGGGTGCACGCGGAGCAACCCGACATCCGGAGATGCCTTCCAAGTGGTTGCATCCAAACAAGGCCTCAGGGGCGTCAGATGTAACCACACAACCATAAACCCGCTAAGGGCATCAAGCAGGGCAAAGCCTAGAATAAGAGAGGCTAACATGAGCATAAAGCATAGAAGTAAGCAAGCACAGACATGTAAATAGGGGTGATCCAAACCATTTGATATGGGCCAAGGTGTATGGACAATGACAAAGACAATGAGGTCTATATTGAGTCCGAACCAATAGGCCAAAACACAAGAAAGAAAGATAAAGTGACAAAAGTGTTACAATAGCACATGGCATGACAAACATAGCCTAGGTCTAGGCACACAAACATGGCATGGATAACACAAGCACATGGAACATAGCATAAAGCAAGCAGAGCATAGATCCAAGCACCCAAGCATGTGAAACATAGATCTAGACATATAGGCATAGAAACATGCATGTAAACATGTAGAAACTTAGCACATAAACATGGAAGAACATGAATCCAAGCATATAAGCATGTGAAGGCAATGATCTAACCATATATCATGGAAATAAATACATGAAACACATAGATCCAAGCAAGGCATAGCCAACAAAATCATAAAAACATGTGAACATGTAAACCTAACGACAACACAAAGCAAAGAGAGGAACAAAACAAAGGAAACATGGTATAAAACCCTAGTCATATAGATCTAAACATATAAGCATGTAGAAACATAGATCTAAGCACAAAACATGGCATAAAAGCACAAGAACATGTAGAACGGGACAAATAAACATGTGAACAAGCATAAAAGAACATGGATCTAAGCTAAAAACATGCTAGAAACAAGATAAAGCAAGAAACATGTCAAAGAAAGCAATAAAATATATTATTTCGGCAAAAAGAGCAAGAACATGCTAGGAAAAAGATTTAGAAGGTTAGGGGTGTGGATGATAGCTAAAATGCTACATCCACACCCCTAAACCCCAAATTCAAGATGTAGAACCAAGGAAAGGAAGATAGGGTTCAAAAATAATACCTTGTGTTCTTGGTGGAGATGAAAGAATCAAGAAACTTTGATTTGTTTTTTGGAGTGTTTTTGGTGTTTAGAAGAGAGAGAAAACGTAGAGAGAAGCTGGGCCGAAGGGAAAATTTCAGGGAAAAAAAAAAAGTGTCCTCCTTGTCTAGGGCATGCCTGGGGCGCAAAAATCGAGGTGATAGCCATTGTAAGGCCGCCTGCCTCAAACCCCCTCTGATCGGGCTGATCTTGACTCCTTTGGATAGATCTTGATTTTCAGTTTCTTAAAAGGTATGGAACTCAAAAATCCAACGGTCAGATCAAAAGATCAAAAGTTATGGCTCTTGGAAGTTTATGGTGTATCGATTGGTGCGTCATTCTGGTTTCGTGATATCTCGGCCGTTTCAACTCCAATTTCGACCCATGAACAGTTTTTGGAACGAGAATTGGATAATCTTCGCATTGACATTGGCCTCAACCCGTTCCGGCAGCCGGATCAAAATTAGGGTTTTGGGCCCACTCGGGATTGACTTCTTGTCAAACTTGGTCACAATTGGTTTAAAAATCTCCAAGAAGCTCAAGTTTGATGTAAAACTGTGAAAAATGTTGTTTTGCGAGAGTCTGGACCTCGTTTTGGCCTTCGGTTGAACTTAGGGCTGACTAGGGGCACTTTGGTCATTTTGGCTGAAAAAGGCACTTTGAGCGCTCCGGTGTCTGATCGGGTTGTGCCACGTCGTTATAGATGTTCTCATCACCCCATAGAGAGAAAATAATATTTTTGGATTTTTGGGGGTCTGACACGCAAATCGAGGGTGGACAAAATGTGGTATCAACACTATGTTTTAATTTTAATCTTTTATCATGAAAGAAATGTGGAAAATACTTGAATTGAAGGAATTCCTCAACAATTCAAGGAGGAAATTCCACTTGAAAAAAGATCACAAACAATAGAAGGAAAATCAAGCAAATAATATCCTTGAAATGGGAGTCAGATAATCATGTACTTTACATTTTTTTTTTCAATAACATTACACCAATAATGTATTTAGTTTTCAATAAACTTAACAAAAAAGTAATTATTTTTCCTTTATATTGTAGGAAATTGTACTCACAAGCCTTGCAACAACAGAAAATATTGAAACAAACTTTGGATGTTACTATATCGAATGTGCAAAGTGCAACAAAAAAGTTAAATCTAAAAATGATTTTTGGTGTAACCATTGCAAAAAGTAACTCTAATTTTCCAATTCCAAGGTAAAATATAAATTATCAATTTTACAATCATACAATATATGTAAACATAAAAGTAAATATTTTTCTAAAAAAATTTAATCAAATTAGATATTTAAACATGCAGGTATAGAATTCAACTCAATGTTGATGATAGAATAGTAGAATGTGTTGTATTTATTTTGTTTGATAAGGAAGCTGAAAAATTACTTCAAACAACAGCAACAACAAGAGAACTATCAAACGAATGTGCAATTGTAAGATCTTACAATTAGCATATATAATCTTTCATTTACTTTGACAAGAATATGCTAAATTATATGCAATATTTTATTAGATGAATGCAAATTTCAACCTACTGAATGAAAATATAAAAGCTCATTGGAAAAACATTTGTGTTTCAGCTAAAGCTTAACGACTATAGCTGGAAAGAAGGAAGGGAATTCAGATATAGGAATTCATATTGTGTCAAAATAATCAAATAAAAGTCTTTGCTCCATTAATAATAAAACCTTTCTGAAAAATTGAAACTTATACAAGTTATACTACCTACATCCTTAACTTCTACCTACTTTGATTATCATTAAAATAACAAATAAATAAATAAAGTAGCAAATTTTTTGACCCCATGAGGTACATGAATCAAGGATATCCAATTATACACCAGCACTGATAAAAATAAATTGTAAAATATAGAAAAATAATTAATTGTATTAATACCAGCCGCCAATTGTGGCTACTACTATTCCATGAGATCTACTCATTTAAGCTGAAATAAAAACTGCATTATTTAGCGATCAAAATATAATCTCATCTCATTTTATTCAACATTTAAATTCAACATTATATATATTTTCTCTCATTTCTTATTTAAAAAAAAAATATTTAACTTGAAGAGAGAGAGAGAGAGAGAGAGAGAGAGAGAGAGAGAGAGAGAGAGAGAGAGAGAGAGAGTGTGTGTGTGTGTGAGTTATGGTAATACTTAATAGTATATGTTTTTTAATCATCTAAGGAAGTAGAATATGTAGAGTTCTTAAAAAACTTATAAGTTACAACCCAAATCCATAATAGAACCACAAAATCAAAGCATGAACATAAAACATCAATTATTTTTTAAATTACTGCTTGAAATTTACACAATTTTTGGAAGCACTTAAATTCAAATATTAAAAAAATAATTCCGCATAAAGTGTTCTCATGAAATGTTACAGTTCATTAGAAAAAATAAAATAAAAAACAACATAGCTACCAAGGATATGTCCTCCAGTAATAATATATATTACATAAAAAATAAAGTCACCTAATTTAAAATCTTATTTTCCAACATTTCATTTCACCTTTTACAATGTAAAGGTAAAATAACTGATGTGGATATTAATAACCTTCTAGCTGCTTCAAAATTATTAATAATTAATTTATATATATAGGAGTTTTGATAATTCAAATAAACTATCTTTTGATATATATATATTTTTTAATTTTGGCTTGGGCTTTATTGAGGAGAACATTAAACGTTAGCTATAACTAAAAAATATAGGGTTATGCTAACGAGTGTCCTTAGGGCACTGGTTAAGAATCCAATTAAAGAAAGTTTTGACATCACTTTTATGGGAAATGAAAAAAGCTGTCAAAACATTAATTGCTTTTTTTTTCTTTTCCCATAAAAACTTTCTTTAACTGGATTCTTAACCAGTACCCTAAGGGCACTCATTAGCATTTCCCTTTAGTTAAATCCCATAGCCCTTTCACAAACTTAATTCATTCCATTACAAACAAGTTTAGGAGGTTCATTACGAGTGAATAGGAAGAAATTTGGTAGATCTAACTACCTTAACAAGCAATGATTGGGATTTTATTGAAATACATGGGAATATTTCTCATCTCACTGTCAAACTCTAGAGGTATCTGTTTGATCTAGAGAAAGATGGTCACTACAGTGATAACGAGAACAAAACATTTATGACAATGTCAAACACAAATATGAGGCATCCAACATATTGACCTAAAAGCAAGTTGGATTGCAATAAAATTGTCAGCACTTGGAAAAAAAAAATGCTAATTAAGAACAATACAGTAAACTTAGAATGTATTTTGGTTGATCGTGAGTGCTTCATCCGTGGCATGTTCATATAGTTGAAGATAGAGTTCAGAGTTTCTATAGTCATAAAATATTTCTACAGAAAGTTTGTCTACTGGGAATGTAAAGCCTAGAGATAAAGGATTTGTACTTGATTTGTAAAATTCTCTTACTATAGTGGATTGTTCATTTGGGAATAATTTGTTGGATGTGCACGTGTGAGTGAAGTCCCACATTAAATAAAGATTAGAAAAATGAGTAATTAATATAACATAATTGAGCACGTACCTTTTGGGTTTAGGTCTTTTGGGTTAAAATGTATCTTTATATGTTATATTAATTACTCAAGGAATCTCCCCAAGGTGTTTATCTCCCTAACAAGTGATATTAGAGCCCAAGGTGGTGTGGGGCGAAAGTGGCAATGTTATCGAGGTTCCTTTCGCAATTGGAGCGGGAACGGGGTCTGTGTACTTGAAGCCTTTTCGCAAACGGAGTAGGGTGGGTCTCTTTCGCAGTTGGAGTAGGGAAGGTAGATTGCATCAAGCAAGTCCATAAAACCCACACAAACGATCTTGGAAAAGGCCCAACAAAGAAGTATTATTGCCAATGGTGCTATAGACAACGATGAAGTGCGAGATTCCCATGGAGGATAAAAGACATGTGGGGTTGACATATGAAGGCCCATGGATGATGCACTGGTGAAGGAAAAAGCCCATTAGGCAAGGGAGAGTGAGTATGACTTGTTCATGGCCTACGGAGAGGGCTTGAAGCCCGCAAAGAGGCAGAGACTCACACGTGAGGGGGAGCTTGTAGGGCGTGCACATGTGAGTGAAGTCCCACATTGAATAAAGATTAGAAGAATGAGTAGGTAATATAACATAATTGAGCACATACCCATTAGATTTAGACCTTTTGGGTTAAAGTGTGTCTCTATATATTATATTAATTACTCAAGGAATTTGTTTAGGGTGTTTATCTCCCTAACATAATTTACCCCATAATAGTTTTTTCCTTGGATAGTTTTCCTTGCGTGTTTGACTTCGTCATCATATAATTGTCTATTATCTAGATCAATTGAAATTGAATTGCAATTGGTGACAATATATGCCATTTGATTATGCAACTATAATAGTTTAACAAATAATTGAAAATTTGGAATGACTAATTGATTCACCGCATAAACACAACTGAGATCTAAAAACCCAACAATTGGTATCTGAACATAAATATACTCTAATTGAATTAATTTGATGAGTGCAATCCTTGACCAATGTTGTAATGGATAAGTTTTTAAATTTTTTTTCACATGACCATGAAACTTGTTTTTTTCTAAAGACTGTAATGGTGAAGATGATGGTGGCTTACTTTGTATGAACTAAAGTAGTAATATATTAATTTTATTTTTGAAAAAAAAAATATTTTTTGCAAAAACAAATATAACAACTCTTACCAATAAAACTATGTGCGATCTATGCATTTAGAGAAAAAAAAAAAAAATCTATTGTAATTGAGAATTGTTATATTATATATTTAAATATTATTACAGTTGCTCTCATTGTTAACTTTCTATTGTATTATTTCACTATATTCTAACATGTTTTTTTATTATTAATTTGTGATTTTTTCTATTGCTAGTAACAAATTGATAAAGAGATCCTAATTAGTATTCATTTAATTTTTATAATATTATTATTTTCTAAAAGAATTTTCATATCCAAAATGATATTTTATAACAAAAATTAAAAATTAAAAATTAAAAAAAAAAATTACAAATAAAATAAACACTATCTACAAGATAAAATTACAGTATGTACAAAACAAAAGAATCTAATTTATCAAGAGCATTGTTGCAACTTCACTTAACAATAGAATCACTCAATGACCTCAATCTATTTGGACAAAGATGAATTCAAAACATAACTTGATAAATTAATACTAACCAAACCAAATTAGTTTTATATAGAAAAAAATTAACAAAAAGATATGAAAAATGTGTTACCTTTTTTCAAAAAGAAAAAAGAAAAAAGAAAAAGAGTTTTACTTTTTCTTTGGCAAGGTGATGCACGGTGAACAAAAAAAAAAAAAGAAATTTAATTTCCAATTTTAATTTTGATGTTAAGAAAGAGATTATTTAGAGTTTTGTTGTGTGAGAGATCAAATGGATTGTGCTAACAATTTATTGTGTGGGATACTAAAATTAAAATATTAAAAAAAAAATGAAGCCTCAAATTGTTTGGTTAAATTAGTCGTCAATGATGATTTGACATACTCACAACATTTTTTAATACACAATTTATGCTTTCAATTGAGATTGATTTTTATTGGCTAAATATTTTAAATGTTTTCTTAGGGATAGGAAGGAGAGTGTGAAATTTTAATTATTTATTAATTATATTTATAAAACCAACTATTCATTTTTTTATTTGGGGTCTCGAGCCATTCTGCCAAGGCAATAGGGATGGCAATTTAAATCCGACCCACGAATACCCAACCCGGCCTGACCTTAATGGGCCGGATTTTACCCGTCCCAATAAAGAATAGGGTCGGGTATGGGTTTTTTTATTAAAAAAAACCCAAAGCGGCACAATTAGAAACCGAATAGAAGTATTATATAATCATGGTCTTTTGTGTATGCATGTGGACACGCTGAACAGCAGCACAGTGTGTGCACTCTTGAGGTCTTTTGGGTTGAATGATGGATGATTTTGATTTGAAAATTAATTTATTATATACCAAGAAATCTGAAATATTGTGATCTTGTTGCCTCATAGTGATATACTGAACCATTAGAAAATGCAAATTCAATGCTCCTAATTACACTTGCGGGAAAATATATAGCTGATTCACACTACTTTTGCTAGAGTTTGTGTGTGAACGTGTAGTGAATGCTAGACTTTTGTGTGTGAACGTGTGGTGTTGTAGCTGAATTGTAGGACAGCTAGGCCTCCAGAAGTTAGAGAGAGAGAAGAGAGGAAGATTCAAGAAAGGTGAATAGGACAAATTGTTATTAAAGTTCTGATTGTTTTCTTGTGTTTCCAATTACACCCTTTTATACAATCTGTAACTAACTCTCTAACTAACCCTTCCATTCTAACTCTACTAACTGACCCTCCTAACCCGTGTGTTGACTGTTTACACAGTGGGCCACTCACCAATTCACTCTAATACAACAATAGCACAGTGGCCAAACAATTCAATGAATTAACTAATACTCACAATCCTAACAATTTCCCCTCCCTTAGAGCACCTTGCCCACAAGGTGTGGAAATTTCTGCTGGAGATCAAATAAATTCTCCCAAGTGGCATCCTCCTTGCTCTCACCATGCCACTGAACCAATACTTGAGTAATGACTCTGTTCCTTAACTGATGTGATCTGTCAGCCAAAATAGACACAGGTTCAGGAGAAAGAACCAAATCAGCAGACACAGTTGGCAGTGTAGATCTAGGCTGCACATGTTGGCCCACTTTGGCTTTGAGATTGGACACATGGAAAACAGGGTGAATAAGGGAAGCAGCTGGCAAATCTAACTTGTAAGAAACCTGCCCAATCTTCTGCAAAATCTGAAATGGGCCATAGAACCGAGGAGCTAACTTTCCTAGCTTCTGATGATGCACTGAAGCTTGTTTGTAGGGTTGCAATCTGAGGTAAACCCAATCTCCCACATTAAATGACCGGTCCACCCTTTTCTTATCAGCATACCATTTCATCCGTTCTTGAGCAGCGGTGAGGTTGTGTTTGAGCAAGGATAAGAGCTGCTGCCTATCCTTCAACAACAAGTCCACAGCCCCTACCTGAGTGGTGCCAGGCACATAATCCATAACTCTTGGTGAAGGATAACCATATAGAGCCTCAAATGGAGTTAGTTTAATGGATGTATGGAAATTGGTGTTAAACCAAAACTCAGCCAATGGAAGCCACTCCACCCAAGATTGAGGCTTGTCAGCTGCAAAAGCCCTTAAGTAGTGTTCCGAACTTTTGTTTACAACCTCAGTTTGGCCATCAGATTGGGGATGGTAGGCAGAAGACATAGCTAATGTAACCCCTTGTAATCTCAACAATTCTGACCAAAATTTAGATGTAAAAACAGGATCCCTATCGCTAACAATGGATGAAGGCATGCCATGCAATTTGAAAACATAATGCATGTAAAGGTTGGCTACCTTGGCAGCAGTGTAAGGGTGAGAAAGAGGGATAAAATGAGCATATTTGGTTAACCTGTCTACTACCACAAACACCAGAGTCTTCATTTGTGACTTAGGCAGCCCTTCCACAAAATCCATACTTACATCTGTCCAAGGCCTTTCTGGAATGGATAAAGGCTGTAGCAACCCAGCAGGATAACAAGTCTCATTCTTAAGTTTCTGGCACATATCACACTCCTTAATGTATTGCTTCAAGTCCCTGCTCATACCAGCCCAATAGAAATCCTTCTTAAGCCTGTGATAAGTCTTCAAATAGCTTGAATGACCCCCCAAAGGCCCATCATGCACTTGCTGCAACACCTTGGTCTTTAGATCACCATTGAATTGACCCAAATACAACCTGCCTTTAAAAAACAGCAAGTCATTACAAAGGGTAAAACCCTTTGGAGCAACCTGACCAGACTGAATAGCTTGAACAATATTTTGGACAGTAGGATCAGATGGATAACTATACTTAAGATCTGCAAGCCAAGTTGGAGTAGGAAAAGAAATCATGCACAACGTACCCACAGCAGAAGCAGAAGGTTCTGTGGAAACTCCAGGTAGATTTTCATCCTTTCTAGATAGAGCATCAGCCACTACATTCTCCTTACCATGCTTGTACTCCACAATAAACACATAACCAAGTAGTTTAGTAATCCATTTCTGTTGTGCAGGAGTTCCCACTCTCTGTTCAAGCAAGTATTTCAAACTTTGATGATCAGTTTTTATCACAAATGGCCTCCCAAGTAAATAAGGTCTCCACTTTTTCACAGCAACCACCAAAGCCAACAACTCCTTTTCATAAGTAGAGAGAGCAAGATTCTTACCCTTCAATGCTTGACTATGGAATGCAATAGGTCTTTGAGATTGCATTAAAACAGCCCCTAATCCCAAACCTGAAGCATCACACTCCACAGTGAAAGGTTTGGTAAAATCTGGTAAAGCCAACACAGGTGGATTGGACATAGCATCCTTGAGTAGCTGAAATGCTTGAGAAGCTGCTGGAGTCCAAGAAAAAGAATCTTTTTTAAGCAAAGCAGTCAAAGGAGCTGCCATTTGACCATACCCTTTCACAAACTTCCTATAATACCCTGTGAGACCCAAGAATCCTCTCAATGCTTTAACATCCTTAGGGATAGGCCAGTGCTGCATGGCAGCAGTCTTCCTAGGGTCTGTCTTCACTCCTTCCCCTGAAATAAGATGCCCCAAGTACTCCACCTCCTTACAAGCAAACACACACTTAGACTTCTTGGCATACAGTTGGTGTTTAGCTAAAGCCTCCAATACCAATCTAAGATGACTGACATGATCCTCTAAGGTTTTACTATACACAAGGATGTCATCAAAGAAAACAAGAACAAATTTTCTCAAGAATGGCCTAAAAACAGAATTCATCAAAGATTGGAAGGTGGAAGGAGCATTGGTTAAGCCAAAAGGCATCACTAAAAACTCATAATGACCTTCATGTGTACGAAATGCAGTTTTAGGAATATCTTGCTCCTTCATCCTAATCTGGTGATATCCAGACCTCAAGTCCAATTTGGAAAATACACAAGCTCCAAACAACTCATCCAACAATTCATCAATTACAGGAATAGGATATTTATCCTTAATGGTTTCTTGATTTAAAGCCCTATAATCTATACACATCCTCCATGAACCATCAGCTTTCCTCACCAAAAGAACAGGAGAAGCAAAAGGACTACAACTATCTCTAATGAAACCAACAGATAATAACTCTTTCACAATCTTTTCAATTTCATTTTTTTGATAGTATGGATACCTGTAAGGTCTCTGACTGATTGCCTGAGCTCCTTCCTTTAAGGTAATTTGATGCTCATGACCTCTTGAGGGAGGCAGATCCACAGGGGTAGCAAAAACAGACTCAAATTCAACTAGCAGATCAAAAACTTGCTTAGGCAACTGAGTTAAACATTTTGTAGAAGTCAATTCTGATTGAACTGAAATGTGTAAAACCAACCCTTTCCTTACTGTGTCCTTCAAGAACTGAGTGCCTTCTTGCAGCTGTGATTCTGTACTCCTCAAACCCTGTAAGAGTACCTGCCTTTGAGCATAAGTAAAACTCATGGTCAACAACTTAAAGTCCCATTGAATAACCCCTAATGTAACTAGCCAATGTGTACCTAGTACCAAATCACAACCTCCCATCTGCAACACATGCAATTGCACCAAGAAATCATGCCCCTGTAAGCACACTGGAACTTCTTTACACACTCCCTGAGTTCTTATCACCTCTCCATTAGCTACCTTAACCTCCAAAATTTGTGAGGTATCCACTGGAATATGTAAGTGTGAAACTAAAGTTGCATCAATGAAATTGTGTGTGCTGCCCGAATCTATAAGGATCACAAAAAACTTTTGTTTAATCCTACCCATCACCCTCATAGTGCCTGAAGTGGGAGTACCACTTAGAGCATAAAGGGTGATCTCAGCATCTTCTTGATGCTGCATACCAGACTCAGAATTTCTAGTAATCTCCTCCAACTCAGTAATTTGCACACCTGAATTTGGTTCATGCACTTCATCAATAAAATCAAGAAGGAACAGCTTAGCACTTTTACACCTATGACCAGGGATCCACTTCTCATCACAATTATAACACAGCCCCTGCTTCTTCCTTTCCTCCATTTGGGCAGGGGATATTCTCTTAATAGGTAACCTAGACTTAGGATCTAATAAGGGAGGGACTTTAGGTAGACCCAAGATTGAAGGCTTACCTTGCTCCAACTGCAATCTGGAATTCTTCTTGCAACTCAGATGATATTCTTCTTGGATCTTGGACAACCCAAATGCTTCATTTAGAGATTGAGGATTAAGCATTCTGACAGGAAGTCTGATCTCATCCTTCAATCCACTAAGAAAGCAGCTCAATTTATGGGATGAAGACAACCCTTTAATCCTATTGGATAAGACTTCAAACTGAGCTTTATACATGGCTACTGAAGATGTCTGTCTTAATCTTGTAAGTGTCTCCATAGGGTCATCGTATGAATTGGAGCCAAACCTTACATGTAAAGCTTGTACCAGAGATTCCCAATCGAAAAAAACCCCTGTTTCCTCACTGTCTTGGAACCAAATCAACGCCTCCCCATCCATGTGAAACGAAGCCAACATCAATTTCTCCTCCACCGGAGTATTAAAGTACTTGAAGTACTGATTAGCTTTGTAAACCCAACTCGCTGGATCCTCACCAAAAAATCTCGGAAATTCCAGCCTCACTGGACGAGACAAAGTGATCGCTGAAGAACCCGAACCACGATTCAGCCCACTGTTTGGAACTCCTCCTTGATCAGAAGCCCCTAATCTTTGTAGCAGCGAAGCTAATTGCTGGTTCATCTCATTCAAGGTGCGAGTATGGATTTCCTGAATGGTTCGCATCTCTTGAATATCCTTGGCGTTATGATCTGATGTGTGTCGAAGAGAAGCCAAAGCTTCATTGGTTGCAGCAGTGGCGCGCGTCTCAGCCATGGCCAAGGAATGCCCAGCTCTGATACCAAATGCTAGAGTTTGTGTGTGAACGTGTGGTGTTGTAGCTGAATTGTAGGACAGCTAGGCCTCCAGAAGTTAGAGAGAGAGAAGAGAGGAAGATTCAAGAAAGGTGAATAGGACAAATTGTTATTAAAGTTCTGATTGTTTTCTTGTGTTTCCAATTACACCCTTTTATACAATCTGTAACTAACTCTCTAACTAACCCTTCCATTCTAACTCTACTAACTGACCCTCCTAACCCGTGTGTTGACTGTTTACACAGTGGGCCACTCACCAATTCACTCTAATACAACAATAGCACAGTGGCCAAACAATTCAATGAATTAACTAATACTCACAATCCTAACAACTTTTCGTAGTTATGGCTGCAATCTCCTACTCTTATCTTCATTTTTCCTTTTTAGAGTAGTGAGATTTCCTGGTACATGTCAATCTTTTATTGCTCAAGTCCTGGTGAAGTCCTTGACTTAGCAGATCATACAATGGTGTGCAATCCAGGGTTGAGATATACTTAAATGCTTATAAATTTCAAGCACAAAAATTTAGAAGGGAAAACTTCTAACATCTTCCCCCTGATCATAAAATTTAGGTAATGCTTCATCTTCATACCTGTGATTAGGTTGAGACATGGCACCCCTTTATCCATAAATTTAGTTTAGGTCTCTTTGAGATAGTTTTCCTCTGGAAGCAGCACATCACCATTATGATCAGAATGGTACCCTTTGGGTTCAACGTTAACTCACTAATATGTCTGTGTGTGTAATGCATAACTGAAACTAAAACTCTAACCAATATTTGCTTACTGTATGCCTTTTCTTTTTTTGGGTTGACATAGTGGGTATCCAATTCATAGCACGCCCTAATTCTATTGCTGGAACAAGTATTCGAAAAATGGAGGAAGAAGTTTCAAAGAAAATTGATTTGTATGTAAACATGCTCCAGGAAAGTGCTGAGAGGTGTGAAGATCAAGGGGTAATATATTCTGTAAACATAAATAATCATATTATTCACTATATGGAAAGAAGATGCATCACTATGAACATGGAAAGCATGAAACTTTACTTACGTAATTATTATAGGACTAAATGATCTTACCGGGACTTATATATGTAGGGTTGTTCCACCGTACCCCCAAAAAAAGGGGGGTACGGTACCCCCTAAATCTGAACCCTCCATTTAGTATTGTTTTAATCTTGACTGTTGATGTAATTTTAATGGGTTTTGGTTACCGGTTAAACAGGTTTTATATATAAACCAAAAATTATAACATTCATCAAACTTTTCTCTCTCACGTTTGCTTCTCTTACCTCTGCTTGCTCTGTCTCAGTTTGCCTCTCTAAACAAAAACCCTCAAATCACAGTTAAAACCATACAAGAACCAGACAGCCGCAGCCGCAGCTGCACACCCACAACCTCAAATCGGCGGTGCTTCTTCTCATGCAATCCAACTCGTCGGCACCGCTCTCTAGTTTCTCTCGCGTTCTCTGCATTTTTGTTTCTCTCTCATGTTCTCCACTCCTTTCAGATTGTTTCTTCTTGCATTCTCAGGTGAAGGTTTCTTCAAAGATGAAAATCGTTTTGATATCTTAAAGGCAAGGATCAAAACAATAAAATTCTAATTTCAATGTCATTGTTTTGTTTCCTTTTTTCTTTATTTTTAGGATTACCCATTTGAAAACGTAGATATATGAACCCTTTATTTCATTGATTTTCTTGTGGGTATTGTGTATGGGCTGGGTGAGGAGGAATCCTCAATCTTCTTCATGCAGTTTATGTTGTTTTATTGTATTTTCTCTGTATTTCATTCACTCCGGTTCTATCGCCCTATGTTTGTGTTGTTTCAGTTTGTGGGTTCAATTTCAATGAGTTCTTTGGGTGTTATCCTGGGTTTTTGTGGCTGTGAATTTTAGAGGGCTTTTCAGTGGGTCTTTGGGTATCTTATTTTTCTGATGAGTCGTGGTTATTCGATGGGTCTTTTTGTATTCTGTGGGTCAATGGGTTTTCATTGGGTCTGGGATTTTTCTGTTGATCTCTCTTGTTCTATCGTCTCTTTATGTTGCTGTGAACTAAATTTTTTTGTTTATATTTCCTCCATGGAACAATTACAAGTTGCAAAGAAATTTTGTTTGTTGTGTTATTTATAGGATCAACAGCCAATGTGTGTATGTGTTTCTTAGTAAAGATTCTGCTTGATTATTGCAATAAAGAAACAGGAATAGCAATCTTAAACTTTTTATCACATAATGTTTCTTGCTTTTAATTTGTATTATTGATCTTATGTCATTAACATACATATTCATAACCCAATCATTTTATGGTACTTAATATACTGTAAAAGAAAAAGAAAATTACTTAAATGTGATATACAATTTTTGTATGCCAAACTTCAATTTCTTTTTATTTTTGACTAGTAATTGGAATAAGGACATGTCCAATTAAGTCACAAGATTTGTGTACATTCACTGTGTTGCTATTTGATCTGTTTAAAGGGTCTTAAGTATGCATGTGAATAGTTCAATAGTAGAATAGGCATGTATATTCACAATGGACTTCTTTAAATGGAGGTGCAAAATGAGGCGATTAAAATTTCAACAAATAGTATTTTTTTGTTGTGATAGGTACCCTAAAAAATGTTTAGGGATGCACACGGGCAGCCTACTTGTTTATTTGACTAGCTTGTGTGGAACTTGTGTGTCAGCTGGGGTTGTGAATTTGAAGTCTATTTGCAACTTCTTGGCATGCACCTAAATGTTCGATAGCATTTGGAGAGGATTAGCTGCTACCATTGATTCAAGATTTAAGGGTGAGCATATGCTGTATAAGGATCATGGTGACAAAGTTATTATTTTTGCAAAGCCTTTCTCAAATGAACTATTTTGGATGAAATCATTTTCAAGGTTTTAAAGCTAGGTGCTCATTGAATAATTGTCAATTAGCAAGTAATTTGCAATACTGTGTTGGTTTGGTAGTCATTGTCATCAGAGTGGGTTCTATGCTTCAAACTATACCATCCAAACTGAGAAAGCTATAGCAGGAAACACTTTAAGCTGTGTTTTCAAGTGGGTAACCTAGTTGCTTTGTTTGCCAATAGAATGACCTGCTAAATAGATATGTTAATGTCTCTAATTTTATATTCAGTAGTTTACTGTTTACCTTACTATAATTAGGTCTGATTCATTTTAACTTTTAAGAAAATATACTCAAACCTCTTTATAGTGGCTCTATTTCCAATACAGTCAGTTGACATCTACACTAAATTGGTATGATGAATACTGTTGATGTTTTGAACTAATACGAGATATTGGGAATCAACCTCATAAAATAGTTATATTCAAGGATATCAAGGTTAAAGAAATTTGTAAGACCACATTTCAGTTAGTATTTACTTAGTTATTAGTGCTTTCTCAAAAAAATAAAAATAAAGTTATCAGTGGAAAGCCTCTCCTTCTATATTTATTTGTTGACACGTGAAATTTTTTATTGATTGAGTAGTCAAGCTGGTTAAGTACAGTACAATGTTATATAAACTTAAATTCTTATTTTACCATTCTTCCCCTTTCTAATAAACTTATTAAGTTGTTAAGAGCTAATGGGTAGGATGAGGGAATGCTCAGATGGGTGAAGGTCTAGAATAGAGCCTTTCATGAGCTTATTATGTGCTTTGATGGTCCTATCTACAAATGAATTCTTTTTTCCTTGTAATTGTAATTTTTCATACACAGGACACTTGGTTCATTGTTCATTATTTTAGATTTGTAGTCTTGGGAGAGTTAATTCATCAAATATTTTTCACCCCCAATTTTAAAATCTGCTAAATATATTACCCCCTCAGAATCTTACTGCTCCATATGTTGTACACCTGAAAATCTTGGCTTTTTAGCGCCTTAGTTTTTGAACTATTATGTTAATTGGCATATTATTGATTTCTAATACATTTTCTACACTTGTAAATGGACAGTGAAGCCAGTCATCTGCCAAAGCTGGAACGTACAAGGAAAAGGTGGATGCCATCCATCAGCAAGATATTTGCGGATTGTTGTTAAGCATATACAACTTGTCCATAGGAGTTGGTCCAAAATATCCATGTCCAGAAAGGAAAGAGGAAAGAAGTAACACCAAAAAGGAAGAATGTCGTCTAGGATAACAGACATGTTGTCGATGGACAAAAGATCATGGATGATCAGCACTTAGTAAGTTCTAAGATGTTTTCTGCAAATCAAGAACGGTTGCACCATCCATTATTCCGAGATATGGGGTGAATTCCCCGAAATTCACTCCATTCTCCCCACTAAGTCCACCCATCTCCCATTATATTAGTGGCACCTAACAAGTAAACCCACTCCAAACTTTCTATAAAAAGGATCAAGTTTCACCAAGTTAAGGAAGGTATTCATCCACTTTTCATATTTGAGTCATTGGAAGAAATATTGGCTTAACCGTCGGAGAGTCCTTAGCTAGTTTACCCCTGTCACCTTTGATAGACTTTCAATGGTATTTTGATCATTTTATAGGTTCTAAGGGTATTTTGATAATTTTAGAGGGAATTAGGGGAATTTTGGTCATTTTTTAGGCTTTGAGGGAATTTCAGTCATTTCTAAGGTTTTTGGGGTCATTTTGGTCATTTTTTAGGTACTAAGGGTATTTCAGTCTTTTTAAAGTTGCTAATGGTATTTTTAGATATTCTCTAGTTATAGGGGGCATTACGGTCATTTTCTTTTCTAAGGGTATTTTGGTCATGTTTTAGGTTTCATGGTTATTTTAGTCATTTTTTAGGTTTTATGGTAATTTCAGTCATTTTTTAAGTTTCAAGGTCATGTGGTCATTTTTTTTTGTCTTAAGGGTATTTTGGTCATTTTCAGATTTCATCGTTAATTCGGTCATTTTTTAGGTTTTATGGTAATTTTGGTCTTTTTTTAAGTTTCAAGGTCATTCAGTCAAAATTTTTTTTTTTGTTCTAAGGGGTATGTTGGTCATTTTTTAGGTTTCGTGGTTATTTTTTAGGTTTTAAGGGTATTATGGTCATTTTCTTTAGGTTTCCCAGGTATTATGGTAATCAGTGAGAAAAAAAAAAAAAAAAAGGAACCTTCAATTTTGACATATACTTGTCATCGTCCCTATATGTATTTTAAACCATTCCAATGTGGGATTGCCATCTTCATCCTCATTTTTTGCTACAAACATATATATAAAGAAATAAGTAAGTAAAAAAGTGACTTCAATGGTGGGCCCAAATGTAAAAGTATGGTCAGATATGATATTGGTACTACCTAATGTGATGATGAAATAGTCAAATGTGAGAGAAAAAAAATAAGAGAACCACTAAATGTGACAAAAGTACTGTCAAATATGATATTGGTATTGTCGAATGTGATAATGGAACCATCAAATGTGAGAAAAAAAATAAAAGAACCACCAAATGTGACAAAAGAAAAGTCACATGTGATATTGAAACTACACAATGTGAGGAAGGAACCGTTAAATGTTAGAAAAAATAAAGGAACTGTCGAATATGACAAAAGTACAGTCGCATGTGATATTAGTACTATACAATGTGAGGATGGAACCGTCAAATGTGAGGAAAAAAAAAAAAGAGAATCACCAAATGTGAGAAAAGAACAGTCACATGTGATGTTGGAATTGCACAATGTGAAAATGGAACTGTCAAGTGTGAGAAAAAAGTAAGGGAACCATCCAATATAACAAAAGAACTATCATATGTGGTGTTGGAATCGCATAATGTGAGGATGAAACAGTTAAATGTGTGAAAAAAAAAGTAAATGAACCACCAAATGTGAGAAAAGAACTGTCACATGTGATGTTGAAACTACACAATGTGAGGATGAAACCGTCAAATGTAAAAAAAAAATAAGGGAATCACCAAATGTGATAAAAGAACTGTCACATGTGATATTGAAACTGCATAATGTGAAGATAGAATCATCAGATGTGAGAAAAAAGTAAAGGAACTACCAAATGTAAGAAAAAAAACTATCATATGTGATGTTGGAACTACACAATGTGAGAATGGAACCGTTAAGTGTGAGAAAAAAGTAAGGAAACCATCCAATATGACAAAAAAACTATCATATGTGATGTTGGAATCGCACAATGTGAGGACGAAACTGTCAAATGTGGGAAATAAAGTAAAGAAACCACCAAATGTGAGAAAAAAACGGTCACATGTGATGTTGGAACTGCACAATGTGAGGATGAAACCGTCAAATGTGAGAAAAAAATAAGGGAACTACCAAATGTGAGAAAAGAACTGTCACATGTAATATTGGAACTACACAATGTGAAGATGGAACCGTCAAGTGTGAGAAAAAAGTAAGGGAATCATCCATTATGACAAAAGAACTGTCATATGTGATGTTGAAACCGCATAATGTGAGGATGGAACCGTCAAATGTGGGAAAAAAAGTAAGGGAACCACCAAATGTAAGAAAAAAACTGTCACATGTGATGTTGAAATTGCATAATATGAGGATGGAACCGTCAAATGTGGGAAAAAAAATAAGGGAACCACCAAATGTGAAAAGAACTATCACATGTGATGTTGGAAATGCACAATGTGAGGATGGAGCTATCAAGTGTGAGAAAAAAGTAAGGGAACCATCCAATGTGACAAATGTCATATGTGATGTTGGAACCGCACAATGTGAGGATAGGACCGTCAAATATGAGAAAAAAAAAGTAAGGGAACCACCAAATGTGAGAAAAAACTGTCACATGTGATGTTGGAATTGCACAATGTGATGATGGAATCGTCAAATGTGATAAAAAAGTAAAGGAACCACCAAATGTGAGAAAAGAACTGTCATATGTGATGTTGGAACTGCACAATGTGAGGATGAAACCGTCAAATGTGAGAAAAAAGTAACCTGGGTAGCAATTTACTTACTAATGGGTACCGTACCCCTTTTTTGGGGATACCGTAGAATTACTCATATATGTATACAGTAACACGTGGTTAGTTTGGCATATTTATGATACACTAAACTTGGGATTGGTACCTAGAATCTAAATCTATGATTTAAAAATTAAGGGATAATTACAGTAAACCCACCTGGGGTATGGCCTGTTTTCACTTTGCCTATCCGTGGTTTAAAACTTTACACTTTGCCCACCTATGGTTACTTCTGTTAGCCTTCCGTAACCCACCTCTCCGTTTGCCGTTAGAAAAACACATTTTTAGGCAATAACAAATATAACAAGAATCAAAAAGCTAGGATTTTTCATTGCTCATGAACTTCAATGAGAACAAAGTGGAGGAACAACAAACCAATCAAATGGCTCATTGAAATTATTTTTAATCTATAACAATATCAACAATTTCACAACAACTCAAAATTTTGAACCAAATTTTACAAGAAGACCAACATCTCAAAACAACCAGCAACGTTATCAACAAAGAGAGAGTGAGATAGAGATAAGCCAACAACTGAAGTGTGAGGTATAGAAAAATCCAGTCGTGGGTTTGGATCATGGTAGATCAACCATGGGTTTGGTGTCGTGGTGGTCGTTTGGGTGTTGGCTAGGTTTTAGTTCCAATATTGAAGTTGAATCAGTGACTGGGTTTCAGAGGTGGGTTGAATCAGCGTGTGTTGCTGAATCGGCGTTGTGGGTTGTTGAATCGGTGTGGGTTGCTGAATCGGTGGTGGGTTTTTGAATCGATGAGAGTGGTGGAGACAGGGAGATCAGATTGGTGGTTGTGTTTTGCATGGGTTTCAGTTGTTGAGTTTTGCATTTTGAATCATTGTGGGCTTCAGTTTTTGCAGTTTGAATCAATGGCTGGAGCTTGTTTGAATTAATGTGGAGAGTGGTAAAGCCGTGGAGATCAGATTGGTGGTGGGTTTTCTTCCTGGGCTCTCGAATTTTGGACACCCATTTGCCCCATGTTCTCATTCGGACCCCAATTCGCACCATCGGCATCGGCAACCTTAGCTCCTCTGGTGATGATGCAATGAACCAGAACATCATCGAAGAAACCAACTGCATCCTCGCCGAGATCCAGTTTGACTTTGACCCATCGAACCTGGTCAACGAACAAGATCTCTGTCTCTGTCTCTAAAAGAAGAAGAAGAAGTAATGGTTCTATCAAGGAGGCAATTGAAACTGTACTCTTCTTCTTCTACAACTCCATAACCCAAGCTCTTTCAAAACCCCATAACTTCTCTTTCAAAAAATTCAAACCCTAACTTTTTGATTTGTGTTATGTTATGTTTTGGTGGTAGAAGTTGTTTTTTAACGGAAAAGCCAATAGGTGGGTAATAGAGCCCTAACAGAAGTAACCTTAGATGGGCAAAGTGTTAAGTTTTAAACCACGGGTAAGCAAAGTGAAAACGGGCCATACCCCAAGTGGGTTTACTGTAATTATCCCAAAAATTAAAGTCAGTTAAAGTTTTGAAACTACATTTATATCAAATGTTTACAACACCAGGAGTTTTTCGGAATTATTGCATCTCTTAAAAAAGGAACATAATATTGAATTTTAGGATTTTGACATCCATGAGATTAAGTGTCATGTATAAAATATACATTTCGTTGCTTGCATTCTTGACTGTTGGGATATACTGATTACAAATGAGGAAAAACTAATCAATGTCTCAGTGAGAAAGAGAGAGATATGAAACAGTAATACATTCAAAAATGTTCAAGAAAATCTTCATTCCGGAGTCTAGTCTCCTTTTAATTTCCTTTTCCTTGATGAATAGACAGAAACATTTAGACACTTTCTTATCCTTCATTCTTTCTGTCCCTTAAAGGAATTAACAGGATGAAAATAACTATTTTTCTTTTTAATTAAGGACTTTTGTGCTTTCAGTGGCAGTCCTAATATCTTAAAGAAAGACCCTCAAAATCCTATTGATTCTAGACTTATATTGCTTTAAATCCCCATTTTGATAGTTTTTCATCAAGTTGAACTCTTTGGATTATCCTTATCTAAAATATGATGGGCTTGTATTATAAATGATGCATTGAGCTTTGCTACATAATCGCCACATAATTTATAACCTCAATTACTTTTTAATAGCATCAATTTCACTTTAAAATGATTAATTATCATGATATTCTTTAGTAATTAAAAATGATTAATTAATAGCATCAATATCATGATTAATTATCATGATATTATTTAGTAATTATCATGGCTTATTATTATTATTTATACTTGTTATGTTATTATAACTCAAGTTGTGTTATATACGTATCACCAATATATAGTAGGATTTCTGCTAACAGGAGCTTTTGCTCATGGAACTATATTTTTTCTATTAGCAATTACTATTTGAAACAAAATGAAGATAATTTATGGTAGAATTGATTTTAAAAAAATATATATATTAATTCTACCATACTTGGTTGACTAATTTATACATTTTCAAGTCAATTGAACACATTTTGCATGTTACATGTAATTTCTTGTTTCCATAAGGGTAAGGACATTCACAATCCCAATAATCCACTCCAATATTTTTGCATGTTTGGTTTTCTGGGATGCAAAATATGTTTGTTCCGAAAGTTGTATGTCAAAGGATTTGTCAATAGTTTTGGAGCAATTGTTTCCCATCTGGTTGATTTAGAATGAATAATAGTAGTTGTATTCCCTCATCATTTGATTCACATAATAGCGCAATTGCTAGTCCATATTTTGATATTTTTTCCCTTTCTATGTTGGCTTGAAGAAGGATTTCTTGTCCCCTTGTAGTTTGATTTTGTACAAAATATTTGCGATCATGTTGTATGCTCATTTTGTGATTTTGTAGTCGTGTGATTTTTTAGTTTGTAATTTTTAAATTTTTTAGTATTGTAATTTATAGTTTTGTGTGTGTGTTTTATGGATTAGTGATTGCTCTTGTTATTAGCAATAATTTTTCATTGTCAATTAAGTGAATAAAAGCTTTTCATATACCCTCCACTATAAAACCCAAGCCTTATAGTATTTAATATATTTTTGGGAAATGCTAACGAGTGCCCTTAGGGCACTGGTTAAGAATCCAGTTAAAGAAAGTTTTTATGGGAAAAGAAAAAAAAGCAATTAATGTTTTGACAGCTTTTTTCATTTCCCATAAAAGTGATGTCAAAACTTTCTTTAATTGGATTCTTAACCAGTGCCCTAAGGGCACTCGTTAGCATAACCCTTAACTAAATTATAAGAGAGGAAAGAATGACTGTTTCAAGGGAGTCATCCTCCAAGAATTAGGGAGAATGATAGAGAATCAGAAAAGGGAATGACAGAATGAGAACAGAGAGAATTTGCAATATTATACATCAGTGCCAATCAATAGCTCGAGTTCAGGGACGCATAGCTTGTTACAATAGCACTAGCCAACAGAAATCAATACAACATTAGCCAATCAAATCACTGATGGCTATTAACGAGCTGAACAACCTGACTTCTATCAATAGCCACTAACAGTCCTGTCACTAACACCTTATCATATCGTACAACTGTTTATTACAGCCCGCCGATCACATTACTTACTGCATCACATTTCTCACTTGGTCATCACACTGCTCTGCTTGCTGCGTACTCGGGCATCCCTTGCCATGCAATCAGCTATTGTGCTACTTAGGGGTGTCAATTTTTATCCATATCCATGAACCTGTTCATTATTCACCTTATTTGGATAAGTCTTAACCCAACCCATTTAAATATTTTAGTTAAATGGGTAAAGACCCATTTGGTTATTTAATTAGATGGGTCTAAATGGATAAATCCACTAATACCCACTAAATCTATGTAAATTTTAAAATTAAATAAACCCACGAATTACCCACTAAACCCTTTTAAAATCTAAAACTTACATAAACAGTATAACCTTAAACACTTAACATTCAGCCCACTCACTCTCAATCTCACTCTCCTTAAACACTTTCCCTCAAATTTTCTCAGTAACGAAACAAAAGTAATTAAAAAAAAAAATTATATTCCTTATCTCTCTCTCTCTCTCTCTCGTTGCGTTGCATGTACACTTGTTTCTCTCTTTGAAGCTTCCCGATTCAATCCCTGATCTCCGATTCGCAATCGGAACACAATACTGTGGTGGCCGTTAAATCATTCATCGGTAACTGACCTTATTGAGTGGATTTTGGCATTTGCTGTGCTCAGTGGTTGTGCTCGGTGGTGGTGGTGGTGGTTGTGGACAAAGGTTGATGTGAATGCTCGAATTTGGGATATCTCTCACGCTCTCTTCCAATCGCACCAACACCGTTCAAGTTTGTCTCTCTCTCAACTCTTCTTCATCTTCATTTGATTTTTTTGTTTCTTTGTGGGTTTGTCTTTATTTTCTGTTTTTGTTTGTGGGTTTGAAATGTAAATTCTGTGTTTGATGAAATGCTTAGCAGAAGATAATGCTCTCTTTGTTTGTGTCGAACTAAAATGGAGAAATGGGATTTGGGTTATAAGTCAGCAACTAGTTGTGTAGGTAGTACTTTTACTCTAGCATTCTAAACTGATTGTTTGTATAATGATTGAAAAAAAAAACCACTAGTAATAGTTTACTTTGTTCTGTTAGTGTAGACAAACTCACAAGCTCGGTGAAGGTGGCTTTGGACTCGTTAAGATTTTCAAGGTAAGATTAAGATCCCTCTCTCGATTGGGTTTTGAGTTCTAAGTTAATGTCTTTTTCTTTTCTGGGTGTTTGATGATTTGCATCTATCCACTTTTACCTTTTGGGTTCTGTTCAAATTCTCACCTATGTTTCTGCCTTTTGTGATTTTGGTTGATTTGAAATATATAATTTCCTATTCATTTTTTATACTTGTTAAATTTCCTGGTACTTTGTCAGGTGGTTCTGGATTTGATCCTCCGCGGTGGTTTGGTGAGATAAGTATACCTGAAGAATGATGTAAAAGTAAATTTTTGCTTTCTTTGAGTTTAAGGTTTCAACTTGTCATAGCTAGCATTTGTTGCCTCAGCTGTACAAATATAGATTGAACTGGGTTGTATCAAGTGCATGAAGTTACTGGTTTTCTCTTTTGTTCTCAATTTAATAGTTTCTGCTAATGACTCTGCAATTATCACTATTTGCCTTCCAAGACTTCATTTTTGGATCAAGACAGCCTTCTGAGCTAGAGTTGGACTTAGCTTTCCACCAGAGAAAGTATTTTGTTGGCATTTCAAAGAAACTCAAGGGAACAGCTTGATTTTATCCCCTCACCATATATACAACATTTCCCATCTCAGAACTTGTTTTCATCTGCCTTGTTGTATTAAAACTATAATTATGTTCTTTGCTGATTAGTTTATCTTCCATTTGCCTTATTTGTACTAAAACTATATTTGATGAAATCCTGGGTTCCTCTACATTTGATTCTTTAAAGCACATGACAGCCAATTTTGGAGTTGTTTAGGTGCAACCACCTTTGGCTTCAAATTTTCAGTGGTTTTCATTGTGGATGTCAGAGTACTATTCTGATAAAGATTCATTAAAAATTTAAGCTAAAATATAGCTCATTACTGTGTTTGTGGTTTTATTTTTCTCTATGATTGCTGGAGCGTAATTAAGTTTCTGGGCAAAGTTAATTAAGGTTATAAATTATACTGTTTTGATATTGGTGTTGAATTATGAGCTACTTAGTAATTTCTTTAGGTTCCAGTCTCTAATCATGTTTTAATGAGTAAGATTGAAATTCCAAGACATACATGTGTTTCTAAATTACATAAAATAGAAGTTGCTTATATTTGTTTAAAAGATTCAGCCACACCTAAAATTTTGGATCTTTACGTTTTTAGTGGGATTATGTTTAAAAAATGGATAAAAATGTTGGACCTTATGGAAATATAGCTCATATTCAGGAATTTAGTTTAATTTTTGACATTTTTTTTTTTTTTTGGCTAACTAATTTGACAAATGAGAAAACTTGTATATTTATCATACTAGGGGTATTTTGGTAATTTTGGATGTCCAAGGGTATATTGGTAATTTTGAAAGTGTAGGGGGTATTTGGGTCATTTTGGGTATTTAAGGGTATTTTGGTAATTTTGGAAGTCAATAGGGTATTCAACTAGTTTTGGAGGTATTTGGGTCATATTGGGTTAAATGGGCGGGTTACTAATTAAATGGGTTGGGCAGGTAATAAATAATTAATTTATATATAAACGGGTTATAAATGGATAAATGGATAATTATACACCCAACCCATTTATGACCCAACCCGTCCATTTGCCACCCCTAGTACTACTCTGGTGTGTTGGGCTATGCTTGTAGCTGCTGCTGTCTTCTAAGTCAGTCAGCTTCATGTAATCATCCCATGAGTTGGCTGGTAATTAAGCTTTTTATGTAAATATGTTCATCATGCTCAGAAATCTACTATGATTTCTTCATTTCTCTATTTACTTCATTGGTTGATGTATAATTAATTTAACTAATCTATATATATATATATATATATATATTTTTTTTTTTTTTTTGGACATGGATCTATGGTTCTTGGTTGAATATTGATTTAATTCACCATTTTCTAATAACTTAAACATTTGGGACTAGCGATACTTTATCATAATATTAGATCAAGTGGTTTTGAGTTCAAACCTCATCTCCACCCTTCCTCTCATTTAAAGATTAAAAGAGTACAGTATACATCCACCTCCTATCTCAACTCAACATTTTAAAGATAAATTGATAGAAAATGAATGAAATCTTGATTTCAAATAAGTAGGGAAATTAATTAAAAATTTTCCTAGTCGTAGATGGAAAGCACATAAAAATGTTTGTTTGCAATTTACAATATTCCATGATTGAACATTCTAAATCTGATTGTCAAGTGCTAACTACAAAGAATTTTTTATTTATTTATTTTTATTTATCAGTATGAAAATGCACTCTGACCTGAATTGGTAGAAAATGAATGAAATCTTGATTTCAAATAAGTAGGGAAATTAATTAAAAATTTTCCTAGTCGTAGATGGAAAGCACATAAAAATGTTTGTTTGCAATTTACAATATTCCATGATTGAACATTCTAAATCTGATTGTCAAGTGCTAACTACAAAGAATTTGTTATTTATTTATTTTTATTTATCAATATGAAAATGCACTCTGACCTGATTTTTCTTGTTCATAGTTGCGCACAAAATCCAGTGAGGATCTATGCCCTTGTGACCTGTATGAAGATGAAGGAACCAAGTTGCTCTTATGCAAAACGGAGTTATCCTGAGAACTTATTGATAATTTGATGTCTTCACTATCTTGATAATTTGATGATAAGGAGGACCTGCATGAGAAGTAATCTGGACTAGTTGATAGAACAGACTTGGACATGGAATAGCTCAGCCTGGGACGTTCATTGACATATGTAGCAAACGTAGCATGAGATCTCAAAACTTCCACAGACAAGCTATCGTTTATTAACGCAACCTTGGAAGATATCCGTTTAAGGTAAAACTTTAAATCCCGTCTAAGATGCCTGTTAAGGATTGTATGTTACTATTGAATAAATAAAACAATTACTACTTGTTAGGTTCTAAATGTTTAGAACATTTGACAAATCGTGAACACAAACTTGTCTAGATATAGATCTTAGAGTCTATAGGTATTATTAGACAATGCTCAAGGTGATTCAAGTCAAGATTCAAGAATATACAAGCTGCAGGAAGAAGATTTCATAATCTGTCTGGTTCGATCGATTGAAAGACAGGCTCGATCGATCGAAAGTCGTATCTGCAGAATTTTAATTAAACCCAAACAGCAGTTTAAGCCCATTAAGGATTAGGGTTTCTAATATACTTCTCCCAGTATATAAAGGAAACCCTAAGCACGTTTTTATGTGGCTTTTCAGAGAGAAAAGAGTGTGCCTCTTTTGTATTTAGGGTTTTGTTCCTAAAAAGCTCTCTTATGTCTTCTACCGGTATTATTCTTTAAAGAATCTCAAGATTCGGTATTGTAGAAATTGCTGTCTTCTCTAGTCATCAAAGGTGTTGATGATCTAAACCTTCAAGGGTGGTCTTGGAGTCACAAACAGAAGAGTTTGTGTTGCTAAACCTTTGAGTGGGATCTCAAAGTCACAAGCAGGGGTGTTTGTGTTTTGCAAAGGCCAAAGAAAGAAGGAGTCCATGGATTCGGACCTTGTACGTGGTCGTGTCAGTAAGTTCTACTGGTGGGTAACAATAAGAAGTCGAGCGTGGGGGCTTGTAAGTCTTATTGTATGAACTTCGATTCTTTCTAGTGGATTTGCTTTTTACCTTGAGGATAGCTAGGTTAAATCCTCTCCAGGTTTTTTACCGATTTGGTTTTCCTGGGTTATCATATCGTTGTGTTATTTATTTTTCCGTTGCTTTGTATGATATGATTGTTTGATTGTAATAACCTAGATCTGAAACTTGGACTAAGTAATCACTTGGCTAATTACCTAGGTTAATCTGATTGTGATTTTAAGGGGTCTAAAAACTAACACTACTACTACTCGTCAATTATGATTGATTCCCATGTTGTTTATGATTGATCATGAGTAGGATACATTATTATGCAATGAAAGAAAATGGAAAGTTTTAAAAATTACTTTCAGTTGTATATACTTGTCCCAATTTGTTGTTATTTGACTTTGTTTTGCTAAGTTATGTTAAGGACTTAAAAAAAGTGTTAAAAAGTTATGCATACTCTTATTTAATATACCTTGAATATAATGCTAATTACTACACTGTGTTAAATTATTTGATTTATATCAATAATCAAGAATTGGTGCTCTAGCTAATGACCTTTAAGTCAAATGTCATCTTATGGTGTTTTCAACCAAAATATTAAGAGTTTGAATCCTTCACCTACCTATTTAAAGCTTATCCAAAAGATATATGATAAAAATAAGTAAATAAAAAAGAATTGGAGCTCTAAAATTGAAGTCTCCTCACAATTTCTCTCTACACAAGTGAGATCTAAATTATCAAGATTCAAGAGAAAACTCAACTACTTTGAAAATTAACAATGGAGCAGAGATATACGATAAAAATAAGTAAATAAAAAAGAATTGGAGCTCTAAAATTGAAGTCTCCTCACAAGTTCTCTCTACACAAGTGAGATCTAAATTATCAAGATTCAAGAGAAAACTCAACTACTTTGAAAATTAACAATGAAGCAGCGAATTGAGAGAAAGGATTAAAGAAGTATTTTATATCTAGGTATATAGAAGTGTAGTAGGTTGTCATAGAAATGATTGATCTTACATTTGAAGTAGGGGTGGCAATTCATGTTTGCGTGTCAGATTCGTGTCGTGTCAACTCATAAGTATTCGATGATATAGATCAACACTAACCAGACATGTTAATTAAACAGGTCAAGATTCCTTAACCCTAACACGACCCATTTATTAAACGGGTCAGTCGTGCAACCTGTTTATAAGATTTTATCAAAATGAAAAAAAAAAATTATGAAAAACAAATAAATAAATATTTTTAATATAAAATTCAGAACTAACGAGTAATTGCATTACAAATAATCATTCAAAACTAAAGCATATTACAATATCACAAATAATCAATCACAATATGTCAAAGAAAATAAACTACAACAACTAATAAGTTTATATACTTAGAGTTTGAAGGGTATATCGGTAAAATGTTATTTAATTAAACGGGTCAGATGGGTCAAATGGTTTCTATATGTTCAACACTAACCCAACCCATTTATTAAACGGGTCAACTGTGTCAATCCGAATATGACACGAACCCATTAAGCTTCAATCCATAACCTGCTAATTTCATGTTGTGTCGTGTCGAGTTCGCGGGTCCTGTCCAATTTTGCCACCCCTAATTTGAAGTAATAAAAAGAAGAAGAAAATTTAAATAAAATAAAAAGTTTTAGGGCTTGCTCAGGCCCATCAAGCAGAGGCTAGTGCAACATGAGTGTAATTGGGAAACCAAATGGGTAGATCAAAAAATGCTAAGTGCCGATCATCATGTTGTTGAGCTTGCTTGAGTGAGAAGAAACAGGAGTAAAAGTGGGGATCGAGTTGGTATGTAATTGTTAAGCTAAATGATAATTTACAAATGAAGTAAAAGTGAGCTACCTATCAAGTACAACCCAACTTGCTTTACAGGGTGCTATCTCTTGTAAAATAAACTTCCTAATGGGAAAACCAGCAGTAATTTTGACTTCAATGTTGACCTGAACATCAAAGGAAAATAGTAAGACATAATAAAGGAGAATAACAATATTTTTACTCGATAAAACTCAGCTAGCGAAGTTTAATTAAGTTCGCATACTTTCTAACAAAGTTTACTTTATATATCAACATTCTCTCAAAAAAGAAAAAAAAAACTGTAATAAACCAGGTCTTAAATGCTTACAATATTTTTCCTTGGTTTTCTCTTAGAGATTGAATCTCTTGATTTGTGACAATTCTAAGAGATTAACTTGTGGTAAAACTATCATAGTGGGGATTTCAATCAATATAATAAGTCTAGAATCAATAGGATTTTGAGTCTTTCTTTAATATTAATTTAAGAGAAATATAAATTCTACAATATTTTCATAACAAATTCAATGTGATAAGTTAGTATCAGTTCTAATTTAAAATTAACCACTTAAAATCAATCATTTAAAATTTATTGTGAAAATGTTGTGGATATAAAATTTCTCTTAATTTTGAGGGCTACTTATACATTTCCACTCTAATCTTTCAAACGCAATTTATAAGAATCACGAAGGCTAGGCAAAAGCTTAATTGTGGAGCTGAATGAGGGAGAGAAAAGACGGGTGCACATAAGGGGAGACTGATAAAGAAGTCTAAATGGGCTCCACGAGCTAATTCTAAACAAACTGAAGATCAAGTGGGCCAGATTGGGGAAGAGAGCTATTTGGGCTTGAAGGAGAATTATGTTGAGACCACGGAATACATGAGTCATTTAATTTAATCAAAAGGCCAGGCTTATCTAATGGCCCAATTCAAAACTTCAACGTGCCGACTTTAATTTTTACTGTTTAAACAACATACCAAATTTAACAAAACAGAATCTATATGCAATGGGGAAGCCCTTTGAGCCTTCTTAAAAAGAAGGATTTTGTTTTGTTTTTTTTTTTTTTTTGTTTTTGGAATTTTATCAGTATGATATGAGCTTGGCACTTGACCTAGAGCAGCAAATCTATTAACATTCCATTTAGCTTGAAAAATCCAAGATTTACACTCTAGCCTCTAGGTATTAATCCCAAGTTATCTGTTTCGATTTTTTTTTTTTTTTTGAACTTTTTATTGAAAATGTGCTTAAATATATTTGTATTTTGAAAAATTAAAAAAAAAGAAAGTAAAATTTAAAAAAACTGTATATAAAAATCTAACTTATAAGCTCTACTCAAACACACAACTGTAAAAATCTAACTTATAAGCTCTACTCAAACACACACTTATCATATATATATATATATATATATATATATATATATATGTATATATTAAGAAGATTCAAAAAGTTAGTTATTGCTTTTTTCCTGTAAAAAATACCCCTAAATTAATTAACCAACAACTTAAAAATAGGGTTAAAATAGTAAATTGGCAAAAGAAAGTTAGTTATTACTTTTTTTACTGTAAAAAATATCCCTACCTAAAACTTAAAAATGCGGCTAAAATAGTAAATTAACAAAAATAATAAATTCCTACTTCTACATTGAAATGTCTTCCTGCTTTTAATAAACTCTTACTTTTACGTTGATTTAAATTCCTACTTCTACTCACTAACTCGCTACAAAATAGGATCACTTTTTTGTTAGTTTTAAAACTCCCCCAATCTACAAAGCTCACCCCACGTATTAATTATATATTTTTTTTCCAAAAAATAGAAGAGCCTATAAGCATGCGTGTGAGCCTTTGAGCGCGCGTGCTCAGAGACTAGTATATATAATTGCATTAGTAAAGTATCATGCTTGCCATGTTCATAGTTATGCATCTTCTTTCCATACAGCCAATATTATGATTATTTAAATTTATAGATACATTACCCCTTGATCTTCATACTTCTCAGCAATTTGCTCGAGTATCTTTACATAGAAATCAACTTTCTTTGAAACTGCTTCCTCCATTGAACCAATAGTCGTTCCAGCAATAAAAGAATCAGGACATGCTATGACTTGGGAACCCACTGTGCCAAGCCGAAAAAGAAAAAGACTTACAGTTAGTCGAGAACCAACATAATAAGAAAATATTTAGTTATTGAGTTTTGCTCATGACGATTTCAGTTATGCATTTATTTACCAACTAATAGCAAGTGTGTATATATATATATATATATATATATATAGACACACACAGACAAAAATATTAATGAGTTAATGTTAAACCCAAAGGGTACCATATCTCAACCTAATCACAAGTACGCAAATGAAGCATTACCATAATTTTATGAGGGGAAAGAAGTTTACCCTTCTGAATTTTTGTGTATGAATTGTAAAAGCATTTTAGTGTACCTCAACCATGGGTTACACACCATTGTATGATTTGCCAAGCAAGGACTTCACCAGGACTTGAGCAAAAAATGATTGACGTGTACCAGGAAATCTCATTACTCAAGAAAGGACAAATGAACTTAAGAGTAGGAGATTGCGGCAATAACTATGGAAAGTGGTGTGAATCAAATATATATTTTCCCAAAAGTGTAATGAAGAACTTTGAATGTGCATTTCGTAATGGTTCAGTATATCACTATGAGGAAACAAGATCACTAAATTTCAAATTTCTTGATATATAAAAAACTAATTTTCAAATCAAAATCACACGTCATTCTACCCAAAAGATCTCAAGAGTGTACACACTATGCCGCTGATCGGAGTGCCTATCATGCCTTCACACAAATTTACACGGAAGAATATGACTATTACTGCTTCTATTCGGTTGCTAATTCTTCCACTGTGCTTTTCTGCCTAGTTCTTGGCTGACATGAAAACAAAGCTAGAAACCTAGAGAGGAACCATGCAGCATGCCAAAATAGATATATTTCAAGGCTTCAAGCAATAAGAACCATGATAACTATTGATTTAATTTGTACCGTGCAAACATAAGCTGCACTTGAGCATGGAATTCTCTTCTTCATTATAGTAGCCATTGAAAGCTTAGTACATAGTATTTGGTATAATGAGGCCTCAAGAAAGATTTTGGTAAATCTCCATGCCTTCAGTAGAAAATAAAAAACACAAGGAAAATTATGAGGTGAGCCTAAGAAGAAAATTCATTGAATACTTAGCAAGACAAGTGTGTCACCTCCACGGAGAATGCTATCCGCCATTTGTATGCCTTCAATGATGAGCTTAAGCTCTTCTTCAGTACGATCCTTAGTGGCATCGAATGCGAAAACAACATTAGACGACGAGATAGGGCTCATGTTCTCCATGGACACAATAATATTAGTCTAGCAAAACCCACAAATGGGTGTTGGAAAATGGATATAATATGCAGCTAGCTATCAAGCTGTAGCTCATTGTGTGAAAAGTGGAAACTATATAATGGAAACGGAAATGGGTTTGTGTGAGGAAGTTAAGAAGTATATGGTAAAAAGATTGGGACAGTTAATCCAATCACATTTAGCAATGATAGAGAATTTTATACGATATGCATCAACCTCCAACAGTAAAAGCATCAGATTCGAATGATACCAAACGACATGCTTGAGGATATGTTGTCGTCTTGATCATTGCTATGCGATGAGTCCAATGCACTAGATGACCAGGGATCAAACTTGGTTTATGCTTCGATTTCTAACTGGTTTTCGGACATGGGAGTTTAGGGACACAAACTGTATAATATATAACTGTATTCTGACGAAGTCTACCAGTGATTTTGAACCACGTGGGCAATATAGAATTGTTCCCTGGGACCTACATTCTTGGTTATGCAGTATGACAATGGATTATATGGAACGGTTAAACATGTGCTACACCAACTGTTTAACACAGTTTTACATATACTCCAGAAATGCAACATGCAACTGAAATCATGACTTGTAATAACTATTTTCAATGTTATTTTAAGTCATAATTTCAAGTTTTTTTGAGAGTGTAAAATAATTTGTGTAATAACAAAATTAAATGTTTAGAACCAACACATAAAATAATTTGGTTCTAAAAGTTTAGGATTAAATGTTTAGAATTTCAACTTGAATGTGTTGGCAAACCGAGAATAAAAACATGTCTAGGATAGGTGTTAGACATTACTCAAAGTTGTACAGGTTAAAATTCAAGAATATACAAACTGCAGGAAAAAGAATTATTTTTTTGTGAAGCTCGACCGATCAAATTGTGAAGCTCGATTGATTGAAAATCGCAGAAAAAAATTTCTGCAGAATTTTAAACAGGCCTAAGCTTGTGAAAACGTTTAGGGTTTCAGTCCAATACTCCTATATATAAAAGGAAAACCTTAGCTACGTTTTAAAGACTCTTGGAAGACTTATGAGTTACTCATGTGAGATTTGAGAGGTTCTATACATTCTAACTCTACAAGGATTTACTGGAACAAGATCTACAATCAAGTGCTGGTGGAATCTAGTTGCTGTAAAGATCAACAAGCCGTCATTTGAAACCTTTAAGTGGGATCTCAAAGTCACAAGCGTGGGTGCTTGTGTGGTGCAAATCTAAGAGAGAAGGAGTCTGTGGATTTGGTGCTTGTACGTGATCGTGTCAGTAAGTTACTATTGGAGGTAGCAATAAATTTAGGATTAAATCTGATTGTAAAAACTTCGATTCTTTATAGTGGATTTGTTTTACCTTGAGGATAGTTAGGTCAAATCCTCCCCAGGTTTCTACCTTGAAACTATTGGTTTCATTGGTTTTTCTAGGTTATCATATCGTTGTGTTCTTCATTTTCCATTGCTATGCATGATATTATCTGTCCTTATTTAACCTAGATCTTATAATTAACCTAAGTAATCACTTGGCTAATTTATTAGGTTAAACAATCTGCTTTAAGGGGTTTAAACAAACAAACAAGTGGTATCAAAGCAGGTTAGCTCTTATTTGGGTAGTTTACCTTGAGTTGATCCTTGACCCTTACTGTCATGAAACATGGTCACTCTCTTGTGATCCCTCCCCATTTTGATGGGAATAGCTATACTTACTAGAAGGTTAGGATGAAAGCCTTTTTGAAATCCCTAGATGAGAGAGTATGGCTCTTTATTGAGAATGGTAGGGAGAGACTAACCACTCCTATTAATGAATGGAACACCGCACAAAAGGAAACAACAAGCTTTAATAGCAAGGCTATGAATGCTATATTTATGGTTTGTTTGAGATTCGCTTATTTTACTGAAACTATAAATTTTTTGCTAAAAGTATTATAGATAAAGATAAAAGTTAGCTGAAATAGTACAATGGGACCCATGAATAGTACCAAAAAGTGCAGTGGGGCCTATGAATAGTAGCAAAAATAAGCTGAACGAACACTCAATGTTGTTTCTTTGGAAGAATTTAAAATGATCTTTAATGTAGAAGTTGCTCATACTGCCTGGAATATTTTGCAAACTGTGCATGAAGGCACTAAGGTAATAAGATTAATAAACTGAAGCAGTTGAGCTCTAGGTTTGAAAGCATCAGGATGTCTGATGATGAAACTTTTGATGAGTTTTATGCCAAACTGAATGACATAGAGAACTCTGCTTTTAATTTAGGTGAAGTATATAATTAATCTAAAGTGGTTAGGAAGATTCTTAGATCCCTAACTGAGGATTTTAGATTCAAAGTTACTGCTATAACCGAAAGTAAGGATGTTGATACCATCCCTGTTGATGAACTTGTAGAATCTCTTCAATCCTATGAGTCTGACCTACCCAAACCAACAAATCCAAATCCATGGCCTTAAAATCTATTGATGATGTAGGTGATAATGGATTTGATGATGAAATTTCTTCTACAGAGATAGCTTATCTTGCCAAGAACTTTTAGAAACGTTTTGAGAAACAACAACAGAAGGGCAAGAAATCAAAACAATACTGACACTAAGAATGTGAAGAAGAATGAAACAACCAAAAATAACAATTCTGAAAAATGAAAAGACATCCTCTAACAATTCTTTAGGTCAATAGTGTTTTGGTTGTCAGGGTTATGGTCACCTTAGGTCAGAATATCCTACTTACTTGAGATCTAAGGGAAAAACTATGGCTGTTACCCTTAGTGATGATGAAGTTTCTGATCACGAGCCTGAAAGTGATCAAGAAGGAAATTTCAAGGCTTTCACTGCTACTGTTGAAGTAAGTGAGCCTGAAATTGTTGAGAAGAACCCTTCTGATGGGGAACACCCTGAGAATGCTAACTTGCAAAAGGCTTACAACAAGCTTTGCAAGATTGCAACAAAGGATGCCATGAATGTTGTCATAGGTTTGAAGAAAATAAACACTTTTGAACAAGAAAAGAAAAATCTATTGGTTAAACTGTTTGATGCTAATGAACTCATAACCTCTATTAGGATTGAGAACATGTCTTTGATTGAGAAAGTCAAAAGTTTAGAATCTAAATTATCTGTTGCTAGAGAACAACTTGATAGGACTTCTACTTCTAAACTGGATAATATGTTAAATGTTCAAAAATCGTTTTTTGATAAGACAGGGTTAGGGCTTATAGAGAGCGTTTCTACTTTTGTTGTTCATCCTCCTAAGTTTGTATCTGCTACATCTATTTCCACTTCTGAAGTTAAGGTACCTAAGGAAGAAACTCTAGCTAGTAGGAGAATTAAGGTAGATCTAAGTGAATCAAAACCCAAGAAACCCAATCATCCTAGAAGCAAGAAATCACACAAACCTCAATGGTTTTGTCATTTTTGTGGTGGAGCAAAGCATACATGCCCAAATTGTTTTAAGTTGCAAGCGTCAAAGCAAGCAACCAAACAAAAAGTATTTGTGCCAAAAGCACAAGATCTTATGACACTTATTCATGAATTGGTAAAGGTTCTTAACCTTTATTCCAATACAGGAGTTGAATTTAGGTATAATTCATCTAGAAACTCCAATTCCAAGTTTGCATCTAAGAGAGTGTGGATGCAAAAGACTTAGTCTTAGTGAGTCTGTCTAACATGGTTGTAGACGACTAAATTTCTAGTTTGAAATAAATCAAACAAGTAAAATAGTTTCACAAATGCGAATTTGTATTGATGATTGTGTGGTACAATTCTCTGAAATTACAAAAGAGTGATCCTCTGATTCGATCTCATTGCAAGACTTATTGATTGGATTTGTGGTAATGTGATTTTGACTTGAACACAAAATATCCTTCAATTTGGTTGAGGGATGGGTCGAAGATTGCTGAAACGGAATTACAATGAATCTCTAGTTATGAGCTTGTTAGAAATCCTTTGTTCTTCACGTTCTTCGTGTTCTTCGTGTGTTCTTCGTCTTCGAAGGTTTGTGGTGGAAGTTCTTTAGGGCTTTAGAAGCTTGGATCCGTAGAGCTTCACTGATTTGTGATTTGTTGATGTTTTTGGACACTTTGAGCTTGATTCCCGCAAACTTTAGGATCTAGGCAGATGGTTTGGATGATTCTGTTTCGAATGTTCTCCGATTTTGGGGTTGAACTTCCTGAAGGCTTTGAGGCTTGATTCTTGCAGAGCTTTTTCACTTCTGAATCTTGGTCCCCTTAAATGTCTTAGGAAGGCTTCTATTTATAGGAGTTTGGAGATGGGTGAGCAACACGTGGCGGGGTCTGATTGGTGACACATGTCACAGCCTGATTGGTCCGCTTATGTCATCGCTTACACGTGCTGGACTGCTTGTGTCATGGCTTACACGCGCTGATGTGTGATTGGTTTTTACATGAGACTTGGCAAATTTCTGTTGGTTTTTGAATAGTGATAGCAAAACCTAGTAGCAATACGTGGTGCTTTGTAATTTGTTGTATTTTGTGGACTTGGTAATGTGACGTGTCAGCTTGTGATAGGTCGGGAATTTTCCCTTTCTACAAATGCCCCCTCGAGACTCGTTCACGCACACAGTTTCGGAGTGTGGTGTGGGAATGAGTTTCGAAAATGGATTTTTACACTTGACTCTTTAAGTGAAGTAGTTGAAGGTGGTGGAGCTTTCAGCAGGATGAGATAATTTCCGAAGAGTATACCTACCCATATGAAAGGCTTTGATGAGACCGAAAAGGGGTCTACGAGTATTTGAATGTACTTGTGTGATGGAGCCTTCTCAGCAGAGGTTAAGTTGAAGTAATTTCAAAAGAGTGTTCCATGGTACTTGGAGTGGGTTGGTGAGGCTGAAATTTATTTGCAAGAAGTTGGATGTACTTGCAAGGTTGAATTAGTTCAGCAGAGGTTAAGCTGAGGTAATTTCAGAAGAGTATTTTGGATCGTTGGCGGCAATCACGGGGTGTAGAAGATGGGGAAGATGAGAGAATGGTGGCTGGGTACAGCATGCAGAGTCATAGGGCTAACCTCGTGTTTTTAAGAACTTCTGGTGAAGTTATCTCGGAAGAACATGCTTTGGATTACGGTGAGGACATGTGGGAAAGTGGTTGAATGCGCATGTGTAATTGTATCACTCAGGTTAAGTTAAGGTAATTTCAGAAGCTTATGGATTCTGGGGATGCTGATGTTGGTGTGAAGAAGATGAAAATGAAGCAAAGTGAATGGGTGAAACATACGCCACCATGGCGCTGGCCTTAAATGTTGGGGACCCTTTGGTGTAGATGCCTCTGGGAAGTACAGCTTAGGATCAAGACTGGCTGCATGCTGAATGAGGTCTGGCGGCGAGTTATTGAATGTGCCTGTGTGATGGGACCATGCCGACGGACGTTAAGTTGAAGTAATTTCAGAAGAGTACTTTCTGAAATTCTTCAAGCTGATTTTAAGTTGGAGTAATTCCAGAAAGTGAGCTTTGAGGTACTAGCAATGATGACCTTTGGGTCCCACAGTGGTGGGAACATAGAATAAGGCTTTGGTGATGATTTATCGGCACCAAAGGCTGAATTCTGATAAGCTGGTGCCTTGGAGGTTGTTTTTTAAGTGTTGGATGGAAGACAATTTGTAGGATACCCCAACACTTTTTACCATCTTCACCTACTGCCACTTGTTGGAAAAGCACAGAAAAATGAAAGATGGAGCTAACTTGTGACTCTAGTCTTAGAAACTAGCCAAGTTGCTGTTTGTTCCGAATCACTGCTTCTGCTGGAAGACCAAGCAATTGGAGAGAGACTACGGGAGCCCTGAGCTTAGGAACAGGTGTCTCTGCTGGACTTGGATTTCCTGGCCAACCAAATCCGAGGAAGCATGGAACGGCAACGCAGACCTTGTTATGAGTAATTTTATGGACAAATGTGGTCGTTAAGGGAAGAAACAAAATTTGTTTGGATCTCAAAACTACAATGATGTTGTAAAGAGGGTTTTGACCGAACCATGAGAGGGTTGATCTCAAACCGACTATGAAGCAATATCGGTTGCTAGGTGTTGAGAATGATGAGGCCATAATGAGAAATGGTTGTGAAAAAGAGAACTTGAAAATTTGAAAGAAGCAAATCTTCATTTCATGATTCAGTGTGTTTTTTTTTTTTTTTGATGAACTCGGTCTTTCTATTTATAGTAAAGAGACGAAGAATGGTAGATGGGTAGTTAAGAGTGGCAGTTTAGAATTTTTGGTGAGACTGGTAGATGGGAACAGTAGGCACCGAACGGGAATGGTAGGTTGGAGACTGGTAGGCACCGAACGGAAATGGTAGGTTGAACTAGCGACCCAGTGTAATTTCAAGTTCAAGACACACTTGTGAGAGTTCATTTGTACTTTGGAAGGGAAGCCTTGATGAAGTCTGGAGAATAACCCTGAGGGAATCCAGACCAAGTGGATGAATCTCCAATTTTGATCTTGGGAGCTTAAGTTTTGGACACTGCTAGTACTTCGGAGAAGTGTGTCACATAGGTGGTTTCCAAGTCCAAAACAAATAAGCGGATTTCACAATTAGAACCTATGTGAAAATCTGTTTAGGACGAGCTTTGTTCGGACATCTTGATTCTTAGTTAAAGTTTACATTAAAGCCAACAGTTGTAGAATCACACTATTTCGGACTCTCAAATGAAGAAATAAACCCCAAAATTGGAATCTACACGAAAAATTGGGCAAGACAGGTCCTTCTTGAAAATTTTGACTTTTGGTCAGGATTTGTGCAATAGTCAACTTTCTAGAAATTGGACAGTTTGCACAATTTCCGAATCTCGAACAAAGAAACAGTTTCCAAAATCGGAATGTACGCAAAAAACTGAGTGGGACAGGCCCTTTTTGAAAATGTTGACTTTTTGGTCAAAGTCAAAGGTCCACTTGGTCAAAGCATTTTCTTTCTCACTTTTTTTTTTTTTTTGGCAGGCGGTTCAGACCAGGTCGGGTTTCCAGGTCGGTCAAACCGGTTAGTGGGGGATGACGTCATCAGTGACGTCATAGCGCTGGAGGGCACGTGTGGCACGTGTAAGCGCGTGGCTGGGTGAGGTGGCGCATGAAACTGAGGCTATGAACGCCGATGTCGCCGGGGGCGCGTGGAAGCGCGTGGCTTAATGTTTGGGCCTGAAATTTTTGGGTCTTGTAGATCGGAGGCCGTAGAATCTCCTAGTGTTGTCCGTGTTCTAAATTTGCGGGCAGATTTGCACAGATTTGAAGGACTAGGCCGTGGGTCGTTTGAAAGATCGTGGCTTCGCGTGGGGGCGCGTGCAGCCATTTTTGGTCTTGAAATTTTTAGGTTTTGTAGATCGTGGGCCGATGTATCTAGTGGTGGCACCAGTTTTGTAAAAATTTTCTCAGATTTGTGCAGATTTGAATGAGAAACCCGCGGGACGTTAGGAATTTGTGGCCACTTGTGGCGGTGCATCTGGGCTTGGAATTTTCAGGTTTGGTGGATCGAAGGCCGTAGAAGACTCCCGTAGTGTCGGTTTCTTAGATCTATAGTCTTCAGTGGCTCTGACAGTATTTGACATTAGTTAATCAGCAAGTGTCTCTGCTTTCAAGGTCGGCAGCTTTGAAAAATATGTGGGCTAGATCTTTATCCCAGGTCTAGTGCAGTAGTTTTTTAGATGACATGTGTACTTTTGTAGGCCTATAAGCGCTTTTTCTGAGGTCTAGTGCAGTATTTTCCTTCTGACACTATAATGCATTTATGGGCACTTACCTTTTTTTTCAAGATTGGTACGTCACCCTTTGAAAATATAGTCCTTTAACTTTTTACACGTGTTTTTCCTTTTGTCTGTTAGCTTCTGAAGATCCCTATATATAGCCACCCGGGGCATGCACTAATCTATATAAGCACTCTCCAGTGGGTAGCATGATACGTAGAGAAATCACGCCTTTCTTCTTCTTCTTCTTTTTTTTTTTTTTTTTGACGTGCCATGAGATTTTCCTCTGACAATTTGTTGTTGCTTGTTTTTGTTATGCAGTATGCTTCCCTTGTTCTTTAGGCTTTAGCGTCAAGCTTTACATCAACATTCTTAGCGTGACATCCATCTTTATTTGGGGACTTTACACAACGTTCTTGCAGTGATGTTTGTCTCCATATTATCAAATTATTGCCCTACAACAACAATCTCTTAGTGATATCCATCCATGACGTTGACATAGCGGCAGTCATCTAGGCAACAATGTTATTACCAGTATTCCTGATACAATGATGTTATTACTAGTACTTGACCTTGAAGTTGTACTGGCCTTTGTCTTGCAATTAAGCTACACCAACACTTGTCTTTTCAACGCAGCCATTTCAACAGTCTTTGCAACATAGCCACATCAAGAGTCTTTACCATGAAGCCATGCTAGCATTTGTCCTTGTATTGAAACCATGCCAATATTCATCTTTGCCATGAAGCAATATTTGCACCGAAGCCGTGCCAACGTTCATCTTTGTCATGAAGCCACAACAACACTCCACATTAGCACTTGCACTCGCATTGAAGTTGCACCATCATTTGCATTGAAACCGTGCCAACGTTCATCTTTGCCATGAAGCCACGTCAATACTTCATTCGCACCGAAGCTGTGCCAACATTTATCTTTTCCATGAAGTCATGTCAACACTTCATCTTAGCACAAAAGTCATATTTGAACCGAAACTGTGCCAATGTTCATCTTTGTCATGAAGCCACAATAACATTTCACATTAGCACCGAAGCCATGCCAACATTCATCTTTGCCATGAAGCCATGTCAACACTCCACATTAGCACAGAAATCATGCCAACATTCAACACTTCATTCGCACAGAAGCCATGCCAACATCCATCTTTGCCATGAAGCAATATTTGCACTTGCATCTGCTATGAAGTCGCACCATTATTTGCCTTTGTAATGAAGTTGCACTAGCACTCTTCTTTTGCCATAAAGCTGCCTCGACATTTTATTTGCACTAAGGCCACATCTACACATCATTCATACCAAAGCTGTGCCAACATTCATCTTTGCCATGAAGCCACGTCAACACTTCATTCATACCGAAGCTGTGTCATCATTCATCTTTGCCATGAGGCCACATCAACACTTCATTCATACCGAAACTGTATCATCATTCATCTTTGTCAAGAAGCCACGTCAACACTTCATTCACACTGAAGTCGTGCCAATGTTCATCTTTGTCATGAGGCTATGTCAACACTTCACATTAGCACAAATTTTCAGAGGCAACATAGCTCAGACATCGAGATTTCAAAGATGCCAACAAGACGTTGAAGATACAAGGAGTCCCTATCAAGACTTTGAAGATGCAAGGAAATGCCAACAAAACCTTGAAGATGCGAGGAAAAATGATACCAATACTTTGAAGACGCCAGAGTATGCTACCAAGACTTTGAAGATGCCAAAACATGCTACCAAGAATTTTGACATTGCACGAACATGCCCATAGAGGAGAGATGATGCAACACCAACTTCGGATATATAATCTATCATCATTCTAGAGGAAGTTGACATTGTCCAGATTTTAGAGACATGATGTGAAACGACACCACTCAGAAGGGAGATGATGTGGTTCAAATTTTAAAGCTATGAAGTGGCACAACCTAGAAGAGAGACGACGTAGCTTAAACTTGCAAGGTACAAGAAGATGCCCCCAGGAGATAAATGATGCAAAGCATACTTCAGAAATATGGGAGAATATCCATAGAAGATGGGTAATGCCATGAAGACTTCATTTCTTGCAAAAGAAGTTGGAGATTTTATTTTACTTCACAACCAAGCATCAACTTATGTTTATCATCATTTCAAGCAAAGTTAAGCAATGTCAACTCCTTACAGTCTTAATTTTCTACTACAACGATCATTGATCATCCTATTAAGCAGTCAACTGTCTTTAAGAAATGCCTTGCCAACCAAAGGGACCTTAAAAGCACATTGATGACCGTTGGAAAACTCCTCAAGTTAGACTGGCAATCCTTCTTCTTTTGATGTGACTGAACTTAGTGACAAGTACTAAGCTGCCTACGTACCCCGGAGAGGGATCAAGTCATCACGTAGTTCAACAGATTTTTTTTTTTTGATGATCTTTTTTTTGATAATTTCTTTTTGGATGATTTTTTTTTTGTTTTTTTTGTTTTGTTTTGTTTTTTTAATTTTTTTTTTTTTTAGTGCATGACTGAATTCAACAAAAGATACTAAGTTGTCTACGTACCCTCGAGAGGGATCAAGTCATCACGTAGTTCAATAGATTTTTTTTTTCTTTTCTTATGTGTTTTTGCAAAAAGGAGGGCGCAATGTGTAATAGTGGGTATCACCACTAATCGAACCCAAGACCTCAGCCTCAAGGGTGACATGAGCATCCAACCATTATGCCACACTCGCAATTGGTGACATAGAGTGGGATTAATTTCTCCTTATTGGTACGCTTTCAAGGGTAATGGGAAGACATCATGTACTTTCGCAGCGCTATAGTGGGCAGTTTAAACTCTTACCAAGGAGCAATCCTCGATTTTCAAGTGTAGAAGTGTTTAAGGAACTTCCCATTGATGGGGGCAATCCTTACGCCATTATTGTCAATCAATTTGTAAGCTCCAATGGTGTTTGCCCCTTGCCTAAGAGTTGGAAGTACATCACAAGCAACGGTCACATGGTTTGACCCAACAACTTCATCAAAGTTTAGATCAATCTTGTTTTTTTTGGCAAGCTTCATGATCTGTTCTTTGAAGACAAAGCATTTTTGGATTGGGTGGCCAATGATGCGATGATATTTGCAGTAGTTAGGGTCATCAACTTTCCCCATGTCTTCTGGTTGCTTGCATTCCGGCAGTTCAATCAGCTTCAACTGCAATAGTTGTTCTAAGATGTTTGGCACATCTTCATCAGGGAAAGGATATACTTTTTGCTCACGTTCTTTAAAAGTCAGACGACGCACCTCGTTCTTTTGCCATCATTCAAGCTGTTTTTCGTTTGCATTTGCTCCTCTTCTTGGAACCTTGACTTCAGCAGTGTTAACAACCATTGGGTCTTTGAGGTTGGCTTTTGCATTCCTATCATTCTTCCTTACTTCCTTTTTGCTTTCCTCAAGTATAGGAGGGTTTGTACATCCATGGCTAGAGACACTCAATTCCATGTCATGCGCACGAGTTGCTAACTCTTCAAATATTCGGGGCTTTATCTCTTGAAGGATGTAAAGAAGTCCCCAATGCATGCCTTGGACGCACATCTTTATAGCAGATATTTTAGAAAGTTTATCCTTGCAATCTAGACTCAAAAAACGTCACTGATTGATATAATTAATGACGGGTTCATCCTTCCACTGTTTAGTATTGGTAAGCTCCATCATGCCTACCGTGCGCCGTGTGCTGTAGAATCGGTTGATAAATTCTCTATCTAGTTGTTCCCAATTGTCGATTGACTCAGGTTCTAAGTCTGTATACCAATCAAAGGCATTTCCCTTGAGCGAACGAACAAATTGCTTTACAAGGAGGCCTCCTTGAGTCCCTGCGTTCTCATAAGTTTCTATAAAGTGAGCAATGTGTTGCTTAAGATTTCCTTTGCCACCAAACTGTAAGAACTTGGGGGGTTGATACCCATTTGGCATTCTCATGTTGTCGATGCGCTTTGTGTAGGGTTTTGAATATGTGAGAGAACTTGTAGAAGAACCTCCATATTGTGCTCAAATGGTATTTGTTATCATGTCTTGCAGTTGTTGGACAGATATCGAGGCCATTGAGGTGAAATGTCCATGTTGAGAAGTGCCTTCACCTCCTTTTCCTTTATCAACCCTAGCGTTTTCTCCTTTCAAGGTAAAGTTGGGTGGGTGCTCAGGGCCAAGACTTGATTCATCCGAATCTTGTACCTCCAGCTTGTTCATACTTTTTGCTCACAAAAGCACTTGAAGATAAGGACAACCCTTTGTTCCATTTCAGCCATCTTTTCTTCCATGGTAGAGGTGTTAGTCATCATGACTGACACAACTTCCCAAGATGATGGAGAAGAAAGTGAATTGATGTGAGCCCGTGAAATCTCATTTTTTGGGTTCCCTTCGGTGGGAGAGAAATCGTGCGACCAACTTCTTGTGAAGGAAGAAGGGGATTTGCCCCCATACTTAAGGTGTTCCAAGGTGGAGATGTCCTTATTGATGACCTTGTTTCTTATAAGAGGGTCTAAGGAGATGGTTGCCTAGACCTTGGCTTCCTTGGTTGATTGAGCTTGAAGTTGATTATGAGCTTTAGGTTGGCTACGATTAATTGCACCAATGCAATTGTTGGTGGTAGCCGTACCAAGTCTAATCGAAATAGCTATTGTTGAAGCTTGAATGTTCTTGCTAAAGGCCATTGAAGTTGGTAGCAAGATGATGAAGATTTCTTTCTTTGAAGGTGAAAGAGATGAGAGGTAGAGAGGTCCCACCAGGCGTGCCAGAATTTGTAGACGACTAAATTTCTAGTTTGAAATAAATCAAACAAGTAAAATAGTTTCACAAATGCGAATTTGTATTGATGATTGTGTGGTACAATTCTCTGAAATTACAAAAGTGTGATCCTCTGATTCGATCTCCTTGCAAGACTTATTGATTGGATTTGTGGTAATGTGATTTTGACTTGAACACAAAATATCCTTCAATTTGGTTGAGGGATGGGTCGAAGATTGTTGAAACGGAATTACAATGAATCTCTGGCTATGAGCTTGTTAGAAATCCTTTGTTCTTCACGTTCTTCGTGTTCTTCGTGTGTTCTTCGTCTTCGAAGGTTTGTGGTGGAAGTTCTTCGGGGCTTTAGAAGCTTGGATCCGTAGAGCTTCACTGATTTGTGATTTGTTGATGTTTTCGGACACTTTGAGCTTGATTCCCGTAAACTTTAGGATCTAGGCAAATGGTTTGGATGATTCTGCTTCAAATGTTCTCCGATTTTGGGGTTGAAGTTCTTGAAGGCTTTGAGGCTTGATTCTTGCAGAGCTTTTTCACTTCTGAATCTTGGTCCCCTTAAATGTCTTAAGAAGGCTTCTATTTATAGGAGTTTGGAGGTGGGTGAGCAACACGTGGCGGAGTCTGATTGGTGACACATGTCACAGCTTGATTGATCCGCTTATGTCATCGCTCACACGTGCTGGACTGCTTGTGTCATTGCTTACACGTGTTGGACTGCTTGTGTCATCGCTTACACGCGTTGATGTGTGATTGGTTTTTGCATGACACTTGGCAAATTTCTATTGGTTTCTGAATAGTGATAGCAAAACCTAGTAGCAATACGTGGTACTTTGTAATTGGTTGTATTTTGTGGACTTGGTACTGTGACGTGTCAGCTTGTGATAGGTCGGGAATTTTCCCTCTCTACAATGGTCTTTGTGCTAATTCTTTCAATCTCTTGTGACCAAAATGTTTTTCATTAGGATTTTCTTTTATATTACATTCATGCATTTCATTCTAGGCTTGTTTATGATGTTTTTAAGTTCCTTTTTGTGTGTTACACATCTTCAAGTATGTAATTAAGGTTGGCCTATGAAATTTACATTTCATTACTGTGTACCTTGTTTAGCTTAGATAAGCTTTTTTCTGCACTTTGCTAGTTTGTGCTATGTGGTGCTTATATTGTGTGAGTTGTTTATGATTTTTAAACACATGCTCTTGATTTTGAAGTCACATTCTTTTGATTGTAAAGACTAAAAAATCCTAGGAAAAAGGCATAAATAACCATCTCACCACTGTTACTCACCAATCAGGAAAACCTGTGTGCAATTCATAAAAGCTATGCTCGGTAAGGTGTAGCACTTGTATAGCAAGATTAAATGAGGTGTTAATTGTGAAAAGAATGTGAAAATTCAAAAGAAAAAGAAAAAGAAAAGCAAACAAAAAGGTGTCAAAAGAAAAAGAATAAAAAAAATGCTTTTACATGATTGCAAGCACGTGTTCTAGGAGATGTGGAAGTTATATGATGTAACTCTTTAGATAATAGTCACTTCAAACTTATGTGATTGATAATGTAGAAATTGTGTTTAATTTCTATCTACATATTACCTTTTATGTATCTCATATACTTACTAGTTGCACATACCACAAGCAAATCTTTGTTAAACTCTGTACATATGATTGAGTGTTAATTTTTATGGCCATCCAAAATTGTGGTTCTTGAAATGTTTAATACTTTTTGGGGTTTGCGGTAAAAACTGTTGAGGAAAATTTTTGAATCTTGATAAAAAAAATTGATTTGATTGAAGAGAAAGTGTTTTTGAAAACATTTGGAATCATTGACATGCATTTCATATCAAAAAAACTGGTTTAAAAGTGTTTCTGCAGAAAATTTCCAGGTTTTCAAAATTTTCTGATTTTTCAAGATTTGATTGATTGAACCTGTTTTTTGACCCATCGAAAAATTCAGTTTTTAAGGCTAAATCTCTCGACTTGACTTGATTCCTCCTTCGATTCCTTCTGATCAGTTGAACCTGTTTTAAAACATTTTAGATTCCTGGCTTGATTCCTCCCAAGCGATCGAAAATTGTATTTGTTTAAAAATAAAAAGGAATCAGATCACATGTTTTTCAAAACTCTGTCTTCTTCCTTCGATTCCTCTCAATTCCTCTTAGTCATTTTTTTTTTTTTTTTTTTTGGCTCTTTTCTGAGTCAAAGTTTCAAGGGTTTTCTACCTCCATACTTGGTAAGACTCTTTTGCCCCTCCTTTTTGTTTATATTACATGCATTCATGCATTTTCATCAAATTTTTCAATTTTTTCGAACTAAAAAAATTTTGGGGTTTTTGGTGATTCTAGGTGTTTTGATCAAATTTGTTGAATGGGTTTTTGTTCATGCATCATATAAACATGTTTCCTCTACTTTAATTTCAAAATTTTCATGATTTTTGCAAATTTTCGAAATTTGGGTTTATGTGTTCTTGAGGAATTTAGGGATTTTGTTCAATTGAATGGAAATTGAGTAAAATTGACTTATGATATTGTTTAATTGAGTAATTATAACATGTTTTATATTTGTTGTGTTGTTCAATTGATCAAAATTGATGAAAATGCATGGATGCATGTATTAGTCTTGGTCAAATGCATGAATGCATGTAATATTCATTGGAAAGTTAGGGTTTCAAAATTGGGGTTTTTGCTAAATTTATAATTTTCTTTGTCAATTTTCAAAATTGAGATAAAATTGAACTGTTTTTGTGCATTAGATCATGCATCATTCGTGTCCTTGCATCATGCATCATATAGTTTTTAAAATTCCATGTTATTTTGTGCTTTAACTCTATCTGATGCAATATGCTCTTGGTTTTTATTTTGTTTTGGTTTTTCCTTTTTCTTTAACCTTAGACATGGCTCCTAAGGTTACTAAAAAGTATAAGACCAAAGCCAATAGGAACACAGCTTCCTCATCCTCTTCTGCTCTTGTTGAAAGGGTTAGGTTTCCTACAGCCAGAACTGAGCAAATTTTTGAGACTTTAACAAAATACAGGTCTATTTGGGGGGAAAGACAGTTAGTCCAAGATGAATTAGATCCTTCCATCAGTAGGAATCTAGTGTTTAGGAACTGGGGTTCTTTATGTGATCTTTCTCATCCCTCTCCTACTACCTTGATCAGCGAATTCTATTCGAATCTCTCTGTATATTTTGAACATACAGGTGGTCATTTTTTGACTTCTTGGATTAGAGGTAAAGAGTATAGGATAACTAAATGTGTAGTTTTTGAAGCTCTAGGTGTACCTTTAGTTCGTTGACCTACTTTCCCATACACTAAGTCTCTTCCTCTTGATGATGTGATGTCTTTGCTTTGTGGAAGATTAGTCTCTTGGGGATTTGAACCAACAATAAACTCAAGTGAGTTGATTGAGGTTAACTATCTTTTCTTTAGGATAGCTTGTCATAACATCTTTCCTATTTCCCACATTCACACCATCCCTTTAAACAGATTTGTTTTTTTGTATGCCTTTATCATAGATGGGTCTATGTGTTTTCCTTCTCTTTTTATTCAGACCATTGTTGAGGTGTATAGAAGTAAGTCTAAGGCACATAATTTGTTCTTTCCTGTTTTTATCGATAGGGTTTTACTCTTTTTAGGGTTCAATAGTTTTCCTTTCCTTGAGTTAGTATATATTACTGCCCTCATATGAGCCACCTTTCTTAGACAGCGACAGGCTCAAATGAAGAGTGCTAAACCAAGCACTAGGACTTCAAAGAGACCAAGAGGTGAAGCTTTTGTTGTTGCTCCTACCTCTGGTGATTAGCCTACTGCAAAGGAGATTCCTGTGGATCCTACTACTGCTGTGGATCATGCTATTGATGATACTATTGATCCTACTGTTACTCCTCCTCTTCCACTCCGTGCCATGATGGAGACGTTTATGACCACTTAGGCAGCTCATGGACAGCTCATTGATGAGCTACTTACTGAGGTTGCTCCCCTGAGAGCAGATTTTGCTGAGTATAGGAGTGTTTTTCCACCTTCTCCACCCTCTGACCCTTGATGGTTGCCTTTGGCAATGTGTAACAAAAAGGGAGAGTAGGTTTAGGATGGATAGGCTCTTGTACTTAGGGGGAGAGTAGAGAGATTTTGTATTCAAGGGGAGTAGATTTTGATTTTGTTTTATTCTCATAGTTTTTTTTTTTTTTTTTTTTTTTCTTGTTTCACAAACATTGTTGGTTTATTGACTATGATAGTTTATTTGATGTTTATTCATTTGATATTCTGTCTATCACTTATGTTTTGTGAATTCAAGTTCAGTTTTTATATTTTGGATTTATACTGTAATTTTCACACATGCGTTTATGATTTGTTTTGAGTGTTTTAGGAATTTACAGGTTAATTTTTTCTCATCTGTTGTCTATTCTAGCAACTAATAGTTAGTAGATTGTGATGGAATTGTATTTGGGCAACAATGTGTAAGTTAGGCTAATTCTTGAGTTGAGCAATTCTTTTTCAAGTGTGTTTTGTCACGGATTGCCAAAGGGAGAGATTGTTAGGTTCTAAAAATTTTGGATTAAATTTTTAGAATTTCAACTTGTATGTGTTGGCAAACCGAGAACAAAAACATGTCTAGGATAGGGGTTAGACATTGCTCAAAGTTGTATAGGTCAAAACTCAAGATTGTACAAATTGCAAGAAAAATAATTATTTTTCTGTGAAGCTCAATCGATTGAAAATTGCAGAAAAAGAATTTTTGCAAAATTTTAAACAAGCTCAAGCCCGCGAAAACGTTTAGGGTTTCAATCCAACACTCCTACGTATAAAAGGAAAACTCTAGCTACGTTTTGAAAACTCTTGGAAGACTTATGAGTTACTCCTGTGAGATATGAGAGGTTCTGTACTTTCTAACTCTACAAATATCTACTAGAACAAGATCTACAATCAAGTGCTGGTAGAACCTAGTTACTGCAAAAATCAACAAGCCATGATCAGAAACCTTTGAGTGGGATCTCAAAGTCATAAGCGTGGGTGCTTGTGTGGTGCAAATCTAAGAGAGAAGAAGTCCGTGGATTCGGAGCTTGCACGTGGTCATGTTAGTAAGTTACTACTGGAGGTAGTAATAGATTTAAGATTAAATTTGATTGTAAAAACTTCGATTCTCTATTGTAGATTTGTTTTACCTTGAGGATAGCTAAGTCAAATCTTCCATAGATTTTACCTTGAAACTGTTGGTTTCATTAGTTTTCCTAGGTCATCATATCATTGTGTTCTTTATTTTTTGTTATTGTACATGATATGATTTATCCTTGTTTAACCTAGATCTCATAATTAACCTAAGTAATCACTTGGCTAATTTATTAGGTTAAACAATCTGCTTTAAGGGATCTAAACAAACAATCTGCTTTAAGGGATCTAAACAAACAAACATATGTGTTTATATATATTATGGCATTAGGTATCTATTATAATTAATTATTTTTATATATAGAACTATAAATTCTAAAATATGATTTGCTAAAATTTTGATGATGGTTTACCGGTTTAAACATGTAAAATTCTAAGGTTTTAATGTAACATAATATTACGGACATTAAAATCTGGCACCCAAGCAACAAATCGTAGTTCTGCCCCTGCCATCTATTCAAATTTTATGACATTCTAATCTTATTAAAATTTAACAATCCCATTAAACAAATAAAATGAACATTGAAGAATCATTGGAGTCCATAAGAACAATCCATCGACTACTTACTGCGGTTCTTGATCTTATGGAAGACACCTAGCAAGACAAGTGTGCCGCCTCCACGGAAAATGCCACCCGCCATTTTCACACCTTCAATGGTTATCTTAAGTTCATCTTCAGTACGATCCTTAGTGGCATCGTATGCGATAGCAACATGAGATGGTGAGACAGGGCGCCTTAGGTTCGCCATGGACACGATAATATTAGTCTAGCAAAAACCACAAATGGGTGTTTGATAATGGATATAATATGCAGCTAGCTATCTAGCTGTAGCTCGTTGTATGGGGACTATATAATAGAACGGAAATGGGTTTAAGTGTGAGAAAGTTAAGAAGGATATGGTAAAAAGATTGGGACAGGTAATCCAGTCACATTTTGACTTAGAGAGTTTCATATGGTGCAACGATCTCCGACAGTAAGAGCATCAGATTCGAATGATACCAAACAATACCAGCAGCTAAGTGTGAGGCAGATATGCTCAAGGATATGTTGTCGTCTTGATCATTGCCGTGTGATGATTCCAAGGAACTAAATGACCAGGGAATTTGGTTTATTTAGTTCATGCTTCAAACTGTTGGCTGGTGTTTGGACATGGGAGTTAGGGACAAAGAAAATGAGACATAAGGTTTTTACTCAAAACTCAGCGAATTCTATAGTTCCATACTCCTTATTGGGAAAATATTAGTGCACACTGGTTGTTACACACAACTGTACACACATTTTGAAATAAAGTCGTGAGGTTTGTGAAGACCAAGATCATCCAAAAGATATTTCAGCCATTGGAGTTCTGAAGTTAGTGTTGCCATGACACGGTATTCTGCCCCAGCAGTGGAGCGGGAGACAATAGTTTGCTTCTTTGTTTTCCATGAAATGGGATTAGTACCGAGTAAAACTGACACAAAATATGTAGATGCTATTACAATGAACCTAGACAAAATATTGACAGCCTAATCCTGTAATTGCAGCTAGACATAATATTTACATCAACCAAATCTGTTTCTCAAAAAAAAAAAAAAAAAAAAAAAAAAAAAAAAACCAAATCCCATAATTACAGTTGATTGGAAATCCCTTAATTGAGCTGGTTTGGGAATCCCTTAATTGTCTCTAATATGGGTCCTATCCCAATCTCTGACTGGCCTCTCTGTTCAATTGGTAGATGCCATAGATATGGTTGCTGACAACTCCCTCTTGGTATTGCTTTTGTTAAAGTTTAGTAAAATCTTTGTTCAAATGAAGAAGAAGAGCTCTTGCATTATGGTGCAAAAGTTGTTTTTTATTTTATTTACTTCAGACATTATGATGCGAAAGTTACATCCATAAAAATGGAGGAATGCTTGTTTTATATATCTTTAACTATTTTGAAACTTTACACATTATCATTTGAGTTTTCATGAAGTCACATCTGTTGGTCCTTATTTAGCTAATATTTTCTAAACAGGAACATCAGATGGGTAGTCTTTCGGATGTCTTCTGATGGTTTCTCTAACTTGTTCCTCTTGCTCTTGAAGGTTTGATGGCAGATGATCATAGACATCAGAGAATAAGCCTTCAATTGAAGGTTTTTCTGTCTTCTCTGCAATTTGAATTGCTTGCAGTAGCTGTATTGTATCAGAAGAGAAAGGTAAGATAGCTTTAATATATGGAGATTGAACAAAAGTCATATTAACATGTATTCACCTGCTTTTTAATGCTGCTTCGGTGCTTAGTTTCATCTTTGTCACTCCACCAGCCATTCCTTTCTATCCATTTTCTAAATCTATTTACAGGGTTTCTAGCTGTTTTCCAGTATTCAATTTCATTCACGGATCGATACTTTGTGGAATCATCAGAGGTGGAATGATGTCCTACTCTATATGCAAGGGCCTGAAAGTTAAAATAAACACACAAAATTAATCACAATCTGGAATACACAACTAGACGTGCATTGCTTTTCACTGAAAAGAAAGGTTGTGGTCATATGCTAAGAGGGACACACTTGTTTTCTTTTACAAATAAAATAGCCTGGCAAAGAATAAGGATTGTGTCAATGTACCAGCTACGGGTAAGACGTTAACAAAAGAAGTTTAGTCCTACCTCAACTAAAATTGGTCTTTGTTCACTTATAGCCATTTCACGAGCAGTGTGAATTGCACTTAATACAGCAAGAGCATCACTCCCATCCACCCGGATGCTTCGAATTCCATAAGCCCGACCCCTAACAACAATTCCATCACCTACAAAACATGGATAATTAAGAAAAGAAACAAACTAAAATATCCATGAATGCATAGAAGGGCTTCAGGCTTGCCTTCTCTTCACTGGGGGGAACTCAATGAACAGTAATTTAATAAAGTACTGATTGTTCTAAAAGCTTAAGCCATGAGGAAATGGGAATGTAACCACCTTCTCTAATACCATGACAAATTACCATTTGTTAAGATATTAGGAGATAATGAATTTAACCATTTTATAATAATTCTGACATAAATTTGATATGATACTAATGAGTAATGATTATCCCAATCCTTCATATAAGAGTGTAAGCTAAAAATGGAACTTATCGATAGGTGATGAAGAGTACTTCGAAATTGTTCTTCTATAGGAGTACTAATGGCCCATCCATTGTTACGACAAATAAAAATGACGGGGGCTTCCAGAACTGCTGCAAAATTCATAGCAGCATGGAAATCTCCCTGAAACATCAGTTAAGATACTAAATGAGGATATGAACATTGATAATCTGATTTTTCAGAGGGAGACATGGAAGGGATTATTGTGCAGTCACCTCACTAGTGCCACCATCTCCAATATAAGTAGCTACACATGCATTCTTTCCCTCCATTTTAAGAGAATAAGCAGCACCCACGGCTTGTGGAAGTTGTGTGCTGACAAGCATAAAGCGTATGCAGACATTTAGTGTTGGCTATATACATCAATAATAAAAAAATCTTTATCTGAAAAAAGACTAATAAGTAAAAATGAGGGGTAGATATCTCACGCAATAGGTGATGACACAGCGAAGTAGTTGTGTTTCTTAGAGACATAATGGATAGGCATCTGCCTGGCTTTTCCTTTGTCTTCCTTGTTTCCTAAGCACTGGTTTGCAAATTCTTGCAGTGTAAATCCACGCCACAAGAGAGCTCCAGGCTCCCGGTACTGGCATTACAAATCAGACATGCACTTGCATCAGTTTCCCATGCATAATTGTTGGGGGTTCAAAAAGGTCAATCGGTAGTAGATGTCAATTAACAAAACCCCTATCAACCGGATATGAGTTCTCCATATGTATATTCCAATGTAGATCAAAGGAAAACCAAAACTAAACTAATTAAGGTGGCATGACCATTCAAGGTTGACAAATCATGGATGTTACTCCTTGGTGAAATTATTTCTATCCATCAGCAAATAAAAATGGGACTATACATTTCAATTAGAATTAAAGATGTTGAAAATATGGTACAAGGGAGAAGAAAAATGTAATGTTCCAGTAGGTGATAAAATAGAGGAATCCAAAGATTGAGCATGCTTAAAGGAAACCAATAGTGATACTAGTGAGAACTGCATAGTTAACTGAAAGCTGTAGATGCTTCAAGGGGAATATGAGGTTCAAAAAGTTATATTATTAGTATGATCAATAGAAACAATTCAAAAATTGTACTCTGACAGGCTACACTCCTAATGAGTTTGGATGGTTAAGCAGCCATCACACGTCTATTATACATATCATGTAGTCCTAGAGCAGTGATTTTTATGTATATATGAACATAGCTTATATGGATGTAATAAGTTTACCTGAGGCAACACAAGATCATCTGCACTAAGTGCAGCAGCTGAGCCAATGTTAATTGCTTCTTCCCCTAATGTGGTCAAATAAAAAGAGATTCTTCCCTGCCTTTGTGCTTCATAGAATATGTTGTCCATCATTTGAAGGGTGACCATGTCACTATACATCTTTATGGCCACTTCTTTTCTTACCTGTTGAATGTGACATAACCAAGACAATTGAACAATTAGTGATGTTAAAACTAAACTTTTAAACTTAGATGAATCTAGAAATTTTGCATATCCTTTTGGATTAAGAAGTATTTCATACCATTTTACATATCATATATTTTGGGATTTTGTTAATGTTTGACCTACAAGTTCAAGATTGAATGAAAAGCCTTGTTTGACATGGCAATAAGAAGGTCAAAAACAGAACAGTCATAGTACTCTGCTTTAACTATAAGCTTGCCACATTGATTAACCTTATTGCCCTATTGGATTACCTGAACCAATTTGAGAGATACCTGTACAAAGTTGTTGGACACGATCAGCTCTCCATTGTCATCGAGAACTCGATAACAAGGTACTCTTTTATCAGCAGACTCGGAAATGAAATTCATTTCTGAAGTAAATTCAACCTTTCCTCCAGGAAAATCCAAGGCCTGCTCGTACAAAATACTCAAAAGTGTGACTACTAAAATTCAAATGGGCTGGAAATTCAAAATTAAAGCAATTCACAAAATTAATAAAGAACATGTAACATCCTAAAACAGGTCCCGTTGTGAAACACATAACATAAAGAAATGTATGAAGCCATCTTTACATGATTTGAAATGAAAATGATAATGATAGGCAACAACATCTAATAATTATCGTTCTTTTTTTTTTCTTTTTCTTTTTTTTTTCCATTTTATTTGGTATAACTTCATATATTGAAAATAAAAATAAAACTATCATTTCATACTTTATTCAAATCATTTAAATTTAAAAAAAAAAATTAAATTCAAATCTTTCTCTTTAAATTTCTTTATCCAAATCAATCATTTGCTTTTTTATTTATTTTATTTTTATTTTTTTTTTATGGGATACAATTCATATAAGTTTTATCTAGAGAGTGGGAGAGTTGGGTTTGAATTACAAACTTAAAATTCCACAACCAATACCATTATCACTAAACTATCACCTGAACCCATATAAAAGGTAATTTAAGAATAAGAATAAGCGGGAGAAATTCACAACTTCATATTAACAGAGTGAGAATGGCATTATGCATAGTATGAATATGACTCGGTCTGATCACTGGTTCTTAGATTTTTATTCTATTGGCATTAATGACTCGGTCCGTTATTTATTTTTATTTTTAATGCAACTAGATGTTTGAATTCTATTGAATGAACATAATGTATTGGATTGCACCTAAGATACTATACTTGAGATTTACCATTTTTTTCTTGGCAAATTTACTCACTCATTACGAGTAATTATAAAATATTTTAAGAGTACAACGATAATGTACTCTCTCACCTCACATAATAATAAATCTGAATTATATTTATGATAGGAGCGACCATTTATATGATTGATATTGTGATATAAGGGGAAATAGTACCTCAATGTTGTTCTACGCGTTAGTGTCTAATTTTCCATACATCGCACATAGTAATAAATCTTATTAAATAGGATCAACTATTTTATATGACTGATATGGGTGGAAAATAGTATCTCATTGTTGTTCTCGGCATTAGTGTCAAATTTTCCACACATCACACATCATGGATTTAAATTTCCAATCTCAACCGCTGTTACATACAAATGGGATAAAATTACCATTTCACACAAAGATCATTGGCATCGTCATTTCTAATTCACATTATAGTGGGCCTAGACCCTACTCCCTAGATAGGATAATGCAGTAACGCCCAATGATAGTGCAATTAAGAATTAAGTAAAATTATATTTGGTGGGAAATTTGGCCTTTCAGAGAATCACAAATTGTTGCCTTTTTGGAGCTCCAAAATGGAGCGTCACTCTTGACTGAAAAACTTTGTCATATCTCATATCCTTATCAGTTAGATAGCATTTGGAGGTAGAAATTTTTGGGCTTTGAGATGCGTCATTTCCGAGTTCCGACCAACACATTCATTTGTTTATTCTTTTTCTAATTTTTCCTCCCAACAAGGGTGTCCAAAGCTTGAGAGTAGTGTACATCCAACTCACCAACCCGATATGATTGATCCAATCTAACCCAACTCAATTGATGCTTCGGATTGATTTTGGTGGGTTGGTGGGTACCCAACTTATTTTTATAAAGAATGAATATTTTTATAATAAAGATAGTTGTCATAGATGAGTTAACCCCCAAAAAAAAAGTTAAGATAATAACAAAGTGAGATGCATTTTGCTTTATGCTTTAATTTATAAACTAGATCTTTTTTTTAGAAAAAACTTAATCAAATCCAATTTATTTTTATTTCATGAAGTGATCTTTAGTTGCTAGTATGGTATACAAGATTTTATTAAAAAATAACTATAAAACCCAAACTATATTATTAGTTAGGCAAGATTTGAAACAAATTTTATTTCTAACAAATCGAGTCCAGAGGACTCAATTTTGCTCTGAGAAAATCGAGTGTGAGACACACAATTTCCAAGTGAGTATGAAAATCGTGTGTCAGACACTCGATTTTCAAGTGCAAATTCACTGGGCAAAATCGAGTGCAGAGAACTCGAATTGTTAGAAATCAAATATGTTTGAAACGTTGCCTAACTAATAATATAGATCGGGTTTTATAGTTATTTTTTAATAAAATCCATAGTATACAACCTCTCAAGTTTCAAACCTTAGGTATACCCACCACGTCAAGAAAGTATTTTATACATCCAATATATATACCATTTTTTTCATAATATGTGGATTTCATACCGTTGTGAAATTCACATGTTATCAAAGAGATGATGTACAAGTTGGATACATAAAATAATTATTACACCACATGAGATAAACATGTTTGGGTTCCTCGAGTTCCTCTTCCTCATTCACCAATTTTGGATTTTCATTTTCCAAAGTTTAGCTATTTTCTTTTCTTTTTTTTTTTTTTTTCTATTTATTTTTTTTCTAAGAAAATGAGTGAAATAGGGGCGAACCTTCAACTTCAAGTCAAGCCCAAAGAATATTGAAGAAGAGAGAGAGAGAGAGAGAGAGGGAATGGTCCCATCTCTGTAATATATTGCGCCCATACACGCAACGTAACCAAATTTGGCTTCCATTATTGTCCTATATTATTTGACATGACAGACACTGATCTAAAAGAACATGGGGAAAAAGGATTGGATCAATAGCTTTCTTTTTTTAGTGAGTTTTTGGCCCCAAGGGAGAGGATAAGATAAGGTAATTAACACCAAATAATTCTAAATTGTTGAAAGCCATTGATATTTCAAAAGATAAAAGAGGGAAGGTCGCCACTTCATGACTCATGATGTATGCTTTGCGATCAATTGTGCTGCTTCTAATTAAGGTTAATGGTTCAACTTATTACGTGATCCACTTTTCTTATGAAAATTCACTAAAAAAAAGTATTTCTATCCCAAAAAAATTAAAGAAACATGAATAAAATGATTATCACATGTGTGTATTTTTTTAATCCTCGTTATACTCTCTTGATGTATAATTTTAGCACTAAAAAAGAAAAAAACAGAGCAAGAACATATATATATATATATATATATATATATATATATATATTCCAATATAAGAATCCATCACAATTAATTTAGAGTTAAACAACCTTCCCGAGAATCCTTATTCCTTAAATCAGTCTAAATAGCTGAAGATTTTTGAAAAAAAATGAATAACTTTTACTAAACGTGTATGATATTTTCAATGCATATATAGTGTCTCTAGTCTAAAACCAACATAAAAAATAGTAGTACCTGATCACCTCCATCCTGGTTAATGTACTTCGTATCGGACACTCTTTCAGCTTCGGTGGATTTGAAACGCCGAACGGCGAAATGGGTAGCTGAATCACCAAAAATTGCATGTGGTCTTCCATGGTTGTCACCAAGTGGCATTGTTGAAGAACTCGAATGAAAGGAATTAGAAGTACTATTCCAAGAACTAAGATTGAGAATTCCCAACGAGCCCATCTTTTTGTTTAGATGATGGGCAATGGTTCTTGACCTTATCACCCAGTTTGCCATTGAATAACAACAATGGAGATTTTTACAAAGGTTAAATTGAACCTTGATGAGAGAAATGAGAAACAGAATATTCAATTTGTAGTAGAAAGATTGATGATGGCCTGATGGGTCATGCCTTTTATTTTATTTAAAGAGATGTTAAAGAAAAGACAAAAAAACGTGGCTTATATAGTATAAAGTATATACTATAATAATTTTTAAAATGAAAAAGGTGATCAGTTATATCAACCCACAAAAATTAATGACTGTGTTCATAAATGGTGGTGGTGGAGAAGTTCTATTCTCATACGCCTTTTTGTCCATAGATTCTTTGTCTATGTCCAAGGATAAGGGTAGATCGATTAGCCATGGAGTGGAGCTTTGCTGGCTGTGACTTCAATGTCATCCGAATCCTAGTCCTAGGTGGGGCCACCTGCTCAACTAGATTGATCCTTCAAGCAATTATGTACCGCAAGACTCTGTTGCTTCCGAGTTCTGATAATTGAAACTTGGAGCGTTTTCCCACTAAGAATGCTATGCCCACTTAAAAATTTACACAATTTTTACTGTAACTCACTATGTGATAAGTTGTAAGTGGTAAAAATGTGGATTTATATGAATCCACTACTATAACTCTATCACTCACAATTCTTTTTTTTTTTCTTTTTTTTGAGAGAGCTATCATTTACAATTCATCACGTAATAAGTTATGGCAAAAATTAGGCCTAACATCTTTTTTTTTTGTGTGTGAAAACTGATTACATGTGACTTATATTTAGTTATTTACTATTAAGATGGAAAAATTGCAATAATAGAGGAAAATTAATTATTGGCGTGGGTACTGGGTAAAGATCAGAAAATTAATACTCGTCTATACTCAAATGCCTTTTCAGGATCCTCTATCATCAAGAAACCACAAATTTAAAAATTAAATTTCGGATTTTTCATAAAAATTAACAATTAAATTTCTAACTTTCTTGAAGGTGGAAGATTTAAGATTCTTAAATAATTTTATAATTATATATGATGTGGCTTGAAAGCCACAAAAAGGCAAAAAACAAAACATATTTACTTCAAGAAGATAGCCTCAAATCCACGAGGAGTTCTTTAAATCCACAAGGTAATAAGTTCTAGAATCCATGAGAAAAGAGAAACAAAACATCTATATTTTTTAAAATGGAATCTAAATTGCCTTGAAATCTACAATGCTTTTAAAAAGTTATAAAAAAAATTAAAAAAAATCTAAGGAGGCTAGGAAAATGTCGTAAAAAGGAGTAAAATTAAGATAATTGCAAAATCAAAATTAATGTCTCTAAGAGACACCTTAGAACAGACAGGACTGTATTCAAAATTTTAAATTAAAAGTTATAAAGGAAACAAAAATTATTATAATAAAGAATAAAAAGGCAAAAATGAGAATTTTGGAGCCTAAATGAAGGAATTTGGTCAAGAGGTGGCGTTGGTCATCCCCAGAAGGCATGAGTTGTTCCAAATGACATCATTTCCCTTTTTGTCACTAAATTTCATGCAATTACGTCATTGTCACTGATGATTACTCTCATTTCTCTCACAATTTTTTTTACTTAATCACTTTTTTAAAACTTTTTCTTAAGGGTTGGGATTGATTTTTTTTTTTTTTCAATCTCAATCATTGATAGCAATAGCAAATAGGGTATGGCGTCTAATCTTAATCCAAAACTAAATTATTGATGTATATATAAGAAAATGACTACTCCGTAGTAAAATGATTTTTCAAGAGCCTCTATCATCAAGAAAACTATAAATTTAACAATTAAATTTCTATCTTTTTTGTCAATATGAGGTGGTAGATTTAAGATTCATTAAATTTATGTAATTTTATAATTTTAATGTTAAAATTAATATTCTACATATTGAAATATTACATGATATGCTTAAATACAATATGTATAACTTTTCCCTATGAAAAAAAAAAATGTATAACTTTTCCATATACGAATCAATTAAATTTTATATATAAAACATAAGGAAATTTTCATAAATATATTCAAAGTTGAATAATAAAATAATGAATATAAATAAAAGAAAATTACATTAAGTTATACAATAGAAACCTATCGTGTAAAACAATTTTTTTTTTTAATTTAAAACTAAATATTATGGCAGATATTAATTAAAATAATTTAGAAAAAATAATAAAAAATTTTAAATTATTTCAAGCATTTATTAATATAATTTTAATCAAAATAGTAATTTAAACTTCTTGTAATTTAGTAAGAGAGTTACACCTAGAGTTAAATTTATTTAATAACTAGTATTATGCCCGGGTGATGCACGGTTTAATTAAAAATCATATGTAATTTAAATAAAACATAACAACAACTAAGTTTTTGTATTTATCTAAAAATTTATAGAGATGTATAGAAAAAATCAATAAGAAAAATTATAATTTTGCTATCCATGAGGTGTTTAAAAAAAATAAAAAATAGAATTAAAGGTTGATATTAGTAGTTGTATACGTGTACTATGATTTTTTTTTTTTTTTAAATTAATGTTGATATGAACAATTAGTGTGAAACCAAAAAAAAATTATATATATTTTTAAAAATCTAACAAAATTTCTACAATTTGGTGAAGCCACGTGGCACAATCACGACTTCTAAGCTCAACTTTTATTATATAGTATATGATATATAATGTCCGTGCGTTGCACGGTTTTATGTTAAAACTTGTAGAATATATATAATTATTATAACCAAATAATTAATTATTATAACGAAAGGAATAAATTGCATTTGTATAACAACCATCAAATATAAAATGTAGCACCTTAATACAAAATTATCTTCTAACATACCAATTGTGCTATAACATCATTTGTAGTTACATGTATCAAACTATTCGCATATGAATTTTATATCTAATGAATCTACAATATAAGTGATTTGCAGTATTTTTAACAATAATATTAATGATTAAAATCTTTAGACAAAGTAACATAAAATTGGCCACTTTTTAAAGATAGAACTATTCGAGGAATAAAACCTTTGTTCTAATTAAAAAAAACATTGCAAAGTTCTACATCTAGATTACAAACCTTTCTTAGGATGCTTGAAATCTTTTTTGACAAATGTGAAAAAATAAAAATAAATAAATAAATAAATAAACAGAGTTAAAAAAACAAAGTACCATATAGATTGCAAAATTGTATGTAAATTTAATAGTCTATGATTGGAATTTACTACAACAACTTACATATATATTGGACAACAAAATAATTAAATTCGATCAAACCATTAACATATGAATTAGATCAAACATAAGGAAATTACCCACTCAAAAAAAGAAAAAAAATATGGAAATTAGCTTTAAAAAAAAGGCAACAAATACATAAAATGTATTTAATTGATTATAATAAAAAATTAGAGTAAAAAATACATACCTACATGATTGTGGGTAGAAAAACTACACCTAGAAAAGGAGTCCAAGTAAAAATCAAATACTCTAAACTCCTTGAAGTTACCTAATCAAGAAGTTTAGGTTAATTACATAATAGTTTTTTTTAAAATACTTTATCCCAAAAAAATAGTTAACGTTATTAGAGTGATTGTTATTAGTTTTTATTTATTTATTTATTTTTGTTTAAGTTAAAGTTAATACCAAAAAAAAAAAAAAACTTACGGGAAGCAGTATTTTTTTTTTTTAAGAGATACACTTACTTTATGATAACAATGAATTAGAGATAAGAATGAATTAGAGTCCTAATTTTTTGAATTTGAGATATGAATGAATTAGAGTCTTGATTAATCTAATATTAATCTACAGTTTTTTATTTCATTTTTTTTTAGAGATACACTTACTTTATGATAACAATGAATTAGAGATAAAAAATCTAATATTAATTTACCTACAATCTTACATGAAGCAGTTTAAAAAAAAAAAATCAAAGATGTAAGGAACAAAACACAAAAGGGAGCTTCTTTACCACTCCAATGGTAATCACATTCAAACAAAGAAGAAGCAAGAAAATCTTCCCAGCCTTCATCTTCATACTCTCATGCAAACTCCTCTGCAATATATAGTAACAAAGGAATTTTAGAATAACCGATCATCAGTCAATAAACAAAGAGTCACACATCCATGTAAATTCAGGAAATACCCAGATCAAATTTATCGCATAAAACCTCACACACAATCAAACTCACATAATTATTAGAAATAAACCAATTTGGGGAATATCCATTTATGAAATCAGCATATAAAAACATGGGTTATTGTCACATTGTTAGAATACTCACTTCACTTGCACAAGAAATTTCACAAAAGAATCATTCTAACCAAACAAAAAAGCCAACAAAAGACAAACAAAACTATATAGAGAGAGAGAGAAACTCACAAATAGAAACTGGCTTTTGGGTTCAGCTTCGATTGGAATAGGAACACGTGAGTCTATCTTAGTAATGTCAGTTAAATAGATATACTCTGAGGACTGAGAAGTAGTAGTAGATAAGTATCAAGATTATTCAGCTAAAAAAAAATTGTAAAAAATTAATAATAATATCTGTATATTTTTTTATTAATCTAATATTAATCTATACATACAATCTTACATGAAGCAAACGTGAAGCAGTTTTTATTTTTTTATTTTTTATTTAAAGAGATAAACTACTTAATGATAAAAATGAATTAGAGTCCTGATAGTATACTATTCCTTTTTAGTTTTTTAAAAATCTAAAAATTTAATAAAATTTCTGCAATTTGATGAAGCCACATGGCGTAACCACAGTGTCCAAGCCCAACTTTTATTATATATAATATGATTTCATTACTTATAGTGCGGTGAGAAGTCTTTTGTTAGTTGGATAAAAAGCCTGTAGTGCATAAAATAAATGGGAAAAATGATTCTTTTTTAATATAAAAACAACCGATCAACCGTCCTACATAAGTGAATAAAAAATAAAAATAAAAGAATATCATCTACTAAAAGTGTGTCCACTGTTGTCCTAAAAAGTGCAAACTAAGGATCTATGATATAACAAAACCCTAATCATTGGGCATAACTATGGGTAGAAATCTCAATAATAATCCTCTAATATTTATTTTTTGTGTGTTTTTCATTTTTTTTGTCATTTTGATGAGATTTTTCTTTTCATCCATGCAAAATTTTTTATTTTTTTGGGTAAGATTTTTCATGCATTATCTAAATGAATGTTGGGATGTTAGTTTTTTACACATCCAATAATGAACTTTTACCTTTATTTGTAGCATGCTATTGTTGGGAAATTGCCTTAAATTCCAATTGTGACTTGGAAAGTAAATTAGGTTTCCTAGTTGAAGAAGGAAAAATTAATTTGGGTTTCCATGTTGTAGAAGAAAAGACTATTCCTTGGTGTGAAAGGAAGTCTATTCCTTGTTAAAAAAGGTAATGTATTCCTAGTCCAAGAGAGAATAGATTCCTTATTAAAGAGGTAATGTATTCCTAATCTAAGAGGAAATTGCAAAAAAGTCTTATAAATAAACAATGCTACAAAGAATTTAATGGCTTTGGCCCAAGGGTCTTCCCTATAGGGAGAGGGAAAACAGAGCGTGAAACGAAGAGAGAGAAAAGGGATGTTCGCTTGGAAGGAATGTAAGAGGAAGGAGAGAGCAAGGTGTTGCCACCTTTGAAAGAGATAATTAGTATGTGTGAGTGAGTAAAGAAAAACAAGAGAGATTTCTCTTTAGCCCTAAAACATACACAAGAATTATTATAATTGATATGATAAATAATGAAATTATTTGGAGTTTGTCCCGTGGTTTTTCCCTTCAAAGAGAAAGGGGTTTCCACGTAAATATTTATGTTCTTATGTGTGATTGTTATTTTAGATTGCTAATATTGTTGATAATATTATTTGGGACCTAACAGCTATGTAGTATGTACATGTGACAAGTTTTATATAGTGAGGAAGAAATTTAAGAATCTGTCAAAAAGTAAGCTCAAATTCAATGAGATATCCAAAAAGACATGTTAGGATAATGAAAATGAATAATAAAACAGTATAAATATGTATTCTTCAATTCCACCTTCTTTTTATTATTATTATTATTATTATTATTATTATTATTATAATAACAACAAGAAGAAGTACACAATATAATCATATAAACAGGACTATAAAATTAACTCCTGATAAAATATTAACCCACAGAGGTACAATCCCTAGATCCTAGCAATAACAAACCATAAATCATAAATCCTAAACTCTAAAACTAAGCCTAAAATTCAAGCTGAGCAAACACTAAATTCTAAACCCTAACAATAACAAACACCAAACCCTATATAAAAACCAAAAAACGCTAAACACTAAACCATCTAAAAGTTTATTCAAAAGCAACCATAGTTATATGAATGTTCAAGATATCACTTGTCATTAACAAGAATTCTGGAAAATTGATTGTAATTCTCTTTCCTCCAAAGGAAATCATCCAACTTTGCATATTTTCTTCACCAAAAAAGAAAAGAAAAGAAAAACTGGTCTTATAAAATGAAAATAAAAAAAAAAGAAAAAAAAAAGAAAAGAAAAAAAAAAAAGGTTTCCTTCTTAAAAAAAAAAAGGATCAAATTGAGTCTCATTGGTTGACCAAGACCAACCCAACATTTCAACCGGTCAGGTAAGGGTTGACCCGTTTTCCCTACAGGTTCATCTCGAGTTCAGGACCGATATATTATTTTAGGCGTAAATGCATTATTAATCCTTACATTTTGGTTTTTTTTCATTTTGGTCCCTATATTTTCATTTCATCACTTTTAGTCCCTAAACCAATTAATGCGTGTTATTTTAGTCCTTTCCGTCAGTCAACAGACGGAAATAACTGAGGTAACTAACTGAATGAATAAAATATTATTAAAAATTTACTGTAGCACTCATCAGATAAAATAATAATAAAAAATCTAACCTTTTAAAGTTTTTAACAGATTTAAAATTGAAAAAAACAAAATTAAAACCCAAAAATATATCAAGATCTATGTTCATCTTCAACAAGAACACCAAAAAACACAAACCCAGATTTTAAACATAAGAACACATGCCCAGATTTTCTTGCATTTTTCTTGCATTTTCTTGTCAACCAAACACAAACACAAACACAAATCGATCTCCAGCAAGAACACAAACACAAACCTAGCAGCAGATCTTCTCTAATTTTCTCAAAACACAAACCCCAGATATACAAAATCTCAACTCAAACCCAGATTTTCTCATCTTTCAATCAACAAACCTCCAGCAAATAAAATTCATAAACCCAAAAACCAAATTCATAAACCCAGAAAATTCAGCATAAAAACACCATTAAAAAAAAAAAAAATTCCAAAGTCCCCATCCTCAAACCCAAGCAAAATCATTTCTCAGTTCTTTTTCAGTCTTTGTTTGATTGCCAAGAAAATGAAAGGATAAAAATTTGGACAGCACCATCAAAGTCCATTCAATCTCCCTACTCTTTTGTCTCCATAGTCTCTCTCGCACCCAAATCTCTCACAGACAAAAACACAAACACCTAAACTACAAAAAAATCTCACAATCGAAAACCCATAACAAGCTCAACGTGTCAATAAGTCCCAAATCTTCTTTCCTCTTTCGTCGATTTCTCTGTTAGTGGCGGCCTCTTCTTACCAAATTACCAAAACACCCCTGACTCCAATACCCTTGGAAAGTTCAAAACCCGGTATCTTTCTCTGCCGGGTCGACTCGTCGCAATCGGTGATCTCCATAGCGATTTGGAGAAGTCGAAGCAAGCGTTACAACTCACTGAGTTGATAAACGACTCCGACGACTAGACCGGCGGGTCAATGACCGTGGTTCAAGTCGGCGATGTACTCGATCGTGGCGGCGATGAGATTAAAATACTCTATTTTCTTGAGAGACTTCGACGGCAAGCGGTGAAAGCCAGCGGCGAAGTCATCACCATGAACGGTAACCACGAGACCTTGAACGTGGAAAGAGACTTCCAGTACATGTCGGAATCGGGTTGTGAAGAGTTTAGGGTTTGGGCGCACAACAACATGATGTGCCGAGAGACATTGAAATCCTCCGTCGACATCCAACCCGAATGGAACATGCTCGACCAGATCCCCTTCTCCATCTTCTATTCTTGTTCTTATGTTTTTGGTGTGTTCTTATTTAAAAAATAAAAAAAAAATAATAAAAAAAAAAAAAAAATAACTCCTATTTTTTCTTTTGTTAAAATTGAAAAATAAATATTTTAAATTATAATCTGATGTGGCATGAGTGATGAGTGCTACAATAGATTTTTAATAATATTTTAATTTCTCCGTTAGTCAACTAGTTATTTCCGTCTGTTGACTGACGAAAAAGACTAAAATAACACGCGTTAATTGGTTTAGGAATTAAAAATTGTGAAATGAAAATGTAGGGACTAAAATGAAAAAAAAAAAAAAAAAACCAAAATAGAGGGACTAAAAGTACATTTACGCCATTATTTTAATTTTTTTATGCTTCTGATTGGCCAAGTCAATCGAATTTGGATCCATTTTTGTCAAATCCACATAAATTAAGCCGTTCTGAAATTACCACCGCCCCCTAATGTTCTAACTAATTTCATCAAGGCACCAAAACCTTAAAAAATTATAATTTTAACATTATAATTCCAACTGAGCCGTACTTTCATAATCAAAAACATGAATCAATACAGAAGTCTACAAGACTACAACCATATTTCTATAATATAATTTTTTTTTTTTTTTTTTTAACGTGCAACACGTAGCTTTCTTTATTGACTGACCGTTGGCATTATCTTTTGGTTGGCCAATTTGGACTTGCAAGTTGCAACAATGAGTGGCCTTTGCTTTCTTTCTTTTCTCACTTTTTATTTTTATTTTTATTTTTTAGTTGTCATTTTAGCCGTGCACGTTCGTGTTTCCACAAAAAAAAAAAAAAAAATATATATATATATATATATCTATTTCTATTAACTATATAAAAAGCGGCTATGCCATTACAGTTCTCTGCACAGCATTTTGGTTTCGTGAGTCCTTTTTTTTGTCCGTTTGTGGAGCTACAGTGCCACTTGGCACTGTAGCTACAATAGCTACTTTTTTTTTTTTTTTTTTTTTTTTTCATTTTAAATATTTATATAAGTTGGTATATATATTGTTATACTGACATAACAAATTTCATAATAAATCACTGTAGCTACAGTGCTTTGGTTTTGTGAGCCACTTTTTTTTCCCAATTTTTGAATAATAACTATAGAGCCAAGTGGCTCTGTAGCTACAATAGCTACATTTTTTTTTCCTTTTAAATATTTATGTAAATTGGTATATATATTGTTATACTGACATAACAAATTTCTCAATATTTTTTACAATTATTGACACAACAAATTTCACAATATTTTCACAATTATTAACGTGCGTGAATGTGCTAAAGCACTGTAGTTACAGTGCTTTGGTTTCGTGAGCCACTTTTTTTTCTAAGTTTTGAACAGTAACTACAATGCCAAGTGGCGTTGTAGCTACAGTAGCTACAGTTTTTTTTTTTTCCACTAATCGGTTTGTATTTTTTTTTCCTTTTAAATATTTATGTAAGTTGGTATATATATTGTTATACTGACACAACAAATTTCACAATATTTTCACAATTATTGACGTGTCAATTTCTTACAAGTCAAAATAAAATAATAAAATATGAGACTATAACAAATCACAACTAAAAATAAATGTTTTGAGAAAATGTTAAAACACTTATTGTGCAGTACTTTTGGTTTACTCACTGTAGCTACAGTGCTTTGGTTTCGCGAGCCACTGTTTTTTTTTTTCCCCAAGTTTTGAACCGTAACTACAGTGCCAAGTGGCACTATAGCTACAATAGCTACAGTTTTTTTTTTTTTCCTTTTAAATATTTATGTAAGCTGGTATATATATTGTTATACTGACACAACAAATTTCACAATATTTTCACAATTATTGACGTGTCAATTTCTTACAAGCTGAAATAAAATAATAAAATATGAGACTGTGACCAACCACAACTAAAAATAAATGTTTTGAGAAAATGTTACAACACTTATTATGTAGTGTTTTTGGTTTATTCAACTGGCATGGTAGCTACAGTGCCTAAAGTTTTTTTTTTTTTTTTTAGTAATCGGTTTGTGCTTTTTTTTCTCTTTTAAATATTTATGTAAGCTGGTATATATATTGTTATACTGACATAACAAATTTCACAATATTTTCACAATTATTGACGTGTCAATTTCTTACAAGTCAAAATAAAATAATAAAATATGAGACTATGACCAACCACAACTAAAAATAAATGTTTTGAGAAAATGTTACAACACTTATTGTTATCACAATATTTTCACAATTGTTGAGATCTCAGTTTCTTATAGATCAAAGAAAAAAAATGTTAAGTCCACAATATTTTAACATTAATTTCTACAGTGCCTAAAGTTTTTTTTTTTTTTTTTTTATCGGTTTTTTAAAAAAAAAAATATTTATGTAAACTGGCATATCTATTAACTATATAAAAAGAGCCAAAGGCTCATGAATAGTGTTTTTTGGTTTATTCAATTAGCGAGGTGCACCATTTTTTCCCCCTTTAAGTATGCCAGTTGGTTTGAGCTTTTTTTTTTTTTTGTTTTTTTAAGATCTTTATATGTTTACTTTTTACTTGCAATGCAAGTTTACATTGTAAATACACAAAAGTGGTTAATATTATACACATTTGCACAAAAATTGGTAAATATTGTACAAATTTTGTAAATGAGTACAAAATTTGCCAATTTTTTTGTGTCTACAATATAAATTTACATTGTAATTAAGTACAATGTATACATAAAGATATTATGAAAATATTGTGACGCATGTGTCAATTCCTTATGGGTCAAAATAAAATAATAAAATATTATACCGAGATCTAGCACAACTAAAAATGTCGTGACATTTTGTTGTTATTACAATATATTCACAACTATTGAGGTGTAAGTTATAGGTCAAAATAAAATAATAAACTATTGAACTGGGATCTGTCACGGTCTTATACGAATGAGATTAACTTTTTATGAAATAATTATCAAAATTCTTAAAATTAATGTCTCTTTTGATTAATGTAAATCTCTATGTATTTTGAAAATCAAATGATTTATATCTTTATTTTGTGATACAAATAAAATCTAAAATTAATCTTAATCACTACTTTTTTTTCCCATGGCTTGCACGTGCCTTGCACGTGCTGCCCTGACTAGTATATATCTATATATATATATATATATATATATATATATATATATATAAAGGCCGATTTGATACATTTGAGGGCCAAAAGCGAAAAATGAAATTAAAACTTTATATATATATATATATATATATATATATATATATATATATATAAATATGACTTTAAAAATTAAATATTATTTAAACTCTATTATCTTATTTTAGATGCAAAATTATTACTAATTAACATGAACTATGTATAATTTTTTTATTTTATTTTATAGAAAGTCTATAAACATAAAAAATTTGACAAAACTTTTCACACTTATTGTGTGATAAAATGATAGTGGTAAGTAAAAGAGTGATATTAGTAGCGGACCTAGATGAAAACTAGTAAACATTTGTCAACTCAACTATTGTGAAAAATGTTGTGAATTTTTTTTTGTGTATTGCTTTTTTTTTTTTTTTTTTTTTTTTTTTTTTTTTTTAAGAAGTGCTACATTCACAATAAAACCCATCACTGAAATTATTTTTTTGCTATCAATAACAACCTGTAACAACCTGCTACTTAGGAATTGTAGTACAAGTATTGTGAAAAAATTTGTGAAAGTAGCATTTTTATCTCTTTTTTTGTTTTGGTTTTTATTTGATAAAAAAATATTATTTTATTTATTGGCTAATATTTAGGCTTAATTAAATTAAAATTTCGGACCTTTTTTATACTTAGGGCTTTAGGCGATTACATCAATTGCATTTAGTGTTAAGCCGGCACTATATATATATATATAAGTGCATGATCTAAGTTACAAATTAAAAATAATTTAACGTGATAAAATAACAATAAACGAATACAATTGTTTAAAAAATATATGCTTCCATGCATATTTTAACATCTTGCCCATACCCTTAGCATATTTAAAATATTTAATTTTTAATGTATATTTCTATCATCAATCAACGTACAAATTACACATAAACAAATATTGTTCAAGTAGAATATGTCCCAAATTTCAAAAATTAATCATAACTCTCGGTATTGTTGGTTTTGGAAAAATCATCAATGTCAAAATATTAATAATGACATCATAATCCTCTCCATTTCAAAGAAAATATACATGGTATGTTTCATAGTCAAATTTTAGTTTTCACGGGTCTAAATATGTATAAGAGCACTAGCATTTGGGATGTAAAAAAGTATCTATTTTATATTCTTAAAACCTACTTTATCTATTTTTTATCAACCCATTTTATAACTTCACACAACATCCTAGTTTTTATTTTTATATACAACTCATTAAAATAATATAAACTACCACATCCAATAATATAAACAACTTATTTCTCTCTCTTCTTTCCCATCTTTTTCTTCCCTTTTTTCCTCTCTTCCTCTCTCTCAATCAAATCTACACTGCCAACTAGAGAGAAAGTGAATTAAATAAGTATATTTATGTTTACATCTCAACTACAGAAGGTCATAAATTTACAACCTTACTGTAGCTATGTGGGAAAAAGTTTTGAATATACCAACCCGGATGTTGGTGGTTTTGGACATATGAGGAGCTAAATTAGCAATTTGGAGGGTTTTACACCCCCTAATGCTAATTCTCTAAGGTGTTACATTATTTAAAATTTTATTCCACCTACTCCTAACAGAGATAATTGATTTTAAACAATGTAGTACTATATAAACCCTTAAGATTCCTAAAAGCTAATTAATTTTAAACAATGTAGTACTATATAAACCCTTAAATTCCTAAAAGCTAAATATTAATTATTAAATAAATTCTCTCAGTTCAAAGACAGATAGAAAGGATCCATTTGCGGCATTTGTGTATTTGGTTATAACTAGTTGTGGTATTCGGTTTCTCCACGTTGAGAAATAGGAAACAACTAAATTTGGAATCTAAAGACTAATGTTAGATGAAGCTACAATGAATTAGACTAGGAAGAGATGCAAATATTAAATTTGGAATCCAAAAACTAGTGGCTAGTTTGGATGGAGGGGGAGCGGAGGAGTAAAGTAGAGACTACAACAAAAGTGGGTTATAGTGACGAAATCTAGTGAGGAAAACTAAATTCGTCACTAAATGATAACATTTGGTGGGGAAAAAAAAATTCATCACTGATTTTGATAAAATGTTTTGCTACGGTGACAAAATCAATATTTCATCACTAAAGATACTAATATTGGTGATGAAATAGGTTTTTCGTCACTATAGCTCATGAAATTTTTTTTGGCATAGGTGGTACTGTTGTCTATGGTGACGAACATTTTTGTCACCAAAAGTGAGATCTATGGTGATGAAAGGTTTGCGTCACCAAATACAGATAATAGGTGATGAAATACTAATCTCATCACCCAATATATAAGATTTAGATTTCATTGGTGACAAAATAAGTTTTCATCACTATTGGTAAAAAAATTAGGTTTTATCGGGTTTTTGTCACTATTATTCTTTGGCTTTTGGTTTATTTCAATTTTTTTTATTAAATGTGTGAAGTTGATGTTTGTGTTAATGTAACAATAGGTCCAAAAATCGAGTTTTGTTTCTTCTTTATTTTTATTTTGTTATTTATTAGTTATTTTGTAACATTAAAAAAAAATTGGCAATATGATTTTATGTGGGGGTATTTTCGTAATTTTCTCCATACCAACACCAACCCTATTTCCACTGCATGTTGGTTTGCCCCCACTCATCTTTTTCAACCACCCCTCCCCTCTCTTCTCTCTTCTCTACTCTCTCATTCACTTTCTCCGCCATGACCGAATCCTTAAGCCCATGTCTCCTTCCTCATTTTTCATTTCTTAAGTTAAGACCTCCAAGGAAGTGAGGATTTCTCTCTATTAATTCTCCTAGTAGCCAAACTCCACGAGATTTCAAAGTGGATCAAACCCAAGGTAAAAATATGAGTATTCTATCAATTTCTTCTATGAAATACATTGGGTTTTGTTATTTTATGATGTTTTTGGTATATACTCGATGAGTTTGGTGAATATTGGAAGATTAGAGGGTTATAAGGATTTGGGTAGCAAGGGATTTATTAAATCCAAAAATTTCAATCTTTTTGGAGGTGTTTGCTTTGATGGGGTGTTTTGGTTGTCTATTTTACTAATGGGTATTTGAGGGTTGGTTTCCTAAAACAACCATATGAGTTTTGTTGTTACATGTGTTGAGGTGAGCTAATTTTAAAAGTGTGTTTTCTTTGCATTTGGGTGGTTTTGACATATGTGAGAGTGAACTTTATACTTGTTGCACATCATTATGATTACTTTTATATTCATACATAAAAATTATATATTCAAAACAATAGTGAGAAACTTATCAACGTTTGATAGAATTAATTTAATTAAATAAATAACTTATTTCTATCATTCTTACCTCTTCTTCCATATTAGAAAGTTGTGTAGCAAGTACTTTTCTCTCTCTTTTTCTCCCTCTATTTTTATGCCTTGCATTTGATTCTTTGGCATTTTTGTATGCTTATTTAGACTTGCATATTTGCAAGTTTTGTTGTGTCTCCAACTCGCATGTCTAACAAGTATCTAAAATATTATTTTTCCATTTATATCAATTAGTATTTATTAATATATATATATATATATATATATTCAAATTTAACCAATAGTAAATATATTCTCAAAGTTAACCAATAGCAATGTTATCATTCTAACATAAATCTCAATATTAATAAAAAATAATTTTTTTTCTAAACTATTCTTTTTCAATCTTTATAAAGGTCAAAATTAACAAAATGCAATGACTCAATCTTTTTCTCTTTCTCATCAAGGTTGAATTCAGGTTCTTCAAAACTATATTGAAATACAACATAATAAAATAGTACAAAAGGAGAACTTGTAGCTTTCATTACAGTCTCTTTATCATATTTGAGAATTAATAATAATTGGGGAGGGGGGGGGGGGGAGGAGGAGGAACAAATTAAGCTGCAAACAATGTATTTTTTTAGTAAGCAATGTATTCTAAGAAAAAAAGCACACAAAATATATATATAGCTAAGAGAAAGGGTATTACTAGATGGATATTTTGGCTGAGAGTGTGAGACTGAAATTGATAAAGACTGTACTAACAGTGGAGAAAAACGTACCACATCCATAATCCATTAGCACAAAAACTGTAACATAACAATAAAATCCATTATCACAAAAACGTACCACATCTAGGATTTAATCTCCACCTACACCAAAAATCCATTGGTGTCTTGGTTTGATGATAAAGAGCACAATCATTAGAAATGAACTCAACAAGTTAAAACTCTATAAAAAAAATACCAAAAATAAAAAATTAATTCTAGAAAATTCTAAGGAAAGATTGCATATTGATGTGGGAATTGGAGCCTTGAATAAAAATTTCCCAAGGATAAACAATGCTATCTTGATTACACGACTTTTTGATCAGTTGGTATGATACCATTCCACTACCGCAAGCATAAACTTAATACAAACATCCTCTTAGACCTTGTTTTTTAAGTGTAACATAATAGAATTAATTTAATTAAATAAATACCATATTTCTATCATATTTACTTCTTCTTCTATATTGGATAGTTGTGTAGCAAGCACCTTTCTTTTTCTCTCTCTGTCTCCCTCCATTTTTATGTCTTACATTTGATTCTATGGCATATTTGTATGCTTATTTAGACTTGCATATTTGCAAGTTCTGTTGTGTCACCAACTTGCATGTCCAGCATGTATCTAAAATATTATTTTTCCAGTTATATCAATTAATATTTATATATACATTCAAAGTTAACCAATAGTAAATATATAGAGTTACAACCTAATTTTTGGAAATTTATATTTGTATGCTTATTGGTGAACTATTTTAGTTCACAAAATACTAATTTAAAAAAATATAAATTGTGTATAAAAAAATATATATATATATATAAATTGAACTATCAAATCAGGATTTCTAAAATTGTACTAATCCTTTTTCTTTTTGTTAGCAATAATCTATCACCAAATTAATGTCAAGATTAAATATAAATATATATATATATATATATATATATATATATATATAATGTGTATGTAAAAGAACTTTAAAGATAATAATTAATAAATTATAACAAATATTTGCTTAATAATAAGCCAAAAAGAAGATTGTCTCTAAAATCAAAATTGAGAGGATGGAAACAACATATCATCATTGGAACCATTGTCATAAACGTGTAATCATATATGATATACAAAATAATAGATCTTTCAAAAAGAATAAGAGATTTGTAAAAATTAATATATCAATTCTCTTGGAAAATACACCACCATGAAAGCATGTCTAACAATATTTAATAATTGATTCTCAAACCATAAGCATAAAAGATATATCAAAATTAAGTTAATTAGCAAAAACAAAAGCAACAATATATCAAACCTATTCAATTTTATTATAATAATAAAAATTAGAGTAAACAATACATACTTGTAAGGTTGTAGGTGCCGTAGATAGGAGAAGGAAAGACTAAATAAAAAAACTGTATAATTGGTAGGAAAATGAAAAAATACACCAAATTAATTACTGTGTGTGAGTATATATATACTCCACCTAAAAAGAGTCCACTTCCAAATCAAATACCCTAAACTTCTTGGAGAAGATATGAAGGAAAAAAAAAAGTCCATGAGGTGTATATAAAGTAAAAAAGGAGACGTTCTCAAGAAGGTTTTTTTTTTTTTTTTTTGTTTTAATTTTTTTATTTTATTTTAGAAGGACGCTTTCAAGAAGTTGATATAAAATATAAAAAAATAAAAAGGTCCATGAGGTGTATGTAAAATAAAAAAGGAGACTTTCTCAAGAAAGAGTTTTATTTTGTTTTTTTTTTTTTTTCTTTTTTTTGGAGAGATAATTACAACATACTGCTAACTCTACAGTTCGAACCCCTTCCCCTCTAAACCCCCAAGTACAAATACTTGGGAAGGTGCCAATTCAAGTTGTTATGTAGAAAAAAGAAAAAAAAAAAAGTCCACGGTCGTTGGATTATATAGTATATGTTATTGATTATAGATTGATTGATTTGGGCTAAGGCTAATTATATTAGCATGGTCGTCGGATTATATAATTGAACAATCATGGATGCTACACAAAAATGAAAGTGAAAAAAAGAAAAAAAGAAAAAATTGCGATCGGAAAAGCCTGAAGTTATCATAATTGGTGATAGCAACCTATCACCCTGAAGGACTTATGGTCTCTACTACATTCCAAAATTGAAATAGTAAGATTAAGTTATCATAATTGGTGATAGAAACCTATCACCCTGAAGGATTTATGATCTCTAATACATTCCAAAATCAAAATACTAAGATTTACACGAATATTAGGAAATATTAAACAAACGCTCTGCAAAAGTGTACACATAACACAAATCGAAATACTAAGATTTACACGAATATTAGGAAATATTAAACAAACACTCTGCAAAAGTATACACATAACACACAACTCCACCCCCATTCTGCACCCCCACAGATCTTGATAGACTTTTTAAATAATTCTCTAATATATGTATAGCATTGCTTTATGTGAACGGAGTCCCACATTGAATAAATATGAGAAAAATTAATAGTTTATATAACATAATTGAGCAAATACTCATTGAGTTTAGGCCTTTTGGGTTAAAATGTGCACCCCCAAAAGGCCTAAGCCTTTTTGGGCTTAATTATCTAAAACTTCCTTCTTCTTCTTCGTTTTTTTTTTTTTTTTTTTTACACATTAAATTCTAATATCCTGATTGTATCTTTCTTGGTGCCGCTTTCTCATCTACTGTAACACCCCATAATTTTGACACCAATTTAATTATTATGCGTAAATTATAAAGGAGGCCTACAATTAAATGGATTAAATTGATTTGGGCCTAAGATATTAAAAATAAGATAAGTACTATAAGATATGAAGCCCAAGTGAGGTGGCATAAGTAAATATATGGGCCTTGAAAACCCTAGCCTTTTTCCTCTTAAATTACATGTGTATATACATGAGTAGTTCCTTTTTGTTTTCAGCCGCAACATACAAGTAAGCTGTTTCTTGTCTTCTCTACGGCTGTGTAGGAGAATCAGGTCAGCTCTCCTCTTTATTTGGGTTCTTTTATTTATGTGATACCTAGCATGTGTCTATCTAGCTTAAGGACTATTGATATATCACACAGTTAGGATGGAGAATTTCTGCGTATATGAGTCTTTGTGCTGCACAGAACACAGGGGTAGGTGTGGACTTGAAATTCAACGTTGTCATCATGTTAATAAATAAAAAATAAAATAAAATAAAACCTAATTATGACTAGAAAATCATCCCACGTTTTCAAGGAGGAATTGTGCATGAAATGGCTTTAGTAGCTAACAGGACAATAGGCATGACTTCATAAGGTCTAACCTTTCAATATATTAAAGAAAAAGGAAATTCTAAGCATAGGTTCTGATCTCAACACCCCCCACTTATCCGTATTTTATGGGAAAGGATATCCTATGGTTATTATTATATTAGATTAGGGTGATGGATATAGCTACATGACAAGAAAGGATGTGAATTGTAGATTGATGAAATTTCACTTATTCGGTCATTTTGAAGCCTTGAATATCCATGATTATATCAATGGAAAAATCAGAGTAGGCAGCAATGATTTTTAAGCCAAAATCTGATTAGGTAGAGCCAAAAGATATGATTATGCAGCGGTAATTGTAAGTCCAAAAATCTGATCAAAGCTAGAAGTAAATTGGATAGTTAAGTGATTAAATGGTGAATTTTGGATATATCAATATTGTTTAGGATAAAACCGTTTAAGTGTGAAAATAAATTTTAAAGTGGGAAATTGCGTATTGATGAACGTATTTTTGGTATTGTTAGGTTCTAATTCTACTGAATTGTTGTGATTCAAGGGAGGTTGATTTCCTTTATTTTTGCAACTAAGAGGTAAGTGGTGTTTACTAATTTTGGGGGTTTTCCCAAACATTGTTGGTTATTAAACTATTATATATATAAGAGATATATTGTTAATCTATACATATAAATGGATATTTAATAATTTCTTGATGTGCACATTAACTATTCGTTTTATGAAAAACTTGTGGGACACCTAAATTTATTTAAATTTGTATGTGCGATATATCCTTATATTTTCGAGAATTATGATTGGATTATTTTTGTGAGAATCTTGAATGGATTATTTATGTGAGTATCTTGTATATGTTTGAAAACCTATGACAAGTCGTGATTAGAAGCTCAGTATGGTATTTAGTCCTTAGCAAGGGACAATCATGCTGCAGCTAGTCCTTAGCAAGGGACGGTCCCAAAAGGGGACAGTGCACCTTTGATAGTTCCTTAGCAAGGGAGCATACTATTGAGGATCCAAAAGGAAGCTCCTTAGCAAGGGAGTGTACCTTTAGGTTGCAAAGGAGCCATCCTTAAGAAATGGGATGAAAGGAGGTTCCAGTCCCAAAAAGGGGACAGCACAACCCTGTCAACGGGGCGTAAACGTTGACCACGAGAAAAGCCTAGGAAATTGTTTATGTGATGGTATCAATATATATATTATGATGGCTCACAATATAAAGATATTATTTTCTTTTACATAAAATAGTTGATGACAAAATATTGATGAGTTATAAGTTGTGAATCTATTGAAAGAATTATTTATTTGAAAGGTTTGTTCCCACACCCCAATGTTAGTGAATTCCACTTATTGAGTTATCTCACCCCCCTTTATTTCCCATTACAGATACATTAGGTGGATTACTGGAGTAGAGATTCTTAGGAGACAGAAGTTACAAACTATTTTTGTGGAACTGAGGATTTTATTATTATTTTATGGCATTAAACTTTGTATTGGAGAATTATTTTGAGGATGATTTTGTATTTGGTGAATTAGAGCTCTGACTTTTGTAATCAGATTCAAGGTTGCTAGTTTCTTTTATTTAAAATTTTTTATGGATTATTCAGATTAAATAGACTTTTATTGCCTATGATTTTGGGGCGTTACATCTACTATGTTGTATTCTTTTTTTTTTTTTTTTTTTGGTGAAAAGGATAATAAAATTAAACTAGGCAGCCAGAATGGCTAAGTTAGCAACAACTTGTCTACAAAAACTTTCCCCAATCTCATCTGCATACACTATATCAGAAACATCAACAGATGGGGGACCATCAAAAATAGCAAATTCCTCATGAGCATGACATCCTTTCTTAGCTAAAGCATTTGCACATTTATTTGCTTCCCGGAACACATGCTTCGCCTTGGTATGAGGAATCAATTCTAGTAATAATCTGCAATCAAACAATAAGGAAGAGTATGCTGTATTGGAAGAGTTCCTAGAATTAATTAAGTCTACTATGACTTTCGCATCAAGTTCAACTTCCAAATTTTGCACGCCAAGCTGAATGGCTAATTTCAAACCATCCCTAAGTGCCCAAAACTCAGCTATTATGCTTGTAGTATAGCCAATATATCTAGCAAAACCCCTTATCCAATTTCCTGCACTATCCCTTATGACACCACCGCCTCCTACTCTCCCGGGATTTCTACACGACACCCCATCAGTATTTAGCTTATACCAATTTAGAGGTGGTTTTCCCCATCTCACAGCAATGACAGCCATGTTTCTCTGTTCCCTGATCTTGCCCACACAAAAATAATACTCCATGGCTTGATTTATACACAATCTGCACAGCATTGGATTTAGAGGAAAATTCTCAAAGGACACTTTGTTTCTATGTTTCCACAACTCCCATATAGCAAAAGGAAAGACAAATCTCCATGGCACCAAAGATTGGTGATTTGCATTACTAAAACAATTTTCCTGTAGCCAAGTAATCACATCCGAGTCATGGAATGACTGCACAGCATCAGGTGGCACACTCATCAGATGCCAAAAGTTTCGGGCAAAGTCACATTCCCTCAATAAATGCTCAATTGTTTCAGGTTGATTCTTGCAGAGAGGGCAAATCTTATCTTCAATGATACCCCTAGAAGCAAGGATATCTTTAACTGGAACACTCTTATGAACACACAACCACAAAAAATTCGCAATTTTGGGCAACACATCTAACTTCCAAATCCAGGCACCAAGGAAGGTAGGGGTTGGATCATGAGATATATTAGCTAAATAGGCTGATTTTGTAGAAAATTCCCCATCTTTGGAGTGTTTCCATATCACTAAATCCTCACTTCTACCAACTTTACTTAGAGGTATAGCTTTTATTTGATCTTTAACTTCCTGAGGCAGCTCAAATGAAAGCCTTTCCCATCTCCACCTCTGACCTTGTCCACCAAGAAGCTCAACAACCATCATATCCACCTCATGATGCATTAAGGGACCTTCAATCAATTCCCTTAGAGACTTTCCCCTTATCCAACAATCTATCCAGACTCTAATCCTAGTCCCATTGCCCACTCCCTAACAAATACCATCAGCAAAGGTTTGGAAGCCAGCTTTAATAGCCTTCCAATTAGATGAGGCCGGAAGCTTGTCAGGATTACTTGATCGTCTTCTGTCTATTGAACAGTACTTTTTCAAAATAACATTAGCCCACAGAGCTTCTTTCTCCTTATACATTCTCCAATTCAACTTAGCAAGGAGCGCTAGGCTTTTTTCTCTTGCTACCTGTATCCTAAGACCAACCTCCTCCTTTGGTTTAATTATTTTACTCCACTACTATGTTGTATTCTTTCCTTATCACATACATGGGGATGGGCCATGTTTCTCATGTAGATAGTTATTCATTTATTAATAATAATTAAAACCTTGTTGAGAACTTGGTTTTCTTTTTATCTAGATAAAACCCTTTTTCGTCTCTATATTTTCACACGATTCTCACTTTGGTCCCCAACCTTTTCTTTCACCGATTTTAGTCCCTATCCTGAAAAACGCGTCTCATTTTTGTCCCTGTTGTTACATCAGAGGCGGAATTCGCACAGCTGGCAAACGGCATAAGCTAAGAACATTAAAATAATAATAAAATTTTTTATTTTAACATTAAAAAATGCCACATCAGCATTTAAATTTAAAAAACTAATTTATCAATTTTAACAAAAAAAAAAAAAAAACTAAAAACATAATTAAAAACCAAAAACCCCGTGAATCAAGATCTAAATGTATTTAGAACAAAAACAACAAAAATACAAGAACCCAACCCAGATTTAAATACAAGAACAACATTTCAGTCTTTCATCCTCTCCTTTCCATTAAAACCCACACAATCTCAAACCCACACAATCCCCTCCTCTCTGTCTCTCTTTTCCTCTCTCCCTTGTCCTCTCAAATCCATAACTTCACTGGTTTCGCGTTGGGCCGCCGCCAGCCATGCCGTGACAGCAACCAAATCAATACAAGGCCGATCTGCAAGTCAAGAGTTAAGATCCAAATCAATAAAAGGCTGATCTGCCTCATGACGGAGGTGGAGGACTGGCCAGAGGGATGAGGAAGATGATGCGGCGATGGAGGGCGTAGAGCTGAAGGTTGAAGCTCTCTGGTCTACAAATTATTTTTATTTTGATTTTTGGGGTTTCAAGGGAGTAATGGTTGATTGGCTTCAAAATGGTTCAGATTTGGGTTTATCTCAAAAACAATTTGGATGTGGGCTTCGGCTATGTATGTGGGTTTTGGGAATTTGGTACAGATTAAGGTTATTTTCTTTCTACTAATGTTATTCTTTGTTGCTGGGTGTTCTTATTTGTTGAAGTTTCTTGTGAATATTGTTGTTTGCTGTGATGCGGTTTTGGGTGAGTGCAAAATGAGAGTTTTTTTTTTGGGTTTTAGGCTCTGTTTACGGTATGGTTTTTGGGATTTTAGTTTTTAGTTTTTTTTTTTTTTTTGGAGTTCCTTTGGTTGCTTTAAAAATTTCCCACCAAATGGAAGGAGAAAACTAATTCAGTTTGAGTCACAACTCTGATTTCTCACTTCTATTGCCTTAAGTGCTTCAAAATTCATGAAGAACACGAAGAACAAGTTTCTTACAAAAAAAAAAATGAAAAGTAAAAAATGTTTGGATGCTAAGAAAATGCAAGAAAAGAGAAGAAAATCTTGAATTTCTTATTTTCTGGGCAACCATGTTCTTGGAGGAAGAAAAATTATTATTTAAATAATTAAATGATAACTAAAATTTTATTTTATTAAAATGAAAGACTGAAATGTTGTTCTTGTATTTAAATCTGGGTTGGGTTCTTGTATTTTTGTTGTTCTTGTTCTAAATACATTTAAATCTTGATTCACGGGGTTTTTCGTTTTTAATTATGTTTTTAGTTTTTTTTTTTTAATTTTGTTAAAATTGATAAATTAGTTTTTTAAATTTAAATGCTGATGTGGCATTTTTTAATGTTAAAATAAAAACTTTTATTATTATTTTAATGTTCTTAACTTATGCCGTTTGCCAGTTGTGCAAATTCCGTCTCTGATGTAATGGCAGGGACAAAAATGAGACGCGTTTTTCAGGATAAGGATTAAAATCGGTGAAAAAAAAAGTTGGGGACCAAAGTGAGAATCGTGTGAAAATAAAGGGACGAAAAAGGGTTTTATCCCTTTTATCTATTTTAGCTGTTGTTTGGACATTTCATTACCCTGATACATATTTTTCATTGCAGTTGTTAGAAGGGCAACGAATTCATGTAAAAAAGGCGTAATAAAGTAGGCGGCAGCAACATGGGATTTTGGAGCATGTTCAACTTTGTATCCATTGTACTAAAAATTAGGGCAGTTTTTATTTATTTATTTTATATGAAATACATTTTAATGAATTAGTACTGGGTCACTTATATAGTTCTGATCCTTTTTTTGATAAGGTTATGCAATTTGTTCTACGAGAGCTTCCTGGTGCATCTACTAGTATACGTATATAGTACGAGTATTATATATATGTCAAGCATGGCAAATTGGTGCCTCTAATTATGATTGTTTCTTCAAGCTGGTGATAAATGAGCACCTCATTTGTTGTGAGATTTCTTGTATTCAAGAATGATTTAGGGCCTACTATGAAATTTTAATCCTTTTGCATTAGCAACCATTCTATCCATATTTTCAGTTAAGTGTCACATAAGTTTGTCATGCATGGATAATTTATTCAATAAAATGATTACACATAATTTTTGTAGCCTAAAAAAAATAGAAATAATTAAAATGACATGCCATCATTTTATTAGATTAATTAAACACTCGCGGTAAGTTTATATAGCACTGAACGGAAAATATGAATGGAGGAACTATTGATGCAAATGGAACTTTAGAGGATAAAATTTAAATTTTGAAATTTCAAGATTTAAAATTCAAGAACTTCCAAACTTTAATTAGGAGAGTAATCTGCAGTTTAGCAAAACAAAAATTGATAACTTCAATTAATACTCCATGAGCTGGAAGTGTGAGGTGATGCTTTGTTTAATTTGATTTTTGTTTTCATTTCAATTCCATTACCCCGCCGGCAAGCTCTATTTAAGTCCATTGTTACAGAACAAAAAAAATGCACACATACACACAATCAAACAATTAGAATAAGCAGCCCATTATGGCAACATTGAGCATTGAAGTAATCTCTAAAGAAATAATTAAGCCTTCTTCTCCAACACCTGACCACCTTACCCATTACAAACTCTCCTTTAATGATCAACTATCTCCTCCAGTCTATAATCCTATGGTCCTCTTCTATGCCCCAGATCATTCTGACATCGAATTCAACATCGATGACATATCCAACCGACTTTAGAGCTCTCTCTCGGAGGTCTTAACCAAATAGTACTACCCACTAGCTGGGCGCTTGAAAGAGAACCGTTTCATACATTGCAACGATGAAGGGATTCCTTACGTGAAAACACAAGTTAAGTGCAAACTTTCTGATGTTATCAACAGTCCAATTCCTGGTGAACTCAACAAGTTAATCCCTTTTCAACTCGATGCTCTCACTGATGTAACTCAACGTGTTTGAGTGCGGTGCAATTGGTATTGGAGCTTGCATGTCGCATAAGATTGCAGACGCGTTATCATTCTTCTGTTCCTCAAGATTTGGGCAGCTACAACCTTTGGAGATGATAACATTGAGTCTCTGCAGTTTGAAGCGGCTACACTCATCCCACCAAAGGACTTATCTGGAAATGTTCCTGGTTTCGGTATCACAATGGAGAATATAATAACAAAGAGGTATGTGTTTGATGCTTCCATGATAGAAACTCTTAGAGCAAAATATGCTGACAATGAAGGCCTTGAGAATCAGAAACAACCTTCAAGCGTTGAAACCTTATCAAACTTCATATGGACACGCTTTGTTGCTGTAACTAAGGATGAATCAGGACCAGAGAAGCTATACACAGTGAATCTGCGTCCAAGAACCGACCCTCCACAACCACAATCATCTTTTGGAAATCTTTTTTCCATTGCCATAACAATACCGATTTTGAAAAATGGGGATCAGGGTCAAGGTTTCGTGCACCCGGTTCGAGAGGGAATAAGTAAAATTGACAAAGATTATGGGAAGGAACTCTGAGAAGGAAGCCAACACTTGAGTAACCCAACAGAGCAATGCTACACTTGATTTCTTCACATATGAGAGAGAAGTCTCACATTGAATAATAAGGAAAAGAATTAATAGTTTATATAACATAATTGAACACATATTAATTGAGCTTGGGTCTTTTGGGTATTGGGTCACCCAGAAGGTCTAAGCCTTTTTGGGCTTCGGCTTTTTTTTTTTTTTTTTTTCTTGAGAAAAGCATAAAACTGAATTAGTATATTTGGTTTAACCGTTAAATAATATAAATAATTATTTATGTCCACTATGAAGAAGTCAAGCCATTCAGAACCCACTATCCTCTTAACTTAAGAGAATACTAAAACGTTTCAAGTTTAAAATTTTAATATTTCCTTTGTTCTAAAAACTTAATGCATATATAATAAGATTTCAAAATCCAGAAGTAAACTACTTCAAAGATTAAAATGCGGACAAAATGAAATTGTAACAATAAATCCACCAACACTCATCCCGATTAGGGTTTCGTAATGCCAAAAATCATCATAGTTGTATTGAGTGCTTTAGGATAATCAAATTTAAAACTTTGATCATGCAAGTACTACTTGAAGCATTATTTGATAGAGCAAGTTAAACTTAGATGGATCAAATAATCCAATTATCTAACTTAATTCTTACATTAAAATTGCCTTCTCTACACGATATACAAGGCCTTTCAATACTCACATTCTAGATATTCTCATATCAAAAACTCTTCTTCTTCTTTTTCTTTTTCTTTTTTTTGATAAGTAATAAAAACATATTATTAAAAGAAGAAAAGAGTCACTTGCATTTACAGGAAGTATACATCAGGGACAAAGTACAAATCAAGAGCATAAAGAACAAAAGTCCAAAAACCCATGAACAGAAAATATATCATGAACAGAAATGAAAGAATGACATCCTAACATTGCAGCCCAATCTAGAATGGTCTTGAAGAAGAAAAGTTTGAAATCTGAAACCGTTTTCTCCAAGTCCTCAAAATGCCAGTTATTCCACTCCTGCCAAATGTACCACATCAAACAATGAGGGACAAAAACTCTAATTTATGATACTAGATCATTTGTACAAAGAATATTTGTGAGATTGAATATCATATTATGTCATTTGCTAAAATTCAGAATATCAGATAATCTTATTGGTAATGGTGACAAAAACTTTTATGGCAAGACCCAAATGGGAGAGATTATGAAAAAATGAAAGCTTAAAAATCTCTAACAACAAATGACAAGTATAATACAGGAAAATTTGGCGATAGCTGATGAAGCACTAACCCATATTGTTTGTTCCATTTTTTTGGGGGTAAGACAAACTGCAACATGAAAGACAAAGCTACAAATTCCATAGACAACTTATCATGACCGGAGTTTAACAGATATATAAGGAACCGAATCTTCACATCAATAGCAATTACTAGAATGGTTCATACCCACCAGACTGATAACAAAATCTGTGGTAAATTGGTTTTACATGTTTATTGTTTGAAGTAGAACACTTGATATTTTCCTTGAGAATACTCTTATCATGCATAGCATAAATGAATTAGGGGCTTCAGTAGAAAGTATCCATCAACCTGAAGCTGTCATCTGATAGAGCAAGAAAATTAAATGGAAGATACCATATGCAGTAAATTCAAATGTAAGTACCTCATTTGTTGTGAGATTTCTTGTATTCAAGAATGATTTATGGCCTACTATGAAGGCCAGAATCAGCTGGATCCATACAAAAAGTATCAAATCATTTAAAGACAAGGAGCCCAGAACTTGAACATTTTATGGATCTTCGGTTAATAATCCACAAGAAGGGATTTCAATGATGTTTAGAAGATTGACCTAGGCATCAGTCCGAAAATTTAGTGCCCCACCTTGAAGTGAATTGACTCTTTCAAGTTTCAACGATAAATCCATCCGTCTCTTCATTCCTTTTCTGACTACTGTTGTTACCATTCATTCAAGGCATAGACTCGCTCGCAACTTCTTTGTATCCTGAGAAATATAAGAATTTAAGATAGGTCTAGACCAGAGTCATGCCTCCTTTAGAATTTTTTCATTTCAGGTGAGTACTTTCAAACTATAGCTTGATTTCAAGCATTTTAGAAATCAATTATCAGAAATTCAAGGCATGATGCCAAAAATGACTAAAAAAAATTGTTTTTCTTATATTTTATCTCTATCAACCAAAGTCATTTGGATGAAAAAATATGTATTAGGATATACAGAAACAGAAGCAATTTCAACTGCAAAGACAATTTTAAAAACTGAACCTTTGGTTAGTTTATATGATGCCAGAAAAACAATTCCACAATGATAGCTGTACACATTAATCTTCTAAAACCTAGCATTCAACATTTACGGCAACATTAAGGTAAAATGAACTCAAACAGGATTATATCAATAACTATATCAGTTAATGTATACATGAAGATCAGAATAATCTTTATCCTCTATCTCCCCAATCAATAATCTCAACACCAAATAAATGTCTTCACCTCCATGATGCAGTACTTGGTCTGCCTTAAACATATATATGTGGTTTTTTATCCCAATCCAACTGCAGCCAGTGACCTTCTTGACAAGTTTATGTTCCATGGAATTTCTTACTCGAACTATACTCTCCCATCTGCCCCTCATCTCGTATGCCAGAGACAATACCAAGTAAGGTAGAGATGACTGTGGTTCCAACTCCATCATCCTCTCTGCAACTCTTTCAGTGAGTTTCAAGTCTCCATGAATCACGCTAGTGTGAAGAATTGATCTCCATATGACAAAACTAGGTTCATAAGGCATTGCATCTATAACATCTATTGCTTCTTTAATTTTACCAGCTCGACTCAATAACTCCACTATGCAAGCATAATGCTCATCCCCAGGTACAACTCCATATTCCTTCTCCATTGAAGAAAAAATAATCATTCCTTCATCAACAAAACTCCCATAATTGCAAGCCATAAGCACTCCAGCCAGAGTTGTTCGATCTGGTTTAGGACCTCCCTGAACTAGTTCCTTAAAAATGTCTAGTGCCTCATACACTCTACCATTGTTAGTCAAACCCAAAATCATAGTGTTCCAAGATATCAGGTCTCGTATGCCCATATTGGTAAAAATTTTCATAGCATAATCAATCAAGCCAACCTTAGAATAGTTTTCCACAAGTGAATTAGCAACAACTGCATCTGGCTCGAAACCCAATTTAACAACCAAAGCATGAATTTGACACCCCTGCTCTGTTGGGAACAAAGTGGAAACAGTACTTAGAACACTGCTTAGTGTGAACTCAGTTGGCCTGAGGTTCTTCCTCATTGTCAGCACAAAGAGTTGCATGGCATCCTCCACAAAACCATGTGCTGCATAGCTTGAAATTATGGAATTGCTAAGGGCTGAATCCCATTGATCTAATTCTTTAAAGGGCTGTATTAAATCCTCCAATCTGTTGCATTTAGAAAACAGATCAATAACAGCACTTAATACAATGCTATTAGAAATAAATCCCATCTTGACGCAGAGAGCGAAAATTTGCTTACCCTTTTCCAAATTTTGCAACTTCGAACAGACACTAATGACTGTCGACATAGTAAACTGATCAGGCGAATGCCCTGTGGTTCTCATCAAACAGAACTGGTCTAGTGCCAATTCTCTGTACCCAGACCTATGACAACTCAAAATCAAAGTGTTCCAAGAGATTAAATCCAACTCCTCCATGGTTAAAAACACACCAAAAGCATAATCAAGAAGTCCAAGCTTCCCATACATATCAATTAATGAATTCCCAAGCACCACATTCGATAAATTCAGACCACTACGAACTATGCAACCATGGATCTGCTTACCATGATGAGCACACGACACAAGCAACATTAAAATCGACAACGTGAACCCACTTGGCCTTACACCAGCATTTTGCATCTCCATAAAAATTCCCAACGCATAATCAACAAACCCGCGCGAAACATAACCTGAAATCATGGTGTTCCAGCTAACAACGTCTCTCACAGGCATTTCATCAAACAAACAACCTGCCCTTTCAACGTGGCCATATCTAAACAAACCCTTCAGACAAATATTCCAAGATATACAATTCTTGTCAGCAATACCATCAAACACTTTCAAGGCATCATTGACTGTGCCATACTGAGAGTATAAGTCAAGACAGCGATTACCCAGAAAAGTATGGCTATCAAACCCGACTTTTATCAACTGGGCATGAATGGTTTTGGCAAAAGTTAAAGACTTTAGTGACAAACAGTGGTCTATGAGGTTAGAGTAATAGGAGAGCGAAGTTCTGTGAGGACCTTGAACTTGCTTTAGAAAAGGGTACATGCAAATGCTGTTTGTTGGTACTAAAAACCATTGAATGAAAAGAATAAACCATACCCATGAACTAAGCGAATAAACGTACACATAATATAAGATTTTGGCTTTGGTTCTTCTTCTTCTTCTTCTAGTTCCATATGGCACAGAAACAAATTATAACTGTCAATATATATAAACAGTGGTTTTATGTGAACTCCTTCCTCAACGGTAATTCCCCCCACCGCAGGCAAATGGATTGTTAATTTGTTACCTCCAGTTGCATATTATCAGTATGGTCAGGTGACCAATACATAGTCACCACGTCAGCACAAACAAGGTTTTTCTTTTCTTTTCTTTTGGCCTTTTTGCTTTAATTTTTCTTTTATATATATACAGGATTTGGTACAAGTTACCTTTGGTGTAACTTTAAGTAATATTACATTAATCGATATTTTTTAATTGGATGTGAATTTTGACAAATCGACCGTTGGATGTTTCATACCAATCGGATGTTATTTACCATTCGATCCATAAACTCATTTTTTATGCATTCTTTGTATATTTTTCATGCTTGCAAATTTTCAAAGTGATCAAAGATCAAAAGTCATGTCATCTATCAATTGTATAATTTCATGTTTTTGTAGTTTAAAATAATACATAAAAAATGAGTTTATGGATTGAATAGTAAATAACATCCAATTGACATGAAAATTGGCAAAATTGTTAGGAACATATAGAACATATAATTCAATAGTGGGATTTTCAAAATATAAATTCTATAACAAGTTATTGGGTGATGTAATATTACTTAGAATTACACCAGGTATAATTTGAACCCAACCCTATATATATAAATATATATATATATATATATCTTTTCTTTTTCTTTTTCTTTTTTCTTCCCCAAACCATCCATGTCAATCTCTTCTCTATATAATTGAAATAGAATATTTTTGTTTCAAATTTTCACTTTTTTGTCTTAAAATGCTTGTTTTAGATGTTTGATCGTTTTCTTAAAAATGTTATAGAATACAATTTGGAAATTTGGTTAAGATGGAAAACTTTAATGACAATAGATTATTTGGTTTCCAATTTTCCTATGTACTGTAAGAGTTAGCTAATATATTGTGGTCATTTTTGTTAAATAATACTTTAAAAAAACGTTTGGAAAAATAGTAATGTTTTGAAAATTATTTTGAGAAATCACCTTTTTTAAATCTCTTTTGTTGGAGAGACAAATTCCTGCATTTAACTCATCTTTTGAAGAGACGAGTTTCATGTCTCAAAAGATGAGTCTCATGCTAAAATATATATATATATATATATATATATATATATATATATATATTTATTTATATATATATAATTCCAAATACTTTTAAAACATTCATCATAATTAAAATTAAAAAAAATTGAAATAGTATTATTTAATAGAAATAGCCGATATGTTATTATACTATTTTTGTATGACAAAAATTATGTCAGATTATCATTTTATTTGTCAAATCTTTTTAGTGGTTTATAAGATTCATTTATAAAATCTCATGCAATGAACTTCTCAAACAAAAGAATTAAGAGATCTTTAGGCTTGCCTTGATGAAGTGAAAATGTCTCTTAAGGCTTGCCTTGATGAAGTGAAGATGAAACTCCAATCCGCTCCAGTGCCTACCTAAAATGCTATTTGATTATACCCCTTGGAAGTGTTATTTACATTCTAAGGAAAAGGTTGGACTACACTTACAACGTTTCAATTCATACCATTGTCCAATCTCCATTGTATGAGCATGAAACCTTTGGAAAGTGGCATGGTCTTTTTGTGTACATGTATGGATGGAACGTGGAAAAAGAAATTGAGGAATTAATATGACAAAATTGGGTCTAAACCAAAATTCTTAAACTTTTGGATAAAGTAGTGTTTTCTATATATTATATTGCGGCCTCAATTTGAGTCTCCGATATCTGTTATCTACTTATCTCCCTAACACTCCTCTTAAAGCAGAACAAATGCTTATTTTTGTGATGAATTACCTTCCATGGTCAACAATAAAAATGATTCTTCTTGATTATGATCTAAAAATTTGATGTGGCCTATTAGCACCCCCTCTCTTTGTAAGAACAAAGCGGAGTTATTGGAGAATTATGTTTGACAAAAGCTTTTGGAGCGTAGGCATTCCCGTGAAAAAGCTAATAGGTGAAATTTAATCTTTATTTCTTCTTCTTTTTTTTCCCCATGAAATGGCTAATTGGTTTGACAGCAAGGATGGAACCGTACTCTCCGCTTAATAATGCATCTAACTGAGTAATGCATATAATGAAGTGCCTAAAATACATGGAAGAGCACTTTGTCGAAGTTTACGTTAACAAGTTTATTCAACACAATAATTACATTTTTGGGTCTTGTTCTTCTCAAGACATGATTTTTCATAAAGTTTGTGGGTCTGGTCAGAATGATTTCTATGAAAGTCAAGTTTCTAACAAAGTTTTTGTTCTTTCCTAGTCAGTGTCGCCATCTATATTGTGTCTTAACAGTTTCCTCGCCTTTCTAATTGCCTCCACTTAATATATCTCTGCCTTCATAGGATAAGACACATGAATTCTGCACCAAATCCTTGGATTCTAACCTGGACAACGCAAACATAAAATGCCTTCAGACATTCAAGTTCTACTATATCAGAATTATAGAAAAACTTCCTTCACAAAAGTATATTAAAAGGCGTAAAATCTTCTAAAATGTACATGTTAGCAAAGGGAGCTATGAACAATAAATGTACATAAACAGAAAATTATCAATTACACCTTTTAACCTTCAAACAGCAGTCACTTTCCTACTTTTCTTTAAGATGCGAGTTTATCACCATCTATAATAACAGTAAACAAATATTAGAAGGGCACTTCCTAACCACATCCAAGAAACATGTCATGTTCTCTAATCCAATTGCTTACACTGCAGGGATATTCTACATGATTATACAATCATGGTCACTGGACATAGAGGAAAACTGCTTGGGTAATTTAAGAACTAAAATAAGCCATGCGCACATCCTCTTTGTAACAGGTTCAATGCATCCACTGCATAGACCAAACAAAAACCAGTGTAATAAGGATTTATATATATTTCTACAGGGGTTGCTGTAAACACAAGTAATGTACAGACAATGGCAATGAGAATATTCATCTATTATGTGGCAGCTAACATTAGTAAAACCACATGGTAGTTAATTATTTTATTGAGACTTTCAACAAACTTGTTTTATATATATATAACAATAACAACTACAACAACAACAACAGAGTTTTAGTCTCAAATGTTTTGGGGTCGGCTGCATGTATTATTTCCTCCATTCTATTCTATTCTATCTGGAGCCATATTCTCTATTACTTTCCTAATTGACATGCCTTTTTTATACCTAGAAAGGAAAAAAAAAAAAAAAAAAAAAAAAAGAAGGATAATTGGAAGAAACTTATAACATTTTATCAAACTCCACCTCAAAAAGAATATTACCAATTTATCATACGTAAGAGATATAGTTTGTAATAGGCAATTGCTCAAACCATTGTACACACACTAAAATACATAGCCAAGTATCTAGTGTTTTGATATAAACTCAAATTTCCACTTCCAAAACAACTAAATATTAACCCAAACTAAATCAAGCTGAAGTCATCAAAGAGAGAGCGGACCTGTGATGGGAATTAAAACACCAAAACACATAAGCCAGAATGGATAAGTCAAAAACAGCAAAATGCATCAGCCTAAAACAGAGTTGCAACTTGCAAGAAAGAATCAGAAATCCACCACACGCATTGCAAAACAAATTAAAAAATCCAAGAGAAAGAAGAAAATTTAAGAAATAGAGAGAGTAATCACCTTTTTGAATGGGAAGGAGAGGTGCAGAGGGATTAATAGCTTTATGAAAAAGAAAATAGAAGAGGAAGGGTTAGAGCAAGAGTAATGGTAGGGTGAGCAATGATGAGGAAGGGGAAGAGTCAAAAAAGGGAGAAGAAAAGTTGCAATGGTAAGCTGGGGAATGGAATAACCACAAATTGAAGAAGGCAAAATTTTATTTGCTAGTGGTTGGAGGCTTGGGATGAACTGTAAACCCAAACATCCTGAGTTTGAACCCCACTAGGAGTTCCCCTAGAGTGATACACAGTTCTAGTAGGTGGAGTCGTGTATTTGTGGTTTACTCCCCAAGGATGGGTCCAAAGGGCCCTGCCTTGGTGAGGTTCCACATCATCAAAAAAAAAAAATTATTAGTAGTGACATGGCACCACAAGAGCTTAGCAAATCAATTGCTAATCCTCCATAATATATTGTATAGATGTCACAATCAACTTATGCCTACATTAGAAGGAAATCACCTTTTCAAGCCTACTGGTGACCAAGTTGCTTAAAGCAAGACACACTCCAAGAGTAGCACATTTTCTCCCCTATGAAACCATGTCCCTTGATTCGAGGGTTATGCTGCCATTAAAGTTTCTTGTTCAACAATCAGCCCAACTGCAACCAGGATTCTTTTGTATTTGCTTGTCTCTCATCAAATTTCTAATTTGTGCTGATCTTTCCCAGTCTCCAGAGTTGGCAAATACACTCGATAACTGAACATAAGCACCTGAGTTTTCAGGATCAAGCTTAATAATTCTCTCCGCCACCTTCTTCCCAAGAGTCTTATCCCCATGAGCCACACAGCCTCTCAACACTGATGACCACATGCTTGCATCAGCCTCAAAAGGCATATGTTCTATAAGATTCATTGCTTCCTCAAGGCAACCAGCACGAGCAAAAAGATCAACCACGCAAGAGTAATGTTCAATCCCTGGATCAATATGATAGTATGATTTCATTGCATAAAACCATTTATGTCCCTCCTCAACTAGTCCACAATGATCACAAGCAGATAGAACTGCTGTAAATGTAATATCAGTGGGTCTAACACCAACTTGCCTCATTTCAGCGAACAGATTCAATGCTTCAATTCCATAACCATTTGTAGCATAACCCATCAACATTGCATTCCAAGAAATTTCATCAAATTTTATCATTCCATCAAAAAGTTTTCGCCCATCGTCAATAAAACCACACTTGCAGTAAAGATCAACAAGAGAGGTACAAATGATTTGATCAGACTCAAGCCCGATGACAGTAGCTCTAGCAAAAAGCTGTTCGCCAAGTTCAAGTGAAGAGATGCTGGCACACACACTGATTGCACTGGCCAAGCTAAACTTGTCCATTCTCACTTTCAACCTACTCATCTCACACAGTAGATCTAATGCTTCAATTGCACACCCATTTTGACTAAGAGCTACTATCATTGAATTCCATGATATCAGGCTTTTGTTTGGCATCATTTTGAAAATGCATTTTGCATCTTCAATTTTTCCACAATTAGAATACACTGTTATCATAGAATTAAGCAAGATTGTGTCCCAGTATTTGAGCTCACTAAATAATTTGCATGCATCATAAGGGTTTCCACACTTGGAGTATGCATCAACTAGAGCACTAGCAACTATGACATCATCTATTAACCCAACTTTATAGCCATAAGTATGCATTTGTTTACCATGTCCAAGGGTACCTAAGTTACTGCTGGCACTCAAAACACTTGCAAGTGTGGAGGAGTCTTCCTGGACTCCATTTCTCCGCATCTGATTGAAGAAAATCAACGCTTCAATTTCCTCATTATTACAAACATGTCCAGAAATTATTGAATTCCATAACACAACACACGGATCACTTTTGCTATCAAATATTCTTCTTGCATCATTCATTCTACCACAATTTGCATACCCTGAAATCAATGCTGATAGAGAGAAGTCATCCGGTTCCTTCAACATATTCAGAGCATGATTTGCACTATCTGGATCACCACACTTCCCGTACATATGAATTAGAGAACTACTCAAGACCGAATCACATTCCACCTCATCAATCAAAATGCGAGCATGTATTTGCTTGCCACAATCAAGAGCTTCCAAATCACTACAAGCGCCAATAACCGTTGCCAAAACAAATGTATCGCGATACGATACTTCAGAAGGGTCTGAACTCAAATCCTTAAAGAGCTTCATGGCTTCTCTTGCATACCCATTTTTAGCATAACAATGAATCATCGAATTCCATGCAACTGCATTCCTCTTTGGCATATCATTAAACAAACTCCAAGCAATCTGTAGCTCACCAGCTTTTGCAAACCCTGAAACCACAACATTCCATGAATATTCATTCTTGTGGGGCATGGAATCAAACAACTGCAGTGACCTCTCCTTGTTCCCTGATTTCATGTACCCCTCTATTATAGTATTCCAAGAGAAACAATTTCTCTCAGGCATATCCTTGAACACTTTCCATGCGTCGCTCAAGCTGCCACAGCGCACGTACATCTGTATAAGGCGGTTTCCAAATGTGAGAGCAGAGTTTATGAGACCCTTTTTGAGAAAAAGGAGGTGGACCTGTCTTCCCTGATAAATCCAACGGTGGGTGTTACAGGATTGGAGTAGGCTGGCCAGGGAATGCAAATCAAGATCCATTTTGTAATGAAGACAGGTTCACATACAGTGGACAGTATCCAGAACAGGCTCACATCACATTCACCCTTGGATATCCATTTCCACATCTGCAACATAGGAAAATAAAAAATCAACAAGGCAACCAAGTAAGGTTTGCAAATCCAAACACTCCAAATCAAATAGAGCAATCAACGATTCTTTCAGAAAATCACCCCAATCCAAACATAGAACTTCTCCTTTGACCATCATTCCATGATCTTTTAATCCATCACTTATATCTACCACCCAATTCCTTTTTTTCCCCCAATTTTTAAGGGTTTCAAGAATTAAGAGAGCTTCTGACCCAACCTTCATATTTTCAAAATTCTCTTTTCCCGATGGTCATATATCTGAAGCAGTCATTTTCCAACGGACTTAAATTGTACAATTTGTGCAAAGCACTTAAAGCTCCCAAATAACTTTAATGCAATATAACAATTATTCATCAAATGGTGATGCTTAAAAAGTTCAGCAACAGGAAGAAGAAATATATTATGAGCTTATTAAACATACTTTCATTTCTTTAATTAATTTTCAAATTAAGTACTGAAATATTAGATCAAGAGGACTTGACCCACTCAAGCTATTCTTCATGCTCATAACACCCACTGTGAGAAAGAGTAGGCAAACTGTTATTTAAAATTCATTAGAACTTCAAGACACCACAATGCTCATAATCAAGGAGCACATATATAAACAAGTAATCCACATGACACAAGTTCGTTATAGTATATAAACCAATGGACAAGTTTTCTTTTTCTTTTTTTTGGCACTTGCGCATGTACTAATAACTCAAATTAGTTTGTATGAAAATTATAATGCTCATCCAAAACAAAGTAAGAACCTCATTAGATAAGATAATGCATCATATCAATCAGAGCATTTTACCAACTATAGTAGCAGAGCAGTATGATAGTTGCAACCTTTGAAATAGAAAGCACAGGCTGCTTATAAGCAACTGAATAAATAGAATTTATATGGTGAAAGTCAAACATAAGGAAAATTATGAGTCATATACATCACATGTATGCATGCATGCATCAACACAAACAAGCACACACTCAAGAGTAAGACACGTTATATAAGCTTGGATCAATGATTGCCCTAGTTACAATGAGGTTCCACTGCCTTTCTAACTTCAATATAAGAGTCCCAAAAGTTGACTATAAAATGATTATAGATTGCATTAGCACTTAAATCTCATAAAACCTGCCATTTCACGAAGGAGAGGAGGGGAAGTAGACATCTTATCACGAAAATAGCACTTCAGAATGGAAGCTAATAGCTTGCTATTGGACTTTCATGAACATTCATATATCAAAACTGTCCAAAGAACAACAAATCAGAATCCAACTCATTTTCGTGTAATTTCACTATGTACGCATCATCAATGCTATAGCACTTACCTTAGACCCAATTCAAGCAAAACTGACATTACCATGACAAACTGGCTCCAGATTCTTATTACATAATTCATCCAAGAAATATAAATTTTCATAACCCCCCAAGGCCCCAACTAACCCAATACCAAAATCAAGCAAAATTAGCATCACCATTCAAAAAAATCCAATGCCAAAGTCCATCAGAATTAACATTTTCACAACAAAAGGCACAAAACATTAAGCCAAATTCTCAAAAATAAGCTTAGCATACATTATTACAGCAAAAAGCTCAAAATTCCAATTATTGCAAGCACCAAAAGGAGCAAAAATTAACATCACAAGAACAGAGAAAAAAACAAAAAAAAAGTTGCTAATTCCCAAAACACCAATTAGACACATTAACCAGAGTCAAGCAGAATAAACATTACTACAAAAAAAAACACTCAGAAATCTGGATAGTCCCAATCAACACTATACCAAAATACAAACAGAATTAATTTAAACCAAAACTAAAAGAATCTAATTTCAATGAATCAAACCAAAACCCCGTACAAAATTACATTTTTTTAATAAGAAAATGGAACGAATTTATAGTATACAGAAAGGCAAAAAGAAAGAAAGACAGAAACAAAACAAAACAAAAAAAAAAAAAAAAAAAAGGTTCTACCTTCCAGTCGGCGGCAAAGAACTTTGTGGAGAGCAGTTGTTGAACATAACTCAACGCCGTTGCGCCACGCAATACGTTGGGAGCTGAGAGTGGAAGAAAAGTGTAAAAAATGAGATGGAATTGTGGAGCAGAGAGGGACCAAAAAAGATTGCACCAGCCGGGAATCGAACCCGGGTCTGTACCGTGGCAGGGTACTATTCTACCACTAGACCACTGGTGCTTTACACTATGGTTTTGATGATTCTGCCAATATCTTAGAAATTATAACTTATTAGTCACTATCCCATGCTATGTACAGAAAACTTTTAGTCAAATGTTAACATGTTTACGTTAAAAGATTTCAACTGTTTAGAAGTTGAAAATTGTAGTTTGAATATTTCTTCCTATATTATGAAGCAATTTATTATGGTAATCATATCTCAAAATTTTAGGCTACATGAATGCAATTCATATTTAGTTAAATCCATTACTATAAAACTGCTTTTACATTTATTTTGATAAGTACTAATAATTTTAGAAGACAGAAAAACTCCCATTCTTAATCTCCTCTTTCAAAGGCTTGTTCTAGCTACTTTATTCTTCTGGTAATGTATACAAGATTGATGTGCTCTCCTAACGAAGGGAACAATGTGGATCTCTTGTAAAATTAATAATAATGATAATAAATTAATTTTTTTGATAGGTAATAATGATAATAAATTAATAATAATAATTATTATAATAAGTAGATGGGGTGCCCCATGGATGTGTTAGATTACAGATTGTCCCAAAAGCTTAAGCTATTGGGATATGGTAAATTTAAACATTTAACCAATACAATTCTAACCACATGTCACTGAGACCAACTACCTATCTTCCAAACAATATGAATTTTTCCTAAGCCTATGATATCTACCTAACCAATCATGACTCCAAAAGTTCTTACATGTTGGCACTTTGAGCAATCCGTTTTACATGATTAGTGAAAAAGGTCAACCCATCATCATTATGTTCAAGAATACAGTGGTAATGATACAGAAGACATTAAGTCCTCGTACTGCAATAAGCATACTAAGAGTATGATAATTGGTGAATGGCAAATGAATGTGGTGGCACTCGGAAAACTAATTTATAGGTTGAAAGTTTCAGGTCTGAGATTTTCAAATAGGAGGCCGTATTAAAGTAGAAAATTGCATAAGAAATTTTAAAGCAAACCTTATTTTAGGTACTTGCATCTATTGGAACCGGTTCTCAAAACTTTTATTTACTACACAACACTGTTATTTTGATTCCAGAGAAGAAGACCTGTACCCCATTTAAGATAGAAAATTGTAAGCTTAAAAAAGGTAAAGGGCAAAAAAAAAAAAAAAAAAAAAGTGAATATAAATAATCTTCTTAGCTAATGGCACAACAATGAGGGAGATTATAGTATCATACTAATGAAAAACAAAAGAGAGACACACCCCATTAATTAATATTTCATTATTTTTTTAAGTTCAGAGAAAAAATAACAGCAAAGCTATTCATTGCTTTGTTAAATCTCTCTCTAAAAACAATTATCTACCAAAACCTACAAAGTAATCCACAATTGCAAACTGAATTATACTAAGAAAGATGCTGAAAACTTAAACTAAGTATTGAAATGTTTTCTGAATTTACACAATCTTGTTGTACTCTATAAAAATCAGTAATTTTGATCAAAGTTCTCCACAAAATGAACACACAAAAAAAGGCCTAATTGCACATGTTAAAGTTCAAAATATGGATAAAAGTAACAGATGCCAAAACCCCATAACTAATGAAACACTCAAAGCTCCAGACTTTTCAATTTTCCCAATGCCACACTCTACACCCATGAACACCAACAACCCCAAAACCTTCCAAATCCACAATTTCGCATTATTAAAAAAAAAAAAAAAAAAAAAAAGCAAAAGCGAGGAAAAGATGGGAAAAACATGATCAGAGCACCTCACCTGTGTGAGCTGCGAATGAAGTACGATGACTGGAGCGGAGCTGCAGAGCCTCTAATAGTGTGGCTTGGTCATGGGTAGGAGAGAGAGAGAGGACGAGGTTCTATTTTCTGGGTTTTGGTTTTGGCCCTTTTGGCGAAGGGTTTAGCGTGTCACGTATGGCCTAGGTTTAAATAAAACAATTAAATGAATAGGGCTAAGGTTTCCGATTTGAATTTTATTTTTTGAAGTTATTTTATGTTTTCATCAATAATAATATTCCCTCTGTTCATATTTTTTGTTAAGTAAACTTGTCACACATATTTAATTTATTCATCAAAATAATAAATCGTTATTTTTATTATGCCATGTTATTTTTAATTTTTCAACTTTTTTTTAGACTACAAAAATGTTATGGCATTATTGTCTTGGATTTACTAAATACATAGAACAAACTTTCGCGACACTTAAAAGGAAAATATAAACGAAATGAACTACTAATGCAAATGAAATAAAACTTCACAGGTACAATTCAAATTATGAAATTTTAGAATGTAAAATTGTGGAAGCTTCAAAATTTATGTGGCACAATATAAGAAAGTCAACTATTAGTCAAACGTCTTTGGTTTTATATATAATTTTTTTTTTTTTTTTAGGGGTAAAAGGGATATTCATTAAACGAAAGTAAAACACGAGCATACAAGAAGTGGAACAATTATACAAAGTTCCAGCCGAGTCTAGACTAATTAACAAAGCAACATTAGCAGGGGGTTCGGGAAAGACTACAAAATCTTGTGAAAGAAGAGCTTCCCTTCTTGTTTGCCTCCCTATAGCAATGCTGGATTTTAGCTAGCGGAATTTTCTTTAAACCTCCCTACAATCAACTACAATAACATCATTCGCATTTGGATTTTCCCCTTCTTTCTTTAGCAAGTCTACAACCAGTTTAGCATACAACTCTATCTCCATTGCACAAAGATTCAAAGACAAACACAAATTTATACCATCTCTTAACGCCCACAATTCAACTGCCATGCTAGTTGTATTCCCTATCACTCTAGCATATCCACTCACCCAGTCTCCATCTGCATTTCTAATAAATCTGCCTCCCTAACACGCCCAGGATTTCCTAAAGAGGATCCATCAAATTCAGCTTGTACTAGCTTGCTAAGGGCCGATTCCATTTCACTTGGATGATGTGCTTTGTAGCTCCCTGCTTTCCTTCAAAGTCAAGGAATGTAAATTTTGCAGCTTTAGACATAACTTCAGGCATTAGATTTCTCTTTGGATTTTCATCTCTAAACACTACTCTATTGCAATGTAACCAAAGGCTCCACACCCTAAAGGAAAAAAAAAAAAAAAAAGTATTTACATATAAGTATGGTTTTAAGAGAGGTACTCTTGAATCATGGTGACGTAATGTTTCATTTTCTCACATTCATAATGGGTCTCTTAAATTGAATTTATGGTAGGGGTCTACCATGAATTTGAGAGAGTAGAACACCACATCACCATACTTCAGAAATATCTAATAATTTTCCGTTTTAAGAGCATTCACGTTTGATTATGCATGAAAATTCCATTTTAAACCACCAATAAGACATTTTACTGTTTCTCCAACAAAAAAAGGAAAAAAAAAAAAAACCATTTTACCTATTTTATATAACCACTTTAACTATACATCCCACGTCCCATTCTCTATATGGGTGGAGTAAAATATGCTTCTTCTTTTTTTCTTTTTTCTTTTTTACATTTTTTTATAGTGATTATTAATGCATAATTGAATGTGGATGTCTTTTTTTTTTGCTAGAGTATAAATGCATTTTACATCCCTGAATGTGAATGCTCTAAAATTTTCATATATATATATATATATATATATATATATTATAAAATGAATATATTATATTGTCTTTATTTCAAGTGAAATGGAAAGTGTCCATTTGAAAGCCATAATTTAAAGTGCAATAAATTTAGAGTCTAAATTGTGCCAAGAACATTATGTAATCTTAGTAAAAGGGGAAAGGGTTAAGAATTTACTTGGTGTGAGTGTGAGATATCATATTGTTTGAGGAACCCTAAATGCAATCAGAATAAAAGATCGTCAACAGTAATTCTTAGGTATTTTCGAAGTATAAAGAATGATATTAATTCCTTTCACATTTATGGTAAAGTCTACTCATTAAATTCATAGTAGGTTCCATTAACAAGGACATTCTAGCGCGTTGTAGATTCTTATCCATGACTCATCATTTGACAATGCCCACTCTTTTAAAATAACTAACTAAACATTACACAGAACAAAGAAGAGGGTTTTTTTTTTCTCAAAATAACACCTATATTAAAACAATTTTGTTAGTTAGCATTGTTTCTAAACTATTTAGCAAACTAACCTCTCAAGAGATTACTATAACAAATCGAGTATCACAGGCTCAATTTCAATGAAAATTCGCCTGGAACTCGAGTTCCACGAAAGAAAAACCAAAAAGTTGAGATACCATTTTTCTTCCTCTTCTTCCCCTCTGGAAAAATCCATGACAACCCCTCTGAAAAAAAAAAAAAAAAAAAAAAAAAATCCACGACAACCAAAGAGACAACACAAACACAAGCAAGGATCAAAGCTTAATTCACATGAAAGCTCTCAGCCACAAATGATGAACCCAGTTGGCGACCAACGAACCCAAGCAACAAAACCTACGAACTCAGGCAGTGAACCCACGAACCCGACGGCGAACCCACGACCTAAGCGGTGAAACCCATGACCTAGGTGGTGAAACCCATGAACCCAAGCTCGGATTGAACCCACGACTCAAGCGAAGGTTGTTTTCCCCTCTATTTCTCTCTTTTTTATTTGTGCAGAGCAGGAACTTGAGTTCCACCGGAAACCATTTTCTACGAACTCAAGTTCCACTAGAAATCAATTCCTATACACTCGAGTTGCTACAATGAACTCGAGTATATTACCCTTGAGATGTTAGTTTCATAAATAGTTGGAAACTATGCTAACTAACAAAATTGTTTGAAAATTGAGATTATTTAAAAAAAAAAATCCCAAAGTAGAGCAAACCCTTAACGGGTACCCATTAACCGAATCACAATCCCAATATATAATGATTAAAATATTTGAATATTTGAATTTCCAACCAATTCTTCTTTCTTCTTCTTCAACTGTTACATGGGTGTGAGTGCTGCTTCTATACTCAAACCACATTCTCTACAGCCGAACCCATAAGCCCCAAACTCAAGCCACTAGTGCCAAAGCCTTAACCAACACCATCTTCACTCACCTCAAAGTTGGTTGTCTCCAAAAAGCTGTCTCAATTCTCTTTGTTGCCCCAACACTTTTCTGTTATTCCCTCTATGCCCATCTCTTCCAAATTTGTTCTTCCAATCATGCCATTGTTGAAGCCCGGAAGGTCAAGTCCCATCTACTCACCTTCTCCCCTACATCGCCCGTCTTTCTCCTAAACTGGGATGATAGAGACTTATGGTAAATGTGGATGTTTAGTTTATGCAAGGGAGTTGTTTGAGGAAATGCCTTAAAGAGATGAAGGTCTTGGAATGTGATGATTACAGCTTATATGCAAGGTGGGTGTCTTGAGAAGGCTTTGTCATTGTTTTCAGACATGAATAGATTAGGGCTTTATGCGAGTAATGTCACGTTCGCCAGTGTTCTTGGGTCTTGTGGTGTAGTGTTGGCACTTTGTCTTTCGAGATTGGTTCATGGGCTTATTGTGAAATATGAGTTTGTTGCGAATGAAATTTTGGAGAGTTCAATTGTTGATGTATATGAGAAATGCCAGGTTATTAAAGATGGGCGAAGAATGTTTGGTGAGATTAAAAATCCAATTACAATTTCTTGGAATGTGATTGTGAGGCTATATCTTAAGATGGATGATGGAAAAAATGTGGTCTTTATGTTTTTCCAGATTTTCTAGACTACGGTTAGCCCTTCAACTTTACATTTTGTAATGCACTTGATGCTTGCTCAAGTATATTTGCACTAAAGGAGGGGAAGCAAATTCATGGAGTTGCAATTAAAATGGGTCTTGAAGATGATGAAGTTGTTTCAAGTCCTCTCATGGATATATATATCAAGTGTGGGAAATTAGAGAATGCTCATAGGGTGTTTGAACAACTAGGTTCAAAAGATTTAATTTCTTGGACTTCAATTGTGTTAGGGTATGAAACTAGTGGGAAAACTAGGGAGGCAAATGAGCTTTTTGATCAGATGTCCAACGCGATGTGATCTATTGGAATGCAATGTTGGCAGGGTATACTCGTTCCCTCCAATGTGAAAAGGCTCTAGACTTTGTATTTTTTATGCGCAATACAACTAAGGACATTGACTATGTCACAATTGGGATAATTCTAAATGTGTGTGCTGGTCTTTCATATGTTGAAGTAAGGAAACAGGTCCATGGTTTTATCTACTGAAATAGTTTCCCTTCCAATCTCGTTGTTGGCAATGCCCCTCTTGACATGTATGGTAAATGTGTGAACTTGAGAAGTGCCAGAGTTTGGTTTTACGTAATAATAAGTCAATGGAGGGATAGTGTTTCTTGGAATGCTTTATTGACTAGCTATGCTCGTCATGGCCTTAGTGAACAAGCAATGACAATTTTCTCAAAGATTGAATGGGAGACAAGACCAAGTAAGTTTACAATTGGAACCCTTTTGGCTGCTTGTGCAAATTCTTTTTCTCTTGAGCATGGCAAACAAATTCATGGGATTTATTATTAGAAATGGTTATGAGATGGATATTGTGATTAGAGGAGCTTTAGTAGATATGTACTCAAAATGTCATTGTCTTGAGTATGCTTTCACAGTTTTTAAAGAGGCAGCGTCATGGGATGTGATTCTTTGGAACTCCATAATTTTTGGATGTTCTCACAATCAAAGAGGTAGGGTGATACTTGAATTTTTTGGGTTAATGGAGGAGGAAGGTGTAAAAGCAGATCATGTCACATTTCAAGGTATTTTGCTTGCTTGTATATATGAAGGACTAGTTGAGTTGGGAACACAGTATTTTATTTCAATGAGCAGTGAGTACTGTGTCATGCCTCAGTTGGAGCACTATGAGTGTATGATTGAACTCTATAGTTGGTATAGGCACATAAATGAGCTGGAGAAATTCATTAAGATGATGCCTTTTGAACCCACTATTCCAATGTTGACAAAAGTCTTTGATACTTGTAGAAAATATGAATGCTTGAGGTTGGGAGAGTGGGCTGCTGAATGACTTAATGAATTGAATCCTTCAATGGAACTAAAATTTCAAATCATGGTCAGGGAGAGGAAGTAATCAGCACAAATGAAGATTGAAAGGAGCTATATTCCTGCATTTTGAGTTCTAAGGACACAAAGAGGCAGTAATCACTATAAATGCAGATTGAAAGGATCTATATTCCTGCATTCTGGTTTCTAAGCCTTACTTGTAATTTTTAGAAGGAGATAAAAGTCATTTGCATCCGATTTTTTTCAATGGATGTTGCAGTTCTTTTATTGGTAATTTTTGTCTCCTTGAAACATAAGGATAGCATTTAAATGATTAAGTTGCACCACACCTTTACAACCAACCTCCTCCTTACATTTGTTTGCAAATGTTAAAACCCTTTTACAACCTCTCTTTATGTAATTGGAGTATCTTCCATTGGTTTAAGGTTGTGCTTTACAAAATCTAATGTCTGGCTAAAACTAGGATGGATATTAACACTAGGAATAGGTTGGATATCAAACAGAACCTATTAAGTTCTTGATTATTCTCTTTGTCCTAGACCTTATTGCTGTGCTTTGATAAGAGAGCATATGCATGGAATAAGAAAATGGTTAGATATATTTTTCCAGAATAGGAATATTTGCAAATTCTCTCCATGCCTCAATCAAGGCATCGAATTCCAGATCAATGTGTGGCACTAACTTGGCTCAGTATACTGTTTAATCTTGGTAATTTCTGCATTTGGATATGAAGTTGGAAAAAAAGGGAGAATTGAGATTTTTTCACTAGAATTCAAGAACATGCAAGTTACTTGGAGATGGCTTTTTCCACAGAAAGCTTAATTTTTTATATTGAAAATTGCATCCATAATTTTCTTCTGGTCAGTAAGCAATTGGGTAGAATGCACCTCTTGTCAGTTTCAATCTTTGATTTTCTGTTGACTTGATTAGCACCGTCTAATATTCTTTTCAACATGATTCTGATATATGCTTAACCAGTCAGAAGGATGCAGCTAGCTTCATGTCAGTTGACTATTTGCTATTTGTCTTCTCTGGGCCATTTGGGTTACATAGTCAGAATTTTCTTTTAGAATTAGCTCCCTCTTCCAAATTCGAGTTTCTGAAAGGGCATTAAATTATGCTGGTAGATTTTGAGTAGAAATTTTCTGCAAATCTATTAATGTTTGGTTGCTGGATGCTACTATTATTGGAGAAAGCAGCACCTAATGCTCTGCCTATTAAAGATTCTTTGGTGCAACTATAGACTTACCTTGGCAAAGTTCTGCAGGTTTTCCTGAACTATTGGTAGCTTCAATTGACTATCAAACTTCTGGTAGAGTTTCTACTTCAATTTAAACATTAAATTCTTATGGCATTTTCAGATGGAATTTCCAACTAGTTGTCTTAATGCAGTTTAGCAATAACAAACTTAAAAATAGTGACTTCATGTAAGTCAAGATGAAAATTTGTGCTCAAAATTAATCAACTGCGTTCTTTTTGTTGCTTTTTGACTTTTTATGTTATAACTTTTATATATACCTCTCATTGTTTAGATGGCTGATTACTTGGTACTTAATAGTTTTTGTTCTTGCAGATCTTAGTACTTGTGAAGTTCCAAGGGATTTAGTACACTTGCTAATCCTATTTGGTTCTCTTTGGTGGATTTTTCTAGATTTTTTTTTTGGAGGGTTGGGGGAATGTACTTTTAATTTTTTATGATGCTTGAATTGTATTTAGTTGTTAAAATAATGGGTCTCTATTGGTGTCTGCTAGGGCGTTGAAACCCTAACCACCAATGGAAAGTAGTAAGTCTCTTGGATTGGCCAAATGTTTTTTTAGTCCCTTCTCTAATAAAGGCCAGTGGAGTGTGACAGTGGTAGGGGTGATAAGGTGTTGGAAGGCAACCTAGTGGATATGTGGAGAACTTTTAGAGTATCAGAGGTGGAAGTGGGCCGGGCAACTATACTAGTGGAGGAGACAAAACCTAAAGAACTGAAAAAAAGGGTCATTTTAGTCTGCTGGCAAAGCTTTTCACCGATAAGAGATTTAATAGGAAATCCATGAAAACAACTCTATGGAACCTGTGGAACCCTAAAAGAGACGCAAAATGCAAGAAGTTAACTGAGAACCTTTTAATCTTTGCTTTCAACGATAGATATGATATGGTGAGGGTCGTAAGAATCAGCCCTTGGTAACATAGTTTGTAAGTAAGTTTTTTGTTCTATTCTTATTCATTTAATTTGGTTGTGGAATATGTTAGTAACATAGTCTATTGTCTTTCAGCTTCTAAGTGAAGTGGTTTTTGATTTCTTGAGGGGTGAGATGACTCAATAGAAGATCAAAGATCTTAAACAATCATTGAACAGGTAATTGCTGGATGGCTATGTTGGGAAGTGGTATCTAGGTTGTTGTTTCTCTGGGTTTCTATCCATGCTGCATCTACCACTTTATAAGTTGTGGGAAGGACCAATGTCTCTTGTACATGACAAGTTTTGCATATTTGGGGATGTTCTTAGAATAACTTGTCATTGAATTTTGTCAGAAATAAGTTGTTCTTATATCAGACTTTTCTTGAATTGCCTATTGCTTCAGGTTGAGCTTTCAAAGAACTATCAATATCTCATCAAAAGACAGTATTCATTTAACAGCGTGTTATATGATCAAAAAACCCGTTACATGTCAAGTTCTTGATTTTGTTGAGCCTAGCTCTTTTGTTTTTTGATATATTACCCTTAGATTTGCAACTCACTTTATATGTCTATCCATCTCTTTTTGACAAATGTGATTTTGGTTGTTTACAGTGAGTTTCAACTCATTCATGAGTTTTGCTTATATGTTCTATCCGCATCTCAAACAACTGAGATTATACATGCTACATTGTCCACATTGCATGCTTTCCTTTCATGGATTCCCTTGGGTTATATTTTTGAGTCACAATTGTTATCAATTGTATGTACCATCTTCTTGCCTAGTTGACCTTTTCCCTATGTAAGAAATTATATTAGAACTTACCTCCCATGTTGTGTCTGTGTGTCTTAGATTGAGACACTCCTAAAATCTCTTCCCTGTGCCATCATCATATTGAAACCTTACCCTTCATTGCTTAACCAAGGTATGTTGTTCTTTGATTCTACTCAAGTAATTATAATTTTTTTTTCAGGAAGTGATGATCGGTCACTGCTTATTTTGGATTCTACAAGTTGCTGCCCTTAATTTTGGGGACTTCTACAATGTGCAGTATGTTAAGATGTATAATATCTTCATGATGCAGTTACAGGTGTGTCTGAGCATAATTACTTCTACAAATTTATTTGCAAATGAATGTCTGACAAATTAGTTTTGTAGATATATTGTTAAATTTATTTCTATCCATTTTGTTGTCTAATTTTCAATTTTTAACTTCAATTCATCTTCTGTTTTCTATTTTTATTTCCTTGAATTCTTTGCTTCTTGATTACTAGATAGCCAGGAAATAAGTAGTCAAATACACAAGTAAGTTACAGATTGCAACATGCAACAATCTCTCACACATTACATTGAGTAGAACAAAAACACAAAGAACATTTCCAAATTCAATGATGTTCATTGAAATACATTGTACCCATTAATAAGGGGAAAGAAAGAAAAAAGAAAAAAAAAAAAAAAAAAAAACCAATCCAATGGCCAAAACAAAATGCTCCTAAACACCACGGAGGAAAAAAAAAAAAAAAAAAACAATTTCTTTTTGGATTTCGTCATGCTAGTCAATAATTATGTTGAAAACATATCAGATTGTCTAAAATCGATTAATTTGGATGAATTATCGATTGTCCCAAAATCTTAAACTATTATGAAATGATGAATTTAATCATTAATCATGACTCTAACACTCCTCACGTGTGGGTCTAAACTCCCCCTTAATAAGTAGGGCTTAATACATGAGATTTTTAACATTTTAATAAGAGGTAAAGTAGAAATAGGGATCATACTCGGGATCTCTTACTTTGATACCATGATGAATTACTAAATGTTTCAAAATTTTAAGCAGTTAAAAAATGATGAATTTAATCATTTAATCATAATTCTAACAAATTTCATGAATATACATAGTGAAACAAAGATAGAAAACACAAATAAACAAAAAGAGTTGTAGCTAGGAATCAGGTCAATAAAGATATGGAGCTAAACTGTCATAAACCAAGATGGTTTTGTATATATATATGCTAAATCACTCACAAATGGTGAAATTTGGAAAAGGGAGAAGAAGAAGACTACCCACATAGATACTCAATCACACAGGTGATAGTCGTTTGTAGAGAATGAGAAAAAATAGTGTGTTTTGTCTTACATGGGGTTTGAACCAAAGTGCAAGTTCATTTAATCATTGTTTTCAGATTTGTTTTCTACGTGTTTCCATTTACTTCTAAAAACTAGAAACCAAAAACAATCTTTTCATTGTTTTTACTTTTCAATTTCCTTTATAAATTGAGATTTAAAAATAGTTTTTATTTTTTTTATTTTCGGTTGCCAAACAAGTTTTCTAGAAAACTATTTTAAAACAAAAAAAAAAAAAAATAGAGAGAAAAAAACAATTACCAAACATACTTGTTTATAACAGACTTTTTTTTCGGAGAATCAAATTTATACCAGATTAATGTAGCTATCTTTTGGGTATATTGGTGAATGCCAAAAATCATAGATTCAGGACAATACTATTGTAAAAGATGAAAAAATTTGAGCACCTATATAAGCAAGTCGATCAAGATGTCTACATGCTTCTTGATATATACGTTTGACGATAACCTACCATTTCCTAGTGAGAAAGCTCTGGCAATTTTTTTTTTTTTTTTTTTTTTTGACAATCGACAATATAACCCCACCCTGGGACCACTCGAACTTGGGTCCATGAACCTCTCAAGCCTCTAAGGCTTGGGGAAGTACCAACTCACCTAACGTGGGCGGTGGTACAATTAAAAACCAAACTATTATAGGTAGGTGAAATTGGAGAGTGAGTATTGAGAAATTTATAAACCACGAGAGAATCAATTCCAAGCAGTGTGTAAATCCCATATGCTAAATTAAATATAAACCTTCCCAACTTGCCCAAAATTCGGCCATAATACTTAGTGTTGTTTGGGAATTTGCTTATTTTTGATAGCTTATTTGTATAGTGTTTATTTATAGGATATAATTTTTGGTAACTTTTATGTTAAATATGTTACAAAAAGCTAAAAGTTAGTTTATTTCAAAAAAAAGCTAAACTAAATTATCTGCAAAAAAGCTAAGACAATAAGCAAAAAGCAAAAAAAATTTCAACAATTTCTAAACACAAACTAAGAGAGTAACTGACGATCTAATTATTCATTTTTTTACTAAGAGTAAAGTCTCTAAAGAGACATCCCAGTCCAAGAACCTTTTAACTCAATTTATTTGCATATCTTGCTGTTTCTAACAAAAACATCCAGAGTTTAAATCTTCACCCCTAACTATCCAAAAAAAAAAAAAAAAAAAAAAAAAAAAAAAGGCCTCCCGCACCTAAAAGACCAAGATTACCCCTCCAACTACCATCAGTATTTAGTTTCATAAAGCCGAAGGTGGGGACCAAAATAGTGAAAAATAGCAGTTGTGGGTTCGATTTTGTTGTGATTTAGTAGTGTGACATGCACAATAAATAGAATTCAATAGCTTGGTGTATGCCAGTGTGAACTACTTTTGAGTTTAATTTGATGTCGATGGGTAGTGATATGTTGGAAAATAAGCTGATTGCATACTAAATTAACCATAGATTCCAGGTTGTGAAAACGAAAAAAGTGAAAGCCATGGAAGAACTTTAGAAGACTCAATTTTTGTTGACACCAATGAAAAATGGATCGCACTTGGAAAAAATTGTGTGGGACCAGGTGGTTGTATACGATGCCATACTTGACCTGCCCAATGACAATCTCTTGTCACATGAATAGGTGTTTCTTTCCAATGTACAATGCATGCAAGATTTATTTGAGAATAAATGATTTTTTTTTTTTTTTTTTTTTTTTTTTGGAGTTTGGATTTTCTAGATCCAAGTCCAGGAGATGTGGCTTATAGGTGAAAGAGCATGAGATGAGCTTTTATTTAAAAATAAATAAAAATTAAAGCATATATTTCCGATTAATTTTTCCATGAGAAAGAGAGAATATAATAGAAGTGAATATTATAAAAAAATTCGTAAAGATAAAAAATACAAATACAGATGAAAAAGAAAATTGAGGGTGCGTACTAGAATGATGATTAAGCATATTGGCCAAAATAAACTAGAATTTGAATGGTGGAACAAGGAATTAAGGAATTAAGTGGGTTCTAGTTAACTCAATTAGTAAAGTCTCTGATGGTTGAATAAGAGATCTGGAGTTCAATCTTTGCCTATACCAAAATCTGATTGGTGTCTTGGTCTGATGATAAAGAGTTATCATCAGAAGCGGACGCTATATGTTAAAACTTTCTCTAAAAAAAAAAAGTATATTTATTTAATGTTTACTATAAAATATGTGGGCTGAATGGAATGTAACATAATTTATAAATAAGATTTTTCTACTTTAATAATGAAAAAAAAAAAAAGAAAAAAAAAAGAAAAAGAAAAGGAAAGATGATGTTGACTAGAAAGAGATCTTCTAGATTATTTCTCAAAACAAAAATCCTAATTTCTATAATGGTAATTTTTTTATAGGATATTATTTTATTAAATAAAATAAAACTATAGGTTCTAACTCCCGTGTGCCAATGATATTGACACTTCTGTACTAATACTAAATTTTCTTACACCTAAAACATACGTTATTTATCTTGACTTTCTTAGCCTCATTGTTCTTGCTGAAGCTGACACATAATAGACTAATAAAAATGATTTTTTTTTAATTTTTTTGAGAAAAAAAGAAATACATTTTATTAAGGCAGGCTATTGAGGTCAGTCAAAGAAATTGATACAAGGTCTGGTGGTACCTCTTCCATCTAGATGGTCATATAAGTTAGAGATTTTGCCTTTCTAGTCAAAGAATGGCCAACTTATTACATTGTCGGCGTACAAAGGAAACATTAAAAGCAGAAAAGTGTGAGCTGAGAAGTAGAATGTCCTTTGTAAGGTGTCCATGTTGTGCCAAGCTTCTGTCTCCACTCTTCAAAGCTTTGAAAAGATACTCGTTGTCGCCTTCGAGTACAATATTGTCAAGACCAATTTCTAGTGCAAACTCCATCACTCTTCGTGCTGCCAGTGCCTTGATCTCGATAGCAGTGGCTGGCAGGGGGATTTGTTGTGTCAGTGAGGCCATTACGAGACCTTCATTGTTTCGGATTACAACCCCTAGGCTAGCATTATTGTCTTCAGCAAAAGTTGCCGCATCGTAGTTGATCTTGTATTGTGGGGCTTTCGGAGGAGACCAGACCACCTGGTGTTGGCTTCAGTGCAGTGAGGGGGTCGCTGAAGGGGTAAGAGCTTCAAGCTGACGTTCCCGAGAGTGCTTTGTTATCTTGTTGAGTGGCAAAGCCGCTTTGCCTAGTCAGAGATTGTTTCGACTGTTCCACAAGTTCTAGATGACAAGAGAGAATAGCTCTGAGTCCTTATTACTTGCAAAAACAAATTCAATAATGTCAGTGAACGTCTTGTTGCCCTTGAGTGCGTCTTGGTTCCACATTGGAGTTTGGCTCCACAGGGGGTCCAGCATAGGGCAATAGTACAGGGCATGATTTGTGTCTTCCTGGTGCATTCTGTAGATATCGCACAAGCCATCAGAGATGATTTTGCGGTGGACCAGGTTTACTTTGGTAGGTAAGGAATTTGGGCAAGCTCACCAAACCAGGTTCTTAACCTTGTTAGGCACTTCCAAGCCCCATATTTTTTTTCCACAAAGGTTTCATGGCCTCGGTGTTTGAAGGTCCTGGTTGTTGGAGTGCATTTGCTTCTTGTAAGAATCAGTAACCCGACTTGACTGAGTATTCTCCATTAGGATTAAAAGGCCAAATCAGAACGTCCTCTTGTATGGAGCGATAAAGAGGTATATTCTTTATAATAACTGCCTCAAAATAGTAGAAAACCTGGTCAATCACGTCTTCTCTCCATGTTTTATACCCTGGGTCAATCAAATCACTCACCCAGACTGTACCACCCTTATCCAGCTTTGGTGATAACACTCTAGGATTGTTCTACACAGGGAGCCAATTATCTCCCCACACCTGAATTGAATTTCCTAGGCCAATTCTCCACACCACTCCACACTTTATGACTTCCCTTCCTTTAATTATGCTCTTCCAAGTGTAAGATGCATTGTTCGGAGTTCTTGCTTCCATCATAGTAGTAGTTGGAAAGAACTTGGCTTTGAAAACCTTGTAGAATAGTTATTGAGTATCATGTAGAAGTTTCCAAGTTTGCATAGCCAAGAGTGCATCATTGAACATGGCCAAGTCTTTAAATCCCATAGCTCCTTGCGATTTGGGCTTACATAAATCCGACCATTTCAGCCAATGAATCTTTCGATTATCACCTTGTTGTCCCCAAAAAAATTTACGGATTAAAGACTCGATCTCATTACATAAAGTAAGTGGAAGCTTAAAACAGGTCATAGTGTAAATGGGGAGGGCATGGGCAACAGCTTTAATAAGAATTTCCCTACTTGCTTGGGACAAAAGTTTGGATTCCCAACCTTGTAGTTTCTTCCAAATCTATTGCTTGATGTGAGTAAAGCTCTCTTTCTTGTTTCTACCAACTAGGGAAGGGAGACCCAAGTATTTTTCATATTGTTGTACCATCGTTACTCCAAGCATATCTTTGATCTTATTTTGCATATCAGCATTGGTGGATTTGCTAAAAAAGAGTGTGGTTTTAGCTTTATTGATTTGTCTACTGGTGGCACGGTTATATTTAGCATGGATATTCAACAAGGTTTGGCATTCACTTTCCTTTGCCCTGCAAAAGATTAAACTATCATCTGCAAAAAGTAAATGAGTTAGTTTAGGCCCATTGTGACAAATTGACACGCCTCGAATTTCTCCATTGTTTGCTGCTTTATTTATTAGTCCATGCAGCCCCTCAGTGCACATGAGGAAAAGGTATGGGGAGAGTGGGTCTCCTTTGTCGAAGTCCCCTAGATGGGGTGATGTGACCGTGAGGTTCTTCATTTATCAATACTGAATATGAAGTCGTGGTAATGCATACCATCATCAGTTTTGCCCATCTATCTTGAAAACCCATCTTCACTAAGACTTTCTCCATAAAAGACCATTCCACCCTGTCGTATGCCTTACTCATGTCCAACTTCAAAGCCATAAAACCTGTCTTACCCTTATTGTGATTTCTTATGTAGTGCAAGGTTTCGCAAGCCACCAAAATATTATCTGAAATCAAACGGTCAGACATAAAAGCACTTTGGTGTTCCGAAATGAGTTGTGGCATAATAGTTTTCAATCTATTGGTCAAAACTTTTGAGAAAATTCTGTAAAGCACATTACTCATGCTTATTGGCCTAAATTTAGTCACATATTCCAGGTTCTTAACCTTGGTTATTAGGGTGATAAAAGAGTGGCAAAAAGACTGTGATAGCACTCCACTGTTAAGATAATGCAATATGGAGAGAGTAACATCAGGCCCATCAAAGACCAATAATTTTGGTAAAACAAAAGAGGCATACCGTCAGGGCTTGGGGATTTTAAGGGAGCCATCTGCTTTAGTGCCACGTCCACCTCTTCAATTGTAAATTCCATAGGGAGCCTCTCGTTCATATCAGGTATGATCACATGTGGGATAACATCAATTACTTTGGCCAGGCCACTCAGATCACCAGATGTGAATAAAGTCTGATAGAAGTTGATTATGGTGTCATTCACTTGATCTTGCCTAACACACCTGTTACCTGTGGCATCAGGGAGCTTGGTGATATAGTTTCGTCAGCGCTGTTGAGAGGCTTTACTGTGAAAATTTTTTGTATTATGGTTGCAGTCTCTAAGCCACAAGATTCTTGAGCGTTGACCCCACATCTTGGACTCCTTATCAAGCAACTAGTTTACCTCTCTTTCCAACAACTTCATACGAGTAGAGTTCCCAATCTGTGCCGCCTCCTTCTCTGCATGCTGTAGTTGCTTTTGTTTTTTTTCTAGTTCACGTCTAACACTACCAAAACATTTTTTACTCCACCATGACAACTCCCTCCCACACTTGTCTATTTTATTTATAACTCTAGTGTCACACGGGTCCACAACTCTCTCCTTCCAAACAGTTTTGACTATGTCATTGCACCCTTTATCTGTTAACCACATCTGCTCAAATCTAAACGGTTTGTGAAAATTGGAGTCCATACCTTCTGGGGTTATCCACAAGGGTTTATGGACAAAGGTTGTTAAGTCTAAGTGCTGGAATTTGGTTCTTGGAAACATTGTGAACCAATCATTCATGGCTACCACTCTGTTTAGCCTTTCAAAGATTGTATAATCAGCAAAATGCGTATGCCAAGTGTAGGGAAAGCCAACGTACCCCAAATCCATGAAACTACAATCATCCAAGGCATCCTGAAAAAGTTGCATTTGTGAATGTGGCCTGGTTCTCCCCCCTATTTTTTCAGATTGGCGAGTGATCTCATTATAGTCTCCGGCACATAACCATGGTGAAGTTCCCCTGCTTTTCAGATTCCTCAACTTGGCCCAAGATTCGTGTCTTTTTTGCGTCTCTGGTTCATTGTAAAAACTGGTGAATCTCCATTCATTAGGTCAGTTTTTTTTAATTGTGGTGTCTATATGATTTGGGGAGAAAGTTTCAATGTCTAAGTTGAAGTCTTCCTTCCAAAAAAGTGCCAATCCACCCGCTTTATTTCTTCTCAGAACCTCAAACATATTTTTGAATTGTATTCTTCTTTTTACCTGTTCTAGCCTAGCTTTGTCTGTCTATATTTCGGCTATAAACACAACAGAGAGATCTTTTGCCCACACTAAATCTGCAAGCTGATCTTCTATCAGTAGGTTCTTAATTCCATACTAAAAGACTCATTGCTTTTAGCAGGGCTGATAAACAGCCTTCGCCAATATCTGAACGTTTTCCTTACCAATCTGAGAAACCACAATTTTCTTATTGGGTAACACGGCATGGTTTGTAGGGTTGCTAGCTGGCCTTTTCTATCCCAAAATTTCAGTTGTATCTGGAGATGCATCCCCTCTAGTTCTGAGAATACGTTTCCAGGTTGTGGGGTTGACTTTGTTTTGTGGGGACACCTTCAAATTTGAGCTATCAAAGGGAAGAGTGGAGGGTGTTGGTGGCATGGTAGGAGGCTTGGAGGGAATATTGGGGTGCTGTGGTTTTAGGATATTATGGGACGACGTGGATGGAGACTTATTTTCGGATAGGATTTCATGGGATTTGTTCTCTGCCAAGGGTAGGTCAAATCTGCTTAAATCTCGGTCAATATCATCAATATCTCTCTGAAACGTATCCACGTGAGTAAATTGATGCACAAAATCCGAGTGTGAATGAGACAGGTCAGCAGTGGACATACCAACAAGGAAAGGATCCTCCATATGCGGATTCGAAGCCATTCCAGATTCAGTACTTTCCATATTAGACTGGGTTGACATTTCAGGTAGGATTTTCTCTGCAGTCACCAGCAGTTGATGAGTGGTTCCCTGAGAACATTCCCCAGTTGGCTTGGCTGTCTTGGTGTAAAAACCTGGTACTAAAACCACTGGTCTGTGCTTACCGTTAAACAGCGATGCTTTAATCCAAGGCTCGTATTGCTTTTCCATCTCAACTAGCATGCCTTCACTCTCAATCCACAAGTCGCAATCCTTATCGTTATGCATTAGGCAACCACACCAGAAACATAGGTTAGGAAGCCGTTCGTATTTAAAGGAGACCTAATGGTCCCTATCATCATCGAGAGCAGTCACACGCCCCCTACAAAGAGGCTGGGAAATATCTACGAGAATATGAACTCTCATAAAACTGCCCCCATCCTTCGTTGGAGCGTTTGGTAGGTGGCATACCTGACCCACTGTCTCGCATAGGCCTTCAGCCACCTTCTTGTTCATGAACCTTACTGGTATACCATGCACTTGAACCCAAAAATGAGTGAGGTTAAAAGACATATCTTCCACTTCAGAATCCGTTTCATACTGTTGCAACATCATAAGATTTTTATCAAAACTCCAAGGTTCGCTTGAAAGGATATTTTCTACGTTCGCCTTACTATCAAAAATAAATAGAACTACGTGGTTTCTAAGATTTTTCAACCTGAAATCGTTTTTGGAGCGCCATAATGGTTTGAAGGTCGCTGCAATGGTGTCCATGTTCAAAGCTCGTTTCGTCAAGAATTTGGCTGTGATGATATACTATGTCGTAGCCAATTCTGGAACCATACAAAACTTGGGTCCTTCCCTTTGTGAAAGAGAGAGCCCTTTCCATTGTTTTGTGAGTTCGTCCATGGAGGTAGAGTAACGTGTTTCCCTAAACCCCAAGAAGAAAAACCCAACAAACCTTAGTGTAAACTTGTTACCCTAAGGGACACAGACACCTCCTAAGAGGGACGACAATTCTACAGCCTAGGAGAAGTTAGAGTCTCTAACTTTCACTAGCGACAGAGAAACAAATTTGTTCATTTAATCATTGTTTTTAAATTTGTTTTCTACGTGTTTCCATTTACTTCTAAAAACTAGAAACCAAAAACAAGCTTTTCATTGTTTTCACTTTTCAATTTCCTTTATAAATTGATATTTAAAAACAGTTTTTGTTTTTTTATTTTCGATTGCCAAACAAAATTTTCAAAAAACTGTTTTTGAAACCAAAAAAATAGAGAGAAAAAAACATTTACCAAACATACTTGTTTATAACAGACTTTTTTTTTTTTTGGAGAATCAAATTTATACCAGACTTAATGTAGCTATCTGTTGGGTATACTAGTGATTGCCAAAAATCATAGATTCAAGACAGTACTATTGTAAAAGATGAAAAAATTTGAGTATCTATATTAGCAAGAAGATCAAGACGTCTATATGCTTCTTGATATATACGTTTGACGAAAACCTACCATTTCCTAGTGGGAAAGTTCTTGCAATTTTTTTTTTGGACAATCGACAATATAACCCCACCCCTCCTCACCCTGAGACCACTTGAACTTGGGTCCATAAACCCCTCAAGCCTTTAAGGCTTGGGGAAGTACCAACTCAAATAACGTGGGCAGTGGTACAATTAAAAACCAAAATATTATAGTTAGGTGAAATTGGAGAGTGAGTATTGAGAAATTTATAAACCATGAGAGAATCAATTCCAAGTAGTGTGTAAATCCCATATGTTGAGTTAAATATAAGCCTTCCCAACTTGCCAAAAATTTGGCCATAACACTTAGCGTCATTTGGGAATTTGCTTATTTCTGATAGCTTATTTGTATAGTGTTTATTTATAAGATATAATTTTTGGTATCTTTTATGTTAAATGTGTTATAAAAAGCTAAAAGCTAGTTTATTTATTTATTTATTTTTATAAAAAAGAGCTAAAAACTAGATTATTTGCAAAAAAAGCTAAGACAATGAGGAAAAAGCAAAACTTTTTTCAACAATTTCAGAACACAAACTAAGAGAGTAGCCGACAATCTAAGAGAGTAACCAACTATTCATTTTTTAGTAAGAGTAAAGTCTCTAAAAAGACTTCCCGGGCCAAGAATCTTGTAACTCAATTGATTAGCACCTCTTGGTGTTTCTAACAAAGACATTTAGAATTTAAATCCCCACTCTCCAACTATCGAAAGGGGAAAACAAAATTATATATATATATATAAAAGACTTCCCGCACCTAAAAGACCAAGATTACCCCTCAACTACCATCGGTATTTAGTTTCATAAAGAGTGATATTTAGTAGTGTGACATGCACAATAAATAGAATTCAATAGCTTGGTGTATGCTAGTGTGAACTACTTTTGAGTTTAATTTGATGTCGATGGGCAGTGATATGTTGGAAAATAAGCTGATTGCATACTAATTAACCATATATTCCAAGTTGTGAAAACGAAAAAAGTGAAAGCTATGGAAGAACTTCAGAAGACTCAATAAATGTCACATTGTGTTGACACCAATGAAAAATGGATCGCACTTGGAAAAATTGTGCGGGACCAGGTGGTTGTATATGATGCCATACTTGACCTGCCCAATGACAATCTCTTGTCACATGAATAGGTGTTTCTTTCCAATGTACAATGCATGCAAGATTTATTTGAGAATAAATGATTTTCTTTTTTTTTCTTTTTTTTTTTCTTTTTTTTGGAGTTCGGATTTTCTAGATCCAAGTCCAGGAGATGTGGCTTATTGGTGAAAGAGCATGAGATGAGCTTTTTATTTAAAAATAAATAAAAATTAAAGCATATATTTCCGATTAATTTGTCCATGAGAAAGAGAATATAATAGAAGTGAAGATATTATAAAAAAATTCATAAAGGTAAAAAATACAAATATAGATGAAAAAGAAAATTGAGGGTGCGTACTAGAATGATGATTAAGCATATTGGCCAAAATAAACTAGAATTTGAATGGTGGAACAAGGAATTAAGTATATATATTTAATGTTTACAATAAAATATGTGGGCTGAATGGAACGTAACATAATTTATAAATATGATTTTTCTACTTTAATAATGAAAGATGATGTTGACTAGAAAGAGATCTTCTAGATTATTTTATTAAATAAAACCATAGGTTCTAACTCCCGTGTGCCAACGATATTGACACTTCTGTACTAATACTAAATTTTCTTACCCCTAAAACATACGTTATTTATCTTGACTTTCTTAGCCTCATTGTTCTTGCTGAAGCTGACACATAATAGACTAATAAAAAATGATTTTTATTTTTTATTTTTTTTTTATTTTTTCTGGATAACAACAAAAGTAGGAGGTCGTAGACTTTAGGACAGTGTTGCAACGCATGTTGTTTGTTGTGAAGTAGGAAATAGATAATTAATTATTATGAACTGGCATGATTTAGAAGTTAAGAGTATCGGCTTTAGAATAAGCCTAATTAGGTAAGAGGGAACTCTCTGATCATTATTATTTTTAGAAGTTAGGAGTATTCATTTAAAATAAGCATAACGGATGTTAGTTCCATAGACTACTTGGCTTCTTACAAAGCCTTATTAAACAATTCTATAATCTTTTATTTGATAACAAAATACTTTACTAGTTGAATAAATTGAAACCTACCTTTTTAATAATTATTATTTTTATATGATATGTGTAAATTATGTGTTGAGAGACTAATGTTTCGTGGGGTTTGAAAGATACCCAAGTGGTTTTAGTACTTCTTATAATTTTTTTTTTTTTTTCGAATAGTCACAGCAATGAGAAAGAGAGAATTTAATATTGATGAAATCTTAGAATCTATAAAAGAAGAATGATAAATGAGGGGAAAAAAAATCCAAGAGAACAAGATTGATCAATTTTTGTGCTTGTTACCTTAGTATGGTTTAACCTTAACATTAGGAGTAGTGTAGTATTTAGATCGACTATTGTATTGAAAGATCGAGCGACCGTCGACTTTGTATATTGTTGGAGTGAATTGATATAGGTAATTTTTATTCCTTTGAGTGTGGATTTCCTTGCTACCTTATTGGATTCAAGTGTCTTATTTTGCTCTGGATATTGGGCTAAGTGAAGTGACTTTTGAGGGGATGTTGAAACTATAACTCAGCTGCTGCAGCGGAATCAAGTTGCATTTAATCCCTAAGGTCATGTTCTTGAGGATGCTCTTGAGTTGGCGCCTGGTTTATGTTATTTTTCTTTTTCTCATGTAAAACGCAACAATAATGTTGTTGCTCATGCTCTAGCTGGGAAAGCTAAGGATGTCCCAGACTTATAGGTCTGGATGGAAGATGTTCTTGAGGACTTAGTTCTTCTTGTCTTGTAAGATGTCTATTCATATGTTTGAATTTATAAAAATTTAGTAAACACGTTGCCAGATATAGTAGCTCATATTCTGAATTTTAAGTAATACTTGTGTCTAGTCTGATGGTCTCACAGTTGGAGTGTCGTAGAGCAAGCGAATTGGAGATAAATTGGAAAATTTAATGTACCAGTTGAAGGTTTCTTTGGAGGCATTACATATATTGGGTTTATGTGTCTATGTAATAGCCCAAGAGACCCAAATATATTGTAAGCTCAGTTATGGTTAACCGTAGCCTCTATATATATCCACTTAGCATAGTATAGACGTAGTCACTAAGGAACGTAGGCCGTTAAGTCAAACCATGTAATTTCTTGTATTCTCTCTCTCTTGCTTCTATACAATTTTAACATGGTATCAGACTCATTCAATCCATGCCTCTCAACCTTTGCCTACAAATTTTTTACAGCCATGGTAAAACTTCAAGTCCCAACCTGAAGGGTTCTTCAACCTCAACTCTGGGACAGCAATGTGGGCATGACCATAGTCCATCTCCAAATCTTTACAAGCCATCACAGACCCCCACAAGCTACACCTTCTGTGCCAACTTCAACCCATTGTGACAGCCTTTTCACTTTAAAGACACCACTACCAAGCTGCCGTCCTTGCAAATCTCCATCAGATTTAAAACTAGTGAGATTGGCCTTCATAGAACCAACATATATATATGTTTTCCTTGGTCCTCATATGATGTCACAAACTCCCACTTTCACAAAGCCTAAGAACAAATCTACGTAGCATTTCAAAAATCAATCAGAACCAAGGATCCATGCACTGTCACGCACAGCACGTGCCATCTGTGTGTCTCCTGTACTACGGGCATGTGTTTACAAATCTTGTTTCATGTGCCTCTACTCATACCACGTGCTTCATGCGCCAAGCGGCCTCTACTGTGCCATGCGTCAAGTTTGAGGTTAGCCATGTCAGCCCTACCAATGTTAGTAGTGATGTCAACATCGTGCCACGCTAGCAACCACATTAGAAGATTATGCCACATCATCGACACGACAACACGTCACTAGCTTTGAGTTAGCTTGACATTAGTACTCCTCAATTCAGTCAATTGACATACCTAACTCGACTCCACCTGATCTAAACCTCAAGTTAGATCTCTATTGAAACACAAATTTGAATCGGATCCAAACCAAACCATTGAGTTTGCATTAATTTTGGCCTTTGACCGCGTTAACTTTGAGTGTGAGGGGAAGTGTCAAAGATATTGGGTTTATATGTTTATATATAATAGCTTAGGCAGAACCAAATATATTGTAGGCCAAATTAGGATTAACCCTAACTCATATATATATCCTACGGTCATTATAAAAATATTTGAGCATAGTAAAGATATAGTCGTCGAGGGCTTCATATGTGGAAGTAAGTCGTCAAGCCAAACCATAAAATCTCTTTTGTTCTCTCTTTCTCCCTCTCTTTCATATCCGCTTCTCTATGATTTTAATTGGAGGCCCTATACATTCATTGTAACCCCTTTATTTTTTGATAATGAACATTTCATCACTTGAACAGTTGAACCCATGGATGTAGGTACACTAGACATTACCAAATCATGTAAATCTTTTTGTTGATTTTCTCTTTTTTCTCTCTCTATTTTTTCGTTAATATTGCTAAGATACGTGATTTACAACTCATTTACTTGGGAATGGAAGTCCTGTAACGTGTATTTTTGGGTGATTTTCTTTAAGCTTCATAAACTTTTTTTCCGTTGACCAATATCAAATACCAAAAGAAGTTTTATGCCAAAATAACTGGAGAGTAAATCGGATTGTTTAGAACCTCTCTTCTAATAGAGAAACTGAATAAATATATCAAAACAACTTGAAGCTTTTGGAATCCGCTCACCTATATTCTCATCTCCATATGAAACAATCATGGCTACCACGTTGTTAGGTTCCAAATTACATATCAATTACAATTCATTCTGGTGCTATATATGCTTCGACCATTCAATGTTAGCTATATTCGGCGATCATGTCAAAGGTATAACAATATCTTCAAAGTAGTTTACTCACATAATTGTTAAGTTTTATTTGTTCAGAAGATGGCTGTGTCATTGTCATCATTTTTGCTGCTGAAGTTGTGAACTTTGACTGATAGTTGGAAATTAAGGTAACTAAAGTTTATGAACACAATTTTTGTCACAATCCTGACATGTGTGATTATGAATTGTGAAAAAAAAAATATTATTTATCCTTGTGAAAATAATGATTCACCAATTACAATTATATAGAATTAAGTTATGGCAAAGTCTACTATCATAATATAACAATTATGATATAAACTATAGTTCTATTATGATAGTAGACTTTGCCATAACTTAATTCTATATAATTGTAATTGGTGAATCATTATTTTCATATGGACTAATAAATTTTTTTTCCTTCAAAATTCATATGGAAATTAGAAAATGATATTTTTACACCATAATTGATGTGTGGAAATAGAACCACCCGAGATAAATTTATTTTTTTATTTTTAGAGTCCATCCTAGATAATATTGGTACTGTTAGCACTGGTTATTTGTTTAGTGAAATAATGGTAGCTTATTTGGGTAAGGTGAAAGCAAGTCATCAAGATTAATTGAATGTGGATTTAATAGGAAATGACCAGGCAGGTGTTGGGGACAAATAAACATTAGCTTCATGCTTTTAAAAAGCTTAGCCCGTGTATCAAAAAAAAAAAAAAAAGCTTAGCCCGAGTCAATCTGATGGGAAAGATAAAAGAAATATTGTTTGGTAGAACAAACTTTACCTGTTTATATAAAAAATAAAAAATAATAAGAACAAACTTTACCCCACAACCCAACTTATTGTTTGAAAAAAGATTCCACTTTACAAAGGCCAGTAATTGATCAATTATTGAATCACAGTTTCTAAATGAATTATAAGGATTGGAAACCCTGCCTATGATTTAGGCTTGGTATTGAATAATGCAAATTTTGTTAGTTTTAGTGTCATCCGTGAGAATCAAATTTGAATTAAAAGGTTTGTAAACAACTAAACAGTAAACATGAGTAGAACTACTTGCCAAAACCAATTGCTGGAGCCACACTTCAAGGCCCTGGAATCCAAGGGCATGAGGAGTTTTCAGGTCACATTTGTGGGGGTTACATATAAATATAATTTTTTTTCTCTTATTATTTTTTTGGTAAATTGCAAATTACATTCTTAAATTTTTGGATTATTTGAATTTTACACCTTGAAATTTTAGAATTTGAATTTTATCTTATGAAATTTGGAAGTATTTAGATTTTATACTCTGACATTTTAAAATTTGGATTTTACTCCTAAATTTTAGGGGGTTTATATTTTACTCTCCAAAAAGTTTTGGTAGATTTGGATTTTACACAACGAAATTTCAAAATTTAGGGGTGTAAAATTCAAATACCCTCGTATTTTAGAGGTAAAATCTAAATTCTGAAATGTAAATGTATAAAATTTAAACACCTTCAAACTTTAGAAGGTAAAATCTAAATTTCAAAATTTCTAGTTGTAAAATTCAAACACTTTAAAATTTAGGATGTAATTTACAATTAACCTTAACCAAAAAAAAAAAAAAAAAAAAAAAAAAAAAAAAAAAAAAAAAAAAACAGTTTGCAAGGGACATTGGGTCGGTAATTCTGTAAACTCAATAAAAAAAATCAATCAACTCCGCTTCATAAGCCATGTGGACCTCTCAGCTGCCTTCACTTTCACTTCAACCATGGACTTCACTTTTACTACAACCAAGTACAAATCAATTACCACACATTATTAGGCTTTTAGCTTTATAGGACAATTTGCTTTTCCAAAATTGGCTTTTAAAAGTATTTGTCATTATCTTCTCAAACAATATTGACACGCAACCATGATACGTAAGCCAAAGCCAACGTGTCAGTCACGGTGAATTATATTTTGTGACTTTTACGGAATAATAATTGCATTCTAATGCTTATCCAAAAAAAAAAAAAAAAAAAAAAAAAAATTAGCATTCTAATAAATCATTTGTGACAGCCATTAACATTTATATCTGATTATGCTTTTTAGCTAAGTCATATTATGATTATTTTGTTTTTTCTTTTTTGATAAGTCATATTATTATGATTAATTTTTTTTTTTTGGTAAGAATATTATTATGATTATGCTTATAAACCCAACTTCATTTAATTATTTTGTTTGAGATACACACCTAAATCTATGAAGTAATAAAGTTATTTATCTTCTCCCCCTTTTGCAATAAATCTATTCTTATTCACGATAAAAGTACTTTATTTAAAATTAACAAAAAAAAATCTCTGATTCAGAAAAAAAAATAAAATAAAAATAAAGACTTTGACTAAAGAAATACCACTTGACCATAAAAGGTCTAGAAGACAAATAAAAGTATATTTATAAAAGGAGAAAAACAAAGTGCCCTGCCTAGAAAGAAAGTCGAAATGGTACTCAAGGCTCAATCAGACAATATAATTACTAATCAACGATCATATATTCCACAATCACATAAACTAGTTTTGTATTGTGTACGTGTGCTTGGATTGGACTTTTTTTTTATTTTTTTTTAAAAATGAGCAGATACTTAAGAAATCAATTAATTAATTAAATCCTCCTCCTCGACCGACCTTGGGGACACGTTATCAGATATTAAGCCAAAAAGTCAGCAACGTGGAGGGGTCATAGGATATGCATATCAGCATTCGCTAAGCCTTTTCCATCCTCGTTAAAGAAAAAAAGAAGAACAAGAAAAGAAAGACAAAACCCAAAGCTCCTCAAAAGACACACAAGTCTAAAAACAAAGAAAGAAAAATTGATATGGCCCTCCATCTAGAACAGCTTGACTTTACAAATCCATCCCTCCCATCCCACCCTAATCAGCAATGACCTACAATAAATCTAGATGCACTAAAAACTGTGAAAATAATTTGAGGACCGATAAGGTAACAAGCTTTTACCTTGGTAAGGAAAAAAAATTACTATTAGTGCCGATTGAGATAGGAACTAGTAAAAGTTTTTATTAATAAGTAATAACTCTTTGCGTTCGTAGGATTGCTCATTGCTAATAAGTAATAACCCCTCAATTAAAACTTAGTTTCCAAGAAATTGACAGGAAGACTAAAAGGGTCTGTGTTGTTGATAATGTAATGCCCCTACACCACCAACCATTTCCACTCTTTCAAACTAACCAAACTCAAACACCCTTGTAATTTCTCTCTCTCTCTCTCTCTCTCTCTCTCAGTTTTCCCGGGAGAAAAACATGCTTGATCCTGGCACAAAACTACTCCAAAACCGTACACAATCCACGGATCATATTGGAAAGGTATGTACTGATAGTTATGACAGTTCTGAACCCCGGAACTATGGTCCCAGGGCTAGAAAAACTGCTCAAAACTACACAAAATATAATAGCTGGAATGGCATGGAAGTGAAATTTGAACCAGAAATGAAGGCGGTCGATGAGTCTGGCATTTGTTCACCGCCTTTGTGGAAAACAAGCCCACCCAGAAGTCCCCAACACAGAGCAAATCACTACAGAAGCTTATCTCCAACATCAAGAACCCAAGCCATTGCCAGAGGCCAAAGGGAGCTCATGGAAATGGTCAAGAACATGCCTGAGGCTTGCTATGAGCTTTCCTTGAAAGATATTGTGGAGCAACCAAAAGTACTTGAAGCTAGAGGACGAGAAAGTAGTGTGTCAGAAGAGAGGGATTTGAGCACTGAGGTTTTGTATAAGAGGGAGAATAGTAAGAAGAGGAATGATAAGAGGGCACAATCACAAGTAGTGAAAAGAAGTGCAAGCATAAATAATGGAGGGTTTTATCTTAAGATGGTGTTTCCTGTATCTTTAGGGTCTAAGAAGAACAATAATAAAAAGAAGAAGAATGATCAGTCTTCTGTGACAAATACAAGTGCAAAAGTTTCTCCTAAGCCTATAGTACAAGATGGATCTTCAAAGGGTGTAGATAAGGAGTGGTGGAAGAAGAGAATTTCAGTATCTGGTGAGAGTGAAAGTGGCAGGTCGAGTAGTAATAGCATGAAAAGCAGTGGAAGCAGCAGCAGCAGCAGCAGTAGCAGCAGCAGAAGCAGAAGCAGAAGCAGCAACAACAGGTATGTATGTTAGAAGTTAGTACTCATATTTCGATTACTGGTTTATGTTTCATTAATATCTATTAGTCATAAATATATAGAATTCATCTGGGTTTTGAATGGATAATTGGGAAATTTGTTTATGAATGAAGGTTATGAATTTGGAGACAAGTGAAAAGCAGTATGGTTTTACATGTTTGGACTTCAATGGGTTGTTTTTTGCATACAATTGTCTATTCATAATTCATTTTTTGGGAATTAAAGAATCTATTTTCTTGTCTATTAGGAAAGTAAATCTGGGTTTAAAAAAAAAAAATTATTTTATAAATTAACCCAATTATTTTCTTGACATTTTAGAAGCTGCTCTGGTCTGAAACAGAGGAACCCTGTTTTTGATGGATCCATTGTTTTAAAAAATATATATTTTGCGTCTGTAATAAATTAATAATTATAAATCAATTGGTTATTCTTGTTCAAATATCAGGTTTTTGTGAAAATTCAATCTAGACTCTAGAGTATTCTGATGAATGTTGGAAAATATGCCTTCAATATCTATCCTATAACAGTATTGAAGTCCAAACTTTCTGCATGTACAACTTAGCTGTCCATAGCTAGATGCTTCTGCTTTGGCCAAACCTCTAATTCAGGCCAAGTACAAATGCATGATGTGGAAAATTTGGCAGTTGGGAATAGTTCATAGCATAGGTTTGTTTTCATTCAATGCTCAATAATTTTGCAAGGTTGGGTGTTCTGCCAAACATATTTAATTACTATCAAAACTCAAAAGCCATTAAAGGGATAAACAGATATTTAAGAATAACTCTAGACCCTTCTTAGTTACAAATATTGGCCTGCAAAATTAAGTAGTTGGTGTTAAATTAATTGGAAAATTTTATTACTAAATTTGAGCAACCTTTTCGGCAATTCCTGTCAATTTTAATTATTATTAATTAGTATTTGGTAGAGATATTTAAATGTTGGAATTAATGTAATGCAGGAAAAAGAGTGGTGGTTGCTGGTCCTTCATCCGCAACAAGAAAAGGCAAATGCTGCGGAGTGAATGAGGTCCCTAGCTCTAATAAAAATAGGAGAGCACAATATAAACCATGTAATTATTCTCCCAATAATGATTAGGTACGGAGGAGTATAGATTATCTGAGTTTGCAAATTAGTGTGTTTATTATTATATTCTTTACAGATTTTGTAAGTTTGTTTCCTTTTTCTCCCTTTTCAATTTCCCTAAAAATCCTACTGCCTTGTTTGCCAAATAGATGAGTGATTGTTTTGGTTTTACAGATCCTTTGTTCTTGTAATTTTCTTTAATAGTGAGTAGTGGTTTTTTTTTTTTTTTTTGGTTAAAAGGAAATGAATAAAACAAACAAGAGTTATCCTACACTAGAGGTGAGATCAGCGTTAACAGTTCTATTAATATACATGTCAGCCAAGTCCGAATTAACTAAACACAAAACACTTGGCGGATGATTAAATAACAACAAAAGCATCATCCATTAAACATCCCCATCTTTCAAGCGCATCAACACAACAATATTGAGTAGTTTTAAATGGGTAAAAAGGGTCTATCAGAAAGAGACAATTATGAGGCAGAAGACTTTAATTTAATCCAACGCAATGTTCACATTTTTTCGCTGGTCCTGTAACTAGTCAATGGAATGAGCCAAAAGTATTTGAATCAACTTTCTTCAGATTCTTTCGCGTGCCCTTCTTTTTCACCATTTCTTTTAAGTTAAAAAAATGAAGGTTAGATTTTTATAATGCCGGTGCAAAAGATTGATCAAACGAATGACGTATTATCTTTAGTTTCAATCTCACCCCCTCCCCCTTATTTTAATACACTCCGGTTTCAATCTAATGCTTTTACCGACAAAGCTATTTTACAAATCCTCCAAACCAATCTAGAGGTAAACTTTTTTCCGTTTTGATTTATCTAAAACCATTCCCATAGTTGATAATGATCACCCTTTTAAATTCTCAATAACCTTGGATTCTTGATTTTGCTTTCCATCTCAAACAAATGAAAATAGATAGAGTCCATGTTATGATCAAATAACATGAAATTAAAACTTTATGGAAGGTTGAAGATACGTGGAACATGAATGATGAGGTTTGGAGTGGGATATCTAATGAATAGGTATTGTTAGGGTCAAATTTGGAATGACAAGTTTAGGTGAACTTGGGTCTTTTCATTATCATTATCATGATCACAATATAGCATAATGAGGAAAATGAGGAAAACCTCTGGAGAGTTAGGTGAAGACTAATAATGCATGACTTGAGTTTTGTTCTTATTTGGAGATTCAGATAATATGGTTTTATACCAATTTTGTGTAATATGTTGACAAAACCAACTTTGTTGTGCCCTTTTAGGAAAAACGTCCTAAGAAGAATTTGCTAAATTTAACCAAATTTCAGGAAAAATTTTGTCGATGAAGTGCTTTTTCTTGTGTTTGTGGCTAGGACATGGGCTTGCTCATGTGCCTAGAGATTTCGCAAGTGTTCTAAGCTCACTTAGCTAAATTCACTTAGCTAAATCTATCTTTTGAGCTCATAGATAAACTCAATATAGGCCCACTCCTTACTCTCCATACCACACTCCAAATTTGGGCCATTTCCAAAAATTAAAAGAAAAATCATAAAAATAGTGGGCCCCAAAAGATTAAACTTGCTTTGTATGGACCTTTAGAAAAGATAAGCATTAACAGGAATTTAATAAACCACCATTTTTACCCTCACCTTAATGATGCAAGTCATCTACTCTTATTCTTCTTCAATTTATTTAGTTAAAAAAATACTATAAATAAATAAATAAAGACCTTATCATTTACGTTTAAATGTCACTATTATACCATTATTGTTGGTACGATCGATATTACTAATGCTGTGGTGATATGCTATTGCGAATGAATGTTGCTCCTGTAAATGAGGCTGCTATTGATGTTGCAATATGCTTGGCGCAGCTATGCTGTGGTGTTTAGTGTGTGTACTGGTGGTGTGCTAATGCTAAGTATGTTGAGCTACTATAAGATGCTATTTAATTACTTTAATTACGTAGAATGCTAAACTAGAAGCTGTGCAGAGTTGCAGTGTATTAGTTAAAGGAAGTGTATTAGGTAATTGAAAATGTGCGCATATAGTTTTGGTGAAATGGCATGTACTATAAGCATTAAACCTGCATTAACAGGCTATAACTACTTGGCTAATTGCCATGTACAAATTCAGTTCCAGCATGTGATAAATCATAGGAGTTTGCTAGAAGGATATCATTGTTTTAAATTTTAATAGTTGATTGTTAGTTAGTTCACCAACTGTTAGGATGTTTTGGCTAGGAACTCCAGTAGCTTAGAGATACATAATAGGTTGTAGTGTGTAATATACTAATATGGATGGCACTTAATGAAATAAAGAATTCTAGTTCTTACTTTCTTTGTAATAAATCTCACCTTCTCTGATTCTCATTCCATCTTCTCAAGAAGGCCTAGTTCCCTAACCATTACACAAACTTTAGCAGGTTTTTATCAAAGGGAAAATATTGTTATACACACACTTGTTGTTGTAACTTCTTCTTTTCTTTTCTTTTTTTCTTTTTTTTTTTCTTTTTTTTTCTCGAGGGGGACTATTTTGTTTTAATATGAAATTGAAAACATGATTTTAAGTTACGTTTTCAATTATGAAATATTGAATATAACAAACATAGCTCTTTTAAAACAAAGAGCAGGACATGACATAATTGATAAGAATGACAAACTCTTATATAACTTATTTTTGAAAAGTTATTTCCATTTTTTCTATAAAAAATCTTCTCATTTTTTTTTTGGGTGAGAATCTTCATTGTGGACTTAAATGTAACTTTAATACCTATATTATGAATTGAATAACGAAATAGAGGTTTATGAATTGAAATTTGTGAAATTGCAACACTAAACTTTTTTTTTTTTTTTTATAATGCTTGCTGATCTAATATATAATTTATAAATGTGGATCATATCATAAAATTTGTTATATAAAATTTATATGAAAGTGATATAATAGCTTATAAATGTATTCGGGCCCATTTAGTGTTACGTAACCAGACTCCTTAAAGAGTTTTAATACCTTTTTTTTGAAAGCCAAACCAATTTCATTCAAATAGACAAGGAACATGAGTCCACATACAAAGCTTCGAGCGCCGGAGGAGGATCCTCCTCCAGCCAAATAACATCCTCCCTAAGATTTCTAGCAAACCAAGCTAATGAATGGGCTACTCCATTAGCAACACGTCTAATGGCCCTTGTAGGCTTCGGAAGTGAGGCTGTTGGGCCTGGATACACTTGGGCTAACAATTTATTTGTAAAGTGGGTTTTTGGATTTCCTACTAAGGGTCGTTCTCGGCAGAGAGACTCAATACAATATTCACTCTACTCTCCTTTTTTCTGAACCCCTTTCTCTTCCCAAACTTCTGCTATTTATAGCCAAGGTTAGTGGGGGGATTATGATTACAGCCACCAATAGTGCTATTGAAGGTCCAATATTGTTTGCTTTAAGTGGGTGTTTAGGTGAAAGTGGGATGCAGTAATTGCGGCCTTGGAACTTGGTTCCAGCCTAGTCAATTGTGCTCGGTAATGCAGTTCCCCGACCATTTCGTGACTTCCCCGGACAGGATTTATGAGCTTGTTAGGGAAAACTCATGCCGAGCACCTCTCAGGATCCGCGACTCGAACCCAGCTCTTGCACGAAGGCAGTTTCAAGGACTTAGGGCAATTGGGCCGCTACGTTGGGCCTGGGCCCAGGGCCCATACAAGTCTAGGGATCTCGGTACCGTACATTAGCCCCCCCTTGATTCATCCCCGGTTGCCGGGAAGAATCAAGGAGCTGGACGGGCCTCTTGCTCTCGGGGATCCTAGGGCCTGGGACTCGTGATTATGGTTTCCCATTAATGCTCATCTCAAAAGACGTGCCGTTTCGCGGCGTCAGGTACAGTCGTCATTATTGCCTGACGGTTCGTGAACCGAAGTGGCGCGCGAATGGGCTTCCTTTGGTATTCGCAGGGCCGTTCGTAAAGCGTGCCCATTTATTGTTTGATTAACCGTTTCTTCGTCCCTCTTCCTGATCCTATAAATAGTTCCCCTCAGAACTTTCTCTCATTTTTCCTTCATCTCCGATTTTTTTTCGAGTTTACTCTCTGCCGACCAACTCTCTTTGCGCTTTCTCACTTGCTCAGTGTTCCTTTCCTCCTTAGAACCCCAAGTAAGTTTTCTTCCCCTTCCTATTCCTTTAGCTTTATTTCTTCAAGTCCCCTTTCATAGTATTAAGCGTCAGGGATGGGTTACTCTTACCTTTTAGAGTCCTCGGCTGCCCTAGCCACCTTTAGGAGCAAATTTAGCATCCCCGATGACGTGGAAGTGGCTTACTGCCATGAGAGTGACATCGCTCTCCACCGAGGACAAGGCACAGTCTTTTTTCCTTTGATGTCAATCTTAGAGGGCGGGGTTAGGTTTCCCGTGGACCCCCTTCTTACAGATACACTTAGGTACTACGGACTGTGTCCCGACCAGCTTTCCCCCAACTTTTACCGGGTGGTTAGCTGTGTCAGTAGGTTGAATCACACCTTTAATTTACAGTTAAATCATCATGACATTAACCACATGTATAGCCTCTGTGGGAACAAAGCTACCAACTATTACCTAAAGACAAGAGATAATCGGGTACGGTTGATATCATGCCTGCCCGATTCGAATAGGAACTCCGCCGGGGAGTTCGTTCGCGTGCGCGGCAATTGGTTTGCCGGGGACGTCCCTTGCCCCCTTTCACGGCGTGAAGTGGGTTTGTACCATTCCCTTAATCTAACTGCTTTCCTCCCCTTTTTCATTTCTGTTCATTAAAGTAAAGCTTCATTATCAGATATTGATATGATACTTGCTCTTTTGCAGACGGCAAAGTTTTCGTTCCGGATCTCAGAGCCGTCCACGTCAAAGATTTGAACTTCATTCTTCGCTCCGAGATATACGTGCATTGGGACGGACAACTCCGGGCTTCGCACTTGATTCTCGGAGTAGAACCAGTCTACTCCACCTGGCAGAATTTTAAACAAGCACTTCTAGTGGATAGTCCCCTGCTGTCATACATCGACGTTCGGTACGCAAACTTCCTGCCACTGAAGCTTACAACTGGGGAGGCGAGGAAATTTGGACGGCGCTTCACCGCCTCGGACGAGCTAGCCCCTTTGCGAGACGAGTCCGCGGAACGCGTTTCTCGGCGCCTCAGAGAGTTAGCCCACGAAGCTATCCAAGAAGAGAATCCCGTTCAGGAGCAGGCGCAGCCCGAGAACCAAATCGTTGAGCCTCAGCAACCAGCGATTGAAGCGGCTACCTTGTCGGCTGAGGATATCCGGTCCGAAGGAAGGATGGTGTCAAGGAGGGTCATGACCATTGATCGCTTCGTGCCCGGTGCACGGCAGCCCACCCAGCCCCCGCCTCCATCTCAAACTGGACGGGCCAGGAAGAAACAAAAGGTCACCGATCAACCTTCCACGGGGCAGGGAGATGCAGCCGTCCAGACCCCTCTGCACCCAACAGGGGGGATTGTCATCCGTGAGCCGCAGACCCAGATTGGTCCGGGGGTTGCGTCCTCCTCTCAAGCGGCTCCAGCGTGGAAGCCTAAGTTCCTGTTGGACGGCAAGCCTTTGCCTTCAACTGCTTGTGTGCGGATATGGGAGAAAGGCGAGGGTGGCCGTATTGCCCAAACCCTGGCCGAGGGCCTCCTTCTTCCTGATGACGTGCACGCCTTTAAGGAAGGATCTGAGGAGTCTGTGGGGCGCCGATTAGAATAGCACGCTATTGCGGTAACTCCTTAGTCATCTATTTTCTCCCATACATTATATTTCTGTTTCATCGCTAACTTTTTGTGATTGCTAGGCTGCTCAATTGGCTCACATAATGGCTGGCCGGGCACGAGATCTTGCCGAGGAGGTCGAGCGCGAAAAGAGTGCGCGGGAGTCAGCGGCCAAATCAGTGAAAGAAAAGCTTAAGGCAGCTGAGAACGCCGAGAAGAAGGCCGCCGTAGCGGAGCAAAACTGGGCGCTGGCAGAAAAAAGATGTGCGGAGCTTTTGACCAAGTAGAACGAAACTGACGTGAAGCTGGCCGAAGCCATCAGCCTGAACACTTCTAACGCCGAGGAGCTAGCTGACCTTAGGGCGGCCCTGACGGAGTGCGAGCAAAGTGGTACAACGAAGGCTTCGCTGATGCCGAGCAGTCTGCAGAGCCGGTCGTGACTCAGGCTCGGAAGCTGGGTTTCGAGGCTGGGTGGTATGCCGCTCTTCATGCACTGGGTGTCGCCGAGGATTCCCACCTGAGAGACCCCGGCCAAATTCCCTTTCCGAGCGATGTAACTGCCGCGCAGGATCCCCCGGTTACTGTTGAGGAGGAGGAAACGGCAAGTATGAGGGAGCTCGTTGAACAAATTGACGCTCATGCCGAGCCAAAGGACATGGAAGCCACCAACATCCCAACCGTACAGGACCTTCTCGGCGAAGACTCGTGTTACCCCCTGACCGACCAACCAGAAGTGAGAGATCCGACCCGACCTTCCAGCTGATTATCCGCATCCTTTTTTACGCTTGCATTTATTTTCATCGCACTTGTAGTTTACATGTTTGATGGTTTATTTGCCTATGTCGCCAGGATGTGGCGGACGAACAATTTACGGTTTAATTTGCCCGTTTGATCGGTAAACAACTTCCTTTCTTAACTTTGGTTTTGGTTTGTTGAATGAATTTTATCTTTTTTATTGTTTCGCTTTGACTATGTCAATGTTTATGCCATGCATGGGATGATACCCAAAGCCTATCATGCCGTGCTTTGAATAATCCGAGATGAATTTTAATGTTCGGAGGGTTAGGGTTCCTATATGCTCGGTGGCTTTGACCCTACCGAGGAATATGATTTCATCTTTTGACCCTTTATCCTCTTGGCTCGAAGACGTCTCCCCCCGCTCGGCGTTTTTAATTGTGCCGTGGGCCAGGTCTCTTTCCTTAGAGTTTTTAGCGATAAGGTTTCGACCTACTCGGCGATTTTAATCGAGCTGAGGGCCAGGTTTCTGTCCTTAGAGTTTTTAGCGATAAGGTTTCCACCTGCTCGGCGATTTTAATCGAGCCGAGGGCCAGGCTTCTGCCCTTAGAGTTTTTAGCGATAAGGTTTCCACCTGCTCGGCGATTTTAATCGAGCCGAGGGCCAGGCTTCTGCCCTTAGAGTTTTTAGCGATAAGGTTTCCACCTGCTCGGCGATTTTAATCGAGCCGAGGGCCAGGTTTCTGTCCTTAGAGTTTTTAGCGATAAGGTTTCCACCTGCTCGGCGATTTTAATCGAGCCGAGGGCCAGGCTTCTGCCCTTAGAGTTTTTAGCGATAAGGTTTCCACCTGCTCGGCGATTTTAATCGAGCCGAGGGCCAGGCTTCTGCCCTTAGAGTTTTTAGCGATAAGGTTTCCACCTGCTCGGCGATTTTAATCGAGCCGAGGGCCAGGTTTCTGTCCTTAGAGTTTTTATCGATAAGGTTTCCACCTGCTCGGCGATTTTAGTCGAGCCGAGGGCCAGGCTTCTGTCCTTAGAGTTTTTATTTGCAGTTCTCTTGGTGTGTAGTGACGAAAACAAAAACAGCATATACAAATGAACTTCATCATAATCTCAATTTTAGCAAAATACAAGCTCTGGCTTACACGGATGATCATGCGTAGAACTTTTTTAAGTTGCTGGCGTTCCACGGCCGGGGAAGCGGCCTCTCGTCAAGGTCTTCCAAGAAGTAAGCCCCTGCACCAGCGATGACTGTAACTCTGTACGGTCCCTCCCAGGTTTGAGCAAGCTTGCCTGCAGATATGTCTCGCATGCTTCCCACGACTTTTCTCAAAACCAGTTCTCCGGCACTGAACTTCCTTTCCTTTACATTCCGGTTGTACCTTTGGGCTAATCTTTGCTGATACTCGGCGAGTCGTATGGTCGCCGCCTCCCTGCATTCCTCTAGCCAGTCCAAATGCTCCATCATCAGGTCGGCGTTCTGGACGGGGTCAAACCCTGCGACCCGTGCACTGCACAAGCTCACCTCGGTTGGTATCACGGCCTCTGCTCCGTATGTCAAGGAGAACGGGGTCTCACCCGTGGATCTTCTGGGGGTCGTGCGATAAGCCCATAATACACTGGGTAGCTCTTCTGCCCATCTTCCTTTCGCCCCGTCCAACCTTCTCTTCAACCCGTTCAAAATAGTCTTGTTCACTGCCTCAGCTTGGCCGTTGCTTTGTGGGTAAGCCGGTGTTGAATACTTGTTTTTGATGCCAAGTTCGCTGCAGAAGGCCCGAAAAGCTTTGCTATCGAACTGTAGCCCATTGTTGGTTACCAGAGAATTTGGCACCCCAAACCTTGTGACTATGTTTTTCCATATAAACCTCTTTACGTCAGTATCTCGAATATTGGCCAAGGCCTCGGCTTCCGTCCATTTTGTGAAGTAATCAACAGCCACCAATACAAAACGGCGGTTCCCCGTTGCTCGGGGGAATGGTCCGAGGATGTCAAGCCCCCATTGCGCGAACGGCCACGGGCTGCTGACGGGGTTTAGACGACCTGCAGGCTGATGGATCAAAGGGGCGTGCTTTTGACACTGTTCGCAGCTTCGAACATATTCAACGGCATCCTTCTGCATCTGTGGCCACCAGAACCCCTGAGTCATCGCTCTGTGTGCTAGAGATCGTCCCCCAACATGGCCGCCACACACTCCCTCATGTAGCTCGGTCAGAAGCTCTCTGACTCCTTCGGGATGTAAGCATAAAAGGTAAGGGCCTGCAAAGGACCTTCGGTACAGTTTGTGGTCCGAAGACAGCCAGTACCGGGGAGCCATCCTGCGAATCTTGTTGGCCTCGCCTTCGTCCTCCGGAACCTTATCCTCGGCAAGGAAATCTATGATCGGGTTCATCCAACACGGTTTGCCCACTGCTACCTCCACGACCTCTATTCTGGCTTGGTCGGGAATACACTTCACACCGATACTTGGCTCTTTTATAAGTTCTATTGTGACTAGCCGGGGTGTGTCCTCGGTTGCTAATGAGGCCAACGTGGCAAGTGAGTCGGCGTGTTTGTTTTGTGACCGAGCTACCTGGGACACCTTTACCGTTCCGAACTGACCAATAATCTGCTTGGCTGCACTTAGATAAGCTTTCATTCTGGAGTCCCGAGCCTCGAAGTCTCCTGTGATCTGGTAAACAACTAGCTGTGAGTCCGAGTAAACCTCAACATCTTTCGCGCCCAGATGCAATACGGCCCTCAAACCAGCTAGTAGGGCCTCATACTCGGCCTCATTGTTTGAGGCTTTAAATCCCAATCTGAAGGAGTGTTCCAATCGTATGCCCTCTGGGGTGATTATGACTATACCAGCCCCGGCGCCCATAGCATTCGAGGCGCCGTCCACAAATACCTTCCACGGGCGCATCTCTACACTACAAATTACCTTGACGTCGTTCTTGGGTGTGAATTCTGCGATGAAATCTACGAGAACCTGTCCCTTCACCGAGCTTCTTGGTCGGTATCTTATGTCAAACGACCCCAGCCGAGTCCCCCATTTGGCAATTCGGCCTGTGAAGTCTGATCTCTTTAACAGTGACTGTAATGGATACTCAGTGAGGACGAACACCGTATGAGCCATGAAGTAATGTGGCAACTTTCTCGTGGCGTGCACCAGGGCTAAAACTAACTTCTCCAGGGGCAGGTACCTTGTCTCGGCATCAACTAAGGTTTTGCTTATGTAATACACGGGCAATTGTACTCCTTGGTCCCTTAGTAACACAGCACTTACGGCATGGTCGGTGACTAAGAGGTACATAAACAAATCCTCCCCGGGTTCCGGGGCCGTCAACTTTGGCACCTTTGCCAAGTATTCCTTCAGCTCTCGAAAAGCCTCATCACATCCCTCGTCCCAGCGAAACCCCTTCCACTTCTTCAGAAGTTGATAAAACGGTCGGCAGCGATCGGCAAACTTTGAGATGAACCGGTTTAGGGCGGCTAACATTCCAGTGAGCACTTGCACCTCCTTGGGATTGTTTGGTGGTTTGAGGCGGTTCACGGCCTCTATTTGGTCGGGGTTAGCCTCTATCCCCCGAGTAGAAATCAGATAACCCAGGAACTTGCCAGCCCCCACTCCGAAAGTGCACTTCTCGGCATTCAGGCGCAATTTATGCCGTCGTAGTATCTCGAATACTCCCCGGAGGTCTTCCGTATGCTGTGACTCTTTTCTGCTTTTTACCACCATGTCGTCAATATATACTTCAACCGTGCCTCCAATTTTTTCCCGGAACATTCTCGTCATCATTCGTTGGTACGTGGCTCCGGCGTTCTTCAATCCAAACGGCATGACCTCGTAGTGATAGTTTGCTCCCGGGGAGATAAATGCTGTCTTTTCCCGATCCTCGGGCGCCAAGGCAATCTGGTGGTAGCTCATTCTCGGGTGTCCATACGTGGCGTCTACTAGTTGATCAATCTTGGGCATCGGGAACGGGTCCTTAGGACATGCCCTGTTCAAGTCCGTGAAGTCCACACAAACTCTCCATTTACCATTCTTCTTCTTTACTACAACAGTGTTTGCTAGCCATCTCGGGAAGAATATTTCCTTTATGACTCCGGCTTCCTTCAGCCGCTGGACCTCCAGGTTTACTGCATCGACATGCTCCTTTGATGCTCTTCTCGGTTTCTGCTTCTTCAGGGGAAATGATGGGTCCACGTTGAGTTTGTGGACAATGAACTCGGGATCTACGCCGGGCACTTCATACGGGTTCCATGCGAAAACATCTACGTTCTGCAAAAGGAACAACAACATCTATACCCTTTCCCGGTCATTCATGCTTGTACCTATCTGGAAATACCTGTCAGTATCTGGAAGAATTCTAACCTTCAATACCTCCTCGGCGACGTCCGCCCCCGTCTCCCCTCGGGGGTTCTGTAATTGCTATGAAGTTTCTTTATCGGCCTGTTTAGCTTGTCCGAGCTGTTCATTTTTCCATCTGATCGCGGCAACAAGACACTGCCTCGCCACTTGTTGGTTCCCCCTTACCTCGGCAACTGCATACTCAGTAGGAAATTTTACCTTCACGTGGAGGGTGGACGGAACAGCCTTCATGGCGTGAATCCATGGCCTCCCCAAGATTGCGGTATACGGTGAGAATGACCGGACTACTATGAAGGTAATAATAACTCCCTTGCCTTCCATGTCCATCGGGAGAGATATTTGTCCCTCGGGAATTACGACTCTCCCGTCAAATGAGACCAGTGGCGTGTCATATTTCGCCAAATCCCCGGTCTTCAATCCGAGCCCCTCGAAGAGGTCCGGGTACATGACGTCAGCTCCGCTCCCTTGGTCGATCATTACTCTCTTCACCAGGAACCCGCCTATCCTGGCCGCCACCACTAAAGCATCGTCATGAGGTTGGACCGTTCCTTCCAAATCGTCATCTCCGAACGAGATGGTCAGCCGTTCAATTTTCTTCTTCTTCTCGGCTGATTCTCCTCCCGCGCATGCCACTGTTAATACCCTTTTTGCTGCTGCCGTTCCTCTCGGTGCAGCGTGGATAACTTCGATTACCCCGAGTGGAGGCGGGAGGGGGTTCCTTTTCTGTTGGACGCCCTGGCTGGTTTCTCGGTTAGTGGAGTCTACTACAAACTCTTTCAGGTACCCTGCCTTTACTAGCTGCCTGAGATGATCTTTTAATACCCGACACTGCTCGGTGGTGTGTCCTTTGTCTCTGTGATAGGTGCAGTATAGGTTTTGGTTCCTCCGGGACGGGTCGCCCCCCATTTTGTTCGGCCACCTGAAGAAGGACTCGTTCTTGATCCGCTACAAGATTTTGTGTATGGGCTCTTTAAACGCCACATTAACCCCTTCGATTTGTACCTCTGGTTCCTGCATTCTGAAGTCTTTTTTGGGTCTTGCCGGCACAATGCCTTGCCGAGATTTCCCAATTAATGGGGCTTTCCCCCTGTTCTGCAGCCGGTCGTCTTCTAGGCGTTTGTATTCCTCTATGCGTCTCATCAGTTGCCTCATGTCCTCGGGGGGTCTTCTTGTCAACGACTCCCGTAATTCAGAGTCTTCGGGGAGCCCTATCCTGAAGGTGCTTGCCGCAATTTTCTCATTCCTTCCACCAATCTCGTTGTAGAGTTCCCAGTATCGGCTGGCATAACTCCGAAGGGTTTCTCCGTCCCTCATCTTCATGGAAAGTAGAGCGTCAACCGGCTGTTGCACTCGGCTGCATGTCACGAATCTACTGCCGAACTCTTGAATCAGCTTGGCGAAGCTGCGTATGGAGCCTTTCCGTAACCCATTGAACCATCTCAGGGCCGTTGAGCCGAGACTAGAGGGGAATACTTTACACATCAACGCATCATTGTGTGCATGCAAAGACATCATGTGGATGTAATGACTGACATGCTCCACGGGGTCTGTCTTACCCTCGTAGGAATTGAATGGCGGGCGCGTGAATCTGCTCGGTATAGGGGCCCGTTCAATCTCATCGGAGAACGGGGACCGAGCGGCCAACCGTAAGGCTCGGCTCATGGCGTCCATGGCGGCGTTGTGGTGTTGCCGTTCCTCCGGCGATTCTGACCTTCGGTCACCGTGTCCATGCGACCGTGACCGGTTTCGCTGATGACGTCTCTCCTGGGAGTGTCGGTGTGACTCTTGAGAGCGTGAGCGGTCTCGGTGTCACTGCGTATCAAATCGGCTGGAGCCCTCTTCGCCCCGATTTCTCCTTTGCTGGGGGTTGCGATTCCTTTCTTGGCGCTGACCCCATGCTTCCAGCTCCAAATCCATTACCAATCTGCGCAACCGCTCCAGTTCTCGGTCTCTATCATCATGTTCCTGATGTGCCGAGACGCCTGAAACCGTTCGGTGTGTCTGGGCCGACCCTTCTCCCAACCCGGACCTTTCCTCTCCTCTAGGGTGCTCCCCATCCTCCCGTTGTTTCTGCCTTCTCTCCCTCCACGTCGATCCCCGAGAAGATCCTGCGGAACTACTCGGTGCACGCTCTCCCGAACGCTCTTCAGACATTTCCCTTGTTTGAGTCTCGGTTGAACCACAGCTTCGTAGGAGGGCCCCACGGTGGGCGCCAATTGTAGGCTCCGGAAGTGAGGCTGTTGGGCCTGGATACACTTGGGCTAACAATTTATTTGTAAAGTGGGTTTTTGGATTTCCTACTAAGGGTCGTTCTCGGCAGAGAGACTCAATACAATATTCACTCTACTCTTCTTTTTTCTGAACCCCTTTCTCTTCCCAAACTTCTGCTATTTATAGCCAAGGTTAGTGGGGGGATTATGATTACAGCCACCAATAGTGCTATTGAAGGTCCAATATTGTTTGCTTTAAGTGGGTGTTTAGGTGAAAGTGGGATGCAGTAATTGCGGCCTTGGAACTTGGTTCCAGCCTAGTCAATTGTGCTCGGTAATGCAGTTCCTCGACCATTTCGTGACTTCCCCGGACAGGATTTATGAGCTTGTTAGGGAAAACTCATGCCGAGCACCTCTCAGGATCCGCGACTCGAACCCAGCTCTTGCACGAAGGCAGTTTCAAGGACTTAGGGCAATTGGGCCGCTACGTTGGGCCTGGGCCCAGGGCCCATACAAGTCTAGGGATCTCGGTACCGTACAGCCCTAAATTCCACCAGTCGCAACCTTCCGGCCAAGCAGCGAATGTCTTCATAAAGGTTCCCCAGCTGAGACCAATTAGCTTGAGTTGACACAATGGACCTCATAACATTTGCATTGTCTCCTTCCACAATTAAGTCCGAGAACCCAGCTTCAATCGCAAACTCCAAAGCTCGACGGCAAGCCAAGACTTCAACCTCTTCACTGTCCAAGACTGCGAGACCCCTTGACGACAAGGCTGCCATCACTTGACCGCCAGCATTTCTGATCATCACACCCACGCCTGAAGCTGAAGAATCCTAGAAGACCGCCACATCAAAGTTCAACTTATATGTTGAACCATCAGGTGGCTGCCACAACAGAAAAGGACCAGTAGGGGCGGGGAGAGCAAGCATAGCCTGAGCATCCTTATACTCTGCCAGCAAACTTCTTGCCCGCTCATTCAATACACCCGGCTCCTGCAAAACACCACCATGCACAACTCGATTGCGCCTATGCCAGAGTAGCCAGCTTTGCACCTGAAAAAATTCAAGAGCATCCACAGGCAGCTTTTGCATTAGCTCCTCCACTAACCGAAATACAGAGACCTGGGCAGTCGGCCCTTTCTGCAGAACACGTTGAGAATAACCAGCCCACACGTCCTGGGTTGCTCCACATTCCCACAGTGCATGAATTTTTGTTTCAGGAGCTTGCATGCATATGGGGCACAATGCATTTTCAATGATCCTCCGCTGCCTAAGCCTTTCAAGTGTTGGTAAAATATTGTGACAAGCACGCCACATAAAGACTTTTATCTTATTTGGAAGGCGAAACTTCCAGATTCTCGCCCGAATTTCGCTGCCAGACCTTGGATTGGACCCCTCACCTTACTGCTTTAACTCATTCCACAAATACATTGCTGTATGATAGCCGGATCTCACCAAATACCTCCCATTTTTGTTATACAGCCAAAATAGCTTGTCTGGAACACATCGCCTACTCAGAGGGATCCGGTAAATAGCCTCTGCATCATACCTGTTGAAAGCCATGTCAATGAAGGCACGGTTCCATTGGAGAGTAGCCCAATCAATTAACTCCGACACGTGCCAATCTTCTTCTACTTCATATGGTGGGACTAGAACTTTGTTAGTTGGATGGCCTGGCAACCATTTGTCAGATAACACCTGGATGGAAGAACCCGAACCTACTCGCCAACAACACCCTTTCTTCAAGATAGGCTGAGCAGCAAGTAAGCTCTTCCAAACATATGAGCTATTTGGGTGATCAACTGCCTCTAAAAAGGTGCACCGGGGAAAGTATTTGGCTTGAAAGCACTGATAGAGAAGAGAATTGTGATTGGTTGACATTCTCCATCCTTGCTTTGCCAACATTGCAAGGTTGAAACTTCGAATGTCTCTGAAACCCATACCACCCCCCTTCTTTGGCTGGACAAGGGACTCCCAACTCTTCCAATGAATCTTCTTATCATCTCCACATTGACCCCACCAAAACCTTGCACAAATCATATTAAGTTCATTACAAAGTTTCACTGGTAGTTGAAACACTCCCATCGTGTATGTAGGAATTGATTGGGCCACAGCTTTGATTAGGACCTCCTTCCCCGCCTTAGATAATAGCTTCCCCTTCCACCCCTGGATCTTCTTCCAAACCCTTTCTTTAAGGAAAGAGAAGGCTTGATATTTTGACCGGCCAATCAACGTGGGCAAACCCAGATAGGATTCAAATTTCTCTACTTCCTGAACTCCCAACTCATTTTTTATCCAATCCCTTTGCATCCTCGATGTATTCTTGCTAAAGAATACATAAGATTTTTCTAAGTTGATACATTGACCGAAGGCCACAGCATACAACTCAAGAACATCAGAAATCACTTGCACTTCCTCCTGCTTGTTTTGGCAAAACAAAAGAGAATCATCAGCAAATAGCAAATGAGAGATAGTAGGGGCATAGGTGTTTAAATCTCTTTCATGTGAGAAACATAGGTGTTTGGAAATTTTTTAAAAGATCCTTAGAACAACCCCAAATACCTCAAAAAGTGCATTGAGTTAAAGCTCAAATTTGGGGCTTTTCCCTTAAAATTCCTTTTAGCACTGTAGAGCTTCTAGAAATAATTAGTTAAAAATAACTATAAAAAAAAAAAAAAAAAAACCTTTGTTGTAACACCCAATGCCCAATTATTTGTTCCCTTCACTCTCCCCTCATTCTAAAAGGAATTAGCTTGTCCATTAAGTGGTGCTGTGGAATTACAAATTCGGACAACCTAGAGGCAAAGGGGAAGAATTTTATGTCTTAGGAAAGAGATTCTATTGCCACAAAAGGTTTCACAATTTTTGCACAACTTGCCATGTGGCAAGTTGTAAGTGACGGAGAAATATTAGTGGCGAGTTATGATAAAAATTGTGAAACTTTTTGTGGCATTAGCATTTCTCCTTAGGAAATCCAAAAGAATTACCTCTATGACAACCCAAAGGCTAGAGTGTTAGAGTTTATCCCACATCGGTTATGTGTATTAGAGTTTCAGTTCTTATAACCTCAGGTTACTACTACAAAGATTAAACCCTTTTGTAATGGTACTCTAATTATGTAATGTATTATAAACCTGTTTAAAAAACTCTATCTATAATAATATTTTTTTTAAAATGAGTCATTTTTCAAAAAGTAATTTCTACAAAATTATCTTATTTTTCTATATTTGGTAATAAATTTAAATGAGATGAAAAACAATTTCTTAATTTTTCTTATTTAGCTTTAGCTTGTTGCAAGATAAAGTTATTTTCCAAAAATATTTAGTAGAAAACAATTTTTAAAAATAAATCATACTTTCCTATTGACCAAAGATAATTTTTCTTTAACTTTTTTTTTTTTTTAATTTTTTAATTTTAATGTTTCCAAATCTTGGAAAATATGGAAAACTATTTTTACCAAGAAAGTGAAATTCGTACCGTTCCAGCCAATACGGTCGAAAAAATTCGTACCGGTCACCAAACCAGTACCGAAAATGTCTTAAAATGTACCGGTTTAAATACCGGATGTTTCGGTTGATACCGGATGTTTCGGTCTGTACCGGCCATTTTGGACAGTTTTTGTGCTTTCGGCTAGTATAAGAAATGCTCTTCAAACCCAGTTGCAAGCGCCTTCAACTTCTTCTTTGTCGCTGTGTTATTTTTCTCCTCTCCTTTTCGTTAGCGTCAACAACTCTTTGTAACTGTGTCTTCATCGTTTCTTTCTTTTAGCTTCTCTTTCTATCTTTTGCTTTCTCTTTTTTACCCCTACTCTTTTATTTCATTGCCTAGCTGTACCTCATGTTTCAAAAAGTAAGTGAAAGTCTATGGTCTACCCACTAAAAAGTTGTGGACAAATCAATGAATTTATGTGGTTTGTCAAACTTCCAAGTGGCAAATATTAAGTTACTAATTATAAGTTCTGATTTAATTTTTTTTTTTTTTCATTCTCAAATTAGTAGTTAATATATATTTATATTGAGTTTTAACACTTGGCTGGAGTTGAATATATTAATTTGGGATGGACTTCACATCAAAAATAAATTCGGTATGGACTTAATTACAATTTTCAATATTTTTAATAGATTATATAAAATATTTATTAATTTAATAATAAAATTACAGTAAATTCGAAATGGTACACTAGAATTAACCGGTACTAAAATATACCCTTTTTTTGGTCAAACCGAGACGGCTTCCGATACGAAATTGATTCTCTTGATCTTTACACAAGGCTTTTTATTGAAATAAATGGAGCGTGGTTTTTTTTTTTTTTTTTTTTTTTTGGCGGGGTAGAACCTTGAAATGAAATGGTGATTATGGGGTTAACCTTAATTGGGCTAGAGGAGAAAATAGACCACAGAATTACCACAGTATCATGTTTGAGTTGTTTCTACATTTGTGGAGTGCTTTTGTGAGGAGAGATTGTTCTCCTCCCTTTTTGTCTCCTGGATTTTGTCGAATTATGGAGATGTAGTATGCATTTGGATACCGCTTATTTTGCTGAAAACTGAAGATAATAAAAAATCATTTTTCAGTTACTGTTCATTTTTAAAATTACTTTTCATAAGCCTAAATGCACTGTTCATGTCCTATAAACAGTGCACCAAGTGCTGGAATAAAATAAATAAAAAATAAAAAAAAAAAGCGGCCAAAAATGTGTCAATGTGAAAACACAGACGCAATCCAAACAAAACTGTAACCACAATTTGAAGGAACTAGAAACTTGCCCCAGTATCGTGGTTATTACTATGTTCGATTTTCCCTTTATAGGCTACGCTTGAGTGAGGTTTGTGTATGGCACCGTGTTTGGTCTTATCCTTGGCATTCTCTGTTTAGGATATTCTTGGTTGGTTTGAATTGCGCTTGGGGGCAGAGGTGCTTTGTGACTTTTTAGATTATTCAAGGTAATAACCAATCTTATATTGGATTTTATTTTTTTTTCCTGGTGGGCTAGCAGTGATCAAAGGATGAAAAGCCTTGCTTAGGTTGTTGCAAACTTGAAAACCCATTCTTGGAATCCATTGGATTTGAATCACCTCAAAAATTTCAGGAATATTCAAAATGTTCGGAGAATCAAAATTTTTTCTTATTTGAAATATTGAGGATTATCTCTTTCCTTCTTGGTTCTCTATTTATTTTAAAACTTTTAGAGAAAGCTCATAAAACTATAAAAACCCATTTAGGATGTTGAAAGTTTTTTTTTTTTTTTTTTTTTTTTTTTTTTTTTTTTTTTTTTTTTAATAATTATAAATATATACATTAAGAAAGGCTAGCTGAACAAGACCATGTTTACTACTATGTGATTAATGGGGTGTCTTCATTTGATGACCATCTCTTGCCAAGAACATGGTGTGGACGACTAAATTTCTCGGTTCGAAATAAGTCAAACAAGTAAAATAGTTTCACAAATGGGAATTTGTATTGATGATTGTGTGGTACAATTCTCTGAAATTACAAAAGAGTGATCCTCTGATTCGATCTACTTGCAAGACTTATTGATTGGATTTGTGGTAATGTGATTTTGACTTGAACACAAAATATCCTTCAATTTGGTTGAGGGATGGATTGAAGATTGTTGAAACGAAATTACAATGAATCTCTGACTATGAGCTTGTTAGAAATCCTTTGTTCTTCACGTTTTTAGTGTTCTTCGTGTGTTCTTCGTCTTCGAAAGTTTGTGATGGAAGTTCTTCGGGGCTTTAGAAGCTTGGATCCGTAGAGCTTCACTGATTTGTGATTTGTTGATGTTTTTCGAACCTTTGAGCTTGATTCCCATAAACTTTAGGATCTAGGCAGATGGTTTGGATGATTCTGCTTCGAATGCTCTCCGATTTTGGGGTTGAAGTTCTTGAAGTTCTTGAAGGCTTTGAGGCTTGATTCTTGCAGAGCTTTTTCACTTCTGAATCTTCAGATGGCTTGGTGTCCTCCTTAAATGCCTTAGGAAGACTTCTATTTATAGGAGTTTAGAGGTGGGTGAGCGACACATGGCGGAGTCTGATTGGTGACACATGTCACAGTCTGATTGGTCCGCTTATGTCATCGCTTACACGTGCTGGACTGCTTGTGTCATCGCTTACACACGCTGATGTGTGATTGGTTTTTGCATGACACTTGGCAAATTTTTGTTAGTTTCAGAATAGTGATAGCAAAACCTAGCAGCAATACGTGGTGTTTTGTAATTGGCTGTATTTTGTGGACTTAATAATGTGATGTGTCAGCTTGTGATAAGTCGGGAATTTTCCCTCTCTACACATGGAGCATGCCACTAGGTATATACTATTTGGTAAGGCATGAGCGTCTATCAAGTGATCGGGGGGGCCATCGGGCACATGGGTGTCCATTAAGTGAATGAGCACCCTTTTATCGATTTGCGTACGGTTTGTGCATCAGGTATTTAAGGTCACGTGTTTAAGCTTTAGAATCTTATGGTTTGGAGGTGGATTCTATCATTTTAAGGCATGTTGCCTTTGGTGTGGGCGATTTACATTCCATTATCATCAGCAGTTGACCAAGAGTTCATTCGTTGTATGCAAATATGGGGTCTTGGGTGCTTCTCAAAAAAAAAAAAAAAAGGGTCTTGGGTTGATAGATGTTGGAGTTGGCTCATAGTTATTTCTTGGCCAACTAGCCCAAGGACTTTATAGGCCTAGCTCTGAGAGAGAGAGAGAGAGAGAATTTTATGATTTTTCTATTATTATTATTATTATTATTATTATTATTATTATGTGTGTAAGGGCGGTTTTTTGGGGCCCAGGCCCAGCAAGCCAGCGATCTTGGCCCAAAAGACCCTCGACAATGAATTTGTAGAGAGTGGGACTCAGAGCTAGGTCTTGACAGAGTGGACGTGATTAATGGTGAACCATGCAACAAATAGGACGTGAGATTGTCTTGTTCAGTTTTCTCAGATGACTCTCCTTCAGCCTCCACTTATTTGTGGAGACTTTCAGCTCTTATATATCCTCCTTTAATTGATAATGACCTTACACTTGTTCGCCATCTAGGCCTCTACTCGAGTGCCTGTCCTAAAGGACACCCCCCTCCTTTTTCTGTGAGTTGCAATGGCCAAGATAATACTATTTTCTGTCCAATCCTCATTAATGCGGCTGGAAAAGTAGTTTCCCTGCATTTAATGCGGCAGTAGTGGTTGTTCCCTGTCCGTTTAGCACTTCCTTCTTTTAGGAGGGTTCCTCACCATGGACAGGATACGTATTTGACGTCCATTAAGTGCGTCCGAGGAGGCACTACTCCTCGGACTATCCTTAAATAGAACCGGCCCGGCCCAGCTGGATTGGGCTAAATGTCTGCCGACCCCGTTTTCGCTTCCCACCATGGCTGGGCTTCATCCTGGTCCTAAGGCCCACTGTTGGCTGACAAAGCGTGCCCCCCACAATGTGCATAGAAGGAATTTTTGTTTTTAGAAATATATTAATTTTTAAAATTACTATGTTCATTAAAGAATAACTATTATAGCGATTTTTTAGAGAAATAACTATTCCTCACTTTAAGGGATAACTATTCGTAACAAACACTTATTTCGCGTAATGAAAATTCAATCAAACAACCAAATTGTTATTCTACAAGAATAGCCATTTCATTCAAATATCTATTTGCAGATATCAAACATGCCTTTATAATTAAGTAATGGAGGAATATTCCATTCAAATATCTATTTGCACGTATCAAACATGTCCTTATAATTAAGTCATAGTATATTCCTCGTTATTGCTCGGAGAAATGTTTTATTCATACTTTACTCCTCTCCTAAATTATGAAACCTTGATTCCATCCTTGGTTAGATACACATAAGTTCAAAACCAACTTCCCCAAGCCCCATTGAACTCAACCTTAGTTGTTACCCATACTTACGCATAATACATGTACACTATCACCGTACTCATTACCACCACCAAGTGTTCCTAATTAACCTCCTTGTCCTTGGAAAAACATTGAAAACAAAATGACACCTGAGCATAACCCTTGAAAACTTGCATGGTAAAAACCATTATTTTAAAAATTGAATTGGATTTGCTGATCAATCGGGAAACAAACCTTAAATTGGTTTGGTAAAAATCAAGAACCGAGCCTAATTCCGGTTCTTTGATTGTTCCAATTTTTTAAATCATGGTAAAAGTTGTACACACCCAAACCATTAAAACAACAAAATTCAAGAACTTAACCTAATTCCGGTTCTTTGAAATTTTTTAAATCATGGTAAAAGTTGTACACACCCAAACCATTAAAACAAAAAAATTCATACCCTTACGCCCTTTCCCACACTTCTCAATCCACCCACCATTATTATGAGTCCTTATTGACACAATAAATTCTCCTCACAAAACCTCAAGTAAATTCTCAGTAGTAAATTCAAATTAGAATCAATAACAACTAATCATTTATAATTTGTTGTGAAAATGTTGTGGATGTAGCACATTTCTTTTTAGTTAGAAATGATTTTTTTTTTCCCTTGGATCCAAATTTATCATTCCAATGATTACAAACGGGGTATTATTTTAATATTTATTATGACCTCAAAGTTTTTAAGACAAGATACATAAAAAAATCCTTATTTATATCATAAGATTATCACGCTCACTGTAGACATAATAGCATTATGGCATTGACACAAAACACCAAACACAATTTGCATGCAAATACTACTTGCATGGCTAATTGCGCAAACAGGTCATCTCTGAGGATGTACTTGATTCAGGAACCAACACCTACCTGGTCTATCAAAGTCGAACATTTTTCATGCATGACATTCCATCAATTACTTGGTACGGATTTGTTTCCAATGACTCTTTATAGGTCTTCACAAGGTATGCTGGTGGGTGATGCTCATCTACAAACTCTGGCATTGGGCTCACTGTAGTGTCCAATGATGGTCCAAGAAACAGTGGTAAGCTTATCCTCCTAACTTTTTTGTTAAGAACCACTCGATGCAAGAGACTTTTATACTTCCCATTGGTTAGAATCTGTGCAACAATAAAAATAGGCAAAATTTCTCAATTTTGAGTTGCAATAAAATATAAATTTAGTTTTATAAACGACAAAAAGTAAAAATGAGGTAAATAGGAAAATATATATGGCATAATTGTGCATTGAGAAGAGAGTGATTCTGAACTTATAAAATGTACCTCAATATGGTCAGCAATGATGACAACAATAGAATTAGGTTGAGGATTTACATTAATCCATTTCCCATGATGCTCTAGTTGAAGACCATTACTTTCACCTGGTAAGAGGAGGACTAGGAGTCCAGTGTCGTAATGAGGAGGCTGACCTAGTTGATTTTCAGAATTCAAACGGACTAGATAATCATTTGCTGAAATAAAGTCATGGCCTGATTCTAGCTTCATTCTTTTCTCTATGTAGCATTCTTCAAATCCCAAGGTTTTTGATATCGCTCTAAGCAATTGGATTCCAAGTTCCCTCATTCTTTTGATGCATTCTTGTAAAATCTCACTGTAGACAAGAACAAAAAGACTCATGTGGATCAATGAGTCATAGCAAATGAAAGTGTTAGGGTTTTAGACCCCAATTGTATCAAATTTAATCAGCTTTTAGCCAAATAATTAATTAAATTAATTATGAATTAGATCTGAATCAAATAAATATCAAACAAGCATAGAACATATAAACACCAAGAATGATGACCCAGGAAAACTTTTGAAATTGTGGTTTCAAAGTAAAAAATCTGGAGAAGATTTAACCTAAATAATCCTCAAGGAAATATTTCACTAATAAAATCGAAGTTTATACAATAGACTTAACTCTAAATCTACTGCTATCTCATGTAATACTAACTGACATGACCACAAGTAATTTTGAATCCACAGACTCTTCTATTGTGAAACTGTTACACACAAACACTCTTGTTTGTGACTTTGAGATCTCCACTCAAAGGTTTGGATCAGCAACACAAATTCTCCAATTTGTGACTTTGAGATCTCTACTCAAATATTTAGATTAGCAACTGTAGTTGATTTAATTGCAGTAGTTTTGCTTTATAACTAAATCTATTGTTTACACAAAGTCTCCAGCTGTAGCTCCAAAATGGTATGAAAAATTTCCAAATTTGTGTATATAACACTCCCCTCTTGAATGTGTAAAAACGTGTTTTAGGATTTGTATTTATATATACTTAAGATCCATCAAAACCCTAGATCCAATGACTGAGATAAAAGCAAGATCTGAAATCTAGCACGAATCCCGATCGGTCGAGATGTGCATCTCGATCAATCGAGATAAGTAACATTTATCTGCACAAGCTTTTCTGATTTCTTTGAGTCTTCATCTGTGCTAAACTTCATATGTCTTGTTTAACTCAATATTTTTAGACTAAACAACTAGACAAACTAAGTTCTAAGGTTACAATTTTTTCATGGCTGCCAACCTAAAAATATGAACTTAATAGAAAATAATAAAGTAATTGAATCATGTACTTAATCGTATTACGATTGAAAACATAAAAGAAAAAAGAAAACACAGAATCACTAAATCACATGTGATTGAATAATATAATAAAAGTGAATTATTAATATATATATATATATATATATAGTTACTAAAAAATTAGTCTATATTTGGTAGTAGTTGTTGAAATGTTGTCGTTGTTATTATTAGGTACTAGGTGTCATTTAAAATAAAATAAAAAAATTTACGCATGGATATTTTTATTAATTCATTATTCTATAAAAAGCCGGAATAATACGTTAAAGAGTTCTAACGTTAGAGCATTTGCATCCGAGTTTAAATTTACACAATTTTAGTCTATCTGATATAAAAGATTTTTGGAGCAAAATGTGTAAAACTTGCTACTTTTTGTATTTTACAAAGGCTAACGTGATTCCTCTTAAAGCTTGGAAATTGTGACAAAATTGACAAACCGTTCTCATGTCCATAAAAAGACTCTTTAACAAAATTGACAAACGGTTCACTCCTTGAAAAGAATCTGGTAAGCTCATTAAGTTGAATCTGAATAATTCGGTTATTTTTTCATATAAAGAAAATGTGAACTTTTCTAGGATCTGAAACGTTTTATGAAAATTTGAATAGATGTTAAAAGAATTTTAAGGCAAAAACTATAAACTTGTGTTTTTAAAATGAGTCATATAACAGATAAAACAGTTTTTCATAATAGTTAAGTTGGCCGATTTTTATTATTTTTCATTTAGGTTCATCACTTATATTATCTTATTCTCTACTAGTCATAACTTATCAGTTAGATAATTATGAAATATTTTGTGAAATTTATTGTGACACTTTGAGTTAATTGTTTTAAAATTAGTCCACCACTTACTCATCTTATGAGCCAAATCTTGCTTTGTCTTCTTTTAATTTTCTTACTTTCCCAAAAAAAGAAAAAGTAAATATGAGAGAGGAAATTGGGGTCTGGTGGAAGAAGATTACCTTAAACCAGCAAGTTTGGTAGGGCAATGAAAGGTAGGATGTACGACCATTTTGATGAACTCCGTGCTGATTAAATTACTATCCCATTTACCCCAACGAATCATATCCGTTGGATCATTTGTCTCGTACTCTCGCTTCTCCTCCTTCCTCAGATCAAAGAATTTGGCTAATGCCTCGTAGACTCTCATTATAAGGTTATCCGGTAACTCATGATTAATCACCTGCCAAAATATCAAAGCCAACTAATCATACACGTGCACTAGGGCTGTAAATGAATAGAGCCATATTTGAACAGTTCTGACTCAATTGATCATGAAGAAGCTTGCTTATGTTCTTTATGGAGGGAATTAACACGAAATTTCCAAACGTGTAAGAAATAAAAATAGAGAAAACATACGTAAAAAAAAAATAATCACACGCACAAGATAGTATTTACGTGGTTCGGCAATTTGCCTACGTCCACGAAGTTGCAGGGATTTCACTATTATCAGGGAAAAAATACAAGAAATCTCTCATTAAAAACCACGCAACATTATTTCGGATCAGGTCGTCATCCGGATCAAACACAACTAGGTTCCACAAAGCTCAACAATTTATTTAGCAAATGAACTAAGCTCAATCATAATAATATATTCATGAGCAAAGTCATGGATATAATATTTGATTTTCAGTATATATAATATCATATATTTATTTATTTATGTATCTATAAAAATTTCGTTATATAGACAATATATATTAAATTGTATAAGTTTGTAACCATAAGATATCAAATTATTATTTATAAGTTATTAATGATATAATAATTAGTACATTTCGTATTTTTACCAATACATAGTAGGTGTGAATATAATTTTTATAAGCTTATAAACAAAAATTATATTATCTAATAATTAACTAAGGTAATATTATTTCAACTATAATTTATTTAATAAGACAGCATTTCTATTTTTCTAATTATATCAATATTGTAGGTCCCACCTACAACAAACAGTGTTTAGAATGTCTACAATTTATCCATAGGCAGTACTGTACATAAACTTGAAATAATTTCATACTTTCTTTGTTTTGATTATATACGACCCACGTAAACAAGAGGGGAAGAGGTTTTAAGGGTTGATTTTCATACCATAAATGAACCATACTCTAGGCAAGCATTGCGGAGGTCTTGAGTGGTTTTAAACTGTTTATCAGGGTCATCGATCAGATATGAGCATTGAGAAGTCAATGATGGGAATGGGATCATCTACTCCTGATAAGGAATCATCAATGTTAATGGAAGAGCTATTTGGGTGAACCAGTGGCATATAACAATCGTCAATTTTCTTCTGATTGACTGTTGCATTTGTTTCGGCCATTGAGAGAGAGAGAGAGAGAGAGAGATGGCGCATATAGGAGCTTTAGAAGTAAAGAACTAGGAGTAGGTGAGGTAGTGCATAAAGAGAGCCATATGAGACAGAATTTATAGGCACTTATCGTGTTCGGTAGCTTTAGCCTTGTGGTTTGGAACTCTAATAAAAACAAGATTTGTAAACGAGGAAGAGAAGTGAGGCAGCGCATAAAGAGAGCCATATGAGACAGAATTTTTAGGCACTTATCATGTTCGGTAGCTTTAGCCTTGTGGTTTGGAATGCTAATAAAAACAAGATTTGTAAACGAGGAAGAGAGGTCCATACATTAGAACGTACAATATTGGCATTTCTTCTTGATGTAGAAAACTGAATGCGTTCCACTAAAAACAAGAAACTTATGACTCTAGCCCGGTTTGGCTGTTTGGCTGGGGGCGATTCATGTGAGACGGTGGGGGAGATAAGAATAGTGGTGGCTCTAAAAATTTCTTCCTTAATGGTTATTAAGAAAATTAAATTATACGAAATCTAATAAATATAAAACTTCCTTATATTGACAAAAAAGAAAAGAAAAAGACAAACACACGTAAATACATAAATTCTTGTAATTTTATTTTATGAGTTTTCTTATTTTGAATAACCCCAAACTTTAAGTATCAAAAGTGTACTTTAGTTTTATATATTAAGAAAAATTAAATCAACCATTTAGTTTATTGGTCAATGCCACCACATGGTTGTATTTAATTAGACAACCTAAATAATAGCTAGCAACTTGAAGATCCATTCCTAAGTTATAAATTATTTAATAATAGCAGCTAAGGAAGTTTATACCCACTAATCACATACATTACCACATCATGTAGGAAAACTGGTAATACCTTTATCTTTCTTTTTCTTTTTTTAAATAAACTATCAGAAAGTATAGTGTTGATGTGAGGTTTGAATTTAATGTATACCAAGTGCATGCACATGACTTGCACATGGTATCATACTCATTTAAAATGTCGGTTAAGTTGTAGCCAATTCTGAGTGGCATCAATTGCTTCATTTCCGTGAACGGCTTCCCCACCAATTGGCCTTTTTTTTTTTGTGGTTCTTCTTTAAGAGATAGACTTACCTAAAACTTGGGCAGCATTGCAATACGATTACATGGTTTTGTTTTTTGAAAAAAAGACACATATTGCCTAGACCATCCAACAATTGCTTCAATATTATCTAACACCAATCCTCCTGTAGCTCAATAATCCTCCTCATACTGTACATACCACTCCCAAAAGGCAACAAAGTTGTTAAGGACATATTTTATGTAATTAACTAATCCTTTGACAAAATGTACTTTATTTGTAATTGGGTAGGTCTAGGATGGATTTAGTACTTCAAGAAACAAGAGTTCAAGTCAAGTGTTAAACCCTTAAAAATCTGACTAAGAAACAAGTGAAGAAAGAGCTGTTCACTAAAGCTCGACAGAAGCTCGACACAAGTTGTTTCTATCAAGAATTACAAAATCAAACTTTTCAGATTTGATTGCATGCAAATTCTTGTATATTTGTGTTGGGTTTCTTTTTCTCACAACCCTAGACATATATAAGGATTATTTTAAAGGCCGTCACACATGCATTAAGTGACCTAGTACCTTATTCTCTTTGAAAGAAACTATTGCATTTTTACGCCAAAGGGTTTTGTAACCAAGGAGCTTCCTGATCTTCATTTTGCATGAAGTGAAGAACTTTGCAGCGAACAACCTTCTTCAAGTTGCTGGAATTAGTCACATACTGGGATCCGTGAATCATTGGTTAGTTGCGTACTAGGTTTCGTGTATTAAACGGAAAGAGTGCCACTACAAGATAAAGTCCAATTGGGTATTGGAGTGAAGATTCAACTGTAGGTTGGTCATTTGGGATAGGCCAAGGGTAGTTGGTAAGATTTCTTTTACTTGTAATCGCTTGATTATTGATTAGTGGATTCTTGGGAGTGGTGACCTTAAAATCACCCGATAGGGTTTTTGCCTTGGTGGTTTTCCCCATTCGTAAACAAATCACCGTGTCAAATTTAATTTCTACTGCATTTAGTTTAGTTGGTGATTTGTTTGTGCTACCACGCCATTGCATGTAATTGAACCTAATTATTCCACCTTTATTTGATGGCACTAACTATGCATACTGGAAAGTACGCATGAGAGATTTCTTGCAATCTTTAGATGAGAAAGTGTGGCAAGTTGTGGAAATTGGCTGGACTAAGCCAAAGGAAGCACCAGCTGATTGGGATGATGCAAAGATCAAAGCGACAAGCTTCAACAGCAGAGCATTGAACGCCATTTTTAGTGCAGTCACAAATAAGGAGTTTAAGAAAATATCCTCGACTGAAACTGTAAAGGAAGCATGGACCATTCTCCAAACGACCTATAAAGGAACTAAGGCCGTTAAAGATTCTAAACTTCAAAGGCTTACTACAAGCTTTGAGGAGATCAAGATGGAAGAGAATGAGTCATTCGATGAGTTCTATGCCAAACTCAAGGACATAGTCAACTCAACCTTTAATCTTGGGGAAACTATTCCCAAACCCAAGGTCTTAAGAAAGGTGCTAAGGTCTTTGCCTGAAAGATTCCATGCCAAGATCATTGCCATTGAAGAATCAAAGGATATTGACTCTATTCCTTTGACAAAGTTGATTGGAAACTTGCAAACCTATGAACTAGGGTTGACAAGACTCGGGAAAGCAAGCAAAGGAAAGAATGTGGCATTGAAGGCCAAAAGTAATGAGAATGATGAATCCTCTGAAGATGAGGATTCAAAGATGAAATCAGTTCATCGAGAATGCCAATGTGAAAGGATTAGATAAGGACTGATGGTAAGGAAATACATCTCAGTCCAAGGGTTAGAACAGAGGGAAGAAAGACTCTAAAGATGGTGTTCAATACACCGTTCCCTCTGGTCCTAAGTGTTTTGGTTGTCATGGTTGTGGGCATATGAAATAGGAATGCCCAACATATCTCAAGGCTACTGGAAAAAGTAAGGCACTTGCTGCAACCTTGAGTGACACTGAAGTTGAAACTGAGTCCAATGACAATGATGATAAGGGAATTCTAAATGCCTTCACCGCTACAGTTGATCCTCCTAAAGGGATTACGGAAGTTACTGATGAAGAAGAGGACTTGGTGGAGTCAAAATTTGAATTTATGGATGAGCAGGACGACATCCATACAACCTATGCAAAATTATACAAGTTTTCAGAAAAGCATGAGAAACTGTATAAGCTAGCCACCAAGAAGCTGAGCGATGTGGAACTTGATCGAGAAGAGCTCTCCACAAAGTTTGATGAAGCAAATCAGACCATTGAAGTTTTGCTGTTCGAGAACAACTTCTTTGCTAAAAGGACAAAGAAGCTTGAAGTGGAGCTATTACAAGTCAGAGCTCAACTGGAGAGGACTTCCAGTGCAAAGCTAGACGAGATACTGAGCTTTCAGAAATCTACTTCTGACAAGACTAGATTAGGGTATGAATTCTCTATATCTCCTAATATTGCCTCTTCTAGTAAAACTGTGTTTGTCTCACCTGCTAATGATGATATTTCTGAGAATGTTGACACTAAAACTAAAATAGCTAGTGAGAACATAGACAAAGGAAAATCTATTCTAGGAACACCCCCTAAAGTTGAAAAGAAGGAGACTAGGAACCCTAGGACTAAGAAAGACAATAATAAAAAGTCTCAACAAAAGAAGCCGTATTTTTGTCATCATTGCGGAGCTTCAGGGCACACTTGTCCAAATTGCTATAAGTGGTTAGCCACTCAAGAAAGTAATAGTATGCTCTCACCTAGAAACCAGAATCAGTTTTCATCATCTCTTGCTCCTCTGGGAGATCTTCGTAAGGCCATTATGTTCCTTCCAAACCTTAATGGATTCAATTCTTCCCCCTCACCTCAGGATCAAAGGTTCGCAAAAAGGAAAGGTCCTTCCTCAAATTCCAAAGTGTGAAAGGAAAAAGGCTCCAAGTGATTAAATCACTTCCTCTTTCTTTTGTTCTTGCATGTCCTGTTTGTTTGTTTTTAAGCTTTTGAGTTAGTCTAGTTTTATGCTTTGTGTGTTTTCTTTCATATTTTTGTTTTGGTTGTTTTCAGTTTTGTTTTATTTTTTTTTCATAAAAATAATAAAAAAATTGAAAAATCAGAAAAATACAAAAACAGTATGTGTTGTGTATATTGGTACTTGTGTACCTTGGATGGCTTTTGAAACAAAATTTCTTAACTTTGTATCTCTTGTAGTTTAGATAAGCATCTCAATGCACAACTAAGCAAGTGAGCTTTGTGGCTCGTGTTTATGATGAGTATGATTTAGATGATCTCTTATATCTCATGCTCATATCACTTTTTTTAACAGGAAGGACTAGAAAATTCTAAGAGAAAGGCATAAATAATCATCTCACCACTAAAACCCGTCAATCATGAATAATATCTGTGTGCTTAGGCACAACAAAAGTGGGATGTTTTAGCTTACATAAATGGGTATTTCTTCTCTCCCTTATATGCTCATGCATGCTATGCTTAAAAGAAAGAAAAAAAATTGCAAAGAAAAAATAAAAGCAAAAAGATTAAAATGCTTTTAATATGATTGTAAGTGTGTTTCTAGGAGATGTGGGAGTTATAGGATGTACCTTGAAGGTGATAATCTCCATCAACTAGTTATGATTGTGTGGGAGTATATTTAATATTCTCATGTCTCAAATCTTCATAATATGAGACACTTATGCACTCTTGCTATGTTTCACACACAACACGCAAATTCTTTGTTACTCTTAATACATGTGTAGGCACAATGTGATTTGGTCATCACAAGAAATACATGTATTGATAAATGCTCACTAAACTATCTTAACTTGTTTTTGAAATATAAAATTGGTTAGACTTGTTGTGTGTGTGTGTGTGTGTTGGATGTATGAATGCCTTGCATATATGCTAAAAGATATTTTGAGAGCTTAACATGTTGTTTGGATCTTTGGTTGAGTTGCTTGCTTGTTGCTTTTATCTCCTTGTGTTTTTCCTCCTTGAAAAACTCATTCTCTTCAAGCTCGACAGCTTCTCGACAAATCCTCAACAGATTCCATTTCTATCGAGCTTCTTTCTTTAGCCTCGATAGAAACCTCGACAGATCTTCAATCCATCGAGGAATTTTCCTGTACTCTCTGCCTACTCGATAGATTCTCGACAGATTCTCGATCCATCGAGACCTTTCTTTTGCCGTCGACAGATCCTCGATAGCACCTTGACAAATTCACTTCTGTTGAGATTTAAAGCTCGACAAATCCTCGATAGAAACTTCGATCCATCGAGCTGCGATTTTTATTTAAAGGCGAGGCGTGATTCAGATTTCATTTTTCACTCTCTTTCTCGATAGATATCTCTCTATCTCGACCCAAACTCTTCACTCTCACTCAAATCTTCACACCCAAGTGCTTTTAGGCCTAGATCTTGCTCCAAACATTTGGTAAGTGTTCTAATCCTCTTTCTTTTCATGCATTTAGACCTAGTTTTTGGGGTTTTTCAAAATTTTTGGGGCTTTTGAGTTTCTCTTGAAATTTTTGGGTTGGGTGTTATGATGTTGTTGTTATATGATCATGCATTGCATTCCATTAGCATTATAACAATGTTTCATGCATTTGTTAGATGTGTGCTTGATTATTAATGTGAGTGGTGTTAGGTTTGGTTTGGGTTTTACCCATAATGCTTTTAAATTTTCATGTCACATGTTCATGCACTTTTCATGTATACATACTTCTCATTTTCTCTTTTTATGGTCTGAGATTGTGTTTCTATTCTGTCTTCTCTCTCTCTCTCGAATAAAACCTTTCTATGGCACCCAAACAGAGAAAATCCATTCTGGCTCGGAACCTTCCTCAAGGTTTCGAGTCATCCTCTTCATCTCTTCCTTCTGTTCCATCTCACATCCAGTTTTGTGATGAGAAGGCCAAGACGGGCTTCTTTGAAAACTTCCAAGCCCGTGGCGTTCATCTGGAACGCTAGGTCATTCTGTCGGATTTCTCCAACACTACGCTACCCAATGTCATTCAGACTCAAGGATGGGAATCTCTATGTGAGAGACATGTGCGTTGTCTCGTCATGTTTATACAGGAGTTCTACTCCAACATACACGGCATCAATACCTCTGTGCCTCAGTTCGTTATGCGATTCAGAGGTACACGTATAGTAGTTATCCCAGATCTTGCCGAGGTACTACAAGTCCCTAGGGTAGCGCATCCTGACTACCCTAGTTGTGATCGTCTCCAAACCATGTCTAGAGATGAACTCGTCTCCCATTTTTGTGGACTTCTTCCATATGGGGTGGTAAGCTAAACACTCCATGCTCGGGTTTTGCAAAAGGCTCGAAATTCCTTAACATGGTGATGACATTCACTCTTACAACATTATTTCACTATAACTCCATCACTAAGCCGCGTACTCGTTTTCTTCTTTCTTTGATGGAGGATCTTACCATTGATTTTCCCTCTCATTTCATCACATCTATTATTGATGTATATCAAGATACCACTTCTCGTGATAAGCTCATCTTTCCTTCGGCTATCACGCGGACCCTTCAGCACTTCTCCATTCCCATTCCTCTCTCTCCTCTCTTCACTGTCATAGGTGCCATTAGCATTGGTTCTGTCCAACAGAGTAAGGCTCAGCTTCAGTCAAATTGGCCACATGTTGAGATGACCAATCCTGCGGCTCCTGCAGCTCCACCATCTTTGGCTCCGTCTTCTTCAACCCCTTCTACCTTCGTGGTTGGTGGTGTGACCCTCGAGGCCATCATAGAGCAGCTCCAGAGGATGCAGGCTGACTTTGGTGGTCGTCTAGACTATCTCACTGATGAGATGTGTCAGATGAACACCCGAGTGGGTCACATTGCTGGCCGGCAGGCTTGCATGGCTGGTTTTGCTCCCTCTCCTTCTCCAAAGAGTCCCACAGCTTCTCCTTCTAAGGACGATGATGAGGATGGTGCTAGCTCTTCCGGTGATGACGAGATGACGACCTCTCAGTGACTTGCCCTTTGTCATTCGTGAGAAAAAGGAGGAGTGGTTTTGGTTTTGAGAGTAGTCTTGTACTTAAGGGGAGAGTTAGTATAGGACTTTTTTTGATAAGAAGAGTGTTCATAGTTTTTGAGGGACGTAGTAAGGACTTTATGTATTTCCTTCTTTTATTACTTTAGCCTCTTGTACCTTGGTTCTTTAACCATTATACTTACATACATTGTACTTATTTTCATATATGATGATGATGTATGTTTCTCTTCACCTACCTTTACATGTGTTGTTTCTTCTCTATCTTTATACGCATGTTTCTTTATGTACGCAATCTTTATTTCTGTTTCAAACATGATGCCTTGATAAGTTTTGTTTAAGTGTTTCAGAAAGACAGGTTGTGAAAGTTTATCTTGTCATGAACTCTCTTCTTACAAAGTTTTTCAAGAGTTTGTAATAAGGATAGATTTATTTTGTAATACAACAAGTGGTTATGAGTTTAGTGATTTAAGACTTTTCTCATGATTATTTGTTTTATTGTGGTTTTGTCACGGATTGCCAAAGGGGAAGATTGTTAAGGACATATTTTATGTAATTGGCTAATCCTTTGACAAAATACACTTTACATGTAATTGGGTAGATCTATGATGGGTTTAGTACTTCAAGAAACAAGAGTTCAAGTCAAGTGTTAAAGCCATGAAGATCTGACCAAGAAACAAGTGAAGAAAGAGCTATTCACTAAAGCTTAACAGAAGTCTCAATAGAATCCTTTCTATCGAAAATTAATGTTGAAGCTCGACAAAAGCTTGACATAACCTGTTTCTGTCGAAAATTACGAAATCAGACTTTTCAAACCTCATTGCATGCAGATTCTTGTATATTTGTGTAGGGTTTCTTTTTCTCACAACCCTAGACATATATAAAGATTATTTTAAAGGCCATCACACATGCATTGAGTGACCTAGTACCTTATTCTCTCTGAAAGAAGCTACTGCGTTTTTACGCCAAAGGGTTTTGTAACCAAAGAGCTTCCTGATCTTCATTGTGCATGAAGTGAAGAACTTTTTAGCCAACAACCTTCTTCAAGTTGCTGGAGTTAGTCACGTACTAGGATCCGTGCATCATTGGTTAGTCACGTACTGGATTTTGTGCATTAAACGGAAAGAGTGCCACTACAAGACCAAGTCCAATTAGGTATTGGAGTGAAGGTTCAACTGTGGGTTAGTAATTTGGGATAGGCCAAGGGTAGTTGGTAAGATCCCTTTTACTTATAATTGCTTGATTATTGATTAGTGGATTCTTGAGAGTGATGACCTTAAAATCACCTAGTAGGGTTTTTGCCGTGGTGGTTTTTCCCATTCATAAACAAATCCTCATATCAAATTTAATTTCCACTGCGTTTAGTTTAATTGGTGATTTGTTTGTGCTACCACGCTATTGCATGTAATTGAACCTAATTAATTAACTTGGATAATTAATTAATTTGAAAGGGGTCAACATATTTTTGCCCTCTCAAAAGTGAGAAAGTGACGAACGTTATGTACAAGGAAACTTGAAATAATTACTAGTAGCAGGACATCCCCAAAGGCAACAAGAAATATGTCTTGGAGATTCCTAAAAATCTTTTGATGTTTTAAGAGTTATTTTTTGGGCAGAACCTTGAAATGAAATGGCCAGAATCACCATGAGAGAGAGAGAGAGAGAGAGAGAGAGAGAGAGAGAGAGAGAGACCACAAAATTACCACAGTATCATGTTTAAGTGTCATCCTCCCTTTTTGTCTCTTGAATTTCGTCGAATTATGAAGATGCCACCACAATTTGAATTGCGCTTGGGATAGAGGCGCTTTGTGGCTCTTTAGATTATTCATGCAAATGAGTAATGACCAATCTTATATTGGATTTTTTTTTTGGTTGTTATTTTCTAAGGGGCTAGCAGTGATCAAATGATGAAAAGTCTTACGTAGGTTGTTGCAAACTTGAAAACCCATTGGATTTGAATACTATTCAAAAATTAAAATGTTTGGAGAACCAAAATTTTTTTCTTATTTGAGATATTTAGGATTATTCCTTTTCTTCTTGGTTCTCTATTTGTTTTAAAACTTTTAGAAAATCTCAAAAACTTTAAAATCCCATTTAGGATGTTGAAAGTTTTTTTGCTTTGGAATAAATACACAATCTAAGAGAGGCTGGACAAGACCATGTTTGCTTGATTCAGGAGCCAACACCTACCCTACTTGGTATTTCAAAGTCGAACATTTTCCTTGCATGTTTTTCCATCAATTACTTGATATTGATTTGTTTCCAATAACTCTTTATAGGTCTTCATGATAGGCCAAGAATGTATTGACCCCTTGTGATGAATTAACTAATTAATTAGCAAAGTTAATTAATTAATTCAATTTGCATGCAATAAGTGTGGTAGCACAAACAAATTACCAAATAACTAAATGCAGTGGAAAAATAAATTGACACAGTGATTTGTTTATGAATGGGGAAAACCTACACAGCAAAAACCTCACCGAGCAATTTTAAGGTTATCACTCCCGAGAATTCACTATTATCACAACAAGCAGTTACAAGTAAAGGAATCTCAATACCTTATACCAATCTACAGTTGAACTCTTACCCCAATACCCAATTGGACTTATTTTATAGTGACAATCTCTCATTGTAATGCATGGCTCCCAGTACGTGACTAACCAATTCGATGCGCAAATCCCAATACGCGGCTTACTCACCAACTTGAGAAAGATGTTGGCTGCAAAATCCTTCAATTCATCACACGATAAAGATCACGAAACTCCTTTGTTACAAAACCCTACGGTGTATAAACACAGCAGTTTCTTCAAGAGAAAGATGAATTAGGGCAAATTCTATCTCTGGTCACAATTTGCATGAACACAATTTTGCTTCACACTTGCGCAACCTTTGACGGCCCTAAAACAATCCTTATATATGTTTAGGGTTGTGAGAAAAGAAAACTCAAAATGTATTCACGGATTAGATTGAAATTAGTTCTGAAAAACTAAATTTCATAAACCTTGATAGATAGCTTATCTGCCGAGCTAGCTGTCAAGCATCGGGTTTCAGCAACTTTTTAAACCTCGATAGATACTAGCTGTCGAGTTTTAAAATTCAGCACTTCTTCACTTGTTTCTTGGGCATACTTGCATGGCTTTAACACTTAATCTTGAAACCTTGTTTCTTAAAACATTAAACACATCCTAGATCTATCCAATTACAAGTAAAATGCATTTTGTCAAAGGATTAACCAATTCTATATTGACATATGTTCCTAACATTAAATCACATATGTCCTAACACTTCACAAGGTATGATGCTCATCTATAAACTCTGGCATTGGGCTCACTGTAGTGTCCAATGATGGTCCAAGAAACAGTGGTAAGCTTATCCTCCTTACTTTTCGCCATAAAATATATATTTAGTTTTTATAACCAACAAAAAAGTAAAAATAAGGTAAATACGAAAATATATATAAGTTCATGTTAACAGATACCCTTAAGACAACTTTTAATAAACTATATTAGAAAACTTTTGACATCATTTTATGAAAAATATAAAATACTGTCAACAAAATTAATTGTTTTATCATTTTTCCATAAAAATGATTCTAAAAACAATTTCTAAACTAATGCCCTTAAAGCATTCGTTTAATATTTTCCATATATATGGCATAATTGCGCATTGAGAAGAGAGTGATTCTGAACTTATAAAATGTACCTCAATATGGTCAGCAATGATGACAACAATAGAATTAGGTTGAGGATTTACATTAATCCATTTCCCATGATGCTCTAGTTGAAGACCATTAGTTTCACCTGGTAAGAGGAGGACTAGGAGTCCAGGGTCGTAATGAGGAGGCTGACCTAGTTGATTTTCAGAATACAAACGGAGTGGATAATCATTTGCTGAAATAAAGTCATAGCCTGATTCTAGCTTCATTCTTTTCTCTATGTAGCATTCTTCAAATCCCAAGGTTTTAGATATCCCTCTAAGCAATTGGATTCCAACTTCCCTCATTCTTTTGATACATTCTTGTAAAATCTCACTGTAGACAAGAACAAAAAGAATTATGTGGGTCAATGAGTCATGGCTAATGAAAGTAATCATGTGATTAAATCATGTACTTAATCATATTATGATTGAAAACACAAAAGAAAATAGAAATGAAAAATAAAACACAATCACTGAATCACGTATGTTTGAATAATATAATAAAAGTGAATTATTAATATATATATATATATATATATATATATTTGTTCAGTATTACTAAATTAGTCTATATTTGGTAGTAGTTGTTTTCGTTGTTGCTATTATGTACTGGGTGTCTTTTTTTTTTCTTTTTTCTTTTTTTTTTATAGATTACGCATGAATATTTCTATTAATTCATTATTGTATAAAAAGCTGGAATAATACGTTAAAGATTTTTAGCGTTAAAGCTTGGAATTTGTGACAAAATTGACAAACGGGTCTCAATTTAGGGATGAAAATTTTGTTCTACTTCGCTTGACCTGCCCCTCCCCGCTTCACCCTATGCGGGTTTTTCCTAACCCGCAAAAGTGGTGGGGCAGGGATGGAGTGAGATTTTATCCCCGCACTATGGGGCGGGACGGAGTTAGGTTTAGACTTTTTAGATCCAACCCGCATTGATAAAAGTTAAATTGTAAATTTTTTATACCCTAAAACTTTACTATTTAAACAAACATATCATCAGCTTATTTTATTCTACCAAATAAAGATTTCTACCTCTTTTCTTTCTCTAGCAAGGTTGGAAATAAAGTTCCAATTTTAACATTTTCTTTTATCATTATTATAAACAAATTTATATACTATTGAATCATTGATTTTGTATTATGAAATTTTTGTTTTTGTTGTGATATTGTTTTGTTAAAGACTTTAATAATATTATTCAATTTTTGCTAAAAATTTGTTTGATTTGATGGGATAAGTTTATTTTTAATTTCAAGTATATTTTTATTAACGAAATAGATTTTATTAAAAAAAATTGCAATAGTTGTGGGCAAATTAACAAGAATTAGAGTTTTACAGGGTGGGGCAGGGCTTTGCAGGGCCTCAAGGGGCGAAGATGGGGTAAGAAAATTTTCCCCATCATGCGGGGCAAGACGGAGGCAAAAATCCCATCCTTCAAACCCGCTCTGCCCCATTGCCATCCCTTCTCATCTCCATAAAAATACTTTTTAACAAAATTTACAAACGGTTCACTCCATGAAAAGAATCTAGTAAGCTCATTAAGCCTTTTTTTTTTTAATAATTTTTTTAAAGTTTCAACTTATGACGTCCGCTTCTGATGATTATGCTCATTATCATCAAACTAAGACATCAATCGGTTTTTGGTGTAGGCAGTGATTGAACCTCAAATCTCTTACTTAACTATTAGATACTTTATCAATTGAACTAACTAAAACTCACTAAACTGGGTAAGCTCACTAAATTGACTCTAAATAATTAGGTTATTTTTTTATTATTTGACTAAGGCTACATATCGGGTATTATATATATATATATATATATATATATATATAGAGGTTAAGTCTATAGCCGCATTTCATAAAAACGAGGTTATAGGTTAGCTATAGCCGCGTTTTTTCAAATGTGGCTATAGACCTTCGTGTTTTGTAGTGGAGAGAGATGGCGCAAATAGGAGCTTTAGAAGTAAAGAACTAGGAGTAGGTGAGGCAGTGCATAAAGAGAGCCATATGAGACAGAATTTATAGGCACTTATCGTGTTTGGTAGCTTTAGCCTTGTGGTTTGGAATGCTAATAAAAACAAGATTTGTAAATGAGGAAGAGAAGTGAGGCAGCGCATAAAGAGAGCCATATGAGACAGAATTTATATTATAGGCACTTATCATGTTCGGTGGCTTTAGCCTTGTGGTTTGGAATGCTAATAAAAACAAGATTAATTTGTAAACGAGGAAGAGAAGTCCATACATTAGAACGTACAATATTGGCATTTCTTCTTGATGTAGAAAACTGAATGTGTTCCACTAAAAACGAGAATTGAAACTTATGACTCTAGCCCGGTTTGGCTGTTTGGTTGGGGTGATTCATGTGAGATGGAAATTTGGGGGGTGGGGGGAGATTAGTATAGTGGTGGCTCTAAGAATTTCTTCGTGGATGGTTATTAAGATAATTAAATGATATGAAATCTAATAAAAAGAAAACTTCATTATATTGACCAAAAAAAACAGACACACATGTAAATACATAAATTCTTACAATTTCATTTTATGAGTTTTCTTATTTTGAAATTGTTAGTTACATGATAGTCTTATTATCACTGTTGTATGTTACATATCTTATAAAATTTTAGTTCAACAAATTTTTTCTTGAGCTTTTTTTTTTTTTTTAAGAGCCCAATATATTGTTAAGGGGGCCAAAGTTTACGGACAAAATTTGGCTAGAGACTTAGCTGTAAGCTAAGGGTATAGTACAACTTTCACAAAACAAAATAACATAACTACATATTTTAAAAATCTAACATTTGAATTGCATGTTCTTTATGCTCTTAAAACACATATCAAATTTCATGTCAATCTAATGTTATTTACTATTTGATCAAAATAAAAATAACTCCAAACTTTAAGTACCAAAAGTGTACTATAGTCTTATATATTAAGAAAAATTAAATTAGCCATTTAGTTTATTGATCAATGCCACCACATGGTTGTATGTAATTGGACAACCTAAATAATAGCAACTTGAAGATCTATACCTAAGTTTTAAATTTTTAAATAATAGCAGCTGATCACATTCATTACCATATCAACTTGTAAACTTCATATAGGATAACTTGTAATACCTTTAGCATTTTTTTAAAAATAAATTATCGGAAAGTATAGTGTTGATGTGTGGTTTGAATTTAATGTATACCAAGTGCATGCACATGACTTGCACATGGTATCATACTCATTTAAAATGTCGGTTAAGTTGTAGCCAATTTTGAGTGGCATCAATTGCTTCTCCATTTCTGTGCACGACTTCTCCACCAATTGGCTTTTTTGTGGTTCTTCTTTAAGAGATAGACCTACCTAAAATTTGGGCAACACTGCAACACGATTATATGGTTTCATTTAAAAAAAAAAAAAAAGAAGACAAATGTTGCCTAAACATCCAACAATTGCTTCAATATTATCTAACACCAATCCTACTGTAGCTCAACATTCCTCCTCATAATGGAGCAAAGAAATTAATCAGTGTCGCATTGTAGCATTCCATTGAGCATTGGGTAATTCTTATTTGTTGCAAGTTTATTCGCTTAAATATGAGATAAAAAGTGAACTTTTAGTAAATAAGATAGGCTTTTTTTCTTTTCCTTTTTTTTCTGAATAAACCAACTTAATTATTTGCTTAAATATAATTTTTACCTTAACTTTTAGTAAAGAAAAATGTTATATATTTCCACAACATTTTCATAACAAATCCTAAATGATAAATTGTTATTAACTGTTAAATTTTAGTAATGGACTCCAATAACCACTAATAATTTACCACATAAGATTTGTTGTAAAATTATTGTAAAAAATAGTGTGGGTGTAATATTTTTCTCAGGCCACATCCAGGTAAAATGCAAGGCCAAGATAAACTATTTTTTGCTCATGACTGTGTGTGTGTGTATGATCTCCAATGATAACTTGGAAGCTTCATATCAAAGGCAACAAGGACCTTCTCTGAGTCACGAGCAACGATCACCACCCCTTCTAATAGATTCGTAATATGTATCGATATCTGGGCCACGTTTATATGATAAGTTGTGATTGGTAAAATATAAAATGAAACACAAAGAATTGTACAAATGATTTGTACAAATAGGTTGGCCATATCAACATTTTGTAAAAATATTGTAAAATATTTTGTAGCTATAGCATTACTCTTGTGAGGAGAATCTAATGAGCAAAAAAGGACACATAATAGTAGTGGGTCGTTTTTTACTTTGTGTGTTACAAACCATGCATTTTTTTCTTTGGAACCAAATTAATCATTCTAATGATTACAAATAGGATATCTACAACAATTAAGATTCTTTTCTCAAAAAAAAAAAAATTTCTCAAAAAAAATTAAGATTCAATATTTATTTCTTTTAAAAACAATTTAATATTTATTATGACCGCAAAGTTTTCAAGACAAGGTACATAGGTAATTCTTATTTATCTCATAAGAGCATCACACGTACAGAACAAGAAAATAGAAAATAACATTAACACAAATCACCAAACATAATTTGCATGCAAATTCAGCTTGCAAGGCTTATTAGGCAAACGGATTATCTCCAAGGAGCTACGTGATCTAGGAACCAACACGTAGTCTTTCAAAGTCGAACATTCTTCAAGCATGATTTTACATCAATTTCGTGGTACTGATTTGCTTCCAATAACTCTTTATAAGTCTTCACAAGGTATGCTGGGGGGTGATGCTCGTCTACACACTCTGGCAGAGGGCTCACCATAGTATCCAATGATGGTCCAATAAACAGTGGTAAGCTTATCCTCCTTACATCGTTGTTTAGCACCACTCGATGGAAGACACTCTTATACTTCCCATTAGTTAGAATCTGTCATAAGTTCATAACATATATAATATGGGATATTGGGATTAACAAAATATATATATATATATATATCTATATTTATAGGTAAAAAGGTTAACAATAATTTTTGTGCAATAGTAAAAATAGCAAAATGTCCAATTTAGAAACGCAACAAAATATTTTAGCTAAGGATTGTTTATTATGTGAGTTTTTATAAATTGAAAATGCGATTTTAAGTCACGTTTTTAGTTTTAAAAACATAAGTTTGTGTAACGTATTATGTATAATAACTATTACCCTTTTTAGTTTTACTAACTGTAAAAAGTAGAAATGAGGTAAATAAGAAAATGAGACACGGTTTTGCATGGAGAAGAGGGTAATTGTGAACTTAATTGTACCTCAATTTGGTCAGCAATGCTGACAACAATCGAATTAGGCTGAGGATTTGCATTAATCCATTTCCCATGATGCTCAAGCTGAAGACCATTACTTAAACCTGGTAGGAGAAGGATTAGGAGCCCAGGGTCATAATGAGGAGCCTGACCTAATTGATTTTCAGAATACGGACGGAGTGGATAATCATTTGGTGTAATAAAGTCGCAGCCTGATTCTAGCTTCATTCTCTTCTCTATGTAGCAATCTTCAAACCCCAAGGTTGTTGATATCCCTCTAAGTAATTGGATTCCCACTTCTCTCAATCTTTTGATACACTCTTGCAAGACCTCACTGTAGGCAAGAAGAAAAAGACTTCATGGGTTAATGAGTCACTGATAATGAAAGCAATCATGTAATTGAATCATGTGTACTTAATTATTGATCATATATATGTGATTCAAGACACAGAAGAAAAAGAAATGAAAAATAAAAAAACACAATCACAGATGATTGAATCACGCATGTACATAATCTATATTACAATCAAAGTGGATCATTATTCTGTGTCTTATTTATAGAAATATTGTTTTCTTTCGTTTAAACGACAAAATTTTCATCTAAATCTGTTTTGGATGAACCTCCTCCAACTAATCATGTGACTATTTAGGTAATTCTCAATATATATCTTAATAATCATATTGTTTTAATCTTCATGTGGTGAAATTGAATTTTCCTCCAAAATAGTTTGGAGAAAATTTTTGTCCATATTAGTGCTTTATTCTACGTTATTAGTTTTCGTATTCCTATTATGTGGGATGTAAATGATTTTTCCTAATTTATATGTAGCTACAATCACGCAGTAATTCTTTCTTCCGATCTTATTAATACATATGCATGGATAAAAAAAAAAAATATATATATATATATATATATATATTACATTTTACATTTTCATACTTGAATCTAATTAATTCACTTATTAGACAACAAATTAATATATTTGTTATTCTTAATCTTCTTATTAATATCATTACTCTCTCTCTCTCTCTCTCTCTCTCTCTCTCAAAATGGTTAGGTCTATATTGGGTGTAATTTTAAAAAATACGCATGAACATTTTTATTAATTCAATTTTTTATATTAAAAGTTGGAACAATTCACTAAAGAGATTTTGCACTAAAGCTTGGAATTAGTAGGTTTAAAGCTAGTTTTCAGCTTTAAAGGGAGAGGGGAGAGGGGAGTGGAGAGAGGGAAAAAATGCTATTTAACAAAATGAAAAAATGGGTGGTAAATTTTTCGAATGCGATATTAAGCACACCTTACTTGATAATTACAAAATACCTTGAAATTGTTACACCTGTTTGGTAAACAAATTAATAAAAGAACTATTTTTTATATAAAAAAATTGCTTACAAAAAAAATAAGAGAAGGGGATTTGAACTCTAAGTTTTCTTCATGAAGAGAATTGGGTAAAGCTAGCTATTAAGTTGTAAACTTTAGATAATATATAAATTTAAATATTTTATTTTATAAATATTTTCTTATTCTAGAATATGAATGATTCAAGTAACGACCAATATATTTTATTATTATTTAAAAAAAAAAAAAAAAAAGATATATGAGCATTTTTTAAATTTCAAAATTTTTATGAAAAAGTTGAATAAGTCTTAATAGAATTTCAAGCAAAATCATTAAAACTTGTGCTTTTAGAATTGGCCCCAGACAAGGACGGAACTATTAAGGGACAAACGAAGGCCGTGATCCCCTGTTTTAATAATAACTAGTTTGGATTGCACGTGCAAGGCACGTGTCGCCATTTTAGTGAGAAAATTAAGATATAATTTTTTTTTGGAAGAAGTACAAAGTTATGTATTTAAATTTAGAATAGCTATTTAACATATAAATATCTATTTACTATGACAATTTCTTAAAACCTATTTGCTAAATGTAATATCTACTCACTAAAAAATTCTACTAAGAATGATAATAAATGTCATTATCTTTTAACAATAAACAACTAAGTTTTGATAAAACATTGTCACAATATATAGATTTTCACAATGAATGATAATATATACTACAATTTAAACTCTTAATCAAATGAAATACCTGCAATCGTCTACAATGAAGATTTTGTTATCCATATTTTTTTTCTTTATTATCATATTTTATGAGCATAACTACTATGATGTTTAACTTACTTAATTTTTAATACAAAAACCCCTTTTAAGCAAGAAAATAAATTAAAAAATAACAAGATAACAAAAGACATATGCCATCAAAGTTTTTATTAAATAAAATTATAAGTATAGATGATTTAAACTTAATAAATTAGTGTTTTCTAGGTATATAACAAATAGAACATCATATATCACCATTCTCACTTTCCAGACATGACTACCACATAAAATTCAAAATACAAGAATAAAACTTTTAGGATATTAAAATTTAGTGGGGTGTATTTTATACATTGCACAATTGAATATTCTAGAAATTAGAAAATTTCGTTAGGGTTTATCTAAGAGTGTAATAGTAGGGGCATATCCTCCTTTACAAAATATAAAGGAGGAAAATTTTCAACTTTAGTTTAAGGAATGAATGAAACTACCCCAAACATAAAGGGTGAAAGTGCTTTTTTACCTCGTTTTTGTGTGTAAAACTCTATGTGTGTGCGCACACGTGTGTGTTTTTAAACATTAAACAATGTGTTAAAAAAAAATGCAGCCCATGAAAACTATGTATAAAACAATGAATTTTGGTTCAACAAATTGACTAATCCAAAAAAAAAAAAAAAAAGTCTAGCAATACAACAAAATTTCACGATATTTTTACAATACTTTTATTTTTATCTATGATGTATCCTAGTCTAATATTTTATTATTTTATTTTCGAGTTATACTATGTTTGTAATATTTTTACAATAAATCTTAGCTGATAAATTGTTATTAGTTCTAAACTGTGCATTAAAAAAAAAAAACAAGCCAATTGAAGAAAATTGTGCTTGAAACAATGAATTTTGGCTCAAAAGATTTTACTAAACCAAAAAAGAAGCCTAGAAACACAACAAAATATCACAACATTTTCACAATATCTTTTTCTCCAACTGTGGTAGGTCTCGATCTGGTATTTTATTTTTTTATGTCCATAATATTTTCACAACAAATCTTAGGTGACAAATTGCTATTGGTTTTAAATTGGAACCACCACTTTAAATTGTGTATTAAAAACAAAAATAAAAAGACAGCACAAGAAAATTGTGCGTGAAATAATAAATTTTGACTTGCCCAATTTGACTAAAATAAAAAAGAATTCCAGAAACACAAAAAAAAAAAATCATAATATTTTATATTTTATTATTTTATTTTAGAAAAATGTTACCTCTACAACATTTTCACAACAATTTTTTGTTGAAAAAATGTTACTGGTTTTAAACTGGGCCCATTACTAATATCATTTTTTTATCCATCAATAATATCTTGCCACTTAGGATTTGTTTTGAAATTATTGTAAAAATGTTGTGAACTTTGTATTTCTTTTTATTTTATTTTATTTTGATCTATAAGGAACTGAATTCTCAACAATTGTAAAAATATTATGACAACAACAAGATATTATAACATTTTCACAATACATATATTTTCAATTGTAGTTGGTCCCAATCTCTTATTTTATTATTTTATTTTAAATAATAAAGAATTAACACCTTAATAATTGTAAAAATATTGTATTATTGAGAAAATATTGTGAGAATATTTTGAGTCAATACGGAATATTGTGTTGGCACATATAAATATTTAAGAGAAAAAAAACAAAAAGAGCATAAACCAAAAGACCAGCATACTGTTAAAAAAAAAAAAAAAAAACCAACTCAAGAAAAAACGGTTAGTTTTACCTCACTAAGTTGAATAAACCAAAGACTACTATAGATGGAGACATTGGCTCTTATTATATAGTTAATAGATATATAGTTGAATCTTTTTACATTATATATATAGTTATTAATTATAATTTAAAGTTAAGTATTCAAAATTTAAATCTAATTCCTTCTAAAAAATTAAGTTGGTCTTAAGTGATTTAAAAAAAATGAAAGTAGGCAACTCACCCCATCTATAGCCGCTTCTTTTAAAATAAATAAATAAATACTTCAACTCAAGTTATGCTACCAAATTGAATGAATCAAACACCTCAAAAAGTATGGCCAACTTGCGCACAATCCACCAGTACCTCAATGTTACCATTGCTACCTACAGCATCAATTGGGACAAAGTCTCTCTCTCTCTCTCAAAAAGGAAAAATACTGATCATATTAAAATTCTGAGACTATAAAATACTTCGGGATTAGAATGTTAAAAGTGTTTTTTTTTTCCCCCTAGTTAATTTACTAATTTAGGTTTTTTTTTTTTTTTTTTTTTTTTTTTTTTTTTTGTGATAGGATTTACTAATTTAAGTTATAAAAATATAATGTTAAAAGTAAATAAAATATAGGCTAATTATATCTATATGTTTGCTTGCTTATACAACTAAGATAATGGAGAACAAATCTGATAAATCATCTCTTTCTCTCTAAAACTGAGTAATTTCAATAAAGTTGAATTGAAATTTGAAAGTGCTATTTTTTGTCAAAACTTTTGGTTTTTATATGTTCTTAGAAATTTATATATCATTGTTACCATCATCAATTCTTCAAAAAACATTTCTCAAACCTTTTTATTTATTTATGGAAACATTACTTTGTTTGTGTAGAAGAATTTAGGGTAGACTCTAAACTCTGAAGTCAAGGTAAATTACTCTGCAATCATCTTCATTCCTTGCTAAACGAAACACTGAACTAGTGTTTTTAGCTGAATCTTGCTCAATGCTTTCTGTCTCTTTTTTTCTTTTTTCGAAGTAAAGACAAAGAAAAAGAAATATGGAAGAGGAAAGCGGGGTGTGGTTTAAGAAGATTACGTTAAACCCGTAGGTTTGGTAGGGCAATGAAAGGTAGGATGTACGGCCATCTTGATGAACTCTGAGCTGACTAAGTCACTGTCCCGTTTGCCCCAGCGGACCCTATCCATTGGATCATTTGACTTATACTCTTTCTTCTCCTCCTCATTCAGATCAAAGAATTTGGCTAATGCTTCGTACACTCTACTTATCAAGCTATCCGACATTCCATGATTAATCACCTGCCAAAATATCAAGTTGACTAGTCATGCTCATGCAAAAAAAGAACGTGAAGTAATAATATTGGAGCTTTGTCGATCCCATCTATAAAGATAAAATAATAAACTGTTATGAAGTCTAGAATTACAAGAAGTTAACCTACACAATATTCATCACATAAAGTTGACATATTACAGAAAAAGGTAATTACCTTTTTCTGTAATATCACATAAATTTGTATTATAATACAAATTTATGTGATAATAAATGTAATTATTATTACTTCAATTAGATGATAACTTTGTGTTTTGATTTTTTTTCTTTTTTTTGTAATCGGTGATATATTAGTTTATAAGATTTAAGTAATAGAATTTGTAATATTCTTAATATTACTTAAATAGAAATGATGTTACTCTAATGATAAACTTAAATGAACTTTAATCATGTTAGTCCAATAACAATTATTAAAAAATTATGAAAAATATTGTATCCCTAATCTTACACATTTATTTTTCATACCATAAAAGAACCGTACTCTAGGCACGCATTTTGGAGGTCTTGCATGGTTTTAGACCGTTGATTATGGTCATCAGATGTGAGCATTGAGTAGTCTATGATGGGAATGGGATCATCTACTCCTGAGAATGAGCCATCAGCGTTTATGGAGGAGCCATTTGAGTCAACCTGCACTACAAAAAAAAGGTTCTATGGCCGCGTTTTTAAAACGCGGCTATATGTCAAAAAAACGTGGCTATAGCCTATAGCCGCGTTTTTTTAGGCCGCGCTTTCTAATGTGGCCTAAAACATGTGACTATAGGACTGACAGTCCTATGGCCGCACTTTTTAACCGCGGCCCAAGACCAAGTCCTATAGCCCCGTTTAAAACGCGGCCTAAGGGTCTGGTCTTAGGCCGCGTTTTAAACGCGGCCTAAGGTTGTGGTCTTGGGCTGCGTTTTAAACGCAGCCTAAGGTTTAACCTTAGGCCACATTTAAAACGCGGCCTAAGACCAGACCCTTAGGCCGCATTTAAAAAGTGCGGCCTAAGACCCCTGAATTCCTGTTAGGAATTTGTCTATAGCCGCGTTTTAAAAACGCGGCTATAGTTTTTTTTTTTTTTTTTTTCCTTTTTATTTCCTTTTTCTGGGCAGATGAGTTTTACAAATTTGCTTATGTTTTACAAACCTGTCACACATACAAAAAATTCCAGCTTGTTGCATGCATAGTAATATCTCTTGCAATTAACTCACAGTGCACTTTAGATAAAATTTGTGGTGAGGACTATAAAATTTGACATGCCAAGTTTCTTGATTAGTATCTAGTCCATCCTACATGGCAGATGTTAGGCATATATTTTGCTACAACATAGTGTACAAATGCATAATTAAGATTTTGATAAATAGGTTGAAAGGTATAGTGGTAGCACTACTATGGAAATTTTCATCATTCAAACAAGAGGGAATGATGACATCTAAGTAAAGTGAAGCCATGATTTGCAGCTTACAAAAGGCTTATAAAAGTGAAGTCATATTTTTTTTCCTTAGCATATTCAAATATAGTCAACTAATTGACAAGAAAGAGCAACTGTTCCTTCATTTAACCAAACTCTTATATCTTTTATTAATAACAATGAGTTACAAAACAACAACTGCAATATAATGTTTATACTGACAGGGACAAAAGCTTTATTAACTGATATATGACATTGATTATGAGCTAAATATAAAGAATGAGAAAACAAAATTTGAAGGCAATACCTAAGTGCTAATGAAGTTTTGGATCTATAACTTGAGTAATTGCAGCCAAATTACTAAGTTGTGCCTCCACTCCAACGGAGCTATCAGTGCATTTGAAATTTCCTCGCTATAATTTTAAAACAAGAACACATACTGTAAGGAACTGGAATTAAAATTAGAAACAAAAACAATATGTTAACAGATTATATAGAATGGAACATAGTGTGGTTACTTGTAAACAGAGAATATTTAACTTAAGTACACTACTTAAAGTGAAATAATATGGCCTACAAATTTTTCCACCCAAAGCAAGCCATTTTGCATAGTAGGAGATATCTAAATAATAACTAAAGTACACTACTTAAAGTGAAATATTATGACCACAAAAAAATTGTATGGGGCAAAAAAGTACCAATCTGCACATCAACCGTTCAAAGCACCAAAATGCATCTGCTTCAAAACCCAAGAAGAATTATCATGGGGGAGCAGAGGTCACTCATTCCTGCTCAGTATTGTCATAAAGTTTAGATAGAAGATCCAATATTGAGTTGCAATAATTATGTAAATTTTTGTTACCTCTTGCTATGCAAGGAATGTAAATGAGAAGAATTTCAATGAAATATATATATTTAGAAAAGAATAATATATATATATATAATACAATTGAATAATATTAACACTTGAGGGTTACTACTAATTTAAAGGCAAATAATCCATTTTTTATGAATAGTAGGCTTATCTGGGCGCTACAAATTAAAATATAAACTCATTCCCCTAGGGTTTACACTTTTACATAAGAAGGACATGAGGGCCTAAGGCAATGGCATTGTAAAACTAATGGATATTGGATGGTCCATGATGAATATTTAATTAATTAACTAGAAGATAAGCTAGATTGAATGAAATATAAAAATATTTCTATTTCCCTAAATATTCCCAAGTCACCACATCAAAATTAATGTATATATTCCAATGTCACTATCCAATTTTTTTTCCTAGAGTCTTAAAAAACATTTTACATGTGGAGGACCAGTAGTCGGATTTTTGTAAATAAAACATAAATCCAATGAAAAAGAAAGAAAGGTAAAATATTAAGTTGGATTTTTTGTAAATTTAATTTTTTTTCCTAGGGACAAAAAATGAGTTTAGTAAAACGCAGGAAATAGGTTTCTTCCATTTTTGTATATATCATTGAGACTAACTCGCAGATCAAAATTGTTGAAATAAATTTATTAACAATATGGATGAACAATCATTTGAATTTGTTTGAATTAATAAGCCCAGTGATTAGTTTTATTCATTAAAAGTTGGGTAATAGTCCATCTTCAATGAGCTATGGAGGTGGTCAAACCCAAGTTTGGCCCCATTTGAGATATAGGCCTAAAGTTATCAGACCAGGAACAGCCCAATGTGCATAAAATGCTATTAAGTTCTTGGGCCTTAGGAGAGATTTGATGGGAACTGGGCCTAAAGTAAATGACACCAAATAAGCTAGTTTCCATTGACCATTAGGCTCTGTGATTATATTACGTGGTTCTTTTGGAAACTAGCTAGTAATACTAATGCAATTTCAAAATGTTAAAATAGCTGACCAGTTCTAAGATCATGTATATCCTGACCTCCTTCTCAAAAAAAAAAAAAAAAAAAAAAAATTGTATATCCTGACCTCGAAAGAATAGAATGTACATTCAAATGATCGTGTATATCGTGTGCCAAGTGCCAACCAGTAGATGCATTCAATGCATTAACCAAACACAAAGATACAGAGACAGAGAATTAGAGAGAGAAACAAAGAATTACTAATTACTAATTACTTTACCTGGCCATTTCCTCCAATGGTGCAGGTCCAAGATAGTACTTGTTTGATTCTTTGTCTGGAGTGGATGTGAAACTGCAAAAATAAAAGAAAGGTTCCGTTAGGAATATTCCACTAAACATACCATATCTAAATGCACCATATGATGCCATTATATCATTTATAGGTAGGGAGAGAAACCATTTTTTTTCGGATTGATGAAGAAAACCATTGCAGATTCCATCCATTAATATTTTTTTCCCACAAAAGAAAGATATGACAATTAGAGCACATAACAAGACAACTTACACTATAACTCCTGTTAAAGCAGCCTGCAAGGAATCTTCTTCCTGGAGTGTAGACACCACACATATAGGAAATAAGAAATAAATAAAAAACAAGAATGAACAAAACATACAGGCATGGAAAACAAGAAAAGATGACAATGACAACTCTAGCCAAGAGACAACGGTTGTAAATCACATCAAAATCTTACCTTGTAGAAGTTTACAACTGTCTTTTGATCATATTCACATTCCCTCCATTCCAAATACTGCATTTAAGTAAGGAAAGAGTTTCTTTCCTGGACGTTTCTCCTTCCATGCATGCAATATTTTCTACTGGTAGGTTATGGGGTTTAAGGCATTGTCCTTCTTTTGTCTCCTTTGTGTAGTATAGGTTTGTCCTTTATGTTTTCTATATTCCAACAGTTATGGCCTATTTGGAAATTTAGAGAGGGATGAGAGTAGAGGGGAGTAGAGTGGAATAGTTATCATCTACCTTGTTTGGATGTTTTTAAAATTAGTAAGGGGGAAGTGAGTAATTAACTCATTCCTCTTATTTGGATGTTTTAAAAATTAGGAGAGAGAAGAGAGGAAATAATTTAAATAAACAAATTTACCCTTATTTGAAAATCGACTTGCAACATTGGTTTATAATTAATTTGTTAGATTAAATAATTATGACTATAGCATGCAATATATTTTTTTGATAATTTTTTTTTCTAATGTGAATTAAATAATCAACATTGGTCTATGATTAAATATTTTTTTCTGCTTTTTTATTATACTAAAAAAACCATCCTTAATTGATAATAATTAAAATAAGAAAAAAATGTTTGGTTTGTTTGTTTATTGAAAAAATCAACAAAATTTTGAATTTTGAGTGTTTCTTTCATTTATTATTATTATTTTTAATATTTTTTATTTCGTTTAGTACGTGAATTTAATTTTTTGAGGATTCGGAAAAGAATTGAGACCAAAAAAGTTAGGGAGAGTGACTCTATGAATTAACTCAAAAAATAAGATCCTACTATGTAATTTAAATTCAAGTGTTTGCCCACTTACCATTCAGAAAAGAAAGTAACTCAAAATTCTCAAGAGAATATCCCTGCTAAATATTGAGCAATAGTGCAAAAATTTCAACCAAAACAAATGACAATAATTTTTCAAAAAAATGTAGAATTTCACACATTGGAACATTTTTTTTTTCATGACCATATTTATCCGTTTAGGAACCAATGCCACTTTGAATCATGACATGAGATACTGGAATATGCCAAACATAGAGCACATTGAGAAAGCCTTGTCCATCTCATTAATAAAGCAAATTTTTTTTTTTTTTTAATAGAACAGGGTCTAAAACTTTCAATAAAAAATATCAAAATTCAAGTGATCCAGCAACTAAGGCAAGTCCAAACCAGGCCAAAAAAGAAAGCCTAAGCATTTACAAACAAGATTAAACCAGGGGCTGAAATTCCTGTACAATAACAAGACAATTTAAGCTAGCACCTATACCAGTAAACAATATTTAAATTGCCACTATCACAGTGAATGAAGTTTATTAAAATTATACTAAAAAAACTGGAATTGCTATGGTAGTGCTGCTCTAACACAATATAGAGGAATAATTCATTTTGCATACTAAAGAGGAAAGTCTCACACAAACCTCACAAGAAGAAACACATTCTCAAGTCACAATCAAAACTCATTCAATTAGTTTATCCCAAGCAAATTAAATGTATCATATACAAAAAGATAAGTCCATAAAAAGAAAATTAAATAATAAAACAATTCTAATGAGAATCAACCCATTAAAACAAAGACATAGTTCTAAATCCACCAGAAGCATTTGTCTACAATTATTAAATTTAGAATAACATCAAGTTGGGTTGGATGTATAATCCCTCCACATATCAGTTGCTATTGAGTTTCTTAAAATCTCTCCTTGGGTAGCATCATCATTATTTCTCTCTCTTTGTGCACCAAGCTGTTCATGGGGTTCAGGATTGTTTAAAATTTCTTCGTCCACCTCATGAAGAATTCTATCATCCGAATCTGCACCAATCAAGTAATTGTGCAAAATGCAACATGCTAAAATTATTTTTTTCTAGGTTGGAACTCCGTAAGACGGCTCATTTGAGCTTGCTGTCAAATTGTGACCACATTGTTAGTAACTCTTTGAAACTTTAAAATTCTAGTCCACATGACTTGGATAAGAAAGAATCTCGTGGAAATTAATGTATATTTGGAAACAAAACCTAAGCCAGGAATGGAAGTTTTAACACTGAGGTTGTTCAGAATTTGAAACATTTCCTGGACATTTGAGATGCTTCCAACTACAAAACGAAACAGCAACAAGAAACAATGCAATGAAGGGATACTTAGAAATTTTAAACATTTTGAAAAGTAAATAACAAAAATTGGTAGTAATGCAGTCTTAAACATTTCCTGGAAGCTGAAGACATTTTGGACCACAAAACAAAACAAAAAAACAAGTGATTGAATGGAACCATATACAAAGTATTGGCAATTACCTTAATGCCCTTACGGCAGTGACCCAGCTACCCTCACTTGTTGGAATGAGACCAAGACAAACACAATCAGCAACACCCTGCATGCAGAAAATCAAAAGGAGTCAATCAGAGCAGTCCATCTTCTTATACATTAATGCATGTTTTCATGATAAACTTTTCCTTTTGGACCAGTGTAAAATATCAGTCACTACAACACATGCTTTCACAAAAATAGGACAATAAAATAGCAACCTAGGATATCAAACTACAAAGTAGACTCATAAAGCAGTGCACAAGTACTACCACTCTTAAGTTGCATCGACATTTTCAGAAGCAAAATGTACACATCCCAAAAAATCGGTTAAACCTATTCATATCAACCCAATTGGAATCACAACTTTAGTTACCACCCAACATAGCATGACCAAAATTATAGGATCTCCATACCATTACAAACAGAACCACCCTATACTCCAATACACACTATCACAGCACATCGAAACATATAAACCTTAAACCATTGTCTTCTGGGTAAAAAGAAGACAATCATCTATAATACTATTGTTCAAACAGGATTGAGCTATTTTCTTTTAATATTACTTCAGCAATTAAAAATTTCAACAAAATATAAACAACCCAGAAAATCTTTAATAGATTCAAAGCCTCTTAGCTACTTAAACCATATGTTTCAATTGGTTTGCTTAAGCTGATTTCAAATCAAATATTTTCAAAAAAACGATATAATAATATCCAAACAGGAAAAAATCATCAGATTCAAGCTAAACCAGCATATGGGTAAGCATAATAACATCATATAAACAACAAACAAACAAAAAGAATTCTCCTATATTATTTTCTCAACAACCAAACAACAGGGAAAAATGAAAGCAAAAACGATTTAAAGCTAAAAGCTAACAGTTTTCTCAAAACCCAAATGCCAAAAACATAAATTAGATCCATTTTCCAGTTCAAACTTGAACATCACAAAGCTGAGAGAGTACCATTTTCGTTGGGGCTTAGGAGGAGCCAAATCAGAAACCCATTCACAAAAAAACAAGAAATTACCCAAATCAAAAACCCATTCACAAAAAATAAGAAATTACCCAATAAAAATAAACAAGAAACACAAATCCATATATAGCTATAATATACAAATTTATGCAAGTTCACAATCTAGACTCACTCAAGCACTTTATCAGACATGTTATGAGCAATACTTTGAAACTTTAAAATTTAAGAAAAAAAAAAAAGCAATCAGATCCAAAACCCACCCACAAATAACATGTTATTACCCCTTAAAATCACAATTAATAAGAAATTACCCAATAAAATCACAATTTTAAGAACATAGTTATTTGATCCAACTCAAAAGAAACCCATGAAACAAAAAGAAAAACAGAGTTTACCTCTAAAAGAAAAACTCTGAAAGAAAAACCCAGGCGTGAGAGACGATTGATTGTGAAGAAGTTGTGTGAGAGAGAGACAACGTGAAGTGTGGAAGAAATCGTGTAAGAGAGAGGCAAAGGAGTCTTTAAGGCTGAAAGAGTTGAAAGAAATTTGAGACTAAAGAGAGAAATAACGTGAATAATAACGTGAATTTATTTTATATAATCGGTTTATAATTTTGTTAATTTGGAAAGGGTAAATTGGGGAATTCATTTGGTTAATAATTTATCTACTCTACTTTCCCTCTAAATCTCTTCAATTTGGGGGAATTAAAAATGAGGAGATATAGATAGTTGAAACCCCTCCAAATCCCTCCAAACCCCTCCCCCTCCTTCCTTAAAAAACTTCCAAATAAGGTAATTTAATTACTCTCCCTCCCTCTACTCTACTCCCCCTTATTTTTTAAACATCCAAACAGGCCATAAGAGTAGCAAAAAGAGTAGATTTTCTCTAGTTTTTGGTTATTTGTGTGGAAGATCTTTTGGTGTATTTAGATTTTGAGTTTTTGAGTGAGTATTATTTGGGAAAATTAAAGGGAACAATGGAAGAAGAAGAATCAGAGAAGACTTAAGAGGCATAATGAATTTTTTTTTTATTTTTTTTTTATACGTGATATTTTCTCCAGCTCAAAGAATTTGCTGAAGGGTATATAACAAGCAAATTGCCCCTAAGATACAATCAAATATAGATTCTGTAGATAGCAATTTTAGAATTCTATTTTTTCTTCCTTTAAATGAGTGCAATATTCTATAATTTTTTTCTTTAAGAAAGGCATAGATTATATTAAGAAAGAATTGCAGGTGGAGCTTGTTCCCATCTTTGTTAGAGCGTCCGCACAGCGACTAGCTTCTCTATAGCAGTGCTATATTTTCCACTGGGATTTGAACCTCAGCAACTCCTTGCAAACATCAAATCAAAGATGGACAGGTCACCGTTGGTGGTGTTATCTCATAAGATTAACCACTAGAGAATTAGCGTCAACCTCTATCTCCACAACTAAGGACTAAGACCCATAGTTTTTTTTTTTTTTTTAATGTGAAAATTCTTCGTTAAACTGAAATTAGAGTACAACAAAGATTGAAAGCAAATACACAGAGACTAGGTACAATCAAGATGGAGGAGGTGTTGGACTATCGGAGGAGCACACCCCTTCCAAGTTGGAGGAGGTGTTGGGCCATTACTTCTGGCATAATGAGCAAGTTCATGCTAAGGCCCATAATTTAGCTATAAGACTTTGATGGGCCAATTGACCCATGGAAAAGCCATTGATCCAGTCCCCAGTCCAATCCCTTATAACTCCACTCCCCGCAGCATAGTGTTGAGTTTGTCTATTTTTACGACTTAAAAAATATATATATATGACATGGCAAGATTTTAATAGAATGATTAAATATAAAATAGAATTCAAAATCAATTGAAAAATACTTATTAACTAGTATTATACCCATGCGATGCATGGCTTAATAAAAAAATTATATATAATTTTTTTTTAATTTTTGATAATATAATTAAATTTGATAACAAATAAAATAGTAAAAATATTTTAAAAATTATGGCAAGATTTTAATTTCTAAAATCTCTTGGTAGTAAAATTGTAAGTTTTATATTATGGCAAGTTTTATATATGGCACTTAAAAATCTTTCCATTATACTTGCTAACATGTAGAGTAGTAGAAGTGCTAACCATATATAAATTTCTTGCATATATAACCAAAAACAAATTCCATAAATTACAAAAATATAAGTATTTAGAGTTTTGTGTGGGCCTGTCAATCAGCGGGCCCATTAAGGTCAGGATCGTTGGGCTTGTGGCCCATCCGAGGATGTGCATCCTTCCGAGGAGGCCATGTCAGGTCACAAGGTAATTGCCGAAGGGGGGGGATGGTCAATATAACGAAGGTAGAGTTCTATGTTTGTCCGAGGAAGCTATATTCCTCGGCAGTACGTGTCCGAGGACGAACAGGGCGCACCCTTATTACAACCAGACCCCAAAATTACGTCACTACTGAAGATAAGGATAACAGACTACGGGTCTAAGAGAAAAGGAAAACAAATATCTGTAACTACAGCTGCCTCCGCATTAACTACTTCTCAACCAACTCTCTGGCCGCATTAATGTGGAGGTGATACCTGAACAGTAGGGAGGCAGCCTTACAGCTGCCCACAGGAAGTTACAGGAGGCGCTAGATGGGACAGAAAGAAACCCTCCGAACCCAACCTACACGTGTGCGGTGAGGATGGAGTACAAAGGGTGGTATATAAACTGAAAGAGGAACACGAAGGAGGGGATCGGAAGATAACAAAGAGAAAAAGAACGAAAAGAGAGAAAGGAACTGTATCGATCAAGAAAAACCAAAGGATCTCGTGGTGCCAGTTTTTAGCTTAAAACCGAGAGGTTAACCAAGTTCTTTACACCCACGCTCTACAAATCATATTGTGATGGCCTATTTACGTGCGAACCCAGTATCGTTCTTGGGTCGCTCTAAATCGTGTCCTTACAATTGGCGCCGTCTGTGGGAAGAGCTTGTGTTAACTTAAGCGACTTCCGATGCAGCGTTTCTGATGGAGGAAGTGGGTCCACATCACTCCGCGACGGGACCACGTCAGGAGAATGCCAACTTGCATCAAGCAGAGTCAAGGGACTCCCAGCATGGTGATCCTCGAAGGAGCCCCGAACGGAGAGAAGGCCAGGAAGGGAGTGTACGCACAACTCATACCACCAGGAACCATTCTCGGGGGAAGAGTCACGTCTCCCACGCGACGTGAGATTGCAGATTTAAAGAGAGAGTTGCGCCATGCACGGCGGGAACGCTCCCCACCTTGCTCCGAACCATCGTCTGAGGAATCGGATGGAGCTAGTTATAGGCGGAGATCGAGAACCCCGCCAAGCGAGACTTTCTCTTATGAAGAAGAACACCGCCATCGACGTAAGCGTAGAAGTCCAACTAATAGGGGCTTGGGAAATGATGCTATGAACAAGGCTTTGAGTCAGATTTCGAAGTCGCCCTTTACGAGAAGCATAGACGATGCGACTCATCCTCGGCGATTTAATCAGCCTACGTTCTCCCTGTATGATGGCCATTCAAATCCGGTGGAACATGTAAGCTATTACAGCCAGAAGATGGCTATTCACTCCAGGGACGAGGCTTTGATGTGCAAAGTTTTTCCATCGAGCTTGGGTCCGACGGCGATGAGGTGGTTTAACGGCTTAAGGGCCAATTCTGTTGGATCTTTCAAAACGCTGACTCGCGCTTTTGGTGCTCGCTTTATTACATGCAGCAGAACTCCTCAGCCTCTGGGGTCCTTGTTGACTCTGTCCATGCGAGAGGGCGAGACTCTCAAGCATTACTCGGACAGGTATTGGGAGATGTTCAACGAAATAGAAGGAAAGAATGATGTTGTGGCTATAACCACTTTCAAAGCTGGTCTCCCAGCTGATCACGATTTGAGGAAATCTCTGACGGGTAAACCTGTCACCAGTGTGCGCCAACTGATGGACAGAATAAATAACTACAGAAGGGTAGAGGAAGATCAACTTCAGGGAAAAGGAAAGGCCAAGGTAATCCCCCAGGAGAGGAGGGATTTCAGGTCGGACCGTTATAATAATAGCCGACCACGGAGGGATTTTGTTGGGCAGTCAGGTTCGGCGGACGCCCAGGTCGTTAATGCAGTTTTTCGAGAGCCAGTTCAGCAGGTTTTGGAGAAGATAAAGAACGAGTCATTCTTCAAATGGCCGAACAAGATGGCAGGAGAGCCTATGAAATGTAACCCGAATCTGTATTGCCATTATCATCAGGATTATGGGCACACGACGAATAACTGCAGGAATTTATGGGACCATTTGGAACAGCTGGTCCACGAAGGGAAATTAAAACAACTCTTGCATCACTCCAGTGGAAGGGCGAGCCAAGCAGGTTCAGAGGTGCGCGGGGACGCTTCATCCAGACTCCCACTAGGCACGATTAACGTTATCTTTGCGGCCCCGGGAAGGACTGGATCTTGCCCCGCTAGAGTGTTGTCAGTGTCCCGATCCCCGGCCGAGGATCATTCCCAAGCTTTAAAGAGGGCCAGGACGCGTGTCCCCCTGATTCTAGGCTTTTCAGATGAGGATATGGTTGGGACCATTCAGCCCCATGAGGACGCTTTGGTGGTAACGTTAAGGATTGGCGGGTACGATGTCAGAAGGGTAATGGTTGATCAGGGTAGCGCTGTGGATGTGATGTATCCGGACTTATACAAGGGGCTAGGTTTGAAGCCAGAGGACTTAACAACCTACAACTCTCCTCTGGTAAGTTTTGAGGGAAGGTTGGTCACTCCCAAGGGACTAATCAGGCTGCCCGTGCAGTCAGGTTCGGATGTGGTGGAAGTGGACTTTATTGTTGTAGATGTTTTTTCTCCGTATACGGCTATTATGGGCAGACCTTGGCTGCACACCCTTAAAGCGGTCTCGTCTACTCTGCATCAGAAGGTTAAGTACCCATCCGGAGACCAAGTGTTGGAAATAATAGGGAATCAGGCGGCTACTCGGCAATGCCTTGTCGCGGCCATACAGCATCGGCCAGAAGCAGAAACCTCGGCTACTGCCGACAATGAGTTATAGCAATTAAAGTCCCCAGTATTAGGCCTGGACGTGCCAGCCAGCGGGGTAGAGTGTGAGGATCTGGAGAAGGTAGTTGTTGCTGATGATCCGGAAAAATTCTTCCAGGTGGGGGCTAAATTGTCGTTGCCAGAGAAGGCGAAGTTGCTAGAATTCCTCCGAGCCAATGTGGATGTTTTTGCATGGAACCCATATGAAGCCCCAGGGGTGGACCCGAATTTTATTTGCCATCGACTTAACGTGAATCCTGCCGTTGTGCCCAAGAGGCAACCTCCTCGGCGACCGTCTAAAGAACACGCCGAGGCCGTCAGATGTGAAGTTGCCAAGCTCAAACAAGCTGGGGCAATCAAGGAGATCTTCTATCCTCAATGGTTGGCAAATACGGTGGTAGTAAAAAAGAAGACTGGAAAGTGGCGGGTGTGCGTGGATTTCACAGATCTTAATAAGGCCTGCCCCAAAGACCCATTTCCTATGCCGAAGATCGACCAATTGGTGGATGCGACAGTGGGTCACCCCAGAATGAGTTTCTTGGATGCCTTCCAAGGATATCACCAAATACCGCTGGCCGCCGACGATCAGGAAAAGACTGCTTTTGTGACCCCGACTAGGAACTACCATTACAAGGTGATGCCCTTTGGCTTGAAAAACGCTGGATCCACTTACCAGCGCATGATGACGAAAATGTTTGAACCGTAACTGGGTAGGAGCATTGAAGTTTATATCGATGATATGGTCGTGAAAAGTAAAGTGGCGGCTGAACATGTGGAAGACCTCACGAATATCTTCGAGATACTGAGAAAACATAGGTTACGCTTGAATGCTTCAAAGTGCTCGTTTGGTGTCGGTTCCGGGAAGTTCTTGGGGTACATGGTGACCCACAGAGGAATTGAGGTGAACCCAGACCAGATTAAGGCCATTAACGACTTGCGGGCACCTCGGAATCCAAAAGAAATGCAGAAACTGACTGGGATGACTGCTGCGTTGAATCAGTTCATCTCCAGGTCGGCTGAGAGGTGTCGTCCTTTTTTCCGCCTATTACATAGGTGGCAAGGATTTGAATGGACCGCAGAGTGTGCTGAAGCGTTCCAGCAGTTGAAGGAATACCTATCCAAGCCACCTATCATGTCTAGCCCCGAGATGGATGAAGTGTTGTTTGCTTATTTGGCGGTAGCTCCTCATGCAGTTAGTCTCGTCTTGATACGAGAGGATAATGGCGTCCAAAGGCTAGTTTATTATGTAAGTAAATCCCTCCATGAAGTCGAGGTGAGGTATCTGTCATTAGAAAAGGCCATACTGGCAGTGGTCCATGCAACACGCAAACTTCCTCACTATTTTCAGGCCCATACCGTGGTTATCTTGACCCAACTACCTCTTAAGTCCATACTCAGAAGTTCTGACTACACCGGAAGAATTGCCAAGTGGGGCACGATTCTGGGTGCTTTTGACATCAAGTACATGCCTCGCACCTTTGTGAAAGGTCAAGTCCTTGCCGATCTGGTGGTTGAGTTCGCCGAGTGCTCGGAAGAGGTTAATATGAATCAAAGTCACATGGATGAAAAGTCGGTTGGCCAAATATCCGCACAAGGCGAGTCCGTTTGGAGGGTGTACGTAGACGGAGCCGCAAACCAACGGGGAGCAGGATTGGGATTGGTGTTGATATCTCCCGAGGACGTCATCATCGAGAAATCGTTAAGATTGGGGTTCTCTGCAACTAACAACGAATCAGAGTACGAAGCTTTGATAATGGGAATGAATATGGTTCAAAAAATGGGTGGAAAGGCAGTAAAGTTATTCTCAGACTCGAGATTAGTAGTCGGCCAGGTGAGAGGAGAGCTGGAAGCCCGAGACCTGAGAATGCAAGGGTATTTAGACCGGGTGAAGCGCATTCGAATGAAGTTTGCATCTTACGACGTAATACATATCCCTCGAGGGGAAAATACCCATGCTGATTCCTTGGCAACTCTTGCCACCTCCTTCGTACGAAATTTTCCTCGGGTGATTATCGTTGAAGACCTGTGCACCCCCACCTCACCAGAGAAGGAGGTTTGCCAAATAAATCAAACCAGTCTGTTGCCAAACTGGATGGATCCCATATTAAAATTTCTTGAAAGTGATATATTGCCCGAAGATAAGGTGGAAGCTGAGAAAATACGAAGGAAAGCTCCTCGATACTGGTTATCTGAGGATAGAAAGTTATACAAACGGTCCTTCTCTGGGCCATACCTACTCTGTGTGCCTCCCGAGACGGCAGAGTCAATACTGGAGGAACTGCATGAGGGCATTTGTGGAAGCCATACAGGAGGGAGGTCTCTATCATGTCGAGCCATCACACAAGGATATTGGTGGCCAAATATGCGGAATGAAACGCAGGAGTACGTTAGGAAGTGCGATTAGTGTCAAAGATATGCTCCAAATATCCACCAACCGGGAGGAGTTCTTAACCCTCTCTCTAGCCTTTGGCCTTTTGCCCAGTGGGGGCTGGACATTGTCGGCCCTTTTCCTAAAGCCATAGGAAACAAGAAGTACCTGCTGGTCGGCACGGACTACTTCACTAAATGGGTGGAAGCTGAGCCCTTGGCGAACATCAGGGACGCAGATGTGAAGAGGTTTGTTTGGAGGAACATTGTTACGCAATTTGGGGTTCCTCGTACTCTTGTCTCGGACAATGGACTCCAATTCGATAGCAATGCTTTTAGGGAATATTGTTCAGAACTGGGTATAAGAAACAGATATTCCACTCCAGCTTATCCACAAGGCAATGGGCAGGCTGAAGCCGTTAACAAAGTAATAATCAATGGGCTTAAGAAGAGACTGGATGACGTGAAAGGAAAGTGGGTGGAAGAATTGCCACATGTGCTTTGGATGTATCGGACAACTCCACGGCGTTCAACAGGGGAAACTCCCTTTTCCATGACCTATGGGGCCGAGGCCGTCATTCCCCTGGAAACTGGATTCCCAACATTAAGGACCAGTACATTCTCTTTGGATAGTAATGATGCGATGTTGGAGAAAATTTTGGACCTGATTGAAGAACGGAGGGAGAGCGCGATGGTTTAACTAGCTTACTATCAACACAAACTCAAGCAGGGCTATGATAGCAATGTGAAGATGAGGCCGTTAGCCGTGGGGGATTTGGTGCTGAGGAAAGTTCTAGGGGCCACCAAGAATTCAAATTGGGGAAAACTGGGACCTAATTGGGAAGGGCCATATCGAATCACTTCTGTAGCAGGAATAGGAGCCTACTATCTGGAAGACCTAGATGAAAAAGCCGTACTTCATCCTTGGAATGTAAATAATCTCAAGAGGTATTATTATTAATAAAAGTGTTTCAATTCAAATATTTCTTTGGATTTACGTCAACCATACATCTTGTACCCCTGCGCCCTGTGTTATATATTGAAATGTTAAACATAAACTAGGTTATGCCAGGTCCTCTGATTGCAAACTTAGTGGAAATTAACGTCCTGTGTTATATATTGAAATGTTAAACAGAAACTAGGTTATGCCAGGTCCTCGGATCGCAAACTTGGTGGAAATTAATGTCCGGTGTTATATATTGAAATATTAAACAGAAACTAGGTTATGCCAGGTCCTTGGATCGCAAACTTAGTGGAAATTAACGTCCTGTGCTATATATTGAAATGTTAAACAGAAACTAGGTTAGGCCAGGTCCTCGGATCGCAAACTTGGTGGAAATTAACGTCTGGTGTTATATATTGAAATGTTAAACAGAAACTAGGTTATGCCAGGTCCTTGGATCGCAAACTTAGTGGAAATTAACGTCCTGTACTATATATTGAAATGTTAAACAGGAACTAGGTTATGCCAGGTTCTCGGATCGCAAACTTAGTGGAAATTAACGTCCTGTGTTATATATTGAAATGTTAAACAGAAACCAAGTTATGCCAGGTCCTCGGATCGCAAACTTAGTGGAAATTAACGTCCTGTGCTATATATTGAAATGTTAAACAGAAACCAAGTTATGCCAGGTCCTCGGATCGCAAACTTGGTGGAAATTAACGTCCGAGGTGTATGTTGAAATGTTAAACAGAAACCAAGTTATGCCAGGTCCTCGGATCGCAAACTTGGTGGAAATTAACGTCCGATGTGTATGTTGAAATTTTAAACGGAAACCAAGTTATGCCAAGTCCTCGGACCTCAAACTCGGTGGAAGTTTACGTTCCGTATTGTGTATTGAAGTTGTAAGTAGTAACTGAGTAGCGATACATCTTATAATCACAAAACTTAACGAGAGATAACGCCCTGTCGCACCTATCGGGGAATCAAAGAGGGATCTTTGGACGTAAGTTGGCGTACAATCTAAGTACTGAGGGTATGAGTATATTTAATTTAAGAATTCTCGAAAAGAATTACGATTGATTGGAAAGAATACGTACATATCCAAAACGTTTTCCTAAGACCCTGTTGTATTAACGCTTATTATCTATTACTAATTTTCGGTTGACGTTATGTATGATTAAAAATGCCATAAATAATCAAAAAATAGTTGAAATAAACGTATCTAAAGTACGGTAACACAGTGAACGATTACAAAAATAACATAAAGTAGTCAAATCGATAAGAAAATGAGGAAGGAGGTTCCTTACTAGATGCCTAGATAAGCTACAAAACACGTTCTACTTTTTTAATTTCAATTGGATCTGTGGGTTCTGGCAGGCTGGTAGGTCTGCCTCCGAAGTTGTAATCCCCTCTTTGGCTTTAGTGACCCCCCCAATTGATAGAATTGTGGAGTCCAAATCCCGTTGGAAACCTTGGGAGGCCGTTTCTGCCTCCAAGGCGGTGGTGGTCTTGTCGGGGGAAACTCCTGGAGGGGCAAGTCCCTCCTTAGCTGATTCCGGCTGGTTACGGGGAGGAGAATTACGAGGTAAGACCTCCTCGTTGAGATTAATAACTGAAGAAGGATCATCAGCCTGATGGGGTAGAATAACTGGAGGGCGGATCGCCTCGGGATAGACTATGTTTTCTGGCTTACGTAACTCAGATGAGGCTTCAACCCCAACACAGTTGAGAGCCTCACTCCAAGTTCTTGCGCAGTAGATACGGCATACCTCTGGAACCTGGGATTTGAAAGCTTTCTCAGTTTCAGCTATACCAACCTCGTAGCCTCTCTGCTCAGCTTCGTTCATTGCCTGTTCGACACAGATCTTCGCATTCTCCGCTTGCTCCTTGGATTTTTCAGCTCGCTCCCTTAACTTCTGAGTTTCCTCCAAATGCTTCCGAAGAACTAGGACTTGCTCTTGAGTCTTCTTTAGCTCAGTGTTCGCCTCCTGCAGGAGTTTTCCTTGGTTCTCGGCCTGCTTTTGGTAGCCTTTTAACGCCGACTCGGCGCTTTTGCGAGCTTGCTCTTCGGCTTGTAACTTTTTCTTTGCATCAGCCAAGTCCTGTTCGAATTTGGACAGGGTCTGTACAGCCATTGTCCGTCTCTTCCTCTCATCGTCTAGCTGATCGGAACAAGCGTTGAGCATCTCATCTAGCTTGAAAGTATTTTGGATGATCTGTAGGAAAGAGGTTAACACTTTAGTTAAAAAAAGAAAAAAGAAAAAAGGGTGTATATTGGTAAGTAACAGTCGCAGAATGAGGAAGATAAAGGTTAGCTCCTTACCATGCCCAAATATCGTTTGTTGTCGAGGACGAGTTCGTTCTTCCTCATGTTCCTTATCTCGGCCATATCTTTGGGGAGCAATAAGGCTTCCTCTACGGCCGAGGCTACATGACATCCTATTCCGCCGTTAAAATCCCTTATAGATGCATCATCACGCAGGGGCTCCCCACCGTGCATAGGTGCGGGCAACCATGCTCGTGGTTCAGGATGCTGGGAGTCAGATTCCTCCTGGTCCCGCGTAACTTGGTGTTTGGTTTTTTGCTGCTTCGCAGCTCGTTGGGCATTCTCCTCTCGAGTTGGACGAGACTTACTCATGTCCGCCACATCCTTGCCCTTCTGCTCACTGCGCCTTTTCTGCTCGGCAGCGCTAGGAATCGCTGGTGGTGGCGATGACCGAGGAGGTTGACAAGGGGCAGGGGGAGGAGACTTAGCTGGAAGGGATGAAGCCTGGGGTGGTATTGTTTTTGCGGGCGCATTCTTTCCCGGCTTACGTTCCATCAACTCCAACAAGCTTTTCTGAGGTTTTCTTTTTGTCCCCATCTCGTCAGGATCTTCCTTGGGGCTTGTGGATTGGTCAAAAATCCCGAAATCGTCCGAGGACTCAGATACTGTTACAACCGTTTCCTCGCCTTTAGCCTTTTTCTTGCTCCCTTTTATTTCCTTTTCCCTAAGGAGAGGAAAAGGCGAAGAAGCTCCCGCCGAGACGCTGGCTATGAAGAGAGGCTCTGGGTGAGGTGTGTGCTGGGGAAGCGGAATACCCTCTGGAACAATGAACCCTTCATAGGCAACACTGATGCGGTGAAGCCGAGGATCGCGTGCTCTAATCACGCACTTTGGTGCCTGAAAAGCAAAAGAAAGGGGGGTATAGCCGAGAATTAAATGTGCCGCCCGGAGTTGACCGTCAGCCTCATTCACGTATATTTCGACCTTCAGTAACTTATCCAGGCTCGCCTTATTGACTAACCTGAGATTGGGCTTTGTGTAACGTCTATCTGCAAAACCGTTGAGTCACGAGTGAAAATTATGGGAGACAAAAATAATAAAAAAGGAAAAAGTAAACGAAATATGTTCGCGAGCTAAGTAGTGTAAATCTATGACTACGCGCCCACCTGGTGTTCCCTCTACTGTCGGACAAGGCAGACCATCGTGCCATTCCCCAGAGAGAATAAGGAAATCCTCCTTTAGGTTCTTGTTTGAAGTGGGAAGGCACTGAATTAGCCTTACCTCAGGACATCTCGATTTGAGATAGTATCCCTGGCCAGTTAAGTGATGGAGGTTATACACCCAGTTCACATCATGGTGGGTTAGCTTTAAGTCCATTCTTTTATTCAGAGTGTCTATACTTCCCAAGACCCTAAACATATTTGGAGCACACTGGGTGGGGGACAGCTTAAAAAACTTGAGGTAACTCCTAGTGATACTTCCCATGGGGATGGTCATCCCGCCTTTTATGAAGGCAATCATGGGAATAACTACTTCCCCAGTTTGTCTGGCGTCAACCCATTCCCCTTGGGCTGCGTACCTCATTCCTACCGATGAGGGGATCTTATACTTAGAGCGAAAGTTTCTAATACCTTCCTCAGATTCAACGAGACATCGAAATGGATTCTTTTGTTTTCCCATTTTTCTAAAAAAAAAAAAAAAAAAAAAAGCTTAGCAGAAAAGACTGTTGGGTTAGAAGTAAAGAAGGTAAAGGCTTCAAGAGGACTTACAGGTTCAAAGGAAGGACCTCGGACAAAGTACGATTATTTGTAGTCACCAGGAAAATAGCGAGAAAGGAGAAAAGCAGGTTCAATGTATGAGCTCTGGAACTACGTAATCATCAAAGGTAAAGTACAGGATTAATCTGAGAAAACCTTTATAGTCATATGAGGATTGTGAGCGGTAAAATTCCCGCTCACGGAACAGGGGAGACCTTCTGCCGTTCGATTTAGATCTCACCGTCGAACGTGAGAGACAAGAGCGTTGCCAAAATTTAATGCTGCCTGAATCGGGATGCTGAGGCGTTAGGGGCATGCCTCAAAACGCGCGTGGGTACGGGCTTATGACGTCAAAATCCACCTTCCCTCCTGAGGAGTCGAAAAGTAGGATTTTGAGGGGCTATTGTGTGGGCCTGTCAATCAGCGGGCCCATTAAGGTCAGGATCATTGGGCTTGTGGCCCATCTGAGGATGTGCATCCTTCCGAGGAGGCCATGTCAGGTCACAAGGTAATTGCCGAAGGGGGGGGATGGTCAATATCACGAAGGTAGAGTTCTATATTCGTCCGAGGACGCTATATTCCTCGGCAGTACGTGTCCGAGGACGAACAGGACGCACCCTTGTTACAACCAGACCCCAAAATTACGTCACCACTGAAGATAAGGATAACAGACTATGGGTCTAAGAGAAAAGGAAAACAAATATCTGTAACTACAGCTGCCTCCACATTAACTACTTCTCAACCAACTCTCTGGCCGCATTAATGTGGAGGTGATACCTAAACAGTAGGGAGGCAGCCTTACAGCTGCCCACAGGAAGTTACAGGAGGCGCTAGATGGGACAGAAAGAAATCCTCCGAACCCAACCTACACGTGTGCGGTGAGGATGGAGTACAAAAGGTGGTATATAAACTGAAAGAGGAACACGAAGGAGGGGATCGGAAGATAACAAAGAGAAAAAGAACGAAAAGAGAGAAAGGAACTGTATCGATCAAGAAAAACCAAAGGATCTCGTGGTGCCAGTTTTTAGCTTAAAAACGAGAGGTTAACCTAGTTCTTTACACCCACGCTCTACAAATCATATTGTGAGGGCCTATTTACGTGCGAACCCAGTATCGTTCTTGGGTCGCTCCAAATCGTGTCCTTACAAGTTTCTAAACTGCAATATAAATATAAAAGTTTACCTATAAGTTATTTTAATGTTGCCATAAGTGAGGAAATAATCAGCATAATCAATTTATAACACCAAATCAAAGATGAATTGCATTATCTAAAATTTTTTATAAAAAAATCATAGAATATAAGCTATAATTGAACTACATTAGTATCTAGACCTTCTAGGGTACCACACTCAAATATTGTATTGCAATGTAAATGTAGAAGTTTAAATATGTAAATACATACTTGCAAGGTTGTAGGTAGAAGAAGAGAAGAATAGAGGTTGTAGGTAGAAGAATAGAGAAAAAGAATTGTATTATAGGTATTCATTATAGATTATTTGAGATATATATACAGTTCACATTGAAAAAGTTGATATAAACAAATAGACTAATGTTAGTCTATTGTTAGTTGAATAGAATTTTATAAAAGACCTTTTTCAAGTGTACTATGTTGCTGTTAGGTTGCTGTTTTCTTTTTACATGTAATATTATATATTTTTTTTTTTGCTATTTTCTTTTTACGTCTAGTAATATAATTATAGGAGAAGAAGATAAGAAAAAAAATTATACCTATTTAAAAAAAAAATCTAAAACGTGTAGTTGTGTACATCCTTGCAAGTATGTAAATACATACTTGCAAGGTTGTAGGTAGAAGAAGAGAAGAATAGAGGTTGTAGGCAGAAGAATAGAGAAAAAGAATGGTATTGTAGGTATTCATTATGGATTATTTGAGATATATATACAGTTCACATTGAAAAAGTTGATATAAACAAATAGTCAAATGTTAGTCTATTGTTAGTTGAATAGAATTTTATAAAAGACCTTTTTCAAGTGTACTATGTTGCTGTTAGGTTGCTGTTTTCTTTTAACATAGAGTATTATATATATATATATATATATATATATTTCTTTTTTGCTATTTTCTTTTTATGTGTAGTAATATAATTATAGGAGAAGAAGATAAGAAAAAAATATATACCTATTTTAAAAAAAAAAAAAATCTAAAACGTGTAGTTGTGTACAACCTTGCAAGTTAGTAAATACATACTTGCAAGGTTGTAGGTAGAAGAAGAGAAGAATAGAGAAACAGAATTGTATTGTAGGTATTCATTATGGATTATTTGAGATATATATACAGTTCACATTGAAAAAGTTGATATAAACAAATAGTCTAATGTTAGTTTATTGTTAGTTGAATAGAATTTTATAAAAGACCATTTTCAAGTGTACTATGTTGCTGTTAGGTTGCTATTTTCTTTTTACATGTAGTATTATATGTTTTTTTTTTTATTTGCTATTTTCTTTTTACGTGTAGTAATATAATTATAGGTGAAGAAGATAAGAAAAAAATATATACCTATTTAAAAAAAATCTAAAACGTGTAGCTGTGTACTACTTCTCAAAAAAAAAAAAAAAAAAAAAACGTGTTTTAAAAATCTGTTAGATTTTTAATATATAAGAATATATATACTAATATATTAATCATTAATTATCATTCAAAATCTATTAAAATTTCTGCAATTATAACTATTTTTTAAATAATCTAAATCTAAAACTTGTAAGATTAACGTGTAAGATTTTTTTGTTGCTGTTTTTTTTTAATTAAAATTTTTTTTCAACTTATATATTATAATTAGAAAAGGATTAAATGAAGAATTTGGATTGTAATAAAATTAAGATTTCTATCAACTTGGAAAGGAGAAGAAAAATTATATATATATCTTAAATCTAAAATTCTAAAAAAAAAAAATTCTACAATTTAGTGAAGCCACTTGGCACTACCACGACTTTTAAGCCCAACTTTTATTATATAGTATATGATGTGTGAAATGTAAGGCCAAAAAGGTTTATGTGACAAAATTTTAACATGTCAATCAAAAATTAAATGTTTTCAAATTTATATGTAGATGAAGGATAATAATGAAAAGTCGACATTGAAAGGTCACTACAAAAGAGATGTGACTCTTAAAAAGTCTATTAAGGGTGTGTTTGGATACCGTTTATTTGCTGAAAATTGAAAACTTATTGCTGAAAACACTGTAGTAAAATAATTTTTAAATGTATGAATAGTGCTGTGGGACCCAAATTTATATTGAAATCTGTATTTGGATGACTTTTGTGGGTCCCTGAACAGTACCTATGGACCCACAGACAAAACGCAGAATACAAGGATTGGGCAAAATGCCCAATCCAAACGCACGCTAAACAGATAGTTCGCTTATATTTTGGCTTTTGTCGTCAATTCATGAAGAAGATGAGAGCAATGGAGGCTTTAGGAATTTTGCAAGGAACTCATGGGTAAAACACACCCTTAAAAACTGACTTGCAAGGGAAGAGTGTCCAAGAGTTTATAAACATATGGTTAAGCTTATACTTAATTCATGTGGGACATTAGGATCCTAACAATTTTTTTTTTTTTTTTTTTCACAGTGGCCATTATGAAACACAAATTATACAAAATCTAATAAAAAGTGAACTTCATATATTGACAAAAAAATACACACCAAAATACATAAAAGTCTTACAATTTTCTTTTACTAGTTTTCTTATTTTGAAATCGTTGTATGATTGTCTCATTATCAATGCTTTAAGGTACATGTCTTTCAAAATTTTAGTTTAATAAAAATTTTCTTGAGTTTTTCCTTTTTGTTTGTAAAGGACTAATATATTGTTAAGGGAATCAAAGTTTGGCTACAAACATCGGCTACAACTCTCACTAAAAAAATTAAAATAACTACATATTTTGAAAATCTAATCGTTTTATTATATGTTCTTTATGTTTTTAAAATATATGTCAAATTTCATGCCAATTGGATGTTATTTAATACTCGATCCATAAACTTAATTTTTATTTATAATTTCAAACTATGAACTCAAATTTAAACACTTGATTGATAGCATAGCTATTGATCTTTGATCTTATTGAAGTTTTGCAAGCATGTACGTTATCAGAAGAAAATGTAATTCAATAGTGAATTTGTCAAAATTCATGTCCAATGAAAAAATATTAAGTAGAGTTGTAGCCTTAGTCTATAATCAAATTTGTTGCCAAATTTTGTCCAAAGTTTAATTATGTTGGACCTAAAAAAAATTAAGGATGGTCACAAATTTTTGTTAAAGGTAAAAAAAAAAAATCATAAAAGTCTTAAAAAATTAGTATGTAATATATATATATATATATATATATATATATATATATATATATATATATTTTCTTTTTTTCAGATCAGTGTGGTCCTGTGACCACCCTAGCTTTAACATGGAGTCATCCCTAGTGAGAGTATGTAGAGGTTTACAGGAATATATGGTCATCCTAAGACAACAAGAAAGGCAAAAAACATGAGACTTGTTATGATTGCTTTACTCATAGTCGAAGACTCGAAATGGCGGCTCCAGGATATATTTTTAGAGGGGTCAATAAGATGTATTTTGAGTAAAAAATGAATCTTGTGGATTGTGGTCTAGGTGATTTCCTTATTACAAATTTTCTCATAGTATGTACTAGTGATAGAATAAAAGATAAGAAATGATATGTCCAAAACATTTCCACAATACTTTCCTAACAAATCTTAGGTGATAAGTTGTTGTTAATTATAATTTAAACTCACTACTGAAATTATTTTTTTTCCCATCAGTAACAGCAATAACAATCTGCCAATTAGGATTTGTTATGAAAGTGTTATGAACATAGCGTTTCTCATATAAAATAAACTAGAAGTTCATTACATATTGTTTCTTAATAGGATTAAGATTAAATCTTAGAAATCATCTATTGTTTTTAAATACAATAAACATATTAATCATTGTTGTTAAGTGAACTCCAAACGAGATTTAAATACAATAAACTTTTATGTATTTATTTATTTCAAATTTGCTAAGATCTAAATTTTTTTTTAAGATTTAAGATGAACAAATTTGTACTTTTTTTGTTGGGCTTACTATTATCTTTTTCCTCCATATTTTCGATCAAATTGTTTTGTTGTTGGTTTTATTTATTTTTTATTTTTAATAAAAAAGACCAAAATATTGTCAAGATGATTATATTCAAGTTTATTTCAGCTGGGCTTAAAAAAAATTTAGATCCAGAGGGTTCAAAATTTTATTTTAAGAGGGTCAAATAAAAAAAAATTATATATAATTTTTTTTTTTTGGAGCAGCTCAGGGTGTTCATTTGAACCCCTGGATTGTACCTAGAGCCGATGTAACATTGAATTTCAAAGAGGTGATATCGTTATCTGAGAAGTAGTGTACCTAGCTTTAAGGGATGAGAGACAGAAGATGAAGTCTAGGGAGGCCTTAAATTATTGCCATCTGCATGATTTGGGATTCATAGGGAATATGTTTGGGACAATCAAAGACAAGGCTCTATATGGATTAGTAAGCATCTAAACTGCATATATGGTGGGAACTGGATAGAAACAAGGGCGACTTAAGGCCCAAGTCACTTTCATATATATATATATATATATATATATATATATATATATATATTAGTGATAATATAGGTTTCTTGTTAATTGATTATCATCATTATCGTGTACTTTGTTTTGTTTTGTTTTTTCACAAAATCATTATCATGTATTTATTAGTGTTTCATTATGGTCAAAAGTTTGACAATTTTTTAGGTTGGACAAATTAATTGGCCTATATAAAAAAAGTTGACATAAAACCATCCCTGAATACTACTTGGCCAAATTTCTTGAGACAATGTTCATTGTCTGTCATTCTCATATTTCTATCCAAAGAAAATTTCACAATTCTTGTTTACTAGATACTTCTACCAAACCTTTAATTTCAAAGGTATTTGTAGGCCATTCATTGGTCATTGGGGTTCCTCAGTTTCCACAAGAACTATTATTAAAAAAAAAAAAGTCTTGATTATACTACACGTGTGTTACAACTTGCAATGGTTTTGGACCAGACTTGGGTCTTGGGGGACTTGGACGATGTGTTTCTAATTTCTATGTTATTGTTCCGGTTCGGTCCAGGTCAACCCGGCTGAAAATTCCGGTCCAGGTTTGGGTTCATTGACTTTCTGAAGCCAGAGCTGAGAAGTCAGAACTCAGAATTCAGCGGAAAAGCTAATCCGCGTTCCCATACACACACCTTACTAGTGGGCCCCGGTCGGCATTAGTAAAAGGAAACACGCTTCCGGCTCAGATTATTTCCCCGCCCATCAAGAAAAGTCAAAATGGGAAACACACGTAAGCTATTTTATTTGGAGGAAAAAACAAATAAAGCTTTCGGTTCACAAGCACAAAGGTTACCTTCTTTGTTTCAACAAAATTTAGGTTGTTGGATGGGGATTTTCTTCTATTTATTTTGTGTTTTTTTTTTTTTTTTGCAAAATACTATTTGGATGGGTTTTCTTGTATTTATTTATTTATTATGTAAAATAATAGTACTACTTTAAAAAAATATATATATATATACTTTTTTAAAAAAATATCATTGAAATAAATACTATTATTATTTTTATTCTACTAATTTAACTAAGTGCTTCATAAATTTATAATATAATGCATTACAAGCAAATGGGTAGGATTCAGGTCAAGTTAATCAGATTGCAAGTTAGATCGAATTTGGAGTCAGAGATGGGACATTTTAAACGAGTTGTGAGTGGGTTAGGCCGATTGAGTTATAGTTCGGATTAGTTGAGTTATGAGTTGATTTATACCTTTTCGCATGTAGAAATAATTAATAATAATAATAATAATAATAATATGGTCACATTGTCTTTGTTTTCATTTCAATACAAATAAGAGAACATATGATTCTAAAAAAATTTAAATAACAAATAACAAAATACTTTAAAAATAAAATTTAAATAATGATATCATAACTATAAACAAATAGAAATATTAAATGTGGTGAATCATAATTTTTTTTATCATCACCATAAAATGTTGTGGACCAATGTTAAATTTGTTTTTTTTTTTTTTTTGGAGAAATATGCTTTAAGTATAATATCATCACCATAGAAGCTAAATGTTGTCTACCACTTTTATTTATTTATTATTTTATTTATCAGGTTGTGTACCAATGTTTTTTTTCTATTTTTGAGTAATTGTAATTATTATAATGTTTAACCCAAATTGCATATTACCTTCAAATAAATAAATAAATAAATAAGCTAAATTTTTAAATTTTTAAATATCCCTTCTTTAAATAACATGTTGGGTTGGGTTGGGTACAAGTTGTACTTTGGCCTGGCTCAACATTTCAACTGATTGGATACAAGTTGACTTATTTTTCCTACAGTTTGGGCTATTTTTATTCAGTTGGGTTAGATTAATGGGTTTGAGTTCAATTTTGTCTAGCCTAATCCCTCAATTACTATCAAGAATAAGTTAAACTTATTAGTTAGACTTAGACAATTCTTTAGAACTTTTTTTTTTTTTTTTAATAATTGGAGAGAGAATTTGAATTCTGAATACAATGATATTATTTACATCTAAAAAAAATGCTATAATTAAGCTATATACTATAAATAAAAAGAAAAATAAGCTAAAAATAAAAACAAAAATATTTAGCTATAGGATGACAACTTTAAACTTATCCACAAAAACTAATAATCTAAAAGCAGCGGTTCACACCTCAATCATCAGACTTAGTGTCTGTTTGGTTAGCTTAATTTTTGCTAACTTATTTTATTATTTAGCTTATTTTTGCTACTATTTATGGGTCCCATTGCACTTTTTGATACTATTCATGAGTCTCACTGTACTATTTCAACTAACATTTACCTTTATTTACAGTACTTTCAGCAAAAAATTTTCAATTTCAACATAATAAGTGGATCCCAAATAGACATTTAATAAAATGGTTTGTCATTATTAACAAATCACAATTCCTAGCTGTCTTGGAAGCTTTGTGCTTTCCCATTCCATTTCTTTATATTTATATTTATATATAATAATATAATAATTTTCTAGATGGATAGTATATATATATATATATATATATATTTTTTTTTTTAAAAAAATTTCTTCTAATAAAAAAGTTATAACATGGTCTGAAGTAGGAAAGTTTAAGATGGTTCTAAATTTTCTATATAAAAAAAGGATTTTACTAATGTGTGCCCTTAGGGCACACATTAAGTTTTCTGTTTTTGGAAACATTTTCTCGAGAATTGAAAAAGTAATGACAGCTTTTTCAATTCCCGAGAAAATGTTTCCAAAAACAGAAAGCTTAATGTGTGCCCTAAGGGCACACATTAACCGGACCCATAAAAAAATGCTAATTGTTTAAAAACAAAAAAACAAAAGTTGTAGAAGCCGACTCGAAGAAAAATATTTACCACCAACACCAACCAAGTCCAACATCTCAAACCCACACAACAAATAAAAAGCTCAATAAAACCAAACCACTTCTCCTAATCTCTCTCTCTCTCTCTTTCTCTCTCTGTCTGTCTTCTAGACCCATTCTGCATATATACATAACATCACAAACCTTTTCTATTCTATTTGTGGGCTTTGACAGGTAAGCTTTTTTAGTTTAGGATCGCAAAACGAAAGTCTTTCAGATATAGTTTCTGATTTTTTTTTTTTTTTTGTTTGTCTTTCGATTATTTTTGTCAACTGTGGTGGGGTTTTTTTGTTTGAGGATTTGAATTTGAAATCTGGGTAATCAGATAATTGTACTTTTGTTTCTGGATTCAAATTCTTGTAATTGTTGATGATCTGAGTTTTTTGGGCTCTAATCTATGCGGTTTTTTTTTTAAACCATGATGTTGTTGGGTTTTTGTTATTCTGGGACAAAATATATCATCAGGGTGATTCATAATTCACTTTTTTTTCACGGTCAAATTGTGTGCTTTGTTGATGTTTTAGCATCAAAATTTGATCTTTTCGAGTTTTTGTTATTGTGGACTTATGGTTAATTGACTTTTGGAGGATTAGAGGGATGACTGAGGAAAGTTCTGATTAGTAATAATCATCTAATTAGTAGTTGTTGACTGAATTGAATTGGTTGAACTACTTAATTTTATGTATTGGTTTGAATTATCTGATTGAACTTGTGGAGGGTTTGTGTTGTTAGGAATTTGGTGGATAAAGGACTTGTCTAGACATGGCTACTGGTAATGCTGCAGCCTGGGCTGAGAAGGCAACAAGTGATATGCTGATTGGTCCGGACTGGGCAATAAACATCGAATTGTGTGATATTATTAACACGGATCCTGGGTATAATTTTTTTTTCCTTTCTAGTTTTGCTTTTGGTTGTTAAATGTTAACTCTTTTTGCAAATTCGGGGTAACATAAATTTCTAGAAAGCATGATTTATGTTATTGTAATTTGAGTGTTTGTTTGAAATGAATGGCCTACTTGACAATGCTATAATTTCATAGAGACTATGAGGCAGATAGATTGATTTTGTACCATAGGTGAAACAATTTTATTAAAGTTTTAGATGATGGAATAATATTTGGTATAGAAATTAACCAAATATCATTTGTCAAAACAGACATCTCTCTCTAATCATTTATTTCAGTGTCCTCTTCTTTTCCGTAATACTGTATAGAACCATAGATTCTTGTATTAAGTCCTGTGAAACCCATGCAAATAAAACTACGCTGAGATGCCTTTTCTTTAGCATATGCTTCCTAAGTTAATAGAAACTCGGGCGCACAGGATGTAAGACAATGAAACGCAAGCCTTGGTAGTGGTTTTTATTTAACTAAATCAAGTCATCATTATGATCAGATTAGAACACTTCCATCTTTGTATCATCCTAGGAAATGCATCTTTTTCTTTTTCTTTTTCTTTTTTTGTAGGATAGAAATGCAAGAAAATTTATACATGCATTAAAATGCTAAAAACATGAGCATAAAAATATTTACATCTGTGTGGCTTTTCCTTACTTTTCCTTGTAGAAGACATAGGAAATTTTTATATAGATTAAAAAAAAAAAAAAATCCTTCCATGAAAAATAATGCACAAACTCGTATTTGCATAGTTGAAATGCCCCTAGCCAGTGATTTTCTTTGTCTCTACTTTTGATGAGTATGCATGATGCCCTTTTCATGAATAGGCAATAGTTTTTTTTTTTAAAATTATAAAAAATTTGATGACTAGGCAATAGTCATCAATAAACTCTGGCTCAAATGACACTTCCTCCTCCCATTATAATGGGATGGAGGGCGAGGTTGTGGTTCAAGATCCATTGGAAGTGTGTATAACTTACCAATTAAAAAAAGGCTGTATTCAGTTGTTTATTTATTCTGATGCAATGCAAATTGATAACTTAGGAGAAGGCTTTTTATATTTTTTCACTCAAGCTCTTAGGCATCAATTAGTACTGGTTCTGTCAAATGTTTGAATGTTATACTTTTTACCTTTGTGGTGGACCAAATATTTTGTTGTCTTCAAATTTTAATCTCAATTAGGAATGACCTTTAGTCCTTTTCAAAATTTTTTTTTTTGCTATACTCTTTTTTTCCAGATCTTAAAGAAAAAATTGCATCTTTAATATTTCTTTTGAATTTGATTGAAAATTTGCAGGCAAACAAAGGATGCCTTGAAGATACTCAAGAAGCGCTTAGGCAGTAAAAATCCAAAAATACAACTTCTGGCTCTCTTTGTTAGTATTTTCCTTTCCTTCAGATGTTTTGGACGCATATTTGTGCATGTTTATTTAAGATAAAATTTGCAAATTACAAAATTGTTACTTGGTGGTGTTAGTACTTTTGTGTCTGTTTGTGATAGCTTATTTTGGACAACTTATTTTTAAAAGTGGGGTCTGTTTTAACGCGTTTAATAAACTGTACCTAGAAGTGAGGCTTAAAAAGCTGTACCTAAATAAGCTGGGGAAAATAAGTTTGCATTAAATGTGTACTATGCTTTGTTGTTATGGGCAACGTAACAACGAATCAGCAATCACCTTACTTCGATGTTTTGTGTTGGGATGTTTTGATCTAGGCATTGGAGACTGTCAGCAAAAACTGTGGAGAGAATGTATTTCAGCAGATCAGTGACCGTGATATCTTACATGAAATGGTTAAGATAGTAAAGAAGAAGGTGCATGATGATTCTCCTGTTTGCTAATACTTATCTTGTTCCTATTATTCCAATCTGCTGCTGACTTGTTGCCCAAGACCCTTGCCCCCTCTGTCTATGATTTTTCTTGTTAACTGTATTTCTAATTCAATTTTGCAGCCAGAATTAAACGTGAGGGAAAAGATACTTCTTTTGATAAATGCATGGCAAGAAGCTTTACCAAGGATAAAGTATCCCCAGTACCATGCAGCATATAATGAAATATTGGTAATTGCTTGTATCTTTATTTATTTTTCATTAAGCTTGTGCAGTATATGTCAAGCTTCATCTGTTCTGAAAATTGATACATGTTAAGTTGTCTGTGAATGAGAATGTGTCTCTGTCTGAATTTGTTCAACTTCATGATTTGTGCTCAAATTAACACATGCATTGAGTATATGTTGTTATCTGTTCAAAAGGCTGGTATCATGTTATTTCTATCCATCATGATTATTAGATTAATATAGACAGATGTGAAGTTGCTGGTCATGTGTACCTATAATCAAGGGAATACATATTCATCATTAGATCATGGAAAGCCCAAATGTTTGTTTGTTATTTTTGTTGTTTTTTGTTTAATTTTTTTAAAAGTAAATTTATAATAAAGAGACTAAAATTTATGTTGGTTATCAACGTACTGCAACCTGCCCCCTTTCTTTGGACTTGGGATTGGTTGTGAGCAAAATATACTACACTAAGCACTGACAAAGGCAGAATTAATGTGTTATGTAATGTTATTCTGCTGAATGTTTTTGGAGTGTCCTAATGTATACCCATTTGCACTCTACTTTGTTATTTCCGGTTAAGGTTTTGGTTAACTTTAGTTTAATCCATTTGCAAGACAGAGAACTATAGTGGCTTAATGCAATCATGAGGTGCACTGTCTGCACATAACTTTAGTAGCCACTGCAGCTTTTGCTAATCATCAATCAACAATGCTACAAACACAACTTTTTCACAACATTTGAGGTGGCAGATTGTGAATAGTGAACAACTCTTTCACATGAGACCACCATTAACATCACTTTTATTGTACACTAATAAGAACCTGCCACCTTACCAGTTGTGGAAAAATTGTCAAATTTATTTTTTATCTAGACTTATTGAATTGGTATCTATTTTATTTAACCTAATGTTGGCCTTTCACTATGGAACTCAAATTTCTGTTAAACCTGATAAATATTTATGTATGTTGGATCATTTTGCTTGGTGAATAGTTTAGAAGTTATTAGGCATTGGTACTCACTAATTTAGTTTTGCATTGTGTAACTAGAAATACTCTCTCCTTGACTGCTTTTCCTAGAATGTCCAATTTTATTGTTCTAATTATGGAAGTGGCATGCTGTATCATGGTATCCAACTAGCATTACTGATTGTTTCCTGTTGTACCTTAGTGGTTGATTGCACTTGCTTGTGGCTGGTGCCAGAAACCTTTCTTCAGAATCATTACTGGCTTTATCTAATGTGTCTGCTGGTGCCCCCTTGACTTATTAGGATGATTGGATGGTGAAATGATACATATTATTATTATTATTATTGGATGGTGAAAATGATGTGTTGTTTTGAATTATAGAGATTTTATTACTAAAATGTGACAATATAATACACATGAAGTGTACAAGAACTAAATTTTAATTTGTAGGATCAGGTTCTATTTGTTCCTCATAAGTTAAGAAAAAAAAAAAAAAAATAGCAATGAAAAAGCTAAGTATTTCTTCCTTTTGTTTTTCTGAATTATAACATTTAGAACTGGCTACTTTTAAGCCAACCATATGCATTGCTACAAAATGGGCACTTTATCAATTGGCCTTGCTGAGCTTGCAAAATTTCTTTAAAGAAATGTTGCAGACTCCAGAATCCAGATGTATGGCTTACATATCCAAGTGACAATAAATTGTGTGTTTTATGATCTAGTCGAAAAGGCACCTGGCCTCCCCATAAAGATGGGATAGAGAGTGGAGGTCATGGGTTCAAGACCTACTAGGTGGATGTGTTTAACTGGCCAATAAAAGAAAAGAGAAATTGAATTGAATGAAATTGTATTTCTGATCTTTTTTTAAAAAAAAAGTGTGCTCCTGAGCATTAAACGCAGAATATATCTAGTCTAATATAGAGGCTAAGGTTGTGACTTGCTCCATGAGTTTTGGCCTTCCTCCAGTTATGGAAGTGAGGTTCTAAGTTGTGGTTGACAAATACCATGAGTTTTGGCTATTTGCTATATTTTTTAATTTATCTTTCTTGTTGTAACATACTTCACAGGGTTGCTTCTTTGATATTAGCAAACCATTTTTTCAATCATTTCTGCATACCCTTTAATTTGTATTCCTTCATTAATTTTTCTTCAATCTGGTAATTGGCAGTCTGCTGGAATTGACTTTCCACCACGAGATGTGAACAGTGTTCCGTTATTTACTCCACCGCAGACCCAGCCTGTAGTTCCTCCTGAGTTAGCATATGATGATGCTGCTATACAGGCCTCTCTACAGTCTGATGCTTCTGACCTCAGGTATTGTTTGAAAAATATCCTGTGTCCCATATTTTTAGCTTCTTTGTTTATTCATTGTTCACAAATATTCTTGATACTTAAATTGAACTTAGGTTTTTGTTTTTTTTTTTTTTTTGGGGGTTGTGTCAAGCATACCTATGATCTCTATCAGGCATTCCCAACAAATGAAAGAGTTGAAGAACATTCCTAGTTCACTGATTATAGGATAGGATAAGTTCTTATCTTTTTCATACGTTTTTGATAATAAGTAATTTTTGTATCTATTAAAAAAATAGTGATTCTTATCAATCAAACTTACTACTGCTATGCGAATTCCTCTACATAATCAATCCTTGAGATGCTGTTGTTTATGAGTGCCTCCAAATATTGTTAACAACTTTGCACCTGCTGCTGCTTTGAACTACTTTATATGTGTATATGAGGGTCATATGTTGTTCCATTGTCTCTTATAGATTGATGTTCTAAAATTTTTGCATATAAGCCATTCACAGGTTGCTAACCTGAAAGAAATTAATGATCACTAGTTTGAATCTCCGCTTCCCCCTCCCCTTGGGACAAAACTTATCAAAAATTATTTTAGCTTGACTCAGAAGGCATTGTTATGTTTGACAAAAATGCTTTTGGATCAATTCTGAAGTGAATTGATACAAATCAGGTAGAAACTGGTTTCTTTATCCATTTGTCCTTTATATTGTCTAATCATGATTGAATGACCTAAATTGTGCAAGTAGAGGTACTGGTTTGAAAAGGCAAAATAATCAGGACAAAATGTAAATATAAAACTGTTGATAATGAGCTTGTCCTTTATCTTATATGAATATAATAAGTCATCAATTTTTATCTTTATATATGCTAATTATGAGCCTAACTGCTGTCCGAAAATAGTTCTCAGCATATATTTGTATCTTTGTCAACGTTCTCCCCTTACATTATTCAAGCAAGTGATATGTAATTTGTATAACAAATGCATTTTACTTTTTGGGGTATTTTTGGGACACACTAGCCCAGTTAAATATTTGTTAATCCTTGCTAGATTATGATCAATCTGAACTTTGTTTATCACCAGCTTGTCAGAGATTCAAAATGCTCGGGGAATATCTGATGTATTAAATGATATGCTGGGTGCCTTGGATCCTCATAATCCTGAGGTAAAATATTATTATTATTTTTATTTTTATTTTTAAACTTTGCTACAGGCTTATAAGTGATTCTTCTCTAGTCATTTCTCTTTGGAATAATTAATCAGTTGCTTGTTTATAAATCACTTGAAAAGATGTGTTTTCCACAGCAGTGGTTCCCTTCATGCGCTACATTTATACACTTTTGCTCCAAAAAAAAAAAAATATATATATATATATATACTGTAAAAGCTATTTGGCAGGAAAGACGTTTTGTTCAAATAAAAAGTTAACAAGAAAGCAATTTACTCTGTTTTTGGGTGATTAACCAAAAAAATGGGTGCGCGTGTGTGTGAGAGAGAGAGAGACTAATAAATATTCCAAACATCTTAATTGTTGTTGGCACTAAAAATACATGTTGCATGCTGATTTGTGAATAATCTTTGAGATCTTATGATTCTGCATAATATGGGCAGGGTGTGAATCAAGAAGTGATTGTTGACCTTGCTGACCAGTGCCGTTCTTACCAAAAGCGTGTCAGGCTTCTTGTGAATCATACTGTGTAAGAATTTGATAAAAAATTTGTATTTCTTTTTCATTTTGAACTGCTCAATTGACAAGCAGTGTTTTCCTTCACAGAGATGAGGACCTTCTTTGTCAGGGATTGGCATTGAATGATAATTTGCAGCGTGTGCTTCGCCGACATGATGACATTGCCAATGGAACCCTAACAGTAGGAGTAAGAGAAACTGATACACCAGTTGTGTCTCTTGTGAGTGTGAACCATGAGGATGATGAATCAGAGGATGATTTCGCCCAGCTAGCTCATAGGTGAAGGATCTCTTTTTATTTATCCACATACTTTCTCCTCTTTCATTGAGCTCGTACTTACCTGGGGCATAACTAGGGCTATTCTCACTTTATGCAAGTAACTTTGAATTCACTATGCAGAAAACCAGCCTACACAAAGACTGAACCGGTGCGCGTCAGTCCAGTTCTTCCTCCTCCACCCTCATCAAAGAAACCAGTTGCCACAGATTCAGGCACGATTGATTATCTCAGTGGTGATGTCTACAAGTCTGAAGGATCCTTTGAAACATCAAAACCAACATCATTTGCAGTTCCAATTCATTCTGACAGAAATTCCACCAAACCATTGACTCCAACACGCTCTTCCTCTGCCCCTCCTGAAGACATTAATCCCACTGCATCTATGCCTATGTTCACTGAACAGCCTGTTTATGATGAACAAGCTCGCATAAGCAAATCTGCAGACCAGATGCCTCCAGCTCCTTGGGATACTCAATCTGTTAACCTTCCACCCCCACCTTCCAAGCATAATCAGAGACAACAATTTTTCGAGCAAGTTTATTCAGGTGGTGCATCTTATTCAAGTAGCGGATCTGGTTCCAGTTCCTCTTACGACAGCTTAGTGGGACAGACCCAGAATCTCAATATTAATGCATCTACCCCACCCAAAGAAGCAAAACCAGAAGATGCCCTGTTCAAAGATCTGGTAGATTTTGCTAAATCCAAATCTTCATTATCATCTTCTTCTTCTTCTTCTCCCAAACCCAATCGGTCATTTTGATTGATTGAGCATTGGACTACACATGATGGTACAGCTTATGAATGTTGTTAGTTTATCGCATCATATCATGAGATTACTCCTTGTTAAATAATTGTTGTTAGGAGCTTTGTAATTTCTTTTGGTTTGTCTATTCTGTTCAGCTGGTTTATTTTGAGGTGGACAGCATACTACTGCATATGTAATATATATATTCTGACTGAGTATACTGATGTACCATATTTTGTTCTTTATTCGTTAGTACCTCATTTTTTAAGTCTTAGTCTTCTTTCCCTTTTTAACATGTGGCCCCAAATTTACTACTTGGGATGAGCAGTCGTTCCCTTTTTTTCCCCTTTATTTATTTTATTTTTGAGTGGGAACATATAGAGAATCTTTGAGTGGGAACGTATGAATCAAAAGCAAGTATTACAGTTTGCTTGCCACGCAGAAAGCTAAACTTTGGAGGTCCTGGCATGGTCCTGTATAATGAATTTAGCCCCAAAAAACCTTTTTTTATTTTATTTTTTTATTAACACATTATATTAAATTATCTATTTTACATTACATTTTATTAACATATCAATTTTTTTTAATTGTATCTATTTACTTCACATACAACAATCACTATTCAATTTTTTTTCTTTATTCTCAGATGTGTAAAGAGAATAAAAAACAAAATGCAAAATAAATATTGTTAGTGTAAATTTACATAATTACTGTAATAACAAAACTTTGAGCTTAATTGACTAAAGTGTGATACTTTTTTTATTAATACAGACACTGAATATGTGATAGCCTCATGCAAGAGGATTTGATGGTTATTTTTTATTTCTTTGGAATTTGATGGTGAAAATTTTCATAATCCCTTGTCAACACCTCAATGAAACAAAGGGTCTATTTGCCTTGACGGCTTGACAGCAACGGTTATGCCACCAAAACGATACAAAATAATATGAAATATTTCTATTTATATATTGGGGTTGTGGATGTCATTAATTTTTTTTTTTTTTTTTTTAACTCAATGGCCCTTGGGTTTTAATAATTTCCCCTTCCCTGTAATGTAATTTTTAATGAAAAATAATAATTTTTATAAATTTACAAATAGCCCCACCTAGAATTTTAAATATAAGTGGTAATAATGATTACTTCGTTATTGTTTCCTTTTATTACTCCTTTACCATGCAATTTCATTTAGTAATTCTTAGGTACTCCCGAAGTACGAAAAATGGTGCTTCCTCCTCTCACATTCATGGTGGGATCCGCTCATTAAATTCATAATCGGGTCCACCATAAATGTGAGAGGAGGGAGCACCATTTTACTATATTCCGAGACTACTTAAGAATTTTCCCAATTTCATCAAATCAAAGTGTTATCAAGTTATATTTTTCTAAAATTATGTCAGTTTATATAAAAATTTAATGCATCATTTTATCCTCTTAATAATAATAATAATAATAATAATAATAATAATAATAATAATATTATTATTATTATTATTATTATTATTATTATTATACCATACACAATTCAATAAACCAAAGCATATTCAAGAATCAAGATATATGTTTTTAGAAATAGATAAGTAAATCTCTTTCATAAAAAAAGTATTTAATTTCTAAAAGCAATTTTTTAAAATGTATTTAAAAAATAGACATATTGAAACTATGATTTATTATTATTCGTAAAAGAAATGGAAATTGAAAATTTCATTGTTAGGAGTTAAAAATCCTTATTCCATTGTCCATGTATATATAAAAAATAATTTAAAAAATGTTTATCTTTAGTTTTTATTATTGTATCTTTTTTATATATTGACTTATATATGTTTAGGCACTTAAAGGGACATTTGTTATTTAAAAAATTTATTAAATATTTTATGTTATAATTTTAATATTATTAGTATTAAAATATTTTATTAAATATTCATCTAAAACAAAATATCTAAATAATTTAAAATGTGATCTATATGACTTAAAAAAAATAATTAAGAATCGTGAAAAGTATGACTTAAAAAATAGTTTACATTTTTCAAACTAATTAATTTGATAAAAAAAAAAATTTTTGAGTTCAACTAACTGAATATAAATATTTTTTTATATACAAGAAAATAATATATTTTAAATAATGTTATCGACTTCGCCACACATCACATACTTAATTTGTAATAAAAGTTGGGCTTAAACGCCATGGTTACGCTAAGTGGCTTCACCAAATTGTAAAAATTTTGTTAGATTTAAAAAAAGAAAAAGAAAAAGAAAATATATATATATATATATATATATATATATATATATATATATATTTTGTCCTTATCTTCTTCTCCTATAATTTCTAAGTTGATAAAAATTTTAATTTGATTACAATTCAAATTCTTCTTATAATCCATTTATTATTAATTTATTTATGATTTCTAAAAATGTTAGAGTGTACGTAGAGTAGTTAAAGTGAAGTAGTTAAGGTGAAAGAATAGATAAATAAGGACTCTAGAGTCTAGAGTGAAATAAATTTTAAATCTTTTTTTTTTATATGGATATAACTTCTTATTTTGTTAAAGTTTTAATGAGTTATTGGTTTTTTTTTTTTTTTTGGTTGACAAAAACAATCATTGGTTGGATTACGGATAGACAGAATTTCATCTTGGTATCTAACAAACAAATTTTTTTACATAAATTATATAACTACACATCAAAAAAAGCAACGCTATTAGTATTTTTAGATTTTCAAAAAAAATAAAAAATTATATTAACGTCAAAAACAACAATGTTAGTTCATATTTTTTAGACTTTCAAAAAAAATAGATATGGTATTTTATTCTTATATTTTTCTCTTATAATTCACACCTCCACAAATTAGACTTATATTAGACCTTTTTTTTTTCATATCAACTTCTTCAATGTGGAGTGTATATGTATCAAATAATTCATAATAAATACCCATCATATGTTTTTTTTTTTCCTCTATTCTTCTCTTCTTCTACACCTTGCAGGTATGTATTGTTTTGTCTTTTGTTTAACCTAATTTTATTAAGTTTTTATCCGATTTATACGGTGTTGAGGTCCAAAATAACACAAGTGTTGAATCTAAGACTAAAGGGGCCCTCGAAGATAGGCAAGGCCCAATCCACCAACCAAGGTCCACTTAAAATGAGTAAGAGGAAGCCCAAACCCATGAATGGGCAAGCTTCGGGCCTTAGAAAAAAAAAAAAAAAAAAAAAAAAGGAAGCTTAGCCCAGCCTTTGTGAGGAGAGTCCCTTGGGGAGCCCAGAAAGGGAATAGACCAAGATATCTTGAGATTGCTAGAACTAGGAGGATCCTCAGGAAATGCAAGCAGGAGCCAATTGGGATTTGGACAGCTTAAGGAAAGCATGCCTATGGATACAAGGAACAAAGGTAGGCATGTCCCATCAGCCACCTGTGACTCAGAAAAAAGCTAATGACTTAGGAATCAACACTTGATAAAAAAAAGCTTGGTACCTCGAGGAGCCCAGGAAAGTGAACCATGAAGGAAAATGATTGAGAATCTTTTAGCTTGACAAGAGGGAATCTACCCATTTAGCGAAAAAGATAAAAGATGAAGCAGCCAAAAGGTGGGGTCTGAAAAAGGTCCATCTAGAAGTTTTAGGAAGAGAAAATTGAAAGTCAACCCTAAGGACCCCCCAAAAGAGGAAGGTCAGCTAGAGACTTTCTTGGGGGAAAACCTCAAAAGAAGGATGTCATGAGAAAATTAGGAAATGACCAGCCACCAATGTTGTTGACATAACATTAGTTCTTGTACCCAGGGCAGCAAATGGAGGGAATCAATGGCACATCAAAAAAACCTAGGAAGGTACTGTAAAGGGAGATCAAGCCATCAGCAAAATTCATTCAGCAATAAGGAATCAGAGCACAAAGACCATCTGAAAAACTCCTTTAAATATCAGAAAAATAGAAAAAGGGAAAAACATTGTGAGGGATCTTGAGACAGGTACTAGAGAATCCACTTTGATTCAAGGGGATTCAAACCTCACAAGTCTTGGAAGCCTATAGAGAGCTATATAAGCCTGTGACTTTATTTGAACCTTGTGACACATCTGAGTGGAAGGAGGGATCCAATGTACTAAAATTCAATATAATGAAATGTCACTCTATTTTCTGAGGATCCCTAACGTCTTTACTTGCTTTTTCTTTATCTCTTTATTGTTCCTCAGCTATTTACTTTACAATATATATATATATATATATTTGTATGTATTAATATGTATGTGTTGTAGAATCCATGTTTGTGCACAACTTGATTCGTAAGCAACCCAATATAGCTGCGGTGAACCAAGCCCAATCCACCAAACGACAAGTATAAAACTCTTTTGAGTCCTAAGATCCTTGATTCCACTTGAGCCTAGGTACTGTCCAAAATAAGAACCCACATATGGTTATGGTTTAAGAATCAATCATTAAATATGCTTAGATATGATTTTTTTTTATTATTATGGCTTGAGAATCAATAATTAAATATGCTAGACATGATTTTTTATTATTTTGTATATCGTATATGAATTAAAAATTTATGACATGGGTTCCAATGGTGATATGTTGTTACGCATTCATGTTTAATATGGTTAGACATGATTTTCTATTATTATTTTTATATCATATATGAATTATACGTTTATGACATGAGTTCCAATGGTGATATATTGCTTCCATCCCTCAATTTTGATTTAGAGAACAATCTTATTTTTAGCTTATTATTAAGCATGTCTTGATATAATTTGGTGATAAATTGTTCTATCTATTTTATTATTTAATTTTACTTATGATGGTGTTACAAAAAACACCAACTCCTGAACTCGTCCATATGGCTCGTCCAATGAAAGACCGACTAGGGCGAACCAAGCATATGCAGTGATCGTCCCAAGTGTCCTTGATGACCTCATCCATCTTTGGACGGACGAGTTCATCAGATTGGACTAATATGTGCCAAATTCTCCATTAACCACTATGGAACGCAAGTCCAACTGAGGTAACTTCCATGGCGGTTATGGAAGTTACCCCCAAATTCTCCGAACTCCTCGACAATAGGAACGGTTATTAAACAGATAATCGTTTCACACATGCTATATAAGCATTCTTCGATGAGAAGGTAAGCCATTCAGACATTTTTATTTGAGAAATCACTCTCTTCTTACAGAGAATTCCAAGTTCACTAATTTTATCATCGGAGGACTTTTGGCCGGTCCCCTTTGACTCAGTATTTGCTTTCAAGATCAAGCCCTAAGATCATCAGCGCCCAGGACTCATCAACCTACTGATTTCCAAGGAACTATTAGTTGGTGTCGTCTGTGGGAAGAGATTGTTTTACAGTTTTCTTCTCCGTGACAAAAGGTTGATGATTCGGACCAGATCAAGGGCTACTAGCCTAGGCCATCAAGGAAGCAGAGATGTTTCAAGCAACCCTCATCGCGATCGCCAATCTGCATCGGTTATGCAGACATCATCTGTCCAACATGTGCAATCTATGGCGGCCGCAATGGCGGAGTTGACTCGCCAAAACCAAGAGTTAAGAATGGAGATTAATTTGAGGAGGCAGACACGTGAAGAACGTGAAGGAGGAGGACAAACACAGAGTCATGATGATAAAGAGAATACAAAAATTGGAAGTCAGTTAAGAGGCATCACTTCATGAGCGGTACCACACTTGAAAGAAGAGATGGACCAAATGAAGAAAGTCATGGAGGAAATGAAAGAGAATATGAGGAGGGCGAATCCGATAGAAGATTTGGTCCACAAAACTGATTCCCCCTTTACGGCTTCCATCAATGGTCACCCTCTACCATCAAAGTTAAAGTTGCCTTCTTTGGATTCGTATGATGGAACACGCGACCCGGTTGATCACATTGCCACCTTTAAGACCACCATGCATCTTCAAGGGGTTCCCGACGAAATAATGTGTAGAGCCTTCCCTACTACCCTCAAGGGCCCAGCACAAGTTTGGTTCAGCAAAATACCCCCGAATTCGATAAGTTCTTTTGAAGAGTTGAGCAAGTTGTTTGTTAATAATTTTATTGGGGGACAAAGACACAAGCGTTCCTCGTCCAGCTTGTTGACCATAGAGCAGGGAGAGAACGAGAGCCTGCGGTCGTTCATCACCCGTTTCAACAGAGAAGCCCTAAGTGTGGACGAAGTAAATGATAAACTCTTATTGGCAGCCTTCCATAATGGGGTGAATTCGGATTTATTTATACATAAACTTTATGAAAAAGAGCCTCAGTCCATGGCCGAACTCGTCCATTCGGCTCAAAATTTTATGAATGCAAAAGACGCGATCATTGCTAAGAAGAGGAAGAGATCTGAGAGAGTAGAGGCAAACCCCAGTCGCCATCTCGAGCAAGGCTCTCGTCCAAAGAAGGGACGGACGGAAGAAAGGAAAGACCGAGATAATAAGAAGCCAGGCTCTTCAGCACGGAGCTAGCAATATACCCTTTTGAACATGCCACTTGAGCAGGTCCTTATGCAAATCAAGGATGATCCTTCCTTAAAGTGGTCGGAGAAAATGAAGGAAGATCCCAATAAGTGCAATAGGAACAAGTATTGTCGCTTCCATAGGGATCATGGTCATGATACAGACGAGCGTTTTGATTTAAAGCAGCAAATTGAAAATCTCATAAGGCAAGGGAAGTTGAGGAATTTCCTTTGACGAGACCACAGGGACGAGAAACTGAAAGGGAAGATGGAAGAATCATCGCGACCACCGCTCGAAGAAATTAGAGTCATTATAGGAGGAAGTTCGACAGGCCAATCATCCAAGTCCAAGAAAGCATACTTGAAGGTAGTACAAAGCGTCCAACTTTCTGGACGATCACTGAGAGCAAGGTCCACGGACGAACAAGCAATCACCTTCACGGACGAAGACACTGAGAGAATTCATCATCCACATGATGATGCTATCGTCATCACCTTACTTATTGCTGACTACATAACTAGAAGAGTGCTAGTGGACAACAGAAGCTCGACAGACATTTTATGTTATCCAGTTTTTCAGCAGATGAGGTTAGGACGAGACCAGCTCCTTCCAGTAAACTCCCCCCTAGTAGGTTTTGGTGGAATGAAGGTACAAACCGTGGGTACTATTTCCTTATCAGTGGTAGTGGGGGCATACCCAAGACAAATCACCAAGGATGTGAACTTTCTTGTGGTAGATTGTTCATCCTCCTATAACGCCATAATTGGAAGACCAACTTTAAATAGTTGGAAGGCTGTTACCTCTACTTACCACCTATCAGTCAAGTTTCCAACAGAACACGGAGTAGGGCAGGTACAAGGAGACCAATTAGCAGCAAGAGAATGTTACCTGGCCATGTTGGCCATGGACGAACAAGTTCAAGCCATGAATATTGAAGAAAAGAGAGTTGTAGCAGAGCCTACCGAAGCATTGGAAGATATTTTCTTGGATGAAAATAACCCTGAGAGGTGTACCAGGGTTGGAGCAGATCTAGAAGAGAAGATTAAGAAGGAACACGTCCAGTTTTTGAAGAAAAATATTGATGTGTTTGCTTGGAGTCATGAGGACATGCCGGGTATAGACACTAGTGTTATTACCCACCGTCTGAATGTATGTCCTTCCTCCAAGCCAATGCGACAAAAGAAGAGGGTGTTTGTCCCTGAGAGAGATGATGCTATCAAAGACGAAGTTCAAAAGTTGATTGTGGCGAAGTTTATTCGAGAATTGTACTATCTGGATTAGTTGGCCAATGTAGTAATGGTTAAAAAGGCAAATGGCAAGTGGAGAATGTGCGTAAACTTCACTGATTTAAACAAGGCTTGCCCCAAGGATAGTTACCTGTTGCCACGCATTGACCAGTTGGTAGACTTCATTGCAGGCCACAAGTTGCTTAGCTTCATGGATGCTTTCTTTGGATACAATCAGATAAGGATGGACGAGGCAGACCAAGAGAAAACATCCTTTGTCACCAGTCAAGGCTTATTCTGTTATAAGGTGATGTCCTTTGGCTTAAAGAATGCAGGGGCGACATATCAGAGATTGGTCAACCACATGTTTCGTCTGCAAATTGGGCGGAATATGGAGGTCTATGTAGATGATATGCTGGTGAAGAGTTAGGACGAGGGAAGACATCTAGACGACTTGCAGGAGACATTTGAAACACTGAGACAGTATCACATGAAGCTGAATCCTAGCAAATGTGCTTTTGGAGTATCATCAGGGAAATTCCTTGGATTTATGGTCTCCCACAAGGGAATTGAAGCGAACCCTGATAAAATTCAAGCAATACTAGACATGAAGCCTCCGTATAATACCAAAGAAATCCAATCCCTCACTGGACGAGTTGCTGCACTTAACAGGTTTGTCTCTAAAGCCATCGACAAATGTTTGCCATTTTTTAAGGTTCTTAGAAAAGCATTTGAATGGACCGATGAGTGTCAGAGAGCTTTCGAAGACCTGAAGGCATACCTTACCATGGCTCCTTTGCTAAGTCCGTCCATGGTGGGAGAGGAGTTGTATTTATACTTAGCAGTAACCCCGCATGCCGTGAGTTCAGCATTGATAAGAGAAGAAGATAAAGTGCAAAGACCTGTGTACTATACAAGTAAGGCATTGAAGGGAGAGGAAGGACGGTATCCACAAATGGAGAAATTAGCCTTCGCATTGATAACCGCTTTTAGGAAGCTGAGACATTATTTCCAAGCACATGTCATTAATGTCATGACAGATCATCCGCTCAAGAAGGCAATGAATAGACTGAAAGCTGCAGGACGATTGATCCAGTGGGCTGTAGAGCTCAGTGAGTTTGACATTAGATATCAGCCAAGGCATGCCATAAAAGCTCAAGCCCTAACAGATTTCATTGCGGAATTTACCCCAATTCATGATGAGACAGAAGACAGTAAGAGATGGGTTGTCCATGTGGATGGTTTGTCTACACGGCATGCAGGTGGAATTGGTGTGGTCCTACAATCCCCAGAAGGAGACAAACTGAAACATAAGGTTCGTTTGCAGTATCAAGCAACTAATAATGAAGTCGAGTATGAAACCCTTCTTAAAGGGCTAGAATTGGCTAAGTCTGTGGAAGCCAAGTCTATACTCGTCTTGGGGAATTCTCAGTTGATCATGGGGCAAGTGAATGGGATGTATGAAGCAAAGGAAGAACGCATGAGGAAATACCTTAGTAGGGTGATGCGCCTTATGAAAAGATTTGAAAAAGCTAACTTCGTTCAAATTTCAAGGGAGGAGAATGTGGAAGCTGATACCATAGCAAAAGAAGCCTCAGCAAAAGAAGCCTCAGCAAATGAATCTATGGACGAATTTGATGAAATTCAGTATATGCCAAGTATAGATATCCCAGAAGTACAACAGGTGGAGAGCAGAGGAAATTGGATGACCCCGATTATATCATACTTGAAAGATGGACGGCTACCAGAAGAGAAGGACGAAGCTAGGAAGTTGAGGGTGAGATCGGCTAGGTACGTTCTTATGGACGAAGTTCTATACAAGAGAGGTTTTTCTCAACCTTATCTTAGATGCTTGGCTCTGAACGAAGCAAACTACATATTGAAAGAAGTTCATGAAGGAGGGTGCGACAATCACTCAAGAGCTAGGTCACTTGTTTACAAGGTCGTTCGTGCGGGGTATTATTGGCCAAATATGCAAACTGATGCTAAAGCATACGTTAAGGTCTGTTACTAATGCCAACGGTTTAGTAACGTCCCCAGAAAACCATCAGAGTACCTTACCCCGATGATGGCACCATGGCCCTTTACACAATGGGGACTAGACATTTTGGGTCCCTTCCCTCTGGGCACAAGGCAGATGAAGTTTCTAGTGGTGGGCATCGATTATTTCACCAAATGGGTGGAAGTTGAACCGTTAGCAAATATCACACAACAGAATGTTAAAAATTTAGTGTGGAAGAACATTGTGTGCAGATTTGGAGTGCCCAAGGTATTGGTGTCTGATAACGGACGATAATTTGACAATGCACTCTTCAAGGACTTCTGCGTACACTTTGGAATTCAAAATCATTATCCCTCACCCGCACACCCCCAAGCCAATGGCCAAGCTGAAGTTGCAAACCGATCCTTGTTGAAAATTATCAAGACTCGGCTTGAGGGGGCAAAGGGAGTATGGCCAGACGAGTTACTAGGTGTTCTATGGGCGTACAGGACCACAGTGAGAACCCCTACGGGAGAAACTCCTTTCAAGCTAGCCTATGGAAGCGAAGCAGTCATACCTGCAGAAGTACATATGGCCAATCACAGGGTGATGATGTATCAAGACAAGGATAATGAGGAGCAACTCCGTTTGAACCTCGATCTGATAGACGAGGTAAGGGCAGATGCAGAGCACAGGGCAGCGAAGTACAAGAACCTCATGGCTAGGTAGTATGATGTAATGGTGAAGCCAAGGCGTTTCAACATAGGAGATCTTGTCCTGAGAAATGTCTCTTTGGCAACCAAAAACCCAGCTCATGGGAAATTGGGCCCAAATTGGGAAGGACCCTATAGAGTTATCAATTGTAAAAGGCAAGGATCCTACTACTTGGAGGCCCTGGATGGGAGAAAATTGGAACATCCTTGGAATGTGGAGCACCTGAGGAGGTACTATCAGTAAAAGTGAGCCTGGACGAAGTATTACTATGGACGAGCTTGGAGCTTGTCTGTCTACTTACGTTCTACTTATGTTTAATGCTGTTTGTGTTTGATACTACTATATTATTTATATTGTGTCGTGATTATGGACGAAGTTATGGAGTTGTACTTATTAAATAAAAAAGGCACTAGTATGCATGTGCCTTATCTATAAACGATATTTATGTTATGTACAAAATGTTTTGTGAATTTCAAATCTCCATGCTATTTTCATCCAAGCTAACCCACAAGGGGGCTAAAAGATTCAAGACGAATAAATTCTCTGGACGCAGAGATGTAACGTCTAAATTTTCCTGAGTAAAACAAGGAAAAAAACTTAGGCACACTCGTCCAACTCATGGACGAGGAAAAGCCTTATAAAGCATTTTCGTCCAATTTAAAGACGAGAATCAAAAGCCAATTGAAACAATCCAACCTCTGGACGAGTGAAAAGTCAGGCAAAAGAAACTGGATAGTATGTAGAATCAACTTGTAAGTCTTGAGACGAATAAAGCTGAATAAAAATACTACCTGCAAAGATGAGTTAGACTAACTAAAATAATATAAAGAATATATATATTTTCGCCATGGATGAGCCAAAGCTGGAGTTGATATAAATAACAACATAACAGCATTCGTCCATACAGAAAAAATAAGCCTTCATTCAATTAAAGGGTGGACATCCTACGTCCAAAAACCCTTGTTAAGTCAAAAAACTGAAATGATTGTTTAAAAACCCCGTCCTAAAACCATGAACGAGCCAAGTGTACTTTGGTTACATAAAAAGGTCCCAAAACAGAGGACCAAACAAAAACCAAATAAAAGGAAAACAAATACAAAGATTGTTTAAGAGTAAAAGTCTCGTCCTTAAGAAGAGGGGGCATTGGCATTGGGGTCGTCTTGGGGTGGCTGAGTACTGGCATCGTCTTCCACATTGACGTCCTCGAAGCTAGTTTGAAGAAGAGAGCTGGTAGCAGTAGCAAGGTTAAGCTTAATAGAGCTAAAGTCAACTTCTGGGAAGTTTTCCATAGCATCTACTCTGAAGTCCTCAAAACCTGCTGCGTAATTCGCATCCAGAAGATCAGTGTATTGCTTGGATGCCTTAAATTCAACCACTGCATCCTCCTTAGCTTTGGACAAAAGGATACTCAGCTCGTCGTTCCTCTTCTGTAAATGATCAAGACAAGTGCCTTTCTCTGCTGCATCAGTCTTCAACTCCTCAATCAATTTCTGGAGCTCTGTTGTTTTCTCCTTAGCCTGAGCAGCCACCCTAGCCCATTTCTTGGATTCCTCCTTCACCTCCTGAATCCTCGTCTTTAGCAGGACTCTCGTCTTGTCCAATCCTGTAGCCTGCCTAGACGCTGCTATGAATTTTGACATAGCCTAAAATGAGGAAAATGAGATGAAGGTTAGATGAAAATATATATATTGACAAAGACGAGGAAGAATGTAAAATTACTTACCTTGAAAAAATTGTGAACACCAGAATGTTCAAAATCCTTCAAGGACATGTCGTAGCAAACATTTATGTCCTCGTCTAAAACAGCCTTCTAAAAACGCTCCCAAGCCAGGTCTTCATTTTCAATAATATTTGAAGGGACCTGTTGAGAAGGCTGGGGTGTGGCAGGCACAGTCGTCTTGGACGGAGGAGTCTTGGACGGAGTAGTTTCAATTGGAGTGGACGAGTCCATGTCGTAAATCTCGACAGGCTGAGACGAGGGAATGTTGGGCTTAACTACTTGGGACGACCCATGTTTGGCCTTTTTGCCTCGACGATTGGGGAGGTTTCCTAAATCAAGACTTTTGGACAGGGATCTCTTCTTGTCCCCAGCCAATGGACGAACTTGTGGCTGGGACTCAGGACGATCCTCTTCATTTACAACCTCTTTTCCCTTATTTTCTTTCATGGTTGACACTCCTAAAGGTGAAGAATAATGACAATAAGTGAGAAATAAGTTGATCAGAGAATAAGTGTTCAAAACGACATTAGGTAGAAACTTACTTCTTCTAACCGTGACTTCGTGAGCAATGGCCTCGTCTGAGGGTTCAAGGCCGAGTCCCCACTTGGCAAGACGTCGAAGGGTGACTAAGGAACGAAAATCCCTATCGGCGAAAAGACGAGCTCTGTGGACGCGATCACGATGAAATTTACTCAAAGACGGATGTTTAACACCTATTAAACAAATGACAAACAAAAGTTAGAAGCAAATAAAACATAAGTTGAAGGAAAGAAATATGAAAAAGGGGAGGGACGTACTTTCAGGACGCAAGTTCCCTAAATCCCCAGAGTAAGGAGCAAAAGGGTCCCTGCCAACGTCCACAGGATTCCCTGCCCAAAAACCAGAGACAAAGATAAACTCTGTCTTCCAATTTCTATCAGACGAGGCCAGAGACTTGATTAGTCTACAATCCTTACCCCTGGCTGTGAATTGGTAAAAACCAAGGAACTGATTTATCTCTGAAGGTTTGTAGCAAAAAAGGAACTCATCCACAATAAGGGGATGATCCCTTCCAAATACTTTATTCCATAAAACTTGCATAGAGATAACTAATCTCCATGCATTGGGGTTAAACTGACATATACCTATACCTAACCTAACCAATAACTCTCTGGCAAATGCATTCAAGGGTAACCTAAAACCCCCCAAAAAATAAGCCTCATAGACGTTTACCCCAAAACAGGGATTGCAACACCACTCTCCACGAACGGGCAACCTAGGGTTAAGCTCGTCCGGGATCTGACACCATGCCCTAAGATTGTTTAACCTTTGCTCATTCGTCTTAGAATGAACACCTATAGCACAACTATAAACTGTCTCCTCTTCGTCCAAAAGACTAGACGGAGGTACATTGGACGAGGTGCCAGCCTTGGAACCAGAGGCTTTCCTAATTTGCTCTTGGATAACTTCTAAAGGAAGCCCAGGCACACCAGAGGTATACCCCTCGTCCGTAGAGCTCTCCCTACTACTATGGCTGCTATTACTAGAACTACCATTGCTGGTTGTATCATAATATTCATCTATAGCTTTCTCTTTGCTATCACTAGGCGAGGAAATAATAGTTTGAGACATTTTGGAAACTAAATACCTAAAGGCAAGAAAGAAGAGAGTACCTGGCTCTAGATGAGAGGGGACTAAGGACGTGAAGGAACTTCTAGACGAGGGCTCTAGACGGAGAAAGATTTCAGAAATGTAAAGGGTAGGGAAGGAATTCCACTATTTATAGACATCTGACTTAGGTATTCGAAACGGCACGACCAACCAGGATGCTACATGTGGCCTACCCCTCGAAAAAATAAATCAACGAGACTGGACATCAGTTAAGTTATGACACATGGCATGTACAGTTTCAAACATTGAATGCACAAATCCTTTAGACGATCCATACGGACAAAGGGGCAACTGATGGTGTTACAAAAAACACCAACTCCTAAACTCGTCCATATGGCTCGTCCAATGAAAGACCGACTAAGGCGAACCAAGTATATGCAGTGATCGTCCCAAGCGTCCTTGATGACCTCGTCCGTCTTTGGACGGACGAGGTCCCATGAGAAGCTTGTCTATCCTTAGAATCGTTTGGACAAGGACGAGTCGTCCTTGATAGTCTCGTCTGTCCTTAATGAAGGATGGACAAGTTCATCAGATTAGACTACTATGTGCCAAATTCTCCATTAACCACTATGGAATACAAGTCCAACTGAGGTAACTTCCATGGCGGTTATGGAAGTTACCTCCAAATTCTCCGGACTTGTTGACAATAGGAACGGTTATTAAACAGATAATCATTTCATACATGCTATATAAGCATTCTTCGATGAGAAGGTAAGCCATTCAAACATTTTTATTTGAGAAATCACTCCCTTCTTACAGAGAATTCCAAGTTCACTAACTTCATCATCGGAGGACTTTTGGCCGGTCCCCTCTGACTCAGTATTTGCTTTCAGGATCAAGCCCTAAGATCATCAGCGCCCGGGACTCATCAACCTACTAATATCCAAGGAACTATCAACTTAAATTAGAAGATGTTATCTTATTTTCTTTAGTTTACACATGATTCTTGATTAAGACATGTATCGCACGGGCATAATACTAGTTATACTTATATTTTGATGAATTTAGTTTTACTCCCATTCTATGTAAACTCCTTAATTAAGTTCCCGAGTTATTTCAAATTATTGAATGGAGATTTAGAATCTAGATTCTGACAATAACAGAAGATGAAGATAACAAGTTCCCTGTATTTAGAATTTTGCTATATCAGGGGGATCAAATTGATTAGGATAAACGTATTCAAATTCATTCAACCACTGAATCCCATAAAAAGCCACAGAGAAGTTTTAATTTTAATGGTTTTTGTTTTAGAGAGAGGTGTATGCATGGTATATTTGGAAACTTGGGAGAGTTTTTGGAGCAAGTATATGTATATGTTGCACTTGCTCCCATTTTTATCGTGGAGATTGTACTGCTTGCTAGCTTCGAATTATTCAAGTGTGCCATTAATGCATGCCTCATGTATGATTATGAATCAATCATATATTTGTTGAATCGATATATATTTGATAAACTAGCATCTTGTCTTGTTGTAATAGCTGCCGTGTCTTTTTCACCCCCTATTTTTTTTTTTTTTTTTGGTTGTGTTGTATGCAATCAATGCACAGTTTTTACCTTATGCGCCCATGCAGTATACATGAACGTGCAGTGCCACTAAAGAGTTTTCTCCTTCAACCAAATAGGGAAGAATCTCATTTTCACCGAGTCGAGACAAGGATAATAAATATTATTTTTGCGTAACTGTGTATATATATTATCTGCTTGTTTAATTATTTTCTCTTTTAATTAGGTTATTCATTTTGTTTAGGTTATATATATTCATTTACTATTATGTTTAATTTGTTTTGTTTTTAGTTTTTATTTTTTTATTCCTTTACCCTTTGGGGAGAATTGTACATACACAAGTTGCCAATATAGCTAGCCCATTCTAAAGAATTAAAGAGAATTAATTCCCTACAATTCTTGTGTGCCATCAGAAAATTAAAGAACCCTAGATTATTGTGCGATTTTAGATTAAATATCTTATGAGTTAGAAGATAGGCAATAACATCTATATATCAATTATTTTTGCATTAAATATTGAACCAAGAAATGAAAAGAAGAAGACTTAGCTTGAGCATTGCTGGTACAAGCTTTAAGGATGATATGGGGTTGGGTATGTAGGTCAATAGTTCAAATTTTATTGAAGTAAAATGAAAAAGAAGCCCCTAAAGATGGGAGAAGTATAAGCTAGATCTCTTCTTTATTAGTGTTCTTACATTATTGTGCATAGGCTATATATATATCACTGCCAGTAAGATTTGTGTTCTTCCCAATTATTGATGCTCTTTCTTCAAGCTTTGGTCCAGTACTTCTTCTCGTTAATCTGCTGATAAAGCATGATACTGATAACTAGAACGTTACCCCTGAGGCAAAAGATATAACTTAGACCAGCAAATGACCATATATATACATATAAAGATAACCATGAAAATAAAATAAATGGAAGCCAGTGTTCATGGTCGTGGCTTGATCATATATGATATATTTTTATATATATTTTGCTTCTTCCCATGATCTCATCTAACTACTATATATTTTTCTTTGTAAGTTACCTTTAAATTGAGAAAAGTCTGAATATTCAATAGAAAAGAGAGAGGCATAAATTAAGAAATTTGAAAATAAAATACTAAAAAATATTTCTTTATCAAAACTTGGTTATAGACTATTTATCAAGAATATATGCAAGCTAATTATCTAATAAAGGTATTAAAAAAAAGTATGGGCCTCAAGCTTTGAGAAGGAAATGAAGACTACGGCCTTCCCCTTGAGAACAAATCTTCTAAGTCATTCCTAAATCATTTCATTTTGTATATGATCCAATGTGGCCAATCAAGTTTAGGATATTCTTTCACGAAATAAAAAATTAAAAGAAAGAAAGATGAAGTGCATGAATGGGTATTAATTAATATGTAAATGCAGAAAAAGAAGGTGCTTCATTATAACATTTAGTGGCTAATTACAACCTAAAGTATGTATTTCTGTAGATGAAAAGAGGAGCTAGGATAGTTAACTGTAGTTGGGGTTGTTGTTGCTAAGCAGGTAACGAACGGCATGTAGGCTTGTGAGCTTCAGTTTCTTATACAAGAGGGCGAAAATCTTGCGCTTGATTCTTCCTCTAACAGGAAGAACCACCAGGCACCTCTTCTTGTTGCTTCTTGCCATTGCCCTTCGTGGCACCAAGTCCAACTTTTTAGCCTCCATCATTGTCTTCCTGTCCATTAGAGAGAGAGAGATAGAGAGAAAGAGAGTTGCATGAGAAGTAGTGGTTAACTGGATATATATATATATATATATATATATGAAAGATATATATCTCTATTTGTTATATGGGAATTATTGTTGAGGGAAGAGAGGAGGAACCTTCGTGCCACCTTCATGCACTTTGCTACAAGTAAGTAGTTCACAATGGTGCCAAAGATGCCAACTTTTTACGTCTATGTCCATGTCCGAGCAAGTAATTCCGTACCTTCTTGTGGAGGAGGTGAGGGTTTTTCCGCAAGAGACCATTACCTTACGTGATTCTCAAACCGGAATATGTCGTCAATCTCTCACTACAGCTCCATATGTAATGGTCACTGAATTTCACATGCATCTGACATTAGAATAGGACACTGTTTCTCAAAAAAAGAATAGGACACACTATTATTTTATTACGTAGAAAAAAAAATAGGACTCTTTTACTGTTAAATTTTAGGGATAAAATCTTTTTTCGTCCATACATTTTTACACGATTCTCATTTTGTTCCTTAACTTTTTTTTTCACCGTTTTTAGTCTCTATCTTGAAAAACGCGTCTCATTTTAGTCCCTGACGTTACATTAGAGACGGAAATTGCACAGCTGGCAAATGGAAAAAATTAAAAATATTAAAATAATGCACCCTGTGTCCACGTGGCTTTCCACATCAGCCTCTAAATTAAAAAAAAATTATTATTAATTTTAACTAAATAAAAAAATTAAAAACAGAAATAAAAACCAAACCCAGCAAGAACAACAAATTTAAAACCCAACAAATTTAAAACCCAAAAAATTAAATTCAAACCCATATTTCGAAAATCTGGATTTGATTTTTGTGTTTGATGTTTTGTGTAAATTTTAACTAAATGAAAAAAAAAGGAAAAAACTAAAATAAAAATAAAAACCCAGAAATGTAAGAAAATTCAAAACCCTAGAAAATTCAAAACCCAGAAGGAAAAGGAGAACAAAAACAAACCCAGAAGATTCATACCACTGTCACTACCAAACCTCCATACCCAAACCACTGAGATTCATACCCAAACCCACTACCGAGCCACAAACAACCACTAAGATCTATACCCTTCAATTTTCAGAGACCCACGCAAGACCCAAGATCCATACCCTTCAATTCTACCAAGCCACAAACCCACCAGCTAAACCAACCCAACAACCACCGAAGCCAACCTAGCCACCATCGAATCCAACTGACCCACAGCGAGCCAAGACCACCCATGGCGAGCCACGACCACCCATGGTGAGGCACGACCACCCCACCCATGGTGACCCACGACGAGCCATGACCACCTCACCCACGGCGACCCACGACTACCTATGAGATTCATACCCAAACCCACTGAGATTCATACCCAAACCCACTACCGAGCCACAAACAACCACTAAGATCCATACCCTTTAGTTTTCAGAGACCCGTAAGACCCAAGATCCATACCCTTCAGTTCTACCAAGCCACAAACCCACCAGCTAAACCAACCCAACAACCACCGAAACCAACCCAACCACCATCGAATCCAACCCAGCTAACCCATCAAATCCAACCGACCCACAGCGAGGCAAGACCACCCATGGCAAGCCATGACCACCCCACCCAACACGAGCCACGACCACCTCACCCACGACGAGCCATGACTACCCATGAGCAGACACCGGACCACGACGATCTGAATCCCACCTACCCAAAGCCTCCACACCAATCTGTGCCACGCCGATCTGAGGAAGAGAGGAGAGAGCGTGGGAGAAAGAGAGAAACTCTGAAAGTGAGAGGAAGAGAGAGAGTGAGTTTAAAAAATAATTTTCTGAGTTTGTTCTTGTTCTTGTTCTCCTTTTGGGTTTTGAATTTTTTGGGTTTTTGAATTTTCTTACTTTTTTGGGTTTTTATTTTTATTTCAGTTTTTTCCCTTTTTTTTCATTTAGTTAAAATTTACAAATTAATTTTTTGTTTTTAAAAAATGACGTGGCATTTGTGGGTATTATTTTAATATTTTTAATTTTTTCTGTTTGCCAGCTGTACAATTTCCGTCTCTGATGTAATGTTAGGGACTAAAACGAGACGCGTTTTTCAGGATAGGGACTAAAAGCGGTGAAAAAAAAAGTTAGGGACTAAAGTGAGAATCGTGTGAAAATGTAGGGACGAAAAAGGGTTTTATCCCTAATTTTTATAGATATTCCTATGCTTTGCATAACATCTTATAGTTTGGGCTAATGCAAGTCAGGTCTAAAATTTTTTATAATTAACCAACTTACTTTCTAATCACGCTGTGAGAGAGATGAGAAAATGACTAACAGTTTAGGGTCCAAATTGAGTTTAGGAATTAAGTTTGTTATTTTTAAAAAACTTTAAACTTAATTGTCATTAGTTCAAACCTCAAGGATGTTAACTGTATTTTATCTTATTTGAAAACAATAAATCTGAAACACCTCATAAATGGGTTATATATATATATATATATATATATATATATATATATATATATATATATATATAGAACAAATGGTGCGCATTTAAACATTGGGTTTTGTTTAATTCATGGCTATCTAATTAAAATTACTTTTTCGCGGATCTTTTTGAAACATGCGGAAACACTATCAAATAAAAATATTTATTTGATTCAACAATCATTATACCGTAGAACTATGGAGTCTAAATAGAATAAAAATGTATACCACTCTTAGCAACCCAAGTGTGTTGCCTCGATCTCAAGGTATTCATGTCCCTCCCCATTTTGTTTTAGAATTTTGTTGAGTATCACACAATAGTTCTAAAGACCAACCACTAGCATGATATGTATTATTTATAAGACTTTAGTAAACACTAGAGAGAAATTAGATGTAGGATCCTTAGGGATTTTAATCTTTAGTAGTAGGATTGGTCAATACCTTTAAAAGACTATTTAATTGACTTGAAACTCTTTCAAATATTATTCTTTAAATTTCTCAATCATATCAAGAGAATATTTTGGACCATTACAAATTGCAATAGTGTCCATCAAAACATTACAAATTGCAATAGTTCAGTTCATGAGACCGCGGCAGAGTGGAGCAGCCGCGACACGAAGTTCCTTACCTTAGCTGGATCTCGTTGGTGTCACCTAAACGGTAGGTAGGCGACGGATGTGTGACCTTTGGAGTTGTCGTTCGTGCACCTGTCCCCAATGGAAGAATGAGTGATCCGTTCCCTGCAGATCATGGCCTTACCACTTGGTCCCCGATGGCCAGCGGGGGATTCCGTATAGCAGCTCACGTTCGTTTGCGCTGCGCATTCCGCTGGACTGGGCACGTGTTAGCTGTAGGAAGTATGGTTCCGAAAGTGACTTCGGTTCGCCAGTTCAGGCTCAACTCCTCGCTTTACGTTAGCGGACCTACAGGTCGGGCCGGGGCTTTGCCCTCTTTCTTTCTGTGTAGGACGATGCTGGGGAGAGAAGGGAATGCGTTGAGGCGGCGAACAACAACAACACAACTACATTATTTTGGCTTTTCTCTCCATAAGATGAGCTCAGTGCATTGGACCGATGGATAAGAGAACTGAGCTGGCCTAAAAAGCATTTGGGCGCTCTACGTACGATGTAAACTCCATCAGATACATATCGATTTCTTTCTGATGGATCAAGAATAGATAGTTGTCTCATCAATAGATAGAAATCTCCGATTTCCCCTTACAATCGATTTGAAAATAGCACGTTCATATTGCTTTTCGTTCATTTCCGCCACGCCGACATAGCCGCCATAATAAGAAAAGCGGGCGAAGCAGCTAGAAGCGCTCGCTTTTAGCCCTTGATGAATTCTTATTCACGAATGAATTTTTATTTTGGGAAAGCCAACAGAAAGATTCGATTCTGACTTCGTAGAGCCGGTGCTGCTGTTGCCTGCGCATAGGGCCGTCACCCACTCCCGTCCCGGGGCGCTAAGGGGCTTTTGTTTTTGGAACAGACGGCAGTGTTTTGCTGACGCCTCGAATCAAACTTTTGTTGCGACATGCTATGTTTTCTCCCCCATTGCTAGTAGGTTGATGGGTCGCATGCCTGGAACACATGTTTTGGCCTTGTGTGTCCATAACTCAAAATAGGTGACCTAACGGTCGTCGCCCGACTAAAAATACCAATAGTCACCAGATTCATATGGGCTACTGAGGAGTAAGCAATGATCTTCTTAAGATCGATCTGTCTTGAAGTGGTCAAGGAAGTATATATTATAGCAATCGCGCTTAGAGTATAAATGAAAGGAGTGGAACAAAGTGTCGCTTCGGGAAACATGGGTATTGAAAATCTTAAAAACCCGTAGGTTCCCAATTTTAAAGGAATTCCTGCCAAGATGACGGATCCTGCCGTAGGTGCCTCTACATGAGCTTCGGGTAACCAAATATGAACTGGTACCATAGGCACTTTGATGGCGAAAGAGGCGAAAGAAGCAATCCATAGAAAGATTTGGCGCCGCTCACTAAATTCTGTGGTTAATAAAATTTGTAAATCGGTGGTTCCTGTTTGGAGAAGAATCAACAGAATAGCTAATAGCATAAAAACAGATCCAAGTAAAGTATAAAGGAAAAACTGATATGCTGCCTTGATCTTTCTTTGTCTCGAACCCCATACCCCTATAATAATGGTAGAGTAAGGGGTGGCCCCAAAGCGGAATTGACCAGTGGTGGTTGGTCGAAGCTCCAGTAGGTAGCCACTCCCTTCTCAGGGAACCGTACGTGAGACTTCCGCATCATACGGCTCCGTCCCGAGCTTCCATCATCAGCCTTTGTCATTAGACCACTCTCTATCTATGCATGTATTTTCAGCCTGGACTCTCGAATCTTTTGCTTCTCGGGCGGTGGCGAAGAATGCTGCTTGCGTTGCGGGAGATGCCTGCCCGTAGGGCCCGGCCCGCTTCTCGACCGAAAGAACCGCTCACTAGCTAGCCAGACTAGTGGGGGGCCCCTTCTGGAGACATATTGAAAACCATGCCTTTCGAACCGAACACAACGCCCGTCTTCAAAATCAAAAGAGAAATGGGCTCGTTGGGAATAAAGATGGAGTGCGACCTGTAGAGCACATGTAACGCACAGTCGGGTTGCTCACGCATCTTTCTCTCTCTCTCTAGATTTCTCTAGAGAGAGAGAGAAAGATGTGAAAGTAATAGCCTTATGTTATGGCCGCCCCCCCGACTTACGGCCTTTACGCTACTACTACTGTGATGTGAGTGGTTCAAATTGGTTTGATCTTTCCCAATTCTCCTGGCCGGAACTTGTACGCAGCACTTGTACGGAGGTGCATGCATAAAGGTTTGGAACTCTTTTCTTATCTGAATCTTAAGGACAGGACCCTACCCTATTCTCGAACCCTCTGCCGAGCTTAACCTGGCCCGCATTTCCTTTTGAAGGAGGCTAAAGAAATGTCTCCACCTGCTGCCAACAGTCTTTCTTCGAAATTATACTGAACGGGTCGATCCTCCCCTCCCGTTTGTTTTAGCAACTTCTCCTAAGGTCTCCTCACCAAGAGCTCCCCGGCGATGACAGAGAAACCAACCCACCTGCTGTGGCGGGGCGGCTTTTTTGTTTCACAATAAGACCTGGACGATTATCCCTACCCTCGGTAGCTTACGAGTTTACGTTCATCCCTGGTCGGGTACAGTTTCCTTTCGATTTCTCCCTTGTAGCCGTTACCCAAATTCGCGCAAGTGTGTCCACACCCCCCAAACTGACTTGACGAGGAATCCATTCTCGCGAACAAACACAACCCCTACACACACCTAGGGGCACCCCTTCCTGCATATCCATACAAGACCCGAGTAGGCGGGTCGAGGTCCTACGAGGTACCCACTACTCGGAGTACCCTCCCAAAAGGAAAAAGATGTGTCTGTCAGGTTCGGTTCTTCTTAGTTGGGTTGGGCGGGTTCGACCAGAAATGCTATGCTTACACACAAGACTACCCCTCTTCCCAAAAGCTTCGCGGGGACTACTTTACGACGGCGGATGACCGCCTATAGGGGGTTTACTGCACAAGGCCTCTGCAGAGGAAAAGCTTTATCCCAGCGAATAGAAGATGCTCAGCTCCGCACAACATAGGGATTAGCACGCTTTCGGGAAGAACATAGAATAGTAGAGGATCCAGCATGCAGAACACGGCGATCATTAGAAATTCACGAATTAGAGATGCTGTAATATACTCTTTCCCATAACTTCTCATACCAGACCAACCCACTAAAATGCAAATAGGGATCAGAAATGTGGTCAATATCACGAAGAATAAAGAGATACCGTCTATACCCAAATAAAAATGGATGTTTTCATAAGGAAGCCATCGAAGGCTTTCCACAAATTGAGATTTGGCCGTAGAAGGATCAAATTGTATCCGAGGAACAGGAGGATACAAAAAAGTAATAAGAGAGGCACACAGACCAATCAATCGTATCGGTCGTATTCTTGAATTTGGAATGAAAAGAGGAGTAATGCTTCCTAGCACAGGACACAGAATAAGACCACTTAAATCAGAATAGCATTCACAGAAATGTTCTAACATAGAGTAGAATCAAACATTGAAAAGATTAGTTGACAACATGAAAAAGGTGGGCGCCTAATTCCTATACAATAGGGATCCATCAGTGCAAGTCAGCTGAACACCGTGATTGATGAGTGGGTAGGTGGGTTAGGTGCACCTCTCGCCCAGTGGGAAGTAATGAGGCTAGCCCCTCCCCTGAATGAAGAAGTAGTGGGGCCCCCTTCCCGCGTATGTGCCTTTATTTAGATTCTTTCTATTTTTTCATTTTTTATCCAATGGAGAATCTTTCTAAAAAAATATCTCTGGCAAAACGCAATTCGTCGAAGGGATAAAAAAGAAAGAAGAGAAAGAAAGGGAAGTTTTGTTTTTTCTGTCTTTCTTTCAATCCAAATAAGAGAACAGGGAAACCACTAAAAAAATGAAAGTTAGATAAAGAAGTTTCAGCAAGAACTAGCACTAGACTTCTTCCCCCCCTTTCTACTTTTCCTCTCTCCTTTTGTTTGTGCTTCTACCCGGACTTTTCATTCTCTTTATAGTTTATAGAAACCCCCGAGAGGAAATTTTTAGAATCATTTTTGTAGAAAGGTGAGGCACTTTTCCCAGCATACGGAAAAAAATCCAGGATGACGGCTTTCAAAAGACGAGTAAAGGACGGGGGAGGGGGAGGCTCTCGAAACCAAACGAGACTAGAAGGAACATGGGAATGAGCACCATTCCTATGAGTGCTTTTGTCTCGAAGAGCCAACAAAGGGGCAGCCCGCTCTCTCTATCTCGGTCTCGGTTTAGCATCATATATCAATCTGGAGAAAATTGAGATTGGTTGTAGTGCGGATTAAGGAAGCTGCTCTTCCATGCTGTGGCTGTGGAGGTGGGGGCTGTCGCCGCCTGAGAGAAGCGGAAGCCGAGGCCACCGAAGCCTATTCTGCGTCGAGTGTGTCGATTGAAAGAGGAGGGGAGACAACTCAAATGCCAGCGCAAAAATAGAAAGAGTCGTGCCGTTCCAAATTTCATTTTTCTAAGATCCATTGCTCGATTTTGCATGCTCTGCTCCCAAAATGCAGAGAGACTTTCGAGGGCAGATCCAGGTTGGTTGGTCCGGAAAGTCATGGGAGAGGCAGGCTAAGTGAAATAGAATAATATACTGGTGCTACTGTAGAATTTTATGAATTACGCACGGCACACTTTCTATATCTCCTCCGTCTACAAGGTGAACAGCTTAGCTTACAGCACAGCGTGTTCGCCACCACACTGGCTGGCTGGTGCATTGGCCTCTTACCGTAATAGGGCCGAGAAGTATGACCCTTCGATTAAAACGCCCCATATCTCGTAACAGGCGGAGCGTGGCATTTCCTTTTATAAAGTCCGTAGAACTTCTAACCAAAAGATTGATTCTTTAGAAATCAAGTACCATTCAAAGAGTGCATTGCCTCTTTGAGTGAAGAAGAGAAGGGCTTTGTATAGAAAGCCTTGAGTCATGTTCGTCGCCCTAGGCTCACCATTATTTCATTTTATTTTACTTATTTATGGGTTCTAGCTCCAAAGAACATATACATGAAGCTATGTTGACTTACGTACGTCTCGTTGGCCAAACGATTAGGTATGCCGCGCCATGTATCATCCCCTCTTTCTATAGAGGAGAGATAAAGAAAAAGAAAAATATAGTGATCGCGCCGTAAGACCTTGTTCGTTTCTACTTGACGTTATTTTCCTCGGTTTTTTTTTACATTACATAAGGGAGCTTGCTTACTTAGCGCTTGCGCTAAGGATCTAATCAGAGTCAACTTGGATTAAAAAAAAACCTTTCCCTTATTAGCCGGAGTACAAGTGTACTCCTTGATCTTTAGTAAAGGCGGATTAAGCCAAAAAAAAGATTTTTTTTTTCGAAAAGTCTCAACGTCCTCGTTGAGAGTCGCTCTGTGGGACGTCCAGTAGTCTATGACTTGGTCTTCGAATCGTAAGTTTCAGCCCGTTCCCGGCTTGCCTCGCTCTCAGGTTGGCCCTTCTACTTGACTAAGTAGTATTCCACTCGTGCAGTGGGTGTATGGGCTAGCCCATGGTGCGGTCAGCCATGATATACTCAACTTCTTCTTTAGTAAGTTCATCTACAACATTTGGTGGTGCCCTCGTGGGCACGTTCCTCTCTTTGGGTCGATCTGGTCTAATCAAAGTCAACTGACTCACATGGAATACGGGGTGAGTTTTCACCGAGCTAATCGCTTGAGTCTATAGGCTACCTCTCCTATCCGCTTCCCTACAAGGTCTACTTTCTTCTTCCTTCAGACCGGGCCAAGCCTTTAGGTTGTCTAAGTAGGTTGGGCTAGGTCGTTGCGCTCTTGCTTCTGTCTTGCCTCATGAGATGATACGTTAAGGTTATATTGATGGATTTTCCCTACTTCTGCTTTTGGTTGTGGATCTGCTTCTCCAGTGACGGGCGGGAGAACACTGCGAACAGTGCACTTCTCGTCTTATCCACTTCTTCATCTTCAGGAAAGACTCGCTAGAAAGCAGCTTGCTAAGAGTGGCAAGGAAGAGAGAGAAATCCCCCATTTTGAGGGGTCTAGAGGAAGAAGAAGCAATTACGCAACAAGCCCCTGACCGGGATAGGGATAGGAAAGAGTGTGATTGGTTGGGGGTGTCGTTATATGCTCTCGTCACCCTTATTCTGTCCTTGACCTATCTATTTTGCCTAACGAGCGTACAGCGTACATAGGCTCATTCGCTGAGTTGTCAACGAAGAGTGAGAGTAGTGCAATGCCACTAGTCAACAATCAATGAGGTACGGGTCAAAAATCGTTCAATGCTTCTACTGTTCTCTGGTATCCACGTTGTGAACTCCGTAATAAGTCCTATGTATATAATTCCAGACAGGATACTACACAAAGAATAGGGTCCATGGGATCGTCTTCCTTCTTTGAGCAGGGGACATGCCATAGTATAAGGAATAGGGGATTAGCAATTGAATCAGAATAGGCGGCACATTCATGCACAGTTAATCCGATAGTTAAGATAACCACTGTTAGCCTTTCGGAATAGAAGGAACTCTTTGCAGGAAGAATTGTCCAAATAGGAAGGGATTCACTACTCGGGACTGCCTGCTTCTTCGTGACAAGGAAGAATTGGACAAAAAGGTTTTGCACTTGAATCAGCTGTTCGGGAGGTCTCGCCTGGAGGAACGAGGGTCTTAGTAAAAGGCCTAACCGCTCTTGCAGGCAGGGCTAATTCTTTTTCTTTCGAGACGGGAAGAGAAGGAGTGGCACGAACGGTATAAAAAGAAGGCAGGCTTAGTTCGACGTGGTCAGCAGTCCTATCTTCTAGAAGGATCGCTTCTACTTTTGTTGAACTCATGGGCAGCTGTGAAAAAGAAAGAGCTTCGGCTTCCTCCTATTACGGATATATGCTTTCAGTTCCGCCTTTTCGTTGCATCCCTCACTTGAGTGAGTAAACGTGAACGGCCACTGCTTTCCTTTGTGTTACATGAAATGAGGGCGCCCCTCTCACTTAAAGGCAGCCTCCTAACCCGGGGAACCTGCTTGCCCGTTGGATAAGAAAGCTGACTTCGCCCTCAAAACCTAATCTGTGTGGAGCAGGAAAGAGGAGATCGGAGTCAAAGGGAAGGATAGCACCAAAGCGAAAGACCTACTTCAAGGCAAAGAGAGCAGACCAAGTAGGAGAAATAGGTTTTAAGGAACCAAGTCAGCAAGTCGAAGCTCAAGGACGAATGAGTTCTTGAGTCAGCAAGCTTTATCCTCTTTGGCCCCCTTTCCAGCACCAAGGTACCAACAAAAGCGAAACGTAGCGACCAAATCTTTGAAGAGAAGGAGAAGGGAGCTTACTCCGCTTAGAGAAACTAGAGATCATAGTCTCAATCCTAACCTCATAGAAGGTATTTTCATGGTATGCCTTCCTGGCTCGTATGATTGTGTTGCCTTCCTCACTGGTATTCCCATATCGGGATCGAGGACCAAGACAAAGCGTAGTACCATACCTGAACCTACCTCTCGCTAGTCTTACTTCTTTTTCAGACTTGGTGGCACGAGGCCCGGGGCCAAGGTCCGTGTACGATTTGAAGAGGACCTACCAGAAGTCAGTAAAGCTAAAGGCTTCCTCGGATGCTGACTATCTTGCGGATCCCTCCATGATAAAGAAATCAGTTGAGACTGAAGAGGAGTACAACACCGTTACTGACGATACACCAAATGGTGAAAGTTCCTCAGAAGATCCCCTGAAGCAGTTATACTGGCTTGGTACTGCTACTGTCACTCCACTGATTGAAAAGGGTTTAGGTTTACTTCGTCCTTAGCCCGGCCCTCTACTAAAGGCTGCCCTACCTTAATTGCTTGAAGCTACCTCACGAATTGGATTCGAACCAATCAAGCTACTTTCCTTTTAGTAGATCGTGAGTGGGTCTGTCGTCCTCCTTATTATAGTCCTCCTAAAATCAATAGCATTTCATCGGAATACATCCTGTCTTTTCACCTTAGTAGTCCTATGCATAGTCAGTACTATAGCCCCAATCATGGCTACTAATAAAATAAGACTAGGAACCAAAAACCAGACGGAATAGTAGGTATAAAGTAAATTGCCCAATGTTTCCAAATTAGTCCAACTTCGTACCTTTCCAGCATAAACCGTATATCTCAGAGAGGTCGTATTTCTTTGGGTTGGTAGTAATGGAATGGTTTCATTATCTAAAATGAAGAACATTTCCCACCAAAGGATCAGTCCAATAATACCACTCACTGGTAAATAGCGCAATACTTCTTCGTGAATCTCCGCTATTTGAATATGGAACATCATAACAACGAATAGGAATGAAACGGCTATAGCTCCTATATGAACTACTGGGTAGAGTTTCGACGTTCCCTAACGCTTTAACAACAGAATAGACCTTCACTGTCAGGTAATGAAAGGTATTCGTTATTGGATGTGATGATCCTTCCGCATACCGAGTTGCCATCACCTCGGAAAATGTTTATACCAAGGGCGTGGTCTCAGTGCAGAGCTTGATAAGCTAAAGCGGAACAGGAATGATGCTGGCTGAATGGAACTTGGCATTCGGATGTTCTAGCTCATGGAGAAAACATTGATGCCAAACCAAAGGGTATGGTGTCAAGAGTTCAGACCGTCAAATGAATTGTGGCCTGGTGGGAGGACTTGTGTTACGATGCAGCTGGCACCTTGGGGTCTCGTTTCAAAGTGGGCAGCAACTCTTGCGTGCACTGTACACGGTTGGCGCCTTCGGTGTGTAGACGAACAATTGGCACGGTTGTGATAACTCAATGGAACTTTGGAGTGGAGTTCCGAGGTGTGGAAAAGTGGATTAGTTACTTTGTGGTCCCCGGTTGGTACAAGAGTCAGATGGTCCGGTCCATCTTTCTTTCCTTATCATACGAGAATACGCACATGCGAATGAGAGCGCGCTATGCGCTAAGCTGCGCTTAGTCTATACAACATCAAAGAGGAATCGAACCCCTTATTATCTTCTTTGAAAACTCTATTCCAATTGGTGTCCCCCACCTTCCCCCTCCCCTTCCTCCGTTATTTTTTAGCTGCAACGGTGACAGAAACATGAACAAGTACGAGATCTTCCTAGCTAGGAAGATCTATCAACTATCGATACCTACCCACCGCTTGATACGAACTTCAAAAATGCCACTGCAGCCTCAAACCACCAGGAATATTTGTTTGTTTGCATCGAATCGCAAACAATATCGAATAAAAAGTCGACATTTTTCCATAACTGATCGTTGTTCACAGCGCGTAACCTTCTCTCCCCTACCCCTCTTCTGGTTATGCCATTACCAATCGCGGGTAACCCCCGGGCCAGCCGCCTTTGACCTAATAAGAATGATTATCCTTATGACCAAACAAGGACCAGCTGACTTACTTCTCGAGCGATAGTTCCACGATCCCGACCAGCAACTTGTTGGGAATAGGGGCATCCAAGCTTGCCTAACCTAGTAAAGGGGCTTGGAGATAGAGGGTTTTCTAGGGGAGATACAGTTTCCAGGTTGGATTTTTTAAATCAAATAGGACTCGTTGGGTAGATAGAGGTGGTGAAATCTAACCTTTGCATCGATGTTTGGCAGGGCAGGTCGCTTGAGTGTCAAAACCAAGCGGTGGTTGTTTTTCCTTGGCTTATCGAACCAGTGTATTCCCATTCCTCCTTATGATGACTCCCAGTAGAGAAAGCCTAAATTTGCCGATGTGGATTGAAAGGAAGTTGGGGATGGACATAGATCCTTCCGCCTATCTGGAGTGTTGGAAATAAAGCAATGGTTTTTATACTTTTGATTTCCCGATCACTGGAAGCAATCTTCACTGGCACAAGGATCTCCTCACAGCAACAACCTCCACTACGATAGAACCCGACAATGAGTTTACGAAGGCTTCGAGTAGTGTGAGATAGGCTAATCACCAGACTGCTCTGGAATAGGTTAATCGCCGGAGACAAGAACGAGCGAATCTAGTTTCAAGAGCATGCCTTACTAAAATAGGGGGCGTAGCATTTATAAGTGAAGGCAAGCGCAACTATCTATTTCATATCCTCCCTGTCAGCAAGGCAGGTCCGCTATAAAACCTACCGGTCATAAAGTCCTCAAGAATGGGAAAGCCGACCAAAAGACTATTCCGTAACCGACTCTTGTTGCCGAATCAAGGGGGCTTGGCTTGTACCAGGCTCTAAAAGAGTTTTCTTCAAGCGAGCAGTCTTTCTATCTTTTTGGGTTGCATGTCCAAGGCAATGTTTTTTGTAGATTGAGATGAATTGATCTTCGCTATCGTGCCTCTTCCTTGTACCAGTTGATGCTGCGGTAGTGCCTAATATGAGTTTGCTTCTGCCCTAGACAGCTTCGAAGTTCCCATCAATCGATTACAGAGGTTTCAACCACTGAACTTGCTTATGCTCCCCTTTGATCGAGTGACGGGAAAGGATAAGTGCTAGTTGAGAGATTCAGAGGATAAGCTCAGAGAGAAGTGCTTTTTGCTAGTTAAGTTCTGGTTCTGGGGGGTTGAATGAAACCAACCGCAGATCACGAGTCTTGGTTCTTTGTCCTGTACTCTTTCCGAGCATTGGACTCCTTTTTAGTTATTCAAGGCTACGCTCGTTTCCTTTAAAGCCGAACTCAAACCGCGGCTAGTCTGGGAGGCCCTTATCTATAAAGGTTTGAATCTCTCTTCCTTGTGTTCAATTCCATCTTTGAAGATGAAGTAAGTCAAGTTCTGTAAGTGAAGGTGCTTTCGGTAAGCGGCAGAGGGAACAGAGAATTCCTTGTTCAGTCGTTTTCGTCCGTCAGTTCTTGGGAGGGGTTGGGGAGGAGAAGGGAAGCTTTACTTCTAGGCTTACGGTTCAAGGCGCTGTTGATCAGACAATCTTCCGGGGTATTTATAGCTTCGGCGTACAGGCACAGCTCAAGCGTACGATCAGAGAGAACATGCGCTGCCTTGACTGGACCGGCTCTAGATAAGGCTCTGTTTGGTTACTTTCGTGAGAGAACTAACTGATTGTCTCGAAACGCCGGCTTTTTGGGATAACGAAAAAAACAATCAATATTTTTATATAAAAGAGAAAGCAAGAAACTATTTATTATTATTATAATATTTTCATATAAAATAATTCTTAAATGAAACAATAATAAACTTTAAAATTTAAGTGAAACTGAGAAATAATACAATAGATTTTCGATATCGAGCAGACACTGAATTTATCGATTCGACTAATGAGGTGTACACGGGCACTGGGAAGGCACCTACTACAACTCCAGCTTATGCTAGCCGAACTGTGAACTAACGCTTGTAGCTTTAGTTTGAGATCAGAGAGAATGCCAGTTGATCACCGATAGGTGCTGTGATAGAGTCCCTCGCTCTTCTGGGCTCGCTTCGTAAACTTGCTCTTAGGTTCAAGTTGCAGTTGACTTCTGGTTCAGGGAAAGCGAAGCGCTCAAGCTCCGAGGGTCGTAGTAAACTCCTCGTTTTCTTTCCGGGAGCTAGGCTTAGGTGCTGTCAGATAACTCGTTAGTCAGTAAAGCCCACGGCAGGTGTTGCTGTTAGAAAAGCAAGTCAGTAGAGCGAGGGACTCGATTGATCAAAAGAAATTCCCTCTTCCGGGGAAGGGCGAAAAATCTAAATTCCAATGGTCTCATGCGTACAGAGGCCGGTCAATTCTATGTATGGTGGAAATTACCAAGGAATCTAACGAGGCTCGGTATCTCTCCCGCAAATCTTTGTCTCCACGCGGAATCTGCTGTGGATAGGAAAAGGGACGGGGGAGTGCGCTAGTCAATCAATGAGCAGTATGGTATGATTTGCCCGGATGCAATGGGGAGGTGGGCTCTAGGGCGGCCCCTGGGGAGACTCCTTCAAACGTCTCTATTGAGTGACGGAGCCCTTTTGATTGAATATGATAGCTGAACCGGCACAGGGCAGGTCGACTGGTCACTATGCCGAGTCCTCCCTGCTCCGTTGTCCGTCTCGGGGCTGGAATGGAACTCATGAGTAGCTCCCATTTATCGCAGTCCAAGACCGTGTCGATGTCCCTATCAGCTGTACTCCCCATAACTTGACCACATGAAAGAGGAGGAAGTGAGACTGATCCTGTTCCTTGAATAGGAAGAGTTTCACCATTAGCAAGGGCAATTGAAACATTACCGACATCGTTTGAAAGATAAGAGAAGTCGTCAGTTGACCCGACGGTTCGAAGCTCCCGAGTCAACAACCTAAGGGAGGTTCTTACTTGACTTAGGTGTGAAGATACCTGCGGCATTGGCAGAGTGGGGTCTCTTGAGAAGAAGAGACATCGGATCTTGATCTTTTGCTAAGGTAGAATTGAGCGAATTCTTCGAGAATCTCGTTCGGCACTTTTGATAAAGTAGACGATGCTTGCTTCTTATCAAAAACCTCAGGTGGAATAGTTGGCTTTTCTACAGCTGCATATGCGGCCTTAAGTCACTTTGCCTTTCCGGGAAGATCATCTGGTTTGCTGTTAAGTTCCCAACATCGATCCATGGTATGATTTGGCTTCCCACAATGAGAGCATGGGGTTATTCATCGCAAGCTGTCTTGCTTCCTTATTGAGTAGAAATGGAAGGACGTTGTCTCTTCTGCTCAAGTGCTCATTTGCAAGGATCTGGACTTTGATCAGCTCGTATTCCGGCAATCTATCATGCCAGCCAAGGTTTGTCTTGTTCCATTTGAGTGGCAAGCGTGTCATGTGCGCCACATGTGCATAGTGGAAGTGGTTGGTATGATTCAAGCTCGGCCCAATACGACATCTGTTAATTATAGAAGGCATTTATGCTCCAGTCTCCCTGTCTGGCTGAGGATATCTACTGCTTGATTTGATAGATCCTAGAAGCAAAGCTGCGGGAATACAATCGATTGACATGTTCCCAAATGAAATGTGCAGACTTCATCCAAAATAGGCTAGCGTTAACGTCAGACTCCATGGAATTTCACAGCCAAGAGCTAACAAGATCGTTGTTAGCTTTCCAATCACCTTTCATTAGTGTTTAAGCGCGCTCCAAAATGGACCCTCTCTGAAAGTGCCGTTTTCTTCTTTACTCCCAGGAACAACTGAACTGCCTGAGACCATTGCAAAAAATGGTTTCCATTTAAGTGATGAAGAAGAATTTGCAAGCCTAGGTTGTCATTTGGCGAGAAACCGAACATTGAATTTGCGGTGATTAGAGAGGGGTTTTGAGTGAAACATGATGTTTGTGAAGTACCCTCTGCTGCCATGAGATGTAATGGAGCAAAACACTATTACTACCCAAGAACAAAAAGAAAAAAACCGCTTCGTATGTATGCTGTTAATAGAACAAACAATAGGTGTGCATGTGAACAAACAAGACAAAAAAGGAGTATAAGAACAAAGGAAGACACAACACCAAGAGCAAGCAAAGAAGAGGAAAGCAAAAGAGGGTGCTGTTAACGAGCGGAAAGTAGTCAAAACGTGATTGTTTGCTGCTGCTAATCGAGAATAAGTCAATATAACAGCAAGTGTATATGCTGTTAACCCATAGAATAACTGGGCAAAGTTAGGATTTGCAAGCAAAAACTAAAGGAAAAGAGTTCCGTGTGGTGAGAAAGAGAGGGAAGTTGAGTTGACTTCTTTTAACAGCTTTCCAGTCTCGTAGTACAAGACTTTAGATTCGATTTTGGGATATTTCTTTCAGTTAAGGATCTTCCTGAGAACCGGAGGCGAGGCGGATGTACATCTAATTTCACAGCTGAATGCCGCAAGCCAATTCTCGCCCCCTCTGACTATATTGTTAGACCTTACTTTATGCGTTCCTAGAATACCTGGTCAAGAGCAAGTCTGATCCAATTGATGTCAGTGACTTTATTAGCGGAAAATTTCTTTCATTGAAAAAGAAGGTCTTTATGAAAGTATTCGACTAGAAGTAGCTCTATTGAAAGAAGGGGAATCAGAGTCGGTTAATATAAATAGGTTGGACAAGTGCTTTCAGTCCTTTCGCTTTCCATTTCTATCTCTCTAGATGGCAGACCTTACTAATAGTATAGTGTAAGGTAGGGTTGGGTTGGGTATAGCAGGACTTGAACCTGCGACCATTAGGTTAAAAGCCCAATGCTCTACCAACTGAGCTATACACCCAAAAAAAGATATAATAGTAAATAAGGATTGGTGCGGAAAAGAAAAAGAGGGCGGCCCCTCTTCTTTTCATCATATTAAAGGGGCGCAGCTCTGTATGAGGCTCGTACTGCAGAGCAAGCGAAGAAAACGTAAGGGCGCGCGTTAGCTAGGCCGTTTTCTTGCAGGAGTGCTAACACGCCCCTTATTGAAAACTCAAGGAAAGCCTTGATCGATATGAGAAACATGCGCTCAAGCACCCAACCTATACAAGGGGCTTGGGCTCGAAAGCCGGCCTTACTCAACAAGCACCTTTCTTAGTAAGCTTGCTTGTTTCCACTCATTGAAGATTCTATCTACAAAAGAAGGTCAACGGGGGATAATAAAGTTGCTCTCACTGACACCATCTACGAGAAGGTGGGGTCATCTTTCTTTCCAGCCGCCACACGGTTCGCCTTAAAGCCTTAAAGACGGAGAAGGGGAGGAGCGGTTCTCTATGTAATTACGGTCTTTGTTGGCCGTTGTTCCGGTCGAGCACTCTCTTTTCTTTGTCCAATTCCGCCTTACCAAACAAGACTGACTTCTGACCAACCCGCGAAGGGTTGTGAAGTTGGACCAGGTACGAAGAACGAATCTATATTTGTGTACGGAAGTAGCTGGCCGGCAGCCGCTCAACTGTTCGAGCGCAATACAGTGGTGGTTGGTTCCGATTTGACAAGGGTAGAATGCCTGGTCGAAGGTCCAGTACAGTAGGTAGCAGGCGTTTCGTTTTGGCTCCCGAGCGAGAACGAGAAATAGGCGATGCACCATCCTTGCTGCTACGTACGTTGGCCTTGACTTGACAGATTCATCCAATTGAACCCACACTCAAAGGAGGACCGCAAGCCCATGGCTCGATGAAACAGAAAGTATCAGCATTAAGAAACTTCTTGGGGTTAGCAGTGAAAGAAAGAGCTCGGCATTCATTTCTTCATTCATATTCATAGCTTAGTCTACTAAAAGAGGGACCGGCCTCATTGTGGTAATTAGAGGGCATCTCCGATCGTTCACCTCTAATGTGACACGTTCCCTCCCAGTTATATGATCAACGGGATCCGTCGGCTAGAGAGCGGGGCTATTCTTCTTCCGGGGAGGCAAAGTCGTCCCCTCTACTGATCGAACCCTCAGTTCAGAGGTCTTCGTCAACATGTTACGAGGCTCCAGTCTTCGGCAGGTCACCATTACTTTACTTAGAAAGGCGAACATCTGGGCAAGGGAAAGCGCAGTGCGCCTAGTGCAAATGGCTTTCTTTTTTTATGATATACCAATCAGAATGGAGGGCCCTACCTACGTAGTGATTCTATCAATCATGTACGTAGGGGGGGTCGGTTAACTTGATGCGGGAGAGGCATGAGTGCAGTTCGATCTTGTGGTATATTCATTTGTAGTGAGTAGGGCTTCTTTCTCATTGATTAGTTCGCCTCTGCTTTATTGAAGGGTCTCCATTCCTACGGCGGTTTTGTCAACGAACGCGTCTCGGGCCGGATTGACTAACTTAACCCTTAAGGGGGCCTTGCCATAGTTGGGTGCTCTGCTTTAGTGTGATTGATGAAGGCTAGGCTAGGTTTGGTAATACCTAAAACAAATTAAAAGAGATCAGGGTCGAAAATTGGCAAGGAACTTTTTCCCCAAAAAAAAAAGGGCAGCTGCGGTCGAACTCTAATTTTGGAAATAAGTCGAGGCCCTTTTACCAAGTCTACCGGATAGAAGATGATAGAGGGCCAACTATCGTTGCGTTGCCCAAGACGGTGCCGTCTCACTTCGAGTTCCTTCCTTTGTAGTCAAATCTGATGATACGCTTTGGCGATCTTACCTACCAAATAAAAGGCCTGCTAGGTGATCGAAACCGCTCAGGTCAGTGAGGACTCACTCACTCACCTACTCCTTATCTATCTAATAGTTTCTTCTATCTACTGAATTCAAAAGGCGACCCGCCGCGCCAGGCTATAAGATAAGAGACAGCTGTTGTACTACTTGACTGGTAAGAAAAAGCTTACGTAAAAACTGGAAGACTCTTGTATGTATGGTAACCCTCTCTTCCGCTATTGGTGGACTGTTGCATAGAAAGGCCAACAGAAGTAACCTTTCTTAGCGTGCTTTTCAAGGGCTTAGCTTCTGCTAGTGGCAGGCGGCAAGGCCATAAAGTAAGTTCAGCTGGTAGCCTAAGCCAAGAAAAGAAGGTACGAACGAAGTGACGGGCCCCTTTAGAGATAGGGTAGGGGGGCGGCTTTCTTGTGGTAGTAATTGCGAGCATCTCTCCTTTTCTCTTAGCGTGCACAGTTTGCTTGCATGCCGCTTTAGGCACATCTCTTCTCTTTTCGCAGTGTTCCGCGACTCCGTCTTTTATATTGGTATGTGATAGGTTGTAGCAACTACATTTTCCTTTCTTCCCATCATGATGGGCGTCTCGCTCGGGTAATCGAGCGGGGCGATAGTAGGGTGATTCCCTACTAATGGTCCTGATCGCCCAGAGTGCTTTTGTCAGCATTTTGGGAGTCACGACTTCCCTGAGGCACTCCTACTGGTTGTCTTTTAGATGATATAGCAGGAGCTACCTCACCTGGTACCTAGGGCGTGACGAACCCTACGTACACAGGACTTGGCAATTACCAAGTGCCCCCCTAGGCTCCACCACGAGATGGTGCCTGTGGGTGAGATCGTGTGTGGTCTCAGATTGATTGAACTCAGTGTCCTTGTGGCCTGAGGTACATATCCAACGGTTTCCTAGATTGTGGATTAATACCCACAATTCAGGGGTGCGTGGAACCTCGCCCAATCCAACGATGGAGAAAGGAAGGATTCCTTCCTCTGACTCACTCAATGACCTTCTATGGTTGAGTTAGTAGGATTCTGACCCAACAAGTGCAGTGCGCACAGCCTCACGGCAATCACTGCTGGTTCCTAGAGAAACTAACAATGAAACCGTTGTTTAATGTATTAATTAATTTGAGACCACTCCGGTGGCAGAAGATCATGAATATCCTTCGACCATTATCTCCTCATCTTACTATTTCTAAACTCACTCCAATTGCCCGTAGATATATGTATTCGTTTCTCTTACTAACGACTCTTGTTATTTTTATGTATTTTCTTTGTCTAAAAATAGGCTTTCTTGCCTATTTCATTTCCGTGTTTTGGAAGATAGGGTTCCTGTTGGCAGGGAGAACCCTTTCTTTTTTGTTGCCATGACGCCGGTGGGCCGGAATCTTAGTCTTCGCGCTTTCATCGGTAGCGAGGCCACGCCCCCTCTCGGGAATATGATGTTGCCTGCAGGGGCTTCTGGCTCCTCGAGCTCAAACCCCCGGTGGAACCTTGATCTCAATCTGCATCCACGAGAAGAAGTAGAAGTTCCCGCTGAAGAGGCCCCCCAACTCGATATGGATGTGTACGGGGAAAAGGATCAAGACCGAATTAAGGAAATTTTAGATTTCCAACTTCGGGACAAGATCTCGAAGAAGGAGAATGAAATAAGAAGGGTCCTTGAAGGGCTGATCGAGGGCGAGATTCTCAAAAGGAAATTATCTAGCTCGGATTTCGATTTCCGCAACCTGGACCAGTTTGTGGGGGAGGTCATCGGCAAGCATGCGCCAAACTTTGCTCCGAATGATCCACTTCAAAAGAAACATAAATCTATTTCCTGGCTGTTAACGCAGCTTAGGAAAGATGATAGCTCCATAAACTTTCAGGTGAAACGCGATATTGAACGCAATCTTCTCGATTTCATTGTCCAAGAATGAAAAAGAAGCTTCTATCAATATTGTGTCGCCCCCGCCCCCCCCCCCCCTTTTCTAGTTAATTGTGCCTATTTATCAATTTGCCTTTCCTATGATTCTCCTTCGGACCTTCATTCTCATTTTTGTTTTCGTATTATGGATCTTGGTTCGCGATGGTACTTGTGGATTCAAGGGTACAAGAAGGCCCGGTGGTGTGGGTGGTGCTTAAACAGATAGAAGGAACCCAGCGAAGGTAAGCTGGTGCTCAAACTTATCAACTTATGAAGCATCTACCCTTGCTTTAATGGATGGATCTGTCTATGCCTATGTACCAGAAGTTGGAAGAGCAGCCCTTGATGAGGGGTATGCTTCTAGGTCTCGATCACAAAGGTCCTAATCGTCGATAACGATCTATAAAGGCGACCACGATCACGAGAAGCATAAGCTCGATCGGGATCTATATATGCGACTTAGTCAACAGCTTCAACTGATGCTCGGCCGCTCCCCATGCTACTCACTCTGCGTTGAGGTGCTGTGCCTCCACTGGCTCTGCTACTTGCTCAGATGTTGCTTTGAAGGGAATAATGAAGAATTCATATGTTCCCAGTGCGAAGAATGCATCGTAACATAACAGATATGCATATTTGCCTCCCGGGGAAAAAGAGAATCTCAGTGATCCAACAATGGAGCCCACCAAGTGCTATGAGTGAAGCTAAAGGAGAGTGAGAGGTTGGTACAGACGAGAGGTCAATAGGTTGATAGGTTGATGAAGCTTTCAAAAGTCTATACCAAAAAAAAACCAGCAAGAGCAGTAACATCAGAGGTTGAGATGGGAACGGAGACGGAGTAAGCAGAGGTAATAGACACAGGAGCAAGGCTAAGGCCATATCCAATTGACTGGGTGTAGGCACTACCGGCAGAGGTAGCAAAGGCAGTGCCGGTCCACCACCATAAACAGTAGCACCTCCTACTTCATAAGCATCAGTAGTAGGGACGGTTGGCCGAGCTCACTCAGCAGCTTATGATCTTGATCTTTCTGGCCTTGATTCTATCGATTCATAAGCAGTGAAAGGTGCACGAGTAGTTCCAGGTGCAGGAGCATCGATAGTAGCACCATTAGCAACGACACCGGTGGTAGAGATAGCGGCATAGGCAGCAGCGCTTGTTTAACCGACTGATCCAGTTGTTTACAACAACCTCGACGATGAACCAGTTCATTCGGTCACCACCTTGAATAGCATTGTTGCTAGCATCGTATAGTAATAGATGTGCGTATTTGCCCGGGACTCACCCGCTGGAACCTGGCCTTCGACTCCACCCCCCATTATCTTAAGCCACATTGAACCTCCAGGTAATGGACAAGAAAGCCACATCTGAACACGCCCGTCCAAAGTAGCATCCTTAGGCACGTCCTTATCGCGGGAGGGGAAGAGATGAAAGATTCATAGTCTCGAAGACCCCCTCTCTCGACTCAGTCACATGCAATCAGGCTTTCAACCCGGCCAACTCTCCCTTCTGTGCCACCTGACAAAAAAAGGTATGGTCTTTCTGAGAATAAGAGCATATCCGCCTGGAAGACCTTCTGGAAAGTCGCCTATGAAAAGAGCATACCCAACCAATATAAGCCTGTCCGAGACTTGCCATTCCCATGGAAGAAAGTTTCCCTGCGTATTGATTCATTACTGAGTGATAAACAGAAAATGCTTGTTTCTATTCCCTCCTTCCGAGCGATGAACCGTGATTGTCTAGCTGTACGGAATCCCTGGGGAATGAAGGGATAGGTGAAACAGGAGGGGGTGGAAATTTCCTCCAATCGGAATACTTGCTTTTCCATAGAGATTGCATGCCCATTTTAGGGATTAATCACTTCACGGGAGAGAACACGAGGGATGAACGACGATCAACCTACCTAAGTTTTTACTAGTAATCCTCGGTTTACCCGCTTGCTGAAACCTCCCTCCATAGCCGATTGAATGGTTGGATAGCCACTCAACTGTTCACTGTACTTCCTGTATCCCACTCCCCTCCCTATCTCTCTCGACCCATTCACCGGAGTATGTTGGGCTGGAATGCCTCCATTCCCATCCCATCCTTTATGATCTCTAGGCCTTCCCGCTATGAGATATTCCCAGTACAGAAGCATATTCATGCAGAATACTCTCCTACTTCTTTCCCCTCTCTTATAGGGGTCGGAATTCGTAAAAGAGGATAGAAGGTCATTTTTTGACATCAGTGGAGAAGCATGCGTGATACAGATACTCCTCTATGCGAATGTTCTGGCTTTCAAAGGACGAGTAAGGGACGGGGAGGGGGAGGGGAGTTTCGGGAACAAAGCCCCCGGATTTGAAAGTTCAACCCTACCCTATAGTATAGTATCTTTTCCCTATCTAAGCTATATCAACATAGCCAACTAGAAAACTCATCCGCTTGTCAATGAATTCTTGGTGTAATACTCACTCGTAAATGATTGGTGTCAGAATTTTTCACTGATCAGGTGTGATCAGTCTCATCCGTGTAAGAATTAGGAATTCCTCTTCCAACTCGTCCCAGAATAGGCGTTATGGCAAAAAACAAGAAGAAAACAAAAGGAGAAATTTGTCCAATAGTAACAAATGGTGCCTCCACAGGTTGACATCCGATCCAACCTAGTAGTAAGCAATCCGCCAAAAGCAACCAAAAAATTCCTTGGTGAATAGGGCGAAAACTTGAACTACGCACATACATACTTTTAAAAAAAGGTAAAGCCAACAGACATATAAAAACTGGTGCTATTGCGGCTACACCTCCCGATTTGTCAGGTATACTACGAAGAATGGCATGGATCGGTAGGAAATACCATTCCGGCACAACATGAGGCGAGGTGGACATCGGATTAGCAAGTATATAATTGTCGGGATGCCCCAAAACATTAGGAGCATAAAAAATCCAAATGGAAAAAAAGATAGCAAAAGCTACCCAACCTACTAGATCCTTTACATAAAAATAAGGGTAAAAAGCAATTTTATCCATCTCTGAATGTACACCTAATGGATTATTTGATCCATATTGATGCAATGCGGCCAGATGAAGAAGACTGGTGCCTACTAAAATAAAGGGGAGTAAATGATGAAGACTAAAAAAACGATTTAAGGTGGCATTGTCCACGGAGAAACCACCCCAAAGCCAAGTCACTATGGTATCTCCTACTATAGGTATGGCGCTAGCTAAGCTTGTAATTACTGTAGCTCCCCAAAAGCTCATCTGACCCCAAGGTAGTACGTATCCTATAAAAGCTGTCACAATCATTAATAGGAAGATTACAACTTCGAGACACCGAACAAATTCCCTAGGACTGCTATAACTCGCATGATATAGACCACGAAAAATATGAAGGTGAACCACAATGAGAAACATACTTGTCCCATTAGCATGCATATAACGGAGCAACCAGCCCCCTTCAACATCTCTCATAACGTGTTCTACGCTGTTGAAAGCTAGATCCACATGAGGTGTGTGATGCTTAGTTAAAAAAACGCCAGTCACTATCTGAATGACTAAACAAATACCAGCTAACGGACCGAACCCCCACCAATAACTAAGATTGCTCGGGGTTGGATAATCTATTAAATGCTGATTAAGTGTGGAGGATATAGGTTGTTTAAGAAGAGAGAATCGTTGGTTTCTTATAGTCATTTTTCTTTCCTATCGTGACAACTCTTGTTCCCCCACCTTTTTAGCGTTCTGGGGCCCTACTTACTTAATATATATTATGAAGTACCCTTTCTTCCACCTCCGAAGGATGGAGGGGGTATACAGCGAAAGAAGCGTCGAAGGGGTCATCCTGGGTTACTGAAGAGTCGTCCGACTGCTCGGTGACTGAATCAGAGAGGTTTTTACGCTTTCTCTTCTCCCCAGCACTCTCGGACTGATCATCTTACTGCAACAAAGCAAGCTTAGGAATGAATCTGATGGAAATTTAGGTCTCTGTCCGCTTGGAAGATTCTTCTTTCCTCTTTGGTGACAGAGGGCAAAGATGTGTGGGAGAAAGAATTCTAAAGGGAGAGAAGATTTCGTCCACCAAGCGGCGGGACAAAGTGCGACTCCTAAGCAATTGGAGGTTCTCGCTCATCTCTTGGGGGTCCATATCATCTGAAAACTTTCCTGTTCCATTAGTATAGCTAAATTTGAATAGGATGACTCAGCGTCAGGAAAAGTAGGCTGCCCCTTGCCTTGATTGAATTTGG